>CM044309.1:27780000-29030000 GCA_024291935.2 Okapia johnstoni
GATAATTTTAAACAACTTCAAAATAGATAATGACTAAAAGAAGTATTACTGCATTGATTATGGCTGGATTCATTCCACTAGTTAGATTTTCCAAACTCAGATTCTTTTCTGCCTTTGCAATGCAGTTCTTTTACTTATCTTGATCCGAGATGAAGTGTTTTCTCCTTGTACCACATTCTTAATTATCAGAATATACATCATTTGAGCTTCCCTGGTGGCTCAGGTGGTAAAGAATCTGCCTGCAATGTGGGAGACCTGGGTTTGATCCCTGGGTTGGGAAGATTCCCTGGAGAAGGGAATGGCTACCCACTCCAGGATTCTGGCCTGGAGTATTCCATGCACTATATAGTCCACGGAATCACAGAGAGTCAGATATGACTGAGTCACTTTCACTTTCACATTATTTAGAGCAGTGGACATGTGTTTGGAGATGGGAATTTGTACTGACTCTATCCCATAGAAATGATTTGAATTTTTCCTACCTCTTAGATGTTTCTAAAACCACATTGTGCTCAGTCGCTCAGCCGAGTTCAACTCTTTGAGACCCCATGCACTGTACCCCGCCAGGCTCCTTTGTCCATGGGTTGCTGGAGTGGGTTGCTGTTTCCTTCTCCAGGGTGTATCCCAGCCCCGGGATCAAACCCACATCTCTTGTGTCTCCTCCATTAGCAGGTAAATTCTTTACCACTGAGCAACCAGGAAAGTCCAAAAGCCACATTGAGCTTCTGGGAACTGTTTCTTCCAACTTCTCATCATACACATACTAGAAATCTCAGGTAATTTTAGCATTTCTTAGGACCCTCGAATTGCTGAAGGAGTTCCATCAATTAATTATTGAGCACCAGCTGAGTTTTACCCTCTGATTACTATACCTGTTCCCCTATAGGTGTTTTCAGCAGGCAAATACCTTGTACTTTATCTGACAGCATGATACTTTCCCTTGTTTCTGTGTGGAAGGTCCAGTGGTATCACATTGGCCCCTTTTTTTGTCATCAGTGTTCATACTATTCACTAGAGTCCCACCAAGTTAAATGGGAGGTAGAAAAGCTATAGTGAAATAATATACAATATACTCAGGATAGCGGTTTGGATGGGAGCATTTGCATATGAAACATTCCAGTTCGTGATCTTGCAGTGCCAAACTCTGGCATATCAAGTCTAATGGCCCCTGAGGATACAATAGTATAGGGAATGTGAACAAAATATAAATACTTATACACTATAGTTATTTTTAGAAACAAAAATTTTGGTAGAAAAGTAGCTGAAATATGCTTCTGTGCTAAGTGGCATTATGTGAGGTACATATAAGTCTGATTTTGACCTTGCTCAAAAAAGGATAGAAATTTCTAAGGATAGAAATTTCAAAAGTTCCAGCACTACATTTACTTTCCTCAAAAATAACACAGCAAAAGGTCTCCTACTTATTACACTACAATGAGCTTCTTTCTTTTATGGTAGTGTCATAAATCACTGCTAATCCCTCTTGCTGTAGCATTTTGGGAATTACAGTTAAGTTTAAGTACTTATACATGAATACAAATAACAAATTATTAGGGGAATTCTAGTTTTAATTTTATTCCTAATTAGGAGAATGAGAATTCTTCTCATCTAAGGGGCTAGATCTTTAAATTTACTTGATTCATTTGAATGATGAGGGAAAAAATGAATCAACGAGATAGCATTCTTAAAAAAAAAAGCAAAAGTAATGATAATAATAAAAAATAAAATAATAATACACAAAAAATAGTAAGCCAACATTAACTGAGTGCCAGGCTCTTCCTTATAACTTCACTTTGTTCTCATAGTATTCCTTTGAAGCATGGCATATTTATCACCATTATAAAACACAAGATGCTGAGAATTTGAGGTGTTAGATTGTTTGTCCAAGAACAACTGGCTAAATTAATGTAGAGCCAAACAGAAACCCAAGTCCTTGTTACTCCAAATCACACACTTTAATACCTTTATTAAACTAGATATCATGATATTATTTTAAGTGCCAAATTCATAAAATAAATTTATGTAGATGACTTGGCATTGCCATTTAGTAAAAATATATGCTTCATGTTATTCCATGTACTTTTAAAAATAAGAAATACGTATTTGGAAATATTTTTAAAATTTGTTATATATAAATATTAATCTATAATATTTGGATATTTCTGTTGCTATTCTATAATGAGTATTAAAGAAAATATTTCATTCTCTCTTTCTTATTATATAATCATCATAGTCATTTCATAGATGTCCAAAGAATTGTACGAATAAGAAAATTTTAATCATTTAATCATTCTACCTAGTAGTTACAAGTAATATCTTGCTGAATTATATCCCAAGTTTATATTCATACACAGGTACACACTCCCACACAAATATAGAATCACACAAGAATATAAAATATATAATCATCACAATATTTTTAAACTGCTTAAACTTACTATTAATAAAAAAATAAATTTAATATAGATTTTTACCCACTGATTAATAGCTATTAAAATGATTGATAGCATCAAATATTGGTGAGAATATAAAACTATATCCTCCCTAATGTTTTGTAGGCATATAAATTTGTGAAATCTTTTGAGAAAGCAATATTAAATATCAACACAATGTTTGTCTGCCCTTTGATTCCTCATTTCTCTTTCTGTGACTTTATTTTGCAAAAATAACATGCATATGAGAATAAAATATGCATGAATACAATTGAGCTTTGTTTCATTTTTTAGAAATCAAATAAAGAAACAAATGCCCATCAATAGGGGAGAGGTTAAATACATTTGATATAACCAGAACTGCATAATACTGTGCAGCTATTAAAAAGAAATAAAATCAACCCAAATGTATTAACATAGAAAAATCTTAAAGACATGTTATTAAATAGTAATTGTAGTCTGATACACAATATGGTACCATTTTATTTATTTTTTTATAAATTTATTTATTTATTTTAATTGGAGGATTATTAATTTACAATATTGTGATGGTTTTTGCCATACTTCGACATGAATCAACCACAGGTACACATGTGTCCCCCCATTCTGAACCCCCGTTCCACCTCCCTCCCCACCCTACCCCTCTGGGTTGTCCCAGAGCCCTGACTTCGGGTGAACTGCTTCATGCCTCAAGCTTGCACTGGTAATCTACCATCTATTTTACAAATGGTAATATACATGTTTCAATGTTATTCTCTCAAATCATCCCACCTTTGCCTTCTCCCGCAGAGTGGTGCCAGTCCTTTTAAAGATGTATATATTTATCTCTCTCTCTCTCTCTCTCTATATATATATATATATATATATATGTATATATCTGTTCTTAAATTCATGGGAAAGAGGGCTGTATAACAATTTGTAAGACAATGACTCTCACTTACATAGCCCTTTTCCAGGATATAGTATGTAATAAATGTTACCTTGAATTATCCTTTTTAAATTATAAATGAAAGAAAAAGTATAATTCAAAAATACAGACAGAGAAACTTGTTAAACTTCAAATAAAGCTTTAGAAGACTAGTTTCCTAATTTTTTTTGAACAATAAATGACATGTGTGATTCATCGCTCGGTTGTGTCCGACTCTTTGTGACCCAATGAACCATATCCTACCAGGCTCCTCTGTCCATGGGGATTCTCCAGGCAAGAATAATGGAGTTGGTTGCCATTGCAGGGGATCTTCAAACCTAGGGATCTAGAGATCTAACCCATGCAAGTGAGAGTCATTGTCTTACAAATTCCTCCAAGTGTTTCTGAATTAAATGTTATTATGAATGAATGTATTTTAATTTATTTATTCGGATAAACTTTTAAATGTAAATACCCATACTTTATGTTCAGACAATGTTTCTGACCATTGTTTTGAAAATTGTTAATATCCCAATTTTTAAAATGCATTTCTCCAGGACAGCTTAATTGTCACAGGCTAAACATCTGTTCTCTGTCCTTCATATCGCTCATCTTTTTTTTGTATCCTTTGTGACTCCTCTGATCTACTCTACATGTTAGAACATCTTATTGAATTTTTTTCTATATATATCACTGTATGGGTTTTCTTCCAAAAGTTCTTTTTAAATTTATTCATTATGTAGTGAAAATATTCTATTGCCTTATAAGTTTCTTCATAATATTTATTTCACATTTTATCCTATGATATTTTCTATGCACTTTCTCCTTTCTAGCTTTACCATTTCATTTCACAGGAATTTTTCTGTTTGTTTTTTTTAAGTTGAGACATATTTGATTTACAATGTTGTGATAGTTTCAAATATGTAATGATGTGATTTAGCTGTATATATACATACACATATATGTATTCATTTTCAGATTATTCCCTTATATAGATTATTACAGAATATTAAGTAGAGCTTCCTGAGCCATTCAATAGGTCATTGTTGGTTATCTATTTTATATATAGGAGTGTGTTTATGTTCATCGTAAACTCCTAATTTACCCTTGCCCTCCCTTTCCCCTTCAGTAACCATACTTGGCTTCTATATCTGTGAGGCTATTTCTTTTTTGTATGTCAGTTCATTTGTATAAGTTTTTTGATTCCACATATGAGCAACATCATGTGTGTATATGTGTGTGGGGGTGTGCAGTGCTCAATCACGTCCTACTCTTTGTGACCTCATGGACTTTAGCCCACCAGGCTCCTCTGTGCATGAAATTTTCCAGGCAGGAATCCTGAAGTGGGTTGCCATTCCCTACCCAGGGGATCTTCCTGACCAACCCAGGCATAAAACCCGCATCTCTTGCATCTCATGCATTGGCAGGCGGATACTTTACTACCACTAGTGAGCACACGTGCATACATAAACACACATATACAGACATTTAGGTTAGTTGCATGTCTTGGCTATCGTAAATAATGCTGCAGTGAACATTGAGGTGCATGAATCTTTCTGAATTATCGTCTTCTC
Source organism: Okapia johnstoni (assembly GCA_024291935.2). Classification (NCBI taxonomy): domain Eukaryota; kingdom Metazoa; phylum Chordata; class Mammalia; order Artiodactyla; family Giraffidae; genus Okapia; species Okapia johnstoni. Next base: position 27,784,914 of record CM044309.1, read on the forward strand.
CAGATATACTGCCCGCAGTGTCATTTCAGGTTCATATGGTAGCTCTATTTTTCGCTTTTTAAGGAATACCCATATTGTTCTTCATAATGGCTGCACCCATTTACATCCCCACTCACAGTGTAAGAGGGTTCCTTTTTCTCCACACCCTTTCTAGTATTTATTATTTGTAGACTTTTTGATGGTAACCTGCTGCAGTTTCATAAAACAAGCAAAATATTTTTTTCCTATTAGGATAATAAATAATTTCTTCAACTATCTTCTATTTAATTTGAAAAAAAAAGTACCTTAAGGATTGCTGCTCTAAATTTGGTGTTTTAGTATAAAGTTTTCTTCTTGTATCATATGGTATTTTGTTTGACTTCCTTTGTTTCTATTACATCATCATAAAAGAGCAGAATTATAATGTGTTTTAATGACTCACATAGACATGTGGGTTATCTCCTTTGGTCCTTCTCTGTCCACTCTATGTAGGTTGAACCCTTCCTTCTGGCTTGAATAGTCTTGTCTATAGTTGTCAAACCCAACATCAATATTTAAATTTATCTAGTTTGAGTCTGCTAACTTTAGATGAAGAAGTCTTTAATACTTATACTTTATTTTTCTGTTTGAAAGAAAATCAAGAACATAAAGCATTTCAATCCCCACTTTCTCTCAGAACTCTTTTCCTAAGTTTGTGCTTTAATTATTGGAAATTTACTACTTGTATTCAATATTTTATCATTAGTTCCCTGCTGCCAGTTTTCCACTATATCCCATATTAATTCTATACCACATCTTATTAAGATATTCTGTTCTCCAGCTTGTTATATCCAAAGTTCTAATAGCAAAGAGGATGCAAGTAGCTATGGCTACTTTAAAATGCAGCACCAATACTGGAAGAAGGACAGGTCTAAGATTTCCCCACGGGGTTATAGAAAGTCCAGATTGACAAATGATTCTCCTAACCTACTTTCATGCTAGAATGTTTGCTTTATGCTATGCCATATAGCACCATGAGTGATCAATTGCTTCTCTCAGTCAAGTTCCACTGTTCTTATAATAAGTAATTTTCTTCCTTCCGGATAGAGGCAAAAGTATACGTCTCAACCAAAGATTGTATTTTGTGCTTTTTTTTTTAATTTTTCTTTGACTTTACACATTCTGTTAGAAGGTCTAGAGGCTGTATCAGATCCTTTATTTAAAACAAATTATTACTTTCTAAGCATAATTTTAGCATTACTGGAAAAGGCTTGTTCTTTGAGAAAAAAATCTAAGGGAAACATATGTTGTCAATATATTTCTAAATAGAGATTACGATAGACATACATTTAAAATGTCACATTTCTTTTTTGGATTTAAAATAAAAGTGAATCGTGGTATTTCTATTTTGTGATTTATGTCTGTTTTAAAGAACAGCATGACATAAATATGAATATGAATTTAGTTTTCCTAATGGCATCTATGACAGGTGAAATAAACACTACTATATGCTTTGTGTTTACTTTGCTTATGTGATAGTCATTGGCAGAGGGGGAAGTTCTACATTAACAGAATTCAAAATGATTCCTCTGTGGCAGCTCCATATGCATAATCTTGGTCTCTTCTGCCCTGATATTCAGGGTTATAACCTCTGATGAGAAGGATGATGCTTACCATTGCTGTTGCTATGAGGTAATATATAAAGGTTTTAAAAGTGCTGACGTGAAGATGGTGGGAAAAAGAGGCATTCTGTAATAATCTCAAGAAGGCAGCCAAGTGGATTAGCAATGCCATCTAAATTTTAAGTAGTTTATGAATGCAGCAGTGTGAACACATGAATAGATAAAATTGTTCTTAGGTTTTTAAGGATTTTAGGAATATATGGTTGTTTAGCATGGAAGCATAATCTGTAGCATTAGGGAACAAGACTTCGTTTATAGTTAATTTCAAACACGTCTAGTCATAAAACTTATGATCCTAAGTTACTTCACTTAAATATGCTCCAGACCACATTTTTAGCTTTCATAAGTGCAGGCCAAAGCTCTTCTCACATAATCTGAGGTTATTTATAACTCTTATATAATAGAGGAAAAAAGCCAGTACAGTTTACATGTTAAGTCTAAGAATATCACAGAATACCAGTTTTCCTCTCTTGTAAGGATATTGTCATTTCACTCACAGTCTGAGTTCTCCAGATTTAAAATAGGAAGGAACCAGGCTTCTTGAATGAAGATGACACATTAGCCTTAGCTTCTCACCATTAATAGAGACTCACATTACTGGACCATTAACCTAGAGCAAGACTTGCTTGCTTTGAGTTGAGATATAAGTTACCTAATAGTGGATTCAAAAATCAGGACAAGATTAGAGAGTCCATGGAAAGTGAAAAATGTGTAAACATCACAAGTATAGACCATTTCTGCAGAGGAGAATGGAAAGTTTAATATATTAATATCTGCTATAATAGCCCATTTATATGCTAACTGATGGTACTCAGAAAAAAAAGAAGAAACTGGATAATGCAACAAAAAGCCAGAATAACAAAAAGAGTCCATGTCTTGAGAAAGACCTAAAGAGTGTACCTAGTATGCTCTCTGACAGAAGAAAGGGTACTTCCTAGTTCATATACACACAATGAAAATAGGCTATAAAAGTACAGATGATTTTAAAGAGCTCAATAGAAATAGCTAACCTAGTCAGAAAATTCAGAGAGAACTAATTTTTCTGTTTTGAAAAGAGAAATATGAGAAAAATTTTAAGGAATTAAGAGGCTTAGGAAAATGGAAGAGGATAAGCATAGAATTGCTTATAACTACAATATGATTACAGTCTTGGGGATGACAATAGTGATAGCTATAAAAGAGCAACACTTGAGGAAGGATAAGATATTTGTATTACAAAAGCTAGAATTTATTATCATTGACAAGTTGCTCATTATTAGATCTTTCTTAGCAACCCTGAGAGCACCAGAGTTAGGTAATCTTATGTAAAAGCATCTTTCTTTACATAAGTAATTGAAAACCAGTACAGGATAACTTGGAGAAGGAAAAGGCAACCCACTCCAGTATTCTTGCCTGGAGAATCCAATGAACAGAGGAGCCTGGCAAGCTGTGGTCCATGGGGTTGCAAGAGTCGTACACAACTTAACAACTAAATTACTACTAAACTACGGAATAACTGCCACCCTTCCCAATGCTCAGTAAGAGCCAAGTGGTTTAACTACTGTGGGTTTATTCCTGAATAAATAGAATTTTAAGCCCATTGAACAAATATAAAAGTTAAAATAATAAATTGTCTTATTAAACATGTGCTAAGTCACTTTAGTGGTTCTGACTCTTTGCAACCCTATGAACTGTAGCCTGCCAGACTTCTCTGTCAATGGGATTCTCCAGGCAGGAATACTGGAGTGGGTTGCCATTTCCTGCTCCAGGGGATCTTCCCAAGCCAGGGATCAAACCCGTGTCTCTTAGGTCCCCTGCACTAGCAGGCAGGTTCCTTACCACTAGCGCCACCATGCCACCTGTAATTGAAACGCTGTTACCAATAGTAGCTGTAGTCTGTATGACTACACAAATATTTTCATTATTGTTTATTTTTGTTATTTGAAACATAATTTTCTTTTATAAAGTAGATAGAAGTAAAATAGCTAGGAATTTAAAAGCTAGACCTTGCAAAAATATGTCCATGCCCTGAAAAAGATGCCTGCATTGTTTATCTTGGTAAATTTCATATTAACTGATAATTTTTTCGAAATTTTCAAAATCTGAGAAATATGAAATTTCCTCTCACAATCATTTAGCTTATTTTAGACTTATTTCAGTGATTTAAATAACTATTGAACTCTTAATAATTTCACTGTCACAATAGAGCACTTGCATAAGAATAAGAAATCACCAAATTATATCTTGTAATAAAACATAAGAAGTAATGCCAAATAGTATATTATTATTCCACTTTCATCAAAGGTTACATAATAATAATAATATGAAATTTAATATTTTAGTTTTATCTAAAAATAAATGATTTAAATGAACAAAATTTCATATCTCTGAGACTCTGAAAGTTTGAAATAAGTCTTTTATAGAAGAAATTCCATCAGATTGTCATGAAGACTGTCAAATGCATTTACTGCATTGTTGCAGTAAGGTGAATCACTCATAAAAATAAAATTTTGTACTCTTTGCTAAATATTGTTGGAAGTACATATAAAGCAGTGAAGGACAATAAATGATCCTCTAGTCTTGTGACATTGGACAAAATAAACACTTTGTTTTAATATTCTTACCTCTATAGACGTAAATTCCTCACTTTTTTGAGACAAAAGATATAATCTAAACAAAGTTATAAAGTGTAAAATGTTATAATAAATATTTTATACTACATAAATGTATTCATTCCATCTATATCATTTTTATTAGCCTCTTAAATCCTTCTCTATTGCACACTATTAAAAATGACAACTCCTAATGATGAGGGTGACATAATATTTTAAGTAAAAAATATTATATTTACACTTGCCTAAATCACAATATTTAATGAGTGGGTAAAACTTTGCCACTTTACTAATTAAATTAGTCTACCTTAAGTAGACCATTATAATAGCTGATTGAGCTGATTGTACTGTTTTCATGAATTAGGATGATATTTTTCCCCATAGAATCATTATTTAAACTTTCTATTTGTAAACAATGCAGAAACTTTGTATCTGAAAATTACTTTATTTCATCACTGTGGTTTATCACTTAAAATAATTATTGTCATGAAAGTACAAAATTGGAAAAGCATGAAAATTATAATTTTAGCTTGGAAGCAAACTCTTGAAAATGAAAACCTACAAATACTGTCAAGTGTTTAACCCTAGACTCTAAAGATAAGAAAAAAAAATTACTCCTGTTACTTAAAATGCCATATTAGAGACATATGGTTGATTTTTTTCCCCCATAGGGCTATAATCTTGAAGAAATAAGATGAAATTCATATACTTTTGACATTATGAGAGGAAAAAAAAAAACAGTAAAAACACATTGTGGCCATTAAACTATAACATCATTCTTCTTGCCAAGTAAAATATGAATAATTAAATTCCATATAACATTTCCACATAGAATTCTGCTTGGATAACCCATCTCTACTAAAATCTATTTGTTATATTTTTCTTTCATCAAATGCTGCTGTTTGAGTTAAAGATGTTACCAATGGGAATGAAAACATGATTTGGAAGCTTATGTTAAAAAATTTTAAACGTTGCATCACTAACTCAAATCTAATTTAAATTGTAGTAACATTTTCAAGAACTTCTTTGTGCCTCATGCAAATCTCTTCATATTTTCATAGACATCCCTGATATTTTGACTATATACTATACACTGTACTTAACTCTGATGTGTTCTTGCCAAAAATTTCTATGCTAAAGTTGATTTTTGGATTTTCATAAGAGCCACATTTCTACAGGATTAATTTCGTTTATGAGAAGAGCATTCCGTTTATTAGGGCAGTTAACAAATGTTGAGTAGTACCCCTTATAAAGTACTGCATACTGCCATTCAGTCATTTATTTAGTGTCGTTGCTGTGCTTGTGTTTGTTGAGTGACTTTTGTCGCTCAGTTGTGTCCGGCTCTTTGCGAAACCATGCAATGTATCCTGCCAGGCCCCTCTGTCCATGGGGATTCTCCAGGCAAGAATACTGGAATGTGTTGCCATGCCCTACTCGAGGGGATCTTCTCAACTCAGGGATAGAACCCAGGTCTCCCTTTGCAGGCAGATTCTTTACAGTCGGAGCCGCCAGGGAAGCCCTTATTTAGTGTAATAACTTACAAAACAGGATTTTAGTAAAGTAACATAGCTAATGTTTAAAAGTAACTTGCCTAACCACTTTTGCTCAGATTTAATTCAGAAATATAAAAAAATATGGTTTAGAAATATCCTTAAATGTGTTTCATATAGTAGTGTTATCTCAGATGACATTTATAGTGACCTTGGCATAACAGGAAAATTGATTCAATATTCTAAAAGTGTATTATTCCCTCGATGGTTCATTTTCTATCCTCAGGAGGAGACTACAACTCAGCCAGTTTTAGAAATTATGAAAATACTTTATGGCTAGTCTATTGGCATGAATAAATGTCATCAGTAACCTCAGTATAACTTCCATTAGAGCCTTTCAAGGGAAAGTCATAGTTGGGGTTTCAACTATTCCTAACTTGTGAACTTTCTCTAAAATTCAATGGCTTGTACAGCCTTAATTCCTACAAATATAGATTGTCATCAGGGTTTTTAATCATGGCATTCTTAAATTCTGGAGATTTTGATGGGATTATGGCAGTTAAACTCAAGTTTACCACTCTTCTTTTTCCCTCCCAGAACTTCAAAGAATCGTATATCATGAAATAATATCCAAGTAGGTATATAATATTGCATGACTGGGAGAGCATCTGACAACCCCATAGGCATGGATTTTCTGGCAAAATAGATTTGGAACTTGAAATTTAAGTTCAAGATTAAAGTGAGGTGGCATGAGAGTGTGAAAAGCTCAGCATATCTGCAGAAGCTGGTAAATATTTTTAAAAAGCAAAATAAAACAAAAACAACTTTTAAAAAGTCTCTGGAAATGGTTCTAATTGCACATAGCCAATGAAGAAACATGCATTCAATAAAATATACTAACACTTGGTAAGAACTGATAGTTTAGAGAATTTACATGAATGCCTGTATCCTCCATCCTTGTTCCAGGGAGACTGAAATTCTACTCCAAGAAGGTACAGCTAAGAATACAAGAGTTTTTATTTGAAGGAAGAAATTAGCAGAGAACTATTCTGTATGTAATCACAAATAGGTAGGAAAACAAATGTAAGAATAGATAGAGATGCCACCTGTGTTCACCTTCAACTCAGCAAATCTAGAGCTGCATCTCCAACTCAATGTTTCCCCTACGCCTCAAATGAAAAATTTCCTAAGCTGAGCAAAGCAATTTTGCCACCTAGTATGTATGCCCCTTATGTTGTATTCTTTTCTCTCAATGAATGATATCATCTAATTGACTGCCCAAGTAAAAATTGTTAGTGTTTATGTTGAATACCATCTTTACTTTAGCAGAAACACACAGCAGTCAAAAGTTCTGCCACTAAAATATCTTTCATATGCAGTCCTTTTCTAAATCCATTGCCAATTTCAGTTACTCATTTTCTTTTACCTGAGTCATTATACATACCACATATCCATTCTTCTCATGTCTCTGCAATTCATCCTTTAACCTGCTCCCCCCAAAATTTGATTTTTTCGGGTCATCAGCCTGTTGTTTGGTCACTCAGTCGTGTCCGAGTGTCTATTTGCAACCCCATGGACTGCAGCCTGCCAGGCTCCTCTATCCATGCTATTTTTCAGGCACATCAACCAATTAGTAGACAATAAAATCAAATATAAAATAAATATTATTTGATACAGTATAATTCTGTAAATGGTTTTGAATACAGAGGATTGACTTATTAATCCAAATAATGCAAATCAGATATCTTACATAAAAGTAATTTTTACTATTATTGTCATCAACGTGAGAATCCCAAGACTTTCCAAGAAATGTCTCTCCAGCACAGGAAGAAAACAGATAGAAATTTAGCTGCTAAATAGCTTCCTTTTCAGTTTCCAACTTACCTTTTCAGCCTTATGTCTACATACTCTTCTCAAACATACATACATTTTATCCTGTACTTCATAACATAACCTCAATAAGCCATGTTCTTCCTTTTTCTTTTTTGGCTGCACCACAAGGCATGTGGTTTCTTAGTTTCCTGACCAGGGATTGAACCCACACTCCCTTCAGTGGAAGCACGAAGTCTTAACCACTGGACCACTTGGAAAGTCCCAGCAAGTCATGTTCTATTCTTCGAATTACTACATGGGTTTGTCTCAGTTTGAGATTGTCTTTCTGCTTCCCTAACGTATTGTCAAATTTAATGCCAAATTCAGAAGTCATTGCCTTTTTAATTTTTTTTTGATTGGAAGATAATTGATTTACAATGTCGTGTTGGTTTCTGCTGTACAAAATCACTCATCAGCCATATGTGTGTGTGTGTGTGTGTGTGTGTGTGTGTGTGTGTGTGTGTATGTATCCCCTTCCTCTTGAGCCTCCCTCCCACCCTCCAATCCCACCTCTCTAGGTCCTCACAGAGCACTGGGCTGGGTACCTTGTGTTACACAGCAGCTTCCCACTAGCTAGCTGTTTCAAACATGGTAGTGTATATATGTCAATGCTACTCTCTCAATTCATCCCACCCTCACCTTCCCCTGCTATGTTAATAAGTTTATTCCCTATGTCTGCATTTGTACTCCTGCCCTGCAGATGGGTTCACCCATGCCATTTCTCTAGATTCTAGATATATATGTGTTAATATATGATATCTTTCTTTTTATGACTTACTTCACCCCGTATGACAGACCCTAGGTTCATCCACTTCCCTTCAACTGACTCACATTCATTCCTTTGTATGGCTGAATAACATTCCATTGTATATAGGTACCACAACGTTTTATCCATTCATCCATTGATGGACATCTAGCTTGCTTCCATGTACTGTAAATAGTGCTGCAGCGAACATGGGGGTTGCATGTGTCTTTATGAATTATGGGTTTCTCTGGGTATATGCCCAGTAGTAGGATTGCAGGTCACATGGTAGTTTTATAGATTTTTAAGGAATCTCCGTACTGTTATACATAGTGGCTGAACAACTTACAATCCCATGAACAGTGCAAAAGTGTTTCCTTTTCTCCATATCACTGCTAGTGTTTAGTGTTTATAGATTTTTTGATGATGGCCATTCTGTCCGGTATGAAGTGACACCTCATTGTAGTTTTGATTTGCATTTTTCTAATAATGAATGATGTTGAGCATCTTTTCATGTGTTTGTTGGTCATCTGTATATCTTTGGAGAAATGTCTATTTAGGTCTTCTGCCCATTTTTTGGCTGGGTTGTTTTTTCATCCTTTGCCATGCAAGAGCTTTTAAGTTTAATTTGGTCCCATATTTTTTAATTTTTGTTTTTATTTCCATTACTTTAAGAGGTGGGTAAGAGAAGACCTTGCTGCAATTTATGTCAAAGAATGTTCTGCCTATGTTTTCCTTTAAGACATTTGTAGTTTCTCACCTTACATTTCGGTCTTTAATCTATTTTGAATTTATTTTTGTGTAGGGTGTTAGGATGTGTTCTAATTTCATTCTCTACATGTAGCTGTCCAGTTTTTCCAGCACCACTGTTGAAGAGACAATCTTTTGTCTTCAATTGTATGTTCTTGCCTTGTTTGTCAAAGGTAAGATGCCCATAGGTGCATGGGTTTATCTCTGGGCTTTCTGTCTTGTTCCACTGGTCTATATTTCTGTTTTTCTGCCAGTGCCGTACTGTCTTGATTGCTGCAGCTTCGTAGTGTAGTCTGAAGCCAGGAAGGTTGATTCTTCCAGCTCCATTTTTCTTTCTCAAGATTGCTTTGGCTACTCAGAGTCTTTTTTATTCCATACAAATTGAAAAAAAGTTTCTTCTAGTTCTATGAAAATGTCATTAGTAATTGGATAGGTATTACATTAAATCTATATTGCTTTGGGTAGTATAATCATTTTCACAATAAAGATGTCTCAGTGTTCCTTGGTAACGAACTGTTCTCTCCCTTTACCTGCATTATATCTTACATATGATATTTTCCTAATTACTCAACTACCTGACCCTTTAAAGTTTAATTTTTTTTCATATACTTGGACCATTTTATGTAATTTTCAAATGCTTAGCCTACTCAATTAGTTGACACCTAATAGTCTGTTTCTTTAGATGAATGCATGTATCCACTGAGAAACACTTGCAAGTATCCATATATTTGATAAGTTCCTATAAGGATTGATATGTTAACTGTTTTCTCTTATTAAAAAATTATTAGGTAGAAATGAAGCTTAGCCTTCTTCAAACTCTTAGAGTTATTTCATTTCAAGATATAAATTAGATAAATTAGTTATCATTAGAAATTATACCATTCTTGAAGACTAGTTTAATATTCCACTGATCTTGATCTTCACCTTTCTGTCTTTAACAGGGCTTTCTTAGAATTTTGTTAGAAAGTGAAAAAAAAAAAAGTAATTTTGACAAGCTCATGAATTTCCTATTTCCATGATTGGTGGAATTTTAAAGATTCTCAACTGAAATAAAATTTCTATCAGCCCTAACAATATGTAATATAATTTCCTCTAATCTGGGCCAGAAGCCAACACCTACAGTGTTTCAAAATTGTATGGAAGGTGTCCCCTAGCTGAGGTTTTAAGCACCAATTTTTCTTTATCATCATTATTATAAATTAATTAACATTGGTGTTGATGGCTCTTAAGGTCTTTCTACAGGAAAAAAAATGGCTTATTCTGTCACTAATGTCCAAAGTACTTTTCTACTTCTTATACCATAGAGCAGTGATTGTATTTCTTAATAAAATCAACAGAAAAACCTTACATCAGATCAGAACCAACCATAAATCTTAAAACACAGCTGATAATATTTCCTTAAGCAAAAGTTATATGTGATAGATAAAACTATTTTCCTACCAATGATTGTGCTGGCAATTTTTTTTTCTCATTTCCATATTCTATTTCTTGCTTTCTCTTACCATTTATTCTATGTTAATTTCTGAGGAAAGAGTCATATTAGGATGACCTACCAGTTCATGGAACAGTTTAATATTTTGTAAAGGTTATTTTCCTAACTAATATTATTACTTTATATATTTAAATGTCATTATCAAGATAAGGTATAGCTTATATCAAACACGAGTGTTAAGTCTATAGAGTTTTAACATAGCTTAATCTACACGTGAAAAATTTGTATATAGCTGTTCGGTTGTTTTTCTCAATATAATATCAGCAAGATTATTGAGAGACTGCATCGTAAGTAGTACAGTTAAGATGAATTTAACTAAGGACAGGAGTATAGTTAAATTCATCTCAAATGTACTACTTATTATGCATATTCTCTCAATAATCTTGTTGATATTATATTGAGAAAAACAACCGAACAGCTAAATACAAATTGTTCATGTGTAAATTAATGATTATATTTATCTTAGAATTAGTTTACTTTTAGTGCTCTTCTGAATAAGGATTGTTTTTGAAAATAATATTGCTGTTTTATTCCTAAGAATTTTCAAAGGAAGTTCTTGTATTAAAAAACTGATTTAATACAATCTGTGATTGACAGATGATTTATTGTTAAAACAATATATTGTTAGATTAAGGAATTAAAAGAAATATTATGTTAGAAAGAAAAATTTTAAACCATATTAATTTATAACTTTTAGGGCTTTTTGAGAATTAACTGTAGATTTAGTTTTACAGTATATTAAAACTCGTAGGTAGTGGGCAAACTAATAAAAATTCATTTAGTAAATATAACTTATCTTTGCCATTTTTCATGAATAATAAATATTTTATAACAACGCTTTTATACATCATCTACAATCATTGGGCTGTGAATTGTCATTAGTTTCATCCTTCAATTCATTTATTCTTCTTTCTGCTACTTTATCAAAGTAATTGTATAAAACCACAACAAATATAAATGACAACTAGAAACTATAATCATAATTTTCTTTAGAATTGACAGTCCCCAAATAACCTTTTGTTACGCCAAAATTTTACTTAAAGTTCTCAACCAAACAAAATTCATCTCTATTTTTCGCATGTCCATTGTTTTTAATCAGGAATCAGATGCAATCATTCTTGGTATGCTGTTGAAAAGCATTTATGCTCTGTCTCAGAAAATATGTAAACAGGAGGGAAAGAACACTTGGTGAGTCCACAGTATGAGACGAGAAAATATACTCAGTCAGGATTCAACAAAAGGAACCGGCTGCCCTGTAGCAATAGAACATCACAAAGCAAAATGAGAAATAGCAGCAAGTACAAAGGAGGGTAATGCGGGAGAGTCATGTTAAGTTTCTCATGGAGAGTCTACTTTTAATAATGATAGATGGAAATTGGTGCCGAATTCACTGTGGATGTATATCAGTACTGGTATTCTGGTAGTGCTTTTGTGAGTATTTTATTAAGTCTTTCACACCATTTGTCCTTTAGTGTCTTTTGAAAGTATGTAGAAGAGAGTCCTAAATATTGAGACTGTCCTTTCTCAGGAGGAATGCATGATGTTATTAAGAAGACTGTGCTTCTATACAGAAATGCTGAAATATTCAAGAGAGAACATAATCAAATTCTAAATCATGTAGCTCTTATTGTAAACGCAGTTTGACATTAGAGAAGGATCTTTTCAACACTGGAATTTAAGAGAGACTGAACAGCTCCTACAATTTGGATGCAGGCAAAGCAGAAGGATGTTGCAGATGGAGTGACTAATTTGAGTGAGTGTGTTTGTATTCTGTATTAAGTGACATACCATGCCCCTGTGTATTAATTTTTCATTGCTTCCATAATAAATTGCCACCAGTTTTGCAGCTAAAAACAATACAAGTTATCCTACTGCTCACTCATAAACTTAAGTGGGTTCAACTTATGTCTCTCATTCATGTCACCAGGGCCAGAATCAAAGAACTGATCAGGGTGGGATGTTATCTGGAAGCTCTAGGAAAGAATATACTTCTGAGCTATTTTGAGGTTTTCCTGTTCCTGTTATTGAAGGACTGAGCTCCCTACTTGGTAACTGTTGTCCATGAGCCTCTCTCACCTCCTTAATGTTTCCTGAATTCCTTGATTCATGGCTCCATTCATCTTCGTAACCAACAATGGTGAATTGAATTCTCATATTTCAATCTCTCTGACCTCCCATCTGGTCTTAGCCTGAGGACATTCTCTGCTTTTAAAGGGTTCATGTGATTCATATTGGACTGGACTAGATAATCCAGGATAATCTATTTTGATATCCATAAAACTGCATCTGCAATGTCCCTTTTGCCATATAACCTAAACTATTCAAAGTTGTGAGAATTAGAGCAGGGACATATTTGGCAGACTTTTATTATTTGAAAACATGCCGATGGGACTGCCAATAACTTCACCTACAGGCTTGCCTTGTTTTATAGTGCTTCACTTTATTGTGTTTTGCAAATATAGCATTTCTACAAGTTGAAACTTTGTGGTGACCCTGCTTGGAACAAACTTATTGGCACCATTTTTCTAACAGCACTTGCTGACTTACTTTCTCTATGTCACATTTTGGTAATTCTTGTGCTGTTTCAAACCCTTCACCAGCAAAAATATTACAACTGCTCAGGACTCTTTGTGACCCCTCAGCCTCTTCCGTCCATAAGAATTCTCCAGGCAAAAATAAACACTGGAGTGGGTAGCCAGTACCTTATCCAGAGGATCTTCCTGACAGGGATCTAATCCTAGTCTCCTGTTTTACAGGCAGATTCTTTACCATCTGAGCCACCCGAGAAGCCCTCACACCATGATGCCTACCCACATGTCTGACTTCACTTACTTCTCTCCCTTTCATCATGTTTTAGTCACTTTGACCATTTGTCTCTACCTTGAAACTTATTTCACCGATTGATATTTTTGACTCCTTCCTGAAACACTCTTCTGAAAGGATTTTATATAACTGCTCCTGATAATTCACATCTAAATCCAATATTACCTCTTCAGAAAGGCCGTCTTTGACCATATGATCTAAAATAGACCCTGAAGAACACTTATATTTATGAAAATTCAATTTTGTTGCTTGCTTCTCATGACTAGAACATAGGTCCACATACAGTGGTTGTAAAACTGCTGAGCACACGGTGAGAACTCAATATAAATAACTGTCAAGTTCATTAACTTATTGAATATTAGCAAGCACTAAACAATAAGTGATTACATAATTACTTTAATTCTTAGAGTGTTATGATTAAGAGTTTAATATCTGAAGAACATAGGTATAGGTTGTGACTAATTTTTATTAGATCATTGATAGAAGCTGATATTCCAAAATGTATGGGATAGTTACCTCTGTATCATATTCTCTGTTTCAACTGTAGTCATTAGATCGTGGGTGCTGTGTATTATTATGTGCTTTTCTAATAGTTTATATTTAAAGAGATATTTATAAGGTGGAATTATAGCTATTAGAAAATAAAATTTAATTAATCATGCTGTTATTTACAATATATATTTCTCAAATGACTCTAAATTTTGGTAATAAAGAAATAATGAAATGAGATAGAAAATGAAGAGGTAGAAGAAGAAGAGAGGAAAGAAAAAGAGGTGGAAGAGAAAGGAGGGAAAATGAGATCAACAGATATTATAAAACAAATCAGCAACCAACCTAGAATTCTCACTTAAATTAATGATCCTTAATTAATTCCATCTATACAACATTAATCAGTATAAACAGTTTCAGCACAAATTTATTCTGAGATGGCCCTACTAATATCAGTTCAAACTTTAAAAATGAGTGTGAAATAGCAAAGAGACTTATGCTTTATGGAAACTGAGTGACTGAAATCAATAGTGGTGGCACATAAGTGGATCTATGAAGAGGTTCATTCAGTTGTCTACCTAGTTAGCAGTATGACTTGCCAGGTTTCTCAGATCAGATTTTGGCCATAGTGTATGATATACCTAACTTTTTCTAACTTTTTTGAGGTATAGTTGACAAATTTTTATATATTTACATTGTGAAATATTCACAAGGTCTATTCATGTCACCTTCATCTACACACCACACACACAGACTACACCTTGGCAGACACACACTGCAGTAACCTTGTGCTCTATTTTTTTCTAGATGTTCTAAAATATAGATTCATCCATATGATACATGTATGTTTTATATGCCAAAGAAAATTTTGAGTTAACCAGTCAGGTGCTTCCCTGATAGCTCAGTTGGTAAAGAATCCACCTGCAATGAAGGGGACCCCGGTTTGATTCCTGGGTTGGGAAAATCCACTGGAGAAGGGATAGGCTACCCACTCCAGTGTTCTTGGTCTTCCCTGGTGGCTCAGCTGGTAAAGAATCCGCCTGCAATGTGGGAGACCTGGGTTCAATCCCTGGGTTGGAAAGATCCTCTGGAGAAGGAAAAGACTACCCACTCCACTATTCTGGCCTGGAGAATTCCATGGACTATACAGTCCATGGGGTTGCAAAGAGTTGGACATGACTGAGCTACTTTCACTTCACTTCACTTCAGTGAAATCACAGACTGCATGATGAATTTGACAGTGCCTTATCTCTTGAGTTAATATTCCAGAATATTTTTAGTTGTAATTACTTATTAGCCGATGCTACAATCTGACTATTGCCAATATCAAGATTCATATTGTTTATGTTGACACTTCATTTCCTCATCAAATTAAAGAGTAAGGTTTTCCTTTTATTTCTTTTTCCGCTCTGATTGCTGTGGCCAAAACTTCCAAAACTATGTTGAATAGTAGTGGTGAAAGTGGGCATCCTTGCCTTGTTCCTGACTTTAGGGGAAATGCTTTCAGATAGGAAAAGAAGAAGTAAAACTCTCACTGTTTGCAGATGACATGATCCTCTACATAGAAAACCCTAAAGATTCTACCAGAAAACTACTAGAGCTAATCAATGAATATAGTAATGTTGCAGGATACAAAATTAACACACAGAAATCCCTTGCATTCCTATACACCAATAATGAGAAAACAGAAAGAGAAATTAAGGAAACAATACCATTCACCATTGCAACAAAAAGAATAAAATACTTAGGAATATTTCTACCTAAAGAAACAAAAGACTTATATATAGAAAACTATAAAACACTGATGAAAGAAATCAAAGAGGACACAAACAGATGGAGAAATATACCGTGTTCATGGATTGGAAGAATTAATATAGTGAAAATGAGTATACTACCCAAAGCAATCTACAGATTCAATGCAATCCCTATCAAACTACCAATGATATTTTTCACAGAACTAGAACAAATCATTTCACAATTTGTATGGAAGTATAAGAAAACCTCGAATAGCCAAAGCAATCTTGAGAAAGAAGAATGGAACTGGAGGAATCAACCTGCCTGACTTTCAAGCTCTACTACAAAGCCACAGTCATCAAGACAGTGTGGTACTGGCACAAGGATAGAAATATAGATCAATGGAACAAAATAGAAAGCCCAGAGATAAACCCACGCACCTATGGGCACCTTATCTTCGACAAAGGAGGCAAGAGTATACAATGGAGAAAAGACAATCTCTTTAACAAGTGGTGCTGGGGAAAACTGGTCAACCACTTGTAAAAGAATGAAACTAGAACACTTCCTAACACCATACACAAAAATAAACTCAAAATGGATTAAAGATCTAAATGTAAGACCAGAAACTATAAAACTCCTAGAGAGGAAAACATAGGCAAAACACTCTCCGACATAAATCACAGCAGGATCCTCCATGACCCACCCCCCAGAATATTGGAAATAAAAGCAAAAATAAACAAATGGGACCTAATCAAAATTAAAAGCTTTTGCACAACAAAGGAAACTATAAGCAAGGTGAAAAGACAGCCTTCAGAATGGGAGAAAATAATAGCAAACGAAGCAACAGACAAACAATTAATCTCAAAAATATACAAGCAACTCCTGCAGCTGAATTCCAGAAAAATAAACGACCCAATCAAAAAATGGACCAAAGAACTAAACAGACATTTCTCCAAAGAAGACATACAGATGGCTAACAAACACATGAAAAGATGCTCAACATCACTCATTATTAGAGAAATGCAAATCAAAACCACAATGAGGTACCATTACACACCAGTCAGAATGGCCGCTATCCAAAAGTCTACAAGCAATAAATGCTGGAGAGGGTGTGGAGAAAAGGGAACCCTCTTACACTGTTGGTGGGAATGCAAACTAGTACAGCCACTATGGAGAACAGTGTGGAGATTCCTTAAAAAACTGGGAATAGAACTGCCATATGACCCAGCAATCCCACTGCTAGGCATATACACCGAGGAAACCAGAATTGAAAGAGACGCGTGTACCCCAATGTTCATCGCAGCACTGTTTACAATAGCCAGGACATGGAAGCAACCTAGATGTCCATCGGCAGACGAATGGATAAGGAAGCTGTGGTACATATACACAATGGAATATTACTCAGCCATTAAAAAGAATACATTTGAATCCGTTCTATTGAGATGGATGAAACTGGAGCCCATTATACAGAGTGAAGTGAGCCAGAAAGAAAAGCACCAATACAGTATACTAATGCATGTATATGGAATTTGAAAGATGGTAATGGTAACCCTATATGTGAGACAGAATAAGAGACACAGATGCATAGAACAGTCCTGTGGACTCTGAGGGAGAAGGTGAGGGTTGGACGTTCTGGGACAATAACATTGAAACATGTATATTGTCATATGTGAAGCAGAACACCATTCCATGTTCTATGCATGGGACGGATGCTCAGGGATGGAGCGTTGGGATGACAGAGAGGGATGGGAGGGGGAGGGAGGTGGGAGGAGGGTTTGGGAGGGGGAGCACATGTGAATCCATGGCTGATTCATGTCGATGTATGGCAAAAACTACTACAATATTGTAAAGTAATTAGCCCCCAACTAAAATAAAAATAAATAAATAAATAAAAAAAAAAAAAAAAAAAGAGTAAGGTTTTCTAAATGAGCATTATGAGTCCATGGTTGGTATATGTCTTTAAATTTCATCGTTTATGAAAATTGTTTTTAGAAGACAATTATGCTTCATTTTTCTCTCCATTTTGTTTCTGTAGTAATTTTCAAAGTATTAATTGAAAGTATGGTTATTAAAAATATTATCTATTTATAGTATTTTTAATATTTATGAAATATTCTGAAACTTTTATATGAATATCAAGCAGACGGGTTCCAAGTTCATCTATAACTTAATTAATGAGTGTGTGTTTAGTCACTAAGTCACGTCTAACTCTTTGAAACCTCATGGACTGTGGCCAGCCAGGCTCCTCTGTCCGTGGAAATTCCAGGCAAGAATACTGGAGTGGGTTGCCATTTCCTCCTCCAGGGGATCTTTCCAACCCAAGGACCAAACCTGCATCTCCTGCATTGGCAAGAGGATTCTTTACTATTGAGATGCCAGAGAAGCCACTTAAAAATATTTGGAGACACTATTCTGTGCAATACATTGTGTGAAACATTAAGGATAATGTGAAAAATATGAACTTAGACTTTGCCATCATGCTGCTTTCACTCTACCTAATAGAACCAAAATCCATGAACACTGAGTAAAGCAAATTATTACATATATTACAGAGACAGACCATGGGATACAAACATATATTCACTTTTTTGAACTGCATAAAAAAATAAAGTTTTTGAGCTCTTGGAAGAGTTGAGCTCTTGGAAGTTCTAAAGTTAAACTGAAACCTACAATTATAGAGAACCAGGGGGAAGAATATGTGAGAAGATCTGAAGGCTCAAAATAACAGTAGGATTTAGAAAAATAATAGTTCAGAATGGCTACAAATAAATTTTCAGTGGTGGACATGGAAGGGGTAACATATAAAGCTATTTGAAAAGGTGAAGGAATAGCTCAAATGGGATTTTTTCACTATGTTGTCTGGATTTTGGTTTTAAATTCAATGGCAAAGTAATAGCAAAGTTTATGCAAAGGCTTATGTGAACAAAACATAATGTAAATTTTGCTTTTAGAAGGATTACTAAGGGTGATAGTTTTAGGAAAGGTTTAGCTAATTGTGGCAGGTACCCAGTTGGGAGATAATGGTGTGTAGAGGTAGAAATAACATAGTTGAAGACAGTAATCATTCTCTTAACACAAAAATATAAACCACCAATTTTACTTAGACTCTGAGAGGAAGTTTCATATAACATAAAACTCAGGTTATTTTGTTCTTTTATTAAAGTCAATAATATTAGATTATTAAAAATAAGGCATATAAAATGGGCTTCTCTGATGGCTCAGATGGTAAAGAGTGTACCTTTAGAGAGATGGCAAATAGATGGGGAAATAGTGGAAACAGTGGCTGACTTTAATTTTGGGGGCTCCAAAATCACTGTAGATGGTGATTGCAGCCATGAAATTAAAAGACGCTTACTTCTTGGAAGGAAAGTTATGACCAACCTAGACAGCATATTAAAAAGCAGAGACATTACTTTTGCAAAGACCCTGGTGCTGGGAAAGATTGAGGGTGGGAGGAGAAGGGGAGGACAGAGGATGAGCTGGCTGGATGGCATCACCAACTCAATGGACATAAGTTTGGGTAAACTCCGGGAGTTGGTGATGGACAGGGAGGCCTGGTGTCCTGAAGTCCATGGTGTCTCAAAGAGTCGGATGCAACTGAGCGACTGATCTGAACTGAATGCAGGACACCCAGATTCGATCCATGGAATGGGATGATCCCCTGGAGAAAGAAATGGCAACCCACTGCCTGGAGAATTCCATAGACAGAGGAGCCCGGAGGTCAACAGTCCATGGGACATGAAGAGTCAGACAAATGAGTGACTAACATATGATTATATAAAATGTGAACTATTTAATTATCTGTTCTAAGATGATTGCACTTAAACAGTCATCCTTCTCCTTTTCTATAAACATTTTGAAACAGCATATAAAAATCTCTATATTCAAAATGAGGGATTTTCAAAATAAAAGAACAAGGGCATTAAACAAATAAGCTGGTAGCTATTGTAGTTTTAGCCCTCTAACACGGGAAGCCTGCCCATCAAAGAATGCTTTCTGTTTGCACAGGGACCTGACACTATGATTCTGTGTAATTTAATTAAAATATCTTTAAATGAACAAAAGCTAAGGGCTTGACTGGGATTGGTAAAGTGAAGGTCTGGCAACTTTGATGTTTTTCAGGTTCACTTTTGAGTTGGCCATGAAGGGCAATGTCCTCAGGCAAGCTGTCTATTTATATTTGTATTAATTTCCTAGGGCTTCCATTAAAAAGTTCCACAAAGTGAGTGTCTTCAATGTACACTCTCAAGGTTCTTGAGGTTATAACTCAACAAAGTTGGTTCCTTCCAAGGGTTCTAAGGTGAAAACTGTTCTTGATGGTTTTAGACAATTTTATTCATTTTGGAAGTAGGTGCTACCCAATATTCAATTAATCACTAAACAGTATATGTTGACTATAGCACTGACTTATCCTGTGAATATGACTTTATCCTACATCAACTTCAAATATTTACTTAAATTATATTTCCCATCAAGGTGAGCCTTGCCACTATATGTAATATATGTGCTCCCATATTTCTATTCATTCCACATCTCTTTGTTTTTATCCATAATGCTTACCATGTTCTAACATATTATATATTATGTACTTGCTATCAGAAATACAACATATCAACATAATTAGAGATTATCAGCAAGGCAGCAGGAAACTGGTAGTTATTGGCTTAACACTCATATAAAGGTAAGGTTGACAAGTGCTATACCCCAGTGAACATATTACACTCTGTTACCACAAGATTGAGAATTTCTTTATTGGAAATTTAAGTTCTTGTATCCCTCAGTAGTCAGTGTATCTATTCAGTCCTAGAAATCTTTTCTTTATATTCTGTTTTAACATTTGAACATGGTATCAAAATATGCCCAATAAGATGTCATGATTTCCTTTATAAAAACAAGCAAACATCACTGTTAGGTAACACCAAACTTTCATCAGTGAAGCAGTTTGCTGTAATCATGGATTACTTTAAACAATCATGAATTCAGAGGTTCAGTTTATTCAGGGTTCTGATAATGCCATTTAGACATATTGCTTAAAAAAGTACTTATTAAAGTCTCTTCTGGCATTATCTGAAAAATGTACCCTTTTAATTTCTCACTTCAGTAACTCATGTAAGCACTATTCTACTTAACAATTAATATATTAATATTTCATTATGTCAAAGCAGGATATTTTACTCAATTCATGCTAAAAACTCAGTGATTATAATGTGCTCATATTATTTATGTTCATTATGTTTTTCATTCTGAATAAATAACAGTAAAGCATTATTGCAGCAGACTGTTTTTTTCTGTGAATAAAACAAATATATATTATCATTTTAGTGACCACCCATTATCCGTGCTATGCATAAGAGACTCTACTCCATAAAGACTAATAATTTTTATAGTCTAAATCATAGTTTGAAAAATAACTATTAAAGCAAAAAATTATTTTATGACTAACATTGGATATAGTGAAAAAAATTCTAAACACTTCTTTTCATATGAACTATTCATATGGCAAAGGCTAATTTATTCTTAGTCAATGTTTTTGTCCAAATGCAAATTAAATCATCTTCTAGCATGAATATATAATAAAATTGCTTTTCCACATTAGAGGCATTAATATTATATTAAGTCTGTCATTTGATAGAGGAAATTTGCCTATAGCTTAATCTGCTTTCTCTGTGAAAATACTATTTTTTTAAAATTATACTAAACGACTCAATCATACTCCAAAATAATAACAACTGAGGACCAGTTAAGAAAGCACACTCCTACGGGACCCCAAAACGAAAATCATCCTAAAATAATCACAGATACAACCGACACCCAAAAGTATCTTTGCATCACATTGTCACCATGTGTCAATAGCCAATTAAGAAAAAATACCCCAACACGATCCCCACCCCTCTAAACTAAAATGAATCTAAAAATCACATTACACAAAATTGAAACAAATCCAAAACAACAGTGTCCCTACAAATACCTAAATCTATACCCTACTCCAAACCCAGTTAACTACAATCAAAAACTTTCAAACCATCATACTCGACAGTAGCAATACTGGAGAAGCTACGAAACAAACAAAATGTGCTCAAAAAACAAGAAACAATCGTATGAATTTTAAGTTTTTAATATCTGAAAAAAGGTAAGGTGGACAAAATTTTATTAATCATTGATAGAAGCTGATTTCCAAAAATGTAGGGATAGAAACCTCTTACATTTCTCTGTTTCAACTGTAGTCATTAATCGGGGGGTGCTGTTATTATTATTGTTTTTTCTAATATTTTATATTTAAAGAGATTTTATAAGGGGGAATTTATGCATTAGAAAATAAAATTTAAAAATCATGCTTTTATTTACAATAAAAAATTCCAAATGACCAAATTTTGGGTAATAAAGAAATAATGAAATGAGATAGAAAAAGAAGAGGTAGAAGAAGAAGAGAGGAAAAAAAAGAGGTGGAAGAGAAAGGTAGGGAAAATGAGATCAACAGATATTAATAAAAACAAATCCAGCAACCAACGCTAGAATATCTCACATAAATTAATGCATGCCTTAATTAAATACCATCTGTACAACATTAATCAGTATAAACAGTTTCCGCACAATATTTATTCTGAGATTGGCCCTAACTAATTATCATATCAAAACTTTAAAAATGAGGTGTGAAATAGCACAGAGACTTATGCTTTATGGAAACAGAGTTGACTGAAATCAATAGTGGTGGCACAATAAGGTGGATCTAAGAAGAGGTTCCATTCATGTTGTCTACCATAGTTAGCCGTATGACTTGCCAGTTTCTCCATCAGTATCAGCATTTTGAGCAATAAGTTAATTCATAGTGGTATAGATACCTTAACTTTTTCTCAATCTTTATTGAGGTATAGTTTGACAAATTATTTAATAATATGTTTACGATAGTTAAAATATTCCCAAGGTCTATTTCATATTTCACCTGTCATCTACACAACCACAGCACACAGACTACACCTTGGCAGACACACAACTGCAGTAACCATTGTGGCTCTATTTTTTTCTAGATGTTTCTAAATAATAGATTCATACCCTAATGGATACATGAATGTTTTAATATGCCAAAGAAAATTCTTGAGTTAACCAGTCAGGTGCTTGCCCTGATAGCTCAGTTGGTAAAGATCCACCAGCAAATGAAAGGGGGACCCCAGGTTTAGATTCCTGGGTGTGGAAAAAAAAAATATAAATCCCAGAAAGAAAGAAAATCCACTGAGAGAAGGGAATAGGCTTACCCACCCCAGTGTTCTTCGGTCTTCCTCTGGTGGCTCAGCTGGTAAAAGAATCCGCCTGCAATGTGTGGAGAACTGGGTTTCAAACCGCTGGGATTGGAAAGTATCCACAAGGAAAGGTAAAACGACCTACCTCACTCGCACTATATCCTGGCCTGGACGAAATTCCATGGAGCTATACAGTCCTTGGGCTTGGCAAATGATGGTTGGACATTGGACTGAGCTACTTTACAATCTCACTTCACTATCAGAGAACATCACAGACTGGCATGAATGAATTTGACAGTGCCTTAACTCTTGAGTTAATATGTCCAAGAATATCTTTATTAGTTGTTAATTACTTAATTAGCCTATGCTCACAATCTGACCTATTGCCAAATATCGAAGATTGTCGATATTGTTTATGTTGACACTATCATATTCCTCATCTATAATTAAAAGAGTATGGTTTTCCTTTTATTTCTTTTTCGCTGCTCGGATTGCCTGTGGTCCAAAACTTCCAAAAACTATGTTGAAATAGTAGTGGTGAAAGTGGGCATCCTTGCCTTGATTCCTGACTTTAGGGAAAATGCTTTCGAGATAGGAAAAGAAGAAGTAAAACTCTCACTGTTTGCAGATGACATGATCCGTCTACATAGAAAACCCTAAAGATTCCTACCAGAAAACTACTAGAGCTAATCAATGAATATAGTAATGTTGGGCAGGATACAAAATTAACACACAGAAATCCCTTGCATTCCTATACACCAATAATGAGAAAACAGAAAGAGAAATTAAGGAAACAATACCATTCACCATTGCAACAAAAAGAATAAAATACTTAGGAATATTTCTACCTAAAGAAGAAACAAAAGACTTATATATAGAAAAAACTATAAAAACACTGATGAAAGAAATCAAAGAGGACACAAACAGATGGAGAAATATACCGTGTTCATGGATTGGAAGAATTAATATAGTGAAAATGAGTATACTACCCAAAAGCAATCTACAGATTCAATGCAATCCCTATCAAACTACCAATGATATTTTTTCACAGAACTAGAACAAATCATTTCACAATTTGTATGGAAGTATAAGAAAACCTCGAATAGCCAAAGCAATCTTGAGAAAGAAGAATGGAACTGGAGGGAATCAACCTGCCTGACTTCAAGCTCTACTACAAAGCCACAGTCATCAAGACAGTGTGGTACTGGCACAAGGATAGAAATATAGATCAATGGAACAAAATAGAAAGCCCAGAGATAAACCCACGCACCTATGGGCACCTTATCTTCGACAAAGGAGGCAAGAGTATACAATGGAGAAAAGACAATCTCTTTAACAAGTGGTGCTGGGAAAACTGGTCAACCACTTGTAAAAAGAATGAAACTAGAACACTTCCTAACACCATACACAAAAATAAACTCAAAATGGATTAAAGATCTAAATGTAAGACCAGAAACTATAAAACTCCTAGAGGAAAACATAGGCAAAACACTCTCCGACATAAATCACAGCAGGATCCTCCATGACCCACCCCCCCCAGAATATTGGAAATAAAAGCAAAAATAAACAAATGGGACCTAATCAAAATTAAAAGCGTTTTTGCACAACAAAGGAAACTATAAGCAAGGTGAAAAGACAGCCTTCAGAATGGGAGAAAATAATAGCAAACGAAGCAACAGACAAACAATTATCTCAAAAATATACAAGCAACTCCTGCAGCTGAATTCCAGAAAAATAAACGACCCAATCAAAAAAATGGACCAAAGAACTAAACAGACATTTCTCCAAAGAAGACATACAGATGGCTAACAAACACATGAAAAGATGCTCAAAACATCACTCATTATTAGAGAAATGGCAAATCAAAACCACAATGAGGTACCGCGTTACACACCAGTCAGAAATGGCCGCTATCCAAAAGTCTACAAGCAATAAATGCTGGAGTAGGGTGTGGAGAAAAGGGAACCCTCTTACACTGTTGGTGGGAATGCAAACTAGTACAGCCACTATGGAGAACACCGTGTGGAGATTCCTTAAAAAACTGGGAATAGAACTGCCATAATGACCCAGCAATCCCACTGCTAGGCATATACACCGAGGAAAACCAGAATTGAAAGAGAGACGCGTGTACCCCAATGTTCATCGCAGCACTGTTTACAATAGCCAGGACATGGAAGCAACCTAGATGTCCATCGGCAGACGAATGGATAAGGGAAGCTGTGGTACATATACACAATGGAATATTACTCAGGGCCCATTAAAAAGAATACATTTGAATCCGTTCTATTGAGATGGATGAAACTGGAGCCCATTATACAGAAGTGAAGGTGAGCCAGAAAGAAAAGCACCAATACAGTATACTAATGCATGTATATGGAATTTGAAAGATGGTAATGGTAACCCAATATGTGAGACAGAAATAAGAGACACAGATGCATAGAACAGTCCTGTGGACTCTGAGGAGAAGGTGAGGGTTGGACGTTCTGGGACAATAACATTGAAACATGTATATTGTCATATGTGAAGCAGTAACACCATTCCCATGTTCTATGCATGGGACGGATGCTCAGGGATGGAGCGTTGGGATGGACAGAGAGAGGATGGGAGGGGGAGGGAGTGGGAGGAGGGTTTGGGATGGGGAGCACATGTGAATCCATGCTGATTCACACTCATGTCGATGTATGGCAAAAACTACCTACCATAATTATAGAAAATGAAAGTAATTAGCCCCCAACTAAAATAAAAATAGAATAAATAAATAAAAAAAAAAAAAAAAAAAAAAGAGTAAGGTTTTTCTAAATGAGCATTATGAGTCCATGGTTGGTATAAATTTCTTTAAATTTCATCGTTTTTTATGAAAATTGTTTTTAGAAGACAATTATGCTTCATTTTTCTCTCCATTTTGTTTCTGTAGTAATTTTCAAAGTATTAATTGAAAGTATGTTTTATTAAAATATTATCTATTTATAGTATTTTTAATATTTAATGAAATAATTCTGAAACTTTTATATGAATATCACAAGCAGACGGACGTTCCAAGTTCATCTATTAGACTTAATTAATGAGCAGTGTGTGTTTATGTCACTAAGTGCACGTCTAATCTAAAACACTCATCTAGTTGAAACCCTCATGGACTGCATGTGGCCAGGCCAGGCTTGCCTCTGTAGTCCGTGTGAAATGTTCCAGGCAAGAATACTGGAGTGTGGTTAGTTGCCATTATCCTCCTTCCAGGGGTTAGATCTTTCCAGACCCCAAAGGACCAAACTGGCATCTCCTGCATTGGCTAAGAGGATTTCATTTACTATTGAGATGCCAGAGAAGCCACTTAAAAATATTTGGAGACACTATTCTTGTGCCAATACATTGTGTGAAACATTAAGGATAATGTGAAAAATATGAACTTAGACTTTGGCCATCATGCTGCTTTCACTCTAATACGAATAAAATCTCCAAGAATCCAGTTAATGAACACTGGAGTATAATAGCAAATTATTACATATATTACAGAGACAGACGCATGGTGGATACACAAACATATTATCACTTTTTTGAACTGCATTGTAGAACAAATAAAGTTTTTGAGCTCATTTTTTTTTTTTTTTTGGAAGAGTTGAGCTCTTGGTAAGTTCTAAAGTTAGAAACTGAAACCTACAATTATAAGAGAACCATGGGGAAGAATATGTTGAAGGAAGATCTAGGAAGGCTCAAAAGATAACAGTTAGATTTAGTAAATGTATAATAGTTTCAGAATGGCTACAGAATAAAATTTTCAGGTGGTGGACATGGGTTTTAAAGGGGTAACATAATAAAGCTTTTATGAAAAGGTGAAGTGGAATAGCTCAAATGGGTGATTTTTTCACTATGTTGTTCTGATGATTTTTGGGTTTAAATTCAATGGCATAAAGTAATAGCAAAGTTTATGCAAAGGCTTATGTGGAACAAAAACATAATGATAAATTTTGCCTCTTTAGAAGGATTACTTAAGGTGATAGTTTTAGGAATAAGTTTTATAGCTAATTGTGGCAGTCGTACCCAGTTTGGGGAGATAATGGTGTGGTAGAGGTAGAAATAACATAGTTGAAAGACAGTAATATCATTCTCTTTAACACAGGACAAAAATATAAACCACCAATTTTTACTTAGACTCTGAGAGGAAGTTTCATATTAACATTAAAAACTCAGGTTTATATTTGTTCTTTTATTAAAGTCAATAATATTAGATTATTAAAAATAAGGGCATATAAAATGGGCTCTTCTCTGATGGCTCAGATGGTAAAGAGTGTACTACCTTTAGAGAGATGGCAATATAGATGGGAGGGAAATAGTGTGTAAACAGTGGCTGACTTATAATTTTGGGGTCTCCAAAATCACTGTAGATGGTGATTGCAGGCCATGAAAATTAAAAGACGCTTACTTCTTGGATGGAGCGGAAAGTTATGACCAACCTAGACAGCATATTAAAAAGCAGAGAACATTTACTTTTTGCAAAAGACGCCTGGTGCTGGGAAAGAATTGAGAGGTGGGGAGGAGAAGGGGAGGACAGAGGATGTGCTGAGTTTAGGATATGGCAATCAACCAACTCAATGGATTCATAAGTTTGGGTAAACTCCGGGAGTTGGTGATGGACAAGGGAGGCCTGGTGTCTACTGAAGTCCATGGTGTCTCAAAGAGTCGGATGCAACTGACCGCGACTGATGTCTGAACTGAATGTGCAGGACAACACACCCAGATTCGATCCATGGAATGGGTATGATCCCCTGGAGAAAGAAATGAGCAACCCACTAGCCTGGAGAATATCCATAGACAGAGGAGCCCGGAAGGTCAACAGTCCATGGGACATGAAGAGTCAGACAAATGATTGTGACTAACAATATGATTATATATAAAATGTGAACTATTTAAATTATCTTGTTCTAAGATGAATTGCACTAAACAGCAGTCATCCTTCTCCTTTTCTATGTAAACATTTTGAAAACAGCATATAAAAATCTCTTATATTCAAAATGAGGGATTTTCAAAATAAAAGAACAAGGGAATTAAAACTAAATAAGCTCGGTAGTCTAATTGTAGTGTTTTAGCCCCTCCTAAACACGGCGAAGCCTGCCCATCAAAAGAATGCTTTCTGTTTGCACAGGGACTGCGCGACACTATGAGTTCTGCTGTGGTAAATTAATTTAAAATATTCAGTTTAAATGAACAAAGTGCTAAGGGCTTGACTGGGGTATTGGTAAATGTGGAAGGTCTGGGGCAACTTTGATGTTTTTCAGGTTTCACTTTTGAGTTTGGCCATGAAGTGGGCAATGTCCTCAGGCAAGCTGTCTATTTAAATATTTGGTATTTGTATTTCCTAGGGCTTCCATTAAAAAGTTCCACAAAAGTGAGTGTCTTCAATGTACAACTCTCAAGGGTTCTTGAGGTTATATAACTCAATCAAAGTTGGTTCCCTTCCAAGGGTTCTAAGGTGAAAACTGTTCTTGATTGGTTTTAGACAATCCTTTATCTCCTCTGACTTAAATGATGTCCTGTAGGATTAGCTATCAGAGAAGGCAATGGCACCCCACTCCAGTACTCTTGCCTGGAAAATCCCATGGATGGAGGAGCCTGGTAGGCTACAGTCCATGGGGTCGGCTAAGAGGTTCGGACGAAGAACTGAGCGAATTCACTATTTATCTTTTTCGCTTTCATGCACTGGAGAAAGAAATGGCTACATCTACTCCAGTATTCTTGCCTGGAGAATCCCCAGGGATGGCGGAGCTGTATGGTGGGCTGTGCCATCCATGGGGTCGCACAGAGTCAGACACGACTGAAGCGACTTAGCAGCAGCAGAATTAGCTATTATTAATATAATTTATGTTAGAAGATAAGGAAGTAATAGAGAGAAGACAAAAATACATATTGCATGAATTTATTCATAACAAATATTGATACATACTCATAAAAATAAAGAACTAGTTATAGAAATCAGGGTCACATGGTCATAACTAATATTTATAACTATCTTTATCCACTACCCCCTTGATATGCCCTGTGCTCTGAGCAAGCCCCTTAGTTAGTCATGGTCCTTTGCTTAGTGGGTTGATCCATATCTTTGTTCCTGAAAAGTGTGCACCTTTATTAGTGTAGGCTGGCTGTGTTTATTAAGGTTGTAAAAAAAGTCGTAATTTTCTATTAATTTTAGTGATCTCCCCCAATATATGAGGTAGGAATTATCATTCAGAAACAAGAGGTTAAGCTTATTCAATTTTGGAAGTAGGTGTCTACCCAATATTCAATTAATCACTAAACAGTTGTGTGATGTTGACTAAGCACTCGACTTATCCTGTGAATATGACTTTATCCTAGAAAGGGGGGGGGGGGGGGGGGGGGGGTCATCAACTTCAAATATTTACTTAAATTAATATTTACCCATCAAGGTGAGCCTTGCCACTATAATGTTATATATATGGTGCTCCCATATTTCTATTCATTTATTCCACATCTCTTTGTATTTTATCCATAATGCTTACCATGTTCTAACATAATATATATTATGTACTTGCTATCAGAAATATAACATATCAACATAATTAGAGATTATCAGCAAGGGCAGCAGGAAACTGGTAGTTATTGCTTAACACTCATATAAAGGTAAGTTGACAAGTGGCTATACCCCAGTTGAAATATTCACACTCTGTTAACCAGACAAGATTGAGAATTTCATTATGTGGAAATTTAAGTGTCTTGTATCCCTCAGTAGTCAGTGTATCTTATTCAGTCCCTAGAAATCTTTTCTTTATATTCTGGTTTTAACAATTTGAACATATGCGGTATCAAAATATGGCCCAATAAGATGTCATGATTTCCTTTATAAAAACAAGCAAACCATCACTGTTAGGTAACACTCTCACGCTAAACTTTCATCAGTGAAGCAGTTTTTTGCTGTAAATCATAGAGGCTTACTTTAAACAATCATGAATTCAGTGGAGTTCAGTGTATTCAGGGTTTCTGATAATGCCATTTAGACATATTGGCTTAAAAAAAGTACTTTATTGAAAGTCTCTTTCTGGCATTATCTGAAAAATGTACCCTTTTAATTTCTCACTTCAGTAACTCATGTAAGCACTATTCTACTTTAACAATTAATATATTAATATTTTCATTATGTCAAAGCAGGAATATTTTACTCAATTCATGCTAAAAAACTCAGTGATTATAATGTGGCTCATATTATTTATGTTCATTATGTTTTTCATTCTGAATAAATAACAGTAAAGCATTATTGCAGCAGACTGTTTTTCTGTGAATAAAACAAATATATATTATCATTTTAGGACCACCCATTCCGTGCTATGCATAGAGACTCTACTCCATAAAGACTAATAATTTTATAGTCTAAATCATAGTTTGAAAAATAACTATTAAAGCAAAAAATTATTTTATGACTAACATTGGATATAGTGAAAAAAATTCTAAACACTTCTTTTCATATGAACTATTCATATGGCAAAGGCTAATTTATTCTTAGTCAATGTGTTTTTGTCCAAATGCAAATTAAATGCTCTTAGCAACAAAACGAATCAGTTTTGTATGGATGAACATTACTTTGATTTTTCTACTAGAAAATACACTATTTGGTTTTTAGAGTATTCTCTTTGCTGTATTTGGGAAAAAAGAAACATTTTTGATGCTTCATGATGATATTTGAAGATTCATAAAGACAACCTACTGGCCAATATTTTAATAAAAATTCTAATATATTTCATATTTCAGATATCACATTTCCAATTTTCACTTTTCTGTTTTATTTCATTTTAGTTAAATGTTCAAAACCATCATATTTGCACACTAGCTTATCACTCGAAGTAAGTTTTATATAAAAGTTCAGTTTTCTCTTTAACTTCATAAACATCATCAATGATATTTATTTTCTTTATTTTACCTTTGCATAGCAATTTATACAATATTTGCCTAAATTTATTATAGCTTAGAAGTATGAAAACTAAAAACACAATAACTTAAACATAGCAAAAGTAGAAAAACATGTTATTGAAAGTAAAACTTTAAAACTATGGTACCTAACTGTTAGCAGGACAATCTAATAATCTTTGTCCATATCATGCATAGGCAAGTTTCACCTGCATGTTTAACAAGGGAATCATGACTTTTTATTAAAAGTCATACTTCATCATATATTTAAAGTGTTCTAAATGTCAGTAAAATTATTATATTGCTTTTTTCTTTTACTTCTATCAAATAACCTGAGAAGCACACAATAGACAGAACAGTCACAGATTACAGTCCGATAGCTCATTGGGTAAAGAATCGGACTGCAAAACAGGAAACACAGCTAAGAAGTAACAGTATCCTGCTGAAACAAGAGAACAGTCACGTTGAGATGGATAAGAAGAACAATATCCATTTACCTATATTACCCCTTTACCCAAGCCAGCACAATTCAGAGCCTAGAAAGGGTGCTTTGACTGATGACTTCTCCCTCAGAAGAAAGAACGTGCATCCAAGATTCCTGGTTGTTTGGGATGCTGCCCCAGAAGTCATTTATTTCTCAGCACATGAAGTGCAAGGGGAACCAGGATAGCTGGACATCTAAAGCCATCCAAGAAAAAAATAAAGGAATAGGCAGTTTACTGCAGCAACCACAGCTCTGCAAGATTGAGAGGAAGCATACAACCCAGGAGGGAAGGAGAGGAGTGGAACATCCACCCAACAACACAACTTTTCAGTGTATACTATCACAGGACTAATGACTGGATGGCTTATTGTGAGTAGGATGGCTGTGCAAGGTTGGGAAAAGGCACACAATCCTGACATTCTCCCCCAAGAGGGAGGGAGAGAACAGAGAATGCATCCAGCGTCCCAGGCTTTCAGTGCACTGCCCCACAGAACAGGGGTATGAGCTTACTGCAGCCAGTGTGCCTATGCAGAAATACTAAAGGTTCACAATCAAGAGACTTCTTCTCTGGGAAGAGAGAGTGTGGAGATTGTATTATCTGTTTAAAAAAAAGACTCAGAATCTCTAGCTTGGCTGATTGATGGTCTTTCCCTGTCAAAGCCAGTCCACAAAGACTGGGAGAGGTGTCTCTTTCTTCATATGTACAGAGGTTGATCCTGTCTAGGGGGTATGTGAATATTCTGAGGAATTTTTTTCCAAGGAAGCTAACTATCCAACGGGGGAAAAAATCAAAAGATCAATCATAAAAGCAATGAAGATTTTCACAAGGCAATTCTCATGAAGCATACTAGTATGAATCCTTTGGCCCAGATGCAAAATACTAAAACACTAGAACATCAGTTAGCTTTCTATTATCTCAATAAATCTAGAGAGCATTCCATGAATAACAAACGCTTGAATAGAATGAATTAAAAAGAAAAATTATATCTGAAAAAACCAGATATTCTATTTTGTAGAATAAAAATTTTTAATGGAGAAAGATTAACCTTAGTATATTTGCTGCCCTGATCTCATCAAAGGAAACTGTGATTCTTCCCACGTAACTTAATTGCGTTTTGGATTAAAGCTCAAGTATATTTATGGATGTTGTAAATTATTCAGAAGTCAACAAGGTAACATTCACAATGTTAGGCATCCATCAAAAACTTCTCAGGCATGCAGTGAAGCCTGCAAATACCTCCCATAATGGAAGGGTAAAGTCAAGCAATAGAAAACATTTAGATATTATTCAAATGAGAGAATGTCAACAAGAATATTGAAAAGTTTATTATAACTGTGGTATAGCTATATTAGTTTAACTTTATGATAACTATACAGTTACAACTCTTTTATGGAAGTAGAGGAAAGCTTAATATGATTAGTAGAGAAATGAAAGGTATAAAAAGACACAAATTTAGCTTCTAGAAATAAAATTTACAATACCTGGGACAAAAAAAAAATCACTTATTGAGATTAATAGCATACTATATACTGCAGAATATAAGGTGGTGAGACTCCTAAAGAGCAACAAGTATTCATAGTAAAATATAGGTAGAAAAAATATGAACATGAATATCATCAGTTGTGGAGCAGCATTAGTCAGTTATATACATGAAACTGGAGTTTCTAAAGAAGAGGACTTTAAAATATTTGAAAAAAATAATGGTGGAAGGTTTTCAAATTTTAATCAAAACTGCACCCAAGAATAAAAATAAATCTCACTCACAAGAAACACAAGAAAATTATATTATTTCATTATAATTAAAGTACTCAAAACCAATAAAAGCAGCCAGAGAAAAATGGCACATTATATAAAGAGATTCTAAAGATGATAGCATACCTCTGGTTAGAAATAGTACAAGCCAAAAGACAGTGGAGGATCATCTTTTAATTACAGAAGAAAAAAAAATCCACCAGATAGAGCTAAATATCCAGTAAAAATATTTTCAAAAGCAAAGATGAAATAGACATTCTCAGACTGCAAAAACTGAAAAATAATAAGAATTTGTCAATAGTGGATCAGTACTGCAAGAAACATTAAAGACATGAAATTTATACCAGATAGGACTCTGCATCTACACAAAGAATGAAGAGGATTGGAAATACTTATTTTTGTGTCAATTAAACCTGCATATGGCTGAATTTATACAAAGTAAAGAAGTAAGCATAAATGTCCTGGAAAATGTATACGGAAATGTTTTTAAGACCAAAATTTGTCTTTAAAGCTGGAAACAGGGAAAATTAGTGGTATAATGCATAAATAAATTGAGATCTATTGATATGATTAAATAACTTTTATATAAAAAGATAAATATTAAAATAATATTAAATTATGCTAAGAACAAAATATACATAACTTTCATTTTCATATAGTTCAAAGCTGTAAATACTTTTATGGCTCCAGAAGTCAGAAACAGTGTTTACTTTTGAAGGATCTTGACTGGAAGATCAAAATGAAGCTTATACATTCTTGAGTGTTCTATTTTATAACTCAGGTATAGGTTATACAATATATTCCCTGTGCACTTTTTATATGTACATTTACTCTATTTATATTATGATTAAATATTTTAAAAGATTCAGTTATAATTCACTTAGGGTAATCAAAAAGGAATATTGAGGTGGAAATGGTAGTAATCAAAATCCTTATTTTCAACAGTAGAACTTGAGTTTGAGCAAACTCCAGGAGATAGTGAAGGACAGGGAAGCCTGGCGTGCTGCAGTCAATGGGGTCATAAAGAGTCAGAGACGACTGAGCGACTGAACTACAGCAGTAATTAATATATTTTAAAGGCACCAATGTTAATATTTATAAATTTATTTTTAATCTAAAAATAGTAGATAAATTATTGCAGACTTTTTACCTCTCTGAAACAGCAATAAGGAAAGATACAGTGAATCAGGGGACTGATATTTTTAAATACAATTAATCTACTACATTTTGACTTTCAAAATCTGTAATCACATAATATAAAGGATGGTGTAATCTGAAGACAACTATTTAGTTCTTGTGGACCAAGCAATTGATTGGGGGGTTGTGCTACATTTTATCATTAGAATTTTTATAATACTTTTCTTTATTAATTTCTGCTCTTTGTAGAGTGGAAATTACTACATTAGATCAAGGAATTTGTGTTGTTTTTTGTTATGTCTGAACATCTCAGAATAATATCTGGCATATAGTAGCATTCTGTAAATACATGTGAAATGAATGTATAAATAAATACATTAAGGCTAAATACCAGTCTGTACATTCAGGAAAAAAATCATGTTATGGCAATATAAATAAAATATGGCTTAAAACAATTGAAGAGAAAATGTTAAGTTTAGAAAATTGCGTGCAGTCAGAATGACAATGTGGGACGTTATGAATGAACCTTACAAAAGAATCAGTGACTTTGCAATTGCATGTTGATTTTATCCTTCTTTTGTAGGCATGGCAAATGTGGAAAAATTGGCAGCATTTGACTCTTCTGGGCTTTTGCTGTTTCATCTTTCTAGTTATTGCATTGTTTAAGGACTCAGTAATTCCTAAGATTAAGCTGAATGATTGGTTTTCAATGACAAAAAATAACTTCTATTTCAAAACACCATTCATTGTTGTTGCTAGATCACTTACAATAGTTCTATTTCTTGATTTTTCAATTATTTTTATCATTTCAAAAACTCTACTGCTTTCACATTTGCCAAACCAGTGCATGAGTCAGATATAACTATTATTCAAAAATTGCAGCTTTATTAAGCAGCTGATCTCTTCAGCAATTCACCTTCTTTATCACTACATGTGAATTACGCTAACACTTGTGATTACATAAAATAATTATTAAATAAGTAACACAATCATAGATACTCATTTTCATTAATCAATGTAAATCATAATGATAAAAGTTGCTCAGCAATGTTTCTTAGATGATGTCCCCAAAGTCTATTAAGTACACTTGGATTCAATTATAAAGTCAGATGTGGGGCAACTAAGCATCAGGAAAGCAGTTGTTTTGATATGTTATAATTTTGATACTGAGCTTTGTGATCAGTTACACGCCAAAGTATGTAATTTGAAATTCTAATCCTACATTTAAATTATATTATATGTTCGTATATCAGCAAGATAAATTGAAAAATGATTACATTTAAAAAATGTGTTGTGAAAATTGTATGCTACTTATTCTAATATTTTCTAATTGCAGGTTTATAGTCTTACTATATTTCAGCATAATGTTTATTAGATTTAATAAAAATATTTGTCTATGAAAATTTTAGTAGAAATAATATGGATTTCTAAGTTTGGATATTTCCCTGATATAATTGTGGGCTTTCCTGGTGGCTCAGATGTTAAAGAATCTCCCTACAATGCAGGAGACTCAGGTTCAATCCCTGTGTTGGGAAGATCCCTGGAGAAGGAAGTGGCAAACCACTCCAGTATTTTAGCAGAAAATTTTAATAGAAATAATATGCATTTCTAAGTTTGGATATTTCCATTATATTATATATTTTTACTTTTCTTAATCTATACCCTTTTACTACACTGAGACTATGAAATCCCTTTTACAGGAAAAATCTGGTTTTTTAAAAATATAACTTGGCTATAAAATTAAAATTAATATCTTGAATTATACAAATGAATTAAGTTGTAAAGTATGTGTATTTGTATTTGGACAAGATTGTACTAGGGATAGAAAAAATAGCTTGAAAATAACTAAATCATAGTAGAGATAAATACTGAATAAGGATTCAACATATACACTATATCTGAGTTTATTTCTCTATTTAGTCAGGTTAAC
Source organism: Okapia johnstoni (assembly GCA_024291935.2). NCBI lineage: Eukaryota > Metazoa > Chordata > Mammalia > Artiodactyla > Giraffidae > Okapia > Okapia johnstoni. The sequence continues at coordinate 27,820,981 of CM044309.1, forward strand.
CTAACAACATATATTTATTAACCATGCATAAGATTCATGCTTTCAACTACTCAATATATATCAATCAAAAGAAAATAAAGTACAGCAAACAAAAAAATACAGGAAAATTCAATTTTTGTCTACTACATTTGATAATAGCAGTTGTTAATAACTAACCCACTAGTATCCAATCAATTTTATTGATTTTATTTTTTTACTACTCTGTATTTTGTTATATAATTATCACATTAAATTTCAATAAAAGTAGTAATTTCTTAGCAAATGACATTTTATAACTATTCTTCATAAACTTTAAAAATCTGATTTAAATATTATTACACATAATGACAATTTTTAAAAAAACAGGTAGCCTGTTAGACAATTTTTACTAAAATTTACAACTTGTATTATTAAGTTTAACAGTTAATTCTTTTGTACTCATTGTTTTCTAACTATAACATGAGTTTCAGTGATTATTTGCCTTACAAAAATGTTTCATAGTTGTATCTAAGTGAATTATTAGGTAACATATTGTGCATTTAGTGTGGTTTCCTATATCTTCCACATCTGATATTTATCTGAAACTAAAATTGATCTGAAATTGATTTTTTCATAGACTTAGATTTTACTAAAATTCATTTTAGTTCAGTATTTAGCTTATGTTTACAGGCTTAGCAAAATACAATCCAACTAATATAGCTTCAACTTTCTAATGAGTTCACTTGAACATCACCTTCCAATGTAGCATCCTACTGATCCCCTTAAATATCCTAAATTGTCACTCTAATTTCTTTCATTTTCTGTCTTTGCTTGTTTCTTTTCCTTAGCTGATCATATTCTTTCTTGCTCTATTCAAAGTGTGGCTAATGCAATAAAACATTGCAATAAAACAAAATCATTAAAAATACATCATGTTATATCAATGTTATTTAAGAAAAGATTTAGCAAGCTCACCTGAAAATTACTTCATATTCTAGAAAATCTTAAGGGTAATTGATTTTGTGATTTAACATTTGAATAAACTAAATTTATGTAACTTGTAGATTTCTGTTAAGTAGAAAAGATACCACCAATGTTATTTTTCTTTTCTTTTGCTCTAAACTCTCTATAGAACCAGTTTTATTTCTAACTATTCTTTTTACAGTCACTTTTTTTTCACAAAATGAGCATGAAGAGCCAGTTTCTCAAAATATTTTCTTTTTAATCAAATTTGTCATCTATAGTTATCTTATTAATGGATTGAGTAAAATATTTTATGGTGATTTATTCTATATTTGTATGAGAAATTATGTTTCCCAACTTTGTTTTAGGGGAGTGGCTCCTCCAGAGCAGAGGCCAGGCAGTTTTTACTCTGTTGTGCTCTTTGGTATCACTGATATTTGGCTAAAAGTTTATTAGACTGGAACCACCTTTACTAGGAAGGGATATTTCTGTGCCAAGCCCTGGCAAATGAACCTCCTGTAAGCCACAGTCAGACAGAGTCCATCAGGGAATGCTAACCTGAGACCAGACCATAAACCTTTCAACCACAGATTCAGATTCCTTCCATCGATGTCAGCCGGGCACACAGTCCCGTGATTATAAAAGGGAGGATTATGGGAACTAATTTAAGGTATAGATGCCTTGTTCAAGAAAATGCTTTCCTCCCATCTTGGAATTGCATAATCCACATCGCATACACACATACACAGACACACACACACTTTGAGAGACTGAACCCTAGACACTGAACCTTTGGTTCATAGAACCCAAAGGTAACTACCTGGCTGGACAGCTTACATGATCAGATTCAGTAAAGTTCAGTCACTCAGTCGTTTCTGACTCTTTGCAACCCCATGAACCACAGCACGCCAGGCCTACCTGTCCATCACCAACTCCCGGAGTTTACTAAAACTCATGTCCATTGAGTCGGTGATGCCATCTGACCATCTCATGCTCTGTCATCCCCTTCGCCTCCTGCCTTCAATCTTTCCCAACATCAAGGTATTTTCAAATAAGTCAGCTCTTCGCATCAGCTGGCCAAGATACTGGAATTTCAGCTTCAACATCAGTACTTCCAACGAACACCCAGGACTGATCTCCTTTAGGATGAACTGGTTGGATCTCCTTGCAGTCCAAGGGACTCTCAAGAGTCTTCTCCAACACCATAGTTCAAAAGCATCAATTTGTCTGTGCTCAGCATTCTTTATAGTCCAAATCTCACATCCATACAAGACTACTGGAAAAACCATAGCCTTGACTAGATGGAACTTTGTTGACAAAGTAATATCTCTGCTTTTTAATGTGCTGTCTAGGTTGGTCATAACTTTCCTTCCAAGGAGTAAGCGTCTTTTAATTTCATGGCTGCAGTCACCATCAGCAGTGATTTTAGAGCCCCCCAAAATAAAGTCAGCCACTGTTTTCATTGTTTCCCCATCGATTTGCCATGAAGTGATGGGACCAGATGCCATGATCTTAGTTTTCTGAATTTTGAGCTTTAAGCCAATTTTTTCACTCTCCTCTTTCACTTTCATCAAGAGGTCTTTAGTTCTTCTTCACTTTCTGCCATAAGGGTGATGTCATCTGCATATCTGAGGTTATTGATATTTCTCCCAGCAATCTTGATTCCAGCTTGTGATTCCTCCAGCCCAGCGTTTCTCATGATGTACTCTGCATATAAGTTAAATAAGCAGGGTGACAATGTACAGCCTTGACATACTCCTTTTCCTATTTGGAGCCAGTCTGTTGTTCCATGTCCAGTTCTAACTGTTGTCTCTTGACCTGCATACAGGTTTCTCAAGTGGCAGGTCAGATGGTCTGGTATTCCCATCTCTTTCAGAATTTTCCACAGTTTATTGTGATCCACACAGTCAAAGGCTTTGGCATAGTCAATAAAGCAGAAATAGATGTTTTTCTGACCTCTCTTGTTTTTTCAATGATCCAGCAGATATTGTCAATTTGATCTCTGGTTCCTCTGCCTTTTCTAAAACTAGCTTGAACATCTGGAAGTTCACAGTTCACATACTGCTGAAGCCTGGCTTGGAGAATTTTGAGCATTACTTTTCTAGCATGTGAGATGAGTGCAATTGTGTGGTAGTTTGAGCATTCTTTGGCATTGCCTTTCTTTGGGATTGGAATGAAAACTGACCTTTTCCAGTCCTGTGGCCACTGCCGAGTTTTCCAGATCTGCTGACATATTGAGTGCAGCACGTTCACAGCATCATCTTTGAGGATTTTAAATAGCTCAACTGGAATTCCATCACCTCCACTAGGTTTGTTCGTAGTGATACTTCCTAAGGCCCATTTGACTTCACATTCCAAAATCACATTTGCCTGTAATAAAAATTCAAATCAACATTGAATTATTACTCTGTTTGCAAAAAGGGGAGATTTTTAGGAACAGCAAGCATATAGATACAGTCTGTACCTGAGATACAGTGTGGAGTAAATTTTGACCCAGGAAATGGCCTCATGAGACTCAATAAATGTTAGCTCTTGGTACATTCATTGTATGTATAGTTAGCCACTTATTAAATTTATTATCAAGGGAAGAATAAATTAATATTTATGTTGAAAATAATTTTTGAATTACATTTATCAAGGGAAATCCTGTTTTGCTATTTGTTTCTGTACCAAATTGGATATACAGAAAAATTTTTTTTTTTTAGTGAACCACAACTACATGGCAGAACGTTACTGAACATTTAATTTTTTTTTTTTTAATTTAGTTTTGGCTGTCCTGAGACTTCATTTCTGTGTGTAGGCTTTCTTTAGTAGCCTGTGAGTGGGGGCTATGCTCTAGTTGTGGTGCATGAGCTTCTCATTGCAGTGGCGTCTCTGGGTGGAGCACAGGCTTCGGGGCATGCAGGCTCAGTAGGTGTGGCACACAGGCTTAGGGATGGAATCTGTGTCCCCTCCATTTTCAGGCAGATTCAGCTACTGGAACACCAAGAAAGTCTATAAGCATTTTTTAAAGCATTGGATTTTCATCATGAATAGGTTACAGTAAATACACATGTTTTATCATGTATTTTGTCCTGCAATTGACATCTTTGGAATTATTATAAAATTTGCAGAGAGGTTAATAAAACAAATGCTCTGAATCCACCAATCAGCTTAAGAAGTAAAATAAAATATAAATATTTACACTATTGTGTGCAATTACAACTCTTACACTTTACAAAATATCTATCATATATTAATCATTATTTAAGAACTACATTAAATACATAGATATTAATACACATTTGCCTTCATTGCTCAGCATTTCTCTCCTTGAAACTTATACATGTTGATATATAGATTTCTGGGTAATTATTATTTTTCCCTCCTGTTGAATATTTAGATGGTTTCTATATTTGGCTATATTAACAACTGAGAGAAACTCTCTCCTAGATAGTACTGTTCAGACTCAAGTAAAAGAAGTTTTCCTAAGTATTTAGAGTTCATATATTCATAGCCATGCGTGTATTCACATTTACAATAAATTATCAAATTAATTTCCAATGTGCTTTTGCAATTTAAATATCATCTATTATAATTCTGTTTTTTACTGCCAAATTTTAAATATTTTGTTTCAGCCCGATTGTACTTTAGAATTTTTCCTGCCTAAAGTTTTTGCAGAAAGTTCACTTTATCTTGCCTGGATTGCAAGAAGACATATTAGTAAAAGTATATTCCTAATCCACCTCAGTTTCATAGTCTCCAGGACAGATACTCTGATGGGCTACTCTTTCTCAGCTTTAATTTAAGGCAAAGTATTTTTCCCCAAGGTTATAAGCCAATGGCTAAACTCCAAAGAAGTCTTTGTCAGTCAATACAAAGTTAGTAAGAACTTTATTTATTTTTATTTTGGATGGAGTTGGCACTAGTATTTTTTATCACCCTCAAATGAATGACTATCAAATAAAGCAGATGTAAATTTTGTGGAAACTTTAAAATGAAAACTAAGAAAGAGCACTGGCAATACTTTAACCAAAGAGAAGATGTTTAAAACACCTGTTTGCAGATTTTTCCATAACTACCTATAATTTCTTTAAAATAATGGAAATTGTGATGTTAAATTCAGTTCCATTTGTTTGCCATGGCACTTTTTAAAAGTATCTTATCAAAATCCTTTGCACTAAAGAAAACACAGTAAATTATTACTGGATATGAATGAAAGCAAAATATGCTTAGGAAGAATAATTAGAAAGATTGTCTTTTTAGATTATTCATTTACTTCTCCTTTGAAGCAAAGTTTTTGAAAATGGAAGTAAACTCTGAAATTGACATTCAGAGTTCTCTGATGTTTGGATTTTAAAAACTTTCTTTTTTTTTTCATATCACAGAGAGGAAAATCCAAACTCCTTAATGTGGCCTCTACAGCTGAACTATGACCTCTGCCTGTTTCTCAGATCTCAACTCATGTCATGATTTCTGCCATCAAAAACTTCAGTCACATTCCATGTTTTCAAACTGTTTTCCATTCCTCAACTATGAAAATATCCTAGTATACAGTGCTCTCCCATTCAATTTTCTCATAACTAACTCTTCTTTTATATAGATATTTAGAAATCTAATGCAATGATATATTATTGCTTAGACATCTTCTTTTATATACTTTGGAAAAGATTCCTTGAAAGTTGGTTAAGGATTTTTCACACAGGATGCTTCTTTTCCCATTTTTAGATATTGAAATGCAATATGCATGCACTTATCTGAAAACTATACTGTGACTCTTTACCTACTATACAGTTTCCCACACACAAATTAGAACCAGCCATTGAATATAAGACTATAATGGGTGTCAAATAAATTTGAGACCTAGTATCATAACTGAATAAAGTCAAGTTTCAAATATCTAAATGATTTCTAGCTTTTCACCCACTTTATTAGGAAATTATTGACAAATAAAACTGTATATATTTAAGTTGTAGGGGCTTCCCTGGTGGCTCAGACAGTAAAGAATCTGCCTGCAGTGCAGGAGATCTGGATTAGACCCCTGGGTTGGGAAGATCTCCTGGAGAAGGAAATGACAACCCACTCCAGTATTCCTGCCTGGGAAATCCCATGAACAGAGGAGCCTGCTGGGCTACACTTCATGGGCTTGCAAAGAGTAGGACACAGCAGAGTGACTAACACACATATTTAAGTTGTACAAAGTGAAATTTTGACATAAATGTACATTGTGAATTGATATATCCATCACCTCATACAGAGATTTTTTTGTCCATGTGGAGAGAACACTTGAAATCTACTCTCTTAATAAATTTCAAGTATTACTATTAAATATAGTTAATATAATTAAAGATGCATATTCCACATCTGAGCTTTTCATTAGAATATTTTGTCCATATTTTCTTCATTATTTTTATAAATGTAGTAGGTTATACTTACACATCATGCATCCTCTTCTACTTTGCACTATTTTCACTTAAATACATCTTCAAATGTATTATCACTTTTATACCGCATCCTTAATTTAAATGGCTACCTTGAATTCTATTGAATGTTTTTATACTAAGTTAGTTAACTAGTATCTCATTTATGGACACTTGGGTAATCTTGATCTCTGATTAGAATGTTTATAGTACTATTCTGGCTCCTTAATTTATAGTAGGCCCGACATATGTTACTTGATGATATTAGCATTTATTTCATGTTTATTTCTGATGATTAATGAGAGAACATATTCAATGAATTTCACACAGTGGCAAATTAAGCACTTCATAATAGGACAGATTACTATATATTCTGTTCATGTTTCTATGTTGTGCAGCAAATAATTTAATAATAAAAGATTTTGTTCTTAGCTTTTCTTTTAATATATCTGAAAATTATTTGCTGACCCTAATGACAATATTACCAGATAGTGGTGACCATCATGAATTACAGACACATGGTCCTTGCAAAACTGAAAAGGCTCTCAGAAATATCAAGTTCAGTCACTCTATATTAGGACTAGATTTTATAAATGTATTTTAAATCTGAAAAATGATGGTGTGTTAAAAGGCATCATGAGTTACAAATTCAGTATAACACGATCTTTTCATTCATATGGATTTGTTAAAATTAACTTTTAAAAAGGGAACGCATACTGCAATATATTTTAGGAAATAAATAAGAGATAAGCGGATCACAAAAGTATATATAATATGGAGTATATATGTAAGTGATCTTACATTTTAGAGTAGAGATAGGGTACAGAATATGATTATTTAACTTTTGTTATTTAGAATTTGTAAATATATAAAGACAGTGACACATCCTTTATAAATTTCACTGTCTTTATATGTTGTTACCGTCTAATTTGAGGGCCTAGGCAAGTTATTTAATCTCAAGTGGTTGAAGTTAATTATCAGTTTCACATATTTGTAAATTACAGCAATATTATGAGGATAATGTGATTGATGTATTACTACTTTTACAGGACAGAGCAAGCACTCAATAATGCTATTTCTCTATGATTACCTCAATATTTTACCAAGTCTACAAATAATGCAATCATAATAATTACTCTAGTGTTTATTACCCTAATGATAATGAATATATCTGATTTTTACATACCACTTCTTAATACAATGATTTAAAGAATATGGTCATTTAACTTTTGTTATTTAGAAGTTATGATTAGCATGGTGGCTCAGACAGCGAAGAATCTGCCTGCAAGGAGGGAGACCTGGTTTCAATCCTGGTTCAGAAAGATCCCCTGGAGAAGGGAATGACTACCCACTCCAGTATTCTTGCAAGGAGAATTCTATGGACAGAGTAGTCTGCAGGCTATAATCCATGATGTCACAAAGAGTTGGATACAATTGAGAGACTAATACTTTTAAGATATTAAAATAAAATCCATATCTATTACTTAAATTTATTTATCCATTAATCTTTATTGTCAAATTCACTTAAGGATAACAATAGCGACATAAAGCACAATTTTTGTATATAGATATCAAATGTTGTTGTTTAGTCACTAAGTTGTATCCGACTCTTTTGTGGCCATATGAACTGTATCCTGTCAGGCTTCTCTGTCCATGGGATTTTCCCAGGCAAGACTACTGAAGTGAGTTGTCATTTCCTTCTCCACAAGATCTTCCAGACCCAGGGATCAAACTTGAAAGCTCCTGCATTGGCAGGCAGATTCTTTACCACTTAGCCACCTGGGAAGCCCAGATATCAAATGTATTATATTTTAATTCACTAAAACATTGTTGTAGTATAATTTTATATCCACCAAGCAGACATATGTTTATATCACTGAAATATATATTTTTATTTAAAAATTTGGTTTTTTCGTAACTTGGTATTATTTTAGAACAGATTTTTTTTTAATTTTTGTTTCTTTTTAAACTTATTTTTTTATTTTGAAACCAGCACTAACTGATATGTCTTAAAAAGCACCAATAAGATTGATACAAATATTGAAGCTAATTTTTGCAAATATAGAAATTACAAGTAATAACATCTTGTGAATCTATTATAGTTGACTGCTGAACATTACTGAAGACATACAATTGGAATGTGTTTAGCATATGAAGGTGGAACTAGCATATCTTTCTGTGCATAGCTATGCATTTTTACTTAATTGTATAGATCTGATTGAAATAATGATGCTTTTTTCAACACTAGACACCTTGTGCCTAAATTATATTCATTATGAACTACTCCAAGTAAACCATAAGTGTGCCATTATATATATTATGTTCTCCCTCGATTGCTGTTTTAAAATGTACTTCAGGTAGTAGAAACAATAAACTGCTTTGATTTAAGAGAGAGAGACAGGCAGACACTACTGAATATAATTACGGGGAAAGATGCTTAAAGTTTGAAATCAGAGTGCATACCCAGGATTCAAGTTATCAGAAGAGCTGAGAAAATCAGTACAATTGAAAGCAATGATTTATCAGGTTTTCTTGCTTTTCTTTTCTTTTTTAAATATAGGTTTGAATTGTGTATAACTTGTTGAGTTTGAAGATAAGTCTGTGCCCATCAAATCATCACCTATTAAGAACATAAACATATCCATCACTTTCCACAGTTTCCTATCCCCCCTTTATTGGTATTAGTATTATTTGTAGTAAGAACAAATTAAGATCTACCCTCTTAGTAAATTTTAAGTGCACAATACAGTATTATTAGCTATAAACCATATGCCTCATAGTCAATTTCCAGAATTCTTAAAAAATGGAAACTTTGCACCCTTTAACTATCATCTTTCTATTTCCCCTGCCTCTTCCCAGCTCCTGGTACCCACTATTCTAACTTTCTGCCTCTGTGAGAGGATCTATATGACTATTTTCAATTCCACATATAAATGTCATCTACTAGTATTTGACTTTCTGTTTCTGCCTTATTTCTGCTATCCTTAGCATAATGCCCTCCAGATCCCTTCTTGTTTTTACAAAAACAGGAAGATAGTCTGTGTTGATGGGTTGAAATAATTAATATCTCAAGTGGTTCAGTGGTAAAGTATCCACCTGCCAAGCAGGGAACTGGTGTTTGATCCCTGGGTCCGGAAGATCCCCTGGAGGAGGGCATGGCAACCCACTTCCATATTCTTGCCTGGAAACCCCAGGGACAGAGGAGTCTAGCAGGCTACAGTCCATAGGGTTGCAAAAGAGTCAGACATGACTTAGCAGCTAAACAACAACAACAAAATGTCCGTACTACCCAAAGTAATGTACAAATTCACTGTAAGTTCTATCAAAATCCCAATGGCATTTTCCACAGAAATAGAACATCAATCCTAAAATTCTTATGGAATCATGAAAGACCCCAAAGAGTCAATACCATCTTAAAAAAGAATAACAATACCTGAGACATCTTACTTTCTGATTTCACATTATACTACAAAGATATAAAAATTAAAACACTATGGTACTGACATAAATTTATAAACCAATGGAACAGAGTAGAGTGCTCAGAAATATATTCATGCATCTATGGTCAACTGATATTCAAGTTTTCTACAAATTGAGTCACTTTGAGTCTTTGCAATTCCCAAGGTAGAGCCCACTCAGATTAACCTAACCAGATAAATTTCATTTCAATCTAATAGCCTGTGAACAAGCTATCTTATGTCATAACAATTTCACATATTCTTAGTTAGTTAGGAAAATTTTAGTTTATAAAAGGAATAAGAATGAAGAAAGGAAAAAAATTATAAGTAACAACAAAGAATTCATTTTATTTTAGAAACTTAAAGAATGTCTATATATATCTTGGGTCAGGTAGAACCATGTCTTGACTTTACAGCACCCTGAATGCTTTGCTATGTTTATTCTTATTTCATAATTTTATAGTCATAGCTTTAAGAGATTCTGGCATCCACAATATTGTAAACTCTTTGGGAAGCAAAATCTTAATTCTCAGGAAACAGATCAGTATCTTAGGAACAATGAATATCAGATGCTAACTGTTTGACTAAATAAATTGGAAAGTGAATAGATCAACATTAATTTGTTGTTACTGTTTAGTCTCTAAGTTGTGTCTGAGTCTTTTGTGACCCCATGGTCTGTAGCTCACCAGGCTTGTCTCTCCATGGGATTTCTCAGGCAAGAATACTGGAGTTGCCACTTCCTTCCACAGGGGATCTTTCCCACCCAGGGATAGAACCCGTGTCTCTTCCATTTCCTGCACTGGCAGGTGGTTGCTTTACTGCTGAGTCACTGGGGAAGTCTGAAGGTACTAATACTATAGTATTAATGTAAATAAATAAATGCAATAAATAAATTGCAATGAATAAATACAATTACAATAATTGCAAATTTCTATAAATGTCTTCACTGGTGCAATGTCTTACATAGTACTACACATTAAGAATGAACTTAAAGCACTAAGGTGATACTGCTTTTATTTATGGCTATTTACTTAATTAGCAAAGTAAAAATGTCTTTGAGCAATGCATATGAACTTCAATATAATTCTCGGTTACCTATACAATGGGAGTAAATAAAATAGATATTAAGTAATTAAATAGTAAATTAATACATAATTTTGGCTATTTTCAAGAGCATCTTAGGAGAAATGTTAATCAATGCCTGTGTTACCAACATATTTTAAAAGTGTAAGGGAAAGGTTTGAATGAGGTATATCTATTTTCAAAGTTGGCTTGGAAAATTTGAAGAATGGCATATTTGTCTTGTGATAAAAGTTCAGAAGAGGTCAAAATATATTAATAAAAGAAAACCCACACACATGAAGTTTTGTTGCAAGCAGAGACATTCTGAATCAATTTCTAAAAATAGATATTGTTGCATCTAAATAACTAAGGACTTGGGGTTGGAAGGGGAGATAGAGCAAATATATACTGAAACCAGTCCTTTAGTTCATTTTCTTTTTCCTTTCTTCTTGATTTGGTATACCTCAACCTAATATAAAGAAAGATTTAATAAATTGAGGCTAAAGGTATGTGTAATAAAGAAAATAGGGAAAACCAAAATGTTTTGCTTTATAAAATTAAAAAAAAAATTTTTTTTAATTTTTACTATGGACCATCAGTAATAGTAAATTATTCAAAACTTCATCATAGAGCAATTTACTATAGCTCCTTCCTACTATCTGAATGATTTAGAAGATCCAATTAATATGAGAAATTCTAATGCAGAGTGTGGATGTCATTGAAATAAGTCAATTGTAGATTTTAATTTTTTAATAACATTTTTAATATGCTAAATTTTGTATCATGGAAAGTTTCTCTAAAGGGAAAATAATTTTAGCTACTGCAAAAGAGCAAAAGTATTGAAAGATTATGATATATTTAAGTTTGACTCTCAGTATGATTTGTGTTTCCTTACTAATTTCTTATAAAGATCAATTGTCTTTCTCATTCTACAGCTGTATTTCCTCAGAAAATCTGCATGATGATCAACTGGACAAGGTAGAGAAAGTTTTTTTGATTTTTTTCACTTTGGATTTAAATATCTGTATATTTGAATGCATATCTTGCTATATATATGTGTGCATATAGGTACAAAAATATATTAACGTTTTGCGTATTGTCTACAAACCTCTAACTTACCTCTTGCCCCAGGTCCTCACAAATATAAATTTTCACCAGGTAACAGCATGTCTATACTTTTTGAATAAATGCACTGTACAGAGGTTCAGAGGTATCAGAGACTGATTTCTTCTCTGGACTTAGTTTGCCAAAAGCTATGCAGTAGCCCTTATGCCATTTAGCCTGGAGAAATCTATGTGGTTTGTAATTCGTGTGTCTTTTTGCAGTTTCCACAAATGTACCTTAGTATATTCAGAAATCAATAAGTGGCTGCATCTGACAGCAAAGATGAGTTATGTCTGAGAGAATATCTGATTGTTGTTTAGCTTTATAGACCTACGTTCCACCCAGGGGCCCGGGGCCCCATACTCATATGTCTGAGCCTTAAAAATATTTACTTGATTCTATACTTTAAGGATATAAGTTTCAGTAAGTTTCAAGTGAAAACAGAAATTTGAAGGTAAAAAATATTCCAGTGCTCCAGAATGTATTTAATGGCTTTAATTTTAACATGCCTTGTGCGTAAAAGATGACTGTTAGAGAGTAAAATTCTCAGCCCAAGTCTGAGACTGTTTGGTGGTTAAAACTCCAAAAATCTGTTTGAAAAGAGCACAATAAAAATGGCTCCATTGACTTCAGAAACAATCTTGAATCTGGGATAAAATAAAATAGCATAAAAGCGGTAAGAAATGTGCCTGACAAAGAGGTGACGTCGGGTCATCTTGTTTTGGGTCAGTGACAGCAGGCTTATTTGTGATCATCTAGGAGTAAAAGACAACATGGCTGAGTTTATCCACACTAATTCTGATTTAGAGCTACCAGATGTTGTTGGCACCTTTTACCACGAGATTTGGTTCATTTAGTCAAAACGATAAGTAGAAAAGCACATGCTAGAGTGAATCTACTATCCTGTAAGCAAATCTGAGGCAATGATGGAGCAAAATAGCTTACCCACCACAAGTCAGCGGCAAGTCTGATTCTGTCACCTCTCTTCATTAATCTGTACACGCGACTGCTTGGAGAGACAGTGAGTTCATTAGGTCTGCAGCACCATCAGCGTGCAGACACTCATCACTACGTCTCATTTTCCTATGACCCAGATGGTGTAGCTGCTTGACTGCAATTTTCCTTTATATGTGTTTTTAATAGGTTCCTTTTTTAGATGTTGACTTTGCACCCTCTTATGGATATTTAAAGCCAAGCTGAGTTAACTTCTCTTTTAGTTACAACTTGAAGTAACCACATATTGGGGTGGGGGGTGGGAACTTGTATATAATAATTTTTTTTCAAACTTGTTCTCTAATTATCTCTGCCCCTAAGGAAACTCATGAGTCCAAATTATTACTTCACTGGTTTCTATGCTGTCCTAAGGAAATATAGTTGACATACATTCCCAGGATACAGTTGAAGAAATGCAGACAAAAAGTCACTTCGAGGAAGAGTCAAAGAATTGAAATGAAGTCTTAGACAGGATCTTACTATTAATCTGATCCCATTAACCATTTTTACAAGTAAGAAAAAGTAAAGAGAATTTAAATTACTTGATTGCGGTTACACAGAGGGTGAGGCAAAGTTATATTTCTGCCTTACCTTCTTGTTCAAAACTTCAGATCATCTCTCCTAGACATCACCTGGGGAACCCTGAGCAGTGAAACATAGTGTCTGAAGCCCACTTTTCCTGGGAAGTCCATTAACTTCTCCGTTAAATCTGGGAATTACCAAAGGTGGGGCCACCCTCTAGTGTGTGTGCATCTTCAGGCAAATAGTTTTTTGTTGCAACCTCTGTTTATATAAGCAGTTTGATTTAAGTGGGTTATAAAATTCACGAGCTTATCTGAAGTACATTTACTGATGAAGGTTTGGAATAACTGAGAATAAAAAATTACATGTTTGTTTATTGTCTAATCATGAGTGCATGTAAAGATTCTTTAGGTATTCAGGCACCAGTTTCTATTCATATGAGTCCAAGAAACATGTTTTATTGTTGTGTGTGTGTGTGTGCACAGTCATGTCTGACTCTTTGTGACCTCCGTTTTTATTGTTAACTGTACTCTTTCTGATTAACTTATTCCAGTATAAAAGAGAGCAATGATCTTACTACTCACAATGCCAAGACAACTTGGAACTTATTTGTATTGAAACAAGGTAGATATTTGTGCTTCTGCGGTTGCCTAATATCATTTATTTAAAGGCAGTTACATCATTACTTATAATGCTGCATTAACTAGCATGCTGCCTATGAATGCTGTTTTCTACTGACTGACTCTCTCAAAAGTTGTTACTGTGGTTGATTGAAAATGACCATAAATGCAAAAAAGGTGAATATTTTGTTCTGTTCATGTTAAAATACTACTTTAACTTTTATAACATAAATGTAGAATGAAACATCATCCAACCATGACTTCTCTTAAAATATTTAGGCTTTTATTTAATTATTATTATTAAACAACAATAATTGTTGTTTCTAGAATTTAACCTTTTTTAATGTTGATGGCATATTCCTTTTCCATATGCCACAACCAGCAGAAAGGTTAGATGACAAGTCAATGGGAAGAACAAGAAGAGTGATTGTATTCTGTCTGTATCTCACCTGGCATGGCAAAAAATTCAACCTGGAAGGAAACAGGACAACAGCATCACTTGTCCAAAACAGAGAGCACTGATTTCAGTAGTCCACTGCTGTTTCAGAGCTCTTGGGGGCGACAGGTGCGGGCACCCCTGGACTATTGCCTGAGATATGGTGTGGAGTATTGAAGGAGAAGGCGAGTGTCCTGAACACTGGCTGTGGGAGTTCAAGCCAAGGGGTGCCTGCCACCACTCTTTCCACTGTGGAGCGTGTAGACTGGAGTTGCCATCACAGAATACTGACAGGTGTGGAGCTCCAACCCAAGGGTCACCATTGGACCATTGGTAGTCTCCGCCTTGACTTTTTCCTGTCTAATGAATAAGATATCCAAAATGTCACAAAAGCACCATTCCTTTGGCCCACTGTTGCACAGTCTCATGAAAGAGATTTTATACTGCTAAAAGGAAATCTCCACTCACTTGACTATTCCTCAAAACTGGGTCCGCGCTCCTGAAATGGAGAGCTGTGGTTCAGACTACTACAGGGCTTTGAAAGTTCACAAAGATGTGGCAAAGCATACTGGGACCCTCTGAGGCATGGAGTCCAAAGTTAGCATCCCACTTGCTGGTATCTACAGACAGTACTATTCAAGGGCTCACATTTTTCTGGCTACTTCTGTCTTTGGCTTAATATTCCTTCTGTTGCTGAATGTTGGACCCCGCTCCTATTTTGTCCCTGGCTATCGCTTCTGTTGTTTATTTGATTTAATTCCACTTTAGCATTGGCCCAAGTACAAGACATTACTTCATTTATTAAATATTTATTGCATACCTTATATTTGTCACTAATAATTATAGATCCTGGAGAAAAAGCAAATATCAAAACAAACAAAACTCCTGCACCTTATAAAGCTTACATTCCAGTGGGAGAGGTATGTAACAAGATAAATAAATAAAATGCATAGTGTACTAGATATCACATAAAGAAAAGCACTTTAAAGGAGAAAAATAGAAAATCATGGGATGAGATACTTGGGGGTGAAGAAAATACAATTTAAGAAGGACACCCAGGAAGGAGCTGGCTGAGAAGGTGATATTGCAGTAAAGACTGAAGGAGAAAGGGAGGAAGCCATGAAAATGTCTGAAGGAAAAGCAAGTGCATAGGCCCTCAGGCAAAGACATGCTTGCTGCCTTCGGGGTAGTGAGGAAGCCAAGCTGTTGGCACAGAGTATGAGGGATGAGGGGAGGAGTCATGAAGGATGAAGCCTGAACAGTCTGCTTCATGGGGGTGCAGCCTGTGTAGTTACAGAGGACCCCATGCTCCCAGGGCTTCCCAGGTTGCACTAGTGGTAAAGGGCCTGCCTGCCAATGCAGAAGTGAGACACGAGTTCGATTCCCAGGTCAAGAAGATCCCCTGGAGAAGGAAATGGTAACCCACTCCAGTCCTTTTGCCTGGAGAACCCCATGGACAGAAGAGCCTGGGAGGCTACAGTCCATATTGTCGCAGAGTTGGCACGACTGAAGTAACAGCACGCGCGCCATGCTCACAAGAGTCTTCTACTGGATTTAATGCTTTGCTGTTGCCATCTTGACATTTTTACCAATTTTGTTGTTAAACTTGTGTTTTGTAAGTGAAGTCTAATGGAGAACTGGAACATGCATGTGGGCAGAAGAGAAATAGTAACATTCATGTTCACAGTTTTTTTTCAGTCACATTCGCATAGTGCAGGAGTCAAATTCCTCATGAACACAGAATATCAGTGGACAATGTCATGGGTATTCAGCACGACTCAAAGCAAACATGAGATAGGAGTGAAATATCTGTGACTTAGTAAGAAGGGCACTGATAGTCTTGAGAAACCCAACTTTCTTCTTAAACTAGAACTTGTTTTAAATACAGAAATAAGAGTTGTATTATTAAAAAAAAAAAACAAGCAACCGTGTGACTCTATCATATCCTTCTCACTCATTTTGTTTCCCTGTAATAGCCATCTACTGCAATGACAATGATGACAGAGGGAAAAATTGGACAAATGATAGCTCTGTCTCTTTGTCTGTCCGCACACATCCATAAACTGAAAGCAGAGAATATTAGTAAAATGAGAGCCTAGCAAAAAGTGAAATAACAGTTTTCTGCAGTACTTCAACTGTTCTGGAAGAAAGAAATATACACAAATATGGAAGTTATAAAATATAGATTACTTAACTTTAGTGTTTATGTATATGACACATGTTCTTATATTTGCAATAAAACTAGCGTCCACAATGACAATGAAACTTATGAAAAAATTTTAAAAATTATTGTTTACTTAAATGACTTTAACAAAACATAAGCTGATGGAAGAATAAAGATAAAAGTTTTATATTTAAGTATCCTTAAGAACACATTTTTCCTAATTTTGAACAAGGAAAGTTTATACTGTACATTTGTATTTTGTACTGCGTGCGTGTGTGCTGAGTTGCTTCAGTCACGTCTGACTGTTTGCAATGCTATGGACTGTAGCCCACCAGGCTCGTCTGTCCATGGGATTCTCCAGGCAAGAATACTGGAGTGGGTTGCCATGCCCTCCTCCAGGGGATCTCCCTGACCCTGGATTGAACACATGTCTATTACATCTCCTGCAATGGCAGGCAGGTTCTTTACCACTAGCACCACCTGGGAAGACTGGAGCTCATAATGAGTAGCTGGCCTTGCTGAAATGTTAAAAATTTTAGGCCACATGAAATTTTTTCTGTAATTGCCTTAAATTTCACCTTTATAGTGAGATTAATAATAAACGTTAGAGTTTTGAGAGAAGAATTGACATAATCTGTGTTATGTTTTAAGGAGATCCTCTGGCTGCTGAGAATACTATTCTTAGGGGAAAGCATGGAAGCAGGGAGACCAGTTAGGTGTCTCTTATGCTAATTCAGGCAAAGGATAATGGTGGCTGGAATTGGGTGATGAAGTAGAGGTGGTGAGAGGTTGTCAAGATCTCCACGTATTTTTTAAAGTTTATCAGTTTTTATTCAATTTCTTCCCAAACTTTACACTTTTTAATTTTATATTGGGGTATAGCTGATAACAATATTGTAGTTTCAGGTGAACAGTGAAAGGACTAAGCCATACATACACATGTATTCTCCCCCAAACCCCCTCCCATCATCTGCCACATAATATTGAGCAGAGTTCCATGTGCTATACAGTAGGTCCTGGCTGGTTATCCATTTAAAATATAGCAGTGTGTACGTGACCATCCCAAAGACCCTGACTATCCCCTCCCCCAGCAACCATAAGTTTGTTTTGGATCTCCACATATGCTGTAGATAGTAAACATTATTGGCTATCCAGCTGGATGAAGTTGTTAAAGAAGAGACTGATTAAACTTCAAGGATGTAGACCAACACAAGTGGGTGCATTTAGGTATATACAAATTACTGAGAAGTAGAAGACTGCAAGAGAAGTGTGTTTTATTTTTACATTTTGTGGGCAAGGGAGAGGCTGGCAACTATTTTGTGACCATGTTAAGTGTTTGATGTCCTTTAGATCCCCAAAGAGAGAGAGCTAGTAGGCAGAGGGATATTGAGTCTGGCTTTTGGAGGTCTGGACAAGATGAATTGGTGAAACATTCATCACCAGATTGTGTGCAATGCCGTGAGGTTAGAGACAGTCATCAAGCAGTGCAAGAATGTAGAGTAGACAAAAGGCCTGAGGACTAAGTCCTGGGTCTCTCCAGTGTTTAAGATAAGTCAATTAAAGAAGAAACAGCTAGAAAGGTAGGAAAAAAAGAAAAGATACTGATATTTCTAAAACCAGTTGATTAAAAGTGCTTTATCTGTTGGTAGACATCTTCTCACCTCAGGTGAAGAGGTTGAGTTAATCATATTCACCAGCACATAATAGTACACTGTCATGATTGGTCTTTGCAAATTCCTATTGTTTAATTACTTAATTCATGTGTTACTTTCATTTCATTACCTTACTCATTTCTCTGCTCCAATGGTATGTGCTGACTTTATACGTTACCTTTTTTATGTATTGTAAAGAGTAGAATTAGAGTGAGTCCCCTACATATGAACAAGTTTTGTTCCAAGAGTATGCTCCCAAGTCCAATTTGTTCATCTTGCTCAAATCTCCCAAATCCAGACTCAATATCCCAATAAAGTTAGCCTAGATGCCCAACTAACTCAATAGGTACACAGTCCTGTACTATAACAGGTTTATAACACTTTCACACAAATAATACATAAAAAACACAATAATCAAAGAAAACATTTTAAACCTTAAAGTGCAGTACTGTGAGAAATACAGTAGTGTATAGTACAACAGCTGGCATGCATGGGCTGGCATTGAGTGAAAAGGCAAGAAGAGTTACTGACTGGAGGAGGGAGACAAGGTGAGAGATGGTAGAGCTGAAGGATCATCAGCAACAGGAGACAGAAAGCTGCAATTTTATACATGCTTACCATCGATGGCACAGGTTCTGATACTTTGCTGGATTTAATTCCATCATCCCTGTTGGAAAAATGATCCAGTGATGTTTGGGTAGTATCTCTTTTTTCCTCATCATAGGTGACACATAGTACTGGAATGCGTTCTGAATGGCTGCTTCAACCTTCATGTACTATTCTACATTTGGATCCTGTGCCTCTAAAGGTAACAGTGCCTCCTTAAATAAAGAAAATCCTTTTGCCATCCTGCATCAGGAATCTCTGGTTCTTCAGCCACTTCTTCCTCTTGTCTCTCTTGGTGCTTCTTAGCAGTACCGCCTACATCACCACTGCTTTTGTGATTGCTTCCAAACATCTTAGGCTCAAAATAAAGATACTGTACTACCGTACTCTACGCAGTACTGCAAAGTACCCAAAAGCACAACCACTCTTAGAGGATGCACACAAGTGACAATGTACGCCAGACATGTGAACTAACTGATGGGACTGGACATGCAAATGCATGTTCAAATCTTTTGAAGTTCACAATTTGAAAGTTCATAAGTAGGGGACTTCCTGTATCTGAGTGTACTGGGTTTTTAACATGAAAAATATCATATGAATGAAGAGTTAAATATCTCATTCACTCTCTCACTTTTTTTCAAAAAGCTTTGTGCTTTGAAAACCTGGTCTTTAACTATACGTCTTTCCCATTGTTCCTAACTGTTGTATCATACTCCAAAGTGTGCATTGTCAAATAAAAATCAGATGGACAGATTTTAAAAGGCCAGGCAAACCTTATTCAAGATTATTGCAATTGAAGTGAAAGCTATTGTACTAGTACTAAAGCAGAGATTAAACTCAACTTCCCTGAAACAACAGGCAGGAGAGTTTCTAAGCCCTGCAGTGAGCTAGTGGGAAAGGGCTTGTGTATATTAAAGGGGAAATTGATCTATGTGATTAGGTCATCTGCGTTTGCTAATTGCCCCTTATCTAAATTAGGCTCCTATCCTCCCACAGAGACTGGGGCATAGGAGTACTATATCCTTTAATGATTACATTTCACAAGGATGGCTCCCCAGGTCCTTCTGAGTAAGCAAGAGAGGAGATTTACATCTCATAAGAGAAGAGAATTTATAATTCCAAGTTTTCTAATGTAAATAAGAAAAAGAAAGGCGATAAGGAGCCTAGAGTCAGGAAGAAGTCTCTCTAAAGTTTAGTCAAACAAAGGCAAAAGTGAAGGCTGTCTCCATCAGCAACTACCACATTTTAATTATCCATTTTTCAGAGATAAGCAGTAGATTGCTTTCCACAAATAATGATGTGATAAACATACATGATTGATGTTCACACCCACCAGCAGTGCTTAAGTCCTTCAACATCATGCTCCTAACCTTGTCCATTACCTAGCTTACTGTGTTTTCTAACATGTTAAAAGTGACAGCTCATTGTTTGTTTGTTTTTACTTTGTATTTCTCCAGATACTAATGGTTATCAGTATCTTTTGATATATGAGTTCTTGTAGCTTCCTGTGTTTTCTCTTCTATAAATTATTTGTCATGACGTTTGCCCATGTTCTTTTCCATTGGGATTACTTTGTGATCGACATTTTGATAAATTTGTAGTTCTTTTATCTTCTAGACTAAAACACTGGTAATGTTTGAGATAGAAAATATCTTCCCCATTCTGTTTTTTATAGAGTAACTTTGTCCCATGTGTCTATTGCACAGACACATTGTAACTTTGCTGTAATCAAAGACAGTTTATTTGCCTTGATGTATTCTTTTCAGGTTTTTACATGAAATCTTTCCCTATCTACACATCACAATAATATTATTCTACATTTTTCTTAGCTATATAATATCTCAAATAATGTTTGTTTATTTAATCTATCAAAAATATGTCATCCCTTGGTATCCATGGACAACTGGTTCCAAGACACTGAAGTCCCTTAAATAAGATGGTATTTTAGGGAAGAATCCATTTTTATTTTTCTCTATATTATATGTCATTTATTCTTTATTCATTATATTGTCTTTTATTATATATCAGATTTCTGAAATTTTATGGATTTACTTTTCAGGTCTCAAAATTTTCACAGTTCAATTATATTTTTTGCTCTTATTCCATATTAATTATTTAATAATTTGTTCTGTATCTTAACATCTCATGGAGCATAATTTTTATCTTCATCTAATTTTTTAAGATTGGCATGGCTATTTTAAATCTAAAAGTCTTCATATAAATTTTAAAGTGAGTTTATAGAATTTCTCAAAAATTATTAAATTAGTTACTCTTGCTTTGGCTTATCTTTCATAATCTTAACAATCTTCAAAAGAATATTGATCAGTTATTTTATAAAACTTACTTCAATTGGGATTTTCCAATGTTTTCTCATGATCTGTGTTAGATTCTGCTTTTTTGTCAAGAATACCACATAGATGATATAGTCTTTCCAGTGTATAATGCTAGCAGGTTATGATATTGAGTCTTCTGGTGGTTACTGGTGATGTTTATCTTGATCATTTGATTAAGTTATTGTCTGTCAGATTTCTCCACTGCAAATTAACTATCTTTCTTTTTGCAATTGATGGGTTTCCCTGGTGGCTCAGCTGGTAAAGAATTTGCCTGCAGTGTGGGAGACCTGGTTTTGGAAGAGCCCCTGGATAAGGGAATGGCTACCTACTCCAGTATTCTGGCCTGGAGAATCCCATGGACTGTGGGGTCTCAAAGAGTTGGACATGACTGAGTGACTTTCACTTTCAATTTCACTTGCAATTGATACTTAGTATCTTGTGGGAGATACCTTTTTTTTTTAACTGAACCAAACTGCTAGCCCCGCTGCAGTAAAGCCAATCTACTGACACGGGATTGTGGTGAAGATTAGTGCAGTGCTTACTTCAGGGCACCAGGCAAGGAGCTCAGGACAGCTAGTGCTCAGAGGGCCCCAACTTTCTGATGGGTTTCTGTGATGCATTTTTAAAGGCAAAATGAGGGAAGTGGAGTCCCAGGGTACGTGATCAGCTCTTGAACAGTCCTCTCATTGGTTAATGGTGAGTAACAGGGCTGTGTCATAGGGTTTAACATGATCAGTCCTTAGGCTTCAGTAGATCTCAGGTGCTACTGGGTCAAACAGTTCATTTCTTCCATTGGTGATGGGTTTAGCAACTGTAAAACAACTCTGAAAATGTGCATCGGATTCTATTATCTCTGTACTTCAGAGAGGAACTAAAGCAGAGGATATGGGGGAAAGGTCTGATCTAGAAAACTTCCATAGAGTCCTTGTAGGTTGCACTTTGAGAGTATATGATTGTTCTTTCTCCTCATACTTCCAGCCACTAATTTTAGCATCCAGTGATGGATCTTGTCAACAACATTTATTACTGTGACACTTGCTTAATCATGATAATTTTCTTTTCTTGATAATTATTTCATAGTTATGTGAGTGGGGTAAAGAATGTTAAGAAAACTCTTCATACTATTTGTGTAACTTTTCTGTTAGCCTAAGTAGAATTCAAAGATATAACAAAATAAAATAAAATAAAATAAAATTTTACTTGGATATGTGTTGAAATTAACATCTTACAATAGTGGCTCAGATGGTAAGGAATCTGCCTGCAATGCAAGAGACCTAGTTTCAATCCCTCGGTTGGGACGGTCCAATAGAGAAGGGGAATGGCTACCCTCTCCAGTATTCTTATCTAGATAATTCCATGGACAGAGGAGCCTGAAGGGGTAAAGTCCATGGGGTCAAATAGAGTTGGACCAACTGAGAGACTAACATTTTCACTTTTTTAACAATATAACTGTCAACCAACACCTTATACATTTGGTTGTCCTGTCCAATAGTATAATATTACCATATTTTATAAGTGAACAGTCTCACAGATAAGAAAATGATGCACTTTTTCGAATGCTGTTTCTATGTCAAAACAGGTAAGAATTTAAGCTTGATAATTTAGCTTAGCAATATGAAGGTTATTAGTGTCCTTCCTAAGGAAAGTTTCAATGGAATAATAGGGTTGGAACCTCAGAACATGTTCAGTAGAGAACAGTGGGAAAGAAACTGAAAACAACGCACTCACACAATTATTTCAAGAAAATTTTGTCTAAAGGAAAGGAGTTCAGATCAGTAGCTGGAAACATAAATAGATTTAAGATGTTTCTTTCTTCACATCTTTTTTTGTATCGCAAAAAATATATAGCATGGTGCTATACTGATAGCAATCATCCAGAAGAGAGGGAAAATTTGACGTGGATATAAAGGGCAGAATTAATTTAAGTAATTTCTTGAATTGTATCCAATACAAAAGTGGGAGCTTGGCTAACTGAAGAAGGCAGAAATGACCAGTCAGTGTTGTGAGGGTTTTATGTAAGCCCTGTTGCATTATTCTAGTGCAGGCAAGATAAACAGAAAGCTGAATTTGGCAGTTTGTTTGTTTAAAAAGCACAACAAAATAAGAGAAGATTCAAATTCTTGAGGGTAAATACTGCTAAATAATTATGATAAATTATTACAGAAATTAAGCTTAGAAGATAAGATGTGAGAACATAAAAAGGTTGGAAACAGTAAAAAAAAAAAAGGTGGTGAGATCAGTGTGTTATAAATTTCTTTAAAATCAAAGGCTTATGGCAATTGGAGGATTAGAAGGAAGGCAATTTGCACATTTTTGAGTTTTATTTATAGGATTTTATTTCCCCAATTATATGAACTAAGCCTTTGCCCAGAAATGTAGAATCAATTACAATTAATTCTAGATTAAAATAACAATCCTTTTAAAGGTGTAATACTCAGATTTCTTCAACAAAATCAAACTTTGTAGAAGGTACAAGGAAGATAATAGAAAGATGAGTAGATAGGTAGGTAGGGAGGGAGATGCATAGACACATAGAATTTATAGATAATATGTATCACACAGGAGAAAATCTATGCCTAGAATATTATAGGAAAATACCTTTTTAGATAATTGTAAATCTGTCAGATAGATAGATAGATAGATAGATGTATGCTTATTCTGGTTTCCTCTTATGGGCGTTAATGTGTTTTATGTCATTACAAACAATAACTTTTTCTTGACCAAGTTTTTTCTTTCTCTTACATTCTACAACAGAACTAAGATTGATGCACACACACACACACACACAAACAACTTTGGAACCTATAATTTTTCAGGCATAAATGTATCTGGAAATCATTCTAAAATATATGTTTTTATGGTTCACTCACACAATATTTTCATATCTCGGGCATTGTTATTGTTGCTTTGCATTCTAATTATATATTTAACTGTCTCCTCATGCTCTTCTTATTATTATATATTGTATAGAGAGTATCTTAATATTTATGGTTCTAGTATTAGGCCAGTGCTAGACCCATGGGAGGTACTGAATATTTAATTACTGGATGAATAAATACAAGAATAACATGAATCAAAAGAGTGAACTCAAGAAAATTCCTGAAGATATTCCCCCTAAAAATAATATGAAGTATCTTATGTTTGTGAAGCACTAGCATATTATGAACTGATTCTTTTTGCCTTTTTAAATTAGTCAGCTTCATTAAAAGTACAGGTAATTAGTTTTATGATAGTCTTCATGAGCTCTGCCAAGTTTTTCATTATTTGGAGAAGTATCAAAGTAGCAATAAGAGATCTCCAAGAACAACTTGAATAAAAACAAATGGTTTTGCTCTACAAAGTTTGTAACAATGACCCGTGATGTTTAAACAGTGTATCAAATCCTGCTGTGGCAAAGTCTCTGTTAATACATGCCCTATTTAAATTGTAATTAAAATACGTTGTTTTAAAGTTAACTAATTACTCTGAAATTCCAGGATCCTGTCTCATGATGCTAAAGATTTGTTTTCCAAAAAATGAGCCAGAAAATCATTCAAAAATGTATACCATGAGAAGGTTAGGTGCTTCTATGTGCCTAACTTGGGTAGAAATAATTTTCTCAAAAACTTATTCTGCTTTTACTTTGAGCCCTCATTATAATGTTCACTTATCTTTACCATTGTTACTACTGCTTGGTATTTTAGCTAAGCACTGATATTTCTCCCCATGCAATTACCACACTTACTAATAATAAGGACTACCTCTTATTTATGTGTAACCACAGCATTTAGACACACGTGCATAGAAGAGGGACCCCAAGAAATAGCTTGTGCACAAATTCTAAAAATAATCTAAAATGTCTTATATTTGTAAACTAATTTTTAGTATTTGAAAAAAGTATGATGAAGTGATGAACTATTGGATTGTCTTTTCCCTATAGTCTGTTTTGCTCAGTGAAAGGAAAAAACAACCATTTTATGGTTTCTTTTAGATCAATAGTATGGAAATTAAAAATAGGTAAAAGCTGATTTAATGGAAAGAAAAGAAAGAATGCAAAACAGAACACTGAGGAGGAATATTTTTTAAATCCTTCTTCAATACCGTATTGAAGTATACAAAGACAAAATTCCATGACGAACGATGGGCTACGACATACTATATTTTCTTATTCTTATGTTCAAGTGTTGCTATCATTAGACATAAATGTTAAAGGGCTTGGTGGATAGAGCAACCAACCAGAATAGTTTCTGTAAACAAAGGATCTTTTAGGACATGATATTAGAAAAAGAAGCAACAGAGGAAGAATTAAGAGCCCTGGACGGGGAGTAAAATAAGCTTTTTTGTTCTTTAATAATCAAAATCAGCTTCTGTTTAAAGTAACTGTCAAGGGAGCTTTCTTCATCCAGTCACTTCTGTGGCTCCACCTGCCACATGGCTCACTGAGGAATAGCTGTCCACATGGGAAAGAGCAGCTAGTTTAGGTAAAGATTTTTTATTATGTTAATAAATCTAGTACCTTGTTCCCTAGTTCTCTTGTGAAATGTGCTCCTAACAAAATAATAGAGGTGCATATTAAATGCAAGGTGTGGTTTTATGGTCTTTTTGAAAATAATATAGGAAGTGTTTCTATTTTGTACACTGTCAAAGTGAGACACGATTCTGAGAAGCAATGAATTTTAAAATAATTTTAAAATTTTGACTGTCTTTGTCACTTTTTTTTTTTAACCAGTGATTATGGTAGGGGTGGGTAAAGGACTGTGATAGAGGTGTGGTCAATAAAGGTTATAATAGAGACATGGTTAAGGGCAAAGAGAAGATGTTACATCAGAAAGGGAGAAGTATTGTAAGAATGATAAATCAAATTAAGACTAAAGAACAACATGAACATTGAATATCACTCAAAAAATGCAGCTGACAGGTATCCTTATAAGAATGCCAGCATAAAATTATTCTTTTGCTAGTTATTTCATCATAATCAGAAAGTTTTGATTTATTTATAAAAAAATAACTCATTCTGCCTCTGGATCTTTGTGTTTAATTCTCCATCTTTCTGGAAGTTTCTTCTTCTAGATTTAGGTATGTAAAACTATTTCATTCAGCTCTCTACTCAACCCTCACTTTTCAGAAGAACTTCCTAACTAATCAAAACACTTTGCAAAATACATTGTAAATTATAGATTTCAAGTGTTTGCCTAAATATCAATGGCAATATCCATAATCTTTTTTGGTTTGACTTTGCAAGCTATATTGTAATAGACTGTTCTGATCTCAAATCACTTGCTTAGTTTTAGATGCATAAGAAGATATGTCTTTCTCTGAATACTTAAAATGTTTACATATGGATTTAAGCATATAACTATTTTTAAAGTTACTTGACCATAACTATGGTAAATTACATAATTTTCAAATTTTGTGAGTCCTTAGCATGTTACTTTCTATGCAATTTTTGACTGTACCATTTATACTCACCAGCAACAGACAGTTGAGATATCAATGTAATTTTTATTCTTATATTAATAAATACACCTTCTATTGAACTTTATAGGATGCATGTAAAATATATTTAATTTTCACTGCCAAAAAAGTGATCTGACATTTTCTTCCTTTAAGGCTGCCTGCAGAATGTTTTACCTGCTCATTGCAATATGTATTTTAGTCACATTACCTATAAATCTTCATATTCACCATATATGGATGGTTAAGTAATACTTAGTTCAAATAGTCTGCATTTTCATCCTTCTCATATTTTTTAATTTCTTTCCTTTTAGACTCTCTCAGCATTTATGTCCTAATTTAGGTTATACTTTCAAAACTTTTATTTTTTTCAGTGCATATAAATTGTGTAGGATCAATTTTCATATCTATTTCACACCTCAAAAAGCAACCTGTCAAGTTACTTTTAACAGCTCATTATCTTAAATAAATAAAATAGATGGCAAAATGGCACTTTTGTTTATTTGCCTTTTAGTCCTGTATTCACATCCTATAATGATGATTTATATTATACATTCAGAAGATACAAATATTACCTCACAAAAGGCTATAAAAATTTAAAAAAGGCAACTGACAAACTAATCTGTTACAGAGAACATAAAATTCTGTTGATACATGTGATAAACTTTGGAAGTTATAGAATCAAACATATTTAGAGTTATTAATAATGTAGATCTACTCTTAAAAATTAATATGCCATATTAGTTTTATGTTGTAATTTCTCTCATGTCTGATGAAAAGCTAAATATCTAACCAGTTAGTCCTTATTAATTGTTTCCATAAACTTCTAGATTTATCACTCAAAACAAATATCTGATGTAGAGTGAATTATTATCATAAAGCATTTTAGTCATATTTAATTCCACCTTTGCTATAAAAATGACACAATAATAATTCACAAGTTACAGCATGAAAG
This sequence comes from Okapia johnstoni, assembly GCA_024291935.2. Classification (NCBI taxonomy): domain Eukaryota; kingdom Metazoa; phylum Chordata; class Mammalia; order Artiodactyla; family Giraffidae; genus Okapia; species Okapia johnstoni. The sequence goes on from CM044309.1 coordinate 27,848,639, forward strand.
TTTTGGAGCATAAAGTTTCATGATAATATTTCTAAAAATACTTCAGCCTGATTACCCACCTCTGCCAAAACAGCCACAAACTGTAATAGTTCATGGGATAGTCTTAATAAATCAAAACACATATTGCCACTTGGAAATCACTGTCTATATCCACAGACCTAATAACAAAGTGTCCTCCATTACTAAGATTCTAATCATCCAACCACAGTGTCATAAAAACAAACATTATACTTCCTTTGGCAATTTTGGAGAATTTGCTAAAATATGGAAGAAGTTATCTAGTCTTACTTGAGTCTTCATTATCTGAAAGGCTTGTTGTAAGCCATAATATAAAAAATGTTGAAGCTGAGTAAATTTTATTACTCAGCTTTCACTAGCGTATGCTGTAGTAATAAGGAAACCCCAAATCTTGGTAAATTAAACCCACCAAGCTTGTTTCTCATTGACATTACATGTTGGCTTCAGGGCTGCCTTTTTGTGTGTCTTCTCAAATCTGAGAATGGGTAAATGTTCCTACAGCAGAGGGGAAGCAAAATTGCATAAACATATAAGTGTAATTAAACTTCTACAACATTTCACTTATGTTTTACTAGACAAAGCTAGTGGTCAGTCGCTCATTCATATCTGACTTTATGCAACCCCATGCACTATAGCCCATTAGGCTCCTCTGTCCATGGGGTTCTCCAGGCAAGAATGCTGGAGTGGGTTGCCATTCTCTTCTCCAGGATATCATCCTACCCAGGGATCGACCCAGGGATCAAACCTGGGTCTGCTGCATTGCAGACAGATTGTACACTGCCTGAGCCACCAGAGAAACCCCTAACAAAGCTAGTCACATGGAAAATGCTGATACAAATGAAGCATAGAAGAATAACACTCTTACAGGGATGGGCATCCAATATATAGAAATAATAAAATTCATGAAAAAATTATATCAATTAAAAAAAAAAACTAAATTTGAATACTTGTCCTTTGCCTTTTAGATAAAAAATTGACTCATCATCTTATTCTGACACTAAGGCAAGATATTTTTAAAATGTCATATTCTTTTTAGTTATAATGAAATAAAATGAAAACATAATATTTTAAGAACCTCATTGGTATAAAAGTATCTCAATAACAAAATTCATTTGAAAAAAACTGTCAGAAGTGTAAATCAAGTGATACATGCTATGCTGTTCTTAGTTGCTTAGTCATGGCTGACTCTTTGTGACCCCATGGACTAGAGCCCGCCAGACTCTTCTGTCCATGGGGATTCTCCAGGCACGATACTGGAGTGGGTGGCATGCCCTCCTCCAGGGAAATCGTCCCAACTCAGGAATCAAACTGGAGTCTCCCACATTGCAGCAGATTCTTTACCAGTTAAGCTACCAGGAAAGTCCAAAATGATGCGTACTTAATGGCAATTATGGACTCAGTGGTAAAGAATGTGCGAGCCAAGCGGAAGATTCAGGCTTGACCCCTGGGTTGGGAAGATTCCCTGGAGAACGAAATGGTGACCAACTCCAGTATTCCTGCCTGGGAAATTCCATGCACAGAGGAGCCTTGCATGCTACAATCCATGGGTCACAAAGAGTTAGATATGACTTAGTGACTAAACAACAATAAATAGCAATTATAGCTGTAGAAGTGATTTATCATCACTTTGATATTTAATTTGGCATTTCTGTTTATTTTGTTTTTTATTGAAATGTATTTGACATGTGTAATTTTAATGTGTATATCATTTTGATTTGATACATTTATATACTGTAATATAATCACCATTGAAAAATAATTGTTGAATCATTAATTGTAGCATTTAATTTGGAAATCTTAGTTTCCTATATTTTATAGCTTTGAATTAATTTTTTAAAACTTGAATCTGGTCTATCCACAGTATTTTTTTGATCCCTGATTTAAGGAGCATAAAATTTATTGCCTTATTCTTAGACTGGAAAATGACAGACTTGCAGAATGTCTGACTAAAACCAACAGAAGATCCTAGGTATGCCCTTTCCACATCTCCTAAAGGTTGAGCCCTCTAATACATGCCGCTGGATTTCTTACTGCCACCTGTACCTCCCCTTACCTGAGGCTTTCCCCCAGTTTCCAGGGCCATCTTTGCCCCCCACATAGCAGAAATACAAATGAGCATTTCTATACCCCAGAATTGTCCTCACCCAATGACAGAGCAGGTAACTTAGAAACTTTTTAGCTCTTTTACCTCTGGATGTGTGTTCCATAACATTTCCTATCACTCCCCACTGGGATAAGGTCCCAGTTCTCAGAGTAGACACTTATTTGAAATAATCCCCCATCGATCTTTCTTGTTTTACCCTCTCACTCTCCATCAGTTGTTTTCTGAAATTACTTCTGAATTTGTGTATTAGTCCTGTCTCAATGATCTACTTTTGTTTGAACCCAAATAAACCTATAAGTTCTATTAAATAGTGCTTGTATATACAGAATTAAACAGAAAAACGAAATAGAGGTTTTCTAACATGATAAATAGGTTGATACAACTTGAGTTTATATTGAATGCCATGAATACTGATGTTCAAGATCTTAAGCCAGAGTTTCCCAAATGGTATCTGGCAGTTATAGGTATATCACAGTTATGTTACAGTGTGCTAATATATTGATGACTTCATCCCTGGCTAGCCAGAATCCTTGGTTAATGTGTCTCTACTTATAGGTAATCCCTGTCTGTCCTACTCTACTATAAAAATATTCCTAAATGTATCCTGTCTATGCCAACATTTTAAAAATGTTAGAAGGACTGTCTTGGACTATCGTCATCAGATTTTGCTGCAAGCTGTGTTATCCACACATTTCTATGGATATAAATTTAGTTAAAATTAGAATCAATGTCATATAAAGTAAAATTCTATATGAATCATTAGCTGTAGTGAGCATTACATATTTGACAACTTCCCAAAGATTAAAGAAAACATTGATATACCTAAATGTGGTATTCAAGTTTATATAAATACTTACCTATGTTAGCTAACTCTCAGGATTTTGGTTATTAGTTTTGAAGATGTGTGGATTCTCACAGAGGTAGCCTACTGAAAATCTTAATAATCCATGGTATGATTACTGACAAAACAGGATAGTGATACCTGGTTGAGGCAGTAGGGTCTTCAGATCTTCCTGACCACAATCATCTGGACTAAGTGACCAGATTACTAGGGGCTCCAAAATGTAGCAGCAGGGCTATTAAATTTTCACTACTAGTGTTTTTTCCTGAAATAAATAAATGAATTAGAACACTACTCTCATACAGAGAAAAAGAAGAGATACTTAATATTTTTATCTTTTAGTAACTGGGTCACTCAAAAAGTCAAAAATTTTCTATTACTGATAAGAGCAAATAAAATTTATTCTCCGTCAAGATGTTTTATGGCATATAACTTCTAGGAAGTCAAAATATTTCAGAAAAATAAAATTTAAACCTAACACGCTTCAAGAATTTTCTTCTTGTTTAGAACTATGTACTACAATTTGTAGGTGTAACTTTAGATTTTATAATATTCATCACATTATAATTACTCACACTAATACCTAGTCATTATTGAGTTATAAAATTTTTAACAAGTTATACATCCTAATATGAAAGAAACTTGGAAAGTTTTAATAATCTAAAATTAAATGATTAAAGTTTAAAACAAGGCAGTACCACTCTAATAGAAATTGAGAAACTTACTGTGATTAGGCATTTTAGTTGGATTAATTAGCAATGTAAAATTCAACTCCATTTTTGTCTTGATTCTTCTTCTGAATTCATTGTATGACACATATACTCAAAAATGTGCATATTTTTCTGTGAAGAATTTTTGACAGGAGTTAATTTTAAAGGATATTATTACATGTATTATTGTTTTAAACACATTATAGTAGCCTAATAGATAATGACTACACATATATGTTACAAAAGACATAAAACTCCCTATATGAATAGAAAAATAGTTTATCATTTTCAGTACAAAGGCTGAAGGAGAAAATGAAAGTGTTAGTGATCTGTATATGAAAATATTGAGCATATGATGTTTTAATCAGATTTAATATCAGTTTGCAAAAAACATAAGGCAATAATGCACAGTTAATCATAGAGTACTTGCATCATATGAAAGTCTTGGTGCAATAAACTGTTAAAATTCCTATTCTATTTTAAAATTTGCCTTGAAGGACATTTGGCCCTGTATAAAATGTTCATAAGACATTTGGATTACAACAAAAAGTCCTTGAAATTTGGTCCTATCTAAAATGTCCATGAGGGATTTCCCTGGCTGTTTAGTTGTTAGGACTTCACTTTCCAATGCAGGTGGTGCAGGATCAAACACTGGTCAGGGAGCCAAGATCTCACATGTCTCTTGGCCAAAGAAACCAAAACATGAAAACAGAAGCAATATTGTAATAAATTCAATAAAGACTTTTAGAATGGTCTACATCAAAAAAAAAAAAAAAACAAGAAAGTAAATAAAATGTCTATGGGCACGTTTGTTCCATGCCACGTGATTTTTGACAGGACTCAATATCAAGGACCTTTTGATGTGGACCGAATGTCTCTATGGACATTTTGGACAGGATCAAATATGGCCAAATATTAAGGACAGTTTTGAGTGAATCAAATGTTATGGATGTGGCCGACAGGACTAAGTGTCTGCTAATTTAGAATTTGACTGTATCTACTTTTTTCTTTTCCACTGAAAGCAAATTGTATAGTGGATAGAAAGGAATGGCTAAAGTCTATTTTGAATCTAAGTTCTTATTGATAAATTTCCACAAACTTTGCTGAAGTTTTTTATACACATTTTGTGAATTTGTCTTTACTTTAGAATTTTATTGCTATTCAGTTCTATGATTCACAGTCTGAGTTCAATCTACTTACTCGAATAGGTAAGCAGTATTCTAAATATCTGACAGCAAACCAATTTAATGTAACAGCAATCCTGAACTTTTGTCTTACTAAGGATAATATATTTAATGTTATATATCTCCTTATAAAATAAATATTAATCCATGTGAAATAAAACATGAAATGGCAACATCAAACTGAGACTCTGCATTGGAATCTGAAAAGAGTATAAAATTATGCAATTATGCTGATCTTTATTGTAATCAATAATTTATTAATTGTATAAAGGTAAAAATAAAATAATGTCTATGAATTTGCCCAGAATAGTGCTTTGTTCATAGTAGGGATATAATAAGCTTTGGCCTCTTATACAATTCATGAGGTCCTCATGGCAAGTATACTAGGGTGGTTTGCCATTCCCTCCTCCAGTGGATCACGTTTTGTCAGAACTCTTTGCTGTGACCCTCTTTCTTGAGTGGCCCTACCTGACATGGCTCATAGCTTCACTGAGTTATTCAAGCCCCTTTGCCACAACCAGGCAGTGGTCCATGAAGGGGAACTAAAGATCAAATGCCAACATTAGCTCGATTATAGAGAAAGCAAGGGGATTTCAGAAAAACATATACCTCTGTTTCTTCAATATGCTAAAGCATTTGACTATGTGAATCTTGACAAACTGTGGAAAGCTCTTAAAGAGATGGGAATAGCAGACCATCATATCTGTCTCTTGAGAAACCTTATGGGGGTGAAGAAGCAACAGTTAGAACCCTGTATGGAACAAATGATTGGTTCAAGATCAAGAAAGGAGTAGGACAGGGCTGTCTGCTTGTCATCTTGTTTGTTTAACCTATAGGCCAGCCGAGCACATCGTGAGAAATGCTGGGCTGGATGAGTTACAAGCTGGAATCAAGATAGGAGGGAGAAACATCAACAACCTCAGAAATGCAGATGATACTACTCTAATGGCAGAAATCAAAGAAGAACTAGAGAATCTCTTGACGAGTGTGAAGGAGGAGAGTGAAAGAGCCAGCTTAAGACTAAATATTTAAAAAAACAAACTAAGGTCATGGTATCTGGCCCCATTGCTACATAACAAATTAAAGCGAAAAAGGTGGAAGTAATGACAGATTTCCTCTTCCTGGGCTCCAAAATCCCTGTGGATGGTGACTGTAGCCATGAAATCAGAAGACAGTTGCTTCTCGGCAGGAAAGCAATGACAAACTTAGACAGTGTGTTGAAAAACAGAGATAACACTCTGCCAACAAAGGTCTATATAGTCTAAGCTGTGGTCTTCCCAGTGATCACGTATGGTTGTGAGAGCTGGACTGTAAACGCAGAACACCAGAGAATTGATGCCTTCAAACTGTGGTGCTGGAGAAGACTCCTGAAAGTCCCTTGGACAGCAAGGAGATCAAACCAGTCAATCTTAAGGGAGATCAACCCTGAGTATTCACTGAAAGGACAGATGCTGAAGCTGAAGCTCCAGTATTGTGGTCATATGATACAAACAGGTGACTCAATGGAAACGTCCCTGATGCTGAGAAGGATTGAGGGCAGAAGAGGAGGGTGTCAGAGGATGAGATGTCTGGATGGCATCACTGAGGCAATGAACGTGAACTTGGGCAAACTCTGGGAGATGGTGAGGGACAGGGAGACCTGGCCTGCTCTAGTCCATGGAGTGGCTAAGAGTTGGACGTGACTGGGTGACTAAACAATAATAAGCTTTGACTGACTCTGTAGAAAACTTTGCCTAGGAGTTATGAGTAGAAATTGTTTAGTTACTAAATCATGTCTGAGTCTTTGTGACCCCATGAACTGTAGTCCACCAGATTCCTCTGTTGGTAGGATTTTCCTGGCAAGAATACTGGAGTAGATTGCTATTGCTTTCTCCAGGGGATCTTCCTGACCCAGGGATTGAACCCACATTGCCTGCATTGGCAGGTGGATTCTTTACTGCTGAGTCACCAGAGATAGAAAGTATATAGTACTTTTCCCCCTTCTATCAGGGAGAAAATAATTGAATTAATAGAACAAAAATAGGCATAAATTTAATTATCTATTTAAGCTACTGTTTGCTATTTATTATGCCATATGATTCAGACTGAAGTAAAATCTATCTTTGAATGATTATAGCACTTTTTATACCCTGTTTATATTTTTCATGTTAAATCTTATATCTGAACCTCACACATATATTTAATATATACACATTTGATATTCTATATTGCAAAAAGAGTTGGACATGACTGAGCAAACATCCATCCATACTCTGCATAGTGTTTTTTTTTATGACTGTTCAATGGCAATGATAGAAAGAAATATATGCACATATAGAAGTTATAACATATCTATTGTTTTATAGAAGAAATGTAGGAAGATAGTACCATAAAGTACTTAGTAGAGGAGCTTGAGCTGGACCATAGAGGCTAGGTACTACTGGAAAAAATATTCAGAAAACATGTATAAAAGTGTTCCAAAGAGTAAAATAGCAAAATAAAGGAAGCAGGTGTGTAGGCAGCATGCTTGGGAAACAACCATTACACAAAATTGGATGGAAGTAAGAGTACTAAGAGATAAACTGGGAGAAATACTTTTGTTTACATGCTATAGTACAAAAAGATGTTCAAATGATCATATGATAGATAAAATGTAGAGAAGTCTTATTTTCCTGATGAATGGATAGGAAGGGCATAGCCTAAACTTGGCAGAGATGCTCACAACCAGAGAAACTAAACAATTGGATCCACTCATTAATTCCCAGCTATTCTTTTCTGGCATCCATTAGAGAATGCAATGATTATGTAACTCTGCAGTGTTACAATCTGACAGCTCTCTGAAAAGTCTTTCTGGTACTGTATTTTTAAATGGTTCTGGTTCAGTAGCTGGCAAAGGACTCAGAAATCGCTCTAAAATATAACCATTCTCATCTTTTAAAGTCATTAGCTTTTTGGTGAAAGTCATAGCAAGCCCAGATCTCATGCTGAGGACATCTGCATCTGGATATCATAAAGCAGCCTTGAACCCAGCAAACCATAGTTCAAAATTGGATACTGCATTGATTCAAATGAATGCGCTGCAATGGTTTTCTCTTTTCCTCCCTTCTTTCTTAATCTTCAAATAATTTGATCTGAGGGCTATTCCAAGCTGTATTACAAAGTCATGGAAATATAATGACTCACAGAGCGAAATGTAAAAATAATATTAGGTAGAATTAAAAATGAGATCGAGACAATCTCCCCATAATCTCCTTATGTTCTTTTAGCTCATCTATTGTACAGAAGCAAATTTTATCAAAAAAATAAAGATACCATATGGAGGGATATGAGAAGGGGATACTGAACAAAGCTTAACATCACAATTTAACATTATAACTTGAATTATAAGTTATATACTGGAATTTCAAGCCCATAGGCATCTTTCCATTCTTGCTTAGAAGTATTTGAATTATTGGAGAAATTTTAGATCATAAAATAATCCTCCATTTTTTTTTCTCCTCTTTTCAAAGCAGACAAGTTTCTCAATTTATGAGCCTAAGTAAAACTCTGGGCCTCTTACTACTTTTCATAGGAAGTATAAGGAGAGTCAATGTTAGTAGACACTAAACTTCATAAGTATAGGGACATTGTTTACCTGGATCACTACTTTATCCCAGACTAAGCTAGTGTCAGTGTGCAGAGCATGGAAATTAATATTCATTAAATGAATGCACCTACTAGGTAATTGCAAAGGTAAGAGTTTATAAGAAGAAATGTTGAAAATGGGAACAATTGGACCAACAGGAAATCACACTTAAATTGAGTTATGAAATATGACTAGGGATTAGTGAAGACAAAAGAGATTATTGGACCATAGAAAAGAGTATTCTATGCTGAGGAAATTAGTTTATATTCAAGTTTCTCAGTTACTACAACCTGCATGTGAATGTATCTATGCATATATGTGTCTAAAATAAATATATATGAAGTTATATGTGTGTAAAGCATTATTTGTATAAATTATAAACAAATTTTAGGAATATGAGACTCTCTTCTATTATTTCTTTGTCTTACCTTATCAAGCATCTTCAACCCACAGTTTGGAAACTACTAAAAATAAGTCTTAAATATGACTCTAAAGACCCCCAAAATTAATAGGAGTCATTACAGTTGATTTTTACACCCTTTAATTTTAGTGACTATCTCCTGAATCTTTCCTGCCCTGGATAGCATGATGATAGATAAATATATTTATTCTGCATCTCTATTTCTTCTCTGTCTTTATCCCTGGCACGTATTCTGTTTCTGATCTCCCAAATGGGACATCTCTGGACATAGTTGGGATTATATTTGTGGTCTTTGTATAGCTATGTCTGCCTTTAATTCTGCTCTCAGGGGAAAAAAAAAAGATAACTCTTTAATACTGTCTCATATATTTCTATTGTTTCAACCATCAATTCTGAGACTTGAGTCTTTTTTTTTTTAACTCTAAATCTCTGATGTCATTTTAAAGCTTCAATTCTGAGTTTCAGAATTGTCGGTAGACATTTCTACCTCCCTGAAATGCAATTATGTTAAAATCAAATGGTAAAAAATCAGAGATAATTGGAGAGAACATTTAGGACATAAATAGAAAAGATCTGAAGCCAAAATTCTGGGGACTAGCAACATTTCCATGTAGGGATAGTAAAGAGCATAAAGGAATTTAAAATGAACTGATAGAGAATAATATGAAAAACTGAAGAGTCACATCAGGGTAAAGTACAGAAGAAGAAGGTCACCAGAAAAAGCAAATCTATTTATCTGTTTAGCTAGCTATTGAGATTTTTTTTAATTAAGTGTATCCATTAGCTTTAACTTTAATAAGTAGAGCATTATGTGTGACTTTGAGGAGGATTGCTAAAGAGAATTGGTAAGCACAGAATCAGAATTTGTCCAGTTGTGGAGTGAGTGGATGGGACGATACAGAGACAAAGAAGAGATGTGCTCTTTTAGGAGCTTGGCTTTGAAGTTGCCTTTAATAAAATTATCAGCAAATAGTCAAGGACGAACATCAAACTCAGCTTTGGGTCTTGTTTTCATTAAAGAGGGGCTCAGCCTGTGATCTCAGTCTTAAAGTACATGTTATGCTTTCAAGATGGTAAGAGTGATCAATGAGGCATTCTAGAGCACATGAAACACAAGATATCATTGAGAAATTATAGTAGAGAAGGACCAATGCAGAGCAGGATGAGATAAATATGAGGCTAGAAAGAATGAAAAGGGTCTTATTTTCTTTCTGTTAAATATCTTATGTGCCTTACTGGGAAACTTTAACTATAATAATAAAACATAAATGCCAGTTAACATATGGGTACTTTGTGCCACATGTAATTTTAAGTATTTTACCCATGTTCTTTATTCATTTTTTCAAAAATGTTAGAGGATGTAGGCTAAGAGTTTAATCTGAAAGATTAATCTTTTAATCTGAAAAGATTGCCCGGACAATTTACTTAACCTCATGTGCCTCGGTTACCTCAACTGTAAAGTCAGGATAATTTTACCCTCTTCCAAAGGCTGAAGTAAGGTTTAGTTGATAAAATGCTTGAAAATCACTTAGAAGGACATAGAGATAACAGTGAACATTCAAATATTTACAATTATAAGTATCTCAATTTTTGAAATTAATTCTTTACTTTATTTAATTGACTGATGAAACTTGTTTAGAAAGAAACTGACAAAGCATGGATTAGAATGTGTATAGTCCCCAAAACCATATTCTTAACATACAAAATTCTTATTAAAATAAGGAATGTAAGAAGAAGCAAATTTTCAAGGAAACACTAATTACTTAGTTTTAGATATAGTAATTTTGTGATGCATCTGTGATACACAGCATAGCCTGTTATACAGCTCTGTGTTCAGGTCTGTTATTCAAGACAGTGATTTGAGATATTAACAGAGATTTTGGCTTGTCAACATGTAGTTGGTGCTGTTATTACAGCTATACTCCAGGCAAGGTTGAACACAGATTTCATATAGCATCAGTGAGAAGTGAAATGGAGGTTCATGGGTTCCAGTATTATAAAAGAAATAAAAAGACATCAATAGAATTCCAGGAAGAAGTAGCCCACACCTTAGAAGTAATTTGGTCAAAGAATCTAATCTAAGTTTGACCATGTCTCTAGATTTAACCACCAATTTATAAGAAAAACAGATGTGAAAAATGCTATCAGGAATTTTCAGGCTGCGGGAAACTTAAGGGCAATTTCCTCAATTACTTTTCCAAATTAATTATCAGAGTTGGAATGGTGAAAGAGAAATGTGAAGCAGAGAATCTAGAGATTAAAAACCGACGAAGACACAGTAATTCATCACAAGCTATGAGCTGTGTCTGGATCTAGCATCAAGTAAATATTTGTAATTGTTTAAATGATATTTGTAAGGCAACTATAGCCTTTAATAGTGACTGAAAATACTATTAAATAACTATTATTAATTGTATAGGCATCTGAAGGATTTTGTCATTGGGTTTTACTTTTAAAGTACATTTATCTTTCAAAGAAACACTGATGAAATGATATCTGATACATGTCGCATTGGGATTTTCTTTAAAAAATACGGGCAGGGAATGTTGGGGATAGTGTGAAATAACATTGGGTGTAAGTCAAGGCTGTGACTTCTGGGTGTTGGGTACATGGATATCAATTATATTATTGTCAATTGTATATGTTTATGTTTGCTTAATATAGTACTTTATATAATGAATGTATATTAATATATATTTAATGTAATATGTTTAAAGTAAAAATTAGAACTCAAATAAGAACCCTTTCTGGAGAAGGAAACATAACTCAAAATATAAATTAGAGAGGAACAGATTTCACGAAAATGAGCAAGGCTGTGTAAGTGTCAAGTTAAATATGGCAAGCTGGAATTCAGTGAACTTAATGATGTTGAAATGATTGATGGTTTCCCTATTTTTATTACCATTAACACAATCCTGCCAATCACATAATCGCACATTATTATCATAGCCTTTAATTTCTAATTCTACCTCAAACCCCACATTCATGGGAGGTATTCCTTTCACACATTTCATACATTTCAGGGCATTCTTTTCTTTCACGCATCTTCTTTCTGTAACAGTTGTCAGCATGCCTTGCTTTCACTCTTATAAAAGCTTGGTAATTCATCCTTTCTTAAGCATTTCCCTCCAGTGTATACTGCAGCAAATTTATCTACTAAACATAACATCAGTAATTTAACTGTTGGGATCCAACCCCCTTAATTTTTTCTTAGTAGTGTTTCCACAAAGAAAAAGGTATAAGTTTTTGATTCCACATCCTTCTGTGACTTTCCAAGCATATTTCTAGACTTGTGAAGAAGCTGTGAAGTGAAGTTGCTCAGTCGTGTCCGACTCTTTGCAACCCCATGAACTGTAGCCTATGACGCTCCTCCATCCGTGGAATTTTCCAGGCAGGAGTACTGGAGTGGGTTGCCATTTCGTTCTCCAGAGGATCTTTGCCACCCAGGGATCGAACCTGGGTCTCCCGCATTGCAAGTAGATGCTTTCACCATCTGAGCCACGAAGGAATATATGTGACTAAAATAATTCGTTGATTATAATTCTTTAGAGAATAGTTTGGCTCATTAGTTTATGAAAGACATCAATCTATATGCTAACATATTTTTAGGCTATACAGCTATTTTTTTATTTCCAACCCAGAAAAAAATGAACCCTCGTTAATATAAACTATTGGCTTAATGCTAACCCAGAGAAAAATTCTGCTGTGATATAATAAATGTAAGTCAAGAATATTAAGTATTATTTCTTTTAAGTTCAAAGACATTTTAAATTTTGAACTGTTACAAGGCATAGCGCTTTACTAGAAGTTTCAATAAATTTAATTAAGACCTTGATCAATTACATTTTTTTAAACTTTGCATTTATACTTTGATAATTTAATATGTATCACAGGCAAGTTGATAACAGAAGATTCTGGATGGGTTTTTCATCAGTTATTAGCCATGGCATTTTTACTATTTGGATAGATCATGTTTATTGTTGTTGTAGTAACTTAGTTAGTTTTTTTAATTGATAAGTATTCTTCAACTAAATGACATCATGCTTTTGAATTTCTCCTCTGATGTTTCTCAGTTTTACCATTTACTCTCTGTGCCTTGAATATACATACATTTAAGTTCATGAAACTCTTCTAGTTTCTAAAAAATGAAATTAATTGAGCTCACATCAATGTCTTAGCATGGTTGTTTTACTTTCTGGAGTTCATAGGATAGGAGAATCTATTTCCTTACATTTTCTCTCTTCTAGAAACCACTTATATTCATCAGTAAGTTGACATTAGCATAACTGTCTTTCACATAGTATATATTCAATTAAATTGTGGCTATTATTATTTGCTCATTAGTATTTGCCCTTAAAGTCTACCCCTTAAAATGTTCAATATTATTTCACATTGTAATCTTTACAGAGACAGTACTGTTACTTATAATATAAGTAATCACACATTTAGTGTCTTGAAAGGACATACATTTATTATCTCACAGTTCTGGAGGGCAGATGTCCAAGACTGGGTTTATTGAGCTCACATCAATGTTTTAGCATGGTTGCTTTACTTTCTGGAATTCCTAGGATAGGGGAATCTATTTCCTTACATTTTCTGTCTGCTAGAAACCACTTACTTATATTCCTTGACCTATGGATCCAATTCTCCATCTACAAACATACAGTGTAGCATCTTCAAATTTCTCTCTGATTCTGATCCTTTTAACTTCCTTTTTCAGTTAAAAGAACACATGACTATATCTGGATAATCTGGGATAATCTCCCTCTCTCAAAACTCTTAATTTAACCACACACGCGAAGTTTCTTTTGTCCTGGAAGTAACATATTCACAGATTCCAAGAATTTGAGTGAACATATTTAGGAAGACATTATCCTGCAAACCACACTAGTTTTCCATCTAATAACTTGAAAAAAAAGAAAAAGAAAACTGCTGACTCCTATATATCTTGTTAATCAAAGGTCTAGATGAAAGCTTCACTTTCCCTGCATATTCTAATTAATTTGGGTTCTCTCAGCATGCTACAGTCTCTGTCACTGTAAAGCATTTCTCAAATAGAGGCAGTCTCCTGCCACTGTTACTTTTAGCCAATGATGTAAAAGCTACTTAATATAATGCAAATAACTTCTAAAACTCCTTTTACTCATACATAAAGTAGAAAAAATTAGTGAGATAATACATGTAAAATGATTATAGTGCCTAGCATGAAAAATTCTTAGTAAAAGTTAACTGTTAGTATTGTGATTGTTGTCATTACAGTCTGTTAGACAAATATTTACAGGTTCCTCTATAGTTAAATTCCTTTAATTTACTGTGTCAGAAAATTATACATTCCTTTGGCTGCAGAGTATTATTGATTTCTACTTTATACCCATTTTATTTGAACCATAATCTTCTGTACCTTAAAATAAAAGAACATTTTACTTTCCTTGAAGAAAATGCACTTAAATCAGCGCGTATATGGACTAAGGACAGAAATGAGATCAGTGTGTGTTTTTTTCAAGCTCTACTCAGGATTATAACTAAAACATATAGATATAATTTCCATATCCTCCACTCTGCAGTGGCAGAAGTCTTTATCATCATCATTATCATCTTCTCTAAATCCTCTACATTTGTTTGAAGGGTCATCAATATGACAATGAAATATCTATATGTTCAGAAGTTTATATCCTCCAAAATACCAAAGTTACTATACAGGCCAAAATATAGTATTATTCCACTCTGTTTATTACTCCATTTTAGTGCCTATGTTGTCTGACATAGTAGCTTATTAAAAGAATGTGTGGAATTTCTTGGTGACAGCTGAAAATAGAAGTAAATGGATGGTTGCAGCGTGAGGGAAGAAATAGTTGAAGAAACTGACATAAGAGCCATAAGAAAAACACTGCTTTTACTGGGCACTGAATATATAGCATGTGCTGCTGAATGCTTTATAAGACAAGACTAATAAATAAAAATTCATCTGTTCAGTACAGTTCAGTCGCTCTGTCGTGTCCGACTCTTTGCGACCCCATGGACTGCAGCACACCAAGCCTCCCTGTCCATCACCAACTCCCGGAGTTTACTCAGACTCATGTCCATTGATTCAGTGATGCCATCCAACCATCTCATCCTCTGTCATCTCCTTCTCCTCCCACCTGCAATCTTTCCCCGCATCAGGGTCTTTTCAAATGAGTCAGTTCTTCACGTTACGTGGCCAAAATATTGGAGTTTCAGCTTTAGCATCAGTCTTTCCAATGAATATTCCGGACTGATTTATTTTAGGATAGACTTGTTGGATTTCCTTGCTGTCCAAGGGACTTGCAAGAGTCTTCACCAACCCCACAGTTCAAAAGCATCAATTCTTCAGTGCTCAGCTTTCTTTATAGTCCAGCTCTCACATCCATACATGACTACTGGAAAAACCATAGTTTTGAGTAGATGGACCTTTATTAGCAAAGTAATGTTTCTGCTTTTTAATATGCTGTCTAGATTGGTCATAAATTTTCTTCCAAGAAGTAAGTGTCTTTTAAGTTCATGGCTGCAGTCACCATCTGCAGTGATTTTGGAGCCCCCAGAAATAAAGTCTGCCACTGTTTCCATTGTTTCCCCATCTATTTGCCATGAAGTGATGGGACCAAATGCCATGATCTTAGTTTTCTTCTTTTTTTTTTTTTCAGTTTTCTGAATGTTGAGTTTTAAGCCAACTTTTTCATTATCCTCTTTCACTTTCATCAAGAGGCTCTTTAGTTCCTCTTCACTTGCTGCCATAAGAGTGGTATCATCTGCATATCTGAGGTTATTGATATTTCTCCCAGCAATCTTGATTTCAGCTTGTGCTTCATCCAGTCCAGCATTTCTCATCATGTACTCTGCATATATTCATATATTGTATTAAGTCTCATTCCCTCATAATTGCTTCATTCCTTCTATTGCTGAAGGTGAAATTTTGTCACCCATACTTAGTTGTGTGACCTTGACTAATTTATTTACTCTTTAAGCCTTCATATAGCATGGAAATTAAAGAAAAACTTCATCTCAGACGTTTTCTTATGGAAATAAATGTGATTCACTAAATACACAGTTTCCATCACAATGTTTGTCATTTATTATCCATTACATTTATTCCCTTTTACTATTTTTTTAACTTTTCTTCTCTTTTTGTATTTGAATTTGGCCAATATATTTTGCAATTTTTGTCTGAAAGTGGTGTCAATTTTAAGAAAGGTTATGTCAATATGTAAAAAGACTATAAAAGCCAATATGTGTTAAATCTTAATGATATGCCAAGTACCCATTGAGATAGAACAAGGTAAGATAAGGTGTTTGTAACTATAGAGCTGTTAAATTCAGAGATGGATTCTTACCTCACATGGTCTGATCAGAGCTTTTAACTAGCAAGTGCCCAGCCAGCACAGAAATGTAAATCTCAGCACTGTGTTGTTTGTCTTTAAGCTCTTACCAGGTATTATATATTGAGGTCAATTTTAAGAATTCAGTACTAGGATTCATGGTAACATGTTTCATGCTTAACGATTATGTGATTTAATTTTAAAAAAGGGGGGAATAAAATACCTATAAAAATCTTAGCGATATTATTTTACCCATGACATTTCTAAGCTATATTTTTAATATAGTGAATCAAAG
Source organism: Okapia johnstoni (assembly GCA_024291935.2). Taxonomy (NCBI): domain Eukaryota; kingdom Metazoa; phylum Chordata; class Mammalia; order Artiodactyla; family Giraffidae; genus Okapia; species Okapia johnstoni. The sequence continues at coordinate 27,865,150 of CM044309.1, forward strand.
GGACATTTTTTAATTCCTTGCAAGTATGAAAGCTAATTTGAATAAATACAGAGAAAATTTGCATGAATCAATCACAATTAAAAATATTTTTATTCATGCCTAGAGAATCGCATTTTGCTGGATTGTTCATATCCTTAGGTCCTGTGTTATAGTATATAACCAAAGCAACTCATGTTCTGTCATAAATTAGTTTTGTATTGAACATTTTATTAGAAAATATTCAGCTTTCATAGAAAAGAAATTTACCCCTTTTCTTATCTTATATATATTTTTACATTCAACAACCTATATTGACAATGTGACTCTTTGCAAATTTATAACTTTTGCAATATAATTGTTTTTCATTTTTGCTACAAGTATCTCCACATCAGTAATACACCTGCACATTTGCTTTCTTTGAAATAAATGAGATGGGTACATGAGGAGTATTCAGTTATATGCTCAAGCAATTTTCAGTGTAAGTAATACCTCCCCTTTTGTCAATAAACATGCACATTTTTTCCTAGACAAATGTCTAGATGACTTGATATTTATTCCTTCCTGTCCCTTTTTATAAATCAAATTTAGCAAATATTTAGGCTTCAGATCTTTACTTAAATGGAAGTGAAAAGTGAAAGTATTAGCCACTCAGTCGAGTCCAACTCTTTGTGACCCCATGGACCATAGCCCTCCAGGCTCCTCTGTCCATGGAGTTCTCCAGGTAATAATGCTGGTGTGGGCTGTCATTTCCTTCCCAACCCAGGGATTGAACCTGTGTCTCCTTCATTGCAGGCAGACTCTTTACTGACTGAGCCATCTGGAAATCCTGCATTGCTTACATAGAATCACCCAAATAAAACAATGGATAAGATCTTATTCTGCAATCAAACCCACTTTATATAATACCCTCCACTGCAAAATCTTATAAAACTCTATTTTAGAATTTAATCAACTACACATTTTTGAGCCAAAACCTTTTACTCCCTACATCTTAAGCAGGTCACAGTAATGGAATACAGACCCTGACTGTTTTTAATTTTTCAAAAAAATCTTATTCTGATAATATAAATAAGTAAAGCAAAGGATTGCCCTGAGTCATTTTGGTTTTCTTTAATGCCATTAGAATCTCCTACACATTTCTGCCACCTGACTTTTCTCACACGATTGTCATACATATTAACATTCATTCAGTAACAAAATAAATGGCATCATTTTGATTCATTCTCTCTGGGGTGAACAAAACACAACGTGTTTTATAGAAGCTAATAGCTACATACAGCTTACCTGCAAAATGATACAACTGATATTTCAAGCAGCTGTTTGCTGCTGGCTAGCTAATGGGTTTTTGTCTATTGTTTGTACTTCCTGCGTCTCATTTCTGTTACTCTATTCTTTCCCCGTGTGTGTCTCTCTCACATCTACACACCCAGTGTAAATAATACTAGAGTGAGATAAAAGTCAATTTAGATACTAGGTATGTCATTCACTCTTTTTGAGGCTGTGGCTAAGTTATGTAATGACTCTGAGGCTCATTTCCCTCGCTTATGAACTAATGATAAACACTCATCCAGTTGCTGCAAACATCTAATGAGGAAATATCTGTAAGTGTCCGGCGTGTGTGTGCTAAGTCACGTCTGACTCTTCGTGACCAGTTAACTGTAGCCTGCCCAGCTCCTCTGTCCATGGCATTTTCCAGGCAAGAAGACTGAAGGCGGTTGCCATTTTCTTCTCCAATGAGTGTATAGTACTTAGACTCAATACCATATTACATAAAATGTCTAAATTATAAATTATATAAGAATTATTATATGTAATCAAAGTTTTCCATCCTTTTTGGATGTTGCTTATTTCAATATTGAAAAAAATTTGATCAGTGGATCTATAATTTATAGACAGATATTTAAACTTTCACAACAGTATATTAATTTTTACCAAAAATGTTGGAGTATAAAATCTAAGAAAGGAGGAGTTAGCACGTTAACAATCCCTCATTCCAGCTCTATCCGGGAGGGTGGCTAGATGAGTAATTGACCCCAATGAGACCTCCATGCAATTGTCTTCAAACAAACCTCTTTTCACACAGGTTAATGGCGTTTACTAGCGGAAAGCAGGGACCCCTAGCTACAAAATAATTTAATAGGTTCTTCCTGCTCAGATTGAATTGATTATTATAAATGAACTCAAATTTATGTGTTTGAGAGGCAGTAGCCACACAAGTATGTTCTCCTTGGTTATTAGCAGTGTATATAAAATGAAAGAGTTCTCAAGCTGAAATTGCCCTATTTAATAAACTAGTTTGTTGGCAGGTGACCTGGAACCCAGTTTCTCTATCAGTGCTTTCTCAGTGACCCTGACCATTTTATAAACTGCTCTGAGCCTTTTGTGTTTGTTCTGAGGATTCAAAACCATATACATGAAACATCTGTTACATACTCAAAAAAGAAAGCTGATTACTATAATTTTTTATTAAATATAAACCAAAGAGGGTCCTAGTGCAGGGAATAAACAGAGATGTTTTATTAGAAACTGCATCTGACGAATTTAAATACTTCTAGAAAATAATATCTCCTGTATGACTTGTGCTTGCCTGTAAACTTTGAGTCTTTAGGGAAGTTTATGGCATTTGTAATTTGTGTTATGACTTAACAATTTAACCCCTTGTGCTAACATGGCATCCAGTATTTATCTACCTACCTATCCATCTATCTGTCCAACATCTTTCTATCTTAAAAATTCCATATCATTGATCACTATATAATACTGGCAGTAATATATTTTCCCTCAATTTCTCATTTCATCCTTGTCAAAATCACTGGTAAAATAAACAAAAAAATTGTTGTTACAGGCAAACATCTCCACTTCATAATTCCATGAGTTATGACTCTTTTCTTACCAAATTAATCTTATATAACTTGTCTCTGAAAGAAACACATTAAACATTCCCAAATAATCACTATCTCATCTAATTGATTTACAATATTGTATTACTTTCAGGTGTGCATACATATATTTTTTTTTCAGATTCTTTCCACTTTGTGTTATTGCAAAATATTGAGTATAGTTCCTTGTGCTATACAGTAGGTCCTTGTTGGTTATCTATTTTATATATAGTAGTGTATCTGTGTTAATCCCAAGATCCTAATTTATCTAAGCACTGCATATTGAAGACAACCCAAAAATAAACAGAAAGTGCAGTAGCTCATTCATGCTTTATGTTTATTGCATTTTGAGATTGTAATATTTTGAGTGCATGTGTGTACGTGCGTGCGTGCATGCTCAGTTGTGTCTCTTTTCAACCCCATGGACTGTTAGCCCAACAGGCTCCTCTGCCCATGGAATTTTCCAGGCACGAATACTAGAGTGAGTTGCCATTATCTCTTCCACAGGATCTTCTCGAACAAGAGATTTAACTTGCCTCTCCTACTTTACAGGCAGATTCTTTACCAATGATCCGCCTGAAAAGTCCTAGTATTTTGAATATATTAGGCTAAACAAAACATATTGTTATAATTAATAATACTTGTTTCTTTTCCCTACTTAAAATTTTATTATTAGGAAATTTAAAGTTGCATACATGGCTTGATTTGTAGTTCATATTTTATTCATTTGTACAACACTGTCACAGATATTTCACAGTAACACTTTAAGTTATATGTGAATATTGTTCTTCCTACCTGTATCATATGGCTTGGCCATATGGCGCTCAAGATCCTGCTTATATCAGTTTTTTTTTTTGCTACATAGCAAAATACCACAGTCCTAGTGACCTAAGCCAAAATTACCAACATCTGCTGGATCATCGAAAAAGCAAGAAAGTTCCAGAAAAACATCTACTTCTGCTTTATTGACTACACCAAAGCCTTTGGCTGTGTGGATCACAACAAACTGTGGAAAATTCTGAAAGAGATGGGAATACCAGACCTGCCTCTTGAGAAATCTGTATGCAGATCAGGAAGCAACAGTTAGAACCAGACATGGAACAACAGACTGGTTCCAAAACAGAAAAGAATACGTCAAGGCTGTATATTGTCACCCTGCTTATTTAACTTATATGCAGAGTACATCATGAGAAATGCTGGGCTGGAAGAAGCACAAGCTGGAATCAAGATTGCTGGGAGAAAAATCAATAACCTCAGATATGCAGATGATACCACCCTTATGGCAGAGAGTGAAGAAGAACTGAAGAGCCTCTTGATGAAAGTGAAAGAGGAGAGTGAAAAATTTGACTTAAAACTCAACATTCAAAAAACTCAACATTCAAAAAGATCATGGCATCCAGTCCCATCACTTCATAGCAAATAGATGGGGAAACAGTGGAAACAGTGACAAACTATGTTTTGGGGCTCCAAAATCACTGCAGATGGTGACTGCAGCCATGAAATTAAAAGACGCTTGCTCCTTGGAAGAAAAGTATGACCAACCTAGACAGCATATTGAAAAGCAGAGACATTATTACTTTTCCATTAAAGGTCCATCTGGTCAAAGCTATGGTTTTTCCATTAGTCATGTATGGATGTGAGAGTTGGACTATAAAGAAAGCTGAGTGTCAAAGAATTGATGCTTTTGAACTGTGGTATTGGAGAAGACTCTTGAGAGTCCCTTGGGCTGCAAGGAGATCCAACCAGTCCATCCTAAAGGAAATCAGTCCTGAATGTTCATTGGAAGGACTGATGCTGAGGCTGAAACTCCAATACTTTGGCCACCTGATGCCAGGAACTGACTCCTTGGAAAAGACCCTGATGCTGGGAATGATTGAAAGCAGGAGGAGAATGGGATGACAGAGGATGAGCTGGTTGGATGGCATCACCAACTCAATGGACATGAGTTTGAGCAAATTCTGGGACAGGGGAGCCTGGCGTGCTGCAGTCCGTGGTGTCTGGAAGAGTCGGACAAGACTGAAATGAACTGAATAAGATACTCATCAGGTGGGTTCCCTGCTGGTCAGACAGTAAAGAATCTGCCTGCAATATAGGAGACCTGGTCCGATCCCCAGGTCAGGAGCAATCCCTGGAGAAGGGGATGTAAACTTTCTCCAGTAATCTTTCCTGGAGAATCCCTTGGGCAGAGGAGCCTGGCGGGTTACAGACCACTGGGTCGCAAAGAGTCAGACGTGTATGAGTAACTTAACACTTAACATTTGGTAACATAATCACAAGAGTAATACTGAAAGGATTTCTGTACTCAAGAAGAGAGAATTATACAGGGATGAGTTTCATTGGCTCTGGGGTGCCTTTTGAAATCCTGCCTGCCACATAGCTCAAACTGAGATTATACAGTGTATATAAATATGTCATATGATTGTATATGAGTAGGTTTTTTTTTCTATCTTGTATAATTTCTGTTTTTAAAACTAAAACAGAAAGTCTTAGCATCCTCATTCCACATAACTCACTTTACCTATACTGATGATAGCCATGTGTGTTTATTATTGTACTATATTGCATAATAGAAGCTAATAACAAGTAAAATTGACTACAGTTCCAGGGTACAACATTATACACTGATCACACGGGAAATAACAGTTCAGAGAAAATGTGAGAGTTCTCATCTTTAATAGGGTTATACATGAAGGTTGTGAAGAAAAAAAAGGTGGTTTTCTTAAATATCTTTAAACATTCCCAGGAAGATGCAGGATCAGAATGTCCTTCAATATCTTTATTCTTTTACCATAGCGAGGCGTGTGCATTCATATATCCATCTAAATCTGCCTGTTAATTAGGCTGTATAATTTTAAAAGGTGGTACAAAAGACTAAAACAGAATTAGGTCGGTTCATCCTGAAGCTTTGTTTAAAATGAGATTTGTGAGTAGCAGATTTGTTTCCATTTCTCTTAATTTTGTCTTGCTTAACAGTTTTAAAAGAAACTAATTTTCTCTTTTACCAATAAGCCCATTTAGTATCGCCTTGGCCTTCACTCTTGTAGTATTTGTTCTCTAGACAGCTGACTATTGTCTTTATTCTTGTTGTTACCTCTGCCTACAACCCTTGCCTGTCTAGACCCTTCTTCTCATTCAGATCAAAAGCAAACAACTCATTCTGGTTTGCCCCCAACTTACCCAGTTTCCCAGTCTTCCAGGAAGCCTGTCAGTCTTAGGCAAACTGAGACAGCTTCACTAAGTCTCTTATCAAGTGTCACTTCTACAAAAGTCAATTTACTTTCCATCCAACCGAAGAGTAGTTATCCTACCCCACAGCCAGTCTCTACTCATAACTTTATTTCACTTTATTAAAAAAAATCTACTATTGTGTTATATTAACTTACGTAGTCTATATTGCATGCCTGTCTTTACTTACTGAAAGTGAAAGGTATGAGGTCAGGGCTAATTTTTATTCATCCATAAAACCTCAGAGCCTTAAAAAAGTCTATTACCTATTATTCTTGTGTTGTCCTTGTGCTCAGTCACTAGGTTGTGTCTGACTCTTTGTTACTCCAGTCGGTAGCCCACCAGACTCCTCTGTCCATGGGGTTTTCCAGGCAAAAAAAAAAACTGGAGGGATTGCCATATCCTACTCCCAGGAATCTTCCCAACCCAGAGATTGAACCTGTATCTTGTGCATTGCCTGCATTGGCAGGTGGATTCTTTATCACTGAGCCACCTGGGAAGCCCACCTATTGGAAAATACATTCCTCAAGTCATTGTTGGAAGCACATGATGAGTTGAAGCCTCAGTTGCTTGTCTCTGAGTAGTAGGATGAACACAACCCTTCTCTTCTGTATCACTGGCCCTCACTGGTCGTATACAATAAGAAACAACTTTTGAAAGTGTGGGTAGTTTTGATACCACTGTGTAATGAATTTCACTGTGTCTAAAGAACATTTCTTGCTTTGCCTTTTTCCAGTTATGCCCTGTGATAAATTTAAACTCATTCTCATTGAGACAATTTCCTCTCACAGTTGGGAAATGAGTATACTAACACACTGCCTTTCAATTATGAGATGTTATAAGAATAAAAAGAAAAACATATATATATATAAAATATGAATTTTCATAGATTATATATGTATATATGTAATATATATACACAATAAAGTTCTAGAAACATAAGTGATTACTATCATTTAGAATATACCTTTCAGTTCAGTTCATTTGCTCAGTCGCGTCCGACTCTTTGCGACCCCATGAACTGCAGCACGCCAGGCCTCTTTTTCCGTCACCAACTCCCGGAGTCTTACCAAACCCATGTCCATCGAGTCAGTGATGCCATCCAACCATCTCATCCTCTGTCCCCTTCTCCTCCTGCCCCCAATCCTACCCAGCATTAGGGTCTTTTCCAATGAGTCAACTCTTTGCATGAGGTGGCCAAAGTATTGGAGTTTCAGCTTCCACATCAGTTCTTCCAATGAACACCCAGGATTGATCTATTTTAGGATGGATTGATTGGATCTCCTTGCAGTCCAAGGGACTCTCAAGAGTCTTCTCCAACACCACAGTTCAAAAGCATCAATTCTGCGGCGCTCAGCTTTCTTCACCATCCAACTCTCACATCCATACATGACCACTGGAAAAACCATAGCCTTGACTAGATGGACTTTTGTTGGCAAATAATGTCTCTGCTTTTAAATATGCTGTCTAGGTTGGCCATAATCTTCCTTCCAAGGAGTAAGCGTCTTTTAATTTCATAGGTGCAATCACCATCTACAGTGATTTTGGAGCCAAAAAAATAAAGTCTGCCACTGTTTCCACTGTTTCCCCATCTATTTCCCATGAAGTGACAGGACCGGATGCCATGATCTTAGTTTTCTGAAGGTTGAGCTTTAAGCCAACTTTTTCACTCTCCTCTTTCACTTTCATCAAGAGGCTTTTTAGTTCCTATTCATTTTCTGCCAGAAGGGTGGTGTTATCTGCATATCTGAGGTTATTGATATTTCTCCTGGCAATCTTGATTCCAGCTTGTGCTTCTTCCAGCCCAGCAGTTCTCATGATGTCCTCTGCATATAAGTAAAATAAGCAGGGTGACAATATACAGCCTTGACGTACTCCTTTTCCTATTTGGAACCAGTCTGTTGTTCCATGTCCAGTTCTAACTGTTGCTTCCTGACCTGCATATAGGTTTCTTAAGAGACAGGTCAGATGATCTGGTATTCCCATCTCTTTCAGAATTTTCCACAGTTTATTGTGATCCACACAGTCAAAGGCTTTGGCATAGTCAATAAAGTGGAAATAGATGTTTTTCTGGAACTCTCTTGTTTTTTTGATGATCCAGAGCATATGGAAATATCTTTCCTTTTCTCCTTTGCTTTTCGTTTCTCTTCTCTTCCCAGCTATCTGTAAGGCCTCCTCAGACAGCCATTTTGCTTTTTTGCATTTCTTTTCCATAGGGATTGTCTTGATCCCTGTCTCCTGTACAATGTCACGAACCTCTGTCCATAGTTCATCAGGTGCTCTATCAGATCTAGTCCCTTAAATCTATTTGTCACTTCTACTGTATACTCATAAGGGATTTGATCTAGGTCATACCTGAATGGACTAGTGTTTTTCCCTACTTTCTTCAATTTAAGTCTGAATTTGGCAATAAGGAGTTCATGATCTGAGCCACAGTCTGCTCCCGGTCTTGTTTTTTCTGACTGTATAGAGCTTCTCCATCTTTGGCTGCAAAGAATATAATCAATCTGATTTCTGTGTTGACCATCTGGTGACGTCCACGTGTAGAGTCTTCTCTTGTGTTGTTGGAAGCGGGTGTTTGCTATGGCCAGTGCATTCTCTTGGCAAAACTCTATTAGCCTTTGCCCTGCTTCATTCTGTACTCCAAGGCCAAATTTGCCTGTTACGCCAGGTATTTCTTGTCTTCCTACTTTTGCATTCCAGTCCCCTATAATGAAAAGGACATCTTTACATGTACCTTTTAAATTCTTGACAACTAAATATTTCCAAGTCTTTTTAGGTAATTGCTATAATTTTAGTACAAATTCCAAAATAAAATTTTGTCCTCATGGAAATCCTAGCATAGAGGAAAAGAGAATATAAAATAGGAATGCAAATACATCTTTATAGGAAACAACCAAGCTGAATCATGTTGGAAGGTTAATTGTTCCTTCAAATATTGCATCCTAAATTTCCTCCTCTATGGGACACATAACTTAATGGCATAATCTATACTTCTAAGACAGAGAAGGCAATGGCACTCCACTCCAATACTCTTTCCTGGGAAACCCCATGGATGGAGGAGCCTGGTAGGCTGCAGCCCATGGGGTTGCTAAGAGTCGGACACGACTGAGTGACTTCACTTTCACTTTTCGCTTTCATGCATTGGAGAAGGAAATGGCAACCTACTCCATTGTTCTTTCTTGCCTGGAGAATCCCAGGGACGGGGGTGCCTCGTGCGCTGCCGTGTATGGGATCACACAGAGTCGGATACGACTGCAGCGACTTAGCAGCATCAGCAGCATACTTCTAAGAAAGACCCAGGTTATATTTTAGCTTTCTTCATAATTGACAGTTGAACTTAACATACTTGCTGCTGCTGCTGCTGCTAAGTCGCGTCATTCGTGTCCGACTCTGTGCAACCCCATAGACGGCAGCCCACCAGGCTCCTCCGTCCCTGGAATTCTCCAGGCAAGAATACTGAAGTGGGTTGCCATTTCCTCCTGTAGTGCATGAAAGTGAAAAGTGAAAGTGAAGTCGCTCAGTCGTGTCCGACTCTTCAGCGACCCCATGGGCTGCAGCCTACCAGGCTCCTCTGTCCATGGGGTTTCCCAGGCAAGAGTACTGGATACTTGAGTCTCCTGTAAGGTGAAGACCCTTTCTTGCACATAGGTAGCAGATCAGTGCAGCTTGTTCTGGCTTCTGGAGCAGTGTTGTACTTAAGCTAGCTCAGTAGGAATTCTTGAATAAAAATTCTTCTTGCTTAAGTGTATATTCCAAGCAGGTCATAATTCATTAGTATTTATCTGAAAAATATTTATCATGGAAGTATTTTAAATGGACATGAAAATGAATATTGCTTGTTAAGGCATTCGGTTTTAGGGAAAATATATCTATGAGTATGACCTTCCTTATTTTTTCTTCTCAAAATAATATCAGCATTATTTATCAGGCGCTGGGGATATGCTCGGCACTGTCTGGGTGTTAAAAATAATGTAAGAATTAAAACAGATAAATTTCTTGCCTTGCATTCGTGGATTTATATTCCAGTTAAAGAATTAAACAAATGATTTTAAGATATAGTGATAAATGTTATGGCAAAAGGGAAAGAGGATGCTGTGGATAGTGAATGTCAAGGTAGGGAGCTGCTATGTTAATGAGGCCAGGGAGTAATCTCTCTGTAAGGTGACATTTGAACAGAGACTTAAAGGAGTGAGGAAGTGATCCATGTAGGTACATGGAGAAAGAATGTAATAAGCAAAGGAGAAAGTGAGCAAAGGCCAAGAGGAAGCCTTGTGTGTGGCCTAGATTTTGAACAAACAGCAAGAAGCCCATAATAGCTGGAGACAGATGAGCATTCATCCTAGAAAGAGAAAATGAATTCAGAGGGATAGGACAGTTGCTGTGTTGCTAAGTCATTGGATAAAGTGACCTGATAAATGTCATTGTATTTCCTGGGTAGTTGACATTCTTTTTTCATTATTTTATTCTAAAGTGTTCATTTATTACATTGAACAGAAAAATAATATACAGAAATGTTGAGATACAAAAAATTCTGACCTATAAAAAGCACTGACATACAAACACAGTGATAAGTGCTATATATATGTTGTGTATTTCCTTCTTGTGATTTGTTTTTTATTAATATAGTCATATGAGTCTATGGGTTTGTGTGTAAAATACAACAAATTATGAGTATATTCCCTCTATAATTTGCATCCAGTTTTTTTTGCAGCAATATTCAATCTGTTTACTTCTCTGTTTTAGTCAGTTAATTTTGACAGCACATATTTTAATGTTCTATGGTATTAACAATCTCTTACAATTTGTATTTAACCTGTTATTATGTTATTCCAGGTAATAAACAGTGTGAGTGTAGGCACAAACTTCTACAGGAATACACACATACAAGCACACAGTAGAGGAAACTTAAGTTTTGCCTCATGCAGTAAAACAGTGTTGATGCTTTCAATTCTCTGGTTTCTTTGTACAATGTGCATTCTACCAGCAATGATAGATATCCTGCTGCTGCTACTGCTAAGTCGCTTTAGTTGTGTCTGGCTCTGTGTGACCGCATAGACGGCAGCCCACCAAGCTCCTGTGTCCCTGGAATTCTCCAGACAAGAATACAGGAGTGGGTTGCCATTTCCTTCTCCAATGCATGCATACATACATGCATGCATGCTAAGTCGCTTCAGTTGTGTCCGACTCTGTGCAACCCTATGGACAGCAGCCCTCCAGGCTCCTCTGTCCACAGGATTCTCCAAGCAAGAATACTGGAGTGGGTTGCCATTCCCTTCTCCTGATAGATATCCTACTTACTTTATAAACATCAACATGATGTCAAATCCTTCACATGCTACCAGTCTCTGACTTCCCTAGTCCTGAAGTCCATATTCAGACTCATATTCATGTGAATACATCAGGCTCACCTGAATAATCTTAATTACATTTCAGTCACCACAACAACACCTCTATTAATGATTAATAGAGTATATGGGAGAAGGTATATGTACATAAGTGGGGGGGAATTTTGAAGCTTTTACAAATAGAGTTGTTTTGAGCATTCACGTACAAGTATTTGTAAAAACATATGCTTTCATTTCTCTTGCATAAATACCTTGAAGTTGAATGAGTGGATCATATGCTAAATGCATTTTTCACTTTTGGAAGAAACTGCCAGGCTGATTTACAAAATATTTGTGCCCTCTTAAATTGCCAGTGGCAGTATATAAGAGTTCCATTGGTCTCTGTAAAGGTAAATATTCTCCTGGATGTGTAGTGGTATCTCAATACATTTTTATTTCTAATTCCTTAGTAACTACTAATGTTGAGCATGTTTATGTGTGCTAGTTTACCATTTGTGCATGAAATTTAGTCAAGTGACTTTTTGAATCTGTGATCATATATTTTAAAATTAGTTATTCAAATTTGACTGTGAAAAATCTATCTTACAGATACTCATTTTGTATTAGATATAAAATTTTCAAACATCATCTCCTAATTATTTTCATTCTCTGAAAAATCTTAATGGAGGAAAAGTGGTTAATTTTGATGAAGTCCAAAATGTCAATTTTTTGTATGGATCATTGATGTCACATATAAAAAGATTTTCTGAGAGTAACTTCATAAAGTTTTTATCCTTCCAATAGTTTAAGAGATATAACTTTACATTTAAGGACTGTGAGTATTTGGAATCAACCTTGAATATGACCTTAGGTATGGACCAAAGTTTATTTTTTGGCATTTGGATATCTAATTGTTCCAGCACAGTTGTTCAATCCTTTCTCCACTGAAATTCTTTGCTTGTTTGTTGAAAGCTAACTGAATTTCTGTACACTCTATCTTGTTCCATTATGTACTCTTCTGTCCTTATGCTAATGCATAAGGACAATAATCTCTTGGTTATTGCAACTTCATAATAAGTACTGAAGTCAGATAGAGCAAATCTTTTTCACTTGTTTTTCTATTTTAAAGCTATTTTGCCCCCCCCTTTTTTTCAATTTAAACCAAAGTCAAACAAACACACAGAAAGTTTACTAAATCCTCACCTACCCCACCCCTCTGTCTCTGGCAAGCACAATCTATTGTCTTTATTTATGATGTTGGTTTGTTTGTTTGTAGATTTCATATATATAAGAGATCATATGGCAATTGTCTTTCTCTGATTTATTTCACTTATTACAGTGTCCTTGAGGTTATCCATGTTATCACAAATGGCAATATTCCTTTTTATGGCTAAATAACGGTTCATTGCACTCCCACACCTTTATCACTATGTCTTTATCTGTTCATCCATTAACGGACACTTAGGTTGTTTTCATGCCATGGCTGCTGTAAATAATGCTGCAGTGAACATGCAGGTGCATGTATTTTTTTTTTTGAGTTAGTGTTTCTGTTTTCCTGGGATAAATACCTGGGAGTGGAGTTGGTGGATGATATAGTCCTGTTTTTCAGTTTAAAGGATCCTCCATACACTTTTCCACACTGGTTATATTAATTTACATTCCCACACATAGTACACAGGTTCTCTTCTTCCAAATCCTCATGAATACTTGTTATTTCTAGTCTAGTCATTTTAATAGATATGAGGTGATATCTCATTGTGATTTTGATTTGTATTTCCCAGTGTTTAATGATGTAGAACATATTTTGTTCTAACTGTTGACTGTCCGTATGCCTTCTTTAGAAAACTCTCTATTAATATCGTCTGCCCATGGGCAGAAGAGCCTGGTGGGCTACAGTCCATTGGGTCACAGTTGGACATGACTGAAGTGACTTAACATGCATGCATACATATTTTTTTAATTACTTGGTGTTTTGTACTTTTGAGTTATGATCTTTCTATATTTTAGATACTAGCCCTTTATCAGACATATGATTTGCAAATATTTTCTCACCTTCAGTAGTTTGCCTTTTCAGCTTTTGATGGTTTCTTTTGCTGTGTGAAGCTTTTCAGTTTGATGTAATCCAGTTGGTGTCAGTTTAAAAAATGATCTCCAAGAACTATATCAAGGAACTTACTGCCTGCATTTTTTGGTAGTTTTGGTAGTTCACACCTTATGTTCGATTCTTTAGTCCATTTCAAATTAGTTTCTGTATATGATGTAAGATAGCGGTCCAGATTTTTTCATTTTCATGTTGCAGTCCAAATTTCCCATTTATAAAAGAGATTTTCCTTTCCTATTGTATATTCTTGGCTTCTTTGTAATAATTTAGTTGACCATATATGTGTAGGTTTCCTTCTGTGCTCTCTATTCCACCCCATTGATATAGGGTCTGTTTTTATGCTGACACCATACTATTTTAACTACTATAGCTTTCTAATATAGTCTGAAATCAGGAAGCATGAGGCCTCCCATCTTGAGATTGCTTTGTCTATTTGTGTATTTTGTGATTCTATACAAGTTTTAGAATTATTTGTTCTAGTTCTGTGGAAAATGCTACTGGTATTTCAATAGCAATTACATTAAATCTGTAGATTCCCTATAGATTGGATTCTTCCAATCCCTGAGCAAGGGATATTTTTCCATTTGTTTGTGTCCTCTTCAGTTTCTTTCATCAGCATCTTATAGTTTTCCAAATATAGGTCCTTCACCTCCTTAGTTAGATTTATTCCTAGTTAGATTTATTCTTTCTGATGTGATGGTAAATGGGATTGTTTTCTTATTTTTCTTTCTGGTAATCTGTAGTTAGTGTGTAGAAATGCAACTGACTTCTGACTACAAAATTTTGCATTCTGTAACTCTACTGAATTCTTTGATAAGTTTTAACAGTTTTTTGGTGTTTTTAGAATTTTCTATATATAGTATCACATCATGAGTGACAGTTTTACTTCCTCCTTTCCAATTTGGATTTCTTCAATAGTTTTTATTGTCTGAATTCTGCAACTGGGACTTCCAATATTATATTAAATAAAAGTTGTGAGGCATCCTTATCTTGTTCTTGATCTTAGAGGAAATGCTTTCAACATTTTACCATTGAGTATGATATTGGCTGTAGGTTTGTCATAAATGACTTTTATTATGTTGAAATATGTTTCATGTATACCCACTTTGTTGAAAAAAATTTTTTATCATAAATGGATGCTGAGTTTTGTCAAAGCTTTTCTGCATCTATTGAGATTTTCATTTATTTTTTCAATTGTTAATGTGGTGTATCACATTGATTGATTTTCAAATATCAAATCCTCCTTTCATCTCTCAGATAAATTCCACTTGATCTAGACATTATGTAGGATATCAGGATGTATTTATACCCTTTTAATGTATTGCTGAATCTGGTTTGTTAATATTTTGTTTAGGAGTTTTGCATCTATGTTAATCAGTGACATTGGTCTATGGTTTACAATTTTGTGGTGCCTATCTGGTTTTGGTCCTATAGTAAAACTGCTCTCATAGGAGTTAAGAAGTGTTCCTTCTTCTTTAACTTTTTTAAGTTTGAGAAGATTAGGCATAAACTCTTAAATGTTCAGTAGAATTCACATGTGAAACAGTATGGTCCTGGACTTTTGTTTTTGGGAGTTTATGATTACTGATTCAATCCCTAACTAATAATCATATTTTCTATTTTATCATGATTCAATATTGTTTGATGCTATGTCTCTAGGAATTTATCAGTCTCTTCAAGGTGGTCCAATTTTTTGGCTTAGAATTAGTCCTAGTAGTCTTTGATGATCCTTTGTTTTTCCATGGTTTTAACTGTAATATTTCCTCTTTAATTTCTCGTTTATTTGAGTTTTTTTTTTTCTTGCTGATTCTGGTTAAGGATTTGTCAGTTTTCTTTACATTTTCAAAGAACCAGCTCTTAGTTTTATTGATCTTTTCTAATGTCTATTTAGCCACCATTTCATTTATTTTTGCTCTAATTTTTCTTTCCTTTCTTCTAGCTTTGGCTTCATTTGTTCTTCCTTTTTCTAGTCTCTTGAGCTATCAGTTTAAATAATTTATTTGAGATCTTTTTTCTTTCCTGAGGTAGACTTGTATTGCTATAAACTTCTCTCATAGAACTGGTTTTGGCATCCCATCAGTCAGTTCAGTTCAGTTTCTCAGTCATGTCTGACTCTGTGACCCCATGAACCGCAACACACCAGGCCTCCCTGTTGATCACCAACTCCCAGAGCTTGTTCAAACTCATGTCCATCGAGTTGGTCATGCCATCCAACCATCTCATCCTCTGTCACACCCTTCTCCTCCTGCCTTCAATCTTTCCCAGCATCCAGGTCTTTCCAATGAGTCAGCTCTTTGCATAGGGTGGCCAAAGTATTGGAGCTTCAGCTTTAGCATCAGTCATTCCAATGAATATTCAGGGCTGATTCCCTTTAGGATGGACTGGTTTGATCTCCTGGCAGTCCAAGGGACTCTCAAAAATCTTCTCCAACACCAGTTCAAAACCATCAATTCTTCAGTGCTCAACATACTTGCATCCCATAGATTTTGGATTTTTGTGTTTCCATTTCAATTTGTCACCAGGTATTTTTTGATCTCTCTTTTGATTTATTCATTTGCCTATTGGTCGTTTAATCAATTCAGTTCAGTTGCTCAGTCGTGTCCGACTCTTTGCAACCCCATGAACTGCAGCACACCAGGCTTCCCTGTCCATCACCAACTCCTGGAGTTTACCCAAACTCATGTCCATTGAGTCGGTGATGCCATCCAACTATCTCATCTTCTGTCATCCGCTTCTCCTCCTGCCCCCAATCCTACCCAGCATCAGGGTCTTTTCAAATGAGTCAGCTCTTTGCATGAGGTGGCCAAAGTATTGGAGTTTCAGCTTCAACATCAGTCCTTCCAATGAACACCCAGGACTGATCTCCTTTAGGATGGACTGGTTGGATCTCCTTGCAGTCCAAGGGACTCTCAAGAGTCTTCTCCAAACCACAGTTCAAAAGCATCAATTCTTCGGCACTCAGCTTTCTTTATAGTCCAACTCTCACATCCATACATGACTACTGGAAAAACTAGACGCCTTGACGAGACAGACCTTTGTTGACAAAGTAATGTCTCTGCTTTTTAATATGCTGTCTAGGTTGGTCATAACTTTCCTTCCAAGGAGTAAGCATCTTTTAATTTCATGGCTGCAACCACCATCTGCAGTGATTTTGGAGCCCCCAAAATAAAGCCAGCCACTGTTCCCACTGTTTCCCCATCTATTTGCCATGAAGTGATGGGACCGGATGCCATGATTTTAGTTTTCTGAAAGCTGACATTTAGGCCAACTTTTTCACTCTCCTCTTTCACTTTCATCAAGAGGCTCTTTAGTTCTTCTTCATTTTCTGCCATAAGGGTGGTGTTATCTGCATATCTAAGGTTATTGATATTTCTCCCAGCAATCTTGATTCCAGCTTGGGCTTTCTCAACCTCAGCATTTCTCATGATGTACTCTGCCTATAGCCTGTCACATAATCTCCACATTTTGTTCAATTTTCCAAGTTTTTATTATAATTAGTTTCTAATTTATACCATTGTGGTAGGGAAAGATGCTTGATATGATCTCAATACTCTTATGTTTATTAGGAGTTGATTTGAGGTCTAACACATGACCTATTCTGGAAAATGATCCATGTGTATTGGGAAGAATGTGTATTCTGTTGCTTTCAGATGGAATGCTTTGTAAATATGCTAACTCCATCTGATCTAACATGTCTTGTGAGGCTGATATTTCTGTCTAGATGATCTACCCATAGATGTAAGTGGTATATTAAAGTCCCATTCTATTACTTTGTTGCTGTTTATTTCTCCCTTAACATATGTTAGTGTTTGATTCATATATTTAGATGCTTTTATGTTGGGTGCATAAATATTTATACATGTTTTATACTCTTGTTGGATTGACTCCTTTAACATTATGTAACATCTTTCTTTGTCTCTTATTACAGACTTTGTTTTAAGGTCTATTCTTTTTGTTCGTTTGTTTTTAAGTACAGCTCTTCCAGCTATCTTTTAGCTTCTATTAGCAGAGAATATCTTTTTTCAACCTTTTATTTTCAGTCTATATGTGTTATAGGCTTATTTATAACAACTTATATCTGTAATAGTCTAATTTAAGTTGATAACAACTTATATTGAACCCTATTCTAAAGCTTAATATTTCTCCTTCACACGTATTTTGTGTTGTCACATTTTGCATCTTTTGGGGACTTCCGTTTTGCCCAGCGGTTAAGACTCCATGCTTCCACTGCATAGGGTAGGAATCAATCTCTGCCAGGGAATTAAGATCCTGCATGCTGCATGGGAAAGTGAAACTGTTAGTTGCTCAGTCATGTCCAACTCTTTGTGATCCCATAGACTGTAGCCTGCCAGGTTCCTCTATCCATGGGCTTCTCCAGGCAAGAATACTGGAGTGAGTAGTCATTCCTTTCTCCAGGGGATCTTCCTGACACTGGAATCAAAACTGCAGTCTCCTGAATTGCAGTCTCCTGCACTGTAGGCAGGCAATGGTACCCCACTCCAGTACTCTTGCCTGGAAAATCCCATGGACGGAGGAGCCTGGTAGGCTATATATAGTCCATGGGGTCGCTAAGAGTCGGACACGACTGAGCGACTTCACTTTCACTTTTCACTTTCATGCATTGGAGAAGGAAATGGCAACCAACTCCAGTGTTCTTGCCTGGAGAATCCCAGGGACGGTGGAGCCTGGTGGGTTGCCGTCTATGAGGTCGCACAGAGTCGGACACGACCGAAGCGACTCAGCAGCAGCACTCTAGGCAGATTCTTTTACCATCTGAGCCACAAGCTGCTGCTGCTGCTAAGTCACTTCAGTCGTGTCCAACTCTTTGCCACCCCATAGACGGCAGCCCACCAGGCTCCCCCGTCCCTGGGATTCTCCAGGCAAGAACACTGGAGTGGGTTGCCATTTCCTTCTCCAATGCATGAAAGTGAAAAGTGAAAGTGAAGTCGCTCAGTCGTGTCCGACTCTTAGTGACCACATGGACTGCAGCATACCAGGCTCCTCCGTCCATGGGATTTTCCAGGCAAGAGTACTGGAGTGGGTCGCCAGTGCCTTCTCCCTGAGCCACAAGGGAAGCCCCTAAATAAAGACAAAAAAAAAAAAAGATTTTACGTCTTTTATAAAAACATCTACTTTTGCTTTTTTGACTATGCCAAAGCCTTTGACTGTGTGGATCACAACAAGCTGCGGAAAATTCTCCAAGAGATGGGAATACCAGACCACCTGACCTGCCTATTGAGAAATCTGTATGCAGGTCAGGAAGCAACAGTTAGAACTGGACATGGAACAACAGACTGGTTCCAAATAGGAAAAGGAGTACACCAAGGCTCCATTTTGTCACCCTACTTGTTTAACTTATATGCAGAATACATCATGTGAAATGCCAGGCTGGATGAATAACTGGAAGTTTTACTCTTTCACTACTCATTTCCCCACCATGCTCCTCAGCCCCTAGCAACCACCATTCTACTCTGTTTTCCATTCTTTCACTATTTTCCTTCTCTGTCTCATTTTAGATTGCATTGGTCATTTTTAATGTTTCTGCTTTTTTTTAGCAATAACTATAGTTTTTTCAGTGTTCACACTAATGTTCACTAAGTGCATTTTAACTTATGTAATATTTTACCACTTCATAGTAAGATGATAATCTTCCAACTGAATTCTCTTAAATTACTTTCCAGGCTTTGTATAATTGCCATCATAATATTTATTTCTATATATATAATAAATTGTATAATGTATTGTAATTATTTATGCATCAGTTACCTTTAATCACTTTAAAGTGATAATATATTTTAGGGTTGTATACATCTTTACTGTTTTCACTGATACCCATTTATTTGAACAGATAGAGATTTCCATACTATTTTAAGTGTTTTTCATGAATGATTTTATGTAGTATTGGTCTACAATTTATTATTTATTTTATCCTTTATATATTGAAGAAATTGTTCTGCTAATTTTAAAAGATATATTTACTGACTATAGCCATCTAGTTTAACAGCTTTAATCTTTAGAAATTGATGTGTGTAATCTCATTGTCTTCTGTCTTATAATTCATTGTAAAAGAAATTTGCTATAATTATTTTGTTCAGTTTTGCAATATTTCTTTTTCCTCTAATTGCTTTCCATTCTCTATTTATCATTGGCTGTAACTCTATGGGATATGCTGTAATTTTCTTCGTATTTCTTATACTTGGATTTTGCTAAATTTGGCTATTCTATTTTAATAAAATTTGGAAAGGTGCCTACTGCTAAATCTTCAAATATCTTAACTTTTCTTATTCTCTTTTTTAAATTGAATTTATTCATATATTTGATCTTTTAGAGCTGTCCCATAGCTCACTGGTAGTCTGCTAATTCATTCTTATCCTTTCTTTTCTATCATTTTGTTTTAGATAGACCTTTTGCTTTGGCCTCAGCTCACTCATCTTGCTATTTTTGTTTGTTTGTTTCTTGCAGTTTCTAATCTATTTATTTCATATAGTGAAGTTTCTTAGATCTTATCATTTTCATCTCTGGAAATTTAATTTTATTGACTGTTTCCATGTTTTAAATATTTATTAGTATGCTCAATCTTTCATCTAACTTGCTAAACATAAATTTTTAATTATAATAAATATTTGAATGTCTTTGTCTATTGTCTATTATGTTTTTTCTTGGTGTGAGTCTATAGGTTTTTCTCCTCATCAGAGTTTATATTTCTCTGCTTCTTGAATACCGCATTAATCTTGATTAGGAATCAGATAATTGTGAAATTTTTTTAATTCTACCCTGTTTGCTGCTAGATATTTATGTATTTCCAAAGTGCTACTGAATTTTATTCTAAGATGCACTAAATATCTTGGAGACAGTTAGTCTCTTTCAAGGCTAGCTCTAAGCTTTGATTTATAGGGCCCAAGTAGCTATCTGTCTGTTGCTCATTTTTGCCACTATTGAGTCAATATCCGTCTGAGTACTCTATCTGATGCCCTGTGATTTATGGTGTTTCTCCTCAAGTGATAGAAATAGGAAATCATCTTCTCCACTTTTTTATGAGAACATTGGATTATTTCTTATGCTCATTTGTGGTGACTGTTTTTTCTGGCTTTGTATAGTATTTTAAACTCTCTGGTGCTGATTACTCCTTAGCTAAAATTTTGAGATGTTTTCTCTCTCTCGTTCTGTTTTCTTAACTTTTTCTATTTCAATATATTTTTGGCAAACTCTTTATGACTTGTATTTTCCAGGTTTATCTCTTGAACTAATAAATTAAGGCTAATTCTCTTTTCTTCCTCTTTCTCAGAAATCAGTGTCCTGCATTGTCTACTATTTAATGTGTAAAAATTAACTAAAATATATTAATTTTAATACTTTGGATATTTAGCTTTTTCAGATAGGAAGGTAAAAATAATTCCTCTTTTTCTATATTTGCCTGAAGATTGCCAGGAGAAATATCAATACCAGATATGCAGATGATACCACTCTAGTAGCAGAAAATGAAGAACTAAAGAGCCTCTTGATAAGGGTGAAAAAGCTGAAAAAGCCCTCCCCCTGCAAAGAGTGGAAAAGCTGGTCTAAAACTCAACATTTGAAAAACTAGGATCATAACATACAGTCCCATCACTTCATGGCACATAGACGGGGGGAAAGTGGAAACACTGACAGATTTTATTTTCTTGGGTTCCAAAATCACTGTGGACAGTGACTAAAGCCATGAAATTAAAAGGTGCTTGCTCCTTGAAAGAAAAACTATAACAAACCTAGACAACATATTAAAAAGCAGAGACATCACTTTGTTCGCAAAGGTCTAGATAGTCAAAGCTATGGTTTTTACTGTTGTCATGTATGGATGTCAAAGTTGGACCATAAAGAAGTCTGAGCGCCAAAGAATTGATGCTTCCATATATGGTACTGGAGAAGACTCTTGAGATTCCCTTGGACAGCAAGGGGATCAAACCAGTCAATCCTAAAGAAAATTGACCTTGAACATTCATTGGGAGGACAGATGCTGAAACTTAAGCTCTAATACTTTGGCCACCTGATGCAATGAGCTGACTCATTGGAAAAGACCCTTATCCTAGGAAAGATTGTGCAGAAGGAGAAGGGAATAACTAGGATGAGATGGATGGCATCACTGATTCAATGAACAATGAACATGAGTCTGAGCAACCTCCTGGAGATAGTGAAGGAGGGGAAAACCTGGTGTGCTGCAGTTGCTGTGGTTCACAGAGTTGGACATGACTTAGCAACTGAACAACAAGTATTTCATAATCGTGTTTTTATGGGTAATGTGATAGAGTAAAACTGTTGATATGTCCCGTGTTACCATATCAATAAAGTACTAGTATTTCACATACAACATTATAGTGAATATTTTTACATATTACTATTTAACCAATGTTACTAAATTTTACAGAGATATGCACGTGTAAGAGGTAAAAGGCAAATAAAAATCTTATGATTTGAATATACAGATTCAGTAACCCAGTAAAGATTAATATAAAACCAGCTGAAACTGCCAAGCAATTTATTTGAAAATTTAAAGTAATGTAGCAGAGGCTGAAATTGTAAACAACTTTGCTAAAACTCACCAGAAGAAAATAAAAAGAAGAAAAGAAGAAAAAAAATCATTTTATTCCTCTGGGTAACGAAAAATACATTTTACCTGTCAGGTTATTTGCAAGTTATATTTAAAGATCCATCTTTGTGAATATTTATGTGCTGTGAGCATGACTCTTCTTCTACTAGTCAGAAGTTTGTGTTCAGCTGTCTTTATTCCTATCATTTATCCTTCCTACCTAGGATACCGTATATTTAACTGTCGTGTCTCCTTAGGCCCCTCTTGGCTATGACACATCTTTGGAAATTTCTTTTTTTTGATGACCTAGACAGGATTGCAAAGACTGATCATATATTTGTGGATACCCCTCTTTAAGTTTTGTCTTAATTTTGCTCGTGAGTATACTGACCATTATGATTTTATCAGGGCTTCCCTGGTGGCTCAATGATAAAGAATGTGTCTGCCAAGGCAGGACATACACGTTTGATCCCTGTGTCAGGAAGATCCCCTGGAGAAGGAATTGGCAACCCACTCCAGTAATCTTGCCTGGGAAATCCCATGGACAGAGGAACCTGTGGACTATAGTCCATGAGGTCACAGAAGAGTCAGACACAACTTAGTGACTAAACAACAACTTCAGTGGTTTTATCAGATGAAGATTATGGAGGCAAAGTCATTTTCAATACATCATACTTGATATATACTATCAATATGACTTTTCCACCTGATCTTGACCTTGATTAGCTGGCTGAGATAGTGTTCTTAGGTTTCTCCACTGAAAATTCAATATTTTCCTACCTTATCACACTGGACGCTATGAAAAAACTGACTATGTGTGGCCCAACTTAAGGACTGGGAGTTATGAACTCATTATGCGTGTGAATGCGAGCCTCTACATAAATTACTTAAGATTGTTCTACATGAGAGATTTGACTTTTTTCCAAATATATTTGCTCATTTATTTTTATTAGTATCAGTTCAGTTCAGTCTAGTTGCTCAGTTGTGTCTGACTCTTTGTGACCCCGTGGACTGCAGCATGACAGGCCTCCCTGTCCATCACCAGCTCCCAGAGTTTACCCAAACTTATGTCCATTGAGTCGGTGATGCCATTCAACCATCTCATTCTCTGTCATCCCCTTCTCTTCCTGCCTTCAATTTTTCCCAGCATCAGGATCTTTTCAAATGAGTCAGCTCTTCACATCAGGTGGCCAAAGTATTGGAGTTTCAGCTTCAACATCTGTCCTTCCTATGAACACCCAGGACTAATCTCCTTTAGAATGGACTGGTTGGATTTTCTTGCAGTCCAAGGGACTCTCAAGAGTCTTCTCCAACACCACAATTCAAAAGCATCAAATTTTTGGCACTCAGATTTCTTTATAGTCCAACTCTCATATCCATCCATACACAGCTACTGGAAAAACCATAGCCTTGACTAGACAGACCTTTTTTGACAAAGTAATGTCTCTGCTTTTTAATATGCTGTCTAGGTTGGTCATAACTTTCCTTCCAAGAAGTAAGCGTCTTTTAATTTCATGACTTCAGTCACCGCCTACAGTGATTTTGGAGCCCAAAAAAATAAAGTCTGCCACTGTTTCCACTGTTTATCAGTATGGACATAGGATATTTATTTCATAATTTGGACTATAATCCATGGTTATATTATTTATTTTGTTCAAGTTGTTATGCTTTTGGTCAATAGAAGCTCTTTCGCTTGGCTCCTAAATCCTTTAAACACACTCCCATCACTGCATGTGGATGTGTTCGTTTGTTTGGGGGTACTTTTTAACTGTCTGGAACTAAAAGTTTCTCTGGGATTCTCATATATTTATTGCCTCCATCCTTTAATCACACATTTCTCCTCTGACTTTTTATTGCTATTTTATTGGTTTAGTTGATGCTTATGTCTCCAACTCTGTAGATCATCCTAATGTTCTCATCTTCTAACCACTTATTCTAACACATGTATTTTGTCTTTCCATATAGACTTTAAAATCTGTTTATTGATATTGATATAATAGTTTTGTAGGATTTTGACTGAGGTTGCATTGAATGTAAAGATTGAATTGGAGAGAATTGACATTTTAGGTATTCATTATTTCAATGAATATGGTATAATTCTCCCTTTTTTCAGATCTTCCTTGATTTTTTTCATCAGTGTTTACATTCAGATCTTGGATACATTGTAAGTTTGATTAAATACATTAAAACTTCTCCCTCTCCTCCTAATTTTCTGAGACAGCGTTTGAAGATTCAGTATTATTTCTTCAATAAACATTTATTAAAATTCCCCAGTGAAATCAAATGTTTCTAGTACTATCTTTTTTAGAATATATGTGATTATTTATTCAATTTCTTTAATAAACTCTAGACTATTCAGGATACCCTCTTCTCCATGTGTCAGTTTTGGTAGTATATGTTTTACAAAGAATTGTCCCATATTACCTAAGACAGCGAATCAATGGCTTAGAGTTCTTTGTACTATCTTTGTTATAACTTTACTATCCATCAGATTGATAGTAATGGCTCCACTTTAACTTCTAATAGTGGTAATTTTCCTAGCCCTGTAATCCTTCCCTGGTTTTAGTATCCTTAGTGTATTTTCTCAAGACACTGTTCCCTGTTGACTCTGTGTGTGTGTTTCACATGTTCCTCTTTTAAGGTGAGTCAGGAATACTGGGATGTGGGAAGTGGAGAAGGGGAGGAACTATCTTCCTCCAGCTGAGATAAGGCTCTGGCAAAGTCTTTTCTACCATAGAGGAGAATTTTGTTAATGAATAGTTTTGGGGTATGTTCTACAATGATTATTCTTCTCTGCTTTGCCACAGCCAATATTTTTTTTTAAACCAAGTGGGATTCCTGGATGTAAAGTCTATAAAAATGCAGGCCCCTTAAAACTTTGGTTGCCCAAGCTCCTCACTTTCATATTTGGGCATACTCAGTCTCCAGCACTTTATCAAAATTATCATTTAAATCTCCCTACCAGTTTCTGGCTGCAGTGGCGTCTGATCCAAGTAAACAGATCTATGCTGTACTTCTTGATTCATCTCTCTCTCTAGATTTTGTTCTGGCAATTTGACCTACAAATTCATTTCTCTGTCTGGTCAAAGGAAATTTATTGATTTTAAGGTTTTCCAGCTTTGTCTTGTTTTAACAACAGAAATTGACCTCCCACCCCCCAAGTCCTTTAAATGTCACAGCTGAAATCAGATATACACAGTTTTACATTATAAAAATATATGTGCATCATCCCCACAACAAAAATATATAATAAACAAATGTCATTTTCATTTCTTTCAATCAAACTAATCTGCACAATCACTAAATTTCAAGTACTCAGCAAAGTGTCTAAGACCCAACAGGGACACAACTTGACCTTAGCACTTTTTGGAAGTGCTAGTGCTTTTACTCGTCTTTCAAGCCATATCTTAATCTATCCAGCTACAGATAATTCAGTCCCCATTATCCTTAAGTGTGTTATATTCACACCGTATTTGTAAACAGTAAGCAATTTAATCATCTCATTCATCTATAGATGGCTGTTACCATGGTTACCAGCTAACACTAGAAATGATATGGAGGAGCATCACAGATTAGAGAACACTTCAACAATCAATGACTAGAACACAAACAATCAAACTAGAAGCTTCACAGTTTTTTCATATTGTTCAAAGTTATAGGAGAGTTTCCTTTTTTAACCTAAACCCTTTGTCTGAACCACATAGCAGAAGACTTAATGACAGAGAATTTTTTCATGCGCATCTGTAACTGGTTATCCTAACCATGAGACTCATCTGGCACTATGACACTGACAGAAATTTAAAAAGGACTTTTCAGATATCCATTATGATATGTCCTGAGTAGAATGATCCTGAGTACTACATTTTGTGTAGTTGTTGGAATCTTGTTTTCATAATTCACTGATACTTCTCTTTTAACACATAAAGTACTACACATATACCCAACATCACACATAATGCATAAAGATATATTAGGGCGGAATATACAACTAAATCATTCAAATGAAGAAAAGAAAAGAAAATTTCAGAATGATTTGAGAATTACATGGTTTGCCAGGGAGTTCATTCCACTGGCAAGGGCACTCAGTTCTTTTCTCCTATGATTTAATTATGGCTTTAAAAGCCCACCTACCTGTCATTTCTCAAAACCTCTGAAAATACCTCACCCTCTGCACTGATGCTTGTAATTTAAAAAAAAATGTTTTATCTGAGGCAGAACACAAGAGATATGGCAGAGTCTATTATGCCATTTTACAGTCTTTCATAAATAGTAGGCAGCTATTTTCTTATACCTACTTCTGTCATATGGAATAAAATCTCATTTGTTTATTCTTTGTGGTGCTCCAAAAACACCACCTTGAAAATTCAGCTGAGGTCTTTGATAAAAGGCTCTAGATATAAGATTCGTCAACTCCGCAGACTCAGGTGATCTCTCTGTATAAGTAGTTTAGCTCAGAACATTTTAGGAGTCAAGTCCAGGGGACTATCCCTTACTGTTGTTAAAGAAAAATAAAAAAGAAATATTCTGAGCTTTGTCAAAATGGTTGGTTGGTTTTTGGTTGGTTTAGTTGCTAAATCGTATCTGACTCTTGCAACCCCATGGACTGTAGCCCACCAAGCTCCTTTGTCCATGGGATTCTCCAGGCAAGAATACTGGAGTGGGTTGCCATTTCCTTCTCCAGAGGATCTTCCTGCCCCAGGGATCAAACCCAGGTCTCCTGGATTGCAAGCAGACTCTTTATCAACTAAATGGTAAAGAAGACTTTATTCAGCATTTTTTTGATAGGTGTCAGAATTATCACAATGAGGGATCAAGATCAGTTTCAACTTCTAACATAATATGAAGTGGGATTTTAAATCCAGGGAACAGATTGGGGGAGTGGGTTGGGTCAGTGGAAGGAAGATTACTAAGAGGAAACATAAAATGACAGGGCAGTTTTGCTAAATATATTGAACAGGATTCTTGTTGCATGCAGGCCAGTGTGATCAGGTATAATCTAGGGATAATAGGGGATGAGGAATTTGATCTGTTATCAAGGATGATCAGATATTAAGGGTAAGGATGCTTGCTCAACTGACCTAGCAGTATTCTTTCTATGACTGAACTATTCAGGTCCAGCAAGAATAGGGAGCAAGGTGGTGGCCTAGTAGGAATTAGGGCTTGGAGAAGCCTGAATAAAGTTGGGAAAGGAGAGGGTCTTCATTAGTTTAAAGAGTGTTTGCCCTGGCTATGCAAGATTCTAGAAACTATTGTAAACAAGACATATAGTTTGAAAACTACTAGTTTTACCAATTCTGGTCCATTTTTAATAAGTAAATTTCCTGATGTTGAGTCAAGATATAGATTGTAGACATACTTGAGAAAGTCACTTCTGGAGTGTGGACTTTCTAATGAAATCCTAGTTTATGATAACCATACCAGGAGGATAAATTCCTTATTAGATTGACTGAGTGCCCTGAAGCTGCAGATTAACACAACTGTACATACATTTATTATTTAAATGGTCAATTCTGAAGTCTTAGGTATAGATATCCCTGGTGGCTCAGATGGTAAAGAATCCTCCTGCAATGCGGGAGACCTGAGTTCGATTCCTGGGTTGGGAAGATCCCCTAGAGGAGGCCATGGCAAACCACTCCAGAATTCTTGCCTGGAGAATCCCTATGGATAGAGGATCCTGGTGGGTTACTGTCCAAGGGGTCACAAAGAGTTGGACACAACTGAGTGACTAAGAACAGCACAGCACATTATACAATTATACTGCTAATTTTTTTTGAAAATAGTAAGATTAAATTATCAAAACTGGCTCAGGAAATCCAGATTGCGTATTTGTTGTATGTATGTCCATGTGTGCATGCATGCTCAGTCATTTCAGTTGTGTCTGACTCTTGAAGCCTATGGACTACAGCCAGCCAGACTCCTCTGTCATGGGATTCTTCAGGCAAGAATTCTGGAGTGGGTACCATGCCCTCTGCCAGGGAATCTTCCCAACCCAGGGATTGAACCCACATCTCCTGTGTCTCCTGCATCTCAGACAGATTCTTTACCCACTGAAACACATGGGAAGTCTGTGTATGTCCCTATAAGCTGCTACTTTATGGAAATCATTTTGGAGGAGATTTTCTATAGGAGTTAACCCACAAGTTGTATTTTTTAAAAAATAGTTGCTTCTTATAGAAGTAATAGTAGCTAATGTTTTTGAAGGCTTACTTATATCAGACACTGCTCTTTGATCTTTTACTTGCATTAATTGATTTATTTCTAAATACACACACATGTACACACATACAGACATGAATTGCATGTTATTATCATGGTTGTTCAAAAAAGAAATCACTGAAGTATAGAGTAACTTGTCCAAGGACAAATAGCTAGAAAATTTATAAGTTCTTAAAACCTAGGAATGCAGCCCATCAGACCATACTCTCAACTCTATATTGACTCCATTTGTATTGTAAGGCCTGGACCAGCTGCACAGACCTATGAACTAGGCAGTCACACAGGTGCCATGCTTAGAAGGGTACTGCTATCAGTTTAATACTATGTTGTTCCCATTTTGGAATTAATACTAGTTTGTGAACTTGGTATCCCATATTTTCATTTAGCATTAGAGACTGCAGATTATGTTCCCATCCTGTGTGTGCCTGTTCTGAGCAATGAAAGTGTGTAATTGCTGACTTATATGTAGATAACCTCAGGAAGCTCCTTGCAGTTTACAGTTATCAGAATGTGTAATTGAAGGGAAATGAAGCCCTGAGGAAACAAGAGATTAATATTTCTAGATATGTGGCAAAGAATGAACTGTCATTAAAAAAAATAAATGTGAAGGAAGCTAACTTATGCATTTCATGGAAATATAAGAATAAGAATGTGTTAGTCGTTATGCTTACCATGAAAGAGAAGATTCAGAAATTCAAACACACTTATGCAGCCAAAAATGTTACTAGAGGAATGAGAATCTCTCACTGAAAATTTAAAAGATAAAGATGTGCTTGAAAATAAAACTGCAAAGAGAATCTAATTAGTGACTATGTTAATTCTTCTCCCCTCTTGAAAACATTAACAGGGAATGATATTAATGTTTTCAATAGCTGAAAAGGGATACAATTAACTTTACATTACCATATCAAAAGAATTGCAGTAACAGTATAAAACTTAGTTTTTCATATATACATGAGGAAATGCAATATTCACTGACTAGTGTCTTAAAAATTTTAGAAATAAATTTTAGAAATAATTGATTGAAATTAGAGATAGTATCGTTGCAAATTCACAACTGTTTCTTTTTTTTTTTGCTGACTAAAATTGAGAGATTTGCAATTCTTGGTAAAACAGTGGTAGATTCCCAGCTCATTATGGAAAGAAAGGAAAAGAATAACAAAGTAACAGGAATATAACTTTCACATTCTCCATAGAGATTTGTAAACAGAGTTTTTAGAACAACTCCTATATTTCATTTTCCTCATTTAACTCATGTGGCTTAGAAGTGCCATTTTAATAAATGTATTTACTTTATGATAACCTCGTGCAGACCCTATGCATAATGTATTTACATAAATTTCCTTTACGCCACCTTTTATTTGGGTTTCATTTAGTTATATGATACATTACATGTGATCAACTGGATTTTTGTCTTTTAATGTAAGTCACCTTATATTATACAGGGATACCTCACTTGCTTGAGCTTTTCGTTATTGCACTTCACAGATACTGTGCTTTTTATGGATTAAAGGTTTGAGGCAATCCTGGGTTGAGCAAGTCTATCGGTGCCATTTTTCCAATAGCATCTGCTCCTTTTGTGTTTCTTAACTTTTTGGTAATTTTCACAATATTTCAGCCATTTTGATCATTGTTATATGTGTTATGGTTATCTCTGATCAGTGATTTTTGATGTTAATATTATACAATGAACCCACGTAAGACAACAAACTTAATACATAAATGTTGTGAGTCTTCTGACCGCTTCACCCACACACCATTGTCTATATTCTCTCCCTCTCCTCAGACCTCTTTGTTCCTGAGACACAGCAATATTGAAATAAGGCTAATTAATAATCCTACAGTAGCTCTAACTGTTCAAGTAAAAGGAAGAGTTTCTTGTCTCTCACATTGAATTAAAAGCTAGAAAAGAGTGAAGTATTTTAAAGCTGGAACTCTTTATTTTCTAGTTATCTAAGAAGTTTTAAAAGGCTTCCCAGATGATGCAATGGTAAAGAGTCTGCCTGCCAAAGACGGAGATGCAGGAGACGCAGGCCTGATTCCTTGGTTGGGAAGATCACCTGAAGTAGGAAATGGCAACCCACTCCAGTTTTTCTGCCTGGAAAACTCCAGGGATAGAGGAACCTGGCAAGCTAAAGTCCACGAGGTTGAAAAGTGTCAGACATGCCTGAGCATCTGAGCTCACATGCAAGAAGTTTAAAGGGACTGCTTCTCATTCTCAGACCAATTCCCTTCTTAGAAACAGTGAATCTTTGGAAAATCTTGAGCATGCATGAGATTATAATATATATTCCCTTCCTTATGTAATTTCTCTCCTTCCTAAATGGCAGGTTCAGAAAAAACCTTCTTTTATGGATAAATTCCCAACCAGTTCCCAAGGTCACCTTTAAATCTCTAAAAAGAACATGTAGTCTTTACAAAAAATAATTGGTTAGATAAACCATGCTAGAAGACTGTGGATAATTCTTTCTGTTGGATTTGGCACATATACTATCCATGTTTCAGATAAACATGTTGCAAGGAGTCAGAAACACACACACACACGCGCACACACACGCAGCTAGAATGAGGAAGGCATGTCAAAAACCAAGACAGGTTAAAAGCTAGGCCTCTTGCACCAAACACCTATACAAGCTGTGAATGCAAAGAAAAGTCCTTGAAGGAAAGGATAAGTGCTACTCCAGTGAGCACAAGAATAAGACAGGGAAAGAACATAATTGCTGATATGGGTAAAAGTTTTAATGATCTGATAGAACTAGCTACAACATTCCCTTAAACCAAAGTTTAATCCAGAACAAGGCCTTAAATCTCTCCAATTTTGTGAAGACTCATAGAGATGAAGAAGCTGCATAGTCTAAGGCATTTAGTATCGTGGATGTGTGCTTGTAATAAGTCACAATTTATCAACATAAAAGTAACTTTCAATGACTGCATCCCTGGAATATTGCAAATTTGTTTGGTACATGCAGTTACTCTAACTGAATTATCTCAGACATTCTTTTACAGTAGAAAGCAAAATTCTTTTGCAAAATTTTATGGGCTAGACCCAAATCCCCATAAATATTTAATAAAACTTCCATTTTTTGAAATGTGAACCAGTGTCACTAATTGTCATATGCTGATATGGAAAAGGACTAAAGGAAACTTTTTCTTTCAGGATATTCAGCTTGGTCAAGCTAATTCCTGTTCATTGATAGCATAAAATATTAGTAAATATAAATCACTAAATGGTCAAGCTAATTCCTGTTCATTGATAGCATAAAATATTAGTAAATATAAATCACTAAAATCATTGATTTCTAAGAACGTCTCTAATGATACATTATAATTTTCCTACATAGCTCAAAATATTAGTATAAAAATTTGTATATAAAGACAAAATCTTTAGATGTGTTCAAATCACATTAACTTTGGCAGATTTCTAAAACCCTTTTAAGACTGTGTTTGATGTTTTAGTATGAATTATTCTTAATGTAGACATTACTATAATGGAGAAAAATATGTTATAAGAAAATTTGAGATTAGTAGAAAACTAGGTCCTATTGCCAGGTATTGAACTAAATAACAATAACAATATTTATACTAAGGAGAAATTTCATGCATTTTTGCATATAATTGTAGTTCCATCGCTAAGTCATATCTGACTCTTTGTGACCTCATAGATTGCAGCATGCCAGGCTTCCCTGTACTTCACCATCTCCCAGGAGTTTGCTCAAACTCATGTCCATTGAGTCAGTGATGCCACCCATCCATCTTATACTCTGTCGCCCCCTTCTCCTCTTGTCCTCAATCTTTCCCAGCATCGAGGTCTTTTCTAATGAGTCAGTTCTTTGCATCAGGTGTCCAAATTATTAGAGCTTCAGCTTCAGCATCTAAGCATCAGTCCTTCCAATGGATATTCTGGATTGATTTCCTTTTGGATTGACTGGTTTGATCTCCTAGAAGTCCAAGGGACTCTCAAGAGTTTTCTCCAGCACCACAATTTGAAAGCATCAGTTCTTCAGTGCTTAACCTTATTCATGGTCCAACTCTCCTATCATACATGACAACTGGGAAAATGGTATCTTTGACTATATGGTTGTTTGCATAGTGCTCTGGGAAACTTTAAGAGATTGAAAAGAAAAAAAAAGGTGCCTGTATTGCTATAGAGGTGACACATTATGAATTATGAATACATTAAAAAAACAAGATAAAAAACATATGATAAACATTGAATAAAACATAGGCTTTTATTAAAAAAATGAGGAAAGCTGTGGATAATATAAGTGTTGTCATGGAAACCTAGAAAAACTTCCAAATAATGGCTTCCCAATTTTTATACATCTTTTATACTTTAGTGCATTATGTATGACATGGATCATACAAAATAATCCAGTGATTTATCACTGGAATGCAAGGATGACTCAAAATAGCAAATCAATAAATGTAACCCACCACAGTAATGGGCTTCCCTTGTGGCTCAGCTGGTAAAGAATCTGCCTGCAATGCGGGATACCTGGGTTCAACCCCTGGATTGGGAAAATCTCCTGGAGAAGGGAAAGACTACCCATTCCAGTAGATTCTGGCCTGGAGAATTCCAAGGGGTCGCAAAAAGTTGGACACGACTGAGCAACTTTCACTTCACTTCACCACAGTAATAGAATGAAAGATAAAAAATAAGATCATCTCAATAGGAGTAGAAAATGCTTTGGCAAAGTAATGACCCTCAAAAAATTGAGTATAGAATGAATATACCTCAATATAATAAAAAAAAACATGCACAATAACCCTTTCTTCACCTTAAAACAGGTTGTCCTGCTTGTACTCTTGCCCTAAGTGTATCATGTACATGACTTTTATCATGTACACAAATTCTCCAGGCCAGAGTACTGGAGTGGGTAGCCATTCCCTTCTCCAGGGGATATTCCCAACTCAGGGATCGAACCCAAGTCTCCTGCATTGCAGGCGGATTCTTTACCAGCTGAGGTACCAGGGAAGCCCTGTAGTGGCTCAATATTGAAAATATAAACATGAAATAAATGAATAATCTTATGACAATTATAAATTGTTCCAAAAATAAAATCATCAAGGATGAGAATTGCCCTTAAGCAGAGTGGAATTTGGACAAGAATGAAATAATGATATAGCACACTTACTATATACACTTAAGGCAAGAGTGTATGACATGACTGAGCGACTTTCACTTTCATTGCTAAACTACATCTATGAGTATTTGAAGACATATATATATATATATATATATATGTATATGTAAAATTTAATCTGTTACCTTTATTGTGTAACTACTATACTGTAATTCCCCTCCCCATTGATTGTCAATGTTCCTAGAAAAATTGTGTATATTTCACTATTTTTTTCTCTACCAGTTCATTAAGGGCTCACAGTGTGATTATCATATATTCTCAAGATTTGTTACACAAAATCAACCATAATGCAGCTATTAGAGATTGTGATGTTGGAAATTATGAACTATATACAATCAGATATATAAAAAAAGAATAATTTTTAATTTTAGACACCAAATAATTTAAATGTCTAAAGAGGGTTTTCAGGCTTCTTTTATGAGAGAAGACAAATAATTATGTAATATAAAGCTAAGATATGAGCTTTATGAGAAATTTAGGATTACTATTCCTATTATAGTGACTAGAGACCAGAGTGTATCACCAATAATGACCAAAACTCTGTGCTTGGTGGGAGTGTGAGCTGGGAAGATTGTGACTTTCTCTGGTTTCTATAAGAGCTCAGCTATCTGAAATTGTCACGTAGTTACTTGGGAAAATGGGCAATACTTTCCTAAGCCTAATAAAATATACAAATAAATATAGATAATGAATTATTTCAAAACAATATATTTAAAAGGGGTCTCTTGACAATTAGCTTTTATGTCTTTCTAATCTTTAAGGTAATTTGTCCATTGGATAATATACTTGTTATTCCAAGTAAATTTTAATTAAACAATCTGAAAAGAGCTATTAATGTAAGCTTAAATTTCATCAGTAAATAGATGTTATTACAGTATTTTAAAATATCTAAGACCTCTCTTTTTATAAATCTTGCATTTGAGTATTTGGAAAGATTTCACTAGTCCAGCAATTGAAGCAGTTAAATTGAATAGTGGAAATTAACTAGGTTATAAAGTAGAACATGTGAAAAGAAGACTAAAGCTCATTTTATAGTTTATCCTATGACATTAACTTTGTTAAAATATGCATTTAAAAAGTTCTTTATATCCATAATATCCTTAAAATGTAACTTACATGTTAGACTATTTAAAATGCAACTCTGTGCTTTTGAAGAGTAACACTTTTAATGAAATTACATAATCAAAAGTACCCTTATTCTATAGGATTTTCAGAATTTCAAATTCTAATATGATAAGAGCAATTGAGCAACTTCATATCCTTGAAAACTACTGATATATTTAATTTTCTTTATCATAGTTTTCTTGCTATAAAAATTACTATGTTGTATACCTGAAACTAATATTGTGGTATTGTTTTTTCCTTTTCTTTTTCCTTCTCTACAATTAAAGCAGCCTTTTATCTGGCTTAAGCTATTTCAGATGTAGACTAGAAAAAGTATATGAAAATGCAAAATAAGTGATCTATTTTTAATATTAATAATTCTATAGTGGGGAATGCAAGAAAAGATGGCTTAGGAAAGACTTTATTTCAGAATTTGAAGAAGTCTTTCCAGGATCACTAAATACAGTATTTTCAGATGGAGAAGAGGAAAAGTAAATTTTCAGAAATAATAATCACATGATCAATGTCATATAAGTATGACAGAATATGATTGTATTTAGGGAACTATGATGGGCCAGAATGATTATGGTATATGATACTTGTGCTGAAAACAGAAACAATATATGCAACTATAAAGTAGCTTTTGCTATCTTTTAAAAAATAATGTTAAGTAATTTTGAGTAATATGAGTCATATTCTGTAGGCAGTGAGGAATCTTTGACATTAATTAAGCAAGTAAATGTAATTTGAGTGAGAAATTTTTTAAATAGGATTAATTACCTAATAATCTCTACTTAGAAGGCGAGTCTTTTCAAAGTGTACTTAAGGCCAAGAAATAAGAAGCAGAGCTCCATGATTTCATTAAAGTGCTGTTTGCCAACATTTTCTCAGAGTGAATAATAAGGGTCCTTTGGAGAAAGGGAATATAATCATTTATGTAAATGTTGGACAAAGTTTCAAAATAAAGAGACCAGCACAGATGACATTAGACAATAAAAGTTTTCATGATCTTGCCCAACAAAATAACAGATAAGTATGATAAACTCTCCTAAAAATTCCAAATGAGTTTCCTTTGGAGTATCTTCACTTGGGGTGACTTTCTCAACTTTATTGTCTTTAATTTGCCATAGTATTATATGTGAAGTTAGTAGCAGAAGGCTTTATTGATAGGTTAATGAATCTTCACCCAAGATATGTACCTTTTTCCCACTATTCATCTATAGATATCCTCTATTCATCTTCTCTATGTCACATATAGATTCACTTATATCATGTCACATAATCATCATTTCCTTTTTGTGATGAAAACATTAATATTTATTCTCACTTTAATTCAAGTTTATGAAACAATGTTGTTAACTCTATGCTGTGCATTAGATCTTCAGACCTTATTCATCTTCTCGTTGCAAGTTTGACCCCTGTGACCAACATCTTCTCAATTTACCTACCCACTGTTAACCACCATTCTACTCTGTCTTCCTATGCATTTGGCTTTTGTAGATCCCACAACTAAGTCATATCATATAATATGTGTCATTCCCTGACTTATCCCACTCAGCATAATGCCCTCAAGTTCTATCCATACTGTCACAAATGGCAGAATGTTCTTCTTTCTCCCGGTTGAATAACACATCATTATATATGTATATCCATATCTTCTTTATCCATTCATGCACTGATGGACACTTAAGTTGGCTATCATGAATAATGCTGCAGTGAATATGGGGATACAGTTCTCTCTTTGATAATCCTATTTTTATTTCCTTTGGATGCATACCTAGAATTGGGATTGATTCATCATATGGTAATACTATTTTAAGTTTTTGAGGAACCTCCATACTATTTTTCATAGTGGCTACACCAATTTGCATTAATCCCAGCAGTGTATGAAGTTCCCTTTTTCCCATATTCTCACCAACAATTATTGTCTCTTCTTTTTGATGGCAGGTATTGTAACAAGTATAAAGTGATAACTCATTGTGGTTTTCCATCATGATTAATGATGTCTATCGTCTTTTCATGTACCTGTTGATCATTTAGATATCTTCTTTGGGGGAAAAAAAAGTATATTTAGTTTCTGTGCCTATTTCTTAAACTGGATTTTTTCCTGTTTGCTGCTGTTATTGAGTTAGATGATTTATTTATTTATTTTGGATATTAACCTTTTACCTGACATTGACTTGAAAATATTTTCTCCCATTCCATAGATTGTCTTTTCATTTTGCTGATGATTTCCTTTGCTGTGCAGAGACTTTTTAGTTTGATGAAGTCCCACTTGCTTTTTTTTTCTTTTTTTCTTTTGTAACTAATGCCTTTCGTGTCAAATTTTTAAGAAATCATTCCCAAACAAAGACAGAAAAATAGATCAACGGAACAAAATAGAAAGCCCGGAGATAAATCCATATACCAGTGTACACCTTCTCTTTGACAAAGGAGGCGAGGATATACAATGGAGAAAAGACAATCTCTTTAACAAGTGGTGCTGAGAAAACTGGTCAACCACTTGTAAGAGAATGAAACTAGGACATGGGATTAACCTAGATGTCCATCAGCAGACAAATGGATAAGGAAGCTGTGGTACATATACACAATGGAATATTACTCAGCCATTAAAAAGAATATGTTTGAATCAGTTCTAATGAGGTGGATGAAACTGGAGCCTATTACACAGATTGAAGTAAGCCAGAAAGAAAAACACCAATACAGTATACTAACACATATATATGGAATTTAGTAAATCAGTAAAGATAACCCTATATGCGAGACAGCAAAAGAGACATAGATGTATAGAACAGTATTTTGGACTCTATGGGAGAGGGCGAGGGCAGGATGATATGGGAGAATGGCATTGAAGCATGTAGATTATCATACGTGAAACAAACTGCCAGCCCAGGTTCGTAATGTATGGCAAAACCAATACAATATTGTAAAGTAAAAAAATAGATAAATTAAAAAAAATAATGAAACTAGAACACTTTCTAACACCATACACAAAAATAAACTCAAAATGAATTAAAGATCTAAACATAAGACCAGAGACTATTAAACTCCTAGAGGAAAACATAGGTAAAACACTCTCTGACATAAATCACAGCAGGATCTTCTATGACCCACCTCCCAGAGTAATGGAAATAAAAGCAAAAATAAACAAATGGGACCTAATTAAACTTAAAAGCTTTTGCACAATGAAGGAAACTATAAGCAAGGTGAAAAGACAGCCTTCAGACTGGGAGAAAATAATAGCAAACAAAGCAACGGACAAAGAATTAATCTCAAAAATATACAAGCAGCTCCTTCAGCTCAATTCCAGAAAAATAAATGACCCAATCAAAAAATGGGCCAAAGAACTAAACAGACATTTCTCCAAAGAAGACATACAGATGGCTAACAAACCCCTGAAAAGATGCTCAACATCACTCATTATTAGAGAAATGCAAATCAAAACCACAATGAGGTACCCTCTCATGCCAGTCAGAATGGCTGCTATCAAAAAGTCTATGAACAATAAATGCTGGAGAGGGTGTGGAGAAAAGGGAACCCTCTTACACTGTTGGTGGGAATGCAAACTAGTACAGCCACTATGGAGAACAGTGTGGAGATTCCTTAAAAAACTGGAAACAGAACTGCCATACGATCCAGCAATCCCACTGCTGGGCATACACACCGAGGAAACCAGAATTGAAAGAGACACGTGTATCCCAATGTTCATCATAGCACTGTGTACAATAGCCATGACACAGCAGCAACCTAGATGCCATCAGCAGATAAATGGATAAGAAAGCTGGTACATATACACAATGGAATATTACCAGCTATTAAAAAGAATGCATTTGAATCAGTTCTAAATAGGTGGGTGAAACTGGAGCCTATTAAACAAAGTGAAGTAAGTCAGAAAGAAAAACACCAACGTAGTATATTAATGCATATATATGGAATTTAGAAAAATGGTAACGGTGACCCTATATGTGAGACAGCAAAAAAGACACAGATGTAAAGAACAGACTTCTGGACTCTGTGGGAGAAAGCGAGGGTGGGATGATTTGAGAGAATAGCATTGAAATATGCATATTATCATATGTGAAATAGATTGCCAGTCTAGGTTTGACGCATGAGACAGGATGCTCAGGGCTGGTGAACTGGGATGACCCTGAGGGATGGGATGGGGAGGGAGGTGGCAGAGAGGCTCAGGATGGGGAACACATGTACACCCATGGCTGATTCATGTCAATGTATGGCAAAAACTACTACAATATTGTAAAGTAATTAGCCTCCAATTAAAATAAATAAATTAAATAATAAAATAAATCAATAAAAAAATAAACAAAGATACATAAAGAAAAATCAGAAGAAATGTAAGGGAAAAGAAAAATATATATAATCATAGACTTATTAACATTTCTCTGAGAATATTTTATCAAGAGTAGAAAAAATAAAAATAGGAGCATCTGTTTGATCCCTGGGTTGGGAAGATCCCCTGGAGAAGGAAATGGCAACCCACTCCAGTATTCTTGCCTGGAGAATCCTATGGAGGGAGGAGCCTGGTAGGCTACAGTCCACGGGGTCGCAAAGGGTCAGACAGGACTGAGCGACTTCACTTTCACTTTTCACTTTTGAATGATGTCATTAACAACTTAAATATAGTAGATTTCTATTTATATTAAGCTTATATCCTACACAAGTGTATTTAAAAACTTGTATCTCATACATTGTTATTAGATATCCACAGGACGTTTAGAAAAACTGGCAGAAAGATAGACATTACTAAATTTCAAAAAGTAGCATTATTTTTTTGTGTGATTGAGTTATACATATACAACCTATTATTTTTCCAATTATTTTTCATTATAGGTTATTACAAGGTATTGACTATAGTTCCCTGTGTTATACAATAAATCTTTGTTGATTGTTGCAAAAAAAAAAAAAGAAATCATTGCCAAGACCAGCATGAAGGAGCTTATTTTTTAATAGAATTATGGTGTCAAATGTTATGGTTAAATATTTTATCTATTTTGAGCTGACTTTTGTGAGTGGTATAAGATAGGGGTCTAATATCATTTTTCTATATGTGGCTATCCAGTTTTCCCAGCACCATTTATTGAAAGACTATCTTTTCCACATTGAGCATTACTGACTCCCTAGTCAAATATCATTTGATCATATATGCATGGGTTTGTTTCTGGGTTCTCTATAGTTTCTCATGGGTCTATAAGTCTATTTTTATGCCAGTACCATACTAATTACTGTAGCTTTGTAGCATGCTTGACATTAAAAACAAAAAACAAACAAACAGACAAAAACTGTGATACCTTTGGCTAATTTCTTCTTTCTCAGAAATGCTTTGGCTATTTTGGGTCTTTTGTGGTTCCATTCAAATTTGACAACATTTTTTTCTTTTTGCATAAAAAATACCATAGGGATTTTGATGGGGGCACATTAAATCTATGGAATGCTTGAATATATGGACATTTTAATAATACTAATTTTTCTGATCCATGAACATTTGATGTCTTTCCATTTGTTTGTATCTTCTTCAATATTTTTAAATTAAAGGCTGTAGTTCATTGTACAGATCATTCACTTCCTTTGTTAAATTTACTCCTAACTAATCTTATCAACAATTTTTTTGTTGGATGCTATTGTGAATGGCATAGTTTGCTCTATTTTCTTTTCAGCTATTTTTTTTTCTTTTTAATAGCAAGGCCAGTATTACCCTGATAGTCAAAGCCAGATCTGAACACTACAATAAAGTAAACATATAGACCAACTTGCCTAATGAATATAAATGCAAATTTCCTCAACAAAATATTAAGTAAAATTCAGTAACACACTACATGGATCATACAGCATAATCCAGTGATATTTATCCCTGGAATGCAAAGATGACTCAAAATAGCAAATCAACAACAGTAACCCACCACAGTAATAGAATGAAAGATAAAAAATCATAAGATCATCTCAATCAGTTCAGTTCAGTCACTCAGTCGTGGCCAACTCTGCGACCCCATGGACTGTAGCTTGCCAGGCATCCCTGTCCATCACCAACTCCCAGAGTTTACCCAAACTCA
The DNA here is from genome assembly GCA_024291935.2 of Okapia johnstoni. Lineage (NCBI taxonomy): Eukaryota > Metazoa > Chordata > Mammalia > Artiodactyla > Giraffidae > Okapia > Okapia johnstoni. The sequence goes on from CM044309.1 coordinate 27,905,750, forward strand.
TGTCCATTGAGTCGGTGATGCCATCCAACCATCTCATCCTTCTGCTATCCCCTTCCCTTCCTCCCCTTCAATCTTTCCTAGCATCAGGGTCTTTTCAAATGAGTCAGCTCTTCATATCAGGTGGCCAAATTATTGGTTTCAGCTTCAGCATCAGTCCTTCCAATGAACGCTCAGGACTGATCTCCTTTATGATGGACTGGTTGGATCTCCTTGTAGTCCAAGGGATTTTCAAGAGTCTTCTCCAACAACACAGTTCAAAAGCATCAATTCTTCGGCGTTCAGCTTTCTTTATAGTCCAACTCTCACATCCATACATGGCTACTGGAAAAACCATTCCTTTGACTAGACGGACCTTTGTTGGCAGAGTAATGTCTCTGCTTTTTAACATGCTGTCTAGGTTGGTCATAACTTTCCTTCCAAGGAGTAAGCATCTTTTAATTTCATGGCTGCAGTCACCATCTGCAGTGATTTTGGAGCCCAAAAAAATAAAGTCAGCCACTGTTTCCCTGTCTATTTGCCATGAAGTGATTGGACAGGATGCCATGAGCTTAGTTTTCTGAATGTTGAGCTTTAAGCCAACTTTTTCACTCTCCTCTTTCACTTTCATCAACAGGCTCTTTAGTTCTTCTTCATCTTCTGTCATAAGGGTGGTATTATCTGCCTATCTGAGGTTATTGATATTTCTCCCAGCAATCTTGATTCCAGCTTGTGTTTCTTCCAGCCCAGCATTTCTCATGATGTACTCTGCATATAAGTTAAATAAGCAGGGTGACAATATACAGCCTTGATGTACTCCTTTTCCTATTTGGAACCAGTCTGTTGTTCCATGTCCAGTTCTAAGTTTTGCTTCCTGACCTGCATACAGATTTCTCAAGAGGCAGGTCAGGTGGCCTGGTATTCCCCTCTCTTTCAGAATCTTCCACAGTTCATTGTGATCCACACAGTCAAAGGCTTTGGCATAGTCAATAAAGCAGAAATGTGTTTTTCTGGAATTCTCTTGCTTTTTGATGATCCAACAGATGTAGGCAATTTAATCATCTCAATAGTAGTAGAAAATGCTTTTGCAAAGTATAATACTCTTTCAAGGTAAAGACCCTCAACAAATTGAGTATAGAATGAATATACTTTAATATAATAACTTCAAAATATATGTACAATAAACCCACAGCTAACATCATACTCAACAGTTAAAACTTTTATTCTAAGATCAGGAATAGGACAAGGCTGCCCACTTCCTTGAGCAATCAGGCAAGATAAAGAAATAAAAAGCATCCAAATTGGAAAGGGAGAAGTAATATTTTCTTTATTTTCATATGAAGTAATCTTACATATAGAAGATCCTAAAGACTCAGCTGAAAAACTTGGAACTAATCAACAGTTCATTAAATAGCAAGATATGAAATCAACACAGAGGAAGCAATTGCATTTCTATACATTAAAAATGAAGTGATTGACTTTGGATATTTTGCAACCAGGGCACCTTTATTTTTAATTAAAATTTGCAATAATAACTAGTTAATATAAATGTTTAATGTTTCTGGATACCTTATATCAGCTTTCATACCAGACTATATTTTGAAGGAAGTTTGTATGACAAATGCTCTTGAAAAACATAGTGTCTACTCCAGGACATAGTATAGATTTGTTTCCTAACCAGAAGTAAAATATAATGACTCCTTCTGAGATAAAAATTGTACAGGGGGGCTACTGTCCCCTTTAATATATTGAGAATTTCTAAGCTCAGAGTTTCTTAATTGTGATCATGCACGGTGCATGTTCTCTCCTCCTGGACTGCTCCAAATGCTTCCATTGAACTTGAGAGGACAACAGGGACCAAAGTAAGCATGATGTTTATGTTACCTGTACTGCCATCAGTAACAAAGTGTTTTTGATCTAGGATTCTTATGTCTCTGTCATCACTTATAGAACTTTAGCAAGTGTATGTTGTAAACTTGTTTTAGACCTTTCACAGTTATTGACATAAAATTTTCAGATTGGCAAAGTATAATAAATTATAAAGATTGTTTATTATTCAGATGTGGAGACTGAGGAACCTATTTAATTGGTCTGCCCAAACCACTCAAAAATAACCCACTTGATGTTTCTTACCACCAGATAATTCTTAATATAGTTAAAGTCTCTTGTCTTCAATATTTCTCCTTTCTCCTCTATTCTCAAAACTACACTCACTTGTCTTCCTTTCTCATTCTTACTGACCTTGCCTTTTACCTTTTTGAAAAACAGAAACCGTTCCTCACTCCTTCAGCCTCTAATAATATCTGCATCTGTGCACACACAGCGCTTTACTCTCACATTCAATACTCTTCTTGCTTCAATTGTAAGACCAGCACTTTCACTTGCAACTAAACCCTATTTTCTCATTTAGTGAAGGAAGTGACCAAATTAATACTGTTTTGTCACTTACAGCTGTAATTAATGTTTTTTCTACTGAGTAATTCCTAACAGTATAGCTATATGCACAGTATATACAATCTTAAAACAATAACTTACATTTTACCTAAGAGTCATTCCATTATGCTACCCATTTCAATAAAAGTTATTGAAAAATAACTTCTCCAACATAATTGACCCTTGACCTATAGGGGTTTGCTGTGGTGGTTAGTTGCCAAGTCATGTCTGACTCTTACAACCCTATGGACTTTAACCTATCAAGCTCCTCTGTCCATGGGGTTTGCCAGGCAAGAATACTGGAGTGGGTTGTCATTTCCTTCTCCAGGGGATCTTCCCAACCCAGGAATTGAGCTGGGGTCTCTGGCAATGCAGGCAGATTCTTTACTGACTGAGCTACCAGGGAAGCTCCCTTGAACTGTGGAGGTCCACTTCTAAACAAATACTTTTCAGTTGTAAATAATACAGTACACTGTCCTTGGTTGGTTGAATCCTCAGATGACTAAGATCTGCTAATTTGGAGAACAACTGTAAATTATACTCAGATTAATCCCCTTGTTCAGTGATCAGCTGCACTTTATTTGTTTTCTAATCAATTTAATCATTGCTAGTCTATTAGAATATAATTTGTTAAAGTCACCAATAAACTCACATTACTAGAACCAATTATTTCAGAATCTTCTATCTTGCTGTTGTCTTACCAATGATATAGTTCATCTTTTTGGAGATAACTTCATTTGATTGTTAGGATACTGTATTCAATATTTAATTCCCTCCTTAATTAACCATGCTTCTTAATCACCTTTGCTGCTGCTCATCAATTCCCAAAGCTCGATACTTGGACCTCTTCTAAACATAATCCCTTTATGATTACATACAGTCTCATGAATTTAAATACTCTCTGTAAGATGATAACCTCCATTTTATTTATCTATTTTTAAATCTCTATCATAGGCTTCTCCCTCTAATCTCTGCCTTATAAAATTGAATGCCAGCATTGAGGGTTGAAGCTTCAACATGTAAAATGGGAGTACACAAATATTTAGTCCACAGTAGCTGCCTTTAAAAAAATACTTATTTTTCAATTTTTAATCCTTTTGAAGTTTTAGGAGTAGTTTAAGACTCCTCCTAACCTTTTTGTCATGTGATTATCTCTTTCAGCTCTGTCAGTATTTTTATTTAGTGTGTATGTGTGTGTGTGTGTGTGTGTGTGTGTGTGTGTGAAGTCACTTCAGTTATGTGTGAGTTTTTGCCATCCTGTGGACTGTAACCTGCAAGATTCCTCTCTCCATGCGATTTTCCAGGCAAAAACCAACTGGAGTGTGTTGCCATGCCCTCCTCCAGGGATCTTCTCAACTTAGGGATCAAACCTGCATCACTTATGTCTTCTGCGTTGGCAGTCAGGTTCTTTACCACTACTGCCACCTGGGAAGGCCACTTACTAATATGCATCGATGCATTTTATATATATTTTTATTTTTAATCTCTGAATTATTTTCTGTAATTGCTTCTTAAATTTATGTCATACTTAGTATTTCCCCACTCCCAGATTAAAATAAAATAATTTAGGTACTTATAAAGTATTCTTTACTAAAAGAACTGGTGGATCCCTCTAGCAAGTGATTGATAGTAGTGGCAATAGTAGTCACATACTTTTGTTACTGACATTAACAATAATTCTTGATGTCTCTCCATTTACAGAGATTCTTGCTTTGGGACTGTGTCATATGTGCCATACACATATACACATTCAAACACGTGTACACAGTGTGTGTGTGTATGTGTATGTGCATATATTCTAGTCAACTGATGGAAATTAGATTAGCCCCCATTCAAAATGTCATTTATAAGTCCAGACTTATGACATTGCACACACACTAAGATGGTATGAAAAGATCATTACTGGTTTATTAATAATATAATGAAACTTTCTGGAGAGAGCAGAGTAACTCACAAGCAAGTCTGGACATAATGTGAGAAAGTAAAGAGAGAGGAGACTGGCTTGAACTTTCATTGTGTTTAGGAATGGAGCCAGATGAAGCTTCCCTCGCACACAGTAAGGGGATTGCATGGTTTGAAGCACCTGCTATGCCAAAGAGAACACCCAAACTTTCTTATCAGCATACTAGATGTGGAACAGAAAGTGGGGTGGAAAGTGGGGTGGGAGATGCTGTGAGGCATAGAACTGTCAGCAGTCAAACCTTAAAAAATGGAATCAGGTAGTAATTATTACAGTGTACATGTGTTGTTTTAGTTTTTCTGTTTCTAATAGAAATTGCTTTTTTCTGAGAAAATTGATCATTTTATCTGATTGTTATATTTACTTTAGATTATTTCAAATCACTAATACGTTTATTTACATAGTCATTTTTCTTTCTATCATATGATCTTTAAATTCCTTTTGTTTTTATGAGCATTTTGAATTTAGAGCCCTATATTTTGTGCATGTGCAAATTTGTCCTAACCTTCATAGTTTCTGTTGCATGTTTTTTTTTGAAGAATTACCTTTTTGATAGTTATACTATTCTTCTGTTGTAGTATATGTTGTTTTCTTTTACTTGTGTAATTCATTGTATTCTTCTACTAGCATATTGAATTTTGTATTTAATATCTTTTCTAATTGTCTTTATTAGTATTTAAAGCTATGGGTTTTCCTCTGGGCATAACTAAATTAAATTAAGTAATTTATTTTAAAGTCCATTACCAATATGATTTTAAGTATGCTAATGATATTTTCTTATGTTTTCTACTTTAAAATAATTTGGCTAGATTAGGAAGAGGAGGTAATATTAAATGTCACTAAATGAAGCAGAAAACCTTCACAATATAGGTAGCTACAGAAGATTGTAAAGCATGTACCAATTTTATCTTAACTTATTGGAAGATAATTGATAACCTAAAATATGAAGTAATATGTAAAAATATATAATGATTAAGTGAAATAAAGTGAATATTGGCAATACCAAAACATGACCGTTGTTCATGTATAAAAAAATAGATAGGCTTAATTTGAATATCTGATGAAATCACGCAGTGAAATGTTGATTTCTAATTGTGAATAATATACTTCCAACACTTGTCTCTGGCTGAAATTAGTACAAGTTCTTTTGCGCTTGATACACACATGTGAAAAATCATGTGAAATTGATTTCTGTTTATGATGAACTGCTTGAAGCAATGTGATAGAATTTTACTAAAATTAACTTGTAACCCTTTGTCTCTTGTATTCTCATAATCTTATTATTGGTAAAACATCACTCAGGTTTTATACCCATTTTTAAAATTTTGCATGAAAAGTGTTTCCACATAAGAAGTACTTTGAAACAAGAAGTATCATACAGTGGCTTGAGAACTGTCCTGTGTCTTAAAAAGAGGTTCATTTGCCTGTCTGTCCAATGGAATTCATGTAAATGCTACCTACGTATGATCAGGCATGGTATCTTTTCATCTTCAAGTGAGTTGAGGATGCCCTAAATTTATCATCACCTAAACCATATTCTTGTATTCTATTAAATGATATTTTACTTTCAATGTTATTTTTACTAATCCCCCTCTTTTCTTTTCTTATACTCAAGTATAGTTTATCACCTAACTAGCCTGGCACACTTGACAATTTCTGAGTTTAGCCTTGGTATTCATCAGTGCAATTTCTTTTAACTTGCTCTCCTGTGTATCCTCATGCATGCTGTATACGTTTTGATTTATAAATTTTGCTACTTCTTCATTTTTCATTGCATTGCTTGATAGTTTGTTTCCCTCTAAACTATCAGTGTTTCTCAGTTGCATACTCTTGCATCTGCATTCTAATTAAAGTTATGCATTGATGTAGTCTTGGTTTCCTTGGGTAGTCCATCACTAAAGTGATGAGTAGTTAGATAGTGAATGTTCCCAAAGCATTTTACAAAATGTGTTGCTCCTTGAAATAACTTCATTTATAGCAATTTGCTTGTGTCATTACTCTGTAATACAAACTGTAGTATACCTAGGCTTCAGAAACAGAAATAAGAGTCATAGATAAATGAGTAAAAATGAATCACAGTAATGTTTTCCTATATTCAAACTAGGATCACTTTTTCCTAATAAGTATTTATTTACAAAATGTTCCCTAGAATGAAGTTCTTCTTAAATATTTTTTCCCTTAATATTAATTAGAGTATCCATTAAAGGAGCCAGGGTTAGAAATTTGAATGGATTAGATCAGTCTTGAATTATTTTATGTCGCTGTTGCACTAAGATATTTACTTCCAAATAGAAGATCATGAAGATCATTATTAAATAAAACAAAATGCATATAGAATAGCTTAGCTTTTCTTTGAAAAATGTAAGCAATGCCAGGGGTTCTGTTATATGTGTGTGTATGTATGTGTGTGTGTGTGTGTGGTGAGGCTGACAGTGGTGATATGGACAAGAATGTAAAGTTAAGCCTTTTATCCTGAGTTGCAAACAAAATTTGACAGGATTTTATACTTAGCCTCTAATATTTACACAATTATTCTGAAATCATATTTGGTTATTGTTTTAATTTCTATTAATCATAGTTTCACTATAAATGCAGAAGATATAGCAAAATTATATGTTAGAGACTCAAATACAGGAAGCCAAGTAGGAAAATAAGCATTTATCTAATTAATGAAAATTTTCACTAACCACTAAATAGACTAATTGTGTGTGTGTGTGTGTGTGAATGAGATGAACTCTCAGTTTATTCTAAGATAAGTGAAAACGAGAACAAATTAAGCGTGAAACAGTGACTTTGGCAGAATAAATGGAAAAAAAAATTTGATAATATGGGGTTTGGAGAATGGCCCAAATTTAGGAGTTTGGAGACAAGAATGAAATATTTAAAAGAATGGATTGATAATCAATAAAAGCAATTTGAAGTTGAAGAGATAAGTTCTATTGCATAAATGGCTTGAAAGTGGGGTGATATTAAATGCAAATATCCAAAGTAACAATATCAATGACATTAAAGTATAAAGTCTAGAACGTGTTTCAAGGAATCTCAAATATAGTCTAAAACTACCCCATTTTCATCTACTCTCCCACCCCACAAACCTCACTTTTTTTCCTTTCAAAGTAATAATATTTTTCCCAGAGTACATTTTATTAGTTCTCAACTCCAAAGAAGTCCAGATAGTTATACTCTTCCCACCTCTTTTTCTCATGTAAAAATTCAATCCATATTTCAATTCCCAATTCTCCCACTAGTCTTCCTGAACCAGTCTTACCCACAGTGGCAAAATCCTCCTCTAAACCACTAGAATCTATCCACTCTAACTTTGGTCTATAACCAACAGGATAGTAAGATTTTCAAAGAAAAAGTATTTGCTTATATTAAAAGTATCCCTTACATTATTCTTTGCTATGATAACTATAAAGTATTTAAGTAATATTACGTTGATCAACTAGTGAGGGATGACAGTGATTAAGGCTAGTGGATCAATTTTTTGTTTATTTTGTTTGTTTCTCTTTATTGGTTGCTGGGTGGTTCCAGAAGGAAACTGCTCTGGCTGTATTTTTTTCATATTACAAATGCAGTGTAAGTAATGATCAGGTAAATCCTTAATATCACCCAGTAACATCTTCTGTGAGTTACATATTGTTTTCATCCATTTCTATTTAAAAATACCCCAACAATATTTATCATAAAATATCTATTTACTCATTATATTCAATATATAGAATTTTTTTAAATAGCACCATTGTTACCTTGTTTGTATGTGTAATTAGCAATGTTGATTGATATTACTTTGAGCCTGAGATTTTCAATAGAAATTGACAATTTATAGTAATTATGTAAAAATGTTTCCGAGAAGATCTGAGTTTTAATCAAAGATATATTGGGAGAAATGCATCTTGTAGCTTTTTAGTATGAAAAGAATATGATCATTTATATTCCAGTTCAGACTCCGAACAGCTTCCTGGGCTTTCTACTCTTAGCACTGTCCCCTTAAATCCAAGGTTGCTGCTGAAGTCCTGTGTCTTTCACCTTTTTGTTTGACTTCAACTTTTTTCCCCATTTCTGTTTTAAACACCTTCTTCTGATCTTGTCATAAGGTAAAAAGCTTTTTATCCTCTTTGAAAAGTTCTCATCAAAGTTGTATTTCCTGAACTTTCTCCTGTATCATCACTTCTTCTTACAAAAAAACAAGCAAAACTATATTAATCTCCATGCCTCCACATTTCTAAAATCTCCTTATTTCAATTCTCCCCCTTTTTTAAAATTTATCCTTACTGTAAAATAGTTTTTCTATCATAGTTTTATATTTATTTTGGTTATACTAGTAAGTTTCAATGTAAGTCAATATAGGATCTATATGAACTCCATAAAGTATCTAAAAACATGTAGCACACTATACAGATAAGAATGATTTTCCCATCTGGAAATACAGTATATCCTGTTTTCTATTTGGTAAGTTTTCTTGCTTATACTGGTTAATATTATACTCTATTAAAATTGTCAGCATTTTCACATGTGCTAAAATAGCTATACATAAATATGATTTTTGATTTTGAAGAAATTACAGTTTTTGTGTATGAAGTGAAGTGAAGTGAAAGTCGCTCAGTTGTGTCCAACTTTTTGCGACCCCATAGACTATACAGTCCATGGAATACTTCAGGCCAGAATACTGGAGTGGGTAGCCTTTCGCTTCTCCAGGGGATCTTCCCAACCCAGGGAGTGAACCCAGGTCTCCCACATTGCAGGCGAATTCTTTACCAGCTGAGCCACAAGGGAAGCCCTTTTATGTATGAGGTGAATAAAAGTAGATGAACTGTACATTCCAAGGTACTAACTTGTGTAACAGAAAATGAGAACTTCTCTCCACCTCAGTGTCTCAATGTCAAATTTTTCTTCTCCACTAGATCATTTTCTTTAATATAAAACATGTTGTTATTTCACCAACCTAAAAATCATTTACATTATTATTTCAATTGTCAAATTATAATACCAAATATCCCTTCCTTTTCTGAGTGAATTTTTTAAATCATCCAGATTCATTGTCTACTTCCTCTCCTCCATCTCTTCTTGAATTGCTCCTATCACATTGACACATCATTTACTCCATAGGTATCATTCTTGCAAGATCATCAATGAGGTTTATCTTCCTAAATTTATTCAATTCTCCCTGCTTATCTTACTTCTTCCATAAGCCGTACTTGACATAGCTGATACCTCCACCATCATTAAAATATATCTTCATTTTCTTTTCAAGATTTCATATGCTCCTGGCTTTTCTACTCAATTGATTTCTCTTTTGTGTCTTTCTTCCTAGGTCCTCATCACAACCCCAAAGATCATGTCTCATTGTTGGACTGACATGCATCTTAGTATTTGATCTTTCCCTGTCTCTATTGACTTGTGCTTCCTCCGTGATCTCATGAGGTCTTGGGATTTAAGATAATATCTATACTCTGACAACTTCTAAATTTACAGATCTCTTTGAAATTTATATTCTGTATTCAGATGGGCGCTTAATAGCACTATTTGTATAGCTAAAGGGAACCTCAAATTTTCTAAGACCACATTTCCAGTGTTCTTCCAACATAATAATCCTATAGTGTTCCCTGTCATAAGGACTAGCAACTCCACATTTCCAGAGATGATAACTGTTGACAAATGTGCAAATACAGTGCCAATTTTTGGAAATAGAAGAGAGATAATATAGTTATTTTTACATAAGAGGCACTCAGCAAAAATTGATTGGTTTATTATAATGTAACTATGACAAGTAAATTCTCCATTGCTGAAAATAAGTTTCATGAAGAAAGTTTTATGTCTATTTTGTTCACCTCGATATCATCCCTAGTTAGAAGACAAATACTCTTCAAAGTTATATGAATGAGTGATGATGACAACTTTCACTTTTTAATGAAAATATTTAAGAAAAATTCACTTACACGTAATTTATTTTCTATCAGCTCAGTCCTCGCTTCTGTAACAACCTAATGGAAGACAATTGCCTTTTCAACATTTCTAACCTTCAGATATTGGCATATAATTGTTTTCCCCCACAGGCCCCTCCTTTTTAATCAACACTTTCTCATTGCCTTTAACTATTCCCCTATGGCATTCTTAATTTTTAATTTACAGTGATGCATATGTATGTGCATAAACTAAAATGTGCACACACTTATGTATTCATGTGCAGTCTAGAGAATAGAAAAAAATTGGGGAGACAGTATTCTTTAGGAAGGGAAATAAATGCTGTTTGTAGCATCTTTTGAACAGGCCCTGGGATTTCTCTTCCTTTCAATGAGGAAAACCAATAAAAACTGAATTCGATGTGGTAGGGGAGAAGAATGTGCCACCCCACAGTATCTTGTTGGTGTCTAGATTATTTCAAACTGAAAACATTCAAGGTCCCAAAGACAGCCAGAAACATTGACCTCCCTCAACTGCCTAAAAAAATGTAGAGAGAGAACGTGTTCTAGGAAGGGAGCCATCACCATATATCACTGCAGTAAGATTTAGGTGTGGGAGACATGAAGGAACCTAACTAATTCTGTTAGAATCCATCTGTGTCGCATTGTCTCTGAATGGTCAAGCAAATAATTATTTACCAAACATTTGCTTTTTTGTCTCTATGTAAATTGCCTTCTTCATCTTTGAGGTCCCAAACCACTATGACAACCTCCTCTCTTTTTGGCATTTAAAGTGAGATGTTCAGCCATTTTGTTGAGTTACTCAGTATACTTGGATCTCTTCCATGCACACATGGTATTAAACTTTTGTTTTAGTTTCTCCTTTTAACCTGTCTCATGTCAATTTAATTCTTAGCTCAGCCACAAGAACCTGGAAGGGTAGAGAAAAAATCTCTTTCTTCCTGACAATGTCATTTGACATCTTATGAGAGGGAGCAAAATGAATTACCTGAAATGTTCATTCATAGTCAATTTTTGATGAAGAAGGTGAGATAAAGTACTATACAATGCACATTAATAATTTTACATTGGATTAATGTACCTTTAAATTTCTCAATGCAATGCCTTCAAATATTTTATCATTTGGTTTTAATTTTATGTAGATTATTTATGACTTAATGCAGTTGAATTTTCAGGGTATATGGTTTTTAGTTTCTATGGGATGTGTCATAAAGGCCCAACAATATCAGGTGACCATTCACTAACACTTTCTACTAATGCATCAATGTTATCAATATATTTTAATATTTTGTCTTTGCTCTGGCTTGAAATAAGCAATGCAGTAGACGGGATCAAATTTAGCTTTGTTTCATATGGCTATTCCTTGCTTCCAGCTATAGTTGCTAAAGAAAACCTCTCCCTCCCACTGATTAATCATCATCTTTAAAATGAAGAAAATTGTCATATATAGCAGGACCATGTGTATAAGTATTGCTTCTTTTTGAAACTGTTTATATCTGTATTAATTCCACACTGTAGTTTTTTGATAGGCTTTGGATTGAAATTGTAAATTTAGTTAAGGAAAACTGGATCTTTATGTATTTTTAATCTTCTATGAAAAGAATCTATTACAGGAGATGCCATTATGGCTCCACCCATATCATCTCAAATCCTTTTGCCAAGGGCATCTTTTCACTTACTTGAGCCTGTCCTCACTTCTCTCTGTTGAAGAGCTGTCCTCGGTTTGCCAGCATCCTTTGTGTTTGTATGTTTCATACAAATGAGCAGGAATTTATGTCACAATTAGCAAATTATAACTGAAGCCTGAGAGGTGAGGGAGTATTAATACTCAGCTCACTGACTGCTGTTTGGGACACTTCCAAAATGAGGCCTGCACAGTTTCCAAGGCACTCTTATATGATTGAATCACTGGTACCCTCTCAGGGACTTTAGCTCATATTATTTCCTTGCTTGACTGCTTCTCATTCTGTTCTATTTTCTTCTCCTCTACTAAGATTTCCTGGGAACTAATAAATTACTTCCACACAAATCTCCCTCTCTGGGTTGACTTCCAGGAAGCCCAGCCTAAGACATAGTATTAAGGAAACTAGTTGTGGTTATACTGATATCAGGCAGAATATTAATCAAGCCAAGAAAGAATTTATTAATATATGTTATAATCAACCAATATGTAACATTATCCACCAGAATTATTGTCAGACTACAAAGATTTTAGTCATGTTCTATAAACCAGGGATATAAGGATGAAGACAATAGAAGTAGTTTCTGCTTTTATGCATTTTCCATTCCATTTGGGAGAGGCATAAAAATAAGTAAATACATGAATACACACTTACATACATACTCCCATAAATCAATAAATAAGAGAGGAAGAAAAATACCCTAGTGACGAATGCTGTGTAGAAAATCAAAGCAGAACATTACAGAAAAGACATGGGAGGAGATTTCTGAGTGAGTAGTCAAGGAAGGACTCTCTAAGGGAGCGAAGTTATATTGCAGTTGAATTCTAAACATCTGAAGATCAAGGATGAACATACGCCATCCTTGATGCCACAGGGGACAGCTGGTGCAATGGCCCTAACACAGAAAATAATTTTCCCAGAAAATAAATAAATAAATAATTAAAGTGCCTAGGATGCTTTGAAAAGAATGAGTGAAAAAGGAAATTAAAAAAAATAATAATATGTGACAGGTCATCTGAGTCATTATTGTTCAGGACCTTAAAAGTCATATCAAGTAACTTTCTGTGAGTATGCTAGAAAGATTTTAGATCCTTTAACAGAGAAGTGACTTGATTTGATTTTAATGGAAAGATATTCTATACATTCTATGGATAAATGGTTCTAAAATGATGTCTTAGGTTTGGTTCTTTAGGAAAAAAATGAGAGAAGCAGGACTGGACTAAGGGAGAATTTAGACTGTGATAAATTTGCAGCAAAATCTTTGGACAATCCCACGTGGAACTTGGGAACTGGCCCTTCTCAGCTGTCCCAAAGTTAAAAGTGTTATTTGTACCTTTTTATTCTCAGAGCAGACAGCTCTGAAAGCAAGACATCTACTTTTGGCTAAAGACAGTGGTAAAAGAGGAACACAACCCTAACCCACCAATTGCCCATGTTCCAAGCAGCTAGGGAAAATAAATGTCATAGTTAGAAGGGGAATCCAGGCAGCACAGCAGAGCATGTGCCACACTTGAAAATAATGGGAATATGGAGACTATAGTGGCCAGGTAGGGGATGATAGTTAACTGGCCATGTGCAGTATCAGGGTTAGTGGAGTCAACTGTTACATTTGAGATATATTTTGAACCAAATTCTAACTAGTTTGCTGATAGATTTGGCAGAGTGGATACAGAAAAGAAAAGGTGACTCTTAGTTCTTCCTCTTTCTTTTCTTCATTCCTAAGCAATAGGATGAATGATAATGTGTTGTTGTTGTTCAGTTGCTAAGTCCTGTCCTACTTTTTGCCATACCATGGACTGCAGAATGACATATTTCCCTGTCCTTCACTGTCTCCCAGAGTTTGCTCAAACTCATGTCCATTGAATCAGTGATACTATCCAACCATCTCATTCTCTGTCGCCCCTTCCCCTACAGTCTTCAATCTTTCTCAGCTTCAGGGTCTTTTCCAATGAGTTGGCTCTTCGCATCAGGTGGCCAAAGTATTGGAGTTTATGCATCAGTCATTCCAATGAATATTCATAGTTCATTTCCTTTAGGATTGACTTGTTTGATCTCCCTGCTGTCCAAGGAACTCTCGAGTCTTCTCCAGCACCACAAGTCGAATGATGATGTAATGATATGGGAAAAAAAAACAAAGATTATCAGAAACAAGTTGATAGAAGGAAATCAAAAGTTTAATAAGACAGTCTGTACTTTAGATGCACATTGTATATCCAATATCAAGTATTCATTGTAGCATGCAAATTTTGAATTTAGGAAAGCAGTTAAAGATATCTATGTGGGAGTCACTACATATAAATTGTATTTAAAATCATGGGACTGAATAATGACCTAACGTAATGCTTTTCAAGCTGTTTTTTAAAACCACACTAAAAAGTATGGTGTGACTTAAACCATATTCATGTATAGAAACTGAAATAAAATTTTCATAGAATTGTGTGTGCTGGTTATACAGGATTGAATATTTGAAAGTACTCACAAGGCTTCACAGGTTGATTACTTATTAAACTTTAGTAAAGTTAAAAAATGCAGTACAACTGGAGAGAGAAAGGATACACAGGCAATTATTCGTGACCTGGGAGGTTTCCAGCCATAGCTCCCCAGGGTCCTCTCTAGGCTGCATAGAAGGCATTTTATCTTTAGTTTATGAACCATCAAGAGATGTACATGGAATCTGTTTTAGGGAAGCCCATGAAACAGTTTCTATTCTAAGACATCTCTTATACCTTATTGATCACTTTCCCAAGGCAAACTGTAGAACCAGTGAAGTCAAGAATAAGTTATCAATTTATATATTGATAAATGATATACAAAAACTTGTCATGGGTGCTTTTTTTACCTGATCAAATTTGGGTCCCCTTGCCTGCAGACATTTGCTGACATCAGGTTCTGCTGAAGGGAAGTGTAATATTTATTGCAGGGTGTCAAACAAGGAGTTCAGGGAAACTAGTGTTCAAAATATCCAAGTCCCAGATGGGTTTCAAGAAAGCATTTTCAAAGACCAGGTGAGGGAGGGGAGTCGGAAGGCCTGTGATCATCTTGTGCACAGTTCTCTGATTGGTTGATGGTGTGGTAACCTGAAGGTTTCACATAATCTATACACAGACTCTAGTAGTTCTGAGGGCTATGTGTTCATGGTCATCAGGTAGTTAACTTCTTCCTTTTGGTGATGGTTATAGGATCTATAAAACAATTCAGGAATTGTGCAACATATGCTATTACCTGGTACTTTAGAGAGGAACTAAAACACAGGATATGGGGAAAGGATGTGTCCTAAGAAGGCTATCTGCTGTCCTGCTTGGTTATGCTTTCAAGGAATTTTTCACCTTTCATTATAGCATAGTATATATTACTAGTCATTAAAACTCATGCAGATCTTGACCAAGAGTTAATATAAGATGTCATCATACTCAGAGGTGAGCACAGAGATATCCCAGGACAATTGTAAGCTAACTTTTTTCTCAAACACTTACTATATGTGATGTTCACTGTCATTTTCAATGCAATTCTTATTTTATTTCATTAATAGCAAAATCTGGTCATGATCTGTTAAATGGATTTCATGACTCTTTGATTTTTTTTCACTGTGGGAAAAATAAAAATAACCTAGGAAGAGTGTTGAAGGAGCTGGGAAGAGAAGATGAGGTCAATTTATATGCTGGTAAATAATATACAAAAGCTTGTCATGGGTGCTTTTGTTACCTGACAAAATTTAGGAATAGATACCTATTTGGAGTGGATAGAGGAGAAAATGGTAGGTGACTCAAAGACTGGGGCAGTGGATCATATCTTTGAAAGTGATTTTCCCTAAAGAGGAGCAAGAAATATGGAAATATATTGATTAGGTCATGAGGATCAGAGAGTGTATTTTACTGGCCTAAATAACAGTGTGCCTATATGAACTCTGAATGCAGAGTTCCAAAGAATAGCAAGGAGAGATGAGAAAGCCTTCTGAAGTAATCATTGAAAAGAAGTAGAGGAAAATAATAGAATGGGAAAGGCTAGAGATCTCTTCAACAAAATTAGAGATAACAAGGAAACATTTCATGCAACGATGGGCACAATAAAGGACAGAAACGGTACACATCTAACAGGAGCAGATGATATTAAGAAGAGGTGGCAACAATACACAGAAATATACAAAAGTTATCTTGATGACCCAGATAACCACACTGGTGTGATTATTCATCTAGAGCCAGACATCCTGGAGTGTTAAGTCAAGTGGGCCATAAGAAGAATCACTATAAACAAAGCTAGTGGATGTGATGGAACTCCAGCTGAGCTATTTCAAATCCTAAATATGAAGTTGTTAAAGTGCTGCATGCAATATGCCAGCAAATATGGAAAACTCAGCAGTAGCCATTGGACTGGAAAAGGTCAGTCCAGTCCCAAAGAAAGGCAGTGCAAAAGAATGTTCAAACTATCCCACAATTGCACTCATCTCACACACTAGCAAAGTAATGGTCAAAACTCTCCAAGCTGGGCTTCAAAGGTACTTGAACTGAGGACTTCCAGATGTTCAAGCTGGATTTAGAAAAGGCAGAGGAACCAGAGATCAAATTGCCAACATCCGTTGGATCATAGAAAAAGCAAGAGAATTCCAGAAAAATATCTACTTCTGCTTCATTGAGTATGCTAAAGCCTTTGACTGTGTGGATCACAACAAACTGTGGAAAATTATTAAAGAAATGGGAATACCAGACCACCTTACCTGCCTACTGAGAAATCTGTATGCAGGTCAAGAAGCAACAGTGAGAACCGGATGTGGAATAATGGGGTGCTTCAAAATTGCACACATCAAGGCTGTATATTGTCACTCTGCTTATTGAACTTACATGCAGAGTACATCAAGTGAAATGCTGGGCTGGATGATGCACAAGCTGGAATCAAGATTGCCAGGAGAAATATCAATAATCTCAAATATGCAGATGACACCACGCTTATGGCAGAAAGCAAAGAAGAACTAAAGAGCCTCTTTTTTTTTTTTAATAAATTTATTTATTTTAGTTGGGGGCTAATTACTTTACAATATTGTAGTGGTTTTTGCCATACATTGACATGAATCAGCCATGGGTTTACATGTGTTCCCCATCCTGAACCCCCCTCCCACCTCCCTCCCCATCCCATCCCTCTGGGTCATCCCATTGGCCCAGCCCTGCTGAGCATTTGTCTCATGCATTGAACCTGGAATGGTGTTCTGTTTCACATATGATAATATACATGTTTCAATGCTATTCTCCTAGAACGTCGCACCCTCACCTTCTCCCTCAGAGTCCATAAGACTGTTCTATGCATCTGTGTCTCTTATTCTGTCTCGCATATAGGGTTATCATTACCATCTTTCAAATTCCATATATATGCATTAGTATACTGTATTGGTGTTTTTCTTTCTGGCTTACTTAACTCTGTATAATGGGCTCCAGTTTCATCCATCTCAGTAGAACCGATTCAAATGTATTTTGTTAATGGCTGAGTAATATTCCATTGTGTATATGTACCACAGCTTCCTTATCCATTCGTCTGCTGATGGACATCTAAGTTGCTTCCATGTCCTGGCTATTGTAAACAGTGCTGCGATGAACATTAGGGTACACGCATCTCTTTCAATTCTGGTTTCCTCGGTGTGTATGCCCAGCAGTGGGATTGCTGATGAAAGTGAAAGAGAGAGTGAAAAAGCTGGCTTAAAACTTAATATTCAAAAAACTAAGATCGTGGCCCATCACTTTATGGCAAATAGATGGGAAAACAATGGAAACAGTGAGAGACTATTTTCTTTGGCTCCAGAATCACTGCAGATGGTGACTGTAGCCATGAAATTAAAAGACACTTGCTCCTTGGAGGAAAAGCTATGACAAACTTAGACAGCATATTAAAAAGCAGAGACATTACTTTGCCAACAAAGGTCCATCTGGTCAAAGCTATGGTTTTTCCAGTAGTCATGTATGGATGTGAGAGTTGGACTTCAAACAAAGCTGAGTGCTGAAGAGTTGATGCTTTTGAACTGTGGTGTTGGAGAAGACTCTTGAGAGTCCCTTGGTTTGCAAGGAGATCCAACCAGTCCATCCTAAAGGAATTCAGTCCTGAATATTCATTGGAAGGACTGAAGCTGAAGCTGAATTTCCAATACTTTGGCCACCTTATGTGAAGAACTGACTCAGTAGAAAAGACCCTGATGCTGGGAAAGATTGAAGGCGGGAGGAGAAGGGGACAACAGAGGATGAGATGGTGGGATGGCATCACTGACTCAATGGACATGAGTTTGGGCAAGCTCTGGGTGTTGGTGACGGGAAAGGGAAACCTGGCATGCTGCAGTCCTTGAGGTTGCAAAGAGTCGGACATGACTGATCAACTGAACTGAACTGAACTATATGACAAGGGAAATAATCCAATTAAAGGAAAATTTTGGTGGTTTAAGAGTTAAAAGGGAATGCCTAGAAAAGATATATAGAAGGCAAAAGAATGTATTAGCCAGATAATAATGTGAGGTCCTTATATGGGACCAAGGTTAGTTTATCCGTTTCAATAGGAAGTAGACAAAGTATGTGACAACAGATATAAAACAGTACAAAGCCTGGTGTGAAACAGAAAATTCTCTGGTGACTTCTAATTTCTCAGGTGTGCTCACTCCATGAGAAAGACTTAGAGACAAGGATTATTAGATCTCAAGAGAGAGGTATGATGCAAAATATTTATCTGAGAGAGTGTGAGAGGTATGATACAAAATATTTATCTGAGAGACTGTGAGAATAAAAATAAAATAGGTTTCAAAGTAGCACTGAGAGCCCACATGAGATTTCTTAAAGACAGACCAGATGGATATGTGTTTATCTACAGACATTTTCTACTGTTTGAGCATAAGTAAAATGTTATTTGAGGGCTATTTATAACTGGGGTTAACCATCTGCTGGAGAAGTGTGGTGGAAGGGGAGAAAAGTTCAAAGTGTATATACAAATGTGAGTGGAATTTTCCTACATTGAGTCAGGAGGAAAACAAGAATGTGAGGTTAGAACAGACAAGGAAAACAAAGCATAAAGTTTGAATGCAATGGAATAATGTGTAGAGTGGGGATTTTACAGCAAGTGAACTCTGAAGATAAGTTACCGATGGTGACATAAACAATAGTATTACTGTTGGATAAGATATGAAGAAGGCAAAGCTAATTGGGATTGAGGTAATTAAAACATGAGAGCTTAGAGTACTAGAAAGATTATCTACATGGATTTTGACATCTTCAAGAATGTAGACTGAGATTAGAAGTTGGAGGACAAGCAGAGATGACTTTACTTCTTGAAGTAAATCTGAAAGAGAAAAGCAAATATCATATATTAAGGCATATATATGGAATCCAGAAAAATGGTACTGATGAACCTGTTTGCAGGGCAGCAATGGCGATACAGACAGAGAACAGACTTGTAGACACAGTGCGGGAAGGAGAGGGTGGGACAAATTGGAAGTGTAGCATTGAAACAAATGTATTACCATATGTAAAACAGAAAGCCAGTGGGAATTTGCTGTCTAACACAGGGATCTCAAACCTGGTGCTCTGTGACAATCTAGAGGGGTGGGGTGGGGTGAGGTGGGAGGGAGGTCCAAGAGAGAGGGGACATATATATACCTATGGCTGATTCATGTGGATGTATGGCAAAACCCAACACAATGTTGTAAAGCAATTATCCTCCAATTAAAAATAAACAAATTAAAAAAAATAAATTAAAACAAGAAATGACTTTACTGTTACAGCAGAGATGACCCCTGACTTTTATGGATCAATTTAAAGTTTTGTCAGCCTTCAGTATATGAGCCTAGAACTCCTCTGAGACTGATGCCTAAAACTCCTCTGCTTTTGTGATGTTGGCAGTTGAGATACTCAGTCACAGTTTTCTTTAGTCATTTCACTTCCTGATTCCTGAAAGGTAACAAAATTTCCATAATCTTTGCTATTCTGACCTCAGATATCAACTCTGTGCTTCTTCAATTCTTAGATATTCTTTTCTTTGCTACTTCCATATATATATATATATATATATATATATATATATATATATGGACACTATTTTTCTAGTCTTCATTAATGGAAGGAGCAGCATTTTATGATTGCTCTTTATGCAGGTCCCCTGAATTTTCAATGCAAAGTTTTGTAGGGAATGATCAGAGCACTTCTTGACTTTCACGATTCTCATGGAACTCTGTGGACTACAACATAAAATTGAACCTCATTGAATGAACCTACAGGTTACATGATTATAAATTTCCATCTTACTTTTTCACCTGTCACTCTCTTATATCCCTTCTGCTTCACTCTCATTCTCCATCTATCTTCATCTATCTAACTACTTTCTAACACACTAGGCTGACTTGTGGCTTCCTCCTTTAAGATGTATTTTTCCCTCCAAAAATACCGCATCAGTTTATTACCTCACCATTTCTATCATTCTTTAAAATCCATTCAAATGTCATCTCATCAATTAAGCTTACTCCAATTTTCCTATGTTAAATTCTCTCTATATAACTAGAAATATGTTATTTCTGCTTTTAAAATAACTGACTTACATCATGATGTATTGATTTACGTATCTGTCTTGTTCTCTTGGAGAAGGAAATGGCAACCCACTCCGTATTCTTGCCTGGAGAATCCCAGGGACGGGGAGCCTGGTGGGCCGCCGTCTATGGGGTCGAACAGAGTCGGACACAACTGAAGCGACTTAGCAGCAGCAGGAGCAGCAGCAGCTTGCTCTCTACCTTACACTTTTACCCAATGAAAACTTTTTGTTTGTATTTTTGTTTGTCTTTATATTGCTCAGTAGAATTCCTAGAATATAGGAAGTCTTTAGTAAAATGATTTCTCAATGTGTAAATGAGTTAAATGACCATTTAGCTTTATGGCAAGTGTCTTAGATGATCAGCATGATATGTATGTTGATTTATACATAATATGTATAAAATTGAAAGACTTAAGTTAATACATGTAAATTTGGAGTCTTCTTAAAATTCATATTTTGTTTGCATTTTTCAACAATCAGTATCAAATTCAATAAACAAATATATCAGTGCTCAAACACAATGTTTTCAGGGACAGCATTCAGCAGCATTCTTTTTACTGGGCAGATCATGAGGAAGTGTCATTTTTGTGACCACAAATGGTTGAATATTAGCAATTTCATGTTTCAAATTAAATATCTTTCAGTACAGAAAAAAAGTCTTCATGTACATTTACTCTTTACCAAGCTTAAAACTCTATTTAAATTCTCTAACAGACTCTGAGTGTGCACATTTAATTTGTCAAATATCCTTTTGATAGGGGTGATATAAATATCCTATTGCCTTTTGATCAAATTTTGCATAGTAAGGATCTTGCATTTAAACAATGCTGAGACAGCATAATATCAGTGTAATTGCATTGACATCATAACAGTTCCTTGGCAGCACTTGCGCTCTCAATAATGCAAATATAGTGCATAATTAAGGTAGAGGATACCACCATGATCAGCAGAACGCCTCCTCTGCAGCCTGTACAGTGTCCCTGTATTATTGCTATGAGAGCAATGATTACATCCTGTGCCTTCTGAGGACAGCAAGTAATAGGCAATATGTGAAGATCATAAATGATGGAAACTGACATGTGCAGCAGCTGTGCATCTTGATTCTTCAGATGTTCATGAAATACCTATTGCTCTTGTCAATGTGCCCATATACTTTGAATACACAGCATGGAAGAATAGATTAGAAAAATCAATTTTCTGTGTTTGAAATTGCTTTAAAGTACAAGCCATTCTTAGTCTTATGAACTATTTGTCAATTTATGCTGCATAAAGGCAAAATATTTTATTAATGTTCTAAATGCTTTCTTTAATACCTAATTTTTAATAGCAAATTCTACCTTATATTCATTTATTGATAATCTCTTTTCTGAGAGACATAAGCTAATTTAGTTAACTTTTTATGTTTCTATTTTCTCATCTATAAACTAAGGAAGATGTGCTATGTAAGTATTTGGGTATTTTTAGATTTAAATAAGATATTTCAGTGTAGTGTTTATTTAACTCAGTGTCTATCATAACACAGATACTTAGTGAATTTTAATTATTCTTACTGTTACTGTTATTATTAATATTAGTCAATACTGACCTGCTGCTGCTAAGTCGCTTCAGTCGTGTCCGACTCTGTACGACCCCATAGACGGCAGCCCCCCAGGCTCCACCGTTCCTGGGATTCTCCAGGCAAGAACACTGGAGTGGGTTGCCATTTCCTTCTCCAGTGCGTGCAAGGGAAAAGTGAAAGTGAAGTCGCTCAGTCGTGTCCAACTCTTAGCGACCCCATGGACTGTAGCCCACCAGGCTCCTTCGTCCATGGGATTCTCCAGGCAAGAGTACTGGAGTAGGGTGCCATTGCCTTATCCGCAATCCTGACCTACTTTCTTATAAATATTTACAATGAAAAGATAACTATTTTTACATGGATAATAGTATCGTAGAATGGAATGTCTATATAGCCACAGCCTTTTTCTGCATCATTTATCACTGAATCTTCAGTATCTAAAGGAGTTCCTGACTTACAAACAGAATGTATTTGATATATGCTTTATGGATCAATAAATTCTCTGTAGTGTGTGCAATTTTAAACAAAAGCTCAAATCACTGATTTCAAACTTCTAATTATACCTCAATTCTCATTGTACATATGGCTCATAGGTACAGGAGCTTTAAGAAATAAGTGATTATATCTTGGCAAGAGAGAGAGAATGAACCAAAAAAATCAGTTTGTTAACTTTTCTGGCCAGCAGTTACTAGTTATACTAATTGTCTTCAGTGCTTAAACTTTGTAGATCTTTACTATATTTATAAACAGTAGAATTAAGTGAAAAATAAAAAACCTTTCTATAGCATACAGCCTAGTAGCTTATAAATAATTGGACTGTCTTGTCACATACAAGATTTCAGATTAACTTTCTTTTCCTTACAAGAATTATTATTATTATTGAGAGTAATATATTACAGGTATTATTATTCTGTAAGTATTGGCAAATTAATGTGGATTAGTTACAGCATTTGCTTGAATTATGATTGGACTGAGAGGCCTATTGACTCTTTTTCAAGCCTGAAATTCTAACGGTTCTTTAAAATATTAATTACGAGGGTTTTATCTGCCTTCTACTTAAGTCTTAGTCATTTTCATTTGATAGATTTTCACTTGATATTAAAACAATATTATATCTTGATGGTGCTTCCACTCGTGTTTATAAAACTCCCGCTTGTTCTGAGCAAGCAATTGTTTCTGTCTTACAGACAATAGCAGCCAACATCAGGTGAACTGAGAAACTCAAAATCATTTTCAGGCATTTTCAAGTCTAGAAAATTGAATAGGTTTATGTCATGGCCAATTGCTTTATATAATATTCATTGTTAAATACAATGATTTATTAAATCATGATTGTTAAAATCAATCATTCTCAAAAGATAAACAGTAGGTTGTGACATACACAATTATCCATCTTTTATTTATAATAAATACATAAATAAGAATTTAATATGATAACCATACATTTATATTCAAAAATAAGATATTGGGTTCAAGGAGATTAAAAAGTTTCTATTACTACATATTTATAGTGGAATAGTTATTTATAGCCAGTTCTGTCTCAATATTCCTTATATTATTTCATAGCTTATCAAACATTTTTTAATCCCATATTTTTTCTCTACCATCAAGGATCCATTCCTCTGGATTAAGATTTACACTCATAGGGCACGTTTATTTTTAAACAACAGTGACATATTTGATAGCTTACAAAACCAGTGTCAATAGATATATAACTATCTTTGAGATTTATTCATCAAAATATTTTCCAAAAAGTGGCAAAATAAGTTTTAAAAAGAAGAGAATAATAGAATAAAAAGAAACAAGCAGAAAATATCTTCAAAAACTTTTTCTTAAGGGCTTCCCCTGTGGCTCAGCAGTAAAGAATCCACCTCTAATGCGGGAGACGCAGGTTTGATCCCTGGGTCAGGAAGATCCCCTGGAGAAGGGCATGGCAACCCACTCCAGAATTCTTGTCTGAAGAATTCCAAGGACTGAGGAGCCTGGCAGGCTGCAGTCCCTGGGGTCACAGAGTAGGACATGACTGAAGCAATTGAGCATGCAAGGAAAAATTGCTTGTATCTAGTATTGCCCACAACCTTTAAGAGAAATCCTCAGGAAGGAGTGGATTACTTCATATACATAACCTATATTCATTGAGTATTAAAACCATTTTCCTGCACGGCCAACTCTCAAAAAAATAATAAATGATAATGCATTCACATTCCCAATTATTCACATAAATAATTATGGAATATAATAATGATAAAG
Organism: Okapia johnstoni; assembly: GCA_024291935.2. NCBI lineage: Eukaryota > Metazoa > Chordata > Mammalia > Artiodactyla > Giraffidae > Okapia > Okapia johnstoni. The sequence goes on from CM044309.1 coordinate 27,930,071, forward strand.
TAGATACTGATTTAACCAGTTACTTCTGGTTTGAAGGAGAAAATCACATTTCACAGTGAACAGTGACAGCAGATATTCACTCTGCAGTATTTTCCTCCCCTTATTTGGAATACTCAAAAGTTTTGTACCTGCATGTCAGAACTAATGACTCTCCTTTTTGCTTTTATATTACAGGCATCCTAAAATTCCAAATATCAGAACAGATCTTACTCAAAAGACATCCTGTGTTCCCCACAGGGTTGGCAATCATAGAAATCTTGAAAGTATTACAGAAGCATAGGGGGCATTTTTCAGTCTGACTTTGATTTTCTTTCAAGGAAAGTAGATACTGGCTCGTTAGGTATCAGAAAGCAAAACTGTGACACACTGCCATCTTTGCAAAAGATCTATTCTCTTATATTAACCCATCTGTTCTGTATTTCTATGGAAACAGGGCCCAAAAGTCAGGCAACAACACAATAGACAGATTTTAAGTGTTGATTGTCCTTGGGAATGTACAAATTTTAATATATATAGAAAAATAGAAAATATTTACACACTTTTCTCAAAAGTCAGACTGCTTTTATATTCATTTTATAGATGTAAGGATATATGCGAATTTTTATCTTTTGTATATTTCTAAGTTTAGGCAGGTATCTTTTAACAGAATGTTTTCTAATTATGGTTTTAATATATAGTTGAATCTAAAATAGATTTATATTTGTATTTTATATGAATACATAATCATATATATTTAATATATCATATATTATAGATGATACATAAGTATTATATATGATAATATATGACAATATATCACATATTATATATTTATATAAATATATAATTTATTTTATGTGAATATATAATCATATGCATTTGTATATTTATATTTTTCCTTAAAATAATTTGATCTTATTTTCTCATAAATCAAGATATTAACTGAATCCTTCTCATGATGTACTCTGCATTTAAGTTAAATAAGCAGGGTTACAATATACAGCCTTGACGTACTCCTTCTCCTGTTTGGAATCAGTCTGTTGTTCCATGTCCAGTTCTAACTGTTGCTTCTTGACCTGTATACAGATTGCTCGAGAGGCAGGTCAGGTGATCTGCTATTCCAATCTCGAAGAATTTTCCACAATTTGTTGTGATCCACACAGTCAAAAGCTTTGGCATAGTCAATAAAGCAGAAATAGATGTTTTTCTGGAACTCTCTTGCTTTTTCGATGATCCAACGGATGTTGGCAATTTGATCTCTGGTTCCTCTGCCTTTTCTAAATCCACCTTGAACATCTGAAAGTTCACGGTTCACATACTGCTGAAGCCTGGCTTGGAGAATTTTGAGCTTTACTTTACTAGTGTGTGAGATGAGTGCAATCATTCAGTAGTTTGAACATTCTTTGGCATTGCCTTTCTTTGGAATTGGAATGAAAACTGACCTTTTCTAGTTCTGCGGCCACTGCTGAGTTTTCCTAATTTGCTGGCCTATTGGTTAGCTTGTTAGTGTTAAATAATTATTTAGCTGGTTAGTGTTAAATAATTAGAGTCAGTAAGGGAATTAGTGTCTTTTTCTAAAGAGTTTCACACAGTACAACACAAATATATGACATTTCTCTATTTTCGTGTTTTTAATATTTATCGGATACCTCAGAAAAGCATCTACCACGAAAAGAAGTCTCTTTTGTCTAACAGTGTCCTTTTGGACTCTTTTTTTTGCCTACCCTACCTCCTTACTTTTTATGGATCATCCTACTTATTCTACTTTTATATTTCTGAAAGTTTTTAATTTCAATTTTAGTCAGCTCTGTGCACATCTATACACTTATTTTATTAGTCTGTGCTATTTATTAATTTAAGGTGATGTTCAGAACCCTACTGTTTAAATTTTAATCTTGCTTTCTACATTTTTCTGTATTTAAATACTTATATATATATATATAATTTAATAAACTTAATTTTGAACATTGTAAAAATGTTTAGGTTATCTAATTTAAGAATTTTAAATTATATTTGCTTTTCAGATTTATTGTGATAACCAATAGATTCATTCTTATAGTTACTTTATTATCACTTTCTTAAATTTATGGTCCATTTTAATCTTCTTAATTGATTCATCCGTAGTCTTTAACACAGCTTCTCTCTCACTCTAGAAGTACTTTAACTTTGTCTCTAGTACATCTTATTCTTGGTTTTCCATTATTTTATGTACATATGGTTATCACATTCTCAGTCACGTCCAACTCTTTGTGACCCTTTGGAGTATAACCAGCCAGGCTCCTCTGTTTTTGGGATTTTTTAGGCAAGAATATTGGAGTGGGTTGTCATTTTCTCCTCCAGGGGATTATTTAAAAGACGTGCCTTAATGTGAAAAACATTCATGGGAAGGCCCCATAGGGTTTAGATCAGTTGCAGTTGGAGAAAAAAATTGCCTTCTCTGTTTAACAAATAGGAGCTGGTGAAGATAGATATAGATATTATTTATGCTTGTTACTGGACTTCCCCAGTGTTGTTCAGTGGTCAAGAATTCACCTGCAATGCAGGAGATGCAGGTTTGATACCTGAGTAGGAAAGATCCCCTGGAGGAGGAAATGGCAACCCACTCCAGTATTCCCGCCTGGAAAATTCTGTGGACAGAGGAGCCTGGCGGGCTACAGTCCATAGTGTCACAGAGTCGGACACGACTGGGTGACTGAACACACACACACACACGCAAACACAACAGGTTTGTTACTATGGTGTTAGAAATTTGAGGAAGTTACCATTTGTTGGCAAACTAATCCTTGTGAAGTGAGATCGTCAGCTGAGAGTGAAGAAGTAGAGGGCACAAAGTATGAAAAAGAAGGAAAAAACAATAATTTGTTTAGAAAGTGAGTCATTATAAATGTAAAAAATAGGGAGTAATGAAGACTCGGTTTGATGTTTGTTATGCTTTTACAATGAACACGGTGTCTGTAATTAATTCATACAGACCTAAAAGAAGAAGTTATTGTTTAAATATATAAATATGTGGGCAATAGGGATATCCTGACAATTTATATATAATAAAGTATGAATGATTAATAAGCACAAACAGTATTCAGTTTGAATAATTAGTACAGAAATGCAAATTAAAATAATAATGGAATATTTTAATCACAATATTCTAAATGTGTATGTATCACTCCCCCTCTTTCTCCCTCTCTTCCTTTGTTCACCTCAGTGTACTTTAATGTGACAGAATTTTCCAGAAATTATTTGTAGAGTGTAAATTGATATAATTCCAAGAAGTATTTGATTACTTCTTAGAATCTGATCAAAGTATATAACAAATTCAAAGGGTCATTTTAAAATGATTAATGATAGAATACCATTAAAAAATCTATAGCATAAATTTAAGGAAATGAGTAAATACATAATACAGTATTTAAATAGTGTTAACAAATATGATAATTAAGTTCATACATTAAAAAGTCATTAAATTATTTGAGGAACTGGAAGCAATTTTATAAATTCAATAAGCATAATTAAAAGCCAAAGGAAAAGTTACTAGCTACAAATAAACCAAGAAAAATCATAATATCATACCATAAACTTTGAAAGGAAGTAGCCAGGAAAATACCAAAGGTTTCTACTTTAGTTAAAGGTCTTACCACACTTCTCCCCAACATTTCCCAGAAACGTTATTTGTATAGAAGAAATATCTTGCATTTTCTTACTTGTAGCTCTATAAAAAGAGCAGTCTTGTAGTTTCCTTAAAATATTAACTAGCCTTGTTAAAGATTCAAACACTACACAGTGAATACTCCTAAATTCTCTCATCTCTTTCACTCTAAAATATAATCACCTAATCATCATTATCTATGAATTTCCTAACATTGTTCTACACATTCATAGAATGCATTGTTCTATATATTCTTTGGACATGGCTTTCAGAATATTTCAGTTCTGACTCTTTATATTTTGCAATGTTGTAAAGATGTGAGCATTTTCATTCTACTATACCTCTTTTAGCTTTCCAATTATACTTTGAAAAGCCAAATTATTTATGTGATCCCAGTCTTAGAGTCATGGTACTTGTAAGTACTTACAAATTACCAAATTCAATTTACATGAATTAAGGCATAGACTATTAATCTGTCTCTCTAAGTTAAAAACTTTAAATTGCTTCCCACTGCCCTTGGAATAAAATTCAAACATTTTCCTGTGTCCTACGATATCCTACTCTGGTTATTTTTTCAGAGTCTTTTGTCTTTTATATTCTTATCAGAACAATCTAACCAAAGTGGTATCCTTGACTTTATTCAACTTCCCAAACTTCTTTCTGCCACAGAGTAGGTGCCATGCCTTCTGGTTAGAGGCATTTTCCTTTGTCACCTAATGTCTGTTTATTCCTTCATATCTCAGTGACAATAGCAATTCCTTACAGAAATGATCCCTACCTATACATCTCTCTATTTCTATCATAGAATTTCATTTTTTCCCTTCATGCTATGCATTACACTGAAATTACTATTCCATAATACTTGCCTCCTCCTGTACATTATAAGCTCCAAGAAGCCAGTGATACTGATTCAACTATGTAAGGCTCTATATCCATTATTTTGGGGCTTCTACCATGGCTCAGCAGTAAACAATCTGCCTTCCAATGCAGGAAATGTGGGTTTGATCCCTGGGTGGAGAAGATCCCCTGAAGAAGGAAATGTCAACCCTTCTTGCTTGGGAAATTTCAAGGACATGAGCCTGGTGGTCCACAGTTCATGGGGTCACAAAAGAGACAAGACTTATTGACTAAACAACAACAATATTGCAAGGATTTGGCCACATGGTATAAACTTAATAAATAGTTCAGTTGATTAAGTGTATAAATAAACTCCATTCTAAAGTTGTATTTTTAAAGTAGAAATTAAATAACATCAAACAAATATAAATGGAGACATAGCTTAGAGATTTAACCAGAAATATCATTATGATAATGACAGTAAAATGGAAGGGTAGCATTTTAAGATGCATGAATGATATTTTCTCTTTAAGACTGTTGTACAACACCTGTCTTTTTTTTTTTATGTTTCTTGTAAAATGGAGAATATTTCTACTTTTACAATGTGACCAGTTGAATATCTATAATTTCACTGTCATTGTTGAATTTACTAACATAAATTTGATGTTTTATGTATCAATATTGATCTAGGAATTGGACTCAACCTCTATTTTAATACTTTTATTGGATAGCAGCTGAATAACCTGAATAACAGTATGACTGTGCATGAACTTGATGACTCTGTATACAAGAGAAAATACCTTCTTAAAACTAGCTTCCATAAATTATTCTCCCTAAATAAAAATCTTTCTGTGAAATGCAAGATTGTGTAACAATAGTTGTCTCCTCAAATATTAATCTTTTGATATTAGCTATATAGGAACAATGGTTGATCTTGTGAATGTAAACTATAGGTATGTATGTATTTAAGAGTTTACCTAGGCATATGGCCTTTCTAGGGCTTCCCAGGTGGCTTAGTGTTAAAGCATCTGCCTGCCAATGCAGGAGACACAGCTTCAATCACCGGGTGGGGAAGATCCCCTGGAGAAACAAGTAACAATTCACTCCAGTATCCTTGCCTGGGAAGTCTTATGGACAGAGGAGCCTTGTGGGCTAGAATCCATGAGGTCCCAAGAGTTGGACACGACTTAGTGACTAAACAACAACAATGTGTCCTTTATAATAAAGATAATTAATTGTATCAGTCCATCATCAAAAGAACTTAAGTACCCTATAGGCATGCTCTTTTGTTTGAAGTTTCAACACACTGTCTTTACCATCCACTTGTCTTAATATTACTTCCGCTTCAGGAAATTAAAATTGCTTGGATTTGATCTTAACAGATCAGCTTTAACTTTTCCTGTCACACAGCTTTGCCTTCTGCAGTGGCAAAGCTTGTGATTTGAATAACATAGCCACTAAGTATTTTAATCATCTTGTAAAATTGAAATTGGTGAAAATTAAACCTTATCTGCGGCTTTTTCAACACTAATAAAAAACACACATGGAAGCAAAGGCACAAATGTATATTCTTCTATACACCATGCCCCTTTCATTAGGCAATTTTGACTCTAATTGGTTGTGTATGGACCCTATTATCTAATTATAATCTGATTAAAAAAATAAAAAACCATGGCATAGAGTATCTCCAGTCTTAATCATGGACATTAATATACTATTCTTTGAAATTCAATCTGACAGCCTTGTCAAATTCAGAAATTGACTTGCCAGAGACCTCCAAGGTCATGATCCTTCAAAGCACTGTTTGTCGAATTGCCCTGACACACCTCCCGCTGGAAAAACTACTCTTTGATTATTAATGTGCAGTGGAAAAGTGACATAGCCTTGCAAACTGATCTTATAGATCAAGAAAAAAAATTGACAGTACGAGCAGAGAAAACTACTTTGAGTTAAACCTCATATATGTGATGAATACAAAAAAGACTATGATTTGACTTGTGAATATAACTGAAAACAGAATTCTGAGTTTCTAAAAGGCATCATAAATGCTAGAAGATTTTAATAGTATATAATAATATTAGTATCATCAACATGAAACATATTAAATATCTATATACAGATTCTTCACAACTGAAAATAATAATCAGTATTATTGATTTACGACAGATTAAATTGTATAAACTGCTGTGCAGTTTATAAATAAATAATTCTACTCCTCACTGCTGCATTATATTTTAACACAAATGCATTCATTTAGTATTTATTATACATGATAATTATTTTCAGTACTGTAGAAATTATAAAGCACAAACCCATAGAAGATGTACTATGAAAACATTGCCTAAAATTATTACATATAATCAAGGGCTATTATTTTCATAAAATAAATTTTACATTTTATAAATGTATCAAATTATTCTTGATAAACTGTTCATGAAATTAAAACCTGTGTTATGTAATTATAACCCAAAATAATTCATGTATGTGTTTATGTATATATGTATGAAAATACTAATGCATGTATGCATGCTAAGTCGCTTCAGTCTTGTCCAACTCTGTGCGACCCTATGTACAGCAGCCAACCAGGCTCCTCCATCCACAGGATTCTCCAGGCAAGAATATTGGAGTGGGTTGCAATTCCTTCTCTGAAAATACTAATAAAATCAACTAATTTGAAAGAGCAGAAGAATAAGTCACATGTAGATTATAGTTACATATCAGAACTTTGAGGATAAAGAGATATTTCCAAAAATCCTAGAAAAATAATGAAAATTTTCTAGCATCTGATTTCTCATCAGTAAAACTGTACTCCAGAAGACATTGGAAAAAACTTAGACATTTCTAAGTTGTTAAAGCAAATAATCTTGATGCATCAAATTTTACTTTTAAAATCTATTTTTCAAAGAGCTATGTGAAATAAAATGCACTTTCCTGTATGTAAGAAAAAAAGCATGATTTCTTTCCTACACATCATTTCTTAGGAAATCATCCCTAGCAAAAGACAGTGAATCTCCTAAAGGAGGACACTGTGAAATAAAATATTTCATAAGGTAAATGTTGTAATTCAGATTGCTGTTAAAGTAAGTTAATCAATTAATCATTACTATTTCTATATCAGATCCATAAACCAATCAGCTTGAAGAGAGCAAGCTCCAAAGAAACAACTTGAGGAGTGTAGGCTCCAGAGAAATATCTCCAAAGCAAAGTGCTATATTTTGAGAAACAAGTGAGAAGAGAAAAGAGCTGGGAGATGTATAATTTAATAATTAGATTGAGTAGTAAATAAATGCTCTCAGAATATATATGTATAGATTAGATGAAGAATAGAGCTGAATAGAGTTTACCTGAGTCTTTTTTTCCTGCATTTTTGCTTCTGCCCATATTACTCCCCAGTTTGTGGTTTTTATTTTTTCATCAATGGCTAAGTCCTTTTTGAGCAATCTCTTTTCCAAGTTATCACAATTTGGCTATATGAAAAACAGTAAGAAATATGATTCTTTGTCCTTTTCATGTAACATCAATAGATACTTTATATATAAATCGATCAATAGGTACTCAATATGCATTTGTTGTGTTAATGGATTTATCAGACTGTGAGGACCTAGAATAATGTAACACTGGAAATTAAAATTAGAATGATTACTCAACAGTGAACTGAAGGGGAGAATGAGCAAAAAAGATGCTTTTTAAACTAACCTGATACACGGAGTAGTGTGAAGAAACAGGAAGAAACAAAGTTAACTTTTTTTGTACAAAGATTTGATAAAACTTGGTATTGATAACGGAAGTGCAGAAGTCTCCAATTGGAAGAGCTGGTTTGGAAGTTTGGAGATGAAAAAATTATGAACTTATTGTAAGATCTATTTTAATGGAGAGACCAACAGTATATTCATATAGAGATATCGATGTCATTTTTTTAGTAGCATGATTGTTTTGTCTGACATTTATAAATAATGGAGATTTTGTAGATTTTCCTTTTTGTGTGTCTTCATAGAACTGTGAGACTGAAGTAGGACCGCCTAGGCATTTAACACAAAGTATCGATTTTGTCCTAGTAGATCCTAAATTTCTTGATAGCAAGAGACTATTTTATTATTTTACTTATGAGAGTCTCATATATGTCCTGACACACAGACTTCTATAGATGTGTGTTAATCTGAAAAAATAGATCCAGAAGAAATAAGTAGGTTTTTAGTCTGGGAATTCTTTTAAAAATATAATTTAAATCAAGTGATAGGTATCCAAAAGTCCTCAATCATAGGCAAAGCTGATATTAACAAAATGTAAGAAAGTATTGACAATGGAGAATATTTAATAATAAATTAGGATATGTAAGGTAAATGAATTTGAAATAAAATAGGTATTAAAATATTTTACTGAATAGTTATTTTAAAAGTTTGATGAGAATATTTTCCCACTTAACACTAGAAAATATAAAAATAGTTTATGTTTGCCCTTAATAAAATATTATTTAACTCTCCCTATGTTTTAAAATTATGGACAGGGCAAATATCATAACTTGATGCTTTCTTGAGTATATTTTTTTTGAAAAATATATGATAGCAAAATAAAATCTTATTTTATCTTATATTGGATTCTTTCCTAAAATGAATATGAAAGTCATTATGCAGTAATATCCTAGAGTTTTTTTTTTCTTCCTTGATATTCAAAATAAATCCTATTGGAATTTTTATGACTACTTCATTTTTCTCATTTTCTTACATTTATTGGGTCAGTCAAAGAGTTCATTAGGGTTTTTCTGTAAGATGTAGGAAAAACATGAATGAACTTTTGGGCCAACCCAATATTTACAGTACTAACTCTGTCAGAACCTCATTCATCTGGCTTTCTGTGAGACTAGAAAAATTCTCTCAAGTCACTTTCATATATTTAATGATAGCAAACATTACTATGATTTTTATTTTTAATTTAATCATTGTGCTTTTATGTGTGATATTCCAAATGCTGGACTTTCAGAAATAGACCTATGAAGAATTGGCAGGTTGAAGCTACAGATTGATATTGGTAACAAAGGAGAGAGAGACTGGAGTGGGACCAGTTATATAAGTAGATAGTTTCTTTCGTGAACATTATGCTGTTCACGTTTCTTTCATAAGAAATTGATGAATGAATACGCAGATCTAAATTTTTTTTTTCTGGAAATATACCAATGTATTGATACTACCTCCTCCTTTGTAACTGGTGTAATTATTCAGAATGTTTAGAACATAATCTATTTTGCATCACAAAGTGAATACCTGTGATATACACTCAATATATGCAGATGTAGAAGAGCAAGTTTCTACACTCAAAGAACTTTAGCCACCTTTTCATTCCACTCTGATTCACCACTGTGCATTCTCTCCTATAGCCCCCAGAATCTAGCAAGTTTGCTAACATTCATAAAAGGCTAATTCCCTACAGTATTTTATAAAAACCACATAAAACTACACTTTGTTCATGAACCTTTATTCAACTTAAAAGTTAATTTGTTCTTAATTGCGCATTCATTTCATATTATCTCTACAAAAAGAAATAAACACAGTGGTGTGCAGGCAAAAATGAGCAAAGTATGGGATAAATATATTTATTAGTAACATGAAAGAAGACTTTAATATATTCAAAATATTGCAAGATTTATAGTGTTTTAGTTCAATTAATTTTAAAGATGATTTTAAGAATTAAGGGGGCAAATCTGAAGTTTTGCTGTAATGCTTATGTGGTTTTGTGTTAGAGGTGCAGCATAACATTTATTATAAGCCACTGCTTAAAATAGCACCTTATTAATCAAGGGGTTTGATATGAAGGGTTAGTATCCTAGACTGTCATTAAAATAAGGGAGAAAATACAGAAAGTCAAATCAAAGTCCTAAACTGAATACTTTATGAAAGAGAACAGAAGCTTACAAAGTGAATCATCAGCTAAAATACGAATGATTGCTTGTGGGTATATTTCATTGTTCAACTGTAATCAATATGACAATCCAAGTCAGATACTATAATAGCAATAACTTTTAAAAGTCTTTGAACATCTATTGCTCATCTCTCTTGCATGTCATTTGATTCAGGGTGCTTCAAATTTTAATCTGAGTAGAATGCAGTCATTGTGTTAGAAATTATTAGCAAAGGCAATTGAAAGAACTCCTCAGCTTTTTATTTATTTTTTTTTTACTTGATGTTACTGTGGTATTTTATGTCTTGAAATAAGACCAGAGATAAATACACTTAGCAAAGGAAATACCATTAAAAATATATATGTTTTAGTCTGAAATATGGTTATTTTCTGTTTGTAAAATATACCTTTGTAGGAAAATACACACACCCATTACAATTCCATAGATAAAAGAGAACAGAGTCCCTAATCTTTCAGAAAAATAAAGAGGAAGTAGATATGAGGCAAGTGTTGCTGGAATCAAAACTAAAATTTTTGTTTGTTTTTATCTTATTTTGTTTTTGCCAAAATTACAAAGATATACCTATCAACTTTCTAATCTGCTTCTGGAGATTTATTATATAACACTTTATTTCTAAGATATTTATAATGGAAACTGTATTGGTAACTGTAATAATTTGGAAGTGCTCTACCTTTCTTAAAATTTTTATGAAAGAAACAGTGACATAAAGGTGAGTGTCAAAATCAGATTGGAAATTGTCATATTTTTAAAGGACTTGTCATAAGTCCTGGAGACTTACAAGTACCCCTAATTATTTTAGGAAATCAGATTAGCCAGTGACAAGACCTATTTTTTCCTTATTCACCATATTTAACTTTTTAATTTCTTATCATCTCTGCTTTCTGCAGGCCACCAGGGAAACTAGAAAAACTAAAAAAATTTAGGGGGTTGGGTGGGAATTGGAGACTCCTGGACAGTGAAAGTGAGCGAAAGCAAGGTTACTGAAATATCCATCTTACCAGCCCCAAATACCTGTAATATATATATATTAAAGGTGTATATTCGACATTAGCACTATTCGCCTTTTTTGGGGGGGCTTTCCTTGTGGCTCAGCAGGTAAAAAATCTGCCTGCAATGTGGGAGACCTGGGTTCTATTTCTGGGTTGGGAAGATCCCTTTGAAAAGGGAAAGGCCACCCACTCCAGTATTCTGGCCTAGAGAATTCCATGGACTCTATAGTCCACAGGGTTGCAAAGAAAGATATACCCATTTGAGTGCAGAGTTCCAAAGAAGAGCAAGGAGAGATAAGAAAGTCTTCCTCAGTGCTCTATGCAAAGAAATAGAGGAAAACAATAGAATGTGAAAGACTAGAGATCTCCAAGAAAATTAGAGATACCAAGGGAACATTTCATGCAAAGATGGGCACAATAAAGGACCAAAATGGTATGGACCTAACAGAAGCAGAAGATATTAAGACGAGGTGGCAAGAATACACAGAACTGTACGAAAAAGATCTTAATGACCCAGATAACCACAATGGGGTGATCATTCACCTAGAGCCCAGACATCCTGGAATGTGAAGTCACGTGGGCCTTAGGAAGCATCACTATGAACAAAGCTAGTGGAGGTGATGGAATTCCAGTTGAGCTATTTCAAATCCTAAAAGATGATGCTGTGAAAGTGCTACACTCGACATGCCAGCAAATTGAAAAATCAGCAGTGGCCACAGACTGGAAGGGTCAGTTTTCATTCCAATCCCAAAGAAAGGCAATTCCAAGCATTGTTCAAACTCCACACAATTGCACTCATCTCACACACTAGCAAAGTAATACTCAAAATTCTCCAAGCCAGGCTTCAACAGTATATGAACTGTAAACTTCCAGAGGTTCAAGCTGTATTTAGAAAAGGCAGAGGAACCAGAGATCAAATTGCCAACATCCATTGGATCATCGAAAAAGCAAGAGATTTCCAGAAAAACATCTATTTCTCTTTTATTGACTATGCCAAAGCCTTTGACTGTGTGGATCACAACAAATTGTGGAAAATTCTTAAAGAGATGGGAATATCAGACCACTTGACCGGCCTCCTAAGAAAGCTATATGCAGGTCAAGAAGCAACAGTTAGAACTGGACATGGAACAACAGACTGGTTCCAAATCGGGAAAGGAGCACATCAAGACTGTATATTGTCACCCTGATTTTTTAACTTATATGCAGATTACATCATGTGAAATGCTGGGCTGGATGAAGCACAAGCTGGAATCAAGATTGCCAGGAGAATTAAAAGAGACACATGTACCCCAATGTTCATCGCAGCACTGTTTATAATATCCAGGACATGGAAGCAACCTAGATGTCCATCAACAGACGAATGGATAAGGAAGCTCTGATACATATACACAATGGAATATTACTCAGCCATTAAAAAGAATACATTTGAATCAGTTCTACTGAGATGGATGAAACTGGAGCCCATTATACAGAGTGAAGTAAGGCAGAAAGAAAAACACCATACAGTATATTAATGCATATATATGGAATTTTAAAGATGGTAACGATAACCCTATATGCAAGACAGAATAAGATACACAGATGCATAGAACAGTCTTATGGACTCTGAGGGAGAAGGTGAGGGTGGGTAGTTCTGAGAGAATAGCATTGAAACATGTATATTATCATATGTGAAACAGAACACCATTCCAGGTTCGATGCATGAGACAAATGCTCAGGGCTGGGGCAATGGGATGACCCAGAGGGATGGGATGGGGAGGGAGGGGGGGGGGGTTCAGGATGGGGAACACATGTAAACCCATGGCTGATTCATGTCAATGTATGGCAAAAACCACTACAATAATGTAAAGTAATTAGCCCCCAACTAAAATAAATAAATTTATTAAAAAAAAAAAAAGATTGCCGGGAGAAATATCAATTAATGTCAGATACACAGATGACACCACCCTTATGGCAGAAAGCAAAGAACTAAAGAGCCTCTTGATGAAAGTGAAAGAGGAGAGTGAAAAAGTTGGCTTAAAACTCAACATTCAGAAAACTAAGATCATGGCATCTGGTCCCATCACTTCATGGCAATTAGATGAGTAAACAATGGAAACAGTGGCTGACTATCTTTTTGGGCTCCAAAATCACTGCAGCCATGAAATTAAAAGACTCTTGCTCCTTGGAATAAAAGCTGTAATGAACCTAGACAGCATATTAAAAAGCATAGGGATTACTTAGCCAACAAAGTCCATCTAGTCAAAGCTCTGGTTTTGCCGGGAGTCATGTATGGATGTGAGAGTTGGACTTGAAAGAAAGCTGAGTGCCGCAGAATTGATGCTTGTGAACTGTGGTGTTGGAGAAGACTCTTGAGAGTCCCTTGGACTGCAAGGAGTTCCAACCAATCCATCCTAAAGGAGATCAGTCCTGGGTGTTCATTGGAAGGACGGATGTTGAAGCTGAAAGTCCAATCCTTTGGCCACCTCATGTGAAGAGTTGACTTATTGGAAAGGACCCTGATGCTGGAAAGGATTGGGGGCAGGAGGAGAAGGGGACACCAGAGAATGAGATGGTTGGATGGCATCACCAACTCAATGGACACGAGTTTGAGTAAGCTCCGGGAGTTGGTGATGGACAGGGTGATGGACTGTATGCTGCAGTCCATGGGGTCACAAAGAGTCAGACATGACTGAGCCACTGAACTGAACTGAATTTGTTTTAGGTTTTATAAATTTTCAAAGGAATATAAATATAGTGCCATGATTGAAAATGACAACTTAGGATTAGGAGATAAATGTGAATGAACATTATCTAGAAGATGATTAAAAGGGGAATAAGAGGATCTTTCATATGAATGAAATATAAAATGGATAAAGTTCAAAAGCCAAAGAATTACCTGGTTGTAATAGTCATGAACATTGAAAGATACTGTTCAAGACATTTACTTTGCATATATTTTTGTATAGGATGAGATGAGTTAATACTTTAAAATACATTTATTGCCTCCAAAGAACTATAATATAATAGCTAAGAAATTTATCAATGATGTTTAGTGCATGCCCAGGGTTTAGACACTGTCACAGATTGGGTTCCTCAGAAAGCAATACTGAGGTCTATATAAGAAGGAAGTATGTCAGAGAACTTCTCTGCAAAGGGAAAAGTTGGTATATTAGTTAGTGTTTTCGAAAGTCAGAGATTTCAATAGTTTAGTTCAAATTAAAGTCAAGAATTTTCAGAAAAGAGAAACATTAGCCGCTTTCTGTTTTAAAAGGAAGATTTAAATAACTGTGTGTTAAATAGACTATGACTGTGGGACCAAAATGAACTGAGATAGAGTAGCTGGGAAACTATTGCCATGGTCAGAGTAACAGATGATGTGGCTTTCCGCTTGGTCACAAGAGTCTAAAGATACATTCCATATGTATTTGAAGGTAGAGCCACCAACAGTTATTGGTGGATTGATGGAGTGATGAGTAAGAGAGAGGGGCTAAGAAAAATTAGTTTTAAGTCCTAAGCAACCAAAAGAATACAGTTGATATTAACCAAACAGGAAATTACTTGGCCAAGAGTGTGTTATGAGGGAAGAATGGAATTTGCATGTTGGAAGGATTGAAATAAAGTGTTGTATTTAGCACAGTTTTTTTAAGTCTGTATCGAATTTGTTACAATATTGCTTCTGTTTTATGTCTTGGTTTTTTGGCCACAAGGCGTGTGGGATCTTAGAGCTCCCTGACCAGGGATTGAACCAGCAGCCCATGTATTAGAAGGCAGAGTCTTAACCACTGGACTGCCAGGGAAGTCCCTGTTGAGCACAGTTTAAGTTTGAAATAGTTATTAGACATCCATGTAGAGATCGTGAGTCAGTAATTGCATAGATCAGTCTGAATTTCATAGATGTCAGAATTGCATTTTGTTTTCACTGTTATTTCTTATATTTTGTTCTTTCTTACTGGACCTTTTATAAAATTTTTTTCCAGATAGTAAACAGTAGAAGTCTACTTGTCAATATATGAATGAGTTGTAATATATAATATAAAAATACCATATGAAAAATATATGCATGCTTTAAAAACAAGAATAAAACAAAAATTATATAATATATTCCCCCTTGAGGACAAGATACATGTATAGAGTATTGGTGTTATGTCCAAAGTGTTCCATGAACCTGTCCCAGTATTACCCTTCCCTCCTTTCTCAGGAATATCCACAGCCCCAAGTTTATATTAATTATATCCTTTTTTCCTACATAGTTTTAAAATTACATATATATATATGTTGATTAGTAAGGTTTCAAACAGGGAAGGAAAACCACTATGGATATTATGGAAAATGAATTTTATTATAAGAATTGGACCTTATGCGATCATGAGAGGAAGAACTCCAAAAAGGATCAGAAAAAAAATCATTTACCATGTTTGGTATTACTAACATATCAGAGTCTGCAGGAAGCAAGGCATGTCCAACAGCTTGAGTTCAGTCACGAAGAGGCCTGGCACAATAGTCAAAGGAAAGCTATTGGCTCTTGGGGCTTTGCCTCTGTGAGTTTGTGGCCAGGTGTCTGGAGTGGACCTGTGATGCTATTGTTCAGTATGACTGACCCTCCATAAAGAGCGCCCTGCCAGGACCTTTGCTTTTATCCCTCACTGGCCTAACCCAGGGTGTCCTTCAGAAATAATGACTCCTGATGTATTTTTAAATCTCATGAAAAGTTCCATTGTAGTTCAACTTAACCAGGAACCACACAAGAGAAAGATATCTGGAAAAAGTGATTTCATCTTAGTTAATCTTTGCTCTTTTTGAACTTTAAATAAATGGAATCATACCAAATTAAATCTGTGAATCCATTCTTTTGTACAAACTTGTTATTGGAGATTCATTTACGTTTTCGCTGAGCATTCCGTTGGTCATTCTGAACAGTGATACTATAAACATATACTATTTTCCTGGTGTGGGCATGTACAAAAAAAATTATAGAGGAGTTGCTGTATCAGGTAGATACATCTTGAGCTTCACCAGGAAACCACAGCATGTTTGTCAAAGTAATTGCATGAATCTAACATCCCTTATAGTGAATAATAATTCTATTTGCTCCAGTTGATTATTGTGAAGTCATATCTCACTGTGATATAAGTTGTCATTTCTTAATGTCTCCTAAAAGTTGAAAAAAATCACATGTGTTTAAAGAAAATCAGTGCCTCCTCTTCCCTTAAGTTCCTATTTATATATTTGCCAAGTTTGTATATTAATCATATTTCCTGCTTTTCATGTTAATATTTTCCTTATATATTTTGAATGAAAATTTTCCTTTTCATACATATGTATGTATTTTCACTTTTATGGTCTTAGACTTAATGTAGTAAAATATATGATATGCAATTTTTGTGTCTAGTATGAGAAATAAGTTTTTGATCTCAGGTCATAAATTTAGTTTTCTAAATTGTCATCTGGAGTTTTTGTGTTAACAGTTTTGCTTTCATTTGTGTTTCCGCTTGTGTCATTTTCTTGGAAAATGGCAACTCCACCTAAAGATTAACTTTTATTGCCTTAAATATTTACTATTGCAATTTATATTACCGGTAGTTTATGTACCTTTTCATTACCAACATTGATTGTGTTTTCGTTTTTTTTTCCTTGAAAAAATTTATGTCCATTGTTTCTTTTTTTTTTGATGAACCAGTTATTGGTATTTCCAAATCTTCCTGTGGCTTTTGTGTCTAGTTCAAACATTTCTAACTTTCCTTTTACTTCTTGGGTTATTTTTCTGTTTCTCCTGTTATATGGCCTGAGTTAGGTGTTTGTTAATATATAGCTGCTTGTGTTTCTTAGCTATTTCATGTTCTTTATTCATGTTTTCACAAGAGTTTTAGAAATTACCTCATAAAAATATAGGTTCTTTTTATGTCCTATCTAATTAAAATATAGTTTTAAAAATGAAGGCAAATTATGATCAGTTGTGAATAATATGGTGATCTCTCACATAATCCACCCACTGAAAATATTCACTCTTAAGAAGTCAGTAAGGTAACCAAGTACAGAAGCAATATTTAAAAATCAGTAGCTTCCATGAACTTACAGATGTCCCAGCTGGATTTAGAAAAGGCGGAGGAACCAGTGATCAAATTGCCAACATTTGCTGGAGAAGGAAATGGCAACCCCCTCCAGTGTTCTTGCCTGGAGAATCCCAGGGATGGCGGAGCCTGGTGAGCTGCCATCTATGGGGTCGCACAGAGTCGGACATGACTGAAGCGACTTAGCAGCAGCAGCAGAGAAAGCAAGGGAATTCCAGAAAAACATCTACCTCTGTTTCACTGACTGCACTAGAGCGTTTGACTATGTGATCATAACATACTGTGGAAAGCTCTTAAACAGCTGAGAATACCAGACCATCTTACCTATCTCCTGAGAAACCTGTTTGCGGGTCAAAAAGTAACAGTTAGAACCCTGTATGGAATAACTGATAGGTTCAGGATAGAGAACGGAGTATGACAGGGCAGTCCTGTTTATTTAACCTATATCCTGAACACATCACGAGAAATATGCCAGGTTGGATGACTTTCAAGCTGGAATCGAGATAGTTGGGAGAAACACCAACAACCTCAGATATGTGGATGATACCACTCTAATGGCAGAAAGCAAAGAGAAACTAAAGAGCCTCTTGATGAGGGTGAAGGAGGAGAGTGAAAGAGTTGGCTTAAGACTAAACATTAAAAAAAATAAAAACTAAGATCATGGCATCTGGCCCCATTACTTTATGGCAAATAGAAGGGGAAAATGTAGAAGTAGTGATAGATTTCCTCTTCTCGGGCTCTAAATTCACCGCGGACACTGACTGCAGCCATGAAATCAGAAGGTGATTGCTTCTTGGCAGGAAAACTATGACAAACCTAGACAGTGTGTTGAAAATTAGGGATATTACTCTGCTGACAGAAGTCTATATAGTGTTCCCAGTGGTCACGTACAGTTGTAAGAGCCGCACTGTAAAGAAGGCAGAGTGATGAAGAATTGATGCCTTCAAACTTTGGTGTTGAAGACTCCTGAAAATCCCTTGGATAGCAAGGAGATCAAACCAGTCAATATTAAGGGAAATCAACCCTGAACACTCATTGGAAGGATTGATGCTAAAACTGAAGTTCGAGTATTTTGGTCATCTGATTCAGACAGCTGACTTATTGGAAAAGTCTCTGATGCTGGGAAAGACTGAGGGCAGAAGGAGAAGAGGGCCCCACAGGATGAGATGGCTGGATGACATCACCAATGCAATGGGCATGAACTTCAAACTTTGGGTGATGGCAAACTTTGGAAGAGGCTGAGGGGTAGGGAGGCCTGGCATGCTGCAGTCCATGGGGTTGCAAAGAGTCAGACAGGACTGGGTGACTGAACAACAGCAACAACAACAAAGTTTCCATGTACAAGCAAGTTTCCTGCATACTAGGAGTTCCTTTCCAAGAGTAAACTTGTAAGTCCAATTTGTTTGTAAGCCCAACAGAGATAGCCCAGGTATCCAACTAATACAATCAGCTATATATTGCTGCTTTTAAGCTTGCTTCCAGACATCAAGGGCTTGAAGTAAAGATACTGTTAAGATCCTGCACTTTTCCAGTGCAAGGGGAGCAGGTTAGATCCCTGGTCAGGGAACTAAGACCTCACATGCTGCATAGCAAGGCCAACAACAAAAAAATATATATACAGTACTACTATACACTATACAGCATTCTACAGTAGGGTACACAAAAGCACAACCACTTAAGAAGATGCACACACGTGACAATGTACACCAGACAAGTGGGCTTGTCTGGACATATGAATGCAAGTTCACATCTTTCAAGGTTTGTATGCAGGAGACTTACTGCATTCCAACAATAATAAATAATATTTGTACTGAAGAAATACTATTCACTGATAAAACCACAATATACAAATTTTATAACTTCTATTACATGACTTATGAAGGACCTATGTAAAAATGTCTATCTAACGGTTCTTATCCTTGGGTAGGGAAGATCCCCTGGAGAAAGGAATGTCAACCCAGTCCAGAATTCTTGCCTGGAGAATCCCATGGAGAGAGCAGCCTGGCGGGCTACACTCCATGGGGTACTAAAGAGTTGGACACGACTGGGTGACTAACACTAAAGTGTATAAAGTGGTTCTGAAGTGTATACATATTTTCCATCACTTTTAAGACATAGAGAATTATGCCATGTTCCTGAATGCATTCAATGACTGACATGAAATTGTCAATTATTTTCTATTCACTTGTAACTTTAATGAAATTTTATTCAAAGAGCAAAACTGCTTTCTTTCTAATTGGATAGGTGGGAGAGAACAGGGGATATGAACTTTGGAAAATAAAAAATAGTTTAAAATTTCATCAAAGACTAGAAGAATAAACAGATACAAATGAACAGAAAATCTATAAAAATGAAAATACAGAGGAGCACTTGTTATACAATATGTTTGTCAATATGAATTAAGCAAAATATAACTAAAGCGGTTGTGTTATTTCATCAAGTATTGATAAACATAACAAGTCAAAATTAAGCCCATCTTTGGAATAATAGTTACAAGTGACACTATAACACAATGAGATAGAAAAATATTATTCAATAAATGACACTAGGACACTTAGTTATGTCAGAAATTGTTTACATCTATTCAGACTAAATTCAACTGATAGACTGAGCTTTCTGGAAACAGATGTGGTGATCTGCATGTCTCTGTAGGCACCTCAAATTGTGTTTAAGCATAACGACAAGATGAAATTAAATTATATCTTTATATAAAATCTTAGTTGATTCAGGGCTGTTTTATTTTCATTTGTTTCTGTGTTTGTTTTGATTCCTGAGCTCTGAGACTTTGGCATAAGATCGTTTCATGGTAGGGATAAAAAAAACTAGATCTTAACTAGTTTTCTCTAAATTAATTTTATTTCCCATAATAGCTTGGAGTCAAATTCCATAAACTAAACTAGCACCGTTTAATATCATGTGGAACAAATGCATAACTATAAATTTCTTAGTCAACATGAGAAAGGTGACATTAATTTTAATATGTTGGCACATTATTTCACATATATAAATATTATTAATGAGAGATTTAAAATTCTTTATGCCTTTTTCATATTTCACTCAATTCAGGCTCATTACATTTTAAGTGCTTTAATAGCATGTGGTTAGTGGTTGCTGTGTTGGACACATAGAACTATATCTTGCTACTTAAAATATGATCTGGAAAAACAGCAAGGGCACCTTGCTGGGATCTTATGTAAAACACGAAATCTTAGGCCATAGTTTAGACCTGCTGAGTCAGTATTTACAGTGTAACAAGATCTTTAGGTGATTCATATGCTCAATAATGTTCCAGAAACTTGGATTAGGATAATTACATCTTAACTTCTTGCGACCATCAAAAAACTGGAAATCACCCTTTCTACAAATCTAACTGGGGAAACATTAAATTTATCTGCAAATTATTCATTCCCAAAAGGTGAAATGAATACATAGATGTTAACAAAAATACACTAGGAAGTATTTATAGGAATCTATTTAATTTTAATAATCATAGATTACTTTATTGATTAGGGGTTGATTTTAGTGTGTTTTAAAATATAACCAGTCTTTCATACCTGTGCTATTATTATGACTGCTACAGTTTAGGATGAGGTTAAAAGTAGATAGAAGGACGCCTGCGTGATCAGTTGCTTCATCGGTGTCTGAGTCTGTGCGATCCTATGGACTGTACCCTGACAGGCTCCTTTGTCCATGGGATTCTCTGAGGCAAGAGTACTGGAGTGGGTTGCCATGCCCTCCTCCAAGGGATCTTCCTGACCCAGGGGTTGAATCCACGAAGTCTTCTGCATCACAGGCAGATTCTTCACCCCTGAGCCACTTGGGAAGCCCCAAATAGAAGTATAGTTCTGTGATTTAGGCAAACTCATGGATTTCAAATACAATTCTCAAGCGTGTCCCTGAATGCTGCTTTTATTAAAGCAACATTTCTCATCATTGTATCATATCACAACTGATAAGCATCAATAGTGGATTTACTCTATGTTAAATTTCCATAGGTATTATTGTGGTCTCCTGGAAATTGATAATCTTTTAGATTGCAAGATATGTATAAATATACAGAATTATAAATTGAAATTTGATTTTTATATCATTTTTATTCAATGAACATTTTAAATTAAATATAAACATTGTAATGGAAGCCCTGAGAATTAGTATCAACTATGATAATCAATCTTAGAAATTTAAGTGTGAGGAACACGTTAACAATTTACCTATTTATTTTGTAAAACACATCAACAGAAAAAGAAAACAAGATGTTTGGAAAAAGGAGAAATAATTAAAATTGAGTTCATGTGGACTGGTAATTAAAATAATCTACTCATTTCTGTGTCACTTGTTTGGAATTGTACACTAACTCTGAAATAATACCATTTAATCTCAAGTGTCAGAATTATATAAAGAATAATATAAGGAACTTATAATAGGTTTTGTTTGGGAGGAATAGGCGTTTTCATCTATTATTGGTGAGAGGCTGTTTGTGAAACAAAACAGATTTGGAGGCCAGTCGCAATGTATATCAAAACACTAAACTCACACAACTTTTGATCAGCCCCCAAACTATGAAGATATTGAACCAAAGCAGCCACTTCTACACAGATTTCTTGTTTGAGAAAAATCCCTATAAGCTTAATTTCTTGTGGTCTGAGATATATATAAAATTGTAATCAGATCTATTACTTGCAACCTAATATATTTCTAATTAACAACTCTTTTAAAAAAGAGGTAAAAGAAGACATTCTTACTTTGCACTAATATTAACATGAATATTTCTAATATTTCCCCATTAAGCATGAAATTGGCTTTAGGACTAAACTTCACCCTCTTTTTTTCTTTTAATTGAACTATGGTTTACTTATAGCATTAGTTTCAGGTATAAAACATAGTAAGTCAACATTTATATATATATTGTAAATTGATCACAACAGTAGGTCTAGTAACTCTCATGTGAAGTTATTAAAATTTTATTGACTGTATTCAATATGTTGTATAGTACAAAACCATGACTTATTTATTTTATAAATGCAAGTATATACCCTTAATCGCCTTCACCCACTTCACCCATCCCCCACTCTCTGCTGCTGCTGCTGCTAAGTCGTGTCAGTTGTGTCCGACTCTGCGCGACCCCATAGACGGCAGCCCACCAGGCTCCTCCGTCCCTGGAATTCTCCAGGCAAGAACACTGGAGTGGGTTGCCATTTCCTCCTCCAGGGCATGAAAGTGAAAAGTGAAAGTGAAGTCGCTCAGTCGTGTCCGACTCTTCGTGACCCCCTGGGCTGCAGCCTACCAGGCTCCTCCGTCCATGGGGTTTCCCAGGCAAGAGTACTGGAGTGGGGTGCCATTGCCTTCCCCGCCCCACTCTCTACCCCTGTGGCAAACACTTCTTTGTTCTTTGTGTTTATGGGTTTGTTTTGTTTGCCCATTTGTTTTGTTTTTAGATCTCACGTGTAAGTGAAATGATGCTGCATTCCGCATTTGACTTAGTCTGACTTACTTTACTTAGCTTTAAGTCCACCTATGGTGATTGCAGCCATGAAATTAAAAGACGCTTACTCCTTGGAAGGAAGGTTATGGCCAACCTAGATAACATATTTAAAAGCAGAGACATTACTTTGTCAACAAAGGCCCGTCTAGTCAAAGCTATGGTTTTTCCAGTGGTCATGTTTGGATGTGAGAGTTGGACGGTGAAGAAAGCTGAGTGCCGCAGAATTGATGCTTTTGAACTGTGGTGTTGGAGAAGACTCTTGAGAGTCCCTTGGACTGCAAGGAGATCCAATCAATCCATCCTAAAGGAGATCAATCCTGGGTGTTCATTGGAAGGACTGATGTTGAAGCTGAAACTCCAATACTTTGGCCACCTCATGCGAAGAGTTGACTCATTGGAAAAGACCCTGATGCTGGGTAGGATTGGGGGCCGGAGGAGAAGGGGACGACAGAGGATGAGATGGTTGGATGGCATCACTGACTTGATGGACATGGGTTTGAGTAGACTCCGGGAGTTGGTGATGGACAGAGAGGCCTGGTGTGCTGCAATTCATGGGGTCACAGAGAGTCGGACACGACTGAGCAACTGAACTGAACTGAATGGTGTTGAAATGGCAATATTTCATACATTTTTATGGCTGAGTAATATACCATTGTATACATATAAGCTGCATCTTTATCCATTCGTCTCTTGATGAGTGCTTAGGTTGCTTCCATGAGTACTTAGGTTGCTTCCAATAGTTGGCTTTTGTAAATAATACTGCAATTTAATTTTCAAATGAACACCCAGAAGTGGAATGGCTGGATGATATAACAGTTCTATTTTCAGTCATTTGAGGAAACTTCTTACTGTTTCCATAGTGGCTGCAGCAGTTTACTTTCCCACAAACAGTGCATAATAGTTCACTTTTCTACACATCCTTGCCAATACTTAGTAGTATCTGTTTCACTTTTGACAGTTATTCTGAGATATGACTAATGTGATACCACATTGTGGTTTTCATATGTATTTCTCTGATGAATCACAGAATTTTTTCTTGTATCTATTAGCCATAGGTATGTCTGTATTTTTATATTGAGTTATATGGGTTCTTTATATGGTTTACATATTAACCCATTATCAGGTATAACAAATATATTTTCCTATTCAGAAGGTTGCCTTTTTGTTTTATTGATTGTTTCCTTTTTTGGGTAAAATCTTTTTAATTTGATGAGTTCCATTTGTTTGTTTCCTTTGATTGCCCTTGCCTGAGGAGACAGACCCCCCAAAATTTGCTAAGACTGATGTCTAAGAGTATACTGCCTTTGTTTTCTTCTAGGAGTTTTATGGTTTCAGGTGTCCACGTTCAAGTCTTTAATAATTTTCAGTTTATGTTTGTGTATGGTGTAAAAAATTCATTCTTTTGCATGTAGCTGTCTAGTTTCATTGACGAGACTGTCTTTCACTTATATATTTTCCTGGCTCCTTTGCTGTAAGTTAAAATAGCATATAAGCATGGGTCTATTTCTGGACACTCTATTCCACTGATTTGTCTGTTTTTGTATCAACACCATAGAGTTTTGACTACTACAGCTTTGTAGTTTGGTTTAAAATCAGGGAATAATGTATCTCCAGCTCTGTTCTTCTGTCTTAAGATTACTTTGGATACTTGTGATCTCTTATGGTTCCATATAAATTTTAGAATAATTTTTTGCTCTCTTATGTGAAAAATGCCATTGGTGTTAAATGGTTTGCATTGAATCTGTATATTATCATGGGTGGTATGGATATTTTAATGATAATAATTGTCCAATCATTGAGCATGGAATATCTTTCCATTTCTGTCTTATGCAATTAACTCACCAATATTTTATAGTTTTCAGAGTGTAAGTCTTTCAACTCCTTGGTTAAATTTATGCATAGGTATTTTATTATTTTAGATGCAATTACAAATGGGATTTTTTTAAATTTATCTTTCTAATAGTTTGCAGTTACTGTAAAAAAAAGGAACATATTTCTGTATAATGATTTCCTATCCTGCAAATTCACTAAATTCATTTATTAGTTCTAATCACTAGTCTCAAGGGATTTCTAGATACAGTATCATGTATCTGCAAATATTGACAATTTTACTTCTTCTTTTCCAATTTGGATACTGTTCTCACCTTTTCTTATCTGATAGCTATGTCTAGGAATACTAACAGTATTTTAAATAAAAGTAAAAAGAGTAATAATCCTTGTCTTGTTACTGATCTTAGAAAAATCTTCAGCCTTTCTCCACTGAATATGATATAGCTGTGGATTTGTTATATAAGTTCTTTATTATGTTGAGGTGTGTTTCCTTTGTCAAAATATTGAGATTTTTTTAAATCATAAATTGACATTGAATTTTGTCAAAGGTTTTATTGATTTATTGAGATGATCATAGGATTTTTATCCTTCATTTTGTTAATGTGGTGTATCATATTGATTGATTTGCAGGTATATTGAAACAACTTTGCATTTCTGGGTTAAATATCATTTATTTATGATATATCAACCTTTTACTGCATTGCTGAATTTGGTTTGCTAATTTTTTAAGGATTTTTTGCAGCTATGATCATCAGAGATATTGGCTTGTAGTTTTGTTGTTTTATCTTTGGGAGTTTCCTGTCCTGTTTAATTTTTAGAGTAGTTTAAGGGGTTAGGAATTAACTCTTCTTTAATTATTACTGGTAGAATTTACCTGTGAAGTTGTTTGATGCTGGTCTTTTGTTAGAATTTTTAAATTTCTGATTCAATTTCACTGTTAGTAACTGATCTAGTTTCTATTTCTTCTTGGTTCAGTCTTAGGGAAATTTTGTGTCTCTAGGAATTTGTCCATTTTTTCTAGGCTGTCCAATTTATTGGTATATCATTGCTCAAAATAATCATAGGATATTTGTGTTTCTGTAAAGTCAGTTTTAACTTCTCTTTCATCTTGTATTTATTTATATCCTCTCTTTCTTGATGAGTCTGGGCAAATATTTATAAATTTTTTTTATCTTTTCAGAGAACCAGCTCTTACACCCATTGATATTTCTAATTTTTAATCTGTATTTTATTTATTGCCAATCTATTTTTTATTATTTCTTTCCTTCTACTAATTTTGGGCTTTGCTTGCTCTTCTTTTTCTACTTCCTTTAGGTGTAGAAATGTTTGATTTTTATTGGTGAGTTCTCTTGCTTCTTTTTTTTTTTTTTTTTTTTTTTTTTTTTTTTTTTTAATTTTACTATTTTTTTTTATTTTAGTTGGGGGCTAATTACTTTACAATATTGTAGTAGTTTTTGCCATACATCGACATGAATCAGCCATGGATTCACATGTGCTCCCCCTCCCAAACCCTCCTCCCACCTCCCTCCCCCTCCCATCCCTCAGTGTCTTCCCAACGCTCCATCCCTGAGCATCCGTCCCATGCATAGAACATGGAATGGTGTTCTGCTTCACATATGACAATATACATGTTTCAATGTTATTGTCCCAGAACGTCCAACCCTCACCTTCTCCCTCAGAGTCCACAGGACTGTTCTATGCATCTGTGTCTCTTATTCTGTCTCACATATAGGGTTACCATTACCATCTTTCAAATTCCATATACATGCATTAGTATACTGTATTGGTGCTTTTCTTTCTGGCTCACTTCACTCTGTATAATGGGCTCCAGTTTCATCCATCTCAATAGAACGGATTCAAATGTATTCTTTTTAATGGCTGAGTAATATTCCATTGTGTATATGTACCACAGCTTCCTTATCCCTCTTACACTGTTGGTGGGAATGCAAACTAGTACAGCCACTATGGAGAACAGTGTGGAGATTCCTTAAAAAACTGGGAATAGAATTGCCATATGACCCAGCAATCCCACTGCTAGGCATATACACCGAGGAAACCAGAATTGAAAGAGACGCGTGTACCCCAATGTTCATCTCTTGCTTCTTAAAGTAGGCCTGTGTTGCTATAAACTTCCCTCTTAGAACTGCATTCATTGCATACCATAGATTTTGTATGCTGTGGTTCCATTTTTGCCTGTCTCAAGGTACTTTTTGATTTCCTCAGTAAACCACCATTTGTTTAGTAGTATATTATACAGCAGTTTTCGTGTGTTTGTGTGTTTTTATTTTTCATCTTGTAATTAATTTCTACTTTTATACTATTGTCACAAAAGATGCTTGATATGATTACAGTTCTGTTAAATTTATTGAGACTTGTGTTAGAGAATGTCCCATGTGCATTTGATAGGAATGTGTCTTTAGATATATTGTGTCTGTGTGAGTAATTAAGTCGATCTTTTAAGTGCAAATGAATTCTCATTACCCTGCATTTTTACTCCTCTCACTACATTTTTAAAACTTCCCTGGTGATTCAGTGGTAAACAATCCACCTGCAATGCAAGAGATGTGGCTTCTATCCCTGGCTTGTGAAGATCCCCTGGAGAAGGAATCCCCACTCCAGTATTCTTGCCTGGGAAATCCCCTGGACAGAGGAACCTGGTGAGCTATGGTCCATGGGGTTGCAAAAGAGTCAGACATGACTTAATGACTAAACAACAACAACTACATTTTTAATATTTTTTTTACTTTGGTATTCCATAAATATTTATTGCAGTTATAATTAAATTTTAGGATTTTTTTTTCTTTTAACCTTAAGACTAGCTTGTTTTTTTTGACTGATCCACTGCCTTTATTATATATGTGCCTTTACCAGAGAGAGTCTACTTCTTCCATATATTTTCTTGTTTCTTGTTACAATCTTTTCCTCTCCACTTAAATAAGGCCCTTTAACATTTCTTAGAAGGCTAGTTTGGTGATGATAAACCCTTGGATATCACTTGTTTGGGATACTCTTTTATCTCTCCTTTAATTCTAAATGATATCTTTGTTGGATAAATTTAGGAGGGGGGATGTAAGTTTTCATTTTCCTTTTAGCACTTTGAATATATCATCCCAGCCCCTCTAACCTACTAAGTTTCTGCTGAAATTTATGAGTTACTGCACCAGGAGTGTAGGTCCTGACTAGACTGAGTCTTGACCCCTCTTACATATCTGATTGTGGTTTCTTCTTTGTATCTTTAGTTGTGGACCTTTTCTGTCAATTTTAAGGTTGTTTTCAGCAATAGGTGCTCTCTAAGAGGCTGTAATTTTGATGTTCCCATGGGAAGAGTTGAACTCAGGATATTCCTACTCTACCATCCTGATCCTTCCACTTCCCATCTGTCATCTGTAACAGGGGCATGGGCATTTAACAGCACAGAGATGAAATGTGCAAAGAAATGAAAATTAAATGAAAATTAAAAAAACATGCATGGTCCTTCTTTGAAATAATATAATGTAGTTTTTCAAAAGATTATTTTGAGAGGAATTTTAGGTTTATAATAAAATATAGATGAAGACACAGAAATTTCCCATATACTCCCTACTTCCACACATATATAACCTCCGAAACTATCAATGTAACTCATTACAATGTTAATTTTTTTTTACAAAGAAAAAAATGTACATTTTTTCCTCATAATCACCCAAAGCACATAGTTTACCTAAGGATACACTCTCGATATTGTACACTGTATGGGTTTGAATAAGTGTATATGGCATGCATTCATCTTTATAGTGTTTTTTCTTTTTTTAAATTAATGTTTATTAAAGTATAGTTGATTTATAATTTTGTGTTAGTTTCTTCTATATATCACAGTGAATTAATTATACATATATTCACTCTTGTTTAGATTCTATTCCCATATAAGTCATTTTAGAATACCGAGTAGAGTTCTCTGTATTATACACTAAGTTCTTATTATCTATTTTATATATGCTTCCCTAGCTCAGTCAGTAAAGAATCTGCCTGCAATGCAGGAGACCTGGGTTTGATTCCTGGGTCGGGAAGATGCTCTGGAGAAGGAAATGGCAACCCACTCCAGTATTCTTGCCTGTAAAATTCCAAGGATGGAGGAGCCTCACAGACTACAGTCCATGGGGTCACAAAGAGTCGGACACGACTTAATGACTAAACCAAAAAAACAATAGCTCAGTTGGTAAAGAATCTGCCTGCAATGCAGGAGACCCGGGTTCAGCTCCTGGGTTGGGAAGATCCGCTGTAGAAGGGGTATGCTACCCACTCCAGTATTCTTGGGCTTCCATTGTGGCTCAGCTGGCAAAGAATCTGCCTGCATAGTACTGAGTAAATGTCAGTCCCAGTTTCCCGGTTTATCCCTCCCCACTTTTGGTAACCATAAATTTATTTTCTACATCTGTGATAATCTCTGTTTTGTAAATAGGTTCATTTGTATAATTTTTTTTAGAATCTACATATAAGTGATATAGTGATATTTGCTTTTGTCTGACTTACTTTATTATTATAATATTATAGGAGAAATATTTTCACTGCCCTAAAAAACATGTGTTCTGACTATTCATATCTCACACCCCCTTACACTAGCTACCTGTAATCTTTTTTACCATCTCCATAGTGTTGTGTTTTCTAGAATGTCATATAGTTGGAATCATCCAGAATGTAGCCTTTTCAGATTTGTATCTTTCACTTAATAACAAGCAGATAAATTTCTTCCATGTCATTTTGTGGTATAATAACTCATTTATTTTTAGTACTTCATAATATACCATTGCCTATATGGACCACAAATTATTCATTCACCTACTGGAGTACATCTTGGTTACTTTGGTTACTTAAAATTTTAGGCAATTACAAATATAGCTGCTAAAAACATCTGTGTGTGGGTTTTTATGTAAGTTTGAGTTTTCAACTCCTTTGGGCAAATACCATGTTGGGTGATTGCTGCATTATATGGTAATGGCATGTTGTCCTTTATAAGAAACTGCCAAACTGTCTTCCAAAGCGCTGTACCATTTTGCATTTCCACCAGCAATGTGTAAGAGTCCAGCAGATCCATGACCACACAAGCATTTAGTGTTGTCAGTATTTAAGATTTTAGTCATTTTAATAGTTGTGTGCTGGTATCTCAGTGTTGCTTTATTTGCATTTCTCTGATGATGTATTATGCTGGGCATCCTTTCATAAGTGTATTTGACATCTGTTTATATTCTTTTACTGAAGTGTCTGTTAAGGTCTTCGGCCCATTTTTTGGTCAGTTATTGTTTTATAGTTATTGAGGTTTGGAAGTTCTTTATATAGTTTTGTATAACAGTCATTTATTAGGACTTTTGCAAATATTTTCTCCCAGTCTATGGCTTGTCTTCTCATTCCTTTTTAATATTTATCACAGAGCACTTTTGTTTTGTTTTTAATTTTAATGTGGTTCATTTGATCAATATTTTCTTTAATGTATTGTGTCATAGAGATTGTATCTAAAAAGGCATCATCATGCCCAATATCATATTGGTTTTCTCCTATGATACTCGAGGAGGGTTATAGATTTACATTTTATATTTAGGTCTGTGATCTGACAAGAGTTCATTTTTGGAAAGACATTAAGGTTTGTGTCTAGATTTTTTTTGCATATACATATCCATCACAAAGAGCCGGACACAACTGAGCGACTGAACTGAACTGCTCCCATTTGTCTAATACCACTTGTTCAAATGGTTATATTGATATTGCCTCTTTTGTATTGATTACATTGATTTTGCTACTTTGTCAAAGATAAGTTGATCATATTTATGGTTGTCATTTTGGGGCTCTGTTCTATTCAGTTGACTTGTTGGGTCTATTTTTTTACCAGTACTACACTATCTTATTATAGTAACTTTATAATAAGCCTTGAATTGGTCTAGCACCAGCTTTCCAACTTCATTCTTCCTCTTGATATTATTTTGATTATTCTGAGTCTTTTGCTTTGTCATATAAACTTCAGAATCAGTTTGTCCATATCCATAACACAATATGCTGAGATCATTTTTGGGATTGTATTGAATTTATAGATCAAGTTTGGAAAATTGACATCTTGATAACTTTGAGTTCCTTATTTGTAAATATGAATATCTCTCCATTCATTGAAATATTCTTTAATTTCTCCATCAGTTTTGTAGTTTTCCTCATATAGATCTGGCATATTTCTGTTAGATTTATGTATTTGCATTTTATCTTTGGTGGTGCTATTGTAAATGCTATTGTGTTTTTAAATTCAAATTCCACTTGTTCATTGTTGCCATATAGGAAAGCAATAAACTTGTATATCTACCTTGTATCCTGAAACCTTGCTATAATTGCTTATTAACTTCAAGGACTTTTTGTTGATTCTTTTGATTTCCTCAGAGACAATCATATTACCTTCAAACACACAAAAATACTTCTTTCCTCATAATCAGTATATATCTTCTTTTATTTTCTTATTTATTAGTAAAGAGTTCCAATATGATGTTGAAAAGGAGTGGTAAGAGAGAACTTACTCGCCTTGTATGCTGCTCATATTGGAAAAGCTTTGAATTTTTTACCATTAAGCATTATGTTAGCTTAGGTACTTTGTAGTCTTTATCAAGTTAAATAAGAGTTTTTATCATAAATAGTTGTTGGATTTTGTCAAATACTTTTTCTGTATCTAATGATATGATTCTGTGATTTTTTTTTTATTTTTCAGTCTGTTAATCTGATAAATTATATTTACTGATTTTGAAAGTTGATTCAACCTTGCATACCCAGGATAAATCCTGATTAGTCATGGTGTATAACTCCTTTTATAATTTTTTGGGCTTGATTTACTAACACTTTGTTGAGGCTTTTTATACCAAGTCATAAGAGATATTAATGCTCAGTTTTTATATCTTTGACTGTTTTGATATTAGGATAATACTGGCCTCATAGATTGAATTTCACAGTATGCCTTCTTTGAGAGTGTGTAAAGAATTGGTATAATTGGATCCCACTGAAGTTTTTAACCCTAGAATTGTCTACACTGAGCCCCAGTAATTTGTCAATTACAGTTCACGTCTATCTTACATAGTATTGGTTTCTGTGATAGTCTCACCTTCTGAATCTCTGCTTTAATAAGCCACAGCTCCCTGAATATGCCTGTCTGTTTCTCCAGTTTTGGAGGCAGCAGTTTGTCTTGTGTCCTGTCCTTTTATGGACCAAATAAAAGCTGATAATTCAGTCTCTTCAGCTTTTTCTTTGTTTTTAGATGGAGGAGCAACTTTCCAGCTCCTTACATGCAGAATCAGAAATCAAAAATCCAATGAAATTTAATTTTAAATGTCAAAAGTATTGGAATGAGGGGCAAAACATTTACCAAGACTGATGTCAAAGAAAGAGTTAAATATTAACCAGAGGAACAAAATGAATCAAGGAATTTCTCTTACAGAATGCAGATTATCATAGCACTATAACTATTTGCTGAAAGCATAAACAAAAATTATTAACCATAGTATGGCAAAATCAGTAATTTTAAGCTGAATTGATATATTTACAAATACTGCCAACTTTGCTAAACTTTTTGTATTGTCCAAGAAAGCATTTCCTTCAGGTCATTTTTCTACATCATTCATTCAAGATCACATATTTTTGAGATTAGAAATATAATATCATCTGGAATCAATTATAGTAATACTAGTTCAATGAAAGAGTCCTCTCAATAAATTCAAGCTCTTGCATCACCAGTAAACTCTACAAACTGCCCTGATCACAATACACTGTGCTATCATAAATATGCATAAATATTTGAGATGTGTGTGATAGAATTGTAAAAATTGTTACATAATTCAGAGTGACCACTGGAGTTTGAACAATTTTCCATCTTATGAAGTCATGACCTACAATTTCCTTTTTTAATTCAGAAGATCTTTAGTTTTTAAATAATTTAACTCATTCTTTTGATTGTATTGTGAGGTGGACTACAGCAAGTTCTAGAAAGACACTTCAGTTTCTCAGATCATAAGCACAATAGGTGCTGGCTTTGTAGCCAGTATATCTTGTACTTTCAGCACAAATATAATTGTTTTTACAAGACCAGCATGCTTTTTAGAAGTGCTTTAAATAAATCATAAAAGAGGCTTGTATGTATTTTCCCAGTCACATGACAATGGGTAATAAATAAGAATTACTTTTATGTGTTTATCATGTTGGAGATAGTAGTAAATAAGCGGATACTTGCAGAGAAGTTTATCCTAGAGATTTCTTGAATAAAAGTCACTGAAATAATTTCAATTAGGGAATTAAGTTCACAGTGCAATGTTATCAAATAAAGCTTTAAAATACAGTCTTAATTTTATAAATATGTTCCCTAATATGTTGGAATAATTGAGTCTTTATAACATGAAATCTATGAAATGAAGTCATATTAACATAAACACTATGAAGCCAAATATCTTCATATTACTGACTGTAATAAAAATACTCCATTATTTCCATTGAGTTATCTATACTCAATTGTAAATCCTGAAAATTGATTAGATTTAATATATATTTCACAACATTTGGCATTATTAATTTTTAAAAATCAAATCTTCTAATTTTGGCTTTTTAAATCTGAGTCTCCTGCATTGCCACCGGGCCACTTGAGAAGCCCAATATACTGCATAGGAAAAAGTATTGCACTTCTACTTTATATTGTCATGTAAGTTAAAATGCAAGTAAATTGTTTAAATGTAAATTTAAAAAGCACAAGAGAATTTGAAGAAAATATTGATATATGTTTATCTATTTACGGAGTATACAGTAATCTTGTATGTAAATAAAAATATGAACATACAAATGATTGACAGATTTTATTTTGGCACAAAATGTATGCAGCCCTAGAATACAAGTAACAGAAAGACAAAATATTAAAATTTTAAAAATCAAAAAAACTTTAAGAAAATGTAAATATGATTTGTTATCTACATCTAATATAATTTAAAAACCATTTGAACAGTCTTACATATACACAACAAGCACATACACATGCACATTTAAGGAGAAAAGAAAACTTAAAATTGAAAAGAAAGTGGGCAAATAATACAAAGAGTAGAAGCAAAGTCCAATGCTGTAAAGAGCAATATTGCATAGGAACCTGGAATGTTAGGTCCATGAATCAAGGCAAATTGGAAGTGGTCAAACAGGAGATGGCAAGAGTGAACGTTGACATTCTAGGAATCAGCGAACTAAGATGGACTGGAATGGGTGAATTTAACTCAGATGACCATTATATCTACTACTGTGGGCAAGAATCCCTTAGAAGAAATGGTGTAGCCGTCATGGTCAACAAAAGAGTACGAAAGGCAGTACTTGGATGCAATCTCAAAAACGATAAAATGATGTCTGTTCGTTTCCAAGGCAAACCATTCAATATCATGGTAATCCAAATCTATGCCCTGATCAGTAACGCCAAAGAAACTGAAGTTGAACGGCTCTATGAAGACCTACAAGACCTTTTAGAACAACACCCAAAAAAGATGTCCTTTTCATTATAGGGGACTGGAATGCAAAAGTAGGAAGTCAAGAAACACCTGGCGTAACAGGCAAATTTGGCCTTGGAGTACAGAATGAAGCAGGGCAAAGACTAATAGAGTTTTGCCAAGAGAACATACTGGTCATAGCAAACACCCTTTTCCAACAACACAAGAGAAGACTCTACACGTGGACATCACCAGATGGTCAACACCGAAATCAGACTGATTATATTCTTTGCAGCCAAAGATGGAGAAGCTCTATACAGTCAGTAAAAACAAGACCGGGAGCAGACTATGGCTCAGATCATAAACTGCTTATTTCCAAATTCAGACTTAAATTGAAGAAAGTAATTAAAACCACTAGTCCAATTCAGGTATGACCTAGATCAAATCCCTTATGAGTATACAGTAGAAGTGACAAATAGATTTAAGGGACTAGATCTGATAGACAGAGTGCCTGATGAACTATGGACAGAGGTTCGTGACATTGTACAGGAGACAGGGATAAAGACAATCCCAGTGGAAAAGAAATGCAAAAAAGCAAAATGGCTGTCTGAGGAGGCCTTACAG
The DNA here is from genome assembly GCA_024291935.2 of Okapia johnstoni. Taxonomy (NCBI): domain Eukaryota; kingdom Metazoa; phylum Chordata; class Mammalia; order Artiodactyla; family Giraffidae; genus Okapia; species Okapia johnstoni. Next base: position 27,964,865 of record CM044309.1, read on the forward strand.
ATAGCTGGGAAGAGAAGAGAAACGAAAAGCAAAGGAGACAAGGAAAGATATTCCCATCTGAATGCAGAGTTCCAAAGAATAGCAAGGAGAGATAAGAAAGCCTTCCTCAGCGATCAATGCAAAGAAATAGAGGAAAACAACAGATTGGGAAAGACTAGAGATCTCTTCAAGAAAATTAGAGATACCAAAGGAACACTTCATGCAAAGATAGGCTCGATAAAGGACAGAAATGGTATGGACCTAACAGAAGCAGAAGATATTAAGAAGAGGTGGCAAGAATACACAGAAGAACTGTACAAAAAAGATCTTCATGATCCAGATAATCACGATGGTGTGATCACTCACCTAGAGCCAGACATCCTGGAATGTGAAGTCAAGTGGGCCTTAGAAAGCATCACTACGAACAAAGCTAGTGGAGGTGATGGAATTCCAGTTGAGCCATTTCAAATCCTGAAAGATGATGCTGTGAGAGTGCTGCACTCAATATGTCAGCAAATTTGGAAAACTCCACAGTGGCCACAGGACTTGAAAAGGTCAGTTTTCATTCCAATCCCAAAGAAAGGCAATGCCAAAGAATGCTCAACCTACCGCACAATTGCACTCATCTCACATGCTAGTAAAGTAATGGTCAAAATTCTCCAAGCCAGGCTTCAGCGATATGTGAACCATGAAATTCCAGATGTTCGAGCTGGTTTTAGAAAAGGCACAGGAACCAGAGATCAAATTGCCAATATCCGCTGGATCATCGAAAAAGCAAGAGAGTTCCAGAAAAACATCTATTTCTGCTTTATTGACTATGCCAAAGCCTTTGACTGTGTGGATCACAATAAACTGTGGAAAATTCTGAAAGAGATGGGAATACCAAACCATCTGACCTGTCTCTTGAGAAACCTGTATTCATGTCAGGAAGCAACAGTTAGAACTGGACATGGAACAACAGACTGGTTCCAAATAGGGAAATGAGTACGTCAAGGCTGTATATTGTCACCCTGCTTATTTAACTTATATGCAGAGTACATCATGAGAAATGCTGGGCTGGAAGAAACACAAGCTGGAATCAAGATTGCCAGGAGAAATATCAATAACCTCAGATATGCAGATGACACCACCCTTATGGCAGAATGTGAAGAAGAACTAAAGAGCCTCTTGATTAAAGTGAGAGAGGAGAGTGAAAAAGTTGGCTTAAAGCTCAACATTCAGAAAACTAAGATCATGGCATCCTGTCCCATCACTTCATGGGAAATAGATGGGGAAACAGTGGAAACAGTGTCAGACTTTATTTTTGGGGGTTCCAAAATCACTGCTGATAGTAATTGCAGCCATGAAATTAAAAGACGCTTACTACTTGGAAGGAAGGTTATGACCAACCTAGATAGCATATTTAAAAGCGGAGACATTACTTTGCCAACAAAAGTCTGTCTAGTCAAGGCTTTGGTTTTTCCAGTGGTCATGTATGGATGTGAAAGTTGGACGGTTAAGAAAGCTGAGCACCGCAGAATTGATGCTTTTGAACTGTGGTGTTGGAGAAGACTCTTGAGAGTCCCTTGGACTGCAAGGAGATCCAATCAATCCATCCTAAAGGAGATCAATCCTGGGTATTCATTGGAAGGACTGATGTTGAAGCTGAAACTCCAATACTTTGGCCACCTCATGCAAAGAGTTGACTCATTGGAAAAGACCCTAATGCTGGGTAGGATTGGGGGCAGGAGGAGAAGGGGACGACAGAGGATGAGATGGTTGGATGGCATCACTGACTCGATGGACATGGGTTTGGGTAGAATCCGGGAGTTTGCAATGGACAGAGGGGCCTGTCGTGCTGCAATTCATGGGGTCTCAAAGAGTCGGACACGACTGAGCGACTGAACTGAAGTGAACTGATATATCGTAAATGAATCCAAATAACCAATAAATGAAAAAAACTACCTCACTCATAAAAATTACAACCACAAACAAAAGTATTTTTTTATATTACAAGAATAAAATTGCATATTTAAATATACTTGAGTTACAATATTATATTAGTTTCAGGTATGTGACATAGTGCTTCAATAATTTTATTGAACTTAAACTCCATTTAAAGTTATTATAAAACATTGTCTACTTTTCCCTGTGCTATACAGTATATCCTTGATGCTTATGTATTTTACACATAGCCATTTTTATGTCTTACTTCCTTAATGCTATTTCTTCCCTGCTTGTTTCCCTCTCCCCACTGGTAAACACTAGTTTCTTCTCTATATCTGTGAGTCTGTTTTATTTTGTTATATACACTCACTTGCTTTATTTTTGTTTTTGATATGTGATGATATACAGTATTTCAAAAGAATATTTTGATAATTTTCTTGTAAATGTATCTTGTGGACTTGATAACATTACATACTTTGTGTTAAATGTAATTGCATGGAGGGGCACTGAAAATGTAATACTTTAATTATCTCTTGGACTTTTCTATGTTACTCAGTGAGAAACATATTCAGTAATATTGTTCTCAGCCCAATGTGTTTTTTATATTCTCAAATCATCAAAAAGGAAGTAGAAGGGAATCCAAAGTATATATCTTACCTTTCAACCGTGAAACATCACCCCTCTTTTGTCAGACTCTAACAAGTTCTGTGGTGTTTGTCATGAATAAATAGGAGGAATGCATTGTCATTACATTGTATTATAACCACTAACATAATTGCTTAACTTCATTTTACTAGCCAACATATTGCAATTTAGGGTATTTTTCAAACCAACGGAATTACTTTTATTCAGATATCAATGATTTTATATTGCAAAATCTGATATTTTTACTACTTGTCTTACCAGCTCTTTTTTAAATTATTTACTCTGTTTATGACCCTTTCTTAAAATGTTTTGGCTCTTAGAACAATCATGTTCCCCTAATTATGAGTTTCCTGTACTTTCATGAGCCCCTCTTCCTTTGTGAGATTTTTCTTTATAAAGAAAATTGTTTATAATCTTTTATTCATAATCATGTACCATAATTTTAAATCCATTAACATTCAAAAGATGTTATATCAGAAACAGAAGACAAAACAAAAACAGTGAATGGTTCTGTTGCTCTAGCATGTTCAGGATTTTTTATTACAAGAAACACATTAGACGACAGCTGGTCAAACAAATAAGCTTTCATAATTAGAAAAATGAATTATTATTATTCAGCGTTAAAAGAGTTCTTTTATAAGTAAAACTTAGAAGTCTCTGTGGTAAAGCTCAATTTTGTTTGTAATTTATAAAATCTGACAATTTAACTCAGTATATTCCAGTTGAATTGAATTAATCATCACTGTCAGTTTCCAACTATACCATGCTGCCATCAAAATATGTTTTTTTAAATAAATTTTTTCCAAAAATTTTGGAAGGCATGTCAAAAGCCAAGATAGACTAAAAGGCCATACAGTTAGCCAAGTTATGAATGCAAAGGAAAAGCTCTTGAAGAAAATTTAAAAAGCTACTCCAATGAACACATGAATGATAAAGAAGCAAACAGCCTTATCATTGATATGGAGAAATTTTTAGTAGTCTGGATGAAGATCAAACCAGCCACAACATTCCCTTAAACCAAAGCCTACCTCAGAGCAAAGCCCTAATTTTCTTCACTCCCATGAAAGCTGAAAGAGGTAAAGAAGCTGCAAAATAAGTTTTGAAGCCAGTAGAGATTGGTTCATGCAATTTAAGGAAAGAATCTGCCTCCACAACATAGAAGTGCAAGGTGAAACAGCAAACGCCGATCTAGAAGCTGCAGCATGTTATCTGGAAGATCTCGTGAAGATAATTAGTGATGGTGGCTACAGTAAATAATAGATTTTCCAAGTGGCTGAAATAGCCTTGTATAGAGACAGAAAGTCAATGCCTGGCTTTAAAGCTTCAAAGGACAAAACTGACTCTTGTTAGGGGCTAAGGCAGCTGGTGACTTTAAATTGAACCCAATTCAGATTTCCCTGGTGGTCCGGTGGCTAAGAATTAGGCTACCAATGCAGGGGACATGGATTCAATCCCTGGTCCAGGAAGATTCCACATGTCATCTGCCACATGCGACAACTACTGAGCTCATGCACCCTAGAACCCGTGTTCTGCAACTGGAGAAGCCACCACAATGAGAAACCCATGTACAGCAAATAGAGAGTAGGCCCCGCACAGTATCAAAGACCCAGCACAACAAAAAATAAATAATTTTTTTAAAAAGTTGAAGCCAATGCTTATTTACCATCCTCAAAATCGTAGGGCCCTTAAGAACTATGCTTAATCAATTCTGCTTGTATGGCAGTGATCTAGAATCAAACCCATAGCATCTTCAAGGTATACCTGTGTGTGATAAAATGAATATCATATGCACACAGGTAACAGCAGTTTCTGTGGTATCTTCAGGGTAGAAACAACCATTCAGTGGAAATCATCTTCACTCTTCATATATCACTAACTCTTACATCCAGGCACTCACCAATTCCTGCTAGATGAGTCACCTAGATATATATTAAATCGCTCGCCTACATTCCATGTCTTCTACCAAGGCCTTTGTTTGGATTCTCATCAAACAGCATCAGGATTATTCTTTCACTTTCTCAATTGGTAATCTATGTTCCCTTCTTGTCTTCCTTTAATATTCTCCAGATAATTTGCAGTGATCTTTCTAATACTAATACACAGATATAATCCAATAGAATAAAAGTCATGCTCCCTGATGTCAAATTGATACCACATATGATCTGTCCTCTCAAACTCTCCATCACCATAACTATGCATGGTTTTTCTGCATTAAATCTTATTTTCAAGTCAGCCATTGCATTCTTTTACACACCATATTATTTATCCTTGATATGTCTTTGCTCATGAGGGTTCCTAATATTCACTATCTGCCCTCTTTCCTTTATTCACCATTTACCTTTTAAACTTGAACTAATGTTTAAAGAATTAGCTATTTCTTACTCATAAAGTCAATCTTTCCTGAAATCTCCACTTCACGTTTGTTCTTTGATAGTATTTTGTGTCAATCTTACAGAAATTTACAAAAGATATAATTGTTTAGTTTTTAGGATAAGTGATGCATTAAAATCACTAATTTTGTGTGTCAATTTGACTGAGTCAAAAGATATTCAGAGAGCTGATTAAACATTACTTCCTAATGTGTTTGTGTGGATGTTTCAGGGAGAGATTAGAATTTGAACTGGTGAACTGGATAATGCAGATGGCTCTCCCCAAAGTTATTTGGCATTATGGGGCTTCCCTGGTGGCTCAGAGGTTAAAGCTTCTGCCTGCAATTTGGGAGACCTGGGTTCAATCCCTCGGTCGGGAAGATCCCCTGGAGAAGGAAACGGCAACCCAACCCACTCCAGTATTCTTGCCTGGAGAATCCCATGGACAGAGGAGCCTGGTGGGCTACAGTCCACGAGGTCGCAGAGTCGGACACGACTGAGCGACTTCACTTTCACTTTCAATCCTTTGAGGTCTTGAAAGAAAACAGACAGACAGACAAAAAGGCAGAGAAAGGTTGAATTTTACCCCTTCCTAACTGTTGACTGCTGCCCTCAGTGCTCAGGGTTCTCAGGTCTTCAGACTCACACTGAATTAGCACCAGTGGCTCTCCAGCTCTCTAGGCCTTTAAACTTATACCACTGGCTTTCCCATGTCTACACCTTGCACACAGCAGGTAATATTGGATTGACCAAAAACTTAATTCAGGTTTTTCCAAAAGATGTTAGAATTTTTCAGCCTCCATTATCACATGAGCCAATAATTTGTAATAAATATCTTTATATATGTATATATTCTATTGGTTCTCTTTTTCTGCTTAACCCTAATGCAGGCTGTCTCCCTTACTTCCTGAATACATGGATCAGTCATTTATTTACCTTTCATCACTTGTATAGCACCAAACATATTGTTGTTCAGGCACTATGTCTAATTCTTTGCGACCCCATGGACTGCAGTACTCCAGATTTTCCTGTCCTTCACTGTCTCCCAGAGTTTGCTCAGACTCATATATATTAAGTCTATGATGCCATTCAACTATCTAATCCATCTTGTCCCCTTTTCCTCCTGCCCTTAATCATTCCCAGCATCAGGGTCTTCATATCAGGTGGCAAGTATTGGAGTTTCAGCTTCAGCATCAGTCTTTCCAATTAATATTCAGGTTGATTTCCTTTAGGACTGACTGGTTTGATATTCTTGCTGTCCAAGGGACTCTCAAGAGTCTTCTCCAGCACCAGAATTCAGAAGCATCAATTCTTTGGCACTCAGCCTGCTTTATGATCCAACTCTTATATCTATACATGACTACTGGAAAAACCGTAACTTTGACTAGATGAACCTTTGTCAGGAAAGTGATGTCTCTGCTTTTTATTATAAGCGCAATAATTAGTGAATGACAAATGGATAATATCCACCCTGTTATGGGGGTAGTATGTAAGAAAGTCCTGAAGTCACTATTTAGGATGAAGTGCCAAATAATAGGGCTTATGGGGAAAAAAAGAAAACAAAGCCAAAATAAACTTACCATGTCCCTAATAAATTTCTGACATTTTTATATCAATGCTAATATAATTTTATTTTGATACTTATTCTTTTAAAATTTTTCCAAATTGTATATCCTTTTAAGTATCTTGTAAACATCTGATTTTGAGCAAATATCCAGTCTTCAATAATTAAAGAAAAGAGAATTAAAACTTTTGAATATCTACTATTTCAGACAAATAAGAAAACAAAAGTATGCATTTTACTCCTTTTGTATATAAAATATGACCTAACTTATCTGTATTCCACTCAGTAAATTCAATTCTAGATAATAAACAAAGAGAATATGAATAGATTTTTAATTATTTTAATTTTATATCTGACTTATAATGGAATAAATAAAATTATATGTTTCTTTGCCTGCCTTGTATTTTTCTATCATGAAATAGATCCTTGTACCCAGACATTCAATTAAAGTTAATTACATCTTTGATTATAGCAACCATTTGATGCAGTTTCTATTTCACTAAGACAATTTCAATAAAAGTAAAAAAAATTGTCTCATCAAGCATGAATCTACCATATTATATAAACAATTTCTATAAAGTCATTATTCAAAAAGAAATAAAAAATGCCCAGTTTATTCATGATATGGGTTTTCACTACACTGTAGGTTAATCTTATCTCAAGCATTCAGGGGTTGATGATTCTGGGAATACATAGGAGAAGCAGTATACTGATAGTTTCAGATGGCATGAAAATCTTACTCCTTTGACAAGATAAATAATAGGAGTACTGGAATTAGAGTTGTAGTTTAATTTTCAGAACTTTCAATATCAGAATCACTGGGTATAAATGGTTATTGCCTTCTTTATTTGACTGCACATGAGAATTTTAGGTAACTTAAAAATGTTTGTAATTGAGATTGAGAGTTTTCAAGCCATAATCTAATTTTTAAATATGTAGAGTTTATAGTATTTTTCTTCTAAGTAAATTAAGATGATTTAGCTTAACATAAGTTATGTTTTACCCATATTTGAAATAGTTACTTTGATACATCAGAATTTCCCTCAAATAAAATAGAGTTTTAGAATTAATGAATAGTCGCCCAGTTGTGTTTGACTCTTGATATTCTGTGGAATGTAGCCTGTCAGGCTCCTCTGTTCATGGAATTTTCCAGGCTAGAATACTGGAATGGATTGCCATTCCCTACTCCAGGGTATCTTCTTGAACCAGGGATGGAACCTGCGTCTGTTCCATCTCCTGCATTGCAGGCATATTCTTTACCACTAACACAGCCTGAGAAGCTATTAGAATTAATGGTCTCTGCATTTTCTAGCTACGAAATATATGTACACACACACACACACACTTGAGATGATATACATATATGTATATGTGTGTGTGTGTATATCTATATATATCTATCTATATATATATGTGTATATATATATATATATATATATCAAGTTCAAGATCATACAGAAAGGATGGGAAGTTCAATTGTATCATTTTATTCCTGCATGCTTTAGTTTCCTGAAATGGGAATATTCACATAAATATTTTACGATGATATATATCTTCATTTGGGAAGGGAGAAGTAGAGAGGGAAATTGCTGGGCAAAATAAGTAGATGTTTCATTTTATAAAAAGTTACCAAGTTGTTTTTAAAGTGACTGCACTGTCACATTCCTTTCATCAATACATGAACATCTCAATTGCTTCATAACTTTAGCAGCATGCTGTATCGTTCCATTTTTTAAATTTTAAGACAATTTATTGGATGTATGATGGTATTTCCTTATAACTTTAGTTTTGATTTATCTAATAATAATGCAAATTATGTGGTTACTTTTTCATATGCATGATGTCCTTTCATCCATCTCCCAAAGAAAAGTGTGCTCACATATCATTTTTCTGTTGTTGTTTCTCTGTTGATGATTGACTTGCAAATGTTACTTTTAAAATCCGAAAACAAGAATATAAGCAGATATTATATTTTAAAGTATTTTCCAGTCTACATATTTCTTTTTTTTTTCATTTTCTCAATGAAGTACGTCTACAATATGTCATATCTAAAGAGAAGCAGATCCTACAGATGAGATGAGTTATGAGCACAGGCTTTCTTGGGAAGGATGCAGGCAAGAATGAAAAAGAAGAGGTCAGCAAACTTGTAGAGGGCAAAGTCCTAAAAAGGACACAAAGTTAGGAGAAGTTCTCTTCCTTACTATCTCTTTTTTTTATAGTATTCAAAAAAATAACAATTTTATTGGCATATATTTGATTTAAATGTTGTGTTAGTTTCAAGTGTACAAAGTGATTTAGGTATACACATACACATGTTCTTTTTTAGAGTTTGTCTTATAGATTATCACAGAATATTGAGTAGAGTTATCTGTGCTATACAGTATGTCCTTGTTGGTTATCTATCTTATATATGTGCTGTGTGCTTAGTCGCCCAGTTGTGTCCAAGTCTGCGACTTGGACTGTAGTCCCCATGGACTGTAGTCCACCAGGCTCCTCTGGCCATGGGGATTCTCCAGACAAGAATACTGGAGTGGGTTGACATGCCCTCCTCCAGGGGATTGTCCCAACCCAGGGATTGAACCCAGGTCTCTTGCATTGCAGGCAGATTCTTTACTGTCTGAGTCATCAGGAAAGCCCATTATATACATATATATATATAATATATATGTGTGTATGTGTGTGTATTATATATAGTATTGTGTGTATATTCATCCCAAGCTCCTGATTTACTTTCCTCTCCTTATATTTCCCTTTGTTAACCATAAATTTCTTTTCAATATCTATATGAATGTTACAGTTTTATAAATAGGTTCATTTGTATCATTTAGAAAGATAGATTCCACATGTGAGACATATTATATTTGTCTTTCTCTGACTTCATGTAGTATGATAATCACTAGATCCATTCATGTTCCTGCAAAAGGCATTTCATTCTTTTATGGCTGTGTAATATTCCATTGTAATCATCTTTATCTATTCTCTGTTGATGAGCATTTAAGTTGCTTCCACGTTCTGGCTGTTGTAAATAGTGCTGCAGGGAGCATTGGGGTGCATGTATGTTTTCAAATTATGATTTTCTCTGGGTATATGCCTAGCAGTGGGATTGTTTTTTAGTCCAGTTTTTGTACCATTGCCATAATGTTTTGATTATGGTAGCTTTGTAGCATAGTCTAAAGTCAGGGAGCCCAATACCTCCAGCGTTGTTTTTCTTTTTCATGATTGCTTTGGCTATTCAGGGTCTCTGGTCTTTCCATATAAATTGTGAAAAAAAAAATATTGTGCTAGTTTTCTGAGAAAATGCCATGAGTAATTTGATAGGGATTGCATTGAATCTGCAGATTGCCTTGGGTAGTATAGTCATTTTGATAATACCAGTTCTTCCAATCCAAAAACACAGCATATCTTTCCATCTATTTGTATCATCTTTGATTTCTTTCATCAGCATATTATAGTTTTTGGAATACAGGTCTTTTGCCTTCTTAGGTAGGTTTCTTCTTTGTGTGTGTGTGTGTGTGTGTGTGTGTGTGTGTGTGTGTGTGTGAATGCAGTTGGGATTGTTTCCTTAATTTCTCTTTCTGAACTTTCAATGTTAGTGTTTAGAAATGTAACAGATGTCTGGGTTTTAATTTTGTATCCTGCAACTTTAGCATCTGTTCTTTAATAAGTTACATTTCTTATCATTCTGTGGTTCTTCAGTTGCTATGTCATATCTGACTCTTTGTGACCCCATGAACTGCAGCATGCCAGGCTTCCCTGTCCTTCACTATATCCACTGAGTGTGTGATCCCATCCAACCATCTCATCCTCTGTCGTCCCCTTCTCCTCCTGCCCTCAATCTTCCCCAGCATCTGGGTCTTTTCCAATAAGTCAATTCTTCACATCAGATGGCCAAAGTATTGTAGCTTCAGCTTCAGAATCAGTCCTTCCATTGAATATTCAGGGTAGATTTCCTTTATAATTGACTGGTTTAATCTCCTTACTGTCCAAAACCACAGTTTGTTTATTCTCCAAAACCACAATTCAAAAGCATCAATTTTTCAGCACTCAGCTTTCTTTATGGCCCAACTCTCACATCCACATGTGACTACTGGAAAAACCATAACTTTGACTATATATATGTTTGTCTTATCATTATACTTTTAGTTTAATTTTTTGATTCCATTTTATATTCATTTTTGGCTTATTAGTTGTAAATATTTTTCCACTATCACATTTCCAGTGATGTTGAGCTTATCGTCTTTATTTTTATTATACTCCTACCTTGATATTTGTATTATCATTCTTTTATTTCTTGATAAGCTAGCAGAGACATTTATCGATTTTATTAAGATTTTAACAGAATCAGTTTTTGGTTTTCACTGATTTTCTGTTTTTTTGTTTCTACTCTATTTATTTCTACTCTTTAGCATTGCATTTATTTTCTTTAGGTTTAGTTTAATTATTTTTTCTAGGTTTGTAATTTACAATTTAAACACTGCTTTGCATGTTTTATATTCTAATATATAATTTATTGCTAGATTTTTTCTTTCATAATATTTTGTTGCATCTCATAATCCATAATAGGTTGAACTGTAATTTTTATTCAAGTCAACATAATGTTATTTCTCTGGTAAATTCTTCTTTCACTTGCATATTCCTCAGGTTTACATTCATTTTTTGAAATTCTAATATGTCTAGTTATTCCAAATGTCATTCTGAAAAAAAAAATCTAATTTTAGTTAGCTGTGCAGACAATATATTTTGAATTTCTTGAGGAGCTTACTTCATTGAAAGTCATGTAACCTAATTTGTTGAATATCCTGTTTGAATCTTACAGTTTGTGGTGGCATATTTTGTCAACTTGTCCAAGTCCTATATGTTCTACTGATTTTTTTCCTCAGGTTTTCCTATCACTTATTCTGACTATTTAAATCCTCAACTATAAGGATAAATCTGTCTACTACTTTAAGTCTTATGGTTTCCCCTGAAGTATTTTGAAACTGCTTTAGGTGCACATATATTTTTACAAACTCTGAATTACTTTCAAGAAATATCTCTTTTTTATCTCTGACAATATTCTTTGTTTTTCAACCTACTTTGAAATTATTGGATTCAACTCAGAGTAAGATTTATTTTTCAAAATTTATTTTTAACGTTTGTATTTAGGTTTAAAATGGTTTTCTTGTAGGATTATGTTGTTGGAAGTTGCTTTTTTAATTAATCTCGTTAATTTTTTTATTGTTTTACACCATTTACATTTAATGCAAACAGGGTATAATTAGGTTTAAGTGTACCACTTTGTGATATTTTAGGTTTGTCCCATTTGTTCTCTTTTTTCTTTTCTTATCTTCTTTTAGATTAATTATTTGTTAAGAATTTTATCTTCACTATGAGCTTAGCAGCTATATCTCTGTGTTTTGATTTTACTGCTTAGCCCAGAACTGACAATATATATTTTAACTACTTACTTTCAAATAATGTACAAATCACATGCAACATAGAAAGCTTGGTATATTTTTCTCCTCCTGCTTCTTGTGCTGTTTTCATCATATGTTTTATTTAGACATATGTTACAAACTTTAATTTGTAAGTATGTTTGAATTAAACCATTATAATTTTAAGAAATTTGGCAAAATAACAAAAAGGCCTTTATGTGTACTCATATATTTGGCATTACCAATACTTTTATGTGTAGGTAAAATTTCTGCTTTCACTCATATTCTTCTATATCATTTTATTCCTGCCGTGAGAATGGTTATTACCATTATTTTGTGATAAATTTTGCTGATAATTAAAAATCTAATTTTTTAAAAAAGTCTCCATTTAATTTTCATTTTTAAATGACATTGGACAGATTACTGAATGGTAGCCAGTAAGGATTCTTCCCCCCCAGTACTTCAGAGGTATCATTCCATTGACCTTTGGATCATACAACTTTTGACTATCATTTTTATGTTTATTTATCTGCAAATAATGTGCTACTTTCCTCTGGCTACTATTAATATTCTTCCTTTATTACCAATTTTCTATCTTATTTTAATGGAAACATTATTTTTATAATTATTTAGCTCTTATTAAACATTGCATTAGTTAATATTGAACTTTTGCATGCCATACATATATTTGTTTCAACTTGTGAACATATACCAAAAAATGTTTTGCACTAAGATGTGAGAAAAAATATGAGGATATATGACATTAAAATAGTGAGCCCTTTATTTTATAACCATGCAAAACATTTTTTCTACATTATTTCCTCATTATCCTCTGGAAATATTTTATAAGTTTTTATGTTAATCATGTACCTCTTCCATTAGATTTACTCCTAAAGAAGGACTAGATTTTTTGGTAGCATTACAAAATCTATATTAAAACTTGTTTCTAACTTCTTCTGATATATAAATACAATCAATTTTCTCACTAGACACTCAATGTAAAAATTTTCTTGTTGTACAGATATTATTTGGAATTGTTTGGATTTGGTCATGTATATGCTCAAAAATCTTTAACAACTTATTTGATAACAATATTCTACATATATATGTATTTATGTATTTATCATTGTTTGAATACTTAAATATTATTAATAAATTCAATGTGCTATTGTTATGCTATTATTAAAATGTCAAATCTTTGACACTCACCACAAAAGAGGCATTACATATAGCATCCTCTATTTAAGTCAAGCTTGAGCATACACTATTCAGAAATTCAAGTTTAATCAGATATTCAACAAAAGTATACCTAAATATATAATAAAATTGTGGGGCATATATTCTTGAGCTCTATGAATTGTAAACCACAAACTGAAATAATCCAAATATCTGTCAACAGTAGAGTGTTTGAATAAATAGAGGTAAATTCACATGAAAGGATAATAAGCAACAAGAAAAAAGGAACTATAGTTCACCAGAAAAGTATCTGCCCATATTAGCCAATACACAAGCATACCTACTACATTAGTTTCAACATGTTATGTCCAAACTAGGCACATCTAAGATGTCACTCCACTGACCTTTGATTGGTAAAACCTTTGACAAAGAATCTGTCACTTTTATCCCATTTATCTGTGAATACTCTTTCATTTTCCACAGTTGGTTTTTAAAGTTACCCATGTTATTATATCTGGAAAGAAAGGTGAGGGTAGTTATAAAGATGGGCATGGGGCTTGATCTTGGTAATACTCACTTTGTAACATAGATAAATGAGTGTGCTGCTACTGTGCTATGCTCAGGTGTATCTGATTCTTTGCGACACCAGACTATACCAGCCAGGCTCCTCTGTCTATGAGATTCTCCAGGCAAGAATACAGTAGCAGGTTGCTATTTCCTACTCCAGGGGAGCTTCCTGATCCAGGGAAATAACCTGACACTCGTGTGTCACCTATTTTGGCAGGTGGACTCTACCTCTAGCACCACTGGGAAGCCTTTTGCCAGGAACGTGTCAAGTTCTTCATGGTTTCAGTACAATGTTCTGTATACATGTTATATGCAATTTAACACATTTCAAAATAATGAAAAGGTGTTTTGCACAAAGACAGAGGCATTTTACGCATATACTGTGCATGCTCAGTCGCTCAGTTGTGTCAGACTCTTTTTGGTCCCGTGGACTCTAGCCCACCAGGTTCCTCTGTCCATGGAATTTTCAAGGCAAGAATAGTGGAGCAGGTTGCTATTTCCTACTCTAGGGGATCTTCCTGACCCGGGGATCAAACCTGTGTCTCTTGTGTCTCCTGCATTGGCAGGCAGATTCTTTACTACTGCATCAAATATTGTTTCTTGCAAAAGCATGTACTCTGCATAATGTTTAGTACTTTTTTCACTTTATATACAAGAATATCTTAAATTCCTCTATATTAGTTTGTAATTATGTACCAAGATGATCCCATTTTAAAAAATTTATATAGGAGTAATCAAGTATCTTGAGTTGGAACATGCAATGTGTTTATCACATTAGATATTTACTTGTTCTTCATGAAAATACATTACACATTGTGTTCACAGATTGGTATCTAATTAGACAGTCATTCTTTTATGAATAGAGCAAAATTTATTTTTCCAGTTCTCCAATGATGAGCCTTAGGAATTTTCAGATTTGGCCAATATAAATAGTCTTGTATATATTGATCTGAAAGAAAAATGACCAGAAATGAAATTTCTCATAAAAATAAGCATTATAGTATTCCCCTGCCTTCACTGCAAGGGGAGAAGTTCCAAGACCTCTAATAGCTACCTGAAACCATGGAAGTAGCAAACCCAATACATATTGTGTTTTTTCCTATACATATATGCCTATTATAAAGTTTAATTTATAAATTAGGCACAGTAAGAGATCAACAACTAATAATAAAAGAGAATAATCATAAAAAGAAACTATAACAAAAGTTATATGTGAATGTGTTCTCTCTCCCTCAAAATATCTTCCTGTACAAATTTAATCTCTTTCTGTATTTTTTTAAATAAATTTATTTATTTTAGTTGGGGGCTAATTACTTTACAATATTGTAGTAGTTTTTGCCATACATTGACATCTTTTTCTGTATTAACTAAGGATTTATCACTTACTGTGGCCTTTGCAATTTGAGATACAACAGCAAAACTAACAGAAATTTCTTCTTCATTCTTCACAGTTTCACAGATAGAAGATTCATTCTTACTGTAAATCTTCACAACCTCAGCATAGGAATTTTTTCTTTCCTTTTTAAGTCGAGAACATTCACCTTTTCCTTTAAAAGAAGCACTTTATAGGTTTTCTTTGGCATATCCCAAATACTGCCAGCATTTCTACTTTTGCCCATTGAGCCCATTATCACTTAAAATAAAGGTTACTTGATAACAAGCACTGCAGTACTGTGACCGTCAATCTGATGACCCAGACAGCTACTAAGTGACTAGCCAGTGGGATTCACTAGACAAAGGGAAGATTCACATCCCAGGCAGGATGGAGCATGAATATGAAAGATTTCATCATGCTACACAGACAAGCAGTATACTATAGGAAACTCATGGGTTGTTTCTTTATGAGATTTTCCATAATATGTTTGAACCATGATTGAGCACAAGTGACTGAAACCCTGTGAAGCAAAACAGAAGATAAGGGAGGACAGCAATACAAATTCCGATAGATAATGCAAAATTCACTTTCTTCATTTGATTAAGCAAGCATTCATTCCCATCAGTAATACAAATGGGAGACTGTTTTTAAATATACCTCTAAACTAGATAATTAGCAAAGTATATTTTATTTTCAAATCTGATAAGTAAAAGTT
Organism: Okapia johnstoni; assembly: GCA_024291935.2. NCBI lineage: Eukaryota > Metazoa > Chordata > Mammalia > Artiodactyla > Giraffidae > Okapia > Okapia johnstoni. Next base: position 27,980,595 of record CM044309.1, read on the forward strand.
GGTTTGTGCATGTGAAGTGGCTTCAGTCATTGTCTGACTCTTTGCACCCCTATGAACTGTAGCCTGTCAGCCAGGCTTCTCAGTCCATGGGATTCTCCAGGCAAGAATGCTGGAGTGGGTTGCAATGTCTTCCTCCAGGGGATCCTCCCAACCCAGGGATAGAACCCTTGTCTCAGGCATCTACTTGCATTGGCAGAAGGGTTTTTACATTTAAAGTGAGCTTCTTATAGATAACATAATGCCATATCTTGTTCATTTAGCAAGTTTGACAATTTCTATCCTAACTGGCATATTTAGACCATTTGCAAATATTTACAAATATGTTGAGTTAATCTACTACAGTTATGACTTTTTTTTTCATTAGATTCGTTATTTTTTTTATTTTTCTTTTTTCCCTCTTTTTTGACCTTTTTTGGTTTTGATAGAACATTTTATATGATTCTGTTCTATCTCCCTTGTTAGTATATAATGTATGCTTCCTTTTTTAGTTTATTTTTCTCTCTCCAATGGTTACCCTACAGTTTTCCACATACATCTACAACTTATCTAGTTTTACCATAAAACAATATTACACCACTTCAGGGGTAGTGCAGGCCTATTATAACAAATCATTCCTGGTATCTCCCTTCCATCCCTTGTGGCACTGCTATCGCTCATTTCAGCCATCTGTAGGTTCTAAACACCCAATACCTTGTTACCTTCTTACTTTAAGTGGTTAACTTTTAGAGCCATAAGGATAATAAGAGATTTTATTTTGCTTCATTTTATTCTTTTTTCTGCGCTCTTCATTTTTAGGTAGATGCTAGATTCTGGCCTGTAGTATTTCACTTCTGAAGAATTACATAGCCACTAATCCCTTGAAGGACAGTTGAACTTTGGCCAGCTTTTGGTTACTTGGAATTGTGTAAAATAACAGTTTTGAAAGAAAAAAAAATTAAGTAACACACAAGAAAAAACTAAGCATATAACTTTTCATGCTAAAATGTTTTTAATACACTTTTGTTCTTAGAATAAACCCACTTTGTTGGTGATGCTTTACAATAATTGGCTCAGGTTCATTGTTCTAGCCTTAAGCCTCTTCTCTTCTGTCACCATCACCAGATAATTTTGCCACTTTTTTCCATAATACACTTTCACAACCCTCATATTCTCTTATCTGCCTGGAAAGCACTCCCTCATTGACCTTTCTACAGATTATTCTTTCTCTTTCTTCAATTTTTATGTGTTTCTTACAAAGATAGTCTGCCTTTGACTATCTAAAGTCAGGTCTCTTCTTCTAAACTTTTATAACCAAACTTCTCTTTTTTAAGTATTTGTGTATATATATATATATATATATGTATTATCATTACCTAATTCATTTTCTAAATATGATCTTTTGCTGCTGTGTATTCTGATTCTTTGGTTCTATTATTGTATTTCTAGTGTTTATCTTAATATCTTAACATTCATTGGTTAGAGTATACTCATGAATATTCTTTGAGTAAATTAATTAATATTTGGTGTGATGGCCATTGTTATTTCAAGCTAGTGATCTGTTTCATTGATACAGTGAAACTAATAACCTATCTTTATTTCTATTCTCTTTATAGAGATATTGACATATTGTTCCAAAACTACAGACAATATTTTTATTTTCTTTATTTTCCTTCCTATCATTCTTTTTATTCTCACAATTACTACAATACTTTTTTACTTTTGACAGATACTTTTAGATGTACGTGTGACCATAAAGGTGACTAAATTTAGATAGTTTTGGATCTTTCTGTGATTATATTAAATGTCACATTACATTTGTATCTATTCCCTGACCAAGTGAATACCTGCTGTTAACCTTGGAAATTTTACATATATGCAACTGAACATAAAGAATTTGAGTTTGCTCTTGTTATGTTACGCTCACCAAAGTCTCAGTTTTTACGGAGATTGCTGAATATTATTCTCAGAAGTAAACTAGCCAAAAAAGTGTTTTACAAATATACTATAGTTATAGGAAGAGGAGAAGGCATACAGAGAGTGTGTGGCAGCAAGGTTTGACACCAGAGAGCATACAATCAGGGGAAGGGAGAGGAAGCAGTCCAGGTGAGATGAGGATGTGCCTGGTTAACAGTTGATATGTTTACACCATCTGCTCCATCAGGCTTCCATTGTCTCTGAAGCATAAGGAAGTAATACAATGTCATACAAGGTCACTTAATTCTTTGGCAAAGTCATTTAAGGAAAAATTTTAGGTATGCAGTTATTTTCATTTAGTAATACAGAAGTGTTAATGTTAAGAAACTTTCAGATATGTTTATATTATTTAAGTTATATATTCTCCTAAAGAACTCCAGGCATTTAATATATTGTATTATTCACATATACGGGGAATTAGAGTCAGTTTGTGCAAATTCACTTACTTGCCATTTCATTATTTATGAGAACTGATGATTTCTTGGCCAAAGTATTGCTATTATCACTAGTTTGTATCATCTTTCTGGGTATGTTATTAGCTACATCCTACAATGAATGTTTCAAAGTACATAAACTTTTCTTTGTATTTCCGTTCTGTTATGAACTATATGCTTGGGATCCCCCCCAAATTTATATTAAAACCCTAACCCTTACTTCTCATCCTATAATTGTAAGGTTTAATTTTTTCTGTTGATAGCAATACTTTTGTTTTACTCCTTCATCACATGGGAAATTTTTCCTGCTGATTACAGTTGAATACTCAGGTCCAATTCATGCTTGTTTCAATCAGTTTCCAAACTTCTAATTGCTATTAAGAGAAATTTGAAAAAATTAGTCTCCTAATTAACAATTCTTTCTAATACATATTTTCTCATATTCATTACAGAAGATAACATATCTTTCTGATTAAGAGAAAATCACTGCTTCTTTCCAGTCATTGTATGTTTCATGATCATTTGCTAAATGTCCCAAAGAAATGCATTTAGTAATATCTAACATGTATATGTTAGATATACCTCATAGCTATATATGAGATATACACCTCATATATACCTCAAACTAAGCCTTCCTCAGCGATCAATGCAAAGAAATAGAGGAAAACAATAGAATAGGAAAGACTAGAGATCTCTTCAACTAAATTAGAGATACCAAGGGAACATTTCATGCAAAGATGGGCTCAATAAAGAACAGAAATGGTATGGATGTAACAGAAGAAGAAGATATTAAGAAGAGGTGGCAAAAGTACACAGAAGAACTGTACAAAAAAGATCTTCATGAGCCAGATAATCATGATCGTGTGATCACTCACCTAGAACCAGACATCCTGGAATGTGAAGTCAAGTGGGCCTTAGGAAGCATCACTACGAACAAAGCTGGTGGAGGTGATGGAATTCCAGTTGAGGTATTTCATATCCTGAAGAGGATGCTGTGAAAGTGCTGCACTCAATACGTCAGCAAATTTGGAAAACTCAGCAGTGGCCACAGGACTGGAAAAGGTCAGTTTTCGTTCCAATCCCAAAGAAAGGCAATGCCAAAGAATGCTCAAACTACTGCACAATTGCACTCATCTCACACGCTAATAAAGGAATGCTCAAAATTCTCCAAGCCAGGCTTCAGCAATACGTGAACCGTGAACTTCCAGATGTTCAAGCTGGTTTTAGAAAAGGCAGAGGAACCAGAGATCAAATTGCCAACATCCGCTGGATCATCGAAAAAGCAAGAGAGTTCCAGAAAAACATCTATTTCTGCTTTATTGACTATGCCAAAGCCTTTGACTGTGTGGATCACAATAAACTGTGGAAAATTCTGAAAGAGATGGGAATACCAGACCACCTGACCTGTCTCTTGAGAAACCTGTATGCAGGTCAGGAAGCAACAGTTAGAATCGGATATGGAACAACAGATTGGTTCCAAATAGGAAAAGGAGCACGTCAAGGCTGTATATTGTCACCCTGCTTATTTAACTTATATGCAGAGTACATCATGAGAAATGCTGGGCTGGAAGAAGCGCAAGCTGGAATCAAGATTGCCGGGAAAATATCAATAACTTCAGATACACAGATGACACAACCCTTATGGCAGAAAGCGAAGAAGAGCTAAAGAATCTCTTGATGAAAGTGGAGGAGAGTGAAAAAGTTGGGTTAAAACTCAACATTCAGAAAACTAAGATCATGGCATCCTGTCCCATCAATTCATGGCAAATAGATGGGGAAACAGTGGAAACAGTGGCTGACTTTATTTTGGGGTTCCAAAATCACTGCAGATGGTGATTTCAGCCATGAAATTAAAAGACACTTACTCCTTGGAAGGGAAGTTATGACCAACCTAGACAGTATATTAAAAAGCAGAGACATTACTTTGTCAACAAAGATCCATCTAGTCAAGGCTATCGTTTTTCCAGTAGTCATGTATGGATGTGAGAGTTGGACTATAAAGAAAGCTGAGCGCAGAATAATTGATGCTTTTGAACTGTGTTGTTGGAGAAGACTCTTGAGAGTCCCTTGGACTGCAAGGAGATCCAACCAGTCCATCCTATAGGAGATCTGTCCTGGGTGTTCATTGGAAGGACTGATGCTGAAGGTGAAACTCCAATACTGGCCACCTGATGTAAAGAGTTGACTCATTTGAAAAGATGCTGGGAAGGATTGAAGGCGGGAGGAGAAGGAGACGACAGAGGATGAAATGGTTGGATGGCATCACTGACTCAATGGGCATGAGTTTGAGTAAACTCCGAGAGTTGGTGATGGACAGGGAGGCCTGGTGTGCTTCAGTCCATGAGGTTGCAGAGTCAGACACAACTGAGCGACTGAACTGAACATGTATGACATTTATTATGTTCCAGAGACTGTTCAAACACTTCAAACTCAATACATTCAATACTATTATTTTCTCTATTTATACATGAGAGATTAAGACATTGAAAGAGAAAAAATGGGAAATTTCACATGTTAATTGAAAGATTTTGCACGTCATAACTCTGTTTTAAATGGTTATCTTCTTGTTACTTTCTATATCCAGTGTTTTTTATTATAACTCATGAGGAGAAAATAAAGTACCAAAAACTCCTGAAGACATGAGTTCCCTACATCCTTCACAAGTGGAGGTTTATTTTCTTACAACCTACGTGATAAGGTCTGATCCTTATGCCACTTGCATTTTACTTGTTCACCTTCTTGTAAAACCATTGCTAATTTGAGGTTGATATCATCTGGTAGCACTACTCTCTTAAGTTGTTGATCACTTCTATCTTAATATATGGCAGATATCACACCTGTTCTATCCTAGGTGATTTTTAACAGCAAAATATTCAATTTAACCAAAATTCTGGCTTCCTTTATCCCTCAGAATGCCACCTGTTCTCCTTCACTGCAGCATTTCAAAACATTATTTTTGCACATTCTATTTCCACACTGATTACCATTTATTCCAGAGTACACTGAGTACCATTCAAGTGGGGCTTGCTACTCACTGAAGACTCCTTATTACTAATTTCAATGGCACATTTCAACTCTCAAGTTGTTTGATCCCAGTAGTATTTACAACATGCAATTGGAATTGCCACTCTGGGGAGTTTTTCTATGGATACTTAGGAAACATAGATGTATCTAAAATACATTTGAAGAAAAAAGAAAAGAGAGTTGGCATTCTCAGGAATGTTTTACTTCAGAGAGCTTGCCCATTCTTAATGGAAACAGGCATAAGTCCCAGGTAGAGAATGCTTTTAAGGTCATGTACTATGGGCTTCCCTTGTGGCTCAGCTGGTAAAGAATCTACCTGCAATGCTGGAGACCTGGCTTCGATCCCTAGGTTGGGAAGGTCCTCTGGAGAAGGGAAAGGCTACCCACTACAATATTCTGGTCTGGAGAATTCCATGCACTGTTTAGTCCATCGGGTCTTAAAGAGTCAGATACGACTAAGCAACTTTCACTATGGATAAAAAGCAAAATTAAGAAAAAAAAATGAAGCTAAAGATTACAGCTGAAAAATCAGCCAGAAATTTGGAAATAGAATTTGATTTTGAATAGATTCAAGCAGTAAATCTCATACCTATGGTGGTTTTCCTCCTAGAAAATAAACTTATTTGTATAAACTGGGCAGAAAGATAAACTAGTCAAGAAGATGTAGAAAGACAATGATAATATTTCAAAGTCTCTTGTTGATGAGAACATAAAAATTTTAGGACATGCCAAAGGCTGAGGGTGCTCTGATTGGTACTCCTAGAATCTCAGATGGGACCCTATAAAACTATACAAAAAGGCAGGGTGCATCAGAGGTAGAGGATTGGCAGAAGCATTAACTCCATCTCAAGCAAGCTAGTTTCTTACAGATTAATCTGCCATTACTCTATTTGACTACAAGTGAATAAAGTGAAGCTTCTCTAAAAGGCATTATATCATTTAGGACTCTAGTATATTTTTCATACAAAATACCCATCATTTAATTAGAAAATCACCCCACATAGAAGAAATAAACACAAGAGAAACAAAGACAGTGTAAACAAACCCCAAATGGTCCAATCAGCAGTTATCAGAATGGTAGTTATCAGAAACTGTACTGTAAAATAGCTGATGAATATTTTCAAGAAAACAGATGATGACAGAGAATTTACTAGGAAACTAGAATCAATTAATTTCATATGTGATAAAAATTATAGAACTTGAAAATGTAATGAATGAAATTGAAATCTCAATATGTGAAATTAATTGCACATAAAAAATGACTGGAAATAAGATTAACTATTTATTAATTAATAAGAGCCAAACAAAACAAAAAGAAAAACACCTAGGATGTAAAAGAAAGTGAAAGAAATGGAAGAGATTTAAGGAACATTTTGGTCTGCATGAGTAGTACTAACACAAATTCATGGATTTAAATTATTAAAACACACTTCATGATACATACAAGAGACACATGAGAGTTATGTACAGTATGATATATTATAAATGAAAGAATGGGCAAATACGTACTGTGCAAGCCCTAAATTAAGGAAGATGGTATAGTTCTAGAAATATAAGACAGAAAAGACAAGCGGGGAAGCAAAAATAAATGAAAACATTAAAAATGATTATATAATTATTGTGCCAAATAATATGAGTTCTAAATTTGTGTGTACCTAACAACATAGTTTCTAAATACATGACACAAGTTGCTAGAACTAAAAATTAAAACAAATAAACTCTAAATCACATTTAGAAACTCATATACTTCTCTCAAGAGCTGACAAAAAAAGCAGAGAAAAATATTAGTAAATTCATGAAATATTTGACTAGAAATTACTACAAAATAACTATATATGTGTATATATATTTATAAATGTATATAATCATAAAATCTAAATTTTAAAGTGTACCTGTTTATCAAAGCATTCATATTCTGAACCCTATTATAAGCTTTACCAATTTTCAAAATTAAAAATTTATTCAGTTGAATTAAGTCAAAAGTAAATAACAATGGTAATAAAGTACTAGAAAATGTTGAGATGTTTGGAAATTAAGTTGTACACTCTGAAATTACCATTGGGACAAAGCAGAAATTAAAATCAAAATTTGAAAATATTTGGAGCTTAATACCAAAATATGACATATTTAAACTTCTGGAATGTAGCTGAAGCCTTACTTGGAAGGGCTTCCCTGGTGGTTCAGACAGTAAAGAATCTGCCTGCATTGTGGGAGACCTGGGTTTGATCCCTGGCTCCGGTCAATCCCCTGGAGAAGAAACAGCAGCTCACTCCAGTCTTCTTGCCTGGAGAATCCAACAGACAGAGGAGCCTGGAGGGCTATAGTCCATGGGGTCACAAAGTGTCGGACACAACTGAGTGACTAACACTACTACTACTATGATAAAAATAAAAGCTGAAATCAATTTTTAAGTATACATCTCAGAAAGAAAGATACCAAAAATTCATCCTATGTAAGGGATGGCAAGGAAATGAAAAGATAGCAATTAATAAATTAGAAAACTAGCATCACTAAATAAGTGAGATTAAAAATTATTATTTTGAAAGTCAAATAAAACACATAGTCTTTCAGCATGATTGAAAAAAGCAAAACAGTGAAAGCATACATTAAATAATAGTCTGGGAATATAAATAAATGTCATCACTATAAATCCTAGAGGCATTATAAAAAGATATTAATGGATATTTGAACAATATTACATTTGGATAAAATTGACAAATCTTTAGAATAATTTAAGTTCCTGTGTGTGCATGTGTGTGTGTGTGAGGGGGGATTGTGAGCACAAATGTGTGCATGCGCCTGTGTCCAGGTTGCTTAGTCGTGTCCAACTCTTTGTGACCCTATTGACTGTATCCCACCAGACTCCCCTGTCTATAGAATTTTCCAGCCAAGAATACTGGAGTGTACTGATATTTCCTACTCCAGGGGATCTTCCCAACCCAGGGATCATTATACCAAATAGTGAAAAGAAAACAATTCCCCATTCATTTTATGGAAGAATATATCCTTTATAGGATATTACCAAAAAAGTATATTGAAGGCTGTCTTCATGAAAACTCCTAAAATATTTATTGATTCAAATGCAATGTACAAACAAGTATAATACCTCAAGGTCAAGTTAAGTTTATTACAAGAAATCCAGTTTGGTTTAACATTTAAATATTAATAAACAAAACACATCATTAACAGAATAAGAAGATAAAAATGTACATGATCATCTCAAAGATCTTGAAAATATGTTTGCTACAAGTCAATACCTATTCATGATGAGGATGATGATGATGATATTAATGAATAGGAAAAAGAAGCCTTAGATAGAATGGAATTTGAACTGTATTGTTAGCTGACTGGTTAATTAACTAAACTGTGATATCAGAAAGCCAAAACCATGCTGAATAAGAACTGTTTCTTGTCCAATATGGGTGAAGTCAATGGACGTTTTACATAGGTTATGTTAAAGTAGGAGACATTATGTCAAAGAAAAAAAATAATGAAAAATATAATTTTCTTTTTATTTAACCAAGCCTATATTACATGTCATAATAACCCTTCTGCACAGTGCCTAGTTGGTTAAAAATCCACCTGCAATGCAGAAGACACAAGAGATGAAGTTTCCATCCCTGGGTTGGGAAGATCCCCTGGAGGAGGCATGGCAACTCACTCCAGTTTTCTTTCTGGGAAAATCTCAAGGACAGAGGAGCCTGGCAGGCTAAGGTCCATGAAGTTGTAAACAGTCAGACACAACTGAAGCAAATGAAAACAGCATATGTTTAATATCAACTCGTACCTTTCTATTTTACCCTCTAATGGTGAGGACAATAAGGAAAGAAAACAGCTGTGGAATGAGAATAATGATTATCCTTGTGCTTTTATTTTTAATGGAAGGAAATTGTTTTACAATATTTGGTTTGTTTCTGCTATACAACAACATGAATCAGCCATAGATATACATGTGCCCCTCCCTCTTGAACCTCTCAAACCACCCCTCTAGATTGTCACAGAGCACTGGTTTGAGTTCCCTGAGTCATACAGCATAGTCTCACTGGCTTTCTGTTTTACATATGATAGTGTATATGTTTCCATGCCACTCTCTCCATTCATCCCACACTCTCCTCTCCCCCACCCCTGTGGCCACAAGTCTGTTACCTATGTCTGCATCTCTGTTGCTGCCCTGCCAATAGGTTCATCAGTACCATCTTTCTAGATTCCATATATATGTGTTAATATACCATATTTGTTTTTCTCTCTTTGATTTACTTTACTTTGTATAATAGTTTCTAGGTTCATCCACCTCATTAGAACTGACTCAAATGCATTCCTTTTTATGGCTGAGAAATATTCCATCGTATATATATACCACATCTTCTTTATCCATTCATCTGTTGATGGACATCTAGGTTGCTTCCATGTCCTATTTATTTTAAATAGTTTTGCAATAAACACTGGGGTACAAACGTCTTTTCAATTATGGTTTCCTCTAGGGTATATCCCCAGTAGTGGGATTGCTGTGTCATATGGTAGTTTTATTCCTAGTTTTTTGAAGTAATCTCCATACCATCTTCCACAGTGTCTGTATCAATTTACATTCACACCAACAGTACAAGAGGGTTCCCTTTTCTCCACACCCTCTCCAGCATTAATTGCTTATAGATTTTTTGATGATGGCCATTGGTACTGGTGTGGGGTGACAGCTCATTGTAGTTTTGATCTGCATTTCTCTAATAATGAAAGTCATTGAAATACTGAACCTCTTTTCACGTGTTAATTAGCCATTTGTATGTCTTCTTTGGAGAAATGTCTGTTTAGGTCTTCTGCCCAGTTTTTGATTGGGTTGTTTGTTTTTCTGGTGTTGAGTTCATGAGCTGCTTGTATATATTGGAAATTCATCCTTTGTCAGTTGTTTCATTGTATCCTTGTGTCTTGAGAATATTCTATTCAACAAAAGATTAGGGACTTCCCTGGTGGGCCAGTGGTTAAGACTTCATTCACCCTAGAACTTCAAGGGGCAAGGGATCAATCCCTAGTTGATGCAGCAAAAAATAAATAAAATAAAGTTGTTATTAATAAAATAAATTTTAAAAGGTCAAAATAATTCACAAAATTATGAACAGGAGATGTTCAAGTTGCACATAAGCATATGTTTTGTGATTGCCATCATGGAACAAAAGCATTCATTTTGATGACTCAATATTCTCTGCATAATCAGAAAATAGAGTGTTTATCAATTCATAGAGTGTTTAATCCAAAAACTTATTGATGTTGAAATCAGCAGACAACAGCAAGAAATGTGAAGGTTTTCTCATTAGACCATGAAATGAAATAATTTTGACATGAATATCTAAAGAATTCAAACCATAAGAAATGATTATGTGAGAGTTTGTTCTTAAATTTTCTCATGACAGTATTGTGTTGTTTCAGCTTACTGAGCCTTTCCTTTCTATCTCTATATATATGAATATTCACTTTTATAAATTCTAGATTTAAATTTGCCTAAGCTGAAAAAAAAAGAACTGTAACTCCATTGTTACAAATCATTCAGTAGTGAAGAGTACACATTTGGTAAAAACATAAAATTTTCAGTATGTGAGTTAATATTTATGATTGAACTACATATTACTTGTGATACTTCATAAATGCATTAATTTGATGACAATGTTTTTAAATAATGCCATTTAAACAAATATCTTCCAATTACAACTAACTTGATCTGTGCCATCCTAATCAGTGTCTTCAAAACTGATTATGTTGACAGATGGTGATGCTCTAATAATTGCCTTGGAATCACCCTTCCCCACTGTAAACGACTTCTTCATATAAATCATGTCTATTTGCTACAGATATTTGCCAGCCACAGTGGAGAATTTATATAAGATATTAAGAGAGAGTATTTACTATTGTAGGCTTCCCTGGTGGCTTAGGTGGTAAAGAATCCCCCTGCAATGTGAGAGACCTGGGTTTGATCCCTAGGTTGGGAAGATCCCCTGGAGAAGGGAATGGCCACCCCCTCCAGTATTCTTGCCTGGAGAATTCCATGGACAGAGGAGCCTGGAGGGCTGCAGTCCATGGGTCACAAAGAGTCGGACACGACTGAGGGACTAAATGTGCAACACATTCACTATTACAGAGCTCAGTCAATAGCAGATTACAAGATCCTCAATTAATCGTAATATGGCTGAGACATAGCACATCTAACAATGCTCAAAGACTATAATGATAAGGACTTCAGAGATTCTACTCAGTAATGATTCAGCTAATATTTATTCAGAATCTACTGCATGTGATATAATTATTCTAGCTGCGGAAGGCATGAAAGATGAAAGAACAAAACGAAATGTCAACACTAAAACAATGAAAATCCTTGCTGTTGTTTTAAATGTTTTATAGTATAGTAGAAGATCATACAAGGGTACAGATAGTTAAAACATAAGATATTGGGTTGGCCAAGAAGTTTGTTCAGGTTTTTCCATACCATCTTTAGGAAAAATGCAAACGAACTTTCTTGCCAGCCCAGTAGAATGTTGTATGCAATATGGAAAGCATCCATATTTTCCCATTTACTTACTAGTCTTGAAGAATTCAGAGCTGATCAATAAATTTGATTTCTTAAGAATTGAGAAAAGAAACATGGGTAGAGGCACATGAAAAATTATAGGATTTGGTCTTTGGCATCTTGGTCTATTGGCATAAATTATCTTTGATATATGATCCCAGCTCTTAAAATATATCTAATTGTACATGTTTTTCATGGGTAATTGAATTTTCTCATTAATATCTGTTGTTATGTTAGATTTATATGATAGCTTTTTAAGGGGACATTAGAAACTAGGATCTATTTTTTTGTTGTTTTACACAATTTTAAGGGTTAATTTCCATTTACAGTTTTTACAGAATATTGGCTATATTCCCTGTGTTGTACAATACAGCCTTCAGATTACCTTACACCCAATAATTCATACTTCCATTGCCCCACTTCTTTTTGTCTGCCCCACCCCCACTGGCAACAAGTAGTTTATTTTCTGTATCTGTATGTTTTTTTTTTCATTTTATATTCCCTAGTTTGTTGTATATTTTAAATTCCACATATAAGAGAAACCTCCATACTGTTTTCCATAGTGGCTGTACCAATTTACATCCCCATAATAGTGTACAAGAGTTCCCTTTTCTCCACATCCTTGCCAACATTTGTTATTTGTAGACTTTTTGATGATAGCCATTCTGGAAATTGAAAGGTAATATCTCACTGTGGTTTTGATTTGCATTTCCCTGATGATTATCAGAGTTGAACATCTTTTTTTTTTTCATTGCCTCTGAGCCATCTGCATTTGCTCTTTGGAAAAATGTTTATTCAGTTTTTCTGCCCCTTTTTAAAATAAGGTTATTTATTTTCTTTGATGTTAAATATTAATGATGTTGGATATTAATCCCTTATCAATCACATCATCTGCAAATATTTTCTCCCCTCAGTAGTTTTTCTTTTTGTTTTGTTGGTGTCTTCCTTTGCTGTGAGTTAGGATGCATTTTTACTTGCTTGAACTGAATTCCATTGTCAAGTAGATACTTTTTTTTCTCAATACTTCTTTTACTACTGAGTGAATCATAAAGACACAGAGTATTTGTTTATCACATTGCATATGAAGGCATGTTGAGGGAGGGGTTCTCGACACAACTTGTACATCCTCAATTAAATTCTCACTTCTAAATTATATTAAATACTTTGATTAGTATTCTTGTCTGGAAAATCTCATGGACAGAGGAGTCTGGTAGGCTACAGTCCATGGGGTCGCTAAGAGTCGGACACGACTGAGCGACTTCACTTTGACTTTTCCCTTTCATGCATTGGAGAAGGAAATGGCAACCCAGTCCAGTGTTCTTGCCTGGAGAATCCGAGGGACGGGGGAGCCTGGTGGGCTGCCGTCTATGGGGTCGCACAGAGTTGGACACAACTGAAGCGACTTAGCAGCAGCAGCAGCATATATATATGGAGTACTAAAATCAGTAACAAAAAAGATATTTAATTTTTAAGAACAATAAAAAGGAAGAGATTGAAGGCAAGAACATTATGAGACAAAATTACAAAAACAGTCCTGAAAAGTGATGTTCAGGGAGAGAAAATGATTATTTAAGGATTTTTTTTAAAAGACTATTTGGAAAAGCTTCTGTGCTTTCTCCACTGATTGACTGACAGTTGTGGTTGCCTGGAAACGAGAACATTTAATGAGTATCCATTGTTTGGTAATCAGACCTGATTGTATTCCAGACAGATTAGAGATGGTGTTGTGAATAGAAACACATAATAAGCAGACTTACCAGGTACCCACAATTCATATTTCTTTCCTAAAGTTTGGAAAGTAAAGTCTCTGAAAGAGAATTATCAACAGAACCATATTAGAGTGATAAGTGATAAGGAAATTTGGCCATTGAGTAGTATTAGCTTTCTATTCTTATCAAAATCATTTCTGATAATAATTACATCTGAAAAAGATGATTTGAAGAAGCTTAGGGTTTTAATTTTTTCATATGCTTCCTCCAGGGAACATTAAAATAGGAATGCAAGTAAACTATTAATACTAATTCTTTGCAAGAATAATAGGTAATAACATGAAGGACTTGATATACATGTAGTCTGAATACGTTTAGTGTTTATTTACTAAGTTAAATAATATTTTTTGTAGATCGTGCATTCTCTACTTGACTGGGAATCCCTCTTATTCCTTTATTTTCATTTTATCATTTCAATATAGAAGAAATATCATTACTTATAATCACATAGTGTATTTTATATTATAATTTTATTTACATAATTCTTATTAGTAAGATTTAATAACAACAAATATTTTTTTGGTTAATATACAGGAAATCTAGTTAAGATCTAATTTTTTCCCCAAGCTTCACAAACTCTGAGGCAAAAATATAAAGGTAGGCTGAGTCTAGACTGTTAAGACCATGATTTTCTTTTAAGAGTTAACACTTTATTCTACATGTCATATGTCCATTTCCCATCTATGTCACCATATTCATATGAGGAGAATGGTTTCAAAATCTGAATATCCTATAAATATCATTCATAAAAGATGAATAAAAGATACTTTATTCATAAAAGATACTTTATTCATAAAAGATACTTTCATAAAAGATGTTGAAAGTGTTAGTCGCTCAGATATGTCCAACTCTTTGCCACCCCATGGACTGTAGCCCACCAGGCTCTTCTGTCCATGGAATCCTCCAGGCAAGAACAGTGGGGCGGGCAGCCGTTCCCTTCTCCAGAAGATCTTCTCCACCCAGGGATCGAACCTGGACCGGGGTCTCTTGCATTGCAGGTGGATTCTTTATCATCTGAGCCACCAGGGAAGCCTATATTTTCGTATGAGATATTGAGTAACAGTAAAAATTTCTCTATCAAAACTGCCCCCATCCCCATCCCCTGAGTCATGCTTATCAAAGCACTCTCTGTAACAAATTATTCAATATGTATTTGATTAGTACTGATTTTGTGCAGTTCATGGCAAAAGTCTTCTAAAACAATGAAGGTGGATTTATATTTTTTGAAGTTCAGATGTGTACCCTCAGTCAGAGAGAAGATATAATGTTATAAATGGTTACCTCTTTGTCATATTAGACATTGTAACAACTTTTATGCTGGATAATACATCATAAGATTGCTTCCAGTCAAATTCAGGATTTTTCAAAAATATTGCTTGGTTTACTCTAGAAACTTGAATAGAACAGAGTAGAAAAACCCAGACATCTGTACTATAAGGCATGGGAAATTCTGTCCCGAAAATAGAAACATACACACATGTGCTTAGATTGTATCAAATCCATATGAGTTTTAAAGTATGTTTTATTGTTGAAGTTATAGATTTTTCTTATTCACAAAAGATTTTCATGTTCATGGAAGATGAAATAAAAATGAAATAAAGGACAAAAATTAGTGGAAAGACCACAAGCTGCACTTCAGTTCTTATTCTGTACTTTTTCTCTGTCATTGGATCCTCTTTAACCTGAGTTTATTCACCACCCCAGTATTCTTGGGCTTCCCCTGTGGCTCAGAATCCATCTGCAATGTGGGACACCTGGGTTCGATCCCTGGGTTGGGAAGATACCCTGGTGAAGGGAAAGGCTACCCACTCCGATATTCTGGCCTAGAGAAATCTATGGACTGCATAGTCCATGGGGTTGCAAAGAGTAGGACACGACTGAGCAACTTTCACTTTCACACTTTGAAGTATTGATTTCATAGCTCTATAGTACAAACTATCCTGAAGTATCTTGAAGAATTTCTATATTTTGGGGTACTTAAACTATTTCTAAGTTTTCATCTCCTAAGTAATGTTGAAAAGTGTATCTTAGTACATAAAGATGTTGGATATTGGGGCTTATTTCACAAAAGGAGAACAATGATATGTGAAATTGTATACCTATGTTTGGAGGTAATGCTTTGATATTTATCATTTTCTGTTTTATTCTTTGCTTGTTTATCACATTGTTAATTTAGTGATTCTTTTATCAGTCAACAATAATTACAAACAATATTATTAAGCATCATATTGTTTAGCTTAGAAAAAACTGTGACATTTAAAAAGTTATTTTTTTAATTTCATAATCCATATTTTCAATCATCTTCGTGAGATGGTGCTTAGTCTATGCTTTCTCCACTGTTACTGGTAGTAGTATCAGAAAAAAAGTTAGTTTCTATTTTTTTCATTAGTTCTGGTGTGATATTTCTTTAACAGCTTCAATATTAGCTCTGTGATAATTAGATAAATTCCTAAACATTTTTGTCTGAGTTTCCTCACTTATAAAATGAAGTGAGATAGCTGTCTAAATTATAAAAATTAATAAATAAAATAATGCATGTCAAATTATGTAACACTGACACATTACACATTGAATAAATATTTCCTTTACACTCTTCAAAGGAAACCTGTACCAGCCACAGACTAGTCCAAGTGTGTTTCTTCTCAGATAGTGCCTGACTCTCTTATGCCCTCTCGTGGTCATCTGTGGAATTAATTCAACCTTATTTCACGAGGAACCTCGTAGGCTACAGTACATGGGGTTGCAAAGAGTCGGATAGGGCCAAGCCACATCACTTTTGTTTTTAAATTTCAAGATTGAACCATTCTATGTTCAAAACAATGGTCCCAACTCCAATACGCCGGGATTTAGAATGTAGAAAACATTCTGTAGACAAAAGAATTATAGACAAAATAATTTCAAGTGCTCTGAATAGATCATAAAAGATTTTACCAAAGATAGGTTCTTCTAAGTTTACACTAAGCTGTATGTTGGTTTGACCAGTTACTTGCCATGTTAAACAGAAGGAAAATAGTAATCAAATAATAAAAGATAATCAAACTTTGTTGAACATTTACCATTTATCAAGGTCTGTGCTAAAAGTTCCACATACATTCTCACATTTAATCCTAGCAAGAAACTGTGTGGTAAACATGATAAATAAAGGACAGTTAAAGAGCCTGAGTTTTAGGGTGGTTAAGTGTCTTATTCAAGATCTGTTCCAGCTGTTTCACTACAAAACCCTCACCTTTAACAGCTATACAGTCTTCTCTAGCTAAAAAAAAAAAAAAGTGTAATGAATAAAATTTCTCAGGTATCAGTGAATTACATCAAGAGACCAAATGCTATCATCCCTTTGCCCCATATTTCCTTCTAATTGTTGCTCCAGTTTTTTGGGTAGACTCCGGGAGCTGGTGATGGACAGGGAGGCCTGGCGTACTGCGGTCCATGGTGTCGCAAAGAGTCGGACACGACTGAGCAACTGAACTGAACTGATCCATCTAAGTAATTGGTATTTCCTTTTTAAAGTCTCAAATTCATCTACAACTAAATGTATCTTAAATATTTATCTTGGTTTATCTATACCAGGTCACAATATTCCCATCTCTACCTATTATGCCACATTGTGTTTTATCTCAAAAATTGCAGATTTGTCTGCCCAGATTTTCAAACTGGGAAACTTGGAGCTGTGCTTTATTTCCACTTCCTTTTCCTTCATCGGCAGCACCCCATCTATCAGAATATTTTTTGTCTCTTATTTCTTCAACTCTTCCTTCAGTGGAACATCCCAGGACACTGACATCAGTTTCCATAGCTCCTACAATAACCCCTTAATCCTCTTACTTGTTCTATCTTAGCCCAATTCTACACCAGCCATTTAAAAGGATATTTTCAATATTCAAATACTAACGTTTTACTTACCTACTCAAAGTGGTTCTGCAGCTTCTGATTTTACATAGAATAAAATCCACACCTGGTATGCATGCGTACTAAGTCTCTTCAGACTTGTCCGACGCTTTGGGACCCTATGGACTGTAGCCCACTAAGTTCCTCTGTCCATGAGGTTCTCCAGACAAGAATACTGGAGTGGGTGGAGAATGTCCTTCTCCAGGGGAATCTTCCTGACCCAGATACCCAGTCCATGTCTCTTACGTCTCCTGCAATAGCAGCTGGGTTCTTTACCACTAGCATCACCTGGGAAGCCCTGGTATGGCCCAACACAATTTGGTTTCTACCCATATGCCCATCTACTCTTGAATAAAACTCTAACCATTTTGGTCTTTCTTAATTTCTTCACACACATCACACTCATATTTCTAACCTGTGTCAGAATCTTGGTTTCCGTATCCTTATATCCTGGCTATGAGAAAAAGACAACACTTTATATTGGTTGCTGTTTTAGAGATTGTACAACAGCTTGTACAATTTTCCTGTCCCCCAAGACTGTTTGTCCTCCCCTGAAATTGTTTCACATCCAGTCCTTCCTCTTCTTGCTTTGTTTTATGTTTTTCTCCATGTTAATTATCACCTTCCAATGTAATATCCAATTTTCTTAAAATTATGCCACTTTGGGGGGTCAGTTTTCTCCACCAGAATGGAAACGTCATGGGGGGGGGATCTTTGTCTCTCTTGATCATTTGTGTGACCACCCATCACAGGGCCTTGTGCATAGTGGAAACTCCATACATCATTGATGACTGAATGACAAAACGAATGAGCGATTTTAGGAAAACTTTATCATGCAAGGAAACTAGAGTATAGACTTTTGGCATACTTACTCAAAAGCTGTCTACTTTTACAGAAATTCTTTTATTTTCTCAGTTTGAAAATTCATTTAAATTATCTGGCATTGAGTAATAATATGCCTTGTTTTATTTGGCTAGACACCTGTGACAGTTATGTTTATTATTTAATTTTACCATGCTTTCTAGGCATGTATTGACAATAGAAGCTATACAGAAAGCTCTGATGTAACTCCAGGTTAAGGAGATAATCTGTACTGTACTTTTAGTTTGGCCCCTCTGTCCTTCTGATGTGGTTCCATTATTTACATTTGAGAATTTCCTTTCTTTGTGGTACTGTGTAATACTCCAAGTTCGTATTTTACTTGCCATGTTTTGGCCATAGAATCAAATATTTTCTAAATGATCCCTGAATATTTTTTAATTGGAAAAGGCATTAAGAACCAAGGTATGGATTGTGTTCATAGCTACTGAAGTGTCACTTCTTAAAGACACTCTGATTAGACAGGGCAAGAAAACCATGCATATACGAACCCCTGTATATTTATTTATAACTATAAACATTATATGTACATTTGTATACACGGTTACGGGCTTCCCCAGTGGCACTAGTGGTAAAGAACCTGCCTACCAATGCAGGAGACATTAGAGATGGTGGTTCGACCCCTGGGTCAGGAAGATCCCGTGGAGGAGGGCGTGGCAATCCACTCCAGTATTCTTGCCTGGAGAATCCCATGGACAAAGGAGTCTGGTGGGCTTTAGCCCACACCGTCTCAAAGAGTAGAGCACAATTCAATCAACTTAGAACACATATATAGGTATATCACAATGCATGTGTGTGTATTAGCATGTGTATATAGTAAACGTGGGTTTATATTGATATCTCTCTTCTAGCCCTGAACAGTCCGTTTACTTTCCCCCTCCCACATACCTTGCTTACGCATTGCTTTGTGTGAAACCTGACTCATTGTCTATCATCTATTTTCTTATTTGTGCAAGTCTAGTTCATCAAGTAATTTCAGAATTGCTAAGCTGAGGACCTTTCTGGAGTTTATTTTACTCCTCCTTCTTAGAGTCCTCAGTGCTCTGATAAGATGAAGTGTGCTTTATGGGTTTGCACATTAACTGGCTCAGTTTGGCTTTTTGAGTAAGAGTGGAATGATGATCTCTCACAACATTACTACCTGTAAACTGGAAATCCTATTTTCTAATTTTTATATGGATGATTAACTCCTATTTTTCAGTCACTTCCCTTCTACTATCTATATTTAAGGCTACTGTCAATTATCATTGACATTTAGTCTTCTTATGCAGCAGTTCTGTAATTATTAAGATAAAATACTGTTAATAGTATGATTTCTTTTTAGACTATATGCTGTTTATAAATCATGCTTAAAAGCAACCTTAAGTACATTTGCTAATTTTATTTGTTGCCGTTGTTTTTACTTTGGCATATTTGCAGTGTGATCAGTGACTTTATTCTGCATGGTTTCAGTATTTTTACTTTCTTTAACCATTTGATCCAGTTTATCCTTGCCATACAGTACTGTCATTTATAATAAGAAATATATATTTGGTCTTCAACCTAGGTTCTGGTATAAAGTAACTAAAACCTTTAAAATGTCCTATGATACTGGTGATAAAGGTTTATTCTGTTATGGTAATAAGATGAGTTTTGGATCCCACTTAAAATGAGGCCTGGTTGCTTAGAGAACCAACCATGTGATTAAAGTGTTAGAATTTAAGTTTACCTCCAGGTAGAGGAGAGGGATTGAAAGCCGAATTGACGTTCAATGATTTCATCAATCATGACTGCATAAAGAAGCCTCCCTAAAAACCAAAAAAATGATGAGCTTCAGAGAGTTGTGTTGGTGAACACAAGGATGTGCTGGGAGAGTGTCATGCCTGTAGAAGGCATGGAAGCTCCAGGTCCCTTCCCCATGTCTTGTCCTATGCTTCTATCTTGTCTGGCTCTTCCTGAGTCACACCCTTATATAATACATTGGTAATATAGTAAGTAAAGTATTCCTCTGAGTTCCGATACACAAAGAAATTCATTAAATCTGAGGATGGGGTCCTTTGAGAGTCTCTGTTCATAGCCTGTCAGTCAGAAACACATAACAACCTAGGCTTGTGACTGGTGTCTGAAGTGTATATGTCTGTGGCCGTGTGTGTGTATTGTAGCAGGGAGGTCTTACAAGACCAAACCCTTAACCTGTGAAATCTGATACTGGTTCAAGTAGATGGAAAGTGTCAGAATTGAGCTGAATTGTAGGGCATCCTACTGTCGTCCTGAGAATTGCTTGTTTTGGTGTGGGTGACCCCTGTACACACACGCATACTTTGGGGTTAGTAGCACAACACCAAGAATGATGAATTTTTAAGTGTTGTATATACTTGAAAAGAGTGTTTACTGCATATTTGGGCAATAGAGCTGTGTATAAGGGGAATTCTATTGTTAATGTTGTCAAATCTTTCATATTTTTACTGATGTTTTATCTATATTTTCTGTGCACATGTTCTATCATATGTGATAGAAGTATGTTTACATCAATATGAATGATGGTTTCCTTCTTTTTTTTCTCGTTCCTATTTTTGTTGTTTCTTTCTTTATGTATTTTGAAACCATGCTATCAAGCGCCAACTGTTTAGATTAGATGGATTGAATATTTCAACTTTATAAACTATCCTTTGTTTATAGTTTAAATTTTCCCTGCATATAAACATAAAATAGACATATTAGCTTTCTTGTGGATAGCATATTTATAAACATCAATTTCAATTATTATTTTTTTTAATTTTATTGGAGTGTAGTTGATTTACAGGACTTCAATGTCATGTTAATTTTTGCTATACAGCAAAGTGAATCAGTTACACATATATCCACTCTTTTTTAGATTCTGCTCCCATATTGGTCATTACAGAATACTGAATAGAGTTCCCTGTATTATACAGTAGGTCTTTATTAGTTATCTATTTTATATACATGCTTGTGTGTGCATGCTAAGTTGTTTCAGTCATGACCTACTCTTTATGACCCTATGGACTGTAGCCCTCCAGGATCCTCTGTCATGGGATTCTCCAGGCAAGAATACTGGAGTGGGTTGCCATGCTCTCCTCCATGCTATCTTCTCAACAACCCAGGGATGGAATCTGCCTCTCTTAAGTCTCTTGCATTGATAGGGAGGTTCTTTATCACTAGCATCATCTGAGAAGCCCATCTTATATACAGTAGTGTGTATATATCAACCCCATTCTTCTAATTTGTCCCTCCCCATCAATTACTTTACATTCAAACTTTCTGCCTAGCAACTCTTTAGATATATGTATTATTCACAGCATACTTTTTATTTAGCAGTGAAATTATATTTAAGGGGACTTCCCTGGTGGCTCAGTGGTAAAGAATCTGCCTGCAATGCAGGAGATGCAGTTCCAATCCCTGGGTCAGCAAGGAAATGGCGATCCACTCCTGTATTCTTATCTGGGAAATCCCATGGACAGAGCCTGGTGGGGTACAGTCCACGGGGTTGCAAAAGAGTCAGATACAGCTTAGCGACTAACAAATACACCACATCATTATATAGAGAGCATTTAGTGCACTTATATTTAATATAATTTCTCATTTATGATGTGATTTTAATTTTTTCTACCTGCTCTACGTACCCACTTTCTCATGACAAACTTTTATTTTTTCATTTTCCCAGATTTGATAGATGTATTTGTTTGGAACATCAGTTTTTTTAAATTGATGTATAGTTGATGAGCAATATATATTTCAGGTGTATAAATAGTGATTCAAAATTTTTGAAGGTTATTCTCAATTTATGATTATGAAAATTGACAATACTTCCTGTGTTGTATAATATATCCTTGTAGCTTATCTATTTTGTATATAGCTGCTTGTACCTCTTAATTCCCTACCCCTATCTTGCCCCTCATCTCTTCCCTTTCTCCACTGGTAATCACATTTGTTCTCTGGATTTGTGATACTATTTCTTTTTTGTAGTTGTTATATTTACTAGTTTAATTTTTTAGGTTCAACATATAAGTCATATCATTCAGTATTTTTCTTTTGCTTTAGCTAATTTCACTTAGCATGATACTCTCCAAGTTCATTCACGTTGTTGCAAATGACCAAATTTAATTCTTAGGGCTAAGTTGTATTCCATTATATATATGTATGTGTATATATATATGTGTGTGTGTGTGTGTGTATGTCTCATGTTCTTTATTCATCTATTGATGGACACTTAGGTTGCTTCCATATTTGGAAATTGTAAATAATGCTGCTATGAACATTTGTGTGCATGTATTCCCTGGTGGCTCAGAAAGTAAAGAATCTACCTGCAATGTGCGAGACCTGGGTTCAATCCTTAGGTTGGGAAGATCCCCTGGAGAAGGGAATGGCAACCCACTCAAGTATTCTTGCCTGGAGAATTTCATGGACAAGAGCCTGGTGAGCTACAGTCATAGGGTCACAAAGAGTCTGACATGACTGAGCGACTAACACACTCATCTTTTCAAATTAGTGTGTTTTTTTCAGATATATTTCCAGGAGTGGGACTTCTGAGTCTTATGGCAGTTCTATTTTTATTTTTGGAGAAATGTTTTCCACCCTGCACCAATTTACATTCCCACTAACAGTGTACAAAGGTTCCCTTTTCTCTACATTTTTGCTAGCATTTGTTATCTTTATTCTTTTTTGATGATAGCTTCTAGGAGTTTTATGGTTTCCAGCCTTACATTTGTCATTAAACCATTTTGAATTTAATTTTATATATGGTTTTAAAGAATATTCATTATTTTACTTGTAGCCTTCAGCAGTTTTCTCAGAACCATTTATTTATTAATTTTTCTTGGAGTATAGCTGATTTACAATGTTGTATTAGTTTCAGGTGTGCAGCAAAGTGAGCCAGATATACATATATCCACTCTTTAAGATTCTGTTCCCATACAGGCTATTACAGAGCACTGAGTTCCCTGTGCTATACAGCAGTTTATTAGTTATCTATATTATATATAGTAGTCAGTCTCCCAATTTATCCCCTCCTCTCCCTGGTAACCATAAATTTGTTTTATACATCTGTGACTCTTCTGTTTTGTAAATAAGTTGATTTGCACATTTTTTTTTTTGGATTCCACATATAAGCGATTTATATGATATGTTTTTATGTCTTAGTTCATTCAGCATGACGGTCTCTAGCTCCACTCACACTACTGCAAATAGCATTATTTTATTCTTTTTATGGCTGAGTAATATTGCATTGTATATATGTGAAGTGAGTCACTCAGTCATGTCCAATTCTTTGTGACCCCCATGGACTATACAGTCCATGGAATTCTCCAGGCCAGAATACTGGAGTCGGTAGCCTTTCCCTTCTCTAGCAGTCTTCCCAACCCAGGGACTGAACCCAGGTCTCCTGCATTGCAGGAAGATTCTTTACCAGCTGAGCTACCAAGGAAGCCCATTGAATGTATGTACCACATCTTTTTTATCCATTCTTCTGTTGATGGACAGTTAAGTTGCATTCATGTCCTGGCTTTTGTAAATAGTGCTGTAGTGAACATTGAGAGGTATGTCAGTTTTTGAACTATGGTTTTCTTTGGATATATGCCTAGAAGTGGGATTGATGTGTCATATGGCAGTACTATTTTTAGTTTTTTAACTTGTTTTCCATTGTGGCTGTAAAAATTTACATTTCCACCAATTGTGTAGGAGGGTTCCCTTTTCTCCATACTGTCTCCAGCATTTATCCTTCATGGATTTTTTGATGATTGTCGTTCTGATCAGTGTAAGGTGATAACTCACTGTAGTTGTGATTTGCAATTCTGTAATAATTGGTGATATAGAGTATCTTTTCAAAGATGGCTTTTTGGCCATCTGTGTGTCTTCTTTCTTCTTTAGAGAAATTCTTTAAATCTTCTGCCCATCTTTTTCATCTTTTTGTAATATTGATCTGCATGAGTTGTTTGTGTATTTTGGAGATTAATCCCTCATCAGTGCTTATTTGCAGATATTTTTTTTTCTCCCATTCTGAGGATTGTCTTTTTGTTTTGTGTATGGTTTCCTTCCAGCATCATTTATTGAAGATTTTTTTTTTCATTTTATATTCTCCCTTCCTTTATCATATAGTAATTGGCCATAAGTGAGTGGGTGTATTCCTGAGCTCTTTATTCTGGTCCATTGGTCTATGAGTCAGCACTGTACTATTTTGATTACTGTAGCTTTATGGTATAGTACAAATTCAAGAAGCCTGACTCCTCCAGCTATGATCATCTTTTTCAAGCTTGCTTTGAGTATTTGGGATTTTTTATGTTTCCATATCAATTTTAAAATAATTTGTTCTAATTCTCTGAAAAATTCCCTTTATATTTTGATAGGGATGACATTGAATCTTTAGATAACTCTGAGTTGTACAATCATTTTAACAATTTTAAATCTTCCAAACCATGTACATTAATTTTGTATTCTTTACAAATTTATAATTTTACTGATTTCAGTGATGAGCTCTAATAGCTTTCTGGTGGCATCTTTAGGATTTGCTATATATAGCATCGTATCATCTGCAAACCATTACGTGTCTTAAACTTTTTGATTATTTATAGCTTTCTACTTTTCCTGTTCTATGTTTAGTAATTTTCTAGAAATTAAAGCTTCCATTCTTTATTTAGTAAAGACTAACATTATTTCACAAGTTTATATTTTTGTCATTCCTGAAAATGCCAGAAACTTAAAACATTTTATCTCCATTTACCTCTTATTTGATTCTGCTCTTTTCTAATATTTCAGATTCTCCAGTCCTTAGTCCTTGAGAATGATTCACTCTTCAAGATAAATATTACTATGTTTACTGTATATAACCTTATATGTGCAAACTTCTTTGAATCAATTAATGATTCACTACTCTAGTAATAAAAGACTTTAACATTTATAGCTTATATTATGAAAATAGCAAAGAAAAAATGCATCTTTCACATGTGCATCTGATTTTCAGAATTCCATACTCTGTTAGTATAATATATTGAGTGATATGAGAGATCATTTTTAATACCACATTCTATCAGAATTTTATTCTTTCAGAAACACTCAGCTCCTATCTTTTTAAAAATATGTCAGTACTATTCCTTCCAGTACTTCCAGCATTCATACTTGATACCTTTAATTCTTAACCATCACATCCATGTCAGTATTGAACTGCCACCAGATTAACTCCCACTTACTTTCCAAACTTAGTTTCTTCTTTCATTTTGTTCTATATCTTCTGTTACTCAAAAGAATTAGTTTTTGCATGGTATACTGCAAAATCTTCCTAGCTTATTTTCTTATTTTTGTTCTTTTTAATAGTCAAGTATGTCTAATGAAAATATTGATGTAAGGTACCCTCACCTGGGTTAAACTGTTCAAATAGAGTGCTCCTCATTGCCATAAAATAATTTACAACCATCATGATGTTTGGAATCTTCTACAATCTATTCATTGCTCATCTTTCTAGACTTATATTTTGCTACTCTGTCTTCTGCATTTTATTTTACAGAAATATTATACCTAATCTCAGGCTGTGTTCAATCGCTGATGGGTAAGGAAATAAGGAAGAAAAGAGAAGGGAAATTGTTTCTTAAGTTATGCTTAGTATGGTATATTGAAGCACGTATTTTAAGAAAATAAATGTATCATAAGAGTTTCAAAATTGAACACCTAAGAAAATACTCAATGCCAATATTCACGTGGAAAATAAAGCAGGACTATTTGAGACAAATAAATATATTCAAATCTCTAGAAATAGTCTTTTGAACTTTAGTAATCAATTATTAAGATCATTAAATAATCAGTTATTAGTTATTTTAGTGAATATTCATGCTATTTATTTTCTGTATAATTCCATTCTAAAGAGGAGATAGCTTTATGAAAAGTTCATGTAAATATCTAAAATTATCTTATGTGAAAGTGATATCTGAACATTATTTGAGGTACTTGTTGACTTGTCTTTGTAAATTAACAAGAAATTTTTGTCTGTGAGAGAATAAACTTCCTCAAAAACATATTACTTTTGTTGTAATGAGATGGCATGGATTTAATTCTAAGGAGATTACTTAACACAATTTTGAGAGATCTCAGAGTAATTTTATTTAGCAATTATTCATTGCATTATAGCCCTGAGACACAAATCTTACAAGTTTATTTCACAGATGTGCTTAAAAAAAAAAAAAACTGATATTTTTGCCTAAATTATAAGTGACTTCATATCTATAGTGTATTGTTTGGTCATTGTAAACAAGTAGCACAGAAAGTTTTAAAAGAAAAAAGAGAGAAATTGCTTTTATGTCCATTTCTGGAGATAAATGCTCACAATTTTGTTCCATACAACCATGTGTGCATATAGTTTTGAAATTATGGGAGGGATTTCCACAACGTTGGTAGGCTGTTTGAAGGTTTTTGTCTGTTCCCTATGGTAAGGTCTTTGCCTTTTTCTTCTTGCAAATAAGCATAGATACCAGTGTTTGGCTGCTGGCTTTGGGTGTGTAGAAGCTGGAAAAGAGAACGACCATTTTGTTGGCACAGATTATAGCTGGACGGGTTTACTCATGGTGCCAGAGAGAATAGTTATAAATCTTTGATTATGATGGCTTCCTTGGTTTTTAATCCTAGATAAATCTAAGAATCCTTGTCCACAGAGAGAAGCAGAGAAAGATAAAATCAAAAGCCTAGAGAGAGTAACCCCCAGTAGAGATATATAGCAGGGTAATCTAGTCGAGGTGAGAGAGTGAGACATACCAGCAAAGGGAAATTTAAGGACCTGTTAAAAAAAAAAAATATATATATATATATATATATATAACAACAAACACACAAGGATTAAGAAAAGCAGTGTCTGAAATATTTGAGAATATTAAAAATATGAAATCAAAACTCCTCCTC
This sequence comes from Okapia johnstoni, assembly GCA_024291935.2. Classification (NCBI taxonomy): domain Eukaryota; kingdom Metazoa; phylum Chordata; class Mammalia; order Artiodactyla; family Giraffidae; genus Okapia; species Okapia johnstoni. Next base: position 28,007,963 of record CM044309.1, read on the forward strand.
TAAGAGGATGTGTAGTAATTAATTAGAGGTCTACTGTATTCTTTAAATAGAAGGCCACATCCTCCAGCCCGATATTAAAAATGTAGTTTGTGTCCTCTAAGCTTCAGGGACTATCAATGAGAACAAGAAGGAAGGGAAAAATGGATGCCAGGAAACTACTCAAGAATTCCCTGTTTTTGTAAGAAGACTCAAATATTTAATCTAATGAAGCCCTTTACAATTATTGAAGCATGTTTCTAAATCATGTTCAGTTGGTTTAGCAGCAGGAAGTGTCTGACTGCATTTACTGATGCTGAATGTAAATCTCTTTCAACTATAAGTTCAAATGCCTGACTGAAATTTAGACATTACATAAGTAATGAAATAGAAATATTCAATTCATTTACTCACTTAATCCTTCATTTGGAATTGTTTATTTTCAATACCAGATAATGTAGGGCTATATAGATCATTTTAAGGATTTTAACTTTACCACTGTGAATTTTGTCTGCTGGAGTTTTGGTTTCTCTCTGTTCTTGTTGGGAAACTATGGAAATATATTAGTCCACTCAGTAATACGGTTGCAGTAATCCACTCAGTAATATGTTATAGGAATATAGTTAGTCTGGTAGAGTGGGCATGTGCTCAGTTGTCCTCACTTTGTTTGTGACCCCATGGACTGTAGCTTGCTAGGCTCCTCTGTCCATGGAATTTTCCAGGCAAGAATACTGGAGTGGTTTGCCATTACCCCCTCCAGGGGATCTTCCTGACCCAGGGATTAAACCGTTGTCTCCTGCATCAGAGGGCAGATTCTTTACCACTGCACCACCTGGAAAGCTAGTTAATCTGGTAGATGGTGATAAAGATTCTCTCTTTGACCAAACTCTACTTGGACTCCTCTGAGTTCTTTTTCAACTAGGCTTTGACTTTTGTGTTTATCTCCGTATTGTTCAATTTAAGCAAGAATCCTATTAAATCATTCTAGCCAGAATCCCCAATCCTTAATATCTGATTATCTACAGTATGTGGTTCCTCATTCTCCTTCCACCAGGTGATGTAGGTGATATCTGGCCTACCCTCAGTAAAAGTTCTTTTAGGTCAGTTTAGCCAAAATTCCCCATTATCTCTGTTTTTTGTTTTTCCTGCTAATCCCAAATTCCCAATCAATATCTCTGCCTTCCCCTAGGCAGCTACAAGTCTATTCTCTGTGAGTCTGTTTCATAGGTGAATTCATTTGTGTCATATTTTAGAATCCACATATTTGTGATATCATATGGGATATTTTTCTGACTTCACTTAGAGTATGATAATCTCTAAATCAATCCATCTTGTTGCAAATGGCATGATTTCATTTTTTTTATGGCTGAGAAGTATATATATGTACCACATCTTTATTCATTCATATGTCAATGGACATTTAGGTTGCCTCCATGTCTTGGCTATTGTGAGTAGTCTTATTATGAACACAGTGGTGGATATATCTTTTCGGATTGCAGTTTTGTCTGGATATATGGCCAGGTGTGGAATTCCAGGATCACATGGCAACTCTAGTTTTAGATTTTTGAGGAATCTCCATACTTTTTTAAAATAGTGGATGTACCAATTTATATTTCTACGTACAGTGTAGGAAGGTTCCCTTTCCTTCACACCCTCTCCAGGATTTGTTCTTTATAGGATTTTAAATGATGATGGACATTCTGAATGGTGTGAGGTGGTACCTCACTGAAGTTTTGATTGGCATTTCTCTAATAATTAGTGTTGTTGAGCATTGGTGCATATATCTCTTGGCCATCTGTCTTCCTTGGAAGAATGTCTATTTAGGTCTCCTGCCCATTTTTTGATGGGGTTTTCTGTCGTTGTTGAGTGGTAAGAGCTGTTTGTATATTTTGGAAATTAAGCCCCTGTCAGTTGCATCATTTACAAATATTTTCATCCAGCCTGTAGGTTGCCATTTTGTTTTGTTTATTATTTCCATTGTGGTACCAAAGCTTGTAAGTTTGATTAAGTCCTTTTTATTTATTTTTGTCTTTCTTTGTCTTGGGAGACTGTCCCAATATTGGTATGATTTATATCAGAGAATGTTTTGCCCATGTTTCTTCTAGGAGGTTTATAGTGTCATGTTTATATTTAAAAGTATTTGAGTTCATTTTTGTGTATGGGTGAGGGTGGCTTCTAACTTCACTAATTCACATGCCAGTATCCAACTTTCCAAACACCATTTGCTGAAGAGACTGTCTTTTCCCCATTGTATAATCTTGCTGCCTTTGTCAAAAATTAATTGATTGTAGATGTATGAGTTTATTTCTTGGCTCTCTTTCTTTTCTATTGATTCATAAGTCTGTTTTTGTGCCAATACCACACTGTTTTGATTTCTGTTGCTTTTGTATGAAGTCTGGGAGAGTTCTGTCTCCTGCTTTGTTATTATTTGTTTTTCCCTCAGAATTGCTTGCTTTGACAATTCTGGGTCTTTTACAGTTCCATATAAATTTTAGGATTTTTTAATTTCAGTTTATTTTTAAAAAGTCATGGTAATTTAATAGGGCTGACATTAAATCTGTAGACTACTTGTGGTGATATGACCATTTTAAGAATATTAATTCTTCTAATCCAAGAACATGGGCTATTTTTCCATTTCATTGAATCTTCAACAACGACTCTTTTAGTCACATTTTACTTGGTTCACTACTTGTTTTATTAGAATGATGAAGAAAACTAGGGTTTGTCAGATGCCTTCCTATGATAGAAATAGCTTTCATAAACAATCACACAAAAAACTTTGATCACTATTTTCCATTTATGTAACATGATTTCCTTATTTAAATATTTAAAATGTTACATAGAATGATGCCAATGTATATGTTTGAGTGTAGAAAAAGAGTTTAAAAATGTTTCTAAAAAATCATTGGATAGGAAAATCATTTGGATTTATTCTTACAAATAAAAATGGTAAAAATATTATGAAATTACACAAAACTGTATAAACTCAAAATACTACAGAATCAAACATTACTTTTTCCTTATAAAAAATCATAAGATAAAGAAATGACCAAGTTACTGTCTTCTTCTCGGGGAGCTAAGCCATAAGCAGGAATATTATATTTTATGCTACTTTTTGGTAGAAACCATCTCTTTATTAAGCATTTTATATTCCCTTGTATATCTCAGAATAGTATCATCTTTTTGAGCTAATATTTATAAATTATATCAGCCCTTTCACAGGTCAAGTTCTTGATTATCTTTTTAACTCAATGCAACTTTCATTAAAAATGTGTTCCAATATATTCTTTCCTTTTTCATTGTTTTTAAAATTACAGATATAGATACTCTGAGAGATAGTGTAATACTTTTTTAAAACAAAAATCATAGATATAGGAACAGTTCTCCTAACAAAGTTAAGGATTTGACAGAGGATATCTAGAAATCTGTGTTTCCATATATTAGAATATTTCTTAAAATAAATCTGATAATGTAGTCACTTATTTCTTAACAAAACTTTACATGTATAGCTAGATTTCCCCTAAACACATTTATTTTCATTATATGAGTACAAATATATATTGAAATTCCTTATCCCCAGTGACACTCACATTTACATTTCTTATCTAGAAATTTAGCCAAAATTTTTCTCAGACAGCAGTGACATTCATAGACTCTTGGACTACCAGATTACCACCTAATTCTCTAATGGGGTTCCTGAGATCTAAAATGATGTGGTTAATGTGTTCAATAATGAGATTTGTATGAAAATCAGTCTATAGCAAGAAGAAGAATTTAACCTTTCAAGATCATTCTAGGATATTCAGTCCTACAAATAAAATTATTAGCAAATAGCTTTTAAATATTTCACATAAATACAATGCTGTCTTTGCTATGGCCAACTAGCTCCTTACAGACCCAACCCACCAACAAATGATAACTGGGCAATCTGAAAATTCTGGATAATTTTTTTAAAAGCAATAATCTGAAAGCTCTATTTTGTTGTGAACAAAAAGTACATTTGGGAGGTGATTAAATACTGTAAAAAGAGAACTTTATGATATGAAAAACACGTTTCATTGTATTAACTCTGAAAGCTGGCCATAATTGGTGCATAGGATATAGCACTGAAAAATATGCTAATTGAACAGTTTAAAATGCATGTGTTGGATAAATTAAATATTAGATTATATAACCATATATACATAATATTATAGAAGATATGATTTGTAAACTTTTAGCTCTTAAATAACTTAAACTTGGTGGAGATAAAGACAAAATAAAAATGTGAGAAAGAGATTGAGTTGAAGATGAGTAGAACTATCGTATATCTTATTCTAACTTCCCCTCTTGTGTATAACCTCTCACTTAAGTACTGAGAAATCTAGCTGCCACCATCTGCCATTCTTTTGATTATTTGCTCAGTTCTAATATAAACTTGTACTGGTTTCAGAATATTACTTATAACCCATTGAAAATAACTTGAACAACTATAGTATTTATATGTACTTATAAGGATACTATAACTTTAGTCTTTATTCTCCACTTGTTAAGCTGATTTTAAAAAGTATATTGAAATTGAAAAACACCCAGAAAAGCCATTGTGATGGTAAAAAAAGAACAACAACATTAGAAGATTCACTGTCTGATTTTAAAACTTAATATAAAAGCTACAGCAATAAAGTCAATGTGAAACTGTAGAAGGATTGACAGATGGATTACTAGAATAAAATACAGTATTCACAATAGACCTACAGAGATTTGTTACAAAGGTGCCAAGAGAATTAAAGAAGAAGAAGAACATCTCTGCCACAAATGGTTGAAATAACTGAATATCTATACATTAAAAGAAAAAGAAAAGCAGAAACTCTTAGATCTTATTTAAAAAATTAACACAAACCAGATAACTGCTCAAATATAAAGTGAAAATGTATAAGAAAACCTTTGTAACCTTGAGATAATATTTTTTGATAGAATGTCAAACATCAAAAAAAACTTGATATATTAGAATTCAAAGAATGTATAACCTTTATATTTTAAAAGATGTTATTAAAAGTTTGAGAAATGGAATAATAAGAGGGAAAAACAATTGAATAGACATTTCAAAAAGAGTAACAAATGACTGACAAGCACGTGAAATATTGTTAGTTTTCAGGAAATCTAAACATTTAACTTAGACCCATATCAAGAAATAAAATAGGTAATTCTCTACATTGTTTATGTTGGTATAAAATTTAAATCTATTTCAGGAAAAAATTGACAGCATATACTAATAACAATTATATACTTTCCCTATGAGTCAACATTTCAATTCTTATATATGCATGAAAAGAAATGAACGAAGTTTTTCACCAAAAAATAGTTTCTAACTGCTTTTACAGAGTATCCAAATACTGGAAACAACCTAAATGTATGTCAACAGCTCAATAAACCTATTGTGGCTTATTTATACAATGGGTTCTTACACAACAATGACAGTAAAGCAACTGCTGCGCCATGGGAAATGACGATAAGGAAAATAAAGCAGGCACAAAGGAACGTATACTTGCCACTGAATTTATGTGACGTTTGTGCACATGTGCTCAGTTGTGTCCGACTCTGCAACCCCATAGAACCTCCAGGTTCCTCTGTCCATGGGATTCTCCAAGCAAGAATATTAGAGCAGGCTACCATTTCCTCCTCCAGAGATTCTTTCAGATCTAGGGATGGAACTGCATCTCGGCATCAGAAGGCAGATTCTTTACTACTGAGCCTCCTGGGAAGCCCTATATTAAGTTCAAGGACAGGTAAAATCTATTCATGTTTTTAAGCTCTTAAAGCAATTTTCTCTTGGATTATTGCTATGGTTCAAACGTTTATGTCCTCTCAAAATTCGTAGGTTGAAATCTTAACCCCCAAAGGTGATATTTAGTAGTGAGTTCTTCAGACATGATTTAGCCATTGAACAACAACAACTTTGGGAGTTGATATGGTCATGAGAGTGGAACCCTCATGAATGGGATTAGTGCTCGTATAAATGAGAATTCCTAGAGCTCCTTTCTACCATTTGAAGACACAGCAGAAGCCTTTGAATGGGAAGAAGGGCCTCATAAAATCATGCTGGCACACTGCTCTCAGACTTCTAGGCTCTCGAACTGTAAGAAATAAATCTCTGTTGCTTTTATAAGCCACCCAGCCTTTAGTATTTTGTTCTAGCACTGCAATGGATGAAGACAGACATTGTCTGGATAGCAACAGAAGGAATTCTTCTGATATCTTGGCAATTACATAAGTGTTTGCATATATAAAATTCATTGAACTACACAGTTAAGAATAATTCACATTTATCTTTGTGCTCTATACTTAAACAAAAAAGCCAAAAAAATACATTTATTCAGAATTCCAAAATGAGAGAATAGAAAAATGAAGGTGGTCCATATTATTTATTAATGCTAATAAGTTAATATTAAGAAAGATGTTAGCTAAAAATATTTCTTAATCATTCGTACTATTGATGATCACACACAGACACGCACACAAACACTCCCCAAGAGGATATGAAAAGATTTAGAGCAATATTCCTAAGCGAAATGAAAGTGAAAGTCACTCAGTCATGTCCTACTCTTTGCGACCCCATGAACTATACAGTCCATGGAATTCTCCAGGCCAGACACTGGAGTGGGTAGCCTTTCCCTTCTCCAGGGGATCTTCACAACCCAGGGATCGAGCCCAGGTCTCCCACATTGCAGGCAGATTCTTTACCAGCTGAGCTACCAGGGAAGCCCAAGAATACTAAGCTGGCCTAAAAATTTCTTGAAAGAGCAAGGGATGGAGATTGAGTTAGCTTCTTGTTATGTTCAGGGTGAGGGATGCCAGTGAAAGGTCCTGCATGCTTGGTTTCAATCCTGCTCCGCACCAAAGGAGAAAACACTTGAGCATTTTGATCACTTTACCCAGATGTGTGGCACAGAGGAAAAAGAAAGGACGGGTGAGGTGTAGAAGCTGTCAGCACTTAAATATTACCATATAGACTCAAACTCTTATTGGAGAAGTGAAAGTATACAGTTGAATTATAAAATATCAATATCAAAATATGTAAGGTTAAGAATGAAATAATCAAGCTCAAATGTGAACATTAATTACAAATAATCATGGAGTGTAGTCAATAGGATAAAAGCATGTCAAGTCTATTTACCTCTAAAAGGAATCTTTGTTAAATATGTATAAAAGACGTCTAGTGTAACTTTTTAAGAAACAATGTATAACTTTGAAACTAGTTAAAGTAGCAATAAGCAAGCAAAAAAATCGCTATGAAGTCAAAGAAAACTATGAATCTATTAAATAGTAAAATATATCAGAGCAGGAAAAAAATAGTTTGCCATAAAAATCAATACATGAAATTCAACAAATTTAAATAGACTATAATACATACAAAGAGGTATTCAAATGAGATAAGCAGAAAACTGAATATATGTTAATTAAAGATGAATGAATATGAATGAATGAAAAACATTCACCTGAATGAATAAATGACTAAGGAATCTGAAAAAATTGGATTGAGAAAAGATGTAATAGGCAAGTAGAAACACAAAAATTTAGATCTAGGGTGAAAAAATAATTTAAGTGCATCTCATTAAACCCAGTGAGAAAAGTTTTAACAAAGTAGCAATTAATAGTAATAATTATATATATATGTAATAACATATCTTCAAACTACATAAAGCAAACACTGATAATACTGGAAGAAAAAAATTACAATGGGAGTTTAAAAAAAAAAATACAACCTGTACCTTGATAGATCAAGCTGACAAAAGTTCATTAAGCAAATATGAAACTTTAGACAATAAATACCTGTACATATATTGCTACCAACATTGGGAGAATTCCCATTGATTTCTAGCATATATAGGATGTTCACAAAACTGACCATAAGACAGCAAGCTAGACTCAGCAAATTTTCAACCATCATTATAAAAGCATATTTTTAATCATAGTTAAGTAAGAAATAACAAAGTGAGCAAAATATTATAAAATAGTTAAATTAATATTTTGCTTCTAAATAACTTTGGAGGAAAGATGAAATTGCAATAGAAATTACAAACATTTAGAATTGCAAGATAACAAAAACTATAACTCAAAATGGTGAAAGAGTAAAACAATGTTTATAGCAAAATTTATTACCCTAAAGACATGTTACAGAAGAAAAGTGGCTGGAAAATACTGAGTTAAATACCCAATTCAAGAAGTCACTAAAAGATAAGAATCATAAAAATAAAACTTTCACTCAAAAATTTTTTTAAATAATAGAAGGATGAATACATAAAAAGTAGTATCACTTAACAGTTTTAAAGAACACACATTAATGAAATGGGAAGATAAATAGAATCAACATAAGTCCAATATTCTGTTTCAAAAAATATTTTTTAAATAATCCTGGAAAAAATAGAGAAAAAATAATATTAAAATAAATATGAAAATGAGAGGAGTTACAATTGCTGCAAAGGTTAAAAAAATACAAAATTTAAAAGGTTAATTCTTTAAAAAATTCCTTATCATTAATTATAATAAACGGACTTAAAAGTGAAAGTAATTGCTAACAACAAAACTTTTGAATCTGCTCCTATTCCGCATTCACTTTAAAGCCTCCTAGAGATGGATATGTCTTAATAACCAAGAATTTTTCATTATCATCCTTTACCTTCTCCGTTTCTCAATTAACTACTCTAAAACTGTCATCCACTGATTAGAACTAAACTTTAATGATGATAATGCTCTTCTTCAAATAGTGTTGAATTTTTTGATGGACTAGTAAATCTTAGAACCTTGGGATTACACATCGAAAAGGTGACTTCCTACAAGTTTGTGAAATAATAAAGTGGCAGGAGGAGGATGCTGTAAGGGGAGGCCAAACAAATATTATATAACTTTTATTATTACTATTTATAAAAATACACTTTTTCTGAGTGAAGTTTGATGAGGTGCATAGTCACACTGTCTTGGTAGGAAGAGTCTATGTGGCCAATAAATCCTGTTTGGAGTCAGTCAGTTTGGGGTGCTAGAACTAAGTGTCAGAGAAATGACACGCCTCAAGCAACAGACATTTATTTCTCATTGTTCTGGAGGTTGAGAAGTTCAAGATCAAGGTGAGTGCAGAACCTATGTCTGGGAAGAACCCACTTCCAGCTTTGTATCAGATTGCTACCTCACTGTATCCTTAAGGCAGGACAGAGCTAGCAAGCTCCCATATCTTGTCTGGAAGGTCTCCAACCCCATTTATGGAGAATTCCAAGGTGGCTCAGTGGTAAAAAATCTGCCTACCAATGCAGGAGACACAGATTTAATCTCTGGGTCAGGAAGATCCCCTGAAGTAAGAAATGGTAACCTGCTCCAGTATTCTTGTCAGGAAACTTCCATGGACAAAAGAGCCTGGAGGGCTACAGTCCATAGGGTCAAAAAGAGTCAGACACCATAAACAACCCTATTTATGAGAGCTCCACCTTCATGAGCCTATTCACCTATCCACCTTCCAAAGGCCCAACCTCACAATACCATCATATTAGGAGTTGAGATTTTAAGGTATGAAAATTATAGAGATGCAAACATTCAGTGCAAAACAAAATCTGAGAGTGAAATTGACTCTACTATCACCTAACTTTTTATTTGGCAGCGGGGGTGATTATTAAGGAGAAGGATTCCCTGAGACTGATAAACCAAATGTTCTAAAAAGTAAGGATGGTTTAACATATAGAAATATAGTCATTATCTAGTCGTGTACATAGATTTTAATTATCTGTCATACATGTAGTATTAGGTTTTATGAAGACTACTATTTTTTTCTTACTGAAAGTTTTATTCCTTATCATAAGAGCATCTTATGTTATTTATGAAAGAATAGGAGATTAAAAAGCACAAAAAAGCCATGTATGTATATAATCCAAATCAGAATTTCTATTAACACTTTGTTGTGTTATCATTCTTTTTCCTGTGTGTTCTTTTGTGTGTATGTGTAGGTCCAAGCAAACAACAAATACATTTATAGCCAATTCTTGATTGTAGAAAATGATTAGCAAAAAACAAAACCAGTTTCTTAAGATTTGCTAAATTAGGTTTAAATGTATTAAGATCATAGTATGATAATATAGAAAACAATTAACTTTTATGATATTAGAAATGCCTAAAAGGCACATCCAGCCATTCTACCATTCAATCTGATAAGTATTCATGCAACTTTTACCTCGGCTTTTTTCTTAAAATATTTTTTCTACCTTGCAAAAGCAATAACAGTCATAAATAATATATATACCTACAGACCTGTAGGCAATGGTTTTTTGAAAAAGTGTATCTTCATTTAAGTCTTATAGCATTTTTTAAGTCTTATAGCTTAAATTGCTGAAGTCTCTAGGCTGTAATTATCTTAAAACATGAGTCATGCTTCTGTCTTTATTGATTAATCCCTCCCTAAGTTGCAGAAAGGCCTTATGAACACTCTGAAACTAAATTTATGATTTTCTTTCCTTAAAAAAGTAAGCAGAGTGTGGTTATCCCTCCTCTGTGCTTCCATAACACCTCACACAATTCTTCATTTTAGTGCTTACCTCACCATGCTGAAATTATTTGTTTGTATTTGTCTCTATTAAATAATGATCCCATTAAAGCAGTGCTTATTTCTTATACAACCCTAAACTCTTAGCATCTAGAAAAATTCTTGGCATGCAGTAGACGTCAGAATATAATTGTTTCTTCAAACCTGCTATATCACTATCACCAGCTTTAATGGCACAAGTTGTACAACAGTGTTGACAGAATGGCCTTTTTTCATCAAGTTATCTTTAGAGATTTCACATTTGCTATACACATTCAGTCATCCTAAAGTTTAGCAATTTCCATATGTTTACAAATTGTTAAATAATTTAACATGGAATTTGTGTGGTTCCCAAGTAAATAATAAATATACAATTGCAAATTGATTTCTGGTTTGGCCTGTGTCAACACTGAAAGAAATAGGACCAGTAATTATTTTGCAATATATGTGTGCATCAGATCATCAGGTTGTACATCTTAAACTTACACAATGTTGTTTGTCAATTATATTCTGATAAAACTGAAAAAAAAATGTTAACAACAACAATTAGGACCAGAACATTTCTGTAGCATACTCAGAAAGTCACACTAGACTTTCTCTACTGAGATTCAGTAAATCTCTACATTTAAAGAACTGTAATGGAATAGAATTGGCCACTACTATTGGGAGAATCTATTTTGTAGAAAAGACAAATACTTTTAAAAAATTTTTTAAATGTATCGATTTAATTAGGTGTTTTAAATAGCATAGTCTGCACAAGCCATACTAATTAAGAACTAGAATTGTGGTATGCACAGGTTTCTGCTAGAATATATATGTGTTAGTTGGCCATGTTTGAGTCTGCATTTTTAACCTTTCTACTGGTGCTATAGTAGCTCCAGTATATATTATAAGTATTATATATAGTATTTAAGTATATAAGTATCTTATATAGTATAAGACTGTGAGTCATATTCTTTTGGTTACCTATACTGGTGGCAACTTAATGCTGATTAGTGACTCAGGATTATAATATTGTATATTTTTATCTTAAGGAAAAGACCCTGATGCTGGACAAGACTGAGGGCAAAAGGAGAAGGGGGAGACACAGGATGAGATGATTGGATGGCATCACTGAGTGAATGGACATGAGTCTGCACAAACCCAGGGAGATAGTGAAGGACAGGGAAGGCTGGTGTGCTGCAGTTCATTGGGTCGCAAAGAGTCAGACCCAAGTTAGCAACTGAACAACACACCTCAAGAAACCTAGTTAAAATTAACAACATTATGAAAGGAGCATGCAGCATTTTAAGGCCATGTGTAGCAAAAATGGGATTTTTCAAAATCTAGAAGGCTTTGCCTTGAGGTATTTTATGATGATGTTGTGTGAGAGACTGGCCAGAGATAACTGTAGTGCTTTAAGTTAGTGATGTGATTTAGCTCTCGAGTTAATGCTGGAAAACGTAGCTGAGTTAAAATGTATAGAATGAATTTCTGTGAATCAAATTCAGGTTTAATTTAGAATTACTAACAGAGAATAAAATCTTGTTGATTTGAAGAAATAAAACCTAGGAGGCAATACATAATATTTCAAGTTAGATAGGTTTGAAGATTTGACCACTAAAGCTCTAGGAAATAATTTAGTTTACTACTACCCACTAACTCTGTAACTTGGGATATACGAAAGAAAAAATCCAGCCTAACAAAACATGTGGGAAAAAGTACAGAGCCTGCCAAAGTGAATTCTTCTAACAGCAAATAGGAGTGTAAATCATTTCAACCAACATAAAGGCCCCCCACAACAACTGGGGGAGCTGAACTCGTGACTTTAGCTGCCAATTTGATATTCAGGATCTATATAAATGTTGTGAACTTTATACATTGCCTTTAAAATTCTGTTTTCCCTGTGTGCATGTTCAGGCATGTCTGACTCTTTGCAGCCCCATGGACTGTAGCTCACTGGGCTTCTCTGTCCCTTTAATTTTCCAGGCAAGAATACTGGAATAAGACATTTCCTACCCCAGGGGTCTCACCCACCCACATCTCTTGCATCAGCAGGCAGATTGCTTACTATTGGCAGCACCAGAGAAGCCCCTAAGTTTTCCCTATCCTAATTCAAAGTACCAAAATGCATGATACCTCTCAAGCCAGAGATTTAGGAATCAACTTTGATTCTTCTATTCTCTTCACTTCCACATCCAATTACTGTCACTGCTACCTCCAGAATATGTCACAAACACATCATCTTCTCTTTGTTTCATATTTCTCCAGTCTAGACACCTGTGTCATCTCACCCATACCACTCACAGACCAAGTGGTCTCTGCTTCCATGTGGCTACCCTCCCAAATTTTCTCCAAATGGAAACCAGAATAATTTGTAGAAGCATAAATCTGCTCCTCTCTATCCTCTGCTTAAATTAGATATCTTCCAAATGAAATTTGAATAATGCCCAATCTCCATGTTAGTTCAAAAGCCCCTGTGACATTTGTTCCTCATCACCAAATCTCCATTTATATTGTTCTATTTTGAAAATTCTTGAACATGATGATCTTTATTTTACAGTATTTTTAAAGATGTATTATGTATAAAATTCACTATTTTAAAATGTATGCTTAAGTAATTTTTCACATATTCACAAAGCTGTGCAACCAGTATCACTAGCTAATTACAGAATATGTTTTTTTTATCACCTAGTAACAAATCGTATATCCATCAGCAGTCACATTTTTAGTTCTAGTCCCTGGTAGCCACTAATTTTTACAGATTTGCCTATCCTGGACATTTAATATAAATGAAATCATACAATGTGTGAAGTGTTTGGTTTCTTTTACTTAACCTACTGTTTTCAATGTTCAGCCATATTAAATGTATCCATATATATATATATATATTTTTTTTTTTTTGGTGAAAAAATATTCTATTGTATGGATATACCACATTTTGTTTACCCATTCATTAGTTGATACAAATCTGAGTTTTCTCTTGGGGGATATTAATTTAAAAATGCTGCTACAAATATCATGTACATATTTTTATGAACATATGTTTTCAATTCTCTTAGATAAAGGCTGGTTTCCAATTTTAAGCTATTGTGAATAATGCTGCTAGGAACATTCATGTACATATTTTTGTGTAGACATATGTTTTCAATTCTCATGGGTACATACCAAACCTTAAAATTGCTGTGGGAAACTTATGACTAGCCTTTTGAGTTCTACATTAAACATTTCCACAGCAGCAGCATCATTCTGTATTTCACTAGTTATGAAAGAAGTTTCCAATTTAATTGCATGTAGTTAGTATCAGAATTGAATTGTAGTATGCCTAGTTAACATTCCCAAGAGCGTTGGGGCATTGGTTGGTGTGAAGAAGATCTCTAAACATTTGGTGTCAGAGACGTTCTGTAGGTAGAATAACAGGTTTCTCTCTCTCTCTCTCTCTCTCTCTCTCGCACACACACACTCCTACTCCCCAAACTGGCTATAAACTAGACCACAAACAAGTTGTAAAATGTGAGTTAAAGATGATTTTGAGCAGTAGAAAAATCTTTGCTCTTTACATATTCTATGGCCAACTTGATAATCTAAATGAATGGTCCAATACCTAATTGAATGGAGTAGTAAAATCATTCATGTATGTTTATCTAAACAACTCACAGACTCCCACTGTTGTACATCAGAATACAGAAAAAGGTAATTTCCCTTTGATTTACAAACAGTTTATAACAAGGGTCCCCAACCCTTGGGGTTTCTGTTAGGAACTGGGCCCCATAGCAGGAAGTGAGTGGCAGGCAGATGAGACAGTAAAGCTTCATCTGTATTTACTGCTGCTCCTCATGGCTTGTATTACCACCTGAGCTTCACCTATCAAATCAGTGGTGGCATTAGATTCTCATAGGAGATGAACTCTAACCCTAAAGTCAAGGCGGAATATCCTGAGATGCCACAAAATAGAAATAAAGTGCACAATAAATGTAAACCTCTTGAATCATCCTGGAATCATCTCCTACCCTGCTGACCCTGTTCCTCCATGAAACCAATCCCTGGTGCCAAAATGGCTGGAGACTGCTACTCTGTAAAATTAAAGCACTGTCACAAAAATCAAATTAATTCAAAGAAATTAGCAGTATATACTTGTTATAGTTTCCAGTTATTAGAGAGTCTAGTAAGGTGCATTATATTATTTACTATATTCTGTACTTCATTGAAATCTCAGTGGATACATAGTACAGTTTTGGCATAGCAGACAAAATAACATGCTTCAAATAAATAATACAAATCAAAGATTTAAATATAGGCTTCTATGTAGAGTAAATGTCAAGAGGCCATATAGAATATCTCTACCACTATTCCAAGCAATCATCAGTCTTCATTGGATACATTTTAATGATTTTATTAGGCATTTCATTGTTTAAGCTTTCCTTCAGTGAACAGAGGGTCTAATAGGAACTTTCCTTGTATGTTCAACTTTACAGAGCAGGAAGTGTAGCTACTTCCAGAAGGAGGCAATCCTACGGTAAAAGGTGAGGATTTAGGACAAGAAGAGCAAGTATGAAGCCAGTGTTTATAAGCAATGTGTGCTTAGTCGCCCAGTCATGTCTGACTCTTTGTGACCCCATGGACTGTATATAGCCTGCCAGGCTTCTCCACCCATGGGGATTCTCCAGGCAAGAATACTGGAGAAGGCTGCCTGTCCTCCTCCAGGAGATCTTCCCAATCCAGGGATTGAACCCAGGTCTCTTTCATTGAAGGTGGATTCTTTACCATCTGAGCCACCAGGGAAGCCTGTGAATATTGGAGTGGATAGCCTATCACTTCTCCAGGGGAACTTCCTGACAGAGTAATCGAACCGGGGTCTCCTGCATTGCAAGTGGATTCCTTACCAGCTGAGCTACCAGGGAAATCCTTATAAGCAATAACAATTACTACAACATAATTGAGAATATATCCAGTGTGTCTTGTAAATAGTTCCTAGGAGAATTGTCTCATTAGGAGGTGAATGAATGTTTTGGCTGTCTAAACTCTGACAAAAAAATATAGCATTATTTTCCCAGAATGTCTACTTCCTCCAAAGACCAGTCTCCACATGGACATATTATTGCCAAGTTGATGAATTATAAGAGCTTTCTTTCCTGACATGTTAGCTGACACTATGTGAAGAGTGATAGTATAATACTAAGGAACAAGCTGTAAGTGAACCCATCCAGGGTTTAGCATTTTGGTAGGATAGATAGATAAGGAAGCAAGTAATTTTAACATAGTAGTATAGCAAATATCTCTTAGTAAAGCATTTATCATGTGAACACTGTGGAAATTTGCCTAATTGTGCCACAAAATCTAACTGATTAATAATTGTCTATTCTGCAGCTGATCCAATCAAGTCATGCTCACAATTTGAGTTTGTAAAAGAAAGTATCTTTTATTTTTCTGACTTTGGTATAATTTCTGTTTTGCACTTTTGCTTTCATGTATACTATAGAGACCACTAAGTAAATTGCCAAGAGATATGTAACACTGATTTTCATCACTGAGAAGATCTATAGTTTGATAAGTTCTTAATTAATATTAAAGAATAAAATAAACAAGTTTTTAAAGTAATTTAGCTTTTATGATGCAGAAACTAATTCTAAATTTTATTGCATGTACTCTAACGCCCAGGGCACTTGGCATAGCTAAAAATAAATAATGCATCATTGCTGATCAGACTGATAAACATGCTCTCGTTTTTCAACTGATTGTTAGAAAATGTTAATTAGATAATGTTGCAAAAATAATGAGTTCTCATGTGAAGTGGAAATCTTAAGTATCTTCTTTTTGTGCCTTGATACAGACTGACTAGTAGCTCCAGGGTAATTACATTCTAAAGTGCTAAACCAAGAACATTGGAAAGAGGTAAATTTTAGATCATAACTAGTCAGAAATTATATATAATTAAAATGTACATTTTAGGAATATTGCAATTTTGATAAACTATACAAGTAGACTTGAACTATATTAATTCTAAATACATTTTCTTCTGATTCTGGAGTTAATGTGTTTAAGTGTACTAATCTTGGATGTAAATATTAATTTATTTGATGGGGACTGGCCAAGATGTGAGAAGACTCTGAGTTTACCTCCTTCCATAAGCACGTCAAAACAACTATTGACAGAGCCGCTATCAATGAGAACAACCTGAAAATCAGCAGTGAAGTTCTTCTACAACTAAAGATATAAAGAAAGAAATACAATGAGATGAATAAGAGAGGTGGAGACATGGTATTGAGAAGACTCATGTCCCCAAGTAGGTGAACCACATACCCAAATAGGTGACCCACAGAAAGAATAATCACAATTGAAGAGATTTTCATCAAGGTTCCCCAGCCTGGGTATCCTGCATTGGATAAATAAGGCCCCAGAATATCTGGTTATGAAGGCCATCCGGGCTCGCATTTGGGAAATCCAGATGGCTGTAGGAAACAAAGACGACTCTTAAAAGGCACACACAGAATCTTAACATTTTTTTTTTTAAGAGAAGATACAGTAACTTCAAAAACTTCTGTGTCAGACGGACTCCTGGAGAGGCAGGAAGCAACTGGGTCTCACCTTAGAAACATAAACAAAGATGACAGCAATTTGGGGGAGCTCATTCTACTCTAAGGACACAAGCACTGGCAGGTGCAATTATGGAGATGTCCCTCAAGCTTCTTAGCACCAGAACCAGGCCCCAGCCACCAATCTGTCAGAATCAGTCTTGGGATCCCCCAGGCCAAGCAGCCAGCCATGCAAAGACACAGCCCCTTCTAGCAGCAGGCTGCAGCAGCTCTAGGCCTCTGAGCCTTCCTTCCCCCTTTGGACACAGTCCCATACACCAAAGGGGCCAGGATTCAGCCCCACTCACCAGCAGGCTGGCAGAAGCCCCAGTAACCTCCCGGGCCCAGCAGCTAACCATATCATGACCTGGTGCCACCCAATAATGTGCAGTAACCCTAGGATCTGGCCCCACTGGACTTCCCTGATGGCTCAGTGGTAAAGACTACACCTGCCAATGCAGGAGATGCAAGCCTGATCCCTGGGTCAGGAAGATTCCCTGGAGGAGGTAATGGCAATCCACTGCTGTATTCTTGCCTGGGAAATCCCATGGACAGAGGAGGCTACACTGCATAGGGTCACAAAAGAGTCAGACATGACTTAGTGACTAAACAACAAAACAACTGGCCTCACCCAGAAGTGAGCTGATTCAAGCCCCCAGATCCACTGACCCCTGAACCCAATCATACCAGTAGACCTGCACCAGGACTGGGACTCCTTTAACATGCAGTCAATCACACTATGACCCAGACCCACCCATTAGGAAACTACAGCCTCCATACTAGGTAAAGCCTGGCAGCAAACCAAGCAAAGACCAGACACATTTACCACTTCAGCCACAGTAGCTGATTCCACCACAACAAAAAGGTTCACAGAGCTAAACAGAGGGTGCCCCTAGATCATACAGGTCTCATGTAGAGGGTGGGAGGAGTTGTTGCTAGGCTCATAGGATGTTTCATACATAAGGCCACTTTTCAAGATTGAGAAATGAAACCTATCTACTTAATACATAAAGTTAGGCAAAATGAGGCAATAGAACAGTGTTTTCTAAACAAAGACACACGATAAAAATCTCAGAAGAACTACAGAAGGTAGAGGCAAGCAATTTAACCAATAAAAAGCTCAAAGTGAAAGTGAAAGTGAAGTCGCTCAGTCGTGTCCGACTCTTTGCAACCCCATGGACTGCAGCCTACCAGGCTCCTCTGTCCATGGGATTTTCTAGGCAAGAGTACTGGAGTGGGTTGCCATTTCCTTCTCCAGGAGACCTTCCCCACCCAGGTATTGAACCTGGGTCCCCTGCATTGAAGGCAGACGCTTTACCATCTGAGCCACCAGGGAAGTCCCAAGGCAATGGTAATAAAGATGTTTGATGAAATTGGGAGAAGAATGGATGAGCACAGTTTAACAAAGAGAAACCATGAAGAATCAAAAAGATCTGAACATAATAATTGAAATAAAATACTCTAGAAGGAATCAATAGCAGATTAGATGATAGAGAGGAACAGATCAGAGAACTGGAAGGAAGAGTGGCAAAAATCACTCAAGCTGAATAAAAAAAAAAAAATTTTTTTTAAATGAGAGCATATTAAGACATTCTTAGGAACATCATCAAACATACTAACTTTCACATTATAGGGGCCCAGAAGGAGAAGAGAAAGAGAAAGCGGCAGAGAATATATTCGAAGACATATAGCTAAAAATTTACCTAACTTGGGAAAGGAAACACACATTCAGATTCAGGAAGCATGTGTGTGTGTGCCGAGTTGCCTTAGTTGTGTCCACCTCTTTGTGACCCTATGGATTATAGCCTACCAGGCTCCTCTGTCCTTGGGATTCTCCAGGTAAGAATACTGGAGTGGGTTGCCATGTCCTTCTCCAGGAGATCTTTCCGACCCAGGGATTGAACCTACATCTCTATGTCTTGTGCATTGGCAAGCATGTTCTTTACCACTACCACCACCTGGGAAGCCCAGAAGGTCTCAAACAAGATCAAACCAAAGAAGTCCACAACAAGACACACTGTAACTGGCATAACAAAAATTAAAGATGAAGAGAGAATGCTAAAAGCAAAAAGGGAAAAGAAGTTAGTTATGTATAATACAAGGGGACTCCAATAAGAAAATCAATCAGTGGTCTTTAGAGCAGAAACTACAGGCCAGAGGGAGTGGCAGAAAATATTTAAAGCAATTAAAAGAAAAATCCTGTAGCCAAGAATATTATGTCCAGCAAGACTATCATTCAGATTTGAAGGAGAAATAGAGTTTTATAGAAAAACGAAAGCTAAAAACACTCAGCACCATAAAACCAGATTTAAATCATATCAAACATCTTTCCAGACTGCAACAGCATCACCCTGCAAATCAAGTAAAAGAAAAAAAAAAACAAAAAGCCAAAAACAAACCCATGAAGACTAAACACAACCAATGTCTCACTGAAGAATTTTTTTTTTAATGGAAACAAGTGAAAAGGAAAAACAGTGGTCAAAAATCTATGGGACACAGTAAAAACAGTCCTAAGAGGGAAGTTTATAGCAATACAAGCCTACCTCCGAAAATAAGAAAACTCTAAAACAACCTAAACCTACACCTAAGAAAATAGAAAAATAACAACAATCAAAACCCCCAAAGTTAGAAGAAATAATAAATATCAGAGCAGAAATAAATGAAATAGAAACTAAAAAAAAAAAAGAAGAAGAACCTAAAAAAATCAGTAAAACTAAGGGCTGGTTTTTTGAAGAAATACAACTGATAAAACTTTAGCCAGACTCAGTAAGACAAAAAGAGAAAAATGAAAGTGAAAGTGCTCAGTCATATCCAACTCTCTGTGACCCCATGGACTGTAGCCTACCAGGGTCATCTGTACATGGAATTTGTCAGGCCAGATACTGGAGTGGGTTGCCATGCTCTCCTCCAGGAGATCTTCCCAACCCAGAGATTGAACACAGGTCTCCCACATTGCAGGAGAATTTTTTACCATCTGAGCCACCAGGCAAGCCCAAGTTGAAGAGAGAAAATTGATAAACCTTTAGCCAGACTCATTAAGACAAAAAGAGAGAGGTCCCCCCCAAATCAGAAATTAAATAGGTATTTCAACCAACACTACAGAAATACAAAGGATCATAAGAGGTTAATACAAGCAATAACATACCCATAAAATGGACAACCAGAAAGAAATAGACAGATACCTGGAAATAAGCAATTTCCTAAGAACTAATCAGGCATAGAAAATAAAGGCAAATTACCAGTAATAAAATGGAATCAGTAATAAAAATAGTCCCAAACAAAAGTCCAGAACCAAAGAGCTTCACAGACGAATTCTACCAAACATTTAAAGAAGAGTTAACATCTATTCTCTCAAACAATTTCCAAAAATTTCAGGAGAGGAACACTTCTAAACTCATTCTGAGGTGGGAGATAGATGGGTCCCAGGCTGAACAGTTGGAGCTTGTCCCCTGTGTGAGCACAGGAGTGAGAGAGAAGTTGAGTTCTGACCAGATAAGAGATAAAGAGACCACATATTCCTCATTCTTAAGGTCAAGAAGACCTTCCCAACTATACATGAGCAGAAAGGCTCCTTGGAGGCCAAAGGCAGGGGGGTGCCACCCCAAAGTAGGATGTCAACCTACCCATAGACCTCTTCTGTAGAATCCATATTGGCTAAGAGATGCATGTGCACACACATATGAGATAAACTGAGACTCTGAGATGGGGAAACAGTGAAAACAGTGGCTGACTTTATCTTTTTGGGCTCCAAAATCACTGCAGATGGTGATTGCAGCCATGAAATTAAAAGACGCTTACTCCTTGGAAGGAAAGTTATGATCAACCTAGACAGCATATTAAAAAGCAGAGACATTACTTTGCCAACAAAGGTCTGTCTAGTCAAAGCTATGGTTTTTCCAGTAGTCATGTATGGATGTGAGAGTTGGACGGTGAAGAAAGCTGAGCACCGCAGAATTGATGCTTTTGAACTGTGGTGTTGGAGAAGACTCTTGAGAGTCCCTTGGACTGCAAGGAGATCCAACCAGTCCATCCTAAAGGAGATCAGTCCTGGGTGTTCATTGGAAGGACTGATGTTGAAGCTGAAACTCCAATATTTTGGCCACCTGATGCAAAGAGCTGACTCATTTGAAAAGACCCTGATGCTGGAAAAGATTGAGGGCAGGAAGAGAAGGGGATGACAGAGAATGAGATGGTTGGATGGCATCATTGGCTGGATGGATATAGGTTTGGGTGGACTCTGGGAGTTGGTGATGGACAGGGAGCCTGGTGTGCTGTGGTTCATGGTGTTACAAAGAGTGGGACATGACTGAGTGACTGAACTGATAAATATAGTCCCAAGATTATGATGAAAAAAATTACTAAGTTTAAGAATGTTTATCCTAGATTGTGTTACTTACTCTAGAGGAAAGCGATCTTATATTTTATCAGTAATTATTAGCTTTAAATATTGCACAGCTACATACATAAATAAGTGAAATCCACATTTAAAAAATTAGCATTAAGATGAACACCATATTCCCAACATCCAGCTGAATAAATAAGCCTTAATAGTATTTTTAACTTTCTTTTGGAAATTTTTTTGGGTGACTATTAGATCCTCTCGTATATATTTCTGAATACTCATGCCTTTTAGATTCTTTCTTTTTTTCCCCTTATTCTGTTTTCCACATTTTTTTCACATCTATCACTATTCCTAGCTTCACCTCTGCTATAAAAACAGTAGTAGCAAGATCCTAGTTTGAAGTTTATATTGCCATCAGACACAGTTATGTTTTGATTTGATACTATATTTACATATCTTTATAGATGGACACGAGGGAAGATTCACAGCAGGTAAAGCATCTTCATCTCATCAGGAAACCCCGAACCTAAACAGTACATAGCTTCTTTGACCTCCTTATCCACACAGGCAGTGTATGCAACATGATAATTTTATTTATGGATCTTAATGGGCTGCATGTTGTTCCTGATGTCTTTACTAGGTGTATTTTTATTTATTGGAATGATATTTTGGGAAATCTTTGAGTCCTGAATTTAAGCTGTTTGTCCACAAAACATTTAGATTAACTTTTTGCATGTTCTCTGTGAGCACTAAAAATTTACGATCACTCAAGAAAAGGCTTAAGAGCATAGAGATATCCCAAACTGGATAGTGTGTTTCTGTGGAATGGGCTTTTGACACTGAATTCTCAGGAGTAAATTTTGGTCTTTTTTGTTGTTTTACTCTCTTCAGCAAAAGCATCTAAAGGCTAACTAGTAGTTTAAGAGTTCTAATGAGTAATACTTAAATGAACTAGATGCTTGAACATAGAAATTTGAAAAGAATCAATTTAGTATATGAACAGAATCATAAGTTCAAATGGAAAGAGGTGGATGCAGAGAGAATTACCTGGGTGCCCTAACTAATGGAGTGGTAAAGTAGAAATTAGTTTCTGCTCCTAAGAGGAGAATAAAATAGGAAAGTGCCTGAGTGAAGTTCAAGTTTCTCATTGCTTTTCTCTTGTGCTAGCATTCAGCTTACAGAAGTCCAATTTGGCTTGGCTACCATCATTCCTCTTGTGTTCAATATATAGGAAATAGTCTTATTAAACTTTAATATGTGAAAAAAAGCAAAATGTTAACCATTTGAAAATGTAGAAATATAAAATTTAAGAAGTATTTGCTGTAAGTCAACTTGGGTAACTATCATCAGGATTATAATACTAATTATTTCTTATTAATGTGTTTATCTCCACATG
Source organism: Okapia johnstoni (assembly GCA_024291935.2). NCBI lineage: Eukaryota > Metazoa > Chordata > Mammalia > Artiodactyla > Giraffidae > Okapia > Okapia johnstoni. The sequence goes on from CM044309.1 coordinate 28,030,768, forward strand.
TAAATTATTAAGATAATAAAAATTCTTGAGAGTATAAGCAACAGCTGTAAGTATCAATAGTACATAATACCATTCAGGGATTATTTTTATCACATAAAAATTGTAATTTTAGGATAGTTTTTTCTTATATATTATTATAGAATGTAAATCTTAATATATACTATATTTTACACAACATAGGAGTATAAAACAATTTTTTTAGAAGTCTGTCAATTATAGCTACCGTAACCATAAAGTGAATATAATGTTTTTCGTTGCTAGTTTCCATATTCTGTCTTTGCCCTCTTCTACTACTTTCTCTCATTTCCCAGGATAGATGCTGCATATATGAAACAAAACCACTTGTTCCTCAGTTATTTGTGCGTCAAGCAATTTTTTGCACCTTGTTAAACCATTAAGTAACCAGAAAGATTATATGGAAAATTATTTGGTTTTCTTTTTATTGTTTTGTTCTTGTTTTTATATTATAGTAGGTTTGTCAACAAAAATATTAATAAGGTAATTTGACCAGACTCAAGTTCCCCAAAAGGGCTCCAGAAAAACCTGTTGAACAAAATACAAAGCTGAGTTTATTAAGCTTATGGATATAACCAAGAATACCACTTGGGAATGTCTAAGATTGCATGATTTTTATGGTGAATTTTGCAAAAGAGAGAGCTTGTTGAGACTGGGCACCGACTAAGGCATAATAATTTTGGATTGGTGTACAGCTGAGGTACAGGTCTTAAAGAAATCTTGGTGAGGAATCGCTTAGTTTAGTTCGTTCATTGTTTTATGTTACAGAAGCAACTATCTCCTGATGCAAGAATCTAAGTCCATATTTGCCTGTTCTCTGTACTTTTTAAGCATGGGATGAGAAAATTATACCCAGAAGATCCCTGGAGAAGGGAATGGCAACCCATTCCAGAATTGTTGCCTGAAGAATTCCATGGATAGAGGAGCCTGGCGGGCCACAGTCCATGGGGTTGCAGAGTCAAACAGGACTGAGCAACCAACAGTTTCAATTCACTGTGTGTGCATGGGTATGTGCCAATTTGCTTCATTTGAGTCCAACTCTTTGCGACCTCTTGGACTGTAGCCCGACAGGCTCCTCTGTCCATGGGATTCTCCAGGCAAGAATACTGGAGTGGGTTGTGGTGCCTTCCTCCAGGGGATCTTCCCCACTCAGGGATTGAACCTGTCTCTCTAAGTCTCCTGTCCTGACAGGCATATTCTTTACCAGTAGTGATACCTGGGAAGCTCTTCACTGCACTGGTGCTGTTTAATATGAGGAAAAGGCATTATATTTGGTGGACTTCTGCTGCCTTGCTCTTGACCAAAGAATGGACAGAAATAATCCACTTTAGATTTTAACCCTATGTTTTCTTTTTCTCCATTCTACTATAAAATTGTTCTAGAAACTCATCTACCTTTAGAATTCTCACCAAATTAGCCCAGCTAAAAGCATATTTCTTCTACTGAGTCTCCCCTTAGCATTTACTAATGTAGTTCATACTGCATTATTTTGTTCATGTTTAGTTCTGCTCAAGTAATTTACGTGAACTCTCTGACACAAAGGCCAGACTTCTCGCTGCAGCATAATTTCATTCAGCTACATTGTCCCAATAGTCTCTCATTATGCCCTCATTCAGTTTCCCTTCAGCAAATATTTACATCATTTTTATCACATTTCTGTTGTAGTTTTACATATTTTTAACTCTCTTCGGAGAGAAAAATAATGAATTTATGCACAAATGCCAGAATTATCCATGTTTTATTCTTCCAGACTGAAACAGAGATTCCATTCATGCCCACAGTTGTTGATACAGAAACTGTTTCTAAGAATTTAGTTATAATGCTAAAAAGGAATGTGCGAGTTATTCCATTAAACTACTTATTTTTCTAAAAATAAGGTGGATAGCTTCTGAAATCAAGTATAATTTTTCTAATTTGTTTAAAATGATTAGATATTCAAAACAGAGGAAAACATTAAAATGTGTTTATTTTCATTGGAGTATAATTGCTTTACAATGTTGTATTAGTTTCTGCTGTATAACAATGTGAATCACTTATATGTACACATAGATGCCCTCCCTCTTGGGTCTCTCTCTTACCACTCCCCCATCCTACCCATCTAGAGACACAGATTTAGAGAACAGACTTGTGGACACAGGGAAGGAAGGAGAGGGTGGGATGAATTGAGAGACTTGGAGCACCAAGTCAGGCTCTCTGTGTTATACAGCAGTTTCCCATTAGCTGTCTGTTTTACACATGGTAGTGTTTATATGTCAATGCTAGTCTCTCAATTCACCCCACCCTCCTTCCTTCCCTGTGCTTACAAGTCCGTTCTCTATGTCTGCATCTCTATTCCTGCCATGCAAATAGGTTCATCAGTAACATTTCTCTAGATTCTATATAATGCATTAATATATGATATTTATTTTTCTCTTTCTGGTTTCTCTCACTATGTATGACAGATTCTAGGCTCATCCACAGCACTAAAAATGACCCTATTTCACTCCTTTATATGGTTGAGTATTTTTTAATTGTAAAAATAAATCATTCATTAAAGATAAGTAATACAAATTTAATCCTATATTTTACATTTAGAATTTTGAAAAGCAAGTGTAATGTTCTCTTGTTTATATTTTCTTTTTTAAACTCTCTTCACATTTGTATAATTATTGTAGAAACCTGATGAAGTTTTTGTGTTTTTCATTTTGAGTATATCCTCATGCAGATGTTAATTTTAAAAGTAGATGCATGACATGTTTATTTTTTTCTTAATAAAAAATATAAATTGACTTTATCTGGACTCCTTGAACTTCAGATGACTTTTCTTTTCCCTATGAAATGGTGACCACCAATGGGAAAAGAAAATCTGCCACTATATGTTATGATTTATTACAAATGGATTAAAATTAATTGATCTTTAGTATATTTAAGTGTTATTTTGTTAAATTTAATTTGTAATTAAAAGTAATAATATAAACTTGATCAATAAAGCATAAATATAAGTATTTATAAGTATTTACTAAAAAGTACAAAATTGTATTGAAAATGTATCTCTTCTAGAAATTGAGGTGATTTTAAAACATGAATTTAAATGTCTATTGATGAATATAATTTAAGAGTAGAAGTACACAATTTTCATCAATTTATATAGTCTAACATTTTACTTTTATAAAGGTAATTTTTGAGAAAACTTGGGTAATAATAGAAAAATCTTGAAGATTTTTGCATCTATGTTCATTAGTGATACTGATCTGTAATTTTCATTTTTGTGGTATCTTTGTCCAGTTTTGGTATCAGAGTGATGGTGAACACAGAGAATGAGTTTAGAAGTATTCTTCTCTCTGCAATTTTTTGGAATAGTTTCAGAAGGATAAATGTTAACTCTTCTCTCAATTTTTGTAGAAATCACCAATGAAGCCAACTGTTCTTGGACTTTGTTTTGTTGGGAGTTTCTTAATCACAGATTAAATTTCAGTACTTGTAATCGGTCTGTTCATATTTTCTAGTTCTTCTTGGGTCAGTCTTGAGAGATTGTAGCCTTCTAAGAATTTGTCCATTTATTCTAGGTTGTCTATTTCATTTGCAAATATTTGCCTATAGTAGTCTCATATGGTCTTTGTATTTCTGTGGTGTCACTAGTAAATTTTTTTTTCCATTTCTAATATTGTTAACTTGGGCCCTCTCCCTTTTTTTCTTAAGGATGTACATAGTTGCAAACATCCTCAACAATATGCTAGCAAACTGAGTCCAACAATTCATTAAAAGATCATACACCATGATCAAGTGAGAGTTATCCAAGTTTTGCAAGGTGTTTTCAATATCTGCAAATCATTCAGTATGCTACACCACATTAACAAATCAAAGAATAAAAACAACATAATCTCAATAGATGTAGGAAAAGCTTTTGATAAGACGACCATTATATCTACTATTGTGGGCAAGAATACTTTAGAAGAAATGGAGTAGCCCTCATAGTCAAAAAAAGAGTCCAAAATGCAAAACTTGGATGCAATCTCAAAAACAACAGAATGATCTCTGTTTGTCTCCAAGGCAAATTCAATCATAGTAATCCAAGTCTATGCCCCAACCACAAATGCCAAAGAAGCTGAAAGGCTCTCTGAAGACATACAAGACCTTCTAGAACTAACACCAAAAAAAAAAATAAAGATGTCATTTTCACCATTGGAGACTGGAATGCAAAAGTAAGAAGGCAAGAGATACCTGGAGTAACAGGCAAGTTTGGCCTTGGAGAACAAAATGAAGCAGGATAAAAGCTAACAGAGTTTTGCCAAGAGAACACACTGGTCATAGTAGCAAACACCCTCTACCAACAGCATAAGAGACGACTCTACACATACACATCATCAGATTGTAAATACTGAAATCAGACTGAATGCACTCTTTGCAGCCAAAGATGGAGAAGATCTATACATAAGCAAAAACAAGACTGGGAGCTGACTGTGGCTCAGATCATGAACTCCTTATTGCAAAATTTGGACTTAAATTGAAGAAACTAGGGTAAACCACTAGACAATTCAGGTATGATCTAAATCAAATCCCTTACAATTATACAGTGGAAGTGATAACTAGATTCAAGGGATTATATCTGATTGACAGAGTGCCTGAAGAATTATGAACGGAGGTTCCTAACATTGTTCAGAAGCCTGTGATCAAAACCACCCCCAAGAAGAAGAAATGGAAAAAGGCAAAATGGTTGTCTGAGGAAGCCTAACAAATAGCTGAGAAAAGAAGAGAAGTGAAAGGCAAAAGAGAAAAGGAAAGATATATCTATCTGAAGGCAGAGTTCTAAAGAATAGCAAGGAGAGCTAAGAAAGCCTTCCTAAATGATCAGTTCAAAGAAATAGAGGGAAACAACAGAATGGGAAAGACTAGAGATCTCTTCAAGAAAATTAAAGATACCAAAGGAACATTTCATGCAAGGATGGGAACAATAAAGGACAGAAATGGTGTGGACCTAAGAGATGCAGAAGATATTGAGAGGAGGTGGCAAGAATACACAGAATTATACAGAAAAAGATCTTAATGATAAAGATAAGCATGAAGTTGTGATCACTCACCTAGAGTCAGACATCCTGGAGTGTGAAGTCAAGTAGGCCTTAGGAAGTATCACTATGAACAAAACTACTGGAGGTGATGGAATTCTAGTTGAGTTATTTCAAATCCTAAAAAGATGATGCTGTGAAAGTGCTGCACTCAATGTGCCAGCAAGTCTGGAAAACTCAGCACTGGCCACAAGACTGGAAAAGATCAGTTTTCATTCCAATTGCAAAGAAAGGCAATGCCAAAGAATGTTCAAACTAACAGCACAATTGCACTCATCTCACACACTAGCAAAGTAATGCTCAGAATACTCCAAGCTAGCTTTCATAAGTACATGAACCAAGAACTTCCAGATGTTCAAGCTGGATTTAGAAAAGGCAGAGATCAATTTGCCAACATCATTGGATCATAGAAAAAGCAAGAGAATTGCAGAAAAACATCTATTTCTGCTTCAGTGACTATGCTAAAGTCTTTGACTGTGTGGATCACAACAAACTGTGTAAACTTCTTAAAGAGATGGGATATGAGAACACCTTACCTGCCTCCTGAGAAACCTGTATTCATGTCAAGAATCAACATTTAGAACCAGGCATGGAACAACAGACTGGTTCCAAATTGGGAAAGGAGTACGTCAAGGCTGTATAGTGTCACCCTGCTTATTTAAATTATATGTAGGGTACATCATGCAAAATTCTGGGCTGGATGAAGCACAAGGTGGAATCAAAATTGCCAGGAGAAATAACAATAACCTCAGATAAGCAGATGACACCACTCTTATGGCAGAAAATGAAGAAAAACTAAAGAGCCTCTTGATGAAAGTGAAAGAGCAGAATGAAAAAGCTGGATTAAAGCTCAACATTTAAAAAATGAAGATCAAGGCATCCAGTCCCATAACTTCATGGCAAATAGATGGGGAAACAATGAAAACAGTGAGAAGTTTTATTTTCTTGGGCTCCAAAATCACTGTAGATGGTGACTGCAGCCATGAGATAAAAAGATGCTTGCTTCTTGGAAGAAAAGCTATGACAAACCTAGACAGCATATTGAAGAGTAGAGAAGTTACTTTGTCGACAAAGAGCCATCTAACAAAAGTTATGGTCTTTTCAGTTGTCCTGTATGGATGTGAGAGTTGGACCATAAATAAAGCTGAGTGCCAAAGAATTGATGCTTTTGAACTATGGTGTTGGAAAAGACTCATGAGAGTCCCTTGGACTGCAAGGAGATCAAACCAGTCAATCCTAAAAGAAATCAATCCTGACTATTCATTGGAAGGACTGATGACTGATAGTGAAGCTGAAGCTCCAGTACTTTGGCCACCTGATACAAAGAACTTACTTGTTGGAAAAGACTCTGATGCTCAGAAAGATTGAAGGTAAGAGGAGAAGGGGACGACAGAGGATGAGATAGTTGGATGACCTCACTGACTCAATGGATATGAGTTTGAACAACCTCTGGGAGTTGGTGAAGGAGAGGGAAGCCTGGTGTGCTGCAGTCCGTGGTGTCACAAAAAGTCAGACATGACTGGGTGACTAAAATGAACTGAACTGAACACCATTTGTGATAAATACTCTCCAGAAAGTGGGTATAGAGGGAACATACCTTAGCATAATAAAAGCCATATATGACAAACACACAACTCACATACTAAATGGTGATAAGCTGAAAGCATTTGCTATAAGGATGTCCACTCTTGCCACTTTTATTCAACATAGTTTTGGCTGTCCTAGCCACAGCAATCAGAAAAGAAAAATAAATAAAAGCCATCAAAATTGGAAAGGAAAAGTAAAACTGTCACTGTTTGCAGGTGACTTGATACTATACATTGAAAACTGTATCAGAAAATGTTATCAGAATACTAAAACTCATCAATGAATCTGGTAAAGTTTAAAGATGAAAAGCATACTTGTGTGAGAACAATCCACTTGATTTGTGAAAACTTTCTTACTATGTCCACATGAATTTGCAAAGATGTATTATTTTTAATAGCTAGATGCCTTTGATGGTATATAAACTTATACATAGGGTTTCCCTGGTAGCTCAACTGGCAAAGAATCCACCTACAATGCAGGAGACCCCAGTTCAATTCCTGTGTTGGGAAGATCTGCTGGAGAAGGGATAGGCTACCCACTCCAGTATTCTTTGGCTTCCCTGGTGACTCAGCTGGTAAAGAATCTGCCTGCAATGTAGAGACCTGGGTTCTATCCCTGGGTTGGGAAGATCCCCTGGAGAAGGCTACCCATTCCAGTATTCTGGTCCAGAGAATTCGATGGACTGTATAGTCAACAGGGTCACAAAAAGTAGGACACTACTGAGCAACTTTCATTCATTCAACTGACATATTGAGAAAGCAAGGAAATTCCAGAAAAACACCTAATTCTGCTTCATTGACTATGTGAAGCCTTCGACTGTGTGGATCAAAACAAACTGGAAAATTCTTAAAGAGATGGAATACCAGAACACCTTAACTGTTTCCTGAGAAACCTGTATGTGGGTCAAGAAGCAACAGTTAGAACTTTACATGGAACAACTGACTGGTTCAAAATTAGAAAATAGGTACATCAGGGTTGTATATTGTCACCCTATTTAACTTCAACAGTCAGAACTGGACGTGAAACAGCAAACTGGTTCCAAATAAGGAAAGGAGTACATCAAGGCTGTATATTGTCACCCTGCTTATTTAACTTATATGCGGAGTACATCATGAGAAATGCTGGACTGGATGAAACACAAGCTGGAACCAAGATTGCCAGGAGAAATATCAATAACCTCAGATATGCAGATGACACCACCCTTATGGCAGAAAGTGAAGAAGAACTAAAGAGTCTCTTGATGAAAGTGAAAGAGGAGAGTGAAAAAGTTGGCTTAAAGCTCAACATTCAGAAAACTAAGATCATGGCATCTGGTCCCATCACTTCATGGGAAATAGATGGGGAAACAATGGAAACTGTGACAGAGTTTATTTTGGGGGCTCTGAAATCACTGCAGATGGTGACTGCAGACATGAAATTAAAAGACACTTGCTCCTTGAAAGAAAAGTTATGACCAACCTAGACAGCATATTAAAAAGCAGAGACATTACTTTGCCCACAAAGGTCCATCTAATCAAAGATACGGTTTTTCCAGTAGTCATGTATGGATGTGAGAGTTGGACTATAAAGAAAGCTGAGTGCCAAAGAATTGATGCTTTTGAACTGTGGTGTTGGAGAAGACTCTGGAGAGTCCCTTGGACTGCAAGGAGATCCAACCAGCCCATCCTAAAGGAGATCAGTCCTGGGTTTCATTGGAAGGATTGATGCTGAAGCTGAAACTCCAATACCTTGGCCACCTAATATGAAGAACTGACTCTTTAAGAAAAGACCCTGATGCTGGGAAAGATTGAAGGTGGGAGGAGAAGGGGACAACAGAGGAGGAGATGGTTGGATGGCATCACTGACTCAATGGACATGAGTTTGAGTAAACTCTGGGAGTTGGTGATGGACAGGGAAGCCTGGCATGCTGCAGTCCATGGGGTCACAGAGTCAGACACAACTGAGCAACTAAACGACAAGAAAAAAACTTATACTCAGTAGTTATAGCTTATAAGAAGCCCAAATTAGGTGCTCTTTGATTAATTCTGCCATCTCTTTGACAGAAGTTAAAGTAATAGTCTTCTAGTTATGCAAAGAGCCTATAAAAGTCAAATTATCACCAATTAACATGTTGTTATCCTTTACAAATGGTGCCATAATGGGAGCAACCTGATGCTGACAGGTTGAACATTAAATATTGCCAATAACTTAAAGTGTGTTAGTCGTTCAGTTGTGTCCGAATCTTTGCAACCCAATGGACTGTAGCCCACTAGGCACCTCTGTCCATTATATTTCCCAGGTAAGAATACTGGTGAGGGTTGACATTGCTTACTCCAGAGGATCTTCCTGACCCAGGGATCGAAACTGTATCTCCTGCATTGTAAGCAGGTTCCTTACCATCTGAGCCATCAGGGAAGCCTGTCACCAGTTAATAGATCATCCTTAAGCCAACCAGCCTTATTAATCTGAAACTCTAATGCTGGCATGGTAGGCATAGGAATCAAGTGGCCTTGAGACAGAATTGGAAGTCATTCATGAGACCAAAAACATGGAATATAACTAAGCTGGTGATATAGTTTTGATGTAGTTTTTCATCCTTGAAGAATATGGCATCTATAGTAAGACTTAAGCCTTGTGATATGCCATATTTGTTGACTAAATCAATAATGATTAAGATATATAATTAATATTACCAGTTTTGAAAAAGAATGAAGATGCCTATACAAAAAAAAAAAATCATTGAAATATAAATAGTGTATTCAAGGCATTAAAGTGGCTCAGGAAAGCTTTAATTTTGTTTTGGTTGAGTGATCTTGGTTTAAAATGACCACTTTTCTAATGTTTATGTATTTGTTGTATTTTAAGACCTGAGGATGGACTGTAACATATATATTTGTTCTCAGTCTTTTAGTTGAAAAGTATAGAGTACATTTCTCAAAAAATGCACATGAATAAAACTATATGAATGATGGGTGATTCAGTGTTTTTGTCTTTTCAGGAAAAGGGATAGATCTAATTGATCTAAATCAGATCCCAAAATATCTCAATTTTCAGTGTCACTTTGAATTAAAGACTACTGATGCTCATAAAATAATTTGTTCCTAAAGTCATTGTTGTTTCTTCTTACAGAAACAGTATATGTTATTATTCTAGAGACCTGAGAACATGTTAAGAAACAATATAAATAAAACTGGAATTAATAGCATAATATTAAGGCCATATATGACAAACTCACAGCAAACATCATTCTCAGTGGAGAAAAGCAAAGCATTTCCTCTAAGACCAGGAACAAGACAAGGGTGTTCACACTCGCCACTATTATTCAGAATAGTTTTGGAAGTCCTAGCCATGACAATCAGAGAAGAAGAAGAAATTAAAGGAGAAGAAATTAAAGGAGTCCAAACTAAAAAAGCAGAAGTAAAACCGTCTTTGTAAATGACATGAAACTATACATAGAAAATCCTAAAGAGACCATCAGAAAACTACTAGAGGTAATCAAAGTATTTAGTAAAGTTTCAGGATACAAAATTAATACACAGAAATCTCTTGTATCCCTGTACACTAACAATGAAATATCAGAAAGAGAAATTAAGGAAACAATCCCATTTACCTTTGCAACAAAAAGAATAAAACACATAGGAATAAACCTACCTGAAGAGACAAAAGATCTGTACTCTGGAAACTATAAGATAGTAAAGAAAGAAACCAAAGATGACACAAAGAGATAGAAAGATATACCACGTTCTTGGATTGAAAGAATCAATATTGTCAATATGACTACACTGTGAAAAGCAATCTACAGATTCAACGCAATCCCTGTCAAATTACCAATGACAGGTTTCATAGAATTAGAACAAAAAATTTTACAGTTTCTTATGGAAATACAAAAGACTCCAAACAGCCAAAGCATTAGTCTCCCTGACTTTATACTGGGCTTCCCTTGTAGTTCAGCTGATTACACAAAACTATAATAATCAAGACAGCATTCTACTGGCACAAAAACAGAAATATACATATATATATATATGTATGTATGTATGTATGTATGTAGGTATGTAGGTATATCAATGGAACAGGATAGAAAGCATACAAATAAGCACATGCAGCAATGGTCACCTAATCTGTGACAAAGGAGGCAAGAATATACAACAGAGAAAAGACAGCCTCTTCAATAAGTGGTTCTGGGAAAACTGGACAGCTACATGTAAAAGAATAACATTAGAACACTCCCTAACACCATACACAAAAATAAACTCAAAATGGATTAAAGACCTATATATAAGGCCAGACACGATAAAACTGTCAGAGGAAAACATAGGTAGAACACTTTGACATAAATCTCAGCAAGACCTAGAGTAATAGAAATAAAAACAAAAATAAACAATAATGAAACTTACAATCTTTGGCACAGCAAAGGAAACCATAAGTAAGATAAGAAGACACCCTTCAGAATGGGAGAAAATATTTGCAAACAAAGCAAGTGACTAGGAATTAATCTCCAAACTATACAAACCACACATGCAGTTCAATATCAAAAAACAAACAACTCATTAAAAAAAAAAGAGTGGAAAACCACATAGACATTTCTCCAAAGAAGACCTACAGATGGCCAAACACGTGAAATGATGCTCAACATCACTATTAGAGAAATGCAAATCAAAACTACAATGAGGTATCACCCTTGTTGTTTAGTCACTAAGTCGGGTCCTACTCTTTTGTGACCCCATGGACTGCAGGCTCCTCTATCCATGGGATTTCCCCCAAGAATACTGGAGTCGATTGCTGTTTCTTTCTCCAGGAGGTTCTTTCCAACCCAGGGATCAAACCTGCATCTCTTGCATTGGCAGGCAGATTCTTTACCACCGAGCCACAAGAACACCCTGAGGTATTACCTTACACCTGTCAGAATGGCCCCCATCAAAAAAATCTACAAACAGTAAGTGCTTGAGAGGGTGTGGAGAAAAGGGAACCCTCTTACACTATTGATAGGAATGTAAATTGATATAGCCACTATGGAGAACTGTCTGAAGGTTCCTTAAAAACTAAAAGTATCAATAGAACTAACATATGACCCAGCAATACCACTGCTGGGCATATACCCAGAGAAAGCCATAATTCAAAAAGATACATGTCCCCAATATTCACTGCTGCACTGTTTACAATAGCCAGGACATGGAAGCAATCTCAATATCCATCAACAGAGAAATGGATAAAGAAGATATGGCACATATATAATGGCATATTACTGATCCATAAAAAGAAACAAAATTGTGCAATTTTCAGAGACATGGATGGACTCAAAGACTGTCATACACAATGAAGTAAGTCAGAAAATACAAAATGAATGTCATATATTAACATGTATATGTGGAATCCAGAAAAATGGTATGGATGATCTTATTTTCGAAGCAGAAAGAGAGACACAGAGAAAATATGTTTAGACACCAAAATTAAAAGGGGGGGGGTTGGATGAATTGGGAGATTGGGATTGACATATATACACTATTGATACTATGTATAAAATAAATAACTAATGAGAACATACTGGATATCACAGGGAACTCTACCCACTGCTCTGTGGTTGCCTAAATGAGAAGGAAATCAAAAAAAGAGGAAATATATGTAAACATAGAGCTGATTCACTTTGGTGTATGTCAGAAACTAGCACAACATTGTAAAGCAACTATACTCCAATAAAAAATAATAAAAGTAACATAGTATTTAAAGAATATTTACTATATTCCAGGTATTGTACATGGGCTATTATAATCAATCCTTGTAAGACATTTATGATATTTGAACTGTTCTTTTTCTCAGACTTGATAAATGAGGCAGAAAGATGTTAAGAACCCTGTCTAAAGTCAAACAACTTCATCCAATCTAAAGTTCTATAGTCTTACTAAACATTTAAAGAGATAATTACTTACAGAATTTTTTTCAAGTTTTCCTATTGTTTTCACACCTAGCATACTTTATTGTATTGGTTTAATTTTCTGAGGGCTTCCCTGGTGGCACAGCAATAAAGAATTTGCCTGCAATGAGGGGTCCACAGGAGACGTAAGTTTCATCCCTGGTTCAGGAAGATCCCTCGGAAGTGGCCATAGCAACCCACTCCAGTATTCTTGCCTGTAAAATCCCATGGTCAGAGAAGCCTGGCTGGCTACAGTCCATAGAGTCGCAAACAGTAGGACACAACTGAAGCAACTTAGCAACAGAACCGATTGTCTGAAGTTCACTCAAAAACCTTAGTCCAATGAGGGCAAAGGCCATGTCTGTTTTGGCCACTGTACCTCCAAACTCACAGGCAGTTAGAATTTTCAAAAACAAGTACATCTATGTTTAATGTGCAACCATTAAACAAATTATTTAGAGTTATGCCTCTAGTCACGGAAGACTATCCACAATATAGTGTTTACTCAAGGAAAAAAGTCAAGGTACGAACACACATGCACACATTGTAAAAGATTCAGACTTAATATAACAATATATACAGTGATAATATCTGAGTGGTGGAATTTGGAAATATTTTAACTTCTTGATTATGTCTTTATTTCCTGAAGTTCCCAATGAGCAAATGACATAGCTAAAATATTTCACAGCTTTTAAAACTTTAAAATAAAATTTTCCCTATTTTATCATTACTACATTGAGCAAGATTTGGCTCAAACACCATGTGTTCTACAAAAAGGTAATTTTCCCTGAAGCTGAATGTTTTCAAATGAAAAAAAAAATTGGAATATAGTTGATTTACAATGTTGGATTAGTTTCAGGTGTTCCATTTTATTCTTGATACTAAAAATAATTTGCACATATAGTATGATTTAATTTTGCTAAGAAGCTTCCCATTTGGCGCTAGTGGTAAAGAATCTGCCTGCCAAGCAAGAGACCTGGTTTCAATTCCTGAGTCAGGAAGATCCCCAGAAGGAGAAAATAGCAACCCACTCCAGTTTTCTTGCCTGGAAAATCCCATAGACAGAGGTACCTGGTGGGCTACAGTCCATGGGGTCACAAAGAGTCGGACACAGACACAACTGAGCAACTAAACTACAACAGCAACAAACAACTGCTGATGAAACACCTCTTAAAACTATTTTGTTCATGGACCATTTTTTAATGTATAGAATTTTGTTTTGGTCTTTGAAATATATACACATTTGAGTCCACAGATAATTTCTTTATATGACATGTGGAGATAAAATTAGAAAATTATTTGAACAGCAAGAAAACCTCAAAGGCACAAAATTATTAAAGGTTATTTGAGAGTCATGAAAAACTAAATTTTTTCCTGGTACTAATGCTGATATGAAATAAATAACCAGTAGGTAAATATAATAATAAATCGACCATTGAAATAATACGCCAGTGAGTGATTGTGACATACTAACATAAATATACTCCAGTGACTCTGATTAACCCCCTATGTATTTATCCTATATATTTATCTATCCTATTTATCTTGACTAATTTGTGAATTCAATATAGCTAATTGTTTGACAAGTTTTACTCTTGCTTCTGCCTTGTTATTTGGAAAAATTATACTGATGAGAATATAGCTTTCATTATTTGTCTTTTATAAACTAGTATTGGAACCCAATTTTCTTCTTGTTATATGTATGTGTTCCTAAGTTGGTTGACACCTTCTGTATCTCTTGAGCTAGCAAGTACTCACTAAAACAAAGAGAATTCTGAGCAGAAGTGTCTTTATGGACTGCCTAAGTCTTCTATTTAATAGATGAGAAAACTGAGATTCAGTGACATGTTTAAGGTCTGTCAGGGAATATGTGAGGCATACCAACTGGATAACTTGAAGGGAGTTCACTAAAGGGTTCATTTTCAAAGATCAAGTTGAAAATTACAAGGGAAAATAGACGCTTAGAGTTCACTACAGGAAGTTTCTATCCTAGACCTAAGAAATCAAAGGAATCCAAGATCATCAAAACCTGGAAAAGATGGCTACGTGGAATGAGCCACCTGAGAGAAATAGTGGCCACTGACTGAGGTATGCAACGAAACCCCAATGATATGACTGAAAGGGAGCTCACAGAATTAGAACACTGACTCCACTCTTTATATAACTTCAAAACACTTGTGAAGCCTCCCATTGGCTGAACCCATTCAGAGCTCAAGATACCAAAGAATCTGGTGATGTATCCATATTGGTAAAATCCTGGAGGATAGAGCATTCTGGACAAGCGTACACAGTAGACATAGAATGGCAAAAAGGAAAGCAATGGGAACAAGTATCTGGGGAAATATCCATAGAAGATATACATTTTGCTGCCTGTTAAGATAACATCTGTGAGGGGGGAAAAATACTATTCTCCCATTGAAAAACTACTTCTGATCACTTTTCTAGGTTTTTTTTTTTTAGGCCGTGGGGTCACAGTAATGAAGAGGACAAATGAACTCCTTCTCTCATGAAACTTAGATTGAAGTGAGAAGAATACAAAAAGTAGTAGACTAATATGCAAAGGATTACAGTTTTAATAAATACTCCGTAAGAACGGAGTGCCTTGGGATTAAAAAAAAGCATAATAAATATATAAGATGGACAGAGCAAAGAAAGGATTATGTCTATTTCCAGAGATGAAGAAATTTAAAAACTATCATTGTGCAAATTTGCATATTTTAATGATAGATATGGAAAACTCTACATTTTCTGTGTTCACACCCAATAGTATTTTTAACTTATCTATTCTCTGTTAGGGAAGACAGTATTTTAAACTATTAAATATAGGTCTTTTTCCAACTCATAAATCTTTGCACAATTGATTATTTCCACTATCCAGTGAACAAAGCTTCCTATACTTGTTGCCTTAGGAAAGGGGTGATAAAGTAGAAGCTAAGAACGTTTGAGTCTAACATAGTTTGGTGTTATAAAACCTCAGTCTATGAAACAACCCCTGTGAGCAATAACAAGTCTCTTACTGAGACTAGAAAATTTGCTTGTTATGAAGTGATAGAGACAAATAGGCTGAGCTACAGAATAAAAAGTGAAAGCAAAAACTAACAAACAAGCAAAAAGAATTTTAAGGTCAAATCAGATAAACATGGAGGATCCAAGATCATTAGAAACATGTGCCCCAATTCCATGAAGAATCTGAATATTGGTTTTAAATAAAAAAAAATCAGGGCAAGGATTACTACGTAGCATGTCTGGACAGAAGTTTTGGGAGTGATCTTACAAAATTCTGTTGAACCACAGGAGACAATAGGACAGGATATTTCCACTTACCTAAGAGTAGTGAAAGAACTTACACAGCAACATGGGCTTGTATCATAGAATTTCTGCTGGTTCTAGAATAGCTAAGGCTGGTTAAGGTAGAGACCAAAAGGAATAGTTAAACCAAGAGACAAGATTCATGAAACTAGATATGTAAATCTCAATCAATACCAGTGTCTTTGAATGATGTTGAGAGCATGCAAAACCATCTCCCACTTGACTCAACATTAATTTTCTGATAATTTTGATGTAATCAAGGGAGAGTTTCTGATGCATAGGCAAAATGGGTTTTTTAAGAGAACTTAAGATTTATGAAAAAATAAAATACTCATTTTGCATACTGATTTCACAGTATACAATTTGAAACTATGGCAAGTACAACTGGGATATTTAGATCTTTGAATCACATAATGTCTACTTGTATGCATTTATCCATACTAAAGGGATTCATTAGGCTTTAGACTTTATAGTTTTTATTTTATTTTAGAAAAGTGTAAACCATTAATTCTTCTTATCTGAGGAAATCATGATGGAAGTACTTGCATTTTTGTGTTATACAGACTTGGATTTAAATACAGTCTCTGCCTTACACTCAGACGAACTAAACTTCATTTTTCATATCTATATGAGGAAGAGAAAAAATATCTATACTTCAGATATATTTTCTGTTATAGAAATTAGAAAAACATATTAAATAATAAATATTTAATAAAAAGCTGCTTAACCTTCTTTTCAAAGTTTGTGGATGAGTCTATAATCATTTACGAACTTGATAAATCTGATGTCTGTATGTGACCTGCATATCTGAATTTTTTCAAAATATTTTTCTTCTTTGCTACTTTTGATAGGTAGTAAGCAGCCTTTTGGGAATAAAGTATCACTATCTTGAAAATGATAGTATTTTTAGACTCAGAGAACATGCAGTTGCTTTTGGTAACTCAAGTCACATATGTTATGAGTGTGGGAGGAATTTTATAATCAGAATAATCATCCATTACATGAATGACAAAGCTTATAGTTTTCAAAATGAAAACACACATACACACATTGGAATAAAAGAAAATAACTTTCATAACTAGAAAAAAGGATGAGGGCTGATGTTATTTCTCTATTCCATAATTTAAATGTTTCCCCTAATCATTGATAATGACATTCAATTGGTTTAATTCTATTCAACAGTAGAAATGATAATTAGACCGGTGATCTACACTTTACATCCATACATAAAATAGTATGAAAATTGTATAAAATAAAGAGAAAATCATTAGACTATCTCTTTTTTCCTCCTTGAACTATTTTGTCATCATTTGGCTACTATGAGGACATATTCATTTGTTAACAGATCATAATTTTTAAGTAACAACAGCTAAACATTCTAGCTAAGAACAGATGGAAAGTCAAATTAAATACAAAACTGGTTAGAATGGATGGAAACAATTTAATGTTAACTGACAGTGTAAACTCAGCATCCACAAAATAAAAAAAAATCTGTATTCTTAGTAAAATCTATTAATTTTAAATTAAAATTATATACTTGATATTAAAAGTATGCTAAATATATAATATACTTTATACCATAAATAGATAAATGCCTTATAAATGATTGTGTGTTATGGGGGATAAGAAGTAGTAAAATATTAGGAGAGATAAATATCAAAAACAAAAAACCCTTTAAAATGTAAGAAATAGTTAACATGGAAAAGGGATGCATAGAGAAATCATGTTTACCCATAATTTGGCAATTTGAAATATGTGGGAGCATTTTAGTTAAGGTAGTTAAAGAGATATGTCAAAATAGAGATGTACAAATCAAAATAGATGGATGTTTAGAGGATACATTAGTACAGAAAATATACCAGGAACTATCATATAAACAGACTTAGTCTTGAAAGCAGAATGAATCAAGCAATAGTTTATACAACTTATTGGATATTATCCCGTCCTGCTGCTAAGATCAGTTATATCTCCATGAAAGAGACTTAACATATTTTGGAATGTCTCTGGATAAACCAGTCTTCTTAATAAACAGCAAGAAAATAAGCCTATGATGCACAAAATATTTCTATCTTGTCAATAAATTCAGAATTTGTAACTTCTTGCACCTAAGTCCAAATTCATTCTTTCAAACAGAACCAAACTTTGTGCCGATACCAGAGCACTCATGTTTTGTAAGTGACTGAAAAAGAAACAAGATGTTTTGAGTCAAAAATCCATTGCTAAATTTTTTTTTTCTCAGAAATAGTGCCCCTATGCCTCTATCAGAGGATAGCTGCCATCTCAGGTCCTGCTTGGGGCTGAAAAGAGAGAAAGTAGAACTCAGGAGATAACATGATAGAAGGCAAGAGAATTCACTGATAAGCCCAAGAGTAAACCTGTATCTGAGTTTTAGGAAAACTGAATACATTATCCCTATAGATATTAAGTTATAAATGGTGGTTGGGTATTTTTCATTGATTTCAACAATCAAAGGCTTAATGAATCTCTGGGCTGTGGGGAGGGTGCCAGGAATGGAACTTCTCAGAGAACAGAGAAACTAAGTATATTTATTATTTCACAAACCAAAAGAATAAGTTGTGCTGCTAAAAAATAATTCTGAAAAACACTGACATAGTTGAGTGAAATTAACTGTGTGTGTGTGTGTGTGTGCGCGCTCGCACACGCCATGGTCAGTCACGGCCAACTCTTTGTGACCAGTACCAGTTTTCTGTTAATTACCAACTATATCTTCATCAATTAGCCTTAATAACAAACTACTAGTTACTATTTGCATTTTAAATAATGCCCAAAGAACACCACTTGGAATATCATTTGACTCAAGTAGAGAACGATCCAGTTTCTACACATTTTGCTTGGTTGGAAATCTAAACTTTCCTGCCTTAGTTGCTGAAATTCAACCCCCAGTTTGTGATCTAATACAGTTAACAATATTCTTGGCATTTGTCTGTCCCTCACTCCTCAGGGACATAATGAAATACAGTGGAACATGAGTTTAGCTGATTACAAGCTGTGTAGTTGGACAGGATATTCAACCTCTGCGAGACTCAAATCCATTATCTGTTAGTCATGCCTGTCTCAAGAGAGCAGTTTGAGAACTAAATGTAAACGTCACATAGAGTTCCTTGATCCTTTCTTAATGGTAGTTGTAATTATTATCATCACATTTCTTGTTGTTATTGCTGTTAATAACATGGGGTCTGAATTTGCACTAGCCTAAAATCCCTACTTCATGTTTTGAACAGCCTGCAGGTCAGGGCTCTGTTCTCCCTGATACTTTCTGCTTAACTGGTTTCTGATGTTTTGCCTTTCTTCCTCTGGTGTTCTGTCTCCTTCCTCCTCAATGTGTAAAGTTACAGGTACCAAATGAGCTTGCACCCTCACCTATCACCTTCTCATCACATTGAGCTTCTTCAGTGCTCTATTGTAGTGAAGTTTGGGGTTCTAGAGCCAACCCAGTCATTTCAGTGAATGAGGCCCTGACCCAGGCATTAACTGTGATATGCTCCCATGTAAAATGAAGATTTTAATTCTGGCTGTTCATATACACATGCATGTGTGTATATAGATATATGCACACATATATAACTTGGCTTGGACAAAAATTTCATTTGGTTTTTCATCTTATGGAAAAATGAACTTTTTGGCCAACTCAGTATTTTAAAATTATACTTTTATTATTTTAAATTAATGTTTTTAAACACAATATTCAACTAAATGAGATGAGAATAATCTGTTCTCACCTCTGTGCATAAAATGTTTTAATTCCATAATAACTATTCAATTGTATATTTCTCTTTTCTGCTAACTTTAAAGATTAACCATAAGCCCACCACCACTGCCACCGTGGGCATGTGGTAGTAGCAGCAGCACTTTGAAAACCAGAGAGAGGGAAAAACAAAATGAAATCTTAAAAAAAAATTTTTTTTATAGCATGTTCCAGTGAATTTGTTTTTTTCAGGTCAAAATCCTAAGGAAACTGACTCTGAACACCTGATTACAATTTTGACTCATTATGGCCCTTTGAAATATTTGATTCCAGAAAGGTAATATGTCATAATACAGGCTGTAAAACCACATTAAAATATTGCTTAGGTTGCCAATATTTCTCTTGCTTTTTAGTGCTTGGGGAAAAAATAAAGTAAAAGTAGCATTATGAGAAATTTTCTTCCTGTTTCTAAGTTCTATATTTATTTGGTAAGAAACCTCACCAAAGCAAATGATTTCTTTCATCCATATTCAAACCATCCTCCAAAGATTTCATCAAATGAAAGTCTTGAACAGCATCTCACACAGCCTCTCTTTTTTTGCTTAAAGTGGTTCCATGTGGCAGCACAAAATACAGAGTTTAATTTAAAAGGAGGCAATAGGATATTGGCATCAGCCAATTGTTGATGTCAAGAGAGAAAATGCCTATTACTGAAGGACCCTAAAGGTGATTTGTGAATTCCATCTGTGGTCCAAAAAAGCATATATATCCCGATGCCATTATCAACAAGAGTAAACAAGTTTCTAAGAAACATGTATGGCAAAAACCAAAACAAAACATGCATAGTACCAACCTGATACATACTTTCTGTGATGCTTTGTGGGGAAAAGCCCTGTACAAAAGCCCCATATGAGGTGTTCTTACACATAGGTGGATAGAACTGTAAAAGCATTATGACAGTAGGAGACTGGACCTGATATTGGCTTTTGTTAAGCTCATCAATGGCATATGATACAACCTATTGAAATAGTTCTGTACAACATGACTAATGCATAGTAAATGTTATTGTAAAAGGAAGGGTATAGGCATTAAAAAAATTCCCAGATGATTTCAATAAGTGTTTGACTTAAGAATCGCTGAAATATTCCTAATTTAGCAAAAGGCATTTTAGAACTAAAACACTGTGCCTTCATTTTAAACTCCTTGTTGACTACTTCTAAATATTTTTGGCAGATTGAAGTAAGTAAAAGAAAACTAATATAAAGACATCATCCTCAAGAAACATCCATTCCAGTAGAGAAGGTCTACTTCTGCTTTATTAACTATGCCAAAGCCTTTGACAGTGTAGATCACAACAAACTGTGGAAAATTCTTCAAGAGATGGGAATACCAGACCACCTGACTTGCCTTCTGAAAAATCTGAATGCAGATCAAGAAGCAACAGTTAGAACTGGACATGGAACAACAGACTGGTTCCAAATTGGGAAAGGAGTACATCAAGGCTGTATATTGTCACCTTGCTTATTTAACTTATATGCAGAGTATATCATGCAAAATGCTGGGCTGGAGGAAGCACAAGCTGGAATCAAGATTGCTGGGAGAAATATCATAACCTCAGATATACAGATGACACCACATTTATGGCAGAAAGTGAAGAACTAAAGAGCCTCTTGATGAAAGGGAAAGAGGAGAGTGAAAAAGTGGGTTAAAACTCAACATTCGGAAAACTAAGATCATGGGATCTTGTCCCATCACTTCATGGCAAATAGATGGGGAAACAATGGAAATACTGACAGATTTTATCTTCTTAGACTCAAAAATCACTGCAGATGGTGAACTGCACCATGAAATTAAAAGATGCTTGCTCCTTGGAAGAAAAGTTATGACCAATCTAGGTAGCATATTTTGAAAGCAGAGACGTTACTTTGCCAACAAAGGTCCGTCTAGTCAAAGTGATGGTTTTTCCAGTAGTCATGTATGGATATGAGAGTTGGACTCTAAAGAAAGCTGAGCACCGAAGTATTGATGCTTTTGAACTGTGGTGTTGGAGAAGACTCATGAGAGTCCCTTGGACTGCAAGGAGATCCAACCAGTCCATCCTAAAGGAAATCAGTCCTGAATATTCATTGGAAGGACTGATGCTGAAGCTGAAATTCCAATACTTTACCCACCTGATGGGAAGAACTGACTCATTTGAAAAGATCCTGATGCTGGGAAAGATTGAAGGCAGGAGGAGAAGGGGATGACAGAGGATGAGATGGTTGGATGGCATCACTGACTCAATGGACATGAGTTTGAGTAAACTCCGGGAGTTGGTGATGGACAGAGAGGCCTGGTGCTGCAGTCGATGGGGTCGCAAAGAGTCGGACACGACAGAGGAACTGAACTGACTGAGAGAAGATATGTTGCCAACACAAACTTGGTATTAAGCAGTTCAAAGTGGTTACTAGAAATGAGTGGAATTTCTGTGGGAAAGTCAATGAGAGTGGGAAAAAATTACTTTTGCCTCATTAAATGTAGTAAGGTTTTATAAAGATGTAACTATTGAAATAAATTTTGATGGATAAATAGGTTTTTACCAGATGGAGAAGAGAGAAAATGAGTATACCACCAAGCTTATTTAAATGCAAATTTTTAAATAGGTATGAAAGATTTCTCTGTTTGATTCAGAAGTTCTGAATTACTGAAAGAGAAGGGAAGAGATGAGAAGAAAAAACAAAGTTAGCAAATACTATATACCCTGATGTTGAACTGAAATTAACTTTTCCAATTCTCAGTTTTTTCATCTATGAAACAGAGATTATAATCCTTGCAGCAAAAAAAAAAAAACAACTCTGCTCCAAGCATAGAACCTCTCATGTAGTTACCAGTAAACAGTCTCATTTTCTTCCACAAAGAAAGATATGAGAATATAGGAAAAAAAATACGAGATTACATCAATACTTAATTATAAAAGAGAGTTTAGAGGACTTGTAAAAGACATGATTGAATAGATTGTTTTGCTATATCTAGGGCTACAAACATTTTTATTACTTTATTGCTAGGATGATGCATGGTATTAATGAGTAAATCAGAAAAAAAGTTTTTTTCTAAGATGTCAGAACTAACTACCATTTAACACATAGGTAGTTTCCTTAATGTTTTCTAAAAGACAACTTTCAATTAAGCAAATCCAATTTTCTACTGACTTTGCCTATGAAATCAGAGATATGCTCTACTAAGTAAAACTCCTTATACGTAACATAAATATATTTTAAAAGGCAGCAAATCTTCCCAAAGCACAAATTTTTAAGGAGAAGGCAATTTTCTTTTATGTTAATTTGCCCATTGTTATTGGTCCTTTAGAAGAAATTCATTCAAATAAATTCAGTGTATGTTTATTGGTTTACTATTATGTGCTTCTTGGTCAGCTACCAGAGGATGCAGGTGAGGAGCCTGTGACTGAGGAACGAGGAAACGAACACAATGAAAGCATTTTCATGGATGGTCAAGTCCTCAGAAGAGGATCCCATCATGGACCACTGCCTTGTTGGGGCAAAGGGGCTTGCATAATTCAATAAAGACATGAGCCATGCCATGTAGGCCCACCTAAGATGGATGGGTCATAGTGGAGAGTTCTGACAAAACATGGCCCAGTGGAGGAGGGAATGGCAAACCACTCAAGTATTCTTGCTGTGAGAACCCCATGAACTGGATAAGAAGGCAAAAAGATATGACACTAAAAGATGAGCCCCCCAGTTCGGAAGGTGTTCAATATGCTACTAGGGAAGAGTGGAGGACAATTACTAATAGCTCCAGAAAGAATGAGGCTGCTGGGCCAAAGTGGAAATTATGCTCAGTTGTGGATGTCTCTGGTGATGCAAGTAAAATCTGATGCTGTAAGGAACAGTATTGCATAGGAACCTGGAATGTTAGGTCCATGAATCAAGGCAAATTGTAAGTGGTCAAACAGGAGATGGCAAGAGTTAAACATTAACATCTTAGGAATCTGTGAACTAAAATGGATGGGAATGGGTGAATTTAACTCAAATGACCATTATATCTACTACTGTGGGCAAGAATCCCTTAGAAGAAATGGAGTGGCTCTCAAAATCAACAAAAGAGTCTGAAATGCAGTACTTGGGTGCAATCTCAAAAATTAGAAAATGATCTCTGTTCATTTCCAAGGCAAACCATTCAACATCACAGTAATCCAAGTCTATATACCCTAGCCACCAAAAGAAGCTGAAGCTGACCAGTTCTATGAAGACCTCAAAGACCTCCTAGAACTAACACCAAAAAAAGATGTCCTATTTATCATAGGGGATTGGAATGTAAAAGTAGGAAGTCAAGAGATACCTGGAGTAACAGGCAAGTTTGGCCTTGGAGTACAAAATGAAGCAGGGAAAAGGCTAACAGGATTCTTCCAAGAGAATGCACCAGTCATAGCAAACACCATTTTCTGACACCACAAGAAATGACTTTACACATGTACATCAACAAATGGTCAATACTGAAATCAGATTGAATGTATTCTTTGCAGCCAAAGATGAAGAAGCTCTATACAGTCAGCAAAAAGAAGAGCTTGAGCTGACTGTGGTTCAGATCATCAGTTCCTTACAGTAAAATGCGGTCTTAAACTAAGAAAAGCAGGGAAAACCATGAGGCCAGTCAAGTACAACCTGTCAAATCCCCTATGATTGTACAGTGGAGGAGACAAATTCAAGGGATTATATCTGGTAAACAGAATGTGTGAAGAACTAGGGACAAAGATTTGTAATATTGTACAGGAAGCACTGACTAAAACCATACCTAAGAAAAAGAAATGCAAGAAGGCAATGAAGTTGCCTGAAGTGGCTTTATAAATAGCAGAGGAAAGAAAAGAAGTAAAAGAAAGGGAGAAAGGGAACGGTATATCCAACTGAATTCAGTTCAATTCAGTTCAGTCACTCAGTCATGTCTGACTCTTTGCGACCCCATGGACTGTAGCATGCCAGGCCTCCCTGTCCCTGTCCATCACCAGCTCCTGGAATTTACTCAAACTCATATCCTTTGAGTCAGTGATGCCATCCAATCATCTCATCCTCTGTCGTCCCCTTCTCCTCTTGCCTTTAATCTTTCCCAGCATCAGGGTCTTTTCAAATGGGTCAGTTCTTCGCATCAGGTGGCCAAAGTTTTGGAGTTTCAGATTCAACATCACTCCTTCCAGTGAATATTCAGGACTGATTTCCTTTAGAATGGACTGGTTCGATCTCCTTGCAGGGATTCTCAAGTGTCTTCTCCAACACCACAGTTCAAAAGCATCAATTCTTCAGTGCTCAGCTTTCTTTATAGTTCAACTCTCACATCCAAACATGACTACTGGAGTTCCAGAGAATAGAAAGGAGACACGAGAAGGCTTTCTTCAATGAACAATACAAAGAGGTAAAGAAAAACAACAGAAGGGGAAAGACTAAAGATATCTTCAAGAAAATAGGAAATATCAAAGGAATGTTTCATTCAAAGATGGACACATAAAGGACTGAAGTGGTAAAGACATAATAGAAGCAAAAGAAGTCAAGAAGAGATGGCAAGAATATAGAAACTCTACAAAAATGGTATTAATGACTCCAATAATGATGATGGTGTGGTCACTCATCTAGAGCCAGACATCCTAGAGTGCAAAGTCAAGTGGGCCTAAGGAAGCACTAGTGCCAATAAAGCTCGTGGAAGTCATGGAATTCCAGCAGAGCTATTTAAAATCCTAAAAGATGAGCCTACTAAATTGCTGCATTCAGTATGTCAACAAATTTGGATGGCATCACTGACATAATGGACATGAGTTTGAGCAAACTCTGGTAGATAGTGAAGGACAGAGAAGCCTGGTGTACTGAATTCCATGGGGTCTCAAACAGTCAGACACGACCTGGAAGTTGAACAACAACAATTTTATGCTAGGCACTTTAGTAGGGGCTATACTTTAACATTCAGATATATTTAAATGGTATAGACCTAACAGAAACAAAAGATAATCAGAAGAGATGGCAATGATACACAAAAACTATACAGAAAAGATATTTTTGACCCAGATAACCACGATGGTGTGATCACTCACCTAGAATCAGACAACCTGGAATGCCAAGTCAAGTGGGCCTAAGGAAGCATCACTACGAACAAAGTTAGTGGATGTGATGGAATTCCAGCTGAGCTATTTCAAATCCTAAAAGATGATGCTGTGAAAATGCTGCACTCAATATGCCAGCAAATTTGGAAAACTCAGCAGTGGCCCCAGGACTGAAAAAGGTCAGTTTTCATTCCAATCCCAAAGAAAGGCAATGCCAAGGAATGTTCAGACTACTACACAATTGCACTCAGGTCACACACTAGCAAAATAATGCTGAAAATTCTCCAAGCTAGGCTTAAAGAGTGTATAAAACAAGAACTACCAGATGTTCAAGCTGGATTTAGAAAAGGCAGAGGAACCAGAGATCAAATTGCCAACATCCGTTGGATCATAGAAAAAGCAAGAGAATTCCAGAAAAACATCGACTTTTGCTTTATTGACTACACCAAAGCCTTCGACGGTGGTTCACAATAAAACTGTGAAAAATTCTTCAAGAGATGGAACCAAGGCAGGTAACCACTTACCTGCCTCCTGAGAAATCCATATGCAGGTCAAGAAGCAACAGTTAGAACCAGACATGGAACAAGGGACTGGTTCCAAATCAGGAAAGGAGTATGTCAAGGCTATATATCTTCACTGTTTATTTAACTTATATGTAGAGTACATCATGTTAAATGCTGGACTTGATGAAGCACAAAGTGGAATCAAGATTGCAGGGAGAAATATCAATAACCTCAGATATGCAGAAGATACCAACTTTATGGCAAAAAGAGAAGAGTCTCTTGATGAAAGGCAAAGCAGAGAGTGAAAAAAATGGCTTAAAACTCAATATTCAAAAAACGAAGATCATGGCATCTGGTCCCGTCTGATTCCATGCCATCACTTCATGGCAAATAGAAGGAGAAACAGAAACAGTGAGGGATTTTATTTTCTTGGGCTCCAAAATCACTGTAGGTGGTGACTGCAGCCATGAAGTGAAAAGATGCTTGCTCCTTGGAAGAAAAGCTATGACAAACCTAGACAACATATTAAAAATCAGATACATTACTTTGCCAACAAAGGTCCATCTAGTCAAAGCTATGGTTTTTCAAGTAGTCATGTATGGATGTGATAGTTGGACCATAAAGAAAGCTGAATGGCAAAGAATTGATGTTTTTGAACTGTAGTGTTTGACAAAGACTCTTGAGAGCCCCTTGGACTGCAAGGAGATCAAACCAGTCAATCCTAAAAGAAAGCAATCCTGAATATTCATTGGAAGGAATGATGTGAAACTGAAGCTCCAGTACGTTGGCCACCTGTTGCAAAGAAGTAACTCATGGGAAAGACCCTGATGCTGGGAAAGATTGAAGGCAGGAAGAGAAAGGACGACAGAGGATGAAGTGGTTGGATGGCATCACTGACTCAGACATGGGTTTGAGCAAACCCTGGGAGATGGTGATGGACTGGGAAGCCTGGCGTGCTGCAGTCCATGGGGTCACAACAAGTTGGACATGACAGCGACTGAACCAAACTGAAGGAATAGATATAATCTCAAAAAGCTCATGAATATTAACAAAAAACTGGAGATAGATATAATCTCAAGAAGCTCATGAATATTAACAAAAAAACTGGAGATGTCATGAATTACATTATATCTGGAAGACATAAATGGTCTAAACATTCTATATATCATATATATACACTATGTGATGTTGCAAAATTTAGTCCACAAATAAACTGAACAAGTTATACAAATAATGAGATTAAACAAGATTAATTCTAATCCACTTACAATTGTTTGAAACTAAAAAGCTTGAAATACATTTTCTCATTTTCTTGGTGAAGCTTAAATAAAACATAGGGAAGACTCTATAGTATATTAAGATAAATTTGAGTTCTACAAAATTCAATAATACTTTATCATGCATGTAAGTCTAGATTTTTAGTTCAGTGTATAAAAACAAGAAATTCAAAGACAGAGAAGAGAGGCAGAGATAGAAAAGTTCTATGAAACTATAGAAGCTAAGCATGTTTTCCTATGCTGTCTTGGATAGTAATTGAATGCATTGAAGAGGAAATGGCATTTGAAGTGAATTTTAAATGATGAAGGAGAAAAGAAGGGAGAATACATCCTAGACAAAATAAGTGCATTAAAACATAAGATTGTGAAACAGCAATATTCTAATAAAAACTGTTTAAATGTAAGTGCATTGAAATAGTGTGCATTGATGCTCAGTCACTAAGTCATATCTGACTCTTTGGGATACCACAGACTGTACCCTGCCAGGCTTCTCTATCCATGGAACTTCCCAAGCAAGAATATTGGAGTGGGTTACCATTTCCTACTCCAGGGGATCTTCCCGACCCAGGGATCAAACCTCCTCTCTTGTATCTGCTGCCTTGGCAGGTAGATTCTTAACCACTGCACCACATGGGAAGCAAGGGGCTTTAGTAACATCAAAGAATGGTGAAAAATTCATCACTCTTAGAACAGGGTGAAGAAATGGTGAAATATAAAGGTGAATTTATAATTAGGCCAAATATTAGGAAGACTTACGTACCAGAAATTTAGATATGGGCTTCCCTAGTAGCACAGAAGGTAAAGCATCTGCCTGCAACGCAGGAGACCTAGGTTCGATCCCTGGGTTGGGAAGATCTCCTGGAGAAGGAAATGGCAACCCACTCCAATATTCTTGCCTGAGAAATCCCATGGACAGGGGACCCTGGTGGGGTACAGTCCATGGGTCACAAAAAGTCATACACGACTAAGCAACTAACACACACACACACACACACACACATCTATGTAACAGAGCTTATACATGAACAAACTTCTATTTAAGTTTAAGAAATATAATGTTGATGGCAGTGAGAAGGATGGGTTTAGATTGAGCAAAAACAGTCAAAATACTTATAGCAAAACTCCAAGTAAGAAACTAGGAGGGATTAGTCTAAAATCCCACAGTAGCAAATGGAAAAAGTTATCTGCTGGGAACTGAATTAAAGAGACCTCCTGAAAAAAAGCAATTCTCTAGTAATGTTTAAAGTGTGACAGTCACTCAGTAATGTCCATCTCTTTGTGACTCCATGGACTGTAGACCACCAGGCTCCTCTGTCCATGGAATTCTCCGAGCAAGAATACTGGAGTGGGTAGCCGTTCCCTTCTCAGGGGATCCTCCCAACCCAGGGATCGAACCCAGGTCTCCTGCATTGCAGGCGGATTGTTTTAATCTGAGCCACCAGAGAAGTAACGTTTAAAAATAAGCTAATTAACAGTGATTGATATCTTTCATGTCTTCCCAGATGGCTCAGCAGTAAAGAATCTACCTGCAATGCAGGATATACAGGAGACACAGATTGGATCCCTGGGTCAGGAAGATCCCTTGGAGAAGGAAATGGCAACCCACTCCAGTATTCTTTGCTGAGAAATCCCAGGGACAGAGGAGCCTGGCAGGCTACAGACCATGGGGTTGCAAAGAGTCAGACACAACTGAGCACATGGCACGCACATGCACATGGCTTCCTAGAGTATTATTTTAGGAAAGAAAGTAAATTTTGTTCAACCATCTACCAATACACAATCATCTCTAAAACAGTAAGACAACCACTATAAAAAACAAAGTTCTACTTGAGACATTCAGAAACAATTTCTTCTAGTTTTTCTTCTATGATAGGCAATATATTATTTTTCACATGTTTATTGTTTCCTTAATTTTCATGCACTGTATTCCATCATGTAGAATGTCTCTGTGTCTCCTGACTCTGTTCAAATTCCTTTTCAGTGTACTAATTACAGTGGAAACAGATATAAACATCACTTGGTGTTATTTTTCAGTAAAATTTGAGTATCAAAAACAACAACAACAAAGGAATAGCAGAGTTAACATTCTTGTACAATTAGGCTAGAGAATAACTACACTCATATAAAAATAATTGAAATGTAAAATTGTTTTTATGGAATGAGTAACCATATAATGAGTTTTACTTTATGCATTCCTAAATTGGATCAACATATGAAATTCCTTTCATGGTGATAAGAAATTAGTTCAGGATGGGAAATTTTCTAAACCAACCAAATTGGTTTAATGAAGATGGACAGGATAGATCTCAGTTCTGAACTTATAGTCAGTTAAATTTTCTCCAACAGTAAAGTATCAATTTGTTCACTTCATTGTAGATCAGATGTTAGAATCATCCATAGATACATAGATTCTTTAGCAATGATTCATTAAAATAACTTTATAATTGATTGGATTCTTATTGTGGCAAACCTGTAATAAACCATATTACAGAAGAATAAACAGAAGAAATGAGGCTATTCTGTATTTTTTTCTACAACCATATTCATATACACAAACCAAAATGTAAATTTTTAATCTTTAATGACTTGTGCTTTTATCCATCCTTTTTGTTTTTACAGTGATCCTCAATCACCGTATCCTTGCACCATAACCTGTAGATAGTTTACTTGCATTTGGAATGGGTGAGGAAAGTCAGGTTAAATCACATTTTGTTCATTTTATTATCTCTGTAACAGCTGTTATTAGAGATGATTCAGGCAGTTTAAGCCAAAAAAAAAATGTAGAAATATATATTATTTTCCTGTTGGTCCTCTAAACAATGGGAAGATATGGGATGGTTTTGTGCTGCTGCTGCTAAGTCGCTTCAGTCATGTCCAACTCTGTGCGACCCCATAGACGGCAGCCCACCAGGCTCCTCTGTCCATGGGATTCTCCAGGCAAGAATACTGGAGTGGGTTGTCATTTCCTTCTCCAGTGCATGCATGCATACTAAGTTACTTCAATTGTGTCTGACTCTGTGTGACCCTATGGACAGCTGCCCACCAAGCTCCTCTGTCCATGGGATTCTCTAGGCAAGAATACTGGAGTGCATTGCCATTTCCTTCTCCGTGGGTTGGTTTTAAGCCTTGGTAAAATCATATTTTGAAAGTAATTTTGAAAGATAACAGTGGTGACAAATATGAATTAGAAGTGGTTGGGTAAGAATAGAGGGATAATTTAAGAGGCTATTTCAATGAAGGGAACATTGAAAAGTTAAAGGACTGAACAATGTAGCATTAATATGAATTAAGAAAGTAGAAAAATAATTAAAATTATTCGAGAGATATTATCAATGTAACTTGATTATATGGGCTACCTGAGTGAAAGGCTAACTTACATGACAATACCATTAATAAGGCTTACAGGAGATGGTGCAGATTTGGTGAAAAACATAATCAGTCACGTGCCTTAAAAAATTCCACAATGAATTATTAAAACGAAAGATAGGAGAGAATATTGAGCTTCATTCCTCAAAGTATGATCTGTGGAGATGCAGCCCTGGCATCCCTTGGGAATTAGAAAATGTGAAAGACAGAGGATAGAATTAAAAAAACATAAACTTTATCTAGTAGGAAGTTCACAGAAAGTGAAAATAAATGCCATACACTATTCAAAGACAACATGAGAACAGAGATTCCAGAACTTATCCAGGAAGGTTATGAATAGGTAGCAGAATAACATGAATAAACTCACATGGGACATACATACTTTAGTGATAGTTCTATATAACAAACACAGAGAAAATAAAATGGCCACCAAGCAGATAAAAACATTTAAAGTGATAAACTTTTCAATGAAGGTATATATACTCCAACATAACTGTGTTAAAAGAACTACTAAAAAATGTCCTAAAGGGGAAGGAAAATCAGATATAGGGTGTTATTTTTTAAATAATGGAAATAAATACATCTTTAATACAGTTCAGTTCAGTCACTCAGTCGTGTCTGACTCTTTGCAACCCCACAGACTCCAGCATGCCAGGCCTCCCTATCCATCACCAACTCCCAGAGCTTGCTCAAACTCATGCCCATTGAGTGGGTGATGCCATCCAACCATCTCATCCTCTGTTGTCCCCTTCTCCTCTGCCTTAAATCTTTCCCAGCATAAGGATCTTTTCCAATGAGTCAGTTCTTCACATAAGGTAGCCAAAGTATTCGAGCTTCAGCATCAGTCCTTACAAATATCAATATTCTTCATTAAAAAGAAAAAAATTACTGAGAAGAAATAAACAATAAAAATTGCCAATAGCTTTCTATTTTTTCTGTCATTACATTTTTTATTTAAACATCCTCCAGTGAACATGTAATTAATTATACAATGACAATGTTCATTCAAAAACAAATATCAGCTATTCACATTTGTTTGAACACCTTTTAAAGATAATCCCGAGTTTCAGTTAATTTTCATGATGATTGTGTAAGGGAAAAAAATGTATCAGCATTTTCCAGTCTTCTTTTCCATTTCATGTGGACTTTGTTTTCTTGCCTGAGTGCTTTGGCAATATCTTACAATACGATTTTGAATAGAAGTGGCAAGAGTTGCAATCCCTGTCTTGTTCATCATTTTAGAGAAAAGCTTTTGACTTTTCACTGTTGAGTATGATGTGTGCTTGTCATTATTGTGGTAACTTTGCTGAGGCACATTCCTCCCATAGATACCTTGTTTTCATCATAAATGGGTGTTCAATTTGCAGAAGTTCTTTCTGCATCAATTGTGATCATATGGCTTTATCCTTCATTTTGTTATTGTGGTTTATTACTTTGCTTGATATGTAGATTTTGAACCATCACTGCATCTCTGAAATAAATACCATTTGATCATGGTGTATGATCCTTTAATTTCTTCTTTAAAAATGCCTATGAATATTTGTCCTATGGTGTTTACATGGGGCTTCAGAAATCAATTAAAAATTATAAAAGTATATTGATAATTTATTTATTACACACAAATTAATGACTATATTTTATCAGACATGGTAGTCTTTCTAAAAACTATTAACTGTTTCCAGCTTATGTGTACATTCTCTCATCTCCTCCCTTCACTCCTGTCACCAATATAAGTAAAGGGACAAGAGGAAACACGTTAGACAAAAGGGATAAATACAATCTTAACTATTAACAGAATAGTTAATAGAATATTTAATAGAATCTTAAGTATTATTAATAGAAAAGAAAATAATAGTAGCTAACTGTTGTTAAAAATTTTCCATGTGGCACTGAGTTACATAATCAGTACACCTTACATAATAAAGTCCTTAAAGCAATCCTACAAGGAGATACCATAACCTTTATTTTGTATATGAGGAAATAATTCCATTGCAGGTTAGAATTCCAATTTTTTCAAAGGAACACATAAGTAGTAGAATCAGAACTGAATGTAGCACTGGTTAAATTTACTTAGTATCAAGTCTATGTGTCTGTTCTGTTCACTATTAAACTCGATGCACCTAGCACTCTACCTAGCCTAGGAAGCCATACATTCATTCATATTTTATCAATGAACACTTTTATGAATAGGAGGAGAAGGGGATGACAGAGGACAAGATGGTTGGATGGCATCATTGACTCAATGGACATGAGTTTGAGCAAGCTCTGGGAGATGGTGAAGGACTGGGAAGCCTGGCCTGCTGCAGTCCATGGGGTCACAAAGAATCTGATACCACTGAGTGACTGAACAACAAATGTATTTGTGACAGATATTTCTTATTAACTTACAGCTTTCTGTGGAGGTCATTGTGGTCCCCATAGTAAGAGGAGTAAACATGTAAGCTGCCACCTGCTCAAAGACAGTACTCTAATAACCTTTCTTCCTTATGAAATTTAAAGTCTTATTTTTACTAGTAAAGTTTGCTAAGTTGAAGAATATGCCTCTAGATAATTTTGTTTAAAAAACAAACCCGAATGGTGGTTGAGACTGGGGATAGAAAGAATGTTCAACACTAGTTATCATTTTGAAAAATAGGAACCAGGCTCACAAGAATTTTAATTCTGCTAACAATTTAGAATTTTAAGTGTGGAGGAATCCAGGGACATCAAAAGTAGAACATGAGATGTACTCTTGTGTGAGAAATCACAAATAAAGAACTAGAAATGTAGAAATGGATACATGGGATATTGGGAATGTGAATGAGAGGGGTGAAATAATTGCTAAATCAAAGAGAAATATAATAATTTGTATACCTCGTAAATTTGACCAAGACTGGCCTTATTATAGAATACCAGAAGGTTCTCTGAGAATTTATGTTCATTGATTTAATGCCATAATTCACACTAAGAATCATTAGGAAAAATTAAGGTAGATTATCTTCACCTCTGAATTGCTTTCATCTTCCATTGTTATGTGATTATCTCATCATGAGAGTAAGTGGCAAAGACAATCCCTGCAACAAGTAAGGGTAGAAGGGAGATTAAGAAATCAACACACAGTGAATAACCACAGTGTTCAGACATGATATTAACTGTACATTGATTTATTAATCTTCCTTTTACCCTTGTTTCAGGGGTTCTCTTTACCACTTACTTTCATGACGAGATAATCATACAACGGAAGATGAAAGCGATTCAGAGGTGAAGAAACAGGATTCCATCATTCCATCATCTCTTATCCACATTGTGTCTTTAAAAACAAATCATTTAATATATCTGAATCTGGGCTATAATATTGTAAATAGAATACCCTACTGTATTCCCTGGTGGCTCAGATAGCAAAGAATCTGCCTGCAATGTGGGAGACATGGGTTCAATCCCTGGGTCTGGAAGGTCCCCTGGAGAAGGGAATAGCTACCCACTCCAGAATTCTTGCCTGGAGAATTTCATGGATAGCGGAGCCTGGTGCACTACAGTCCATGAGGTCGCAAAGAGTTAGACACGACTGAACAACTAACACTTTCACTTTTTGTATGCTTAATGAAAGAAGAAAAAAGAAAAAAAAAACTTAGAGAAAATGCTTTATACATTGTAAAAGATCACACACACAAATTGGTAGTTTATCATTGATCATTATATTTGATTTTAAATCCTACAATTCAGATTGAATATTTATATCAGCATGACAAACTGCATAACATATCTCACTCATTTCAATACCTGTATTTCTGTCATTCCTAAATTCAACAAACAAAATTTTGCCCCAGCTTTGTTGGCAACTATTTGTTCAAGCCCAAGTATAGAATATGTACTCACTAGATTATATAGAAATCAGACACACTGACTTCTTGGAAAATTACCGTACATACAATGCTGTATTTAAAACAAAAACGAAAAACAGACTTAAACCATCACACAACTAAATGCACATATTCCTCAAAATAGTAAAAACAGATACTATTATTACTTCTTAAAAATGCTTGGTTGAAACACATTAACCTATGTACCTAGAAAGTCTAAGAAAGACTAACCTGACTAATACAAGTACAAATAAAAGTCCTCCAGCAGGAAGCAGAGGAAGTCAGGAAACAGAAAACCCAGACATAAAAAATGTGTTCTATACCAGCATTTGTTGATGTGTTGACATTTAACGCTATACAATCCAACGCCCTGGGCGCGTCTACTAGTTAAAACAAACAAATCAGTTATCTCCAAAGCCGGTCTCTCTTTCCAACCCATACTGTGCTCAAGTTAATGTAAAATATGCTGTGGTATAATTTTGTTATGAAATAGTTTCTCAGTGAACTAGTATAGATGCACCTTAATGAGATTCTTGAAACAGATGAGGATATTTTAACTGCTCTCACCCCTTTTTCTTGAACAAAATACTTTGTAATTAGTGGTGTGGTAAAATATTCCTTTTGAAAGGCTAGGAACTGAGTGCATTTTCAGGCTATCATGGGAAAACCCATGCTACACAAAAGATCCATGAAGCAAGGCGTTTGTTTTTGTTTTGTGTGTTTTTTGAAACACATTTGCTTTGCAGTGGACATTTTAAAAAGTCACAAGTAATTTCCTACACTCCATCCTGTTATTTCTGTGTAATTTTAGGAGGATATCTTAGTTAATAATAATTGCAAATTAAATGGAGAGGGGATTCTTCTGTTAATTTCCTTTTATGTCTGACTCCCTGATTTTCTTTCAAAGAGATCTTTTCATTCTTTTTTTTTTTTTGGCTCTTATGTGTTTTTTCTATCTATTTTTCCCACCTTTTATTTTCTAACCAAAATGTACAAAGTAACATAATCCTTACAGCAGAAATCTCTTTCTCTGCCTAGCTGTACAGATGATATGCTCTACAAAAAATGTAGCAGCAAAAGGCAAGAAGGTAAACTTTAAAATATTCTCTTTTCCACATGACTATCAGTAATGGAGTCCTTCTGACACAGGTCTAAATATTTTAACATATTCTAACTAAAGTGATATATCACAATTTTATTCCATAGGAAAATGTTTCCCTCTGTTGCTTAGGAAATACATATTTATAGGAATTTACTCTTCTTAGATTTTCCACAATAAAAATATTGCCTGAAAACAAAAATAAATTGTTTGGTTTTGTTTATTTATCTTGTATCCTGCATTTGATTATTGACGATACCCTTATGGTTCACTGGATTAGCTTTATAATTTTTTTTCCACAGACTTATTGCCTTGAGTAGTCCCCCAAGTTTATTTAGCCGGTCCTATAACAAAGTAAGACATTACTACTCTTTCATTTTCTATGACATCTGACTCTGGCAGTCCAACCTTCAGTCATGGTCTGAGCTCTCCAAGTGCAGTCTTTCTCAGTTCTCCTTGTTCTTGAACAAGCTCCTTTTTCAGTTGGAAAAGCAGAGATTCCACGCTCTCAGATTCTACTTCAACATAACTTTTCACAGGATTTCTCCATCCTTCCCAGTACTGGCACTGCCAGATCCCTGTGTTTGGACACTGGGCTCCTAAGGACTTTATTTTCCTTTAGGGATTTTCCCCATATCTGTCATTTGTTCGTCTTTCTTTGTCAAATTGTAGCTAAAACCTCCCTGAACACACGTCAAGAAAATATATCAAAGGCCTAACAGAACAGAGTGGATGAGACAGCGCTTCCTTACCTAGGATAAAAAGTCTGAAACAGGATCAGCAACACAAACCAGAACCAAAGTGGTTCAGAAACTGTTTATGGTGTTTCTACAGCCACTATTTCAAAAGTCAAGTAGTGCTATTTCAAGAGCAATGAGGACTAGGGAAATCAAAGGGCTTTATTAGTCTTCTCCACTGTGACTTTCTTGAAATAATGGCTCTATAATCCATTTAAATATTCCTCTCCCCACAGAATAAATAAATAAATAAATAACCTGTGCTTGGGATATAGGAGATGCTATATAAATAACTTTGTTGAATAATTTAATTTTAAAAATAGAGACATAGCCACTACTGAATCTCAATTAAATGACCAATTAAAGAGAAAATTATTCAGAAAATCCTAATTATTATATATCTGCATGTATTTTAATTAGATCTACTTCACTGAACTTCTCTTCCCAATTGATGAGAAATTTCCAGAAAAGAGCTCTATAGTGTATTTCAGTGTTGAGCCTTATGTGATGCTTTAATTATGGTAGGAAAAAAAGAGTTCAATAATTCAAATAGTATCCCAAATAATTTGTTTTGCAACCATATGAGCATATATATTTTTCTACTTCATGATAGGTTTAATTAATATTTAATCATTTTAAAATTTTATTCAGTCAGTGTAACTACTCCTGACAGTTTCTACTAAGGAAATATTTCCTTTCTCTTCCAAGAAAGATTTTAAGAATTTTCACCTGAAATTGTTTATGGGTTGTGTAAATGCATAACCCTGGAAGAAATATTTCTTGTGATTTCCTTAAAAGCAATAACATATAAATTCACTAAAATATTGTGTTATAAGGAAGCTTGGAAACTCTAATGATAGCTGTCATGTTAGTAGGCTGAGGATTTGGAGATAAAGAAGCCAGATGCAGTGGGTTAAACTTTAAGAAAAACGACACCAAATTTTTGGATACTGAAGCATTGACATCTGCTTGAAGTAAAAACAAGAATTATTCTAAAAATTAAAGTGATTGGATCTGGTTTTTCTTTTTTATCTTAAAAAGTATGTTTTAATGTCATTGTTAAGAATGAAATTCATAAAAAGAAAGCTATTATCAAACATGGTAAATGCTATCTATACAGTGGCAATATTGTTTAATGCCAATTAATTCTTTTATGTATTAAAAGTTCTTCCCCTACATATATATGTGTGTATATATATATATTATATTTAAAAGCTTATATAAAGGAAGGAAACAGCTATTTGCTTAAGGAAAGAATATATGAAGTTATGAGAAAAAAAAGTCCAACCTAATATCTTTTTATATGGGGGAATATTTGCAGTTAGTTTTTTATTTTTTTTTTTAAGTTTCCACTTAAGAAGTACACTTATTTTTATGTTGTTACTTAGGAATCAGTCTCTTTCTCCCACCATTACTGCAGAATGTTATTTCAGAATGTATAAAATTTGTGCAAGCCAAAATTTAGGAAAGGAAATGTGATTGTATTTCCAAAAGTCCTGTAATTTAGTATTTTATAAAAACATCACATTTTTCTGCTAATCTGGAATAACGTTACTTGATATTTGTAGAGGATAAACTGTGCCAGAACTTTAAATAGACTTTTTAAGTTGCACATTACAACTAAGACTAAGTTGTGTATGATTATTGTTGTTAGTCACTAAGTACTGTCCTACTCTTTTGAGACCCTATCAACTGTAGCTGGCCAGGCTCCTCTGTTCATGGGATTTTCCAGGTAAGATTACTAGAGTGGGTTGCCATTTCCTTCTCTCGAGGATATTCCGAACCCAGGAATCAAACCCACGTCTTCTGTATTGCAGGTGGATTGCAATGTACTGAGACACCTGGGAAGGCCCTTGTATATAATTAGTGTTCCTATTTTATACATCAGGAAATTGCTATAGTATAGGTTTAAGTATTGCTCACAGTTATATGAATTATAAAAAAGGAAACTCTGATTTGAACACAACATTTAAAATTTGCCTACCCTCTCTCACTCTTGTTCTTTATTTGGAATCGATTTCAAAGGATCCAGCATGAAAAAATGAAACCTCATTATCAGATTTTCAAGTACTCAGAAAAATAGTGCACATTCACTTTACTTTGGCTACCTAATCAGAATTTATCTGTATGTAATCAATTACTCTGAATGGAGTCATTTTTAATTTTTAGAAATGCTTTTCTAAGTTAGGACCATAATATCTTATATTGGCAATCATATAGACAACTTACTAAGCCTTACTAAGCAGTTGTGATCTATGAGACTTGGTGAGCCATTTGAAATAGTTTAGTTAGCATTTTATCACTTGCACAGTTGACTAACAGTCCTGATCATGCATACCTGTGTACAGTGCTAATGTGTTTGAGGATTATCACCTAGTGTGGTACTTGGCACACAGTAAATGCATAATAATTTTTAGTTCCTTTATATTCCTGAGGTGGTATACATGTGCTCAGCCGTGTCTTTGTGACCCCATGGCCTGTAGCTTGCCAGGCTCCTCTGTCCATGGGATTTCCCAGACAAGGATATTGGAATGGGTTGCCATTTCCTTCTCCAGGGGATCATCCTGACCCAGGGATCAAACCTCCGTCTCCTGTGTCTCCTGCATTGGCAGGTGGATTCTTTACCATTGTGCCACCTGGGAAGCCCCTTATATTCCTGAATCCCAACTTAATTTTCTTTCTGTGTGGCGTCTGCTACTATCAATTCCATGTTTTGAGTTTCCTGAATACTATATGTTTCTCAAAGTTTAGTTTTCCTTAATATCTCTCACCAGTGTGGGGGATATTATTCTCATTAATATTGTCCATTTATAACCTCATCGATCTCTCCTCTTCTATTTTTCTATTGCCATTGTGGTCTAGGACCACATAATACCTCACCCACCACTTCCCGGGAGGACGGCTTCTAGACTTTATTCTCATCACGCATTTACACTGCTGTCAGAGATATTCCAGGCTGATATTATATAACTCCCCTGCTTTAATCCATATGGTGACTCCCCATTGTCTTCAAAATAAAGTGAAATTTACTTAATACGACCTATGAGAACATTCATGAAATAGGTACCCCTTTACTCACAGCAGCCCTCCAAATTTTCTCAGCAGTTTTCTTTTCTCCCATTCTTTATGTTCTATTTCTTTTGCCAAGAGCAAATTTTTCCATCCTTTTCAAAGTTCAAATTAAGTAACTCCTCTTTTTGGACTTTTCTGAATTCTGTAGAGAATTGACCTGACTTTTATGCATCATTGTACCCATGATAAATGTACAGAATATTTTGGTTATTAAGATCTCTCAGCTCATTTATATAGGTGCACAAATATAGGCTTATTTTTTCCAAACAAATGCACCCCTGGTTAAGCTATGTCAAAATTTACTCTTAGATAATGCCTCTCTTAAAAATATTTTAGCATTATACCACAATTGCTGTTACTATGGTTAAAGGGAGAAATATTTTTTTAATTTCAGTAGTGTTTATGTTAAAACTAATTTATGGGACTTTTAAAATATTAAAGTACAGTTGATGTACAATATTTTATATTACAGATGTACAAAACAGTCATTCACAATTTGAAAGCTTTTACTCCATCTATAATTATTATAAAATATTAACTATATACCTTGTGTTACAAAATAAGCTACAAGAATATATTTTACATCTAATAGTTGGTACCTCTTAGTCAGTCCCCTACTTCTGTATTGCCCCTCTCCACTTCCCTGTCCCCATTGATAACCACTAGTTTGTTTCTCTGTATTTGTGGTCTCCTGGTTGTTATATTCACTAGCTTGTTGTGCTTTAGATTCCACATATGAGTGATACCATATTTATCTTTTTCTATTTAATCCATGTTGCTGCAAATGGAAAAATTCATTCTTTTCTTTATAGCTTCTTAGTATTCCATTGTGTGTGTGTGTGTATATACAGAAGATATAGAGATATATGGCACTTAGGTTGCTTCTGTATCTTGGAAATTGTAAATTATGCTGCTGTGAACATTAGGGTGCATGAATCTTTTCAAATTAGGGTTTTGTTTTTCAGCTGTATGCCTAGGAGTGGAATTGCTGGGTCATCTGGTAGTTTTTTTTGAGAAAACATCATGTTGTTTTCTACAGTGGCTGTTTCAATTTTCATTCCCATCATGAAGGTTCCCCTTACTCCATAACTTCCATAAAAAAAAATTAGGATTTTCTTCTATTTTTGTGAAGAATCTCATTA
Organism: Okapia johnstoni; assembly: GCA_024291935.2. Classification (NCBI taxonomy): domain Eukaryota; kingdom Metazoa; phylum Chordata; class Mammalia; order Artiodactyla; family Giraffidae; genus Okapia; species Okapia johnstoni. The sequence continues at coordinate 28,071,434 of CM044309.1, forward strand.
TAATTTTGATAGGAATTTATATGTCTAAACTCTTTGGGCTTTGGGTACTATGGCCATTTAAAAAATTTTCCCCTGTGTGTTACTTCTGCGTCAAGGGTAGCTTTAAAGAGAAGCAGATGATTTGGAGCTGACTTTCACTCAAATTTTCTCTCCCTGTCTCTTGCTCTGTATACTTTTCTTCAAGACTGATTAAAATGGGGATAGAAAAAAATAAGAAAATGGCTTCATGCATTGGAATCTAAGGGTGATACTCTCTCACCTCCTTGGGAATAAATATAGTCTCTCCAAAATGCCCCCCTTCTTTGCTCCAGTAATATAGGAAGAGCTCCACAGGCTGATGAATCAGCAGAGGAAGAAATTTGGAAGAAGATATTAAAGACAAGAGGCTTTAGCTTTTTAAAGATATTCCCAAAATGTGTTAGTAGTTCTCTTTTGGTGAAGCATACTCTTCTCTCTAACAGGTAGGAAATAAAAGAAAATAGATATCCTTTGGTCAGTTAATACCGGTCATCTAAGGTCCATGATCAACATGCTTTAACAGAATTGAGGGAATCTCCTAAAGTGTTAGTTTTGTCATTCTTTAATTTCTATAATTATAAGATTCAGACAGTGTCAACTGAGACATGGCTGCCTTCTGGCAAATTTTGCTAGTTAGAAGTGTTCAGTTCAGTTCAGTCACTCAGACGTGTCCGACTCTTTGTGACCCCATGGATTGCAGCACGCCAGGCCTCCCTGTCCATCACCAACTCCCGGAGTTTACTCAAACTCATGTCCATTGAGTCAGTGATGCCATCCAACCATCTCATCCTCTGTTGTCCCCTTCTCCTCCCACCTTCCAATCTTTCCCAGCATCAGGGTCTTTTCAAATGAGTCAGTTCTTTGCATCAAGTGGCCAAAGTATTGGAGTTTCTGCTTCAGCATCAGTCCTTCCAATGAACACCCAGGACTTATTTCCTTTAGGATGGACAAGTTGGATCTCCTTGCATTCCAAGGGACTCTCAAGAGTCTTCTCCAACACCACAGTTCAAAAGCATCAGTTCTTCGGTGCTCAGCTTTCTTTATAGTTCAACTCTCACATCCACACATGACCACTGGAAAAACCATAACCTTGACTAGTTAGAAGTGTCAGTGGCCCTCAAATACCAGGTTTTATTTTAGGTGTCCTTTTTCATATGGGTTATTTAAATCAGTTAATTTGAGTATTAATTTATCCTCTCCTCTCCATATTTCTGAAATTCCAGAGCTGAATTGATTCACAAGTCAGCCTCTTAACATGGCATCCACTCTCTCTTGAAGAGATCTTTTCATACATTCTTTCCTCTAGTATGGAATTGCTTATCCATGTGAAATCTGCCTTTTAGATCTGTTCTTTCTACATTTCTGGAAAATGTATCAGATGGAGAATATTTTTCAGTAGATTTATGAAATGAAGTTGTCACTGATACTTTTGTAATGGGTCTCTTTGTGTACCCTGAAGATTACTTTTCCTGCATGCATTCAAAGAATAATTTCAGTTCAGTTCAGTTGCACAGTTGTGTCTGATTCTTTGCGACCCCATGAACCGCAACATGCCAGGCCTCCCTGTCCATCACCAACTCCCAGAGTTTACCCAAATCCATGTCCATCGAGTCAGTGATGCCATCCAGCCATCTCATTCTCCATTGTCCCCTTCTCCTCCTGCCCCCAATCCTTCCCAGAATCAAGGTCTTTTCCAATGAGTCAACCCTTCGCATGAGGTGGCCAAAGTATTGGAGTTTCCGCTTCAACATCAGTCCTTCCAATGAACACCCAGGACTGATCTCCTTTAGGATGGACTGGTTGGATCTCCTTGCAGTCCAAGGGACGCTCAAGAGTCTTCTCCAACACCACAGTTCAAAAGCATCACTTCATTGGCACTCAGCTTTCTTCACCATCCAACTCTCACATCCATACATGACCACTGGAAAAACCATAGTCTTGACTAGACGGACCTTTGTTGGCAAAGTAATGTCTCTGCTTTTAAATATGCTGTCTAGGTTGGTCACAACCTTCCTTCTAAGGAGTAAGCGTCTTTTAATTTCATGGCTACAATCACCATCAGCAGTGATTTTGGAGCCCCCCAAAATAAAGTCTGACACTGTTTCCACTGTTTCCCCATCTATTTACCATGAAGTGATGGGACCAGATGCCATGATCTTAGTTTTCTGAAGCTTGAGTTTAAGCCAACTTTTTCACTCTCCTCTTTCACTTTCATCAAGAGGCTCTTTAGTTCTTCCCTTTCTGCCGTAAGGGTGGTGTCATCTGCATATCTGAAGTTATTGATATTTCTCCTGGCAATCTTGATTCCAGCTTGTGTTTCTTCCAGCCCAGCGTTTCTCATGAGGTACTCTGCATATAAGTTAAATAAGCAGAGTGACAATATACAGCCTTGATGTTCTCCTTTTCGTATTTGGAACCAGTCTGTTGTTCCATGTCCAGTTCTAACTCTTGCTTCCTGACCTGCATACAGGTTTCTCAAGAGGCAGGTCAGATGGTCTGGTATTCCCATCTCTTTCAGAATTTTCCACCGTTTATTGTGATCCACACTGTCAAAGGCTTTGGCATAGTCAATAAAGCAGAAATAGAGGATTTTCTGGAACTCTCTTGCTTTTTTGATGATCCATCGGATGTTGTCAATTTGATCTCTGGTTCCTCTGCCTTTTCTAAAACCAGCTTGAACATCTGTAAGTTCATGGTGCGTGTATTGCTGAAGCCTGGCTTGGAGAATGACTAATTTAGGCCTCAAATTTCATAGCTATGGTCAGGTGTCCAAACATATTCAACTAAACAACCCAAGGCCAGCTTGACCATATGATGAGAGGATGTATGTCTCTTGGACTATGTATAAGCTACCTGAATACAAGGATAACCCCTTAAATTGCTCCCCTGTGATCACAAATTATCAATGTCATTTCACTCAGCTGCTCTAGCACTGTCTATAACTAAAATCAAGAGCCTCACAAGCTAGTCCTCTGGGACACACAAATCTTCTACTCTACCTGCCTCCATTTGGGCTTAAAAGCACAACAGAAACGAAAAATAAATGTTGCATTTCTTGATGTCCGAAAATTGTAAATATGGAAAGTCTCTTTTTCATAGTATCTTAAATATTTTCTCAGAAATACCTGCTTTCTAATAAATATATCCGCACATACGTACATATATATGTATATCTTAGCACATATGTACATATGTCACCCATATATATTTCAATAATTGTACCTAAATAGTTCAAAGTCAAGTTGCAGCAAGTCACAAACTAATACTTTTTGATAAAGTTCATGTGTTTCCATCAACTGATGCCTTATAAAATAGCCATTGACCAGTAAAAAAAAAAAAAAAAAAAAAAAAAATTCGTGGACAAGATGTCATTTGTTAGAGTTATCTGTTAAGTCTGTATCAGTTAAGACAACAGCTCAAATCTAAAAAGGGGGCAGTGCAGCTTTGAATATATTATATGCTTTAAACCATCACTGAAACTTAAACTCCCTGGATCAAGACCCCACCATAAATTTCCATTCTTACTCTACTATCAAATCCTTTTCATTAGAGGTTTTTTTCAGTCTTAAGTTCAATGCACCAGATGTCAACATCTCCCTTGAATTAAATCTTCACTCCTTTCTGCCCTATAACTATAGACCTTACACAGAGAAATTGAGAACTCAGGGTTTTCTGCAGGGAGAAGTGTAACAGGTCCCAAAGACAAAGAAGCAAGTAATTCCCTCCTTCTGCAGGAGAATGAAAAAAAAAAAAAAAAAGCATTGTTGGTATTGACCCAGCAATCCCACTGCTGGGCATACACACTGAGGAAACCAGAATTGAAGGAGACAGGTGTCCCCCAGTGTTCATCGCAGCACTGTTATAATAGCCAGGACATGGAAGCAGCCTAGATGCCTATCAGCAGATGAATGGATAAGGAAGCTGTGGTACATATACACAATGGAATATTACTCAGCCATTGAAAAGAATACATTCAAATCAGTTCTAATGAAGTGGATGAAACTGGAGCCTATTATACAGAGTGAAGTAAGCCAGAAAGAAAAACACCAATACAGTATACTAACACATATATATGGTATTTAGTTAATCAGTAAAGATAACCCTGTATGCCAGACATCAAAAGAGACACAGATAAATAGAACAGTATTATGGACTCTATGGGAGAGGGTGAGGGCAGGATGATATGGGAGAATGGCATTGAAGCATGTAAATTATCATATGTGAAACGAATCGCCAGTCTAGGTTCGATGCATGATACAGGGTGCTCGGGGCTGGTGCACTGGGATGACCCAGAGGGATGGGATGGGGAGGGTGGTGAGGCGGGTTCTGGAGGGGGAAAACATGTACATCCATGGCGGATTCATGTCAATGTATGGCAAAACAAATACAATATTGTAAAGTTAAAAAATAGATAAATAAACTAATTTAAAAAAAAGAGCATGGTATTTTAGCCGAAAACCACCTATTTAAGAAGGTTATCATTAATATAACTTATAACATGTGTCAAAGGCAGTCACCCAATAGCAGGTTATATCATTAATACTACTGTTAGCCTTTTGTGAGGTATTCCTTGGCACAGATCAGACTTGTGTATGTTGTGTTTTCTACACATTTTTTTCCTCTGTGTTCCTTCCAAAGCTTTCCATGCTGAGGCTAAAGAGAGGAACCCAGTTCATGCAGAAAATCAGTGTGAGTCAATTTTAAAGAAGAATCGAAACAATTTACCCCTTCACTCCTTAATGTAGAAGTTCACCCCAGTACAAAGAGCAATATGCCTTTTCTTTTATGCTCAGGACAGCATATTTTTAAACATTAGCAGTACAATTTAATGTCCTTAATAAGCTAGCAATATGGCAGAAATATTAATAGCCTGTACACTAATAATTATAATAAATGAAGTACATGCAATAAAAAGTATACTTGAAACACACAGGCATGGTAGTAAATAGGAGCAGGGTGAGGGTGGTTAGGGAAAGTTGGTTGGGAGAAGCAGCCTAAAACATTTGGTTTCCATGTGATTCTACCTCATATCCTGCATTTCCCTGAACCAAATGTGATTTTTAAGTAACACAGTTAATAGAGAAATATTGATTTTGTTTCTTTCGTTAGTTCTTTTTGTTTTAGTCACAAGAAGAAAAGAGCAACATGTGTTTGACAAAATAAAATCAATAACTCTAAAAATTAACTTACTTTTTCCAATAACAGAATCAGGCATACACATAAATAATGTATCTTGTAGTATGAAAGAGAGAAATGTGTGCTACAGGAAAAAACAATTTACTGAAGGCAGCTTAGGCGGCTGTGAGAAATGCCCAGTGGCACTGAGAACAAAGTATAGTGGATTTGTTGGTATCCATACTTCATTTTGATACAGAGAGTGTAAATACAAGGCCTACTTTCGGGATGAGAAGCATCATCTTTCTTTTATTATTCATTTTTTAGGGAAGTCTGGATAATTTGCACTCACCTATCAAATGTAATGGGCTTCACCAGTGGCTCAGCAGTGAAGAATCTGCCTGATAATGCAGGAGACATGGGTTTGATCCCTGGGTTGGGAAGATTCTCTGGAGAAGGAAATGGCAACCCACTCCAATATTCTTGCCTAGAAAATACCAAGGACAGAGGAGGCTGGCAGACTAAGGTTTGTGGAGTCTCAGAAGAGACAGACATGACTTAGTGACTAAAAACCATCAATCAAACGTAAACGCTTCTGTTCATGGATAAGTAGTATTTAAATTTGATCATATTTTATGCCATCCATTTTTAAAACAAAATGTCAATAAAATTTCTTTAGGAAGAATTTACAAAAATGTGCTCTTTGTGTACTACCTCAGAACTTTAGAAATGTTGGGGAAAATATATATTCCTAACTTAAGTCTAAATTCCTTAACTATAAATTGTCTTAGTTGTAAGTTCTGAGTTGAGTGAAACTACTTTTATATCTCATTAGAGAAATGTTAAATCCCATGTAAACTGTCACCCAAGCACACTGTCAGTTTGGATATTTTTAACTGATTACAGAGAGAATCATGTTTCATTTCACTCTCCTTCTGGCCAAGAAACATTTGCAAGGTTTTAGTAAAATGTGAGTATAGTTAACTACCTAATACATAACACTGAGTGAATGTAGACATTATTCTGCTTGAGTGAAAACATCACAAACTGAACCAACAAGGCCCAACAATTTGTTTTAAAAGAAGTGTCTCTTTTGTGTTCAATAAATGGGAAAACATTCACTATCTTTCTCATTCTATATAATTACAGCAGATGGTAACGTTTTTCTTTAGATTGAGAACTTGGCATTTTACATGTTTAATTTGGCTCAAGATACAGCATTTATAGAACTGCATTCCAAGCAGTGATTTTCTAAAAGATTCCCTATTGAATATGAATGTAATTATGTTAAATATTCCACCCAGAAATTATAACCCTAACCCTAAAGGTTATTCTTTGGGAATAAAACAAAAACATAGGTCTTTTTTTTCTGCTATATTTTCTAGGCTACAGAGAAGAAGTCTACAAATTACTACTCCAGGGTAATAACTGGCTTAAAATTTGAATATAAATACAATTAGCTTTAACACTCCAAATGATATATTAAGCTTATTAATTATGGTTTTTCCCTTTGCGTATTGATGAACGTCAAGGTTGTTCCTGTACGACTGGAGGCTAAAGGCCTACAGTAGATGCAGGGAAAGGAAGAAGCAGCAATTTGGAATATTTCAATCAAGTATTTCTCTGCTTTTGCTCTTTTTCAATTGTTAATGAAGGAGCCTGTGCCACTCTCACAACTGATACTAATCATTAAATCACTCCTGAGTTTTAGAAGAATCATCAAGGCTTATATAGAAAGAAGAAGCCAGAACAGCTTAAAATTCACCCTTTCCCTTAGGTAGCCAGAAACTGTACCAAATGAACAGCTTACTGTGGCATTTGGAGTCAATATCTAATCTACAAGAAATTACCAGGCTTACTCAATGCAACTTGATATGCAGGAGAGGAGTTCGTCTTGAGAACTAGGCCTAATGAGTTTGGCTAATATTTATCACTGTTTGTGAGGAATGTGTGCTGACTATAAGAGAAAGAAACAGAGGACAAAAGCAATTTTAAGAAAGAATAAATGCCGATTGTAGAGTCTGGATTCAAGTTTGGGATCAAGTGTTCAACATGAAGTGAAAAATGCACAGAACACTTGAATGTTTGGTGAAAGTAGTACTCCACCTCAGATAAAAAAAGTGAATGGGATAAAAGAAAGCTTTTATTGAGACTGCTTAACTGTATATTATATGAGGATCTTTAAGAGGATGAATATGACCTGCATAAAAATGAAGTACATCAGGAAAAGCAAGGGTCATAAATGAGGTAAATGTTTTAGTGAGAATAAAGAGGAGAAAACAAAGAGGAGAAAACTGGATCTCTTTGTCTCTGGGATACACATTTCATGGAATGCTTTCCTATACAGAATGGCTTAAGAAATTAATACAGTCAATACTTGCATAAAGAAGCTCACCAGTATAAGACAGTTCCTACATCAAATTGACCACTGGCAGCCAAGTACAATTTGAAAGCCTCTGATTAGATGGTGAACATAACTCTTGCTCTGCTCTCATTAAAAGTAAGAAAAACCAATAATAAATATGTAAGACATACTGCTACTGCTGCTAAGTCGCTTCAGTCGTGTCCGACTCTGTGCGACCCCATAGACGGCAGCCCACCAGGCTCCGCCGTCCCTGGGATTCTCCAGGCAAGAACACTGGAGTGGGTTGCCATTTCCTTCTCCAGTGCATGAAAGGGAAAAGTGAAAGTGAAGTCGCTCAGTCATGTCCGACTCTTAGCGACCCCATGGGCTGCAGCCCACCAGGCTCCTCCGTCCATGGGATTTTCCAGGCACGAGTACTGGAGTGGGGTGCCATTGCCTTCTCCGGTAAGACATACAGGTCTATGAAAACGGCAAAAATAAAACAAAGCAACAACAGAACCCTGGCAATATCAATTTTTTGGCAAGGAGCAAAAGGGCATCTCTTCCATCTGTGGTAATAATGTAAAATGGTAAAACTGCTTTGGAAGATAATCTTACAGTACCTTACAAACCTAACCATAGTCACACCATTCAGTCAAGCAATTGTGTTCCCAGATGTTTACTCACTGACTTGAAAATGTATGTCCAAACAAAATCCTACCTGCCTTTTTATTTCAGCTTTATTCATAATCATTAAAACCTGAAAACCAGCAAAATGTTCTTCAATAAATAAATGGGTAAAAAACTGTGGTCCATCCATTCAATGGATTATTCAGTGATAAAATGAAATGATCGATTAAGTCACACAAAGACATGGATAAATATCAAATGCCTATTATGAAGTGAAATAAGTCATTCTGAAAGTGCTTTACAGTGTTTTATCGCATTTATAGCCCATCCAGGGAAAGGCAAAACTATGTAGAGAGCAAATCAATCTCTAGTTTTCCATTACGTACCAGTTACTTTGATAGAATACCAATGGCACAAGCAACAAAAGAAAAAAAGCTAAACTGGACAACAAAATTGAAAACTCAATTTACAAAGAATATCAACAAGAATTATTGTTCTTCGACACTAAAGGAAAAGACAGACCGTGGAATGGGAGAAAATATTTTCAAATTATGTAGCTTAATACGTGTTGGGTAAGCAGTCTCATGTGTGCAGTCTTCCAATACCAACTGAGACCCATAAAAATGGGCCTTGTGCTTGGAATGCTTCCTGGCCAAGAGATAATTAGCCCACACAGCCTGTTCCAGTTTATCATCTTGTGTGGGAATATATTTCCCTATTTAGTGATCAATATTCTTTTATAACTTCCCTGGTGGCTCAGACGGTAAAGCATCTGCCTACAAATGCAGGAGACCCGGGTTCAATCCCTGGATCAGGAAGATCTCCTGGAGAAGGAAACGGCAACCCACTCCAGTATTCTTGCCTGGAAAATCCCATGGACGGAGGAGCCTGTAGGCTACAGTCCATGGGGTTCCAAAAAGTCAGACACGACTGAGCGACTTCACTTACTCACTCACTCATTCTTTTACAGTCTAACTCTCACATCCATACATGACCACTGGAAAAACCATAGCTTTGACTAGATGGACCTTTGTTGGCAAAGTAATGTCTCTGCTTTTTAATATGCTGTCTAGGTTGGTCGTAACTTTTCTTCCAAGGAGTAAGCGTCTTTTAATTTCATGGCTGCAGTCACCATCTGCAGTGATTTTGGAGCCCCCCAAAATAAAGACTGTCACTGTTTACACTGTGTCCCCATCTATTTGCCATGAAGTGATGGGACCAGATGCCATGGTCTTAGCTGTCTGAATGTTGAGTTTTAACCCAACTTTTTCACTCTCCTCTTTCACCTTCATCAAGAGGCTCTTTAGCTCTTCTTCACTTTCTGCCATAAGGGTGGAGTCATCTGTATATCTGAGGTTATTGATATTTCTCCCGGCAATTTTGATTCCAGCTTGTGCTTTATCCAGCCCAGCATTTCTCATGATGTACACTGCATATAAGTTAAATAAGCAGGGTGACAATATACAGCCTTGATGTACTCCTTTTCCTATTTGGAACCAGTCTCCATGTCCAGTTCTAACTGTTCCTGACCTGCATACAGATTTTTCAGGAGGCAGGTCAGGTGGTCCGGTATTCCCATCTCTTTAAGAATTTTCCACAGTTTATTGTGATCCACACAGTCAAAGGCTTTGTCATAGTCAATAATACAGATGTAGACATTTTTTGGAACTCTCTTGCTTTTTCAATGATCCAACAGATGTTGGGAATTTGATCTCTGGTCTATAAAAGAATTTTTCCAGTAGTCATATATGGATGTGAGAGTTGGACTATAAAGAAAGCTGAGCGCTGAAGAGTTGATGCTTTTCAACTGCAGTGTTGGAGAAGACTCTTGGGAGTTCCATGGACTGCAAGGAGATCAAACCAGTCCATCCTAAAGGAAATAAGTCCTGAATATTCATTGGAAGGACTGATTCTGAAGCTTAAACTCCAATACTTTGGCCACCTGGTGTGAAGAACTGACTCATTTGAAAAGACCCTGATGCTGGGAAAGATTGGAAGGTGGGAGGAGAAGGGGACAACAGAAGATGAGATGGTTGGATGGCATCACTGACTCAATGGACATGAGTTTGAGTAAACTCCGGGAGTTGGTGATGGACAGGGAGGCCTGGTGTGCTGCAGTCTATGGGGTTGCAAAAAGTCAAACATGACTGAGTGACTGAACTGAACTGATTCTTTTATAGCTGCTCAAAACATATGCATTGTATGGCAATGGCCAAGTGTTATATTTGTCCTTTGAGGGGAGGTGACAGGGTCTTTCCACTGCACTATGAGAGGGATGTATGTCGCAAATTGCTCTGCATTAGTTGCAAGGAGAGACCTGCTGGCCGTGGGGCACCAAAGTTCTCTACTGAAGTTGATCCTGTTCAGTCTCTTCTCTATGCTAAGTAAAGCTTTGTTTCCTCCAATGCTTGACAGTGTTTTCCTTGGGACTCTGACACTAACATTCAGTGGGCAGAATAATTTAAAGTCTTCCTCTGCCCTGGGTGGGAGGGGAGTTTGAAGGGTTGGGAAAGATACATCTATATGTTTGACTGAGTCCCTTTGCTGTCCACCTGATCTATCACAACAGTCTTAGTCAGGTAAACTCCAATATAAAAAAAATATTTTTTAAAACAATAAAGTCCTCCCTTGGGATTAGTAATGAGTGTACAGTACTCTGCTTGACATAAGAAATGTGTATAGTTACATTAAATATCTTCACAATAATAAAGAGAACCATGTTTTAAAAAGCAGAGAAAGGATATGAATAGACATTTCTCCAAAAAGCATATATAAGTGGATATTAAGCACCTGTAAAGGGGTCAACATCATAAGCCCTCAGAAAACAAATGCAAATCAAAATCACAATGACATACTTCACACATACTGTGATGCTCATCATCAAAGAAAACATTTTTTTAAGGGGGAAAAAAGTGTTGAAATGATGTGAGAAAACTGGAGCACTTATGTGCTGCTAGTGGAAACATAAAATAGTGCAGCTCCTTTGGAAATAGTCCGGAAGTTCCTTAAAAACATAGAGTTATCATATTACTAAGCATGTATTCTCTTAGAGGAAGAGGAATCAGAGATCCAATTGCCAACATTCACTGGATCATAGAGAAAGGTAGGGAACTCCAGAAAAACATCTACCTCTGTTTCATCGACTGTGCCAAAGCCTTTGACTGTATAGATCATAGTAAACTTTGGAAAGCTCCTAAAGTGATGGGAACACTAGACCATCTTACCTGCCTCCTGAGAAACCTGTATGTAGGTCAAGAAGCAATAGTTAGAACCCTGTATGGAACAACTGATTGGTTCAAGATTGAGAAAGGATTATGACAGGGCTGTCTGCTGTTACCCTGTTTGTGTCATCTATATGTTGAGCACATCATGAAAAACTCTGGGCTGGAAGTGTTACAAGCTGAAATCAAGATAGTTGGGAGAAACATCAACAACCTCAGATATGTGGATGACACCACTCTAATGGCAGAAGGAGAAGAGAAACTAAAGAGCCTCTTGATGAGGGTGAAGGAGGAGAGTGACAGAGCTGGCTTAAAATTAAATATTTAAAAAACTAAGATCATGGCATCTGGCCCTATTACTTCATGGCAAATAGAGGGGGGAAAAAGTGAAGGTAGTGACAGATTTCCTCTTCTTGGGCTCTAAAATCACTGCAGATGCTGACTGCAGCCATGAAATCAGAAGACGTTTGCTTCTTGGCAGGAAAGCTATGACAAACCTAGGCAGTGTGTTGAAAACCAGAGACATGGCTCTGCTGACAAAGATACTTATAGTCAAGGCTATGATCTTCCCAGTGGTCACGTATGGTTGTGGGAGCTGGACATGACTAGGTGACTGAACAGCAACAACATTCTCTTTGAGAAATTAAAACATATACCACACACACACACACATTTTCCTAGCACCATCATGCATAGTAGCAAAAATGTGGAAACAATCCAAATGTTCAACAGATTAATAGTTAAGTAAAATATGATATATTCATACAGTGGAATATTATTTGACCATTAAAAGAAATGAGAAAATTAAATTGCAGTTTCCAGTCTGGCATGTAAGAAACTTGGAAGTTACCCTCCATTCTAACAATAAGTAAAAAGCTGAACAAGCAGAAAGAAACAACTCTTCTTAGATTAATAAGTAAAGTGAGGTCACAGGGCAAACTGCTCCCCCTACATTAGAGATACCTGCAAGGAATACAGATAATCGCAGCTTACCAGAATAGAAATCCATGAGCAGAAACAGCCATAAGAACCAGTGTCAGGGTAGAGAATCTTAACCAAAAATTAATGAAATGCTGGAGGCTCAATGTGGATAAGTATGAGAGATTAAAAACTCAAAGAGGACCCAGTCATTGAGGGAATGCTGCTGCTGCTGCTGCTGCTGCTACGTCGCCTTAGTCGTGTCCGACTCTGTGCGACCCCATAGACGGCAGCCCACCAGGCTCCGCCGACCCTGGGATTCTCCAGGCAAGAACACTGGAGTGGGTTGCCATTTCCTTCTCCAGTGCATGAAAGGGAAAAGTGAAAGTGAAGTCGCTTAGTCGTGTCTGACTCTTAGCGACCCCATGGACTGTAGCCTACCAGGCTCCTCCGTCCATGGGATTTTCCAAGCAAGAGTACTGGAGTGGGGTGCCATTGCCTTCTCCACATTGAGGGAATGCCCCCCAACAATTCTGTGCATCATACTTCCTGAAATGCTACAAAATTCTCACAGTGAATATCTCAGAAAAATCCCCTCTTGCTTTCAGCAGGGGAGCAGAAAAAAGTAAGCATTATGAAATACACCAGAACACTCTGTTCTTAAGAAGATCTGTCCTTAGGAGAAACTATTTAACCAGAGTATGGGTTTTGTCATAGGCATTTCCTTTCCCCAAGGTCAGTTAGGCTAATTCCATGAAACCCTAGCCATCCTGTCCCACGTAAGTGGGGGTTAAAAAAGAAACTTGCGATTAACATTAGGATGCATGTGTCTTCGGGGCATATGGGATTGCTGGGTCATATGGCAGTTCTACTTTTATTTTTTAGGGAACCTCCATACTGTTCTCCTGTGATAGTGGAGTTAGTGGAGTTCTACTGTGATAGTGGCTGTATCACATGGAAGCAACCTAAATGTCCGTCAACAGAGGAGTGGATAAAGAAGATATGGTACATACATACAGTGGAGCATTACTCAACCATAAAAAGGAATGAAATTGTGTCGTTTGTAGAGACATGGATGGACCTAATGACTGTCATACAAAGTGAAAAGAAAGAAAAACAAATATTGTACGTTAATGCACATCTGTGGAATCTAGAGAAATAATACAGATGAACCAACAGAGACACAGATGTAGAGAACAAATGTATGGACTCCAAGTGAGGAAAGGGAGGGAGGATGGATTGGGAGACTGGAATCAACATATATATATACTACTGTGTATAAACGATTCCCGGGTGGCACAGTGGTAAAGAATGCAGGAGATGCAAGACACACAGGTTTGGTCCCTGGGTCAGGAAGATTCCCTGGGATAGGAAATGGCAACCCACTCTAGTTTTCTTGCCTGGAAAATTCTATGGACAGAGGAGTTTAGCAGGCTACAGTCCATGGGGTTGCAAAGTGTTGGACACAACTGAGCATGTGAACTTGCACACACATGGATAAAACAAATAAATAATATGAACCTACTGTATACCACAGGGAACTCTACTCAATGTTCTATGGTGAACTAAATGGGAAGGAAATCCAAAAAAGTGGGAATATATGTACACATAGAGCTGATTTACTTTGCTGTACAGTAGACACTAAAACAACATTGTAAAGCAACTATACTCCAATAAAACTTTTAAAAATAAACAAACAAACCTAAGTACTTGTAATGCAAGTAATGCAGAAGTTCAGGCTTACTAAAAGACTGAGACCTCATCATAGGACTAGAATGCTTTACCCATCCACACACACAACCAAATTACTAAGTATTTACTTACAATAGTCATTTTACCAAGTATATCAAGTTCAGCTACAAAGGAAAAAAATCACAAGGCACCCAAGAATGCAAAACACATGGCTTTAACAGATAGAGAATCATCAAGCACAGACTTGGATATGTCAGGGATGTTGGAATTGTTAGACCAGGAACTTAGAACAACTATGACTAATATGTCAAGTTGTCTTACACGTAAAATAAACAGCAGTAAAAAACATGGAGAATGTAAGTGCAGATATGAAAATTTTAAGAGACAAAAAGAAATGCTAGTAATTAAAAAACATTGTAACAGAAGTAAAGAATGTCTTTGGCTTATTTAGAGATTGGACATAGGTGAGAAATAAATCTTTGAGCTTGAACACATATCAGTAGAAACCTTCAAAACTAAAAGGAAAAGGCAAAAAGATAGAAAACAATGCAGATATCCAAGAATCGTGGTATAAGTACAAAATGTATAAAGTATATGTAATGGAAATATTTACAAGAGAAAAAGAGAAAGAAATATTTAAAATAAAAATGACTGAGAAATTCTCTTACTGTCAGACATCAATACACAGATTTAAAAAGCTTAGAAAACACCAAATAGTATACCAAGTAGTATAAATGCCCAAAATGTATACACACAAAGAAACACACCCAAGCATATCATTTCATTTCCAAACTACAAAAATAAAATATAAAGAAAAGATTCTGAAAAAGCCAGTAGAAAAACATTTTAGTTATCAAAGAATTGCATTTCCCTTCTCAGAAACATGCAAGAAAGAAGAGAGTGGAGTAAAATATTTAAAGTGTTGATAGAAAAAAAAATTCTGTACCATGTGAAGTTATTTTTCAGAAGTGAAGGAGAAATAAATTTTTCTCATACCAATAACAATTAAAAATTTTTTTGACAGTAGACCTGCCTTGTAGAAAAAGTTACAAGGAATTCTTTGGAGAAAAGAAAAATTATACAGGTCAGAAACTCAGAGCTATATACAGAAAGGAAAAGCATTTTCAAAGCATTGTCAATGTGTAAATGTAAAATTAAAACTTTTAATAAATAATCATTTTAAATTATTTTTCTTGTTCATATGTAATAGTGTTTTGTTTAAAAAAGCAACACTGTATCCAATTATGTACTCTTATATATTTATCTATGGATTTTTATGTGTATTTGAAGTGAATAACAGCAATGATACAGAAGACGGGAGGCAGGAATTGAGACTATTTTGTACTAAAGTTACCTGCACTACCAGCAAAGCTGCACAGTATTATTAATATTTGAATGTGGACTTACATCAGTTGTAAATTTATGTTGCAACCTCTAGACTAACCACTAGAAAACTGTTTTTAAAAGTACATTGAATATGCTAAGAAAGGAAAGAAAATGGAAAAATATAATGCTGAATTGAAACCACAAGAACATAAGAATAGAAGTCAAAAATATCAACAAAACACAAAGGCAGCAAATTAAAAACAGTGACAAGATGGTAGGTATTAATCCCGCTATATCAATGTTTACTTCACACGTCAATGGTCTAAATGTGACTATTGAAAGAGATTTTTACAGTGAATCATAAAGAAGATCTAACTATATGTTGTATATAAGAAGCCTACTTTAAATATGACACATATGTAGATTTAAAGTAAATGGATGCAGAAAAATATATTATGCTAATAGCAATTAAAAGAAAACATAAGTATCTACATTAGTGTCAGACAAAAGATCTTAAAGAAAGAAAAATTAGCCAAGATAAAGAGGATCATTACACAACGATAAAAGAGTCAATTCTCAAAGAAAATATAACACTCCTTATATATTCCTTAATGCATATAAAAAATATTCCTTAATGCATAAGTGCCTAAAAACAGAATATCAAACTGCATAAGGCAAAAGCTGAGAGAACTGGAAGGAGAAATAGATAATACACTATTATAGTTGGAGACTTCAGAAAATCTATCAGAAACTGACATATCAGTTGATTTGTAATTTATATGGATGTATTATTTCATCCAACCACAACAGAATACTTATTTTTCTCAAGCTATGATGGAACATTCAGAAAAGTAAACCACATTCTGGGCCACAGGATACACCTTCTCAAATTTAAGAGAAGAGAAATCATACAATGTCTGTTCTTAGACTACAATGGATATAAACTAGCAATTAATAGAAAGATAGCTGGGAAATCCCAAAATAATTAGAGTAAACAATACACATTTAAATAACACATGAGTCAAAAACAGAGAACTCAAGAGTCCCTACAAAAATACTGTGAACTAAAAGAAAATGAACATACAACCTATCAAAACTTGCACAATGAAGTGAAAGTAGTACAAAATGGGAATTTTATAACATTAAAAGCATATATTAGAAAAGAAACAGGTCTAAAATTAAGATATAGATGAGGAAAATTACAAAAATTTGCTAAATAAAAATCAAAGAATAAATAAATAAATAGATATTCCATGTTCATGAATGGAAAGACTCAAGATTATCAAAATGTAAGCTTCCTAACTGAATCTATAAATTCAATGAAATCCTAATCAAAATTCCATCAAGTAATTTTGTAGATATTGAAAAACTGATTCTAAAGTTTATTTGGAGAATCAAAAGTTCTGGAATAGAATGAATTGATGGAACAGAATAGAGTGCAGAAATAAACCCCTATTGATTCAACATCACACTTGTTCTGAAACACATTACCTGATAACATAAAGATTAACAGGAAATCTGCCATGAAAACTTTCAAATGGTGAATAAACACTGGCCATCAACAATGTCTTAACAAAAAAGATAGTCCCTTTCTCAAATTAGCTTAAAATAAAAGGTGAGCCTGTACCGATGCATGCATGCAAAGAGTGAGTCTGTACCAATATGATGGTACTAAGTGGAGAGTAAAAAACAAGGAAATACTTTCAGTGTTGTGCTCTGTCAAAAATGGAAAACAAATGACTTAAAAATACATCATTAACACAGCACTGCCTTCTAATGGCATAATCAACTCAACTGGGTGCTGTGCTTAGTCTCTCAGTCATGTCTGACTCTTTGCAAACTTGTGAACTGTAGCCCGGCAGGCTCTGCTGTCCATGGGGATTCTCCAGGCAAAATATTGAAGTGGGTTGCTATGCCCTCTTTCAGGGGCTCTTCCCAACCCAGGACTGAACCCAGGTCTCCTGCATTGCAAGTGGATTCTTTATCAGCTGAGGCACCAGGGAAGCTCAATCAACTCAGCTAGAGAACATAAATTGCAAACTACTTAAAATTTATTTGTATGTATAAAAAATGTATAAAAATATACATTGCCACCAAGTTAACAGATAAATATATGTATCTGTATCTATATATAGTTTAATACATATATATACACACATCTATTATGAAATACACAAAACCATCTACTGTTTTATTGATTATGCCAAAGCCTTTGACTGTGTAGATCACAACAAACTGTGGAAAATTCTTAAAGAGGTGGGAATACCAGACCACCTTACCTACCTCCTGAGAAACCTGTATGCAGGTCAAGAAGCAACAGTTAGAACTGGACATGGAACAACAGACTGGTTCCAAATAGGGAAAGGAGTAAGTCAAGGCTGTATATTGTCACCCTACTAATTTAACTTATATGCAAGTACATCATGCAAAATGCTGTGCTGGATGAAGCACAAGGTGGAATCAAGATTGCCAGGAGAAATATCAATAACCTCAGATAGGCATATAATACCACCCTTATGGCAGACAGTGAAGAGGACATAAAGAGCCTCTTGATGAAAGTGCAAGAGGAGAGTGAAAAAGCTGGCTTAAAACTCAACATTCAAAAAACTAAGATCATGGCATCCAGTCACATCACTTCATGGCAAACAGATGGGAAAACAATGAAAACAGTGAGAGATTTTATTTTCTTGGGCTACAGAATCACTGCAGATGGTCACTGCAGCCATGAAATTAAAAGATGCTTGCTCCTTGGAAGAAAAGCTATGACCAAACTAGACAGCCTATTAAAAAGCAGACACATTGCTTTGTGGACAAAGGTCTGTCTAGTCAAAACTATGGTTTTTCCAGTAGTCATGTATGGATGTTTGAGTTGGACTGTAAAGAAAGCTGAGTGCTGAAGAATTGATGCTTTTGAACCGTGGTCTTGGAGAAGACTCTCGAGAGTCCCTTGGACTGCAAGGATATCAAACCAGTCAGTCCATCCTAAAGGAAATCAGTCCTGAATACTTATTAGAAGGACTGACGCTGAAGCTGAAACTCCAATACTTTGGCCACTTGATGCAAAGAACTGACTCACTGGAAAAGACCCTGATGCTGGGAAAGATTGAAGGCTGGAGGAGAAGAGGACAGAAGAAGATGAGATGGTTGGATGGCATTACCGAATCAGTGGACACGAGGTTGAGCAAGCTCCAGGAGTTGGTGATGGACAGGAAGGCCTGGCGTGCTGCAGTCCATGGGGTTGCAAAGAGTTGGATATGACTGAGTGACTGAACTGAATTATGAAATAAACTTATAAAATATATATTCACTTATGTTAAACTAATATGCATGTAATTTTTACATTCTAGTTGATATTCAAATTATAGCTGAAATTTTAATTGAAATCCTGGAGAGATTTTTAAAAATATCTTCTCTAACATTTACACCTTCTAAAATATTCATGTTTTGCTTTATTTTAAAAAAAGTGCACCCAGTAATTTAGAAATATGGAATTTACATTGGAATTAAGGTGTTCATGAAATACTGCCACAAAAATTGCAATAATGTCATTTCAAATGGAGAACAATACTTTTTTTCTATGTCTTCTGAATCCTCTAATTTTAGGATGATGGAGAATTAATCAGGAGCAACTTTAGGTGTTTAAGGATGTGTTCAGAACATGTCATTAATCCAATAATCAATTATAACAGAAACAAAGGAGGCCATTATAAGTTACAAAAATTTTTCATTTGTTTTTGTACCTTATATTTCCTCTTTTTAGAATACTTGTTTGAAATAAATTTTGGGGACAGCTTTAACTCAGAGAAGCAGAATTGGGAAAGTATATATCCTATCCTTATACCAAGAAAAAAGCTAGACAAAAGTGAATTGATGACTTTTTGTAAATCCATCAGAGCACTGAGATCATAGGATAAAGTAGTGAGGAGGAGCAGGGATGTGCACTAGACCAACCACTGTAACAGGAAGACACTCAGAACTCTTGCGGTGATCACAGGACCAAGAACGAGGCTCACAATGCTATCACAAAACAAGTTTAATCTGAAGTCCCAGATCCCATGACTATGCTTACAGTATAGAGTGAAAATAAGAGTGGAATGCAGCTATAAGAGTGCAAGAGACCGATCTTACTGGTGGAGGAGTGGAAACTAAACAGAAACTAAGCAGGATGCAGAAATCAGAAAAACCCTCAGGCCAACTCAGCCATCCTTCTAGTGAGGATTTGTATTCTTTTATTTAGGAGCCCAGCTGGGTTTAAACATTGTGGTTGCTATGGTTACCTTCAGTGCATCATAGGCTCCAGGGCTTTTGAGGGAAATGTCTGATTATAGGGGTAGGCACAATACAAGCAGAGCCTGGAGCACCCTTTAGGGCCAGGAAGTGAGAAAATGCTAAAAAGATAAATGGATGGTACATGAGGGACATAGGAGACAACTTAAAAGAGTGGCTGAAGCTGAAATGATTTGAGCAATAAAATAAACAATGGCAGCTGGGCTATAAGCAAAAATTAGAAAAAAATAAATAATGAATAATTAAATAAACTGCAGAAAATAATTAAATGAGAATGAATAATCACATTAATATAAAAAGAAACAATTTTTTCTTACAGAATAATTTTAGTTAACAAAGTTGGAAGAAACGAAGGAAATAAAAATTACTATTAAAACAGCATAATAATCTCTGCAGGCACAATACATTGAAGAATGCCAAAATTAAAACAGAGAAATCTTAAGATGGATGATATTTGCCTATCCACAGGTTATGTTCCACAAAATATTTATTAATCACTGTGGTGATTTTAACATAAGTCCACAAATTATTGATACTTCTCCCTCCAGAAGGTGGGAATTAACATCCTTCTCTTGAGCATGGGCTGGATTCAATGATTTACTTCACACAGCAACCTTAGCAGTGGGGAAGCCTTTTAGACACAAAGTTAATCAGTGATTAACATTAAACTCACCAGTGATACCTCATGTTGATATGCACCCCTCTAACATGATATAATTTAGGAAAGCACATGACCTCCATAGTTCTCTTCCCAGATCCATAACCCCAGTCCAATTAGGAGATAACACCAGAAAACACAAAATTCACTGACATCCAAAGCGCTCTTCAGAAGTGTCGAAGTCAAGAAAGATGTTGCATGATCTAGAAACTGTCACATATTGAAGGGTATCAGGAGATGTGATTGACAAATGCAACGTGGGCCTTTGGATAGGACTCTGGAAAGGAAGAAGCCCACTAGTGGAAAAATTGAATCCAAATACAGTATCTAGTTTAGGTCATGAAATTGTATCACTGTTAATTTATCAGTTTTGATCTATTGTGTTAACAGTACATAGCCAACCTGTACTACAATTGCAATTCTTCCATGCACCTAAAATTATTTCTAAATGGTTCTGTATACGTTCTTTAATAAAATGAATTAATGGTTCTTTTGATAATGTGGCTGCCTTGAATATTCTTAACAGTTATTTCTCTTATAAATATAAACAGAAACCTTAATTCACCCTTGTGCTCAATGAGGTAGAGCTTTAAGAGGGATAAAAGTCTAGAAATCATAGGAAAATATCACCTGGAGTAGAAATTGTAAGTTTAAGGTAATTAATGCTGATGATGGATTACACCCTAAGTCGTGTCCAACACTTGTGACCCCATGGACTATAGCCCTCCATGTTCCTTTGTCCATGGGATTTCTCAGGTAAGAATACTGGAGTAGGTTGCCATTTCCTTCTCCAAATCAGTGCATTACTTACATACTAATCACTAAACATTAGAATACATTAGCTACTTGAAAATGATCAATATTTTTATGTGGTTATTTTTTCATGCAGATATTCTCTAAAAACAGTTACTTTCAATAAATCTTTTAAAACCAAAGATACTTCTTTAGACTAAATATTACATAAAAAGAAAAACATTAATGTAAAATGTATGTATAATTTAATTTCTATTAATTAAAAAATACATTGTGATAGGCAGAATTCTAAGATCAGCCATAAGATTCTCTATACTCTAGAAAATATACACCTTTTCCTAGCTATTCAATGAAATGCTAATCTGGGTGCCATATGAGGGGATTTTGTAGATATAATTAATCTCCCAAGTTATTTGCCTTTAAATTAGGGAGATTATATTCACTGGGTCTTATCTATTGGGTGATCCTTGAAGAGATTGGGCTATCCTTGGAGGAGACTGTAGCAGTTTTCCCATGTGGAGATTTGAAGCATAAAAGGGATTTGACTCAAGAAAGATTATCTATTGCTAGCTTGGAAGATGGAGGAGGCAAAAAATGCTGATAGTCCACAATGACATAGGATTATTAAATCTACAGTTTACAAGGAAATGAGATCTGCAGCACAAGAATGACTTGGGAGGGACTCCCCTGGTGGTCCAGCGGCTAAGACTCCAACACAGAGGGGACTGTGTTCCATCCCTGTTTAGGAACTACACCCCACATGCCACAACTATGAGTTTGTATGCCATTACTAAGACCCAGTGTAGCCAAAATAAATAAATGCAAAGTTGAGTTTGAAAACTACTTGGGAAGTGGGTTCTCCCCAAATACTCTGCATGGGAACTCAGCCTGGTCTACACAGTGATTTCAGCCTTCAGCAAAGAAACCAGGCATTCCACACTGTTTAGGATCTATAGAACTTAAGCAAACAAGTAAGTGTTGTGTGAAACCACAAAGTTTGAGGCAATTTGTTACACAGAAAAGGAAACAAACGCAATAAATTGATGAGAATAATCTGTAGGGGAGCAAACATTTGATAAACAGGCTCCTTAATGAAACTTCCAATCTTTTATCAACCTAAATAGCATTTTATATTTCTTTTCAGTTGCATCATTTTGAAAGAAATCCTGATTCACATACATAAGTAGTTTTGAATGCTTACTATTTTTAACTTTTTTTAAACAGTTCACATTGAAATTTTTATACTCTTCAATTAAACTGATCTGAATGTTCCAGGGGGAAAAAAGCAGCAGCAGAATGTTATTTCAAGCTTAGATCACTAAAAGTAATTTAACAATGCTCATACCATTTAAGCCAATACACATTTTATAGATATTTACTGAAATGTATCATTCAAAGCTTACAATAAGCAGTAAATCTATGTAGATCAGTACCATTTCCAATTATGCCTAAGTTTATTCTGTAAAGCTTATTTTTATGTCTTTATGAACTGAACTGTTATTTCTAAATGGGCTTCATCACTCAAGATGTTAAAAATCAATTGGGTGATCTGAGTGTTTGGAGTCATTTTAAAGAAACGCAGATCATGACAATAAGCATCATGTTGTATGATTGTACAACATGGATGTATATCGTGTATGGATGTGAGAGTTGCACTATAAAGAAAGCTGAGTGCTGAAGAATTGATGCTTTTGAACTGTGGTGTTGGAGAAGACTCTTGAGAGTCCCTTGGACTGCAAGGAGATCCAACCAGTCCATCCTAAAGGAAATCAGTCCTGAATATTCATTGGAAGGACTGATGCTGAAGCTGAAACTCTAATACTTTGGCCACCTGATGAAGAACTGACTCATTGGAAAAGACCTTGATGCTGGGAAAGATTGAAGGCAGGAGGAAAAGGGGACAACAGAGGATGAGATGGTTGGATGGCATCACCGAACCAAAGGACATGAGTTTGAGCAAGCTCCAGGAGTTGGTGATGGACAGGAAGGCCTGGCGTACTGCAGTCCATGGTGTTGCAAAGAGTTGGACATGACTGAGCGACTGAACTGACTGAACGACTGTACATTTTTACGTGAAAAGTTTTGCATGTGAGTTTTTTAAAAGTCAGTATAGCAATACCAGCTCCATAGTCAGTTATTTATGAAAATGAAAGGCTTACATATATGCAGGGTGTTGGCTGAGAAATGTTTAATTCCAATGTAAGTGCACAAATGCACTGAATTAACTGCATAGTAAAAAAAATAATTAACCATTCATGTCCTAAAACTTGGTATCTATAGTACAATTAAATGTAGTTATTTTTTAATTACAGTTTTTAATGAGTAAAATATTTAAATGAAATTTGAATCAGGTATTGTAGATTCCCTGAATTTTCTCCTTGCAAATGCACTTTTAAAAATCATTTACCTAAGCCATGTAGAATACAAACCCAAACACGTTAGTTCAGGAGCCCTGGAATGAATTATTGACTAAGCATGGATCACTTAACCAGAGCTGAAAAACCTCAAGGGACTGAAAAAACCCTTGTAGATAGAAGATGTGTATATAAACAACAAAACAGATGGTTGCTCTTTTGCCGATGACTTTTAGAGACGATGCCTCTATAATCTTCATATCCCTAAAATTCACAAAGCCCTGCACTGTAGTCTAATTTAACCTCTTCTATTCTCACTCCAATATTCTTGCCTGGAGAATCTCACGGACAGAGGGGCCTGGTGGGCTGCAGTCCATGGAGTTGCAAAGAGTTGGACACAACTGAGTGACTGAGCACACGCACATGCAATTTAAATGTGTACCATTTCTTGTCATTCAAAAAAATTTAAGTGCCTTTTCAAGTTTTTCCAATAAAGATGTTATTTTTTGAACTGGTTTTCAGATTCTTCAGATAATAAACAGAAGTTGTGATAGTTGTGATAGTGATAGTTTTGTACAAAAGATACGAAAACAAACTAAATGTCCATAAATGTATGAATATGGATAAAGAATATATAATATACATATATATACACATATATATGATACACATGCAATGGAATACTACTCATTCATTTAAAAATATGACATTTTGACATTTGCAACAATGTGGATAGACCTTGAAATAAACTTTCTATGGAGAAACAGATCCAAAATTTGATCACTTTCACACTCCCACCACTACTAGCCTGGTTCAAGTCATTATCATCTCATACTTATCTCTTAAGTTTTCTCCCAGCTTCTGTTTATACAACATAGAGCGTCTTCAGTACAGAAAGTAAACTTTTCAAAAGTAAATCACATCCATTATTATTCTGCTCAAAACTCAACATTCTGATTTTATTTAGCATAAAAGCTGAAATCTTCACAATGGCTACAAAACCCTATATGACCTGCTCCACTCCTTATTAACTCTCAGACATTCCCTCTTCACTCACTCTCCTCTAGTTAGGTCAGCTTTACTGCTGGTTCTCAAACAGTTCAGAAATTCTTCTGTCTTAGGTATTTTGCCTCATCTCCTCTTAGGACACATATCTGCTAAATTTTACTATTCTTAACTCCTTTATTTTTTAGATTTTGGTTCAACTCTTAACATTCTAAATGAGGCCTGTCCTAATTTCCCCATTTAAAATTGTAAAATGTTCATCACATACTCATCTCTGGCATCTCAAATCCCTTTTTCTTTCCCTATATTTTTCTTTTTTTTATTCTTCCTTCTTTCCTTACTCTCTCTTCCTCCTTTAAAAGTAGAACTTATGTCCCAATATACTATGCAGTTAATCATGTTTTTTTTCATTGTTTACCTCCATTTATTAGAATTTAATTTCTACAAGGGTAGAGATAAGGTTCATATAGCTACTAAAATAGTCCCTGGAATATAGTAGGTGTGCAACAACCATCTGTGAATGAATGAGTAAATATTGAGGAGAATTTATGAGGAAAAAGGCCATCTTTTCCTGCCTGGGACAAGAGGGTAGTCATTTTGGGGATAAGAAGCTCTAAAAACTACTGGAAGTTTTATGGAGTTAACAGGGAAAAAAGTAAAAGTCAACTTATATGAAATTTCCAAGCTTCAGGACAAGAGGTACACAATGTTGACAGATTGAATGAGAATAGATTCTACAACCAGCACTGAACACACTGGGTAACCAAAATATGTAAGAATAGCTAGGACAATCTCACAGCAATCCATGAAGTGGGCAGTGTGCTATCTCAGACCTCCTTGAGACACCATACTTCCCATTTGAACCAGAACTTTCTTAGAGGCAGAAAGAAGGCACTGACATTTTAAGAAACACAAAAGACCAAGAAACTCTAGCACATTCTTTCTTATTCCTCTTAGCCAGTCAGTTATGCTGAAAACAATGATAGAGAAGGAAAAGCAAAGATAGATCAACCCATAGTCCATTTTCCTTTCAGTCATTCCTTACTCATCAGCAAGCCAAAAGAAGAATGTTTGTATAAAGTGTGCAAATCAGGAAGTTAAAACAGTTTGTTTCCATCAGCATTTCTACCAGGCCACAGTCCATGGGGTCACAAAGAGTTGGACATGACTGAGCAACTAACACTACTACTACTACTACTGTACTGGTAGACATAGAATACATACTCAAGTACACACTAAGAAAATCAAATTGTATAACTTGGGTGATTCTGCATATGTGTTAAATGCTCTTATACTTGCCTTTGAAACAGACATTACACAACATAAAAATGAAATAAAATGCATAGAACTATATTAAATAAAAGCACCATTAAAAGTCAAGACAGACCATGGAAGTGAGGAAAAAATATATATTTTAGTAAGATTAATGGCACTTTTATCTTGCTTTTTAAGACAAGGGGCTTCATATTTTCATATTTTATCTTGTTTTGTAAAACAAGGGGTTTCAGCATTTTCAATGCTTCATGTAGAGCATTGGGCTCTACAAACTATGTAGCTGTCCCTGGTTGTAGAGGGAAGGAGTAGAGACGTGACAGAGGTCACCAGAAAAAGCACAATAAAGAATGAATTACCTACAAGAAGGCATTTGACTGTAATCCCACTGAGTGAACCACAGAAAATATCCTTAACATGTGTGTAAATGTGCTCCTCTCTTCTCCTGTACATGAAGGTGATCAAAATTCATCATTTTTTCCATTATCCTCAAGTTATAGGGTCTCTCAAGGCATCTGCCTCAGCTGTTATAGCTAAAAATCTTTTGGTTAAAATTTAAAATATATATATATATATAGCTTAAGAAAAAGATCAATAAATAGTTTTAAGTTTATTTTTCACATATCTGACAATCTAGATTCAAATGTTATTTTTCCAAAGTGAAACTGATTTTTCTCAAACTCTTGGCTAGACTTTCTACCTTGACATTTTTATCAGGAATGTCCATGGAAAAATTTAACTATGGAAACTCTTATCCCACAGACTTTTAGGTTCAAATAGAAAGATAAGACATATTCTCCAATACTTCTTCAAAAAGTTCTGAGAGTCATTAAACTTTCTCAGTTTGTATGTTCATATCTGAGGCAATCACTGTGAACAGGATGTAAAATGGACAGAAAGACTTAAGACTGGAATGCTTTTCCATCCTGGGGGAGTAACAGGACCCCATGTTAAGTATTTTCACTATGCCTAATAGCCACACTATCTCAAAAACCGTAGAGTATGTCAATTTTTGTACCTATTGTTTCTCTAGTCCATTCCTTTGCTTCTATGTAATGCTCTGTATTGCAAGAGCTGGGACCATTAAAATCTATCATTCTAAGGCAGAGTTGCCAACTGGCTTCCAGTTTAGATGATTAATGAATGGCATCAAGAAGGGATTAGTCGTCAGGAGATGAGATCCAAGCTATGTTTTTCATCTCTTTACTTCTTAAAGACTCTCTGACAAAAACAGGTTGCTAAGTCTCCAGAGACCCTTGGTGATTCTTTCCAAGATAGCAAATGATGCCTGATGAGGGGTGTAGGTCCCCCAAACATAAGCATTTTGAGCATGAATTAAACAGTAGCAGCAGTCTCTAGTATATAATAAGTGCAGTTATATGTTATGAAATCATGACCCTGTTGCTTTTCATTTAGTCTTAAAACTGAAATGACTTCCTCAAATTTCTAATATTCAAGTTACCGTCTTTATTTCTGCTCCCTCAGACTTGAAATACTTCTGGACCCAGCAACTGTTTCTGAAATGCCTAGTAGATTTTCACTCTTCACACCTGACTGGTGTAGCAGCCGCTCCTAGTTATCAGCATAATGAACATCAAGAGACCGACAACACAAGTTCTTACCTTTGCTTTGAAGAAGATTGGAAGCTGATGGCTTCTCAGATTTTACAAATAAAAGCATGAGAAGGTTGAATTTCAAAGAACTATTGGTATCTGTGATTATCATCTGTGTAATTCAGGGCATGATGAGACAGATCTAATACTGTCTATTGTGTGACTGTTTAATTGCAAGTTTTTAAGTACTACATTATTGACAGTCCCAGCATACAACTTTATATTGCAAACAGCTACATTTTTATGTTGACAGAATATCAGAAAGACCATGTTTGTGGATCTTTTCAGTTACATGCTTTCTCTTCAGGAGACTTGAAAAAAAATCAAACTTGTAGAGAGTCAGTTTGAATCAATTACAGATAATGAAGGTAAGAAGATAGGCTTACCAATATGTAATAAGAGAGTCCATGTTATCGTTTAGCTGTGGTTAATATTTAGTTCTGACAGTATTAAATCTCATACAATTTTAACTATCCTGGTATTTAAAATTTTGAAACTTAGCTTAGATGTTTGGACAGATATGAGACTAGACATGCTTTTTTTCATTATAAAAAAGAACAAATAATGTCATTCATTAGATAATTTTAAAATTTTACAAAATATTTTGAATATATAGGTCATTATCATTTTTAATAAATATCATAATAATAGCACAACTAATTTGATTAATTAGTAAGCAACAGCAAAGTTTTTCTACAAGACTGGCAGATTTGACCAGTTAAGATACACTGATTCCTTGTAGGGTCCAGTTTGCTACTTTCATTGACAGGAAAAGCAAGATGCAATCAGAGATAACTCCGTTATATCCCTTGTCCTACAGGGTAACACAAAAACAGAAGGGGCCAGGTAACATGGCGATGAAACACACACACAGTTGGGCCTGTATTGTTGAGGAATTAATTCTGTTCTATAGGTAAGCAGTTTTATAGCCTGCAGCTATACTGTAAGGTGGGCCAGGCAGAAAGTCTCATACCTCATCAGAGCTCTAGAGGTGATAAGAAACTGTCATGACAGCTGTCTGTGAATGGAGTGAAGTGAGTGAGAAATGGCCTTGCAGCAGCTCCTCAAAATCTCCTGTTCTCCTGTTCTGCAAGAATTATGGGTATTCTGCTAAGGCTCATGTCAGCTTTGATTAAACATTGTCTAGATGGTCTATGTGGAGACATGAAACATCAATATAGTAACATAGAAAAGCCATTCTCCTACAAAAATTACAAATACACCAAATGAAATAGTGTGTTCTATGACTAGAAATTAATTGCACACAAGGAAAGATACACAAACATGTCTATATGTAACAGATTTGTTAGGTAGTTAAAACAGGGAATAGGAGTCCAAAATGGTGGTGGCTGAAGAACGAAAAAGGGAGAAGCCCCCAAAAATGGAACAAAGGAAGGTCCAAGGACTGGAGTAAAAACCTCAGGTGAAACAAATAGCCCTCCTGGCTAGCCCAGTTTACACAGGGCAGGCTCAGGGGGAGGAGGAAAAAACATAAAAAGTGAGCCAAATTTGAGCCCCTCTCTTCTTTTGGGTTGCATTTTACTTGCTGTCATCTTGGACCCATTTGATTTTCATTGGTTTACATTATGCCCTTGGGCTGTGTCATTCTTTCAAAAGTTGTATCCTGCCCCCTTCCCTCCTGTTTCATGCTCTTCTCCTGAGTCCTGTCTGGGCCCATAATGTTGCCTTTACAATCTTCTGCAGGGAC
This sequence comes from Okapia johnstoni, assembly GCA_024291935.2. NCBI lineage: Eukaryota > Metazoa > Chordata > Mammalia > Artiodactyla > Giraffidae > Okapia > Okapia johnstoni. The sequence continues at coordinate 28,100,348 of CM044309.1, forward strand.
AACCAGAAAATAATGGCCCTTGGGAGGGAAATACTGTATAGTATCCAATCCCTCTAGATATTCAGGCCTTCATCTTCCATATTTCCTAACTACAACATGTACAACAACAGCATCTCTCAGTGAACCCGCTAAGGTGGGTGACAGGCGCACAATAATGCTAGGAGTCTGTTGCTGGCATCCTTTCAAGGGCAATTGGGCTTCAAGGGATAATGTTTGCCACTTTGGGAGTTAGCCCTGCAGGCCATTTAGGCGCAAACTCTTACCACTATTCTAAAGTTACAAACATAAGTGAAAAGTGAAAGTCACTAGTCATATCCGACTCTGCAACCCTATGGACTATACAGTCGATAGAATTCTCCAGGCCAGAATACTGAAGTGGGTAGCCTTTCCCTTCTCCAGGGGATCTTCCCAACCCAGGGATTGAACCCAGGTCTCATGCATTGCAGGCAATTTTTTTACCAGCTGAGCCACAAGGGAAGCAAAGTTATAAACATATCCCTGGATCAAATCTCCATTTCACTTTTATGGAACATTTGGTCTGTTGCCTCTTATCAATTTGCTCTTAAGCCACTTACTACCTTCTACAACCAGGATCCTGCCCCCTTATAGGCAACATCACTCCACCCAGCTTATTAAAATACTCTTAATGCCCCTAACAGGACAAGATAACCTGTCCTTTGTCATTATTCTGTTATTACATAAAGTGAGTCCATGACAATGAAATGTTTACCATTGGAAACACCCTAAACTGCTCTTATGGAGGACTAGGGGAAGAAATCAGTGACTTACATTCCCTCAAGGCAATAAGAGGATAAGGCTTATGGGTATTTCACCAGGTTCCCAGTCTTAGGGCACGGGCTTGGAATGCTTTACATCATGGTATCTATTCCCATCAGCAGTGGACAAACTGACAATGAGTTATAATTACAAACCCTTAATCCTACCTAGCACTAGTCATGCTGGAGACCTTGGGGATGCCAAACTCCAGCCTGGGGTCCCAGGAGGTCGACCTGACTTGACCTGCCTAGGGATCTGGTCCTCAGGATGTTGTCATGCCTCAATCTGCTTAGGGATCCACCAGTCCAGGGATCCCAGATCGACATGCCGCGACCTGCCCAGGGACCCAATCTTGGGAGGCCAACATGCCTTGATCTGCCTGGGGATTCGATCTCCAGGAGGTGGTCATGCTTCAGCCTGCCTGGGGATCTGCACCCTGACCTGGGGGTGCCTGGCTCTCAAGGTCCAACAGTACTGGGTAGGATAAGCTTCAGAAAGACTCACCCCCAAGGAAGTCCACTGATGGAAACAAGAGGAAGCCTATAACTTGTGAGAACTGTGCCTGGCCTCAGCAGTAACTCAGGAGCCCATCGAGAACCCCATTGCCTTTCTGGAAAGGCTAAAGGAGGCCCTCCAAAAGTTTACCAATCTGGACTTAGACCCTTACGAGCAACAGGCGATTTTAAAGGACAAATTCCTGTCCCAATGTGCATCAGACATGAGGATAAATTTACAACAGCTACAGCAGCAGGACCTTGCTGCCTCTTTAGATGAGATAGTCCAGACAACCACCAATACCTTTTATAACAGAGAACAGGAGAGGGAGGCCAAGGCCCAGGAAAGGAAGAAAAGGAAAGAGACAAGGCATGCCCGGATGCTGGCCACCCTCCAGGGAAGCCCTATGGCAAACCCCGAGTCCTTAAAGGACAAGGCATGAGGCAAATGCCTACAGGAAAAAAGAGATGCTACAGAAAAAAAGTGCTACAAACAAAAAGATTCACCTGAGCACTTCTTTGTTGCTGATGGACAAATATTTTCCACCCAGTTTCTGGTGGTCCCTGGTATCCTACTCACTTTTTGATCTTTCCCTGCCTTTGAAATCTTGTAGCAGCAGTTTGTCTTTAAAACATGGGGGAAAAAGAAAAGCTGGATATGAAGTCAAAGTCTCCAATTTTGGAGACCATAGATGCCACCCCAGGTACTTCAGCCCAATTGGAAAAAGAAAAGCTGGATATGAAGTAGTCTCCATTTTTTGAGCTGAGCCCAATTAGCTGGTTCTCATAGTCCTGACATGAGCTTTAGAGCTGGGAAAAGAAAAAAGAGTAGCGTTTATACTGACTCCAAGTATGCCTTTCTGGTGCTGCATGCACATGCTGCTATTTGGAAAAAAAGAGGCCACTTGACCATCCAAGGGTCCCCAATCAAAAAAGTTGATCAAATTCCTAGGCTCTTGGAGGCAGTCCATCTGCCCACTGAGGTTTCAGTCTCCTATTATAAAGGACACCAAAAAGGGAGTACGGAAGTGGCACGAGGGAACCAAGCAACCAATCAGGCAGCTAAGAGAGCATTACAGAACAATGACCTCATAAGGGTCACCACCTTAGTTCCACAGACTAATTTGCCAGAAACTCCTCCATATACTGAAGGTGAGACTCTTAAAGCTAAAAGTGAGGGCTTTCAGGAAGATCATATGCAGTGGTTCCAAAAGGAGGGACTGCTTTTTCTGCCTGGGAACCTCCAATGGAAGTTGGTTAACTCCCTACATGCCACCACTCATTTAGAGAAGGCCCTCCAAAGATTACTGGAAAGGCCCTTCAGAGGAACAGGCCTCCAAACGACTATAAGGCAAGTGGTATCCTCGTGTCCCACTTGCCAATTAAATATCCTCCAAGGATCTCAAAGACCCCAGTTGGCCCACCCCGTCCAGTGGCATGGGACCTACCCAGGAGAGGATTGGCAGATGGAACTCACCCAGATGCCAGTTTCTCAAGGGTATAAATACCTACTAGTCATGATAGATACATTCACAGGATAGACTTAAGGCTTTCCCACCTGGACTGAAAAGGTTGAGGAGATGGTTGGGGGAAAAAAAAAAAAACAAACTGCTCCATGAAATCATTCCGAGATTTGGTCTGCCCAGGTCACTACAAAGTGACAAAGGGACATCATTTACTTCTAAGGTCATCCAACGGGTCTCTAAAGGTTTGAGCATGACTTATTATCTCCATTGTGCCTGGAGGCCTCAGTCTTCAGGAAAAGTAGAAAGAGCCAACCAATTCTTAAAATCAGCAATAAAAAAACATAACCCAGGAGACCTCTCAGGATGGAAGGAGGCTTTACTAATACCTCTCCTCCACACCCATATTGCCCCTAAGGAACTGCTGCTGCTGCTGCTGCTGCTAAGTCGCTTCAGTCGTGTCTGACTCTGTGCGACCCCATAGACGGCAGCCCACCAGGCTCCGCCATCCCTGGGATTCTCCAGGCAAGAATACTGGAGTGGGTTGCCATTTCCTTCTCCAGTGCATGAAAGGGAAAAGGGAAAGTGAAGTCGCTCAGTCATGTCCGACTCTTAGCGACCCCATCGACTGTAGCCTACCAGGTTCCTCCGTCCATGGGATTTTCCAGGCAAGAGTACTGAAGTGGGGCGCCATTGCCTTCTCTGCCCTAAGGAACAGGTTGGTCTTAGTTCTTATGAGATGCTATATGGGAAACCTTTTGTTTATGTCAATGACCTCTTCCTAGATCCAGAGGCTCTGACCCTCCATCTTATACCATGGCCATTGGGCAATTCCAACAAGATATGCACTTGTGGGGTGTAAACCAGGACCCAAAAGATTCTAAAGAGGCACTATTGTATGCTCCAGGAACTCAAGTCTTAATTAAAGTCTGGAAAGATGGGTCCCCAAAGGCTCAACTCCAGCCCACATGGAAGGGCCCCTACCCTGTAATACTTTCTAGCCCCTCAGCATTCAAGGTACCAGGACATTACTTCTGGATTCACTACTCACAAGTCAAGCTGTGGAAACAGAAGAGGACACTCAATACATCTGTGAGCCCTTGGAGATCTCAGATATCTATTCAAGCCCACAAATGAGTGCCATTCTAATGAACACCCCCAAAATTAAGTTTCTGGGGATAAAATTTCTCAGGTTAGCTCTAAAGAACCAAAGCAGCTTGACACAGATTGTACTCCAAAACAGAGAGGAGATAGATCTCCTGATCTCTGAATATGGAGGGACTTGAGCTATTGTTAATGAGACATGTTGTTTCTGGGTAAATATCTCCAACCAAGATAAAGAAAGTCTCACAGTCCTCAAGAAAAACATTCAAATCCTACAGGATTTCAAAAAACGAGCTGGAGAGTTCTCAGGGTGGCTACAATCTCTCTTTGGGGGATCCTTCTCCTGGTGAGGGGGAATTTGGAGTCGGCTAATGCCACTACTAATCCCTGTTGTCATCATATTGATACTGCTTATGATTGCTCCATGTATTATCAATTGTCTAATCCATTGTGTCTGCCCGGGTCAACAAGCTACACCAACCAGCACCAGTTCAACAAGGATATATAAAACTACACCCAACAACTCACCTTAGATGGACACTGCTATAAGGACTCTGAGACTTGAGACTAGCAAGAGGGGAGGCCCAATGCCCCTTGACATCCCAGCTCAGCAGGAAGTGGCCAGAGAGACCTTGACTCCCCTACTTCCAAAGAATTGGGCCTCCCACCTCTTGAGGTGGGGGATGTAAGGTAGTTAGAATAGGAAAAAAGAGTCCAAAATGGTGGTGGCTGAAAGACTATGAAGGGAGAAGCCCCAAGAAATGGAACAGAGGAAGGTCCAAGGACCAGAGTGAAAACCTCAGGTGAAACAAACAGCCCTCCTGGCTAGCCCAATTTACATAGGGCAGGCTCAGGGGGAGGAGAAAAAAACATATAAGAAGAGGAGCCAAAATTGAGCCCCTCTCTTCTTTTTGGTCAGCCTGCCCTCATGACTCGAGGATGTATTTTCCTTTGCTTTCCAAATAAAACTGATCTGTAACCAAGCTGTAACACTGGTCTGCTGTTTCAAAGTTTTGCTGCAGTGAGACAGAATGGAGGAAGTTACACACTCCCTCAACATATCTGCTTGGTATAAGAGATAATCTATTCTAGTTTTTCCTTATCTTTTTTATCTGGTTATGGGATGACTAGCATCAGTTATAACTTGCTGAAGTTAATTCTTTCCCTTGTTTTGAGGAGGCACTATTAGATTCTTAAAAGGGCTTTTTGGCTATGAAATGGTCAGAACTCACTGCTAGGTTCATCTTATGCTCAGTTTCTACTATGCCCCTGACTCTAGCCTCAAAATGTTTTCCAAAGCTATAGTAATGTAAACAGTGTGTCACTGGCCTAAACACAGATATAGCTGAAATAAATAGAATATAGCCAGAAATAAATCCACACATATATGAGCAGCTTATGTTTGACATGGGCTATAAGATCATACAGTGGGGAAATGATACTCTGTTCAACAAATGATTTTGAGAATACTAGATATCTATACTTTAAAATTTGAGAGAGAGAATCCTATTTGTTAACTCAGTTTGTGGTTTGGTCTTTAGTAGAGACAGTTAACATTTTTATCTGAGATTTTTTCTAGTTGATATTAATTGATTAAGATGTAAGAAAATCAAAATCTTTTACAATTTTTATTATTTCTTGCCATTTAATTTCTCTAGATAACACATATTCTATTATGGCTTAAAACTATAACACATATTCTGATTATTTATTCATGATTATAGATTAAGTAAATTCAATGAACATTATAAGCATTGTATACTACATGAGATATTTAATAGTGGAAAAAAGTCTTCCTTCTTTGTGGAATTTATGATTTATAATGGAGAATGACAATGAAAAGATATTAATAAAATTATAACTTGTGACAATAAAATGGAAAGCATATCATAGAGTATATTAGATTAAGGATTTATGTAGTCAAAAATTTAATATTTATAAGTTAGATAATGCAACTAACAAGGATATATAAAAGAGGCAGACAAATAGTATCATGAATACCAAAATGAAATAGTGTATCATAACGGAAATGATGCATAATTTTTCATTGCTGTAGACATAGCTTTTAACACACAAGATAAACATTCACCATCAAATTGAGCAACAAGAATCATCACTTACCTTAAAACAAATACACTCATTCTGGATGACAAAATGCATGTGAGAGTACTTAAGAAAGAATGGATGGCAAGAAATTAAATACATTTTTAGACAACTTTGTTGAGAATCTTTCCTTTGTGAAGGGATGTAGAAATTTAAAGTGGTAGCTTCAGAAAGAATCAAGGATCATGAAAAATATTTTTTAAAAGACACACATTTTCACATCTAAAACTTAATTAGAAGGGTTCAGCAGAGGTGGAAAGGCAGCGCAATAATAATGTAGAGGAGCTAAGACTTAGAAAGTAAGCAGGATGGGAATTGAGAGCACACATGAAATGAATGGCCTTAAATAAGAAGAAGGAGATTTGTAATGAGACAGTAAAAAAAAAAAATAATGGAACAGATTACTTTATATCTATAGAACTGGGAAAATTAAGGATTTATGTTTAATGGGTTCTATTTTCTCAATAAACTATGAAGTCCTGGTTAATTTTACCCAGGTTTGAATTTTTCAGATAAATATATAGAAGTAAAATATAAGAAAGGGAGCTAAGCCTATTTGCAAGGCATTGTTTACAGTAATAGATTATTGAATCTAAACTTGGCAAGGAAGAAGGTGTTCTGATTGATGGTGGAAAATTGAAAGAAACAACTAATCAGAGGTCTTGATAAAGTTAAAATATTGCTGAATAAGGCAATTTATCCAAGTAAGCTTTAATTTAGGGTAATTGTAATGAAAATGTTTAACCCTTAAATTTATGATTTAAGTTTGGTACCATTGCTTGTGATGACAGGGATTAGAGGCTGTGTGGGTGATTGGTATTGAAAAGAGAAAGTTGTCATTGGATATGAGGGATTCTAGAAAATGAAAAGTGGATTAATCTTATTAAGCAGCATAGAGACCAACTGGGGTGTTGTCAATTTCCTGTGGTGAGTCAAATGTGGTAAAACCTATGTACCAGTCCTCTACGGTAGGAAAACATATAAAGGATGATGCTTAAAGTTAGTTTGCCAACTATAACCCGAGTTTGTGGAAATTTGATAATTTAAAGATACTATTAATTAAAGAAGGTTGGAAGAACACAGTTTCTGTAAATTTGCATGACATTTAATAATTTGACATTTATTAATCAAGTGATTTGATAGTGCATATTTGTAAAAAAAAGTCTTTGATCACATATTTTATAGAACATTTGACACCTATTTTCAAAAGAATGTTCAAGAATGAAGAATTCAGGAATCTAATATTTTTTAATAAAATGTAATTAAATTTAAATATATATTTAAATATGTTAATTTAAATGTATAGTGATTCCAACTAGGGGTGATTTTACCCACAGATTGCATTTAGGAATGTCTGAAGACAATTTTGGTCCTCATAATTTGGGAGTATGCTACTGGGTAGAGGCTAGGAATATGCTAAATATTCTACAACAAGCAGAACAACTCCCACAAGAAAGAATTACTGGTCAAATATGTCAGTAGTGCTAAGATAAAGAAACTATTTTATAGGAATAAATTATCAGATGAGGTTATTGCTGTTAAGACTGAAAATAAATTTGAGAATATAATATCACCTGGCCCATTCTAGATAAAAGTTAAAAGCGAGTATCTTGAGCCTATTGCAATTTCTTTTAAATCTCTTTCAAGACACCTTAGTAATAATTTTCTTTACATGAGTGTTTTTAACAATATTTCCCACAAATACCACTGATATTAATCCAAGTGTGATTAAATAAATTTTAAATATAAATAATTTCACTTGGCATATTAAAATTTTGAATATCAGTATGTTCTGGAATCTGCAGCCAATGGCCAATGATTTAATCAAAAATGACTGATGAAGCCTCCATAGAAACACAAAAGGACTGAGTTCAAAGAGTTTCCAGGTTTGGGAAGCAGAACACTACCACATGCCTCTTGCTACCCACCCCCACCCCCAAACTCTGTGAGGACATAAGTTCCTTTGTTTGGGACCTGTCTTTATGTATCTCTTTCTTTGGATGTTGAGTTTGCTTTCTCAGACTTCAATGTATAATTCCTAGGAGAGCTGAAAGAAAAACAGAACCCTGGAATCTAAATACCTTAGGTCATCCATTTTCTACTGACCCTGAAAACTACAGAGAATCTGGAGTGACCCATCTCTGCCACCAATTCCAGTGCCCATGAGCACTGGACTACCAAGACCACTGGAACACAAGCTGCCATGGAACCTCTGGAACTGCAATGTCAGACAGAACCCAGAAGCCAAGGTCATCTAGTCTGCTTCAGACTTTCCCAGAAGCACTACAAGAAACCTAAGGGAAAAAAGAAAATGTGGGTCCCAGGGGGATGAGATGGCAGAGTCGAAGGACCTTGAGCTCACCTCCTCTCATGAACACACCAAAATCACAACTTACTACGGAACAACCATCCATTAAAAACGATTGGAACTAGGCTTCCCTGGTGGTCCAGTGGTTAAGAATCTGCCCTGCAATGCAGGGGACACTGGGTTGATTCCTGGTCAAGACAGATACCACATGCCATGCAGCAACTAAGCCCACCTGCCACAAAACGACTGAGTCCACACTCTAGAGCCCATGAGTTGAAACCACTGAGCCCACACATGCCATAACTGCTGAAGTCTGCATGCCTAGAGCCTGTGCTCCACAACAAGAGAAGCCTCTGCAATGAGAAGCCTGAGCACCACCACCACGAGAGCGTAGCCCCTGCACATAGTAACAAAAGACCCATCACAGCCAAAATAAATTAAGATTTAATTTATTGGGGCTTACCAAATGATATTTTCTATGCTCAAAGACGCAAAAAGGAAACCACAAGGTGGTAGGAGGATCACAGTCACAACATAATCAAGCCCCATACCATCCGAATGGGCAACCTACAAAATGGAGAACACTGTATTACAGAAATCCTCCTCTGAGCCCCACATCATGCCTCCCAGCAGGGGAAGAGCCCCAGGGTATTTGGCTTTGAAGGCCAGTAGGGCTTGATTGTAGGAGCTCCCCAGGACTGGGGGAACTAGAGACTCTGCTTTTGGAGGGTGCAGTAGGGTCTCATATGCATTGGAACCCTGGGCAAAAGCAGTGGCTTCATATGAGCCTGGGATAAACCTACCTGCTGGTCTTGGAGAATCTCTTGGGGAGAGTGGTACTTATCCACCCTGGACCTTCAGGCTGTCATCCAAGCTCACATCAGATCATGGCCAAAAGCATGAAGAAATATCCCTTTGGTATACTGATGTAGTTGAAAAGACCTTTTCAACTACAAGAGATATCCCGATAAACCACAAATGTGACAAGTACACATAGACACTCTGGGATCCTGCAGAATCACAGGTTGTTGGTCATAGCTCACATGGTCAGTGGGAGACTCACCCAACACACGTTTGTAACACTACATTAGTGGTGAAAGAGTTGGAAAAAGTAGTTATTGGTAAGGTTGAGAGTTACGATTAGACTCAGGTGTGAAAAGTTCATCAGCTAGGCATTATACATCAGTTCTTTACACCGTGCATGAAAATCACCTGGGACTTTTTTTTTTTTTTTCACAACATGGATTCTAACAACTGACATGAGGCCTGAGGCTTTGTGTTTCCAACCAGCTTCCCTAATATGCTGAAACTACTGATCCTCAGATTATACTCTGCATACCAATCCCATAGACCTCCTTGTCACAGGCTTAAAAAGGAAAAAATATAGTTAACTCACTTAGACCTAAGTTATGCATATAGCTGGCATTAGAACCTTCCAGACAAGTTGCACGATCTTACCCAAAAAAGTAATTACTCATAGAGGAAAAAAACCCAGCACTGAGTCTCAGAGCATGAGGGAGATGGAAACTAGGGTGGATGGGTCTGGAAACATATATTGAAGTCAAGAGAGGGAAAGAATTGGCAGTAGTAATAGAAATAGTAACAACCGTTGTTCAACTGAATAAATGTTCCATGTTTGAAAAGCAGAGAAGGTAGCCTGAGGTATGTGAAGTCAGGCCACACTAGACTCAATAGCACAGAAAAGGCAAATTTCAAAGTCTTAACAACAAACAAAAGAAATCAGGGCAGGCAAATCAAAAAACGCGGGCTGTAGGGTCACAAATGTCCAAAGGCAACCAGGTAGATTCCCAGAGGTGGGAAGTGAACTTACCTGCTCATCTTCAGCTTCCAGCAGGAACTGAGCAAGGGAAATCCCGGTGTCCTAGTCCCAGAAAAAATAACATGTCCAGTGAGGAATCCAGGAAGGAAGGAAGTCCAGGAGCTGGAAAATTCAGCAAAGGCTCAGCTCTGCTACCTGCATCAAATCTGTTGTAAAGTTACCTCCTATTGAACAGTGAAAGATCTGTATTCCTCCTCCCTATATAGAGCAAAATCAACTTGTGAGTTAAGTGACTCTAGCTGTGAAAATTGGCAAGCAGGAGGAGGCAGGAGGCATGCTGGGAGAGTCCCGAGTCTCAAAGTGAGGTCCCAGATCAGTAGTATCAGCATCACCTGGGAACCTGTTAGGAAATGTAAATACTCAGCCCTGCTCCAAACCTATTATCAGAAACTATGGGCGTGGATCCCACAGCCCGTGTTCCTACAAGTCCCCCCACCCCAGGTGATTCTCATGCATGCTCACTGCAGTAGGCCAGGTGTAGCAAAGGACAGTAAAACGTGTTTACAGAAAACCCAGTAGAAAATGTGTAAAGTTGCAATTAATAAAACATGCTCAGTGATCAACAAAATTGGCAATGATATTTTGTGGTAGAGCTTTATCAATGTGGAGAATTATGCAGCCATGTGTAAGACAGCAATGTTTTGCTGCCCATAATGAGAGACATCATGAGTGCCAAGAGGGGTCAATTCACAATATGTGCTTGAAAATTCTCTCATAACATATTTTTAGAGTCTCATCAAGAAGTGCTATTTGGTGCCCAGGCTTGTGAAGAGATCTTCTCAGAGGGGAAAAACACATTTGAGAAAAACAAACATGGTCTAATGGGATCTGTTTGACAAAAAGCATTGAGTAAGAACTTTGTTTTAAATATGCACACAAGATACAAAACCCAAGAAAATATGTGAGGACTTTAATTACAGGCATATTTTGTTTTATTGTGCTTTACTTCATCATGCTTCACAGATCCTGCATTTTTTTCACAAATGGAACTGTTTGAGGCAACTGTGCATCAAACAAGTCTGTTGGCACCATTTTCCATCAGCATTAGCTCATTTTGTGTCTCTGCATCACATTTTGGGGATTCTTGCAATATTTAATATTTTTTCATTATGGTAATATTTGACATTGTATCAGTGGTCTTTAATGTCACTATTGCAAAATAGACTGCAAGGAAATCAAACCAGTCAATGCTAAAGGAAATCAGTCCTGAATATGCATTGGAAGTGCTGAAGATGAAGCTCCAATATTTTGGCCACCTGACGTGAAGAACTGACTCAATGGAAAAGACCCTGATGCTGGGAAAGATTAAAGGCAGGAGGAGAAGGGGACAGCAGAGGATGAGATGGTTGGATGGCATCACCAACTCAGTGGACATGAGTTTGAGCAAGCTACAGGAGTTGGTGATGGACAGGGAAGCCTGGCGTGCTGCAATCCACGGGGTCACAAAAGTAGGACACAACTGAGCAACTGAACTGAACCGATTGCAAAATGATTGCACCTCGCCAAAAGCTCAGATGTTGGTGAGAATTTTTCAGCGATAAAGTAAATTTTAATTAAAAATATATTCCATGCTTTTTGAAAGTATATGTGTTCAAAAGACAGAATAGTTATTTTACTCAGAAATATTTGGTCAGAACTGAGAAATGGCAAAACAACTACATGTTTAATAGTGATTTTCTATTCTGTTAGTGTCTAGCCACATTGACCATATTAATGTATTTTTTTTAATTCAGTTTCTTAGTCATGCCGGTCATATTTTAAGTGTTCAGTAATTACATGTGGCTAGCAGCTGCTGTGGAGAAGGCAATGGCAACCCATTCCAGTACTCTTGCCTGGAAAATCCCATAGACGGAGGAGCCTGGTAGGCTGTAGTCCATGGGGTCGCGAAGAGTCGGACACGACTGAGTGACTTCACTTTCACTTTTCACTTTCATGCATTGGAGAAGGAAATGGCAACCCACTCCAGTGTTCTTGCCTGGAGAATCCCAGGGACGGCAGAGCCTGGTGGGCTGCCGTCTATGGGGTCGCACAGAGTCGGACACGACTGAAGCGACTTAGCAGCAGCAGCAGCAGCAGCTGCTGTACTGATCAGCACAAATATAGAATATTTCTATCACTGCATTGGACAATACAGCTGTATATTAATTATCCACACATATATTTCAAATATAAAACATGTATTATTCTTAAATTATTTGCTTTATTCTGTATTCTGTTTCTGCTATACTTAATGAAAAAAAGTATCTTTTTTGAAATGAATAGAAACTGAAGTTGTAAATGATATATTTTTTTATTTCCTGAAAATTTCTCTTTTTTGTATTTTAAAATAGTATCAGTTTGCAGTGAATTGTAAGCTGAAAAGAGGGGAAGGAATGAGAGGGGAGAGAGGTAGGAAAAAAGGAAGGGAGGAAGAAAGAAAATCCAAACCTAGTCTTTTGCCACAGACTGTAAGAAAATAGAAGCTCTAGTCTAGAATATCCTGGGCTCAGAAAGAACATGCATAGAGGTCTATTAATAAATCTAAATGAAATATGATGAGCTTCTAAAGGACAGAAACTTGATGTTAGCACTCACATCTAGTTGAAAATAATAGATGCTTGATGATGTTAAGTTGCATTCCCAGTTTTTTTGTTCTACACTTTCAGGTCCAGTTGTGGTCATCAAATTGCCATTAATAAGCATCACTATAATTGCTTTTTATTAATCAATAAAATATTTTGTATTATGCACAGAAAAATTCAAATTATGGTCAAATAATATTCTCCAAATCATAAAACAGATACATAAAGTCCTATTTATAATGACATTTTTAATATAATAGCATCAAGCTGACATTTTATAGGAGTTTACTATATATGTCTCCTTGGAGTGAGGGTTTCATGAAGTTTACTGCTCTATCTGGAGGACAACCAAAACTCTTGTTTGTGATCCGAGAGAAAGACACAGAGAAACGCAGGGCTTTCTCTTACTAGAGAAATGATGGGGAGTCAGTGCTTGCTGCATTAATTGTTACAGTTAACATTAATACATTTCAGATAAAATAAAACAAATTATAGAAAAATTAAAGTAAACATATGTGTATTCAGTTCAGTTCAGTCGCTCAGTCGTGTCCGACTCTTTGCAACTCCGTGTATCGCAGCACGCCGGTCCTCCCTATCCATCACCAACTCCCGGAGTCTACCCAAACCCATGTCCATCGAGTAGGTGATGCCATCCAGCCATCTTGAGCGACTGAATTATTCTGATATTTTAAAATTTGTATTTCTGTCATTTTTTTCTGCTACACAATCATTCCTCAGTTATAGGTATTTAAATATAGTATTTCGATTTTTTCACCCTATATATCTTAAGAAACGGAACTCAAATAGATGATCTCAATTTGCTTCCATATCATGGCTATTATAAATAATGCTTCAATGAACATAGAGATGTATTTCTAATTTTCTTTGGACAAATAGCCAGAGGTGGAATTGGTGGATTATATGGTAATTCTATTTTTAATCTTTTTGAGGAAACTTCATAATATTTTTCATAGTGACTGCCCCACTGTACATTCACCCAAACAGTGCAAAAATTTTTCCTTCTCTTTACACTCTCACAAACACTTGCTACTTCTTATCCTTTTGATGAAAGTCATTCTAACAGGTATGAGATAATAGCTCATAGTGGTTTTAATTGACATTTAAAAATTTATTGAAGTATACCTGCTGTACAATATTATATAAATTATAGGTGTATAATATAGTGATTCACAATTTTAAAGGTTATAGTTCATTTACAGTTCTTAGACAATATTAGTTATATACCCCATGTACAATATATCCTTGTAGTTTATTTTATACTTAATAACTTGTACCTCTTAATCTTCTACCCCTTATATTCTCTCTCCCCTCTCCTCTCCCTACTGCTAACCACTAGTTTGGACTCTGTATCTTTAAGTCTGCTTCTTTTTTGTTATATTCACTTATTTGTTATATTTTTTTTTTTTAGATGCTGCATATAATGATATGATACAACAATTGTCTTTCTCTGGCTTATTTCACTTGGCAAAATGCCCTCCAAGTCCATGCATGTTGCTGCAAATGGAAAAACTTCATTATTTTTATGGATGAACAGTAGTCAGAACTTTCTAATTCCTTCTTGGTGGAACGATCCAAATCTCGATTCTAAATGTAGAAAATAAAAACCATTAAGAAAATCATAGAAGAACAAAGTGGCTAGTGATTAAGATAGTGACATATATTGTGAACCTGATAGAAAACCAAATGTACATAATTTCCAAATATCTTTTGAAAAATAAGTTTCATAGGTGTTCTGCTTGGAAGTTTTCTGGACGTTTTCTCTAAGAATTACTTAATTATTTATATCTCCATAAGAAAGACTCACAATAGGTAAAATAAAAAAGGAAACTAATAAACAAAGATCTTGGGAAATACTAAACTTCTATAAACTCCATTTTCCTCATTAATGAAAAAAGAAAATACCACTTATATAACATAAGAGTAAAATGAAAAAAATAAATAAAATGAGATTATATTAAAGACCTGGAATACAGTCAGGTTATTAATTTTATTCCCTTCAGTATGTAGTCATGCAAACTTGGCGATGGCATTTTCTTAATCAAAACTTAGGACATATTCTGACAACTTTTTCTTTTAATTGTGAGTATTGATATGAAAATTCTAGGAGAAAAGTTGAGCTGTTAATTATATTTAGTAACTAATATAACTGACCTATTCCAAGTTAATCATACACAACTAAGTCTTTTCTAAGTTATCTGTAGCTGCCAATTAATAGAGGTGGATTATAGTTTGCCACTCCCACTAACTTCATTATCAGTTCAAAAGGAAAGAAACTTCAGATCTTATTCTTTTTCATTACAGACATTCATAACTAGATAGGTATAAAATGTCTGATATTTGTTTCTGTAATTTAGGATGAAATCTCAGCTCTTATTCCTTGTGGTATTCTAAGAACATTCTCTATGAAGTAGTCACTTGATATATATTATAAAAAGAGTATGTAAGATTGGCTTGGAGAACAAGGGGGGCCAAAAATTGCCTGAGTCAGTAACTGAGCTCAAAAACTTTTAGGGACTAAGTCCAGAGTACTCTCCTTTAGCATAAGGGTCAGGGTTCATTTGACTTTTATGCCCTGACGGTAAAGAATCTGCCTGCCAGTGCAGGAGACTCAAGAGATATGGGTACAGTCCCTGGGTCAGAAAGTTCCCCAGGAGTAGGAAATGGCAACTCACTCCAGTATTCTTGCCTGGAAAGTTCCATGGGCACAGGAGCCTGATGGGCTACGTTCCATAGAATTGCTGAGTTGGACACAACTCAGCAACTGAGTACACATACACATGTAGAAGTGTAGAGTTTCTAGGAACTATTAAAAAATAAAAAAATAGTTTGAAAAATACTAGTGTTACCAATGAGATTCAGTTTCTCACATCCGTTATGCTAATTTGCAAACCTTCTATTGCTGAGTCAAGAAACAGATTGTGGAAATTCTTGCAATACTATCTCTGTAATGCAGTCTCTCTGTTTAAATGCTAGCTGACAATCCCAGGAGAATAAATTCCAAACTAGAGTAAATGAAAGAACTTATAGTACAAACAAAGGCACACATTTATTTCACATTGTTCATTCTGAAATGTAAATTAATGACATCATATAAATTTGTCCTTAATCATTTTTGTTTAAAAAATCAAGTCATATAACCAGGACTGCCTTAGGACATACATTAGCTATGTGTCCATTGGCTATCCAATGGATATATAGAATTTGCAAATGGCAAATCGACTTGGTTACCTAAATTAAATACTACTATAAACCTGGAGTATTGTAAACATGGCAACCAGTTGCCTGCTCTGATTTTCCCTCACATCATTGGTTCTCGAAAACACACACACACACAAATGGTTAGTGCCTAGTAAAAGATGCTCTTTTATGGAAATGCTGTAATAAGGTATTGTTTATAGGAGTTGACTGACCAGTTATGTCTTTTTAAATAATTGCTTTATGTAAAAATAATAGTTAAATTTTTTGAAGCCTTACTTATGTCAGACACAATTGTATGAGTTTTTGTCTTACTTTACTCTTCAAAATAACTCCATTGATTAGATTCTATTATCATTGTATTGTGTAGATAAAACACAAGGCAGAGAGATATCAAGTAATTTGTCTAAGATCAATACATTTGAAAATTATGATAAAATGGATGCAAACTTAGGCACATGGCTCCCATGGCCATAGTCTCAACTGGATGAGGTACTGACTCTGTCACAGTGTATGGTCAAGGTTCATTTCAGGGCAGGTAATCTGTGAAGTTGCACAGGGTCGGTCCTACCTGTACTCGGTTCAATGTTCACATTGCTAAATTCATGCTTAGTTCATAAACTTCATCCCTACTACCATGGATATATGTTCTTGAGTCCATTGTGTAAGAACAAGGGAGATTGTCAAAGGAAGTTGGCTAATACCAACAAAAGAGTGAACTTGTCCGTCTGCTTCATGCAATGCCCCAGAAACTAAATCTTTGCCAGTTATTAACGCTACATAACAAACTGTCCCAAAACTTGGTGGCAAGAAAAACATTATGTTCACTAATTCTTTAACTTGTCTCATATCCCTGAAGTCTGAGACTCAGTTTGTTAGATATGATCCAAGGAGATTACTTTACAAACAATGAAAGAAAGTTCAGTCATGTCTGACTCTGTGAGTTCACGGACTATAACCCACCAGGCTTCTCTCTCCATGGAATTCTTCAGGTAAGAAGATTAGAGTGGATTGCCATTCCCTTCTTCAGGGGATCTTCCCAATCCAGGGATCAAAACCAGGTGTCTTTCATTGCAGGCAGAATTTTTTTCTTTTTACCATCTGAGCCACCAGGAAAGCCCAAGCAGAGGCTGATATAGTCCAGAGGTCTCTTTACTCATATATCTGGGTTTTGAAGCTGGAGGTCATCTGGAACTTCAGCTGAGGTTGTTGAGCATTTTCACATGGTCTCTCCCTATATCCTGGGATTCCTCAAAGCATATTGAATTCAGAATATTCAGATCTCTAACATCAGAGACTTCATAAAAACATCTTACATAAGCAAGTGCCCCAAGACAACCAGATAAGCTGCTGGCCTTCTCTTACCCTAGACTCAGAAGTTATCTAGCATCATTTGTACTGTGCTTCATTGGTTAGAGCAGTGTCAGATTGAAGGGGAGAGTAGAGTCTCAACCTGTCAATAGGAGAAGCATGAAAAAATTACACCTCAGTGAGCATCCTAAACAATGTCTTATAAACTCAGAAAAGCAGGGGTATCAACCCACAATACATTCGCAAAACCTCATTTGGCTTTGCTAAGAATCTATTTTCTATAAATGGATCTGTATAAAGCTTGTGATATAAAATACCCTGACTTCACAGCTGACATTCAAAACTTAGCACAGAGCTCGACATGTAATTGGTGCTCAGTAAATATTTGCTATTGTTGAATTAGCATCTCTATTTTCATTATTGCATTGAATATTTATAACGGAATAATAATACAAGAAGAGTTATACCTGGAACACAGGTTACAAAGTTAACGAGAGGATCAGAAAATATAAGGTTGATTAGCGGAGATTTTTCCAGGAATAATAGATTTTAATAAAAACAAGGAAATAGATAGTAATAGAGGAAATTGGCCCCTGAAAATGTTATAGTGGAAATTGGAGTCAGTGGATGAGAGAATTATGGATTTATTAGACAATTATTTGACTTCTTTACAAAAGGCAAAGTGAATTGAGTTTTATTGGATGCAATTTAAGTTAATTCTGTTTTTAAATGCAGGCAGATACAAACTGTTTATAAAATCTGAAAGTATCGTAGCATGAGAAATGTTTACCATGGGCATGATAAAATTTGGATTTTCCATCTGTTGTTTTAAATATAATAAATTAAATTAAGACTTTCACAAAATAATTTAAAACTCAGTTTTATTAGGGAATATCATTCCTATGAATAATTTGTAAAGTATTTCAAATCTTGTTTATTTATGTCAGATTGGCAAATTTAGCAAACTTACTAGCCATGTTTATGAAAGCAAAGGGAAGAATTGAGACAAGTTTTTCCATTACACATGTAATCTGATTGACCCCACAGTGATATCCATTCCAGGAGCTACTACTGAGACACAGTATTATAGTAATATTTCTAGACATTTTGTATAGTATTTAAAATAACAAATAGTCTCTATATTACCCAATTATCTATTTTTTTTTTACTTTTCATATTCTTTTTTTTATTCCAAGCAATGACTGGCAGTTCAATGTTCTGTTTCCAAAAATATATGTAAAATTAAAATACAAAATATAAGATAGTCTTGGGAACTTCCCTGCAGTCCACTGGTTAGAACTTTGCCTTCCAATGTGGGGGGTGCAGGTTCAATCCCTGGTCAGGGAGCTAAGACCCCACAGGCATTGTGGCCAAAAGAGCAAAACATAAACAAATTGTATTCTTCAAGTATAATTATTTTTATCAGAAGTTAGATGCAGAAATTTATTAGTATATTATAATCAAACTAGAGAACTTGGAAAACATTCACTCCCTTTTTAGAGATTACTTATGAATTGTTTTTCATTTATTATGCATACGTATCTAGATAGAGTAGACACTAGTATACGTAAGACAGTCCAGATTTGTGATTTTGGGAGGGAAGCAAAACAAACAAGCAACAACAAAGCAAAAACCTGAATATAATGAGAGATGAATGATACAGTTTGGTAGAAGCTTGTAGAACACATGCTGCTACTGCTGCTGATGCTAAGTCGCTTCAGTCGTGTCTGACTCTGTGCGACCCCATAGAAGGCAGACCACCAGGCTCCCCCGTCCCTGGGATTCTTCAGGCAAGAACACTGGAGTGGGTTGCCATTTCCTTCTCCAATGCATGAAAGTGAAAAGTGAAAGTGAAGTCACTCAGTCATGTCCGACTCATAGCGACCCCATGGACTGCAGCCTACCAGGCTCCTCCGTCCATGGGATTTTCCAGGCAAGAGTACTGGAGTGGGGTGCCATCGCCTTCTCCAGTAGAACACATAGGAAGGGCATTATAACCAGACAGAGGATTCTAAATAAAAGCTTCCAAGAGGAGGACAACTTTGAGCTAAGACATGAAGAATGTACAAAAGGGCTTTCTTACAAAAATAATCTTAGGCTTTTGAGTGATGCTATTTTCTGATGATTCATAAATGACGGTAGAACATTTTCCTATGGAAATACTACAGATAATGCATGTAGTCACTGAAGTAAGAACTAACAAGCATGTAATGAAAAACTTAACATTTATGCTTCCTCTATTTAAATTGGAAGTTTTACACAAAGACTTTCAACTGAAGAGTCCATTCATCCTAAAACATTTGTTTCTCTTGGTTCTATATGTCAAAACGCTTGCAGAATATTGGATCAAAAGGATTGCATAAGTTGTTGACACAACGTTTTTCTGATTTTAGACACTGCTTTTATGTCACAGTGACAGTCTTTGCTTTCCTTCTAGTTTTACACCCTCTAGCATTAGTTGACATTGTGTTCTATAGAGAAATGAAGTTACTATACTTTTTCTGTCAGTGTTTAATCTTGCCATCTTGACCTTGATACAAAATAGTATGTGTAAGCTTCCTCAGTAAATAGGGACCCTGTGCTTCTGAATGTATATTGTATTTCTATAGGCATGGAAAAAGAACTCTATTTTCCTATCTCTCCTTTCATCTGAGTCCAAAGTTCTTCTGATAAATCTTCCTTTCCCAGTGTCAGCTCCAAATGATGCCAAGCAACACTTTTCATAATTGTAATTAAAAACTATGTGCATGCACCTGTGGAGAAAAAGGAAGAATGTTCCTCTTCCATCCTAATAATTCTTATGTTCAGCTTGAACATTCTGCTAAGCATATAAAGAAAATTCTAAAATAATGAAAATTTGTGATAATAGATGTACAAATGTAGAAAGTGATAGAAAAACTAAACAAAAATCTCCCTAGTGTTTTAAATTTTGAAACTGTCAGAAGCACTCTTATTAAACATCAAAAAGATGAGATGACAAAGTAGGCTGCTTAAAAATCAGAAATTACACTGAGATTTTTATAGCATACGTGAAAAGCAAGCATAATTCTAGGACTTAGAACTCAAAGAGTTCACTATAAATTCAGGTACAAGTAAAGTAATTAACAGTAAGTACAATTTATGAATTATTACTAGCTGTTACATGTTACTAGTTGCTATATGTTAAACATTCTCATGTTTCATGAATTCCTACAGTTATCTAAGGCATTACCTACATTATCTAATTCATCTACATTTAAAAGCTTACAATGAAGTTGAATAAAAATCCCAGAAGTAAAAATAAATTTACAGGAAACAGAAACCTTATCATTTTGCATTAAATGACACAAAAAGCATAACAATTATAATGGTGAACAAAGCATAATAAAAATTTTAATTTTGTTGGAGATTGAATTGATTAATCCAAGATTATTTATTTAAACAACAGTCATTAATTCAGCTTGCCTTAGTGCAAAGAACATGACATTTTACAGCACAGCATCTAGATGACCGAAGTAATTTATTACACAGTTTTTATCTCTTTCACTTTGTCCTGTATTTACTACAGGTTGCTCAGAATGAAAGTGGCTCAGTAGTGTCCAACTCTTTGTGACCCCATGGACTATACGGTCTATGAAATTCTCCAGGCCAGAATACTGGAATATGTACCTTCTCCATGGGATCTTCCCAGCCCAGGGATCGAACACAGGTCTCCCACATTGCAGGTGGATTCTTTACCAGCTGAGCTGCAAGAGAAGCCCAAGAATACTGGAGTGGGTAGCCTATCCCTTCTCCAGTAGATCTTCCCAACCCAGAAATCAAACCAGGGTCACCTGCATTGCAGGTGGATTCTTTACCAACTGGGCTATGAGGGAAGCCCACAGGTTGCTCAGAATCAGTGTCTATGATGCAAATTCTTCATGCTCAGAGAAATAAGGAGATGGAACTTACTTTTCAGCATATCTGGGCTTGAAATGAGAGTGTCTTCTCTCATTATTACACCTAATTAACTACCAGCAAATACTGTTCTTTCTGTCCTCCAAGTTCAGAAGTTTGCCAAGTTTGAGGTTTCAGTGTTAAGAGGAGAAATGTTTCCCAAAAGGGACCCAAGCATGTTACCGTAGTATTAGAAGTTGAGATCACATCTCATTACTTTATACTTGTTGGGCAGGTGAAAGAGAGCTAATGAAAAAAAAAAAAAAGAGGCACTAGAATGTTGGTAGGTGTTAAGATCCTGAAATTAATGAGGAAATAGAGTGGATGCTGTAAAATAGAGCTAGAAGTAAGTAAGGAATCAATCAGACTGAAATAGTAATATCACACTGGTAAGTTTGTAAGATCTGCAAATACTCAGATCCCTCAGGAAAGACTGTCAATTCATATGTATAAATACATACATACATAAAAGGATAAAGTATAAAGGGGATAAGGAAGGTGGTGGAGAACACAAATATTAGGTATAAAATCTCAAAATCAACTGCAAAAACAAGAAATGTAGTATTTACTCATTTTTCTATGCAGTGCTATACATATATTGTATATACTAACTACTTTTGCAAAATTAGCCCATAGATTATAAACTATTCAGGAAGAATTAAGAGAGAACTCTACAAAGAAGCAGTCATATCCAGAGAGAGTAGATTTTGAGCTCAACAAGAAATTTCATGAAACTGGTTCTCATTTGGATAGAATAAGGATGGGCTGTTTTTAGTTACCAAAGATATTTTTATATGATGTTAAGCAGAGGCACTACTGTATTGTTGCTATTATTGTTTTTGTGGCTTGGATATTTGAGTATGGAATAAAGATGTATATTGATGTTAGCAGTCAAAATGATGCACCATAGCATATAACTTTTATAGTTTTGGAGTGTCTAGAATCTTGAAACACCCTGTACAAGTGTGATAAATGTCTAGATCTTTTCATTGTGTCTCTCTTTGTTTGAAATCAGAAATGTACTTTCCCTGCCTTTCCGTAGGCTCTTGACATGAACTCCATCACTCTAAATTGTTTATAATAACTTCAAAAGAGATGTGAGTCAAAGTTGACTTGAGTCTGGCAAATGTAATGTCATATGCAGCTTCACAGTCTAAAAATATCAGAAGTTCTAGAAAAAGTATCTACTAGAAAGACTTGACAGTATTAACTGTGATTTTCTGTGCCCCATGATCCAGTGATGATAGCACAAGTGTCTCTGCTGAAGAAGTTATATGCTCTAGACTGGACAGTTCTAGCTGTATAATTTCCAACTTGGTCATTGGGCTTCTAGAAGATTCTAAGAGTTATCAAATATTTTGCTTTTTTTTTTATAAAACTAGTCATAGTAAGTCACTTGTTTTCAATTATGAACTTGCTGCAAATGCCCCTTAAGTGACAAAGTGACTAAGTACAATGATGTATTTCATTTCTTGCATGAGAAAGGGATAAAAGCTATGAACAACACACATAAAAGATTTCATTATCTCTTACTTTTCCATAGTAGTGAACACAAAACATACATTAATATCTCAAAAAGGTAAAACCTGGCCTATGAATGTGAGTTTTCTTGTAATCAGGCAGGAGGTATCATTTAAACCTAATCCCAAATCCCTCCATTTAGTTTTTGAGTAAAATGTGTAAATGTCAACATTTTCAGAAAAAAGAAGCTGGAAGCACATGAAAGAAAAATAGTGCATAAAAGCAGTCTTTTGAAGACAGAAAGTGATTTTAGATTTGAATGGCTGTTGTTGCAAGACAAAAGCAGCTAAGAAAACAACTTAGGGGCAAAAAATTCCCTTCTTGTTAAAAAAAAAAATACCTTGGCGATTCAATAATTAGGTCTAAGGCAGTACAAAGTTTGAACCTGAACAACAACAAACAAAGATGCTAACAAGGGAATAAGGAAAAAGATGGAGTGGACTTCAGTGGTTTTGGGTTGGAACCCAGTGTGTCAACTTGGGGGGTTTCCTATCTGGGGAATTGCTATGGCAACATAATCTCTAACAGTAGAGGGGTATTTGGAGAAGGATATTACTGTTTACCTGGTCTCCAAGGGGCACAGTATGGACATTCTTCCAATTGTTGAGTAACTAGCAGAGAGAAAGTGTTCCCAGATATGAAGATGTAGATACCAAGCAAATTTTAACATACAGAAGTTTCCTATAGGGTTCAGAAACTGATTCACAGATCCCGAGATTTAGAGATAATTGGGGATAATTAACAAATAGGACTGTGGGCTACATTTGTCTTGCATGTTGGGTTTGAATTGTAAGGTCATGCTAAGATGGAAGATTTCTTGCCCAGGTTCCTAAAGGACTAGAGTCAATGAGATCACCCTAAAAATAATCCAACTATCCCATGACATTTGTTTCCTTCAGGAACACTAGGGTTTCAATATACAGATCTAGGTTGCTACATACAACAGCTTTGTTTTTGTTTATGAAATCTCACCACACCAGCTCCATCAGTGAAAGGAGACATACCAGAGGATGAGATGTTTGACTTTTAAAGAATAAATCACCTCTAGTTAAAAAAAAAAGTTAGAATAATTTGTAAAAGAAAAAATGTACTTTATATGATTTTATGTGCTATTTCAGGGAGACTTTAATTCTCTTTAAAAGCATTTAAATATTTGACTCCTTAAAATGTCTCCAAAGCTGCAAAACTTTACATTAGCATAGAGAAACATTTAAAGCAGTTTTGTTTCAAATTTATATTCATATATGCAAGAATGTCTTAAAGTAAGTCTTTCTGTAGGATTTTGAGATATTCTAGCAGAGTGGAGAAAAATCAGTTTCTGAGTTAGTGAAGTTTCTTATTACTCAGAGAGTAGAAAATCATTTTGGTATAGTGAATTAATAAGGAGCCCATACGTCCCAAAATTACTCACTTAAAGTGAAATCTAGAATCATCTGCTTTCAAGATGGAATTGGTAATCTAGGTATTGGCAACAGGTAATTTCAAAATAATTTTATGACTTTGTATAAAATGTACATTTGATGGAGTCTGCAATGGAAAATAGATCATTTTACAGATCTCTTTCAGTTATTTACGTATTTATTAAGAATTCATTTAATAAATTGTTGATGTGTGTGAGGCTCTATCTTAGCTACCAAAGAAGATATAACATGTTATTAGTTCAATATGTCCCTTCTCCTGGAATACAAACTAAAACATATACACAGATAATAGTGCACGCTTTAGTGTATAATAGAAGAGTTAAACCTCTACTGTGATAAAAATAATAAAATTTCTCCTCTGGAATATGTGAGTTCTGTTAACTAGAAAGGGGAACAGAATTCAGATGGACAATAATTAAAAAGCTCACTTAAAGGGAATTTTGTCTGCTTTCTAAAATTAATTCTATTTAACAATCCCAATTTTCATATGAGGAGGGATTGGAACCCACTATTAGGCCTGCACAGATGTAGAACACATAATCTGGCCTAAGGCCATCAGTCATTCCATTCTTAGGTCTACATTGTTTGATTCAACCGTAGCTTGTGATCTAATGAATATCAGGAATGTTCTTAGGAAATTTAATCTTTTCCTGTGGATTCAAATTTCAGATAAATAAAAAAGAATTAATTATGAAAAAGAGTTGTAAGAAATATATGCAGAGAAAGTTGTTTGGGGTAATGTAGATTAAATCCTTCATTGAGCCATATGTAAAACTAAACTTACCTCTCTGTTCAGCTATATGAACCAATAAAGACTCTTTAGTGCTACAGCTAATTTTAGTTGAGATTTTATTAATCGCAAAGAAAAGCAGAGGAAGAGGGTTCCTAATTGCTGCAATCTATACATTTTAAAACATAAAACCATTTTTATTGCCTAAAGTAAAGAACAAGAACTCTTGGATTCAGATGATATTTCCTGACATTGTGATTTGGGGCACTTTACTTATTCCTTTCAACTACAATTTCTTTGTTTTAAATTTAAATAAAATAATGCCTTACCGATAGTCACTTTAAGTTTGAAATGGTATAGTATATATCCAATGCCTAATATATACTAAGAATACTTAAAAAGCTAGCAGTACTACTTTAGAGTTATAGATTACAAGATTGAAATATAATCAGATTTCAGCTAAGTAATGGCCCATATTATAGAAAAATTGATGATCTGGGTCAAATGACTTACATGATATGATTTTCCTATGCAGACTTTTGCAGTTTGTAGTACAGGTTATATTTGAATCCAGATCTTTTGAGTGCAAATTCAATGGCACCTCATTATTCAGACACTAAAACACTATTTTTTCTTTATTTACTTATTTAATATCCACAGTTTTCTATTTTCAGTTACCTATGTGAATATTTTTCACAAAGTCAGATCACCTTGGAAATTATTTTTTAAATAAAGACCACCTGGAATTTCTCAAGGTGATATCTCTTAACATTCAGATATGCTTCCTCAGTATTAAATAAGCCTCTTCTTTTTCTTCTCCTAAAATTATCTGAACATCATGAGAGGAGGGGAAAAGCATAAGGAAGAGAAATGCAAAGATATGAAAAAATATTTTTCATGGAATATCACTTATATGAAATCAATATTAGCATAAATAATTCAAATAAAAGTAACGTTGAAGAACATATGGACATTATTTTTGTAATCAAGAAGTCGATTCTGCAGTGTGTCATTTGTCAACATTCACAAAGCGCACAGGGAAAAAGATGAGCATTCTCTCTTAATTAAGACAGAGGAGGAGAGTGACAATGTTATGGCCTGCAGCCCTTTGTTTATGCATGCTTCCTTTGGTGATTTATGTTTTTCACAGCAAAAGTCGAGAGTCACAGCTAATATATGAATATATTATAGGTTTCAAAAGTGAAATGCATTCTTGCTGAAGAATAAAATAGAAAGCCATTAATAAGGAAGGGTAAAGAGTGTTCAGGGAAGGCTGTTCACTTCTCACTCATAAAATCATCTCAAACAGAATGTGATGACTTGTAAACTTTCAAAATATCTGCAAGCTATTGTGCAGTTGTAATTTAGCAGGTTCAGAACCTATGATTATTCATTTCTCCTCTTAAATTTAAACATAAAGAAATTAGAAATATTTAAATATATGTATTTATGCATTATCATGCACATATATCTCAGAAAAAGTTTAAATTTATCTTTTAAACAATAAATAATTAAAAATTTATACAAAATTTTTATATAAGGTTTGGTTTCTACTAAAGGGGCAGGAAATCAGACAAGAAGCTACTCTTCAGAAACTTAGGAGATAACAGATAAAGAAAACAAGTGGTGAGATAGAGAAAAGGGACAGATTCAAAACATAATTATGAAACTCACTTATTCAGTGTTATGCTTCCAGAAAGATCAGTGGAATGAATTAACAATAAGGTTAGCATGAAATATGTTGTGGGTAATAATTCAATCAACTGGAAAAATCAGTGAAGAAGTTCAGTAAGGAAGTAGAGATACAGATGGTAGGAGTCATTAGCATTTAGGTAATATTTAAAGTCAAAGTGCAAATGAGATCAACTGAGTGGAATGTATCTTCTTAAATGAAGAGAGGATGGATTCCATGGGAAGTTATAAGCCAATATTCTGCATTTTCATTTTGACATGTCTGGCTCCTATGATGATGCCTCCCACAAGTTTGGGATCCATATATCTACAAATATTCATAGAACAAATGACTACCAAATTTATAAAATAGGCAGAAATAAATGAATTAATTTAATACTGAAAAAATGGTATGGGAGATTTTTGGGGGAAAGGTACAGTTTCCTGGTAAACAATGGGACTTGAGAATTTCAATAGGGTGAGAAACTTCAGAAAATTCACCAGGAAAATATGATAAAATAAGGAATAAAGATAACTTATTTGGCAGATATGCTGAGTACATCATGAGAAACGCTGGGCTGGAAGAAACACAAGCTGGAATCAAGATTGCCAGGAGAAATATCAATAACCTCAGATACGCAGATGACACCACCCTTATGGCAGAAAGTGAAGAAGAACTAAAGAGCCTCTTGATGAAGGTGAAAGAGGAGAGTGAAAAAGTTGGCTTAAAGCTCAACGTTCAGAAAACTAAGATCATGGCATCTGGTCCCATCACTTCATGGGAGATAGATGGGGAAACAGTGGAAACAGTATCAGACTTTGTTTTTTTGGGCTCCAGAATCACTGCTGATGGTGACTGCAGCCATGAAATTAAAAGACACTTACTCCTTGGAAGGAAGGTTATGGCCAACCTAGATAGCATATTTAAAAGCAGAGACATTACTTTGCCAACAAAAGTCCGTCTAGTCAAGGCTATGGTTTTTCCAGTGGTCATGTATGGATGTGAGAGTTGGACGGTGAAGAAGGCTGAGCGCCAAAGAATTGATGCTTTTGAACTGTGGTGTTGGAGAAGACTCTTGAGGGTCCCTTGGACTGCAAGGAGATCCAATCAATCCATCCTAAAAGAGATCAATCCTGGGTGTTCATTGGAAGGTCTGATGTTGAAGCTGAAACTCCAATACTTTGGCCACCTCATGCGAAGGGTTGACTCATTGGAAAAGACCGTAATGCTGGGTAGGATTGAGGGCAGGAGGAGAAGGGGACGACAGAGGATAAGATGGTTGGATGGCATCACCGACTCGATGGACATGGGTTTGGGTAGACTCCGGGAGTTGGTGATGGACAGGGAGGCCTGGCGTGCTGCAGTTCATGGGGTCGCAAAGAGTCGGACACGACTGAGCGACTGAACTGAACTGATTTGGCGGAAAACATTTGCAAAAGACACATCTGATAAAGGAGTATTTTCCAAATATACAAAGAACTTTTAAAGTTCAATAAAGAGAAAACAACCTCATTAACAATGAGCATAAGACCTGAACAAAGACCTTGTTAGAGATACAGAAATGGCAAGTAAACTTATAAAAAGATATTAAACTCTTGTGTCATTAGGGAATTGCAAATTAAAACAATGAGATACTATTACACACCTATTAAAAAGATCAAAATCCAGAACACTGACAAAACCAAATATGTGCAAAGGTATGGAACAATAGGAACTCTTATCCATGGCTGGCAGGAATATAGAATGGCACAGCCATATTGAAATACGGTTGGACCATTTCCTACAAAACATGCTTTTACCATAGGATCTAGGAATTGTGCTTCTTGGGATTTACCCAAAGGAATTGAAAACATATGACCACTCAAAAACCCTAACACAAGTATTTATAGCAACTTTATTTATAATAGTCAAAACTTGGGAGACGCTTTTTATCAGGTGAGTGGATAAACTATGGCACATTTGATAAGCTGAAATTCTATCCTGTTCATAAAATACTATTCAGCACTAAAAAGAAATGAGCTATCAAGTTATGAAAAGACAAGGAGGAAACTTGAATGTATATTACTAAGTGAAAGAAGCCAATCTGAAAATACTACATACTATATGATTCCAACTATAAACCTTCTGGAAAAAGCAAACTATGGAGACAGACAAAAGGTTAGTAGTTGCCAAGGGTTGTAGGACAGAGAGGATTGGATACACATATCACAGAGTGTTTTGAGGACAGTAAAATCACTGTGTATGGTGTTGTAGTGATGAATACATCTCATATATTTGTCCAAATCCACAACACTAAGAATGAAACATAATGTAAACTATCGACTTTAGGTGATGATGAATCCCAATATATGTTTATCAATTGTAGCAAATGTATCACTTGAGTGGAGGATGTAGATAGTGAGGGATGTTGTACATAGGTAGGAACAGGGAGTGTTTGGGAACTCTACGTATTGATATTTTCTGCTCAATTTTGCTGTGACTCTAAAACTCCTCTTATTAATTAAACTTTAGTTAAAGAATATTTAACTAAATATTTTGGCAATTCGGACCTCCTTAAGAAACTTTGTGATATATAGAGACGGTGTAGGGAGCAGAATATAATGAATAGAAGATTAAATGTAAAATATTGGTGACTTTTTTCAATGCAATTCTATTGCCTTTTCAGTTTAGTATTTTATTAATATTCACAGTGTCCCTTGAACATTGCCTCAGTTTTTTTTGTTGTTGTTTAAAGTTTTGTTTTGAACAGCAAATTCTGGCAGGGATATGAAGTAACTGAATCACTCACATATTACTGGTGGAAATAATAATGATTCATCCACTCAAGAAAAGAATATTTCAATTTCTTATAAAGCTAAACATACAGTTGACATAAAACCTTGCAAATGCTTGGGCATTTAACCCAGTGGAACAAAAAATTATGTTCACACAAAAACCTGTGCATAAATATTCATAGCAACTGTATTCATTATTGCCTAAAGCCAGTAAAAAAAACTTTCAATTTGTAAATATTCAGACTAAACATGGTCTATCCATACTCTGGCATACAACTCAGCAATGAAAGAAATGAAACCTTGATATAAGCAACAGCTTGAATAAATCTCAAGGGACTTAATGCTGAGTGGGAAAAAAAAGCCAATTTCAAAAGATCACATTCTATCTGATTTCATTTATATAACATTTCCAAATGACAAAGTTATAGATATGAATAGATTAGTAGCTGTCATGCATGGGGACAGAAGAAGTGAAAAGAGTATATCTATTAAAGGGCAGCACAAGGTCCTTGTGATAAAGCGATTCTCTGTCTTGACTGTTGTGGTGACGCAACTCTACACATGCAATAAAATACCTAGATCTACACAAACACATAAAAGACTATGAAGAGAGGTGAAATCTGCATTAGATCAATGGAATGTATCAGTGCAAATTAACAGTTGTGGTATCGCACTACAGATAGACAAGGTGATGCCATTGGGAGAAACTGGATGAAGGAAATATAAAATCCCTCTGTACTAAATTTTGCAGTTGTTTATGAACCTACACCAGAGCATCATTGGTGGCTCAGACAGTAAAGAACTTGCTTGCAATTCAGGCAGACCTGGGTTCGAGTAGGAGGATTCCCTGGATAATGGAACGGCTTGGCTATCCATTCCAGTATTCTTGCCCGAAGAATTCCATAGTGTGGCAGGCTACAGCCCACGGGTCGCAAAGAGTCAGACATGACTGAGCGACTAACATTTCCATTGCACTTTCATGAACCTACAGGTATCTCAAAATAAAAATTATATTTTAATTTCCATAGCTTAACACATTTATATTGTCATAAAAGAATCATAGGTTGGTTTTAGTATTTAGAATATTTCAACTGTTACATTTATTTTACACTCTGCACATATTCCTGTTTTTTTTTCACTTTTCAAGAAGCTTTGAGTTCAGGAAATGTTTTCTCCATAAACCAATGATTAACTTTAAATTCAAGAAATCTCTATTGTTTTTGTTCTTCATCTCCTCTTGTGTCTCTTACCTTCCATCTGGCATAAGCCCAAAGGACAATTATTTTTAGAAATTCCTCTTGTAGGGGTCTGCTAGTGGTGAATTAGCTTAGTCTTGATTTTATTCTTGAACAATAATTTTAATGGATATGAATTCTACAGTTGGAGCTACCTTTTTAATATTTCTGTGACATCATTTCATTAACTATCTTCCAATTTTCTGTTGACAAGTAAGCCGCCAGACTCAGTTCACTTTTTGTTCCTTTAGGGTAATCTCTTTGGTCCTCACTGTGGTTACTATGTAGATTTGCTCTTGGTTTTTTTTTTCCCCCTTTAATTAGATTCGCTATAATGTATTTAGGAGTGTTCTTTTCATTCATGTTTATTTGGTTTTGCTAGAATGAATTAAGATATTGCTGTTTTTTCAGCAATCTTGGAAAGTTCTGATTCTTTGTATTCAATATCTTTATGGTTTTTGCTAATATTGTTTTAGCTTCTTGAATTCAACCTTACAGACCTTGTTTATATCAGCTTTTGTTAGGCTATAGCATATTTAAAAGCCCCAAAATCTCAGCTATTTAATTTTTCTTTCCTGTTAATATCAGCCTTTAGCTATGGATCTTCATGTATCTTCATTATGGTATCCGGACTAGTGGAGTAGCTCCTATTACCAGAGAATACTTTTATTGTTTCAGAGGGAAAAATTGTACAACCATGTCCTGCCTCTTAAAGATTCTGCCAGAAATGAGAAATTTTCATGCTTACAGCCTTCTATCATCCAAAGCCAGTTACTTAACCAAGTTTATGTCAAGTAATAATCTATTCAAAATGAAACCTGTGTAGGTGAACTGTAAAAATAATACAGTCTAACATCTACTTTCTCACAATATCCTTTATATCTTTTGGTGTTGTTCAGTCACTCAGTTGTGTCCAAATCTTTGCAGCTCCATGGTCTGCAGCACACCAGGCTTCCCTGTCCTTCATTATCTCCTGGAGTTTGGTCAAACTCAGGTCCATTGAGATGATGATGCCATCCAACCATCTCATCCTCTGTTGTCCCCTTCTCCTCAATGCCCTCAATCTTTCCCAGCATCAGGATCTTTTACTGTCTGCTACCTATTTTAATTCTTTAGTTTTTCCATACTTTTTTATGAATATTTTGACAGCTAATTTACTAATTCTCTCTTTAGTGGTGTCTGGTTTGCTTTCAACACATATTTTGAAATAATATGATTACCATATTTCTTGGATCTAGAATTTCATTTATATATAAATAATTTTCTCATCATCATTCATTCTTTTCCATTCTCAGCCAAAATTTTCAAGCTTGATTTTATCTCTTTGAACATGTTAAGCATCAGTTTCACCATCTGTCTCTGATAATTCCACTGTCTGTGGTTCTAGGCATCTGTTTCTGTTGTTTGTTGTTTCTGGATGTTTTCAATTCTTATTGTCTTATCTGTTTGTGGGGCTGATTATCTTCAGTTATGAACTTTGATTTAAAAGCTATTTATAGGAATAATTTCAAACCAAGAATAATGTTAGTTTTCTTAAGATGTTTGCTTCTGCCAGATGCATGGGAAATTTACACTTTATCATCATTTAAATTCAATTATAGTAGTATAAGATTTTGGGGTGGGAGGGCTCTGAAACAGCTTGAAGCTGATTAGCAGTCCACATGGGAGCGTGTTGACTTCTTGCTTGTTTTACTCTGAGGGCAAATCCTTGTAGCCTTCACTCTCAGTGTACCCTGGACTCCAATTTTTTTCTCTCTCCTCCTACAAGTTTATCAACATCAGTGCTTGTACTTCCAGGCCCTTATTCAGAGCTGGCAAAAATGAACTTCCAAGACCAAACTTTTACATGTGCATTTTGGTTTTATCTCAGAGCTAGTGAGTCTTATTTTTAGCTTTCAAATGTTTTTAAGAAATTTTTCATAAGTATTTTTATGAATTTTTAGTTGTCTCCAATGAGAGAACTGATCTGAATTACATAGGCTGACATTCTAAATTGTCAGCTTTGATCTACTGAACTGATTCATGCAAAATATTTGCTTGAAACATTTTGACAGTGAAATAGTTTCTTTATCTAAATGTGTTGCCTAAAATTATACAAAATATTATTTTAAAAATTAGCATCTTCTTCATGTGAATGAATGTTACTCTGCCAACTTACGGCCAGCTCAGCCTTTGGAAAATTCAGTCTCAGTGCTCACATCACAGGGTCAACTGTTGTCTTTTAGGTGCCTTCTCCAGCATCTGGAGTCCAGACATTCTTTCTAGGCAAAAGCCAACATGATCATAGGGTTCATTTTGTTCTCATTTTTTTAGGGTTCATAGCCTGTGCTACCTTGTATCCAATGTCTGAAAATAGATCTTTCATGTACTTAGTTTGATATTCGATTTATTTCTGGCTTAAAGTTAAATTCAATCCTATCTAGTCCATTATGGATTTTTTTCACTAAAAAATTATTTTGTTATTATTGACGTGCAGGAGATTTTATCTATTTTGGATATAAATTATTTGTTAAAAATATACACAAAAAGTTTTTCAACCAATTTGCAGCTTGCCATCAATTTTCTTATGTTGAAGAGATTAGGAAATGAGTAGACTTTATAACATTAATAAGATTCAATGATTATTTATAGCTAAACTTTTAATTTTGCGATATATTCCATGATTCCCCCTCCTCCTTGGATTTCTAAAACCAAAGAAGTGAATGGATATAGAAGAAGCAATGAATGAAAATAACTCGTATGGTTATACTAATTACACAAGCTGCTGACACCTACTGCGAAATAAACACATAATATTTCATTTCTGGAAAAAATGCAGGGTGTTTAAATAAAACATTCGCCCCAATACCAGCTCAAATTTGAACTTAAGTGTGTGTGTATGAGTGTGTGCTTGTACTAATATAGTACAGTACAGTATATATACATAAGTACTGATACAATTTTATATTACTTTTTTTTTATTACTAACTTTTGACTGGACAATATTACTTCCTGATTTTCATTTTCTTCCCTTGTAAAATGGTAATATTATAATGTTGCTTACTTTTCAGATTTTTTTAAACTATAAATTGCAAATATGTAGTGTATAGTGGATTATCAATATTGGATCTTAAGCTGAGTTTCCTAGGTAGCAAAGGTAGTCCTAACTTTGTTTACTTCATTCACTCAACTTTTAGCTGAATTGACTGAGACCACAAAAAAAAAAAAAAAAACAGAACACACAAATAGAACAACTAAACAAATCCACCAAAAAAGAAATAAAACAGAGCCTAACTTAAATCCGTCATTTGATAATCTCTATAGTTTACCAATTTGCTGACCCAATTCTAGACTTTTGCACGTGCAAAGTCATTGAAAAATGCTTGAAACTTACCCCTCCAATTCACCCTTTGACTATACTTTTACTGACATAATCAATATACTTTATATTCTAATGTGATTGGTCTCAATGCTTGAAATATAAAATTCTCTGAATTTTTCTATGGATCCTTCTACCTATATGTGCCTCTCTGAGATCTTGCAACTTGTTACTGCCAGAAAGTTGGATCCATATTCCATTTATACTGTAATGTACAAATGCTCCCTCTCACTGCATTTCATCCTTTGTGTCATTTTCTCTTTGTATTATATGTCTAGTTGGGTGTGGGTGAAGGACTCTCTATTCTTTGAGCACTTCCTTGATCATTTTGGTTACTCAGTCAGTAAAGAATCTGTCTTCAATGAAGGAAACTGCCTGCAATGTGGGAGACCTGAGTTCGATTCCTGGGCCTAGAAGATCCCATGGAGAAGGGCATGGCAATCCATTCCAGTATTCTTACCTGGACAATTCCATGGACAGAGGAGCCTGGTGCGCTACAGTCCATAGGGTCTCAAGAGTTGGACATGATTTAGCAACGAAAACACCATTATCTGATCATTTTTTGCATTATTTTTAAAAGGCTTTTTATTAGTGGAATTGTGAGTATACATATATGCAGAACAAAAACTCAATAAGTAAAACATTTTTCATTGTTGTTTAGTCGCTAAGTCATGTCCGATTCTTGCAGCTCCATGGAGTATAGCCCGCCAGGCTCCTCTGTCCAGTGGATTTCCCAGGCAAGAATACTGGAGTGGGTTGCCATGCCCTTCTCCAGGAAATCTTCCCAACCCAAGGATCAAAACTACATCTCCTGCATTGGCAGGCAGACTCTTTCCCATTGAGCCACCAATACATTCTGCCAAAGTACCTGCCAAAAAGCTGCATCTATTTTCACTTCCATATGCAGTGTATAAGCATATAATGAACATATCATTAAAGTCTACTCAAGTAATATATGAAATATTTCTTTATTTTTATAATTAAGTAATAATCAAGCTCTTTTGTGAATTTTGAATAATACAAATTTATAAAAATAAAATGTGAACCATATAATTGTAACATTTTGAATGCTAAGGCTGCCAATATTTTGGTGTATTTCTTTCCAATCTTGCATTAAGTGTGAGTGTATACGTTGGTATGTAGGCATATAAAATGTAACTAAATATAAATTATTTATATTTCCTATTTTGCTTTTAAAATTAATATTTTACCTTATATGCATATTTCTATTGTGCTTTGAAAATTAAAGAATATTTATATCAACATAAACTTACTGGGAAGATTTTATAGATTTACTGAGAATTTTGCACTTTATTCCAAATACAATATTAATTTCATTAAACTGCACTTAATAAATTCAACTTTTTTGGTTTTTAAAGTAAACCATTATAAACACCACTGATGTCATCCCTTATATATATATATATGTGTGTGTGTGTGTATATATATATATACATATATATATATATATTCAATTAAAAATGTCAGTCAGCCAAACAAAAGCAAAAAGGAAACTGTCTACTTATGAGTTCCTCACAAAGTGATCTATAGATTAACTCTAGGCCTTTTAAAAGTTCACAAATAAAAATGTTTCACATCTTTGCAATATGCTTTAATAAAAATCAAAATGCCTAAACTATAACAGAAAAGAGACACTAATAGGGAAGGCAAACTTCTCCAGATAAAATAGTTTCAACTTTTGAAACTTTGAAACAAATTCAAAGCAAATATTTTTATGATTAATAAAGTTTGATTTTAAATTAAAAATGATGTTCTTGGTAAAAGCATAAAGCTAGATTTCAGGAGTTCTGGGTTCTTTGCTGAGATCTGCTACTTGATTTTTCCAAGTTTGGAGGAGATTTTGGTTTCAAAATCTTTCAGGGTTGCTTCTCAGTTTCTACTACTTTCAAAAATCTAAAGTAAACACGATGGAAAAATACAGAGTACATTGTCTACAGTGTTTTAAAAAGAGAACTTGTTGTAATTCAAGGCCAAAGAAACGGGAAAAAACAGCAGTGTTTTACTCAAGAAAAATTATTTTATCTGACTTTAATCCAGAAGTAGTCACTATGTTTCCTTGTGTCTTAGTTTTGAAAATCTTAAATTTATCCCACTTCAGATGTTATGAGGGTCTTGGTACTAATCTCTCAGCACTTGGCACTCAAAAAATCAAAGACATTTTACTGGAAACACCTGGAAAGCTTGTTGCAGCATGTGGCCTGAGCGAGTTAAAGCTCAGCAAGGTCATCCGTGCTGAACTGGACTTGATGACCAGCATGCTAGCTTTCCATCGAGGCTGAGAAAACTCAGAAACATTTACAGTGTTTCTTGGAGGTCTGCAAAAGTAGCTTTACTTCTGTTTCTCACTCCTTCAGCTCCCTTCCCAGTGTTTCTGGATTACTTCTCCCCCAGTCCAAATTACTTTCATTTGAATTCCTGTTCCAAAGTTGGTTTCTGAGGGAACCCAACCTAAGCTATTCCTGATGTGTTTTCAAAAACATTTAAACATCCAGTTTACCATGCAGACTGAATAGCCACATTTGATCTGATAACATGATGAATATGAAAATTTTAATCAACTTCCTTATACTTTAAGAGTATCTCAACATCTCAAATTTTATTAGGTTTATACTTATGATATCAATAAATAATTTTCAAAGCATTAGAAGATCATGTGTATGTGTGCATGCTCAGGTGTGTCCACCTCTTTGTGACCTCATGAACTGTAGTGCACCAGGCTCCACTGTCTATGGAGTTTTCCAGGCAAGAATATTGGAGCAGGTTGTCATTTTCTACTCCAGGGGATCTTCCCGAACTAGGGATCAAACTCGTAACTCCTGAGTCTCCTGCATTGGCAGGCTAATTCTTTACCACTGAGCCACCTGGGAAGCCCTAGAAAGTCGTGTATATATATATATATATATATATATATATATATATATATATATATGGAGAAGGCAATGGCACCCCACTCCAGTACTCTTGCCTGGAAAATCCCCTGGACGGAGGAGCCTGGTAGGCTACAGTCCAAGGGGTCGCTAACAGTCAGACACGACTGAGCGACTTCACTTTCACTTTTCCCTTTCATGCACTGGAGAAGGAAATGGCAACCCACTCCAGTATTCTTGCCTGGAGAATCCCAGGGACAGCAGAGCCTGGTGGGCTGCTGTCTATGGGGTCGTACAGAATCGGACATGACTGAAGTGACTTAGCAGTAGCAGCAGCAGCAGCATATATATATATATATCTTCATTGTTGCCATACTGTCATTTGAATGAAAGGTTAAATAGGGTAGTAATTTGAAATAATGGAACACTTCTACTGTGTAATTTTCACCTCTGCCCAAAATACTGCTTGGAAATCAACAAAAGTCATTGTGCCCCCCACCCCCATTTGGTATTTAGTCATTTTAATGTGAATATTGAATAAAGCAGATAATCCAAACAATTTTGCTCTCAATCCCACTCTCATGATATTCAATTATTTGTTGAGCTGGTTTGAAGATATTAATCAAAGGCCATATTTAGAAGCTGTCAAAGTATTTTTCTGGCTTTCCATTTTAATTTGTTCAGTGATGCTGTGATAACAGAAACAAATCCCTCGATAACATATTTCCTTCTACTTGTTTTAGTTGTAACTTTAAACATTCCCAAGGTTTTTCAGTTCAGTTCAGTTCAGTCTGTCAGTCGTGTCCGACTCCTTGTGACCCCATGAAGTGCAGCACGCCAGGCCTCCCTGTCCATCACCAACTCCTGGAGTTTACCCAAACTCATGTCCATCGAGTCAGTGATGCCATCCAGCCACCTCATCCTCTGTCGTCCCCTTCTCCTCCTGCCCTCAATCCTTCCAAGCATCAGGGTCTTTTCCAATGAGTCGACTCTTCGCATGAGGTGGCCAAAGTATTGGAGTTTCAGCTTCAACATCAGTCCTTCCAATGAACACCCAGGACTGATCTCCTTTAGGATGCACTGGTTGGATCTCCTTGCAGTCCAAGGGACTCTCAAGAGTCTTCTCCAACACCACAGTTCAAAAGCATCAATTCTTCGGCGCTCAGCTTTCTTCACAGTCCAACTCTCACATCGATACATGACTACTGGAAAAACCATAGCCTTGACTAGATGGACCTTTGTTGGCAAAGTAACATCTCTGCTTTTTAATATGCTGTCTAGGTTGGTCATAACTTTCCTTCCAAGGAGTAAGTGTCTTTTAATTTCATGGCTGCAGTCACCATCTGCAGTGATTTTGGAGTCCAAAAAATTAAAGTCTGACAGTTTCCACTGTTTCCCCATCTATTTCCCACTGCTACTGCTGCTACTAAGTTGCTTCAGTCATGTCTGACTCTGTGCGACCCCATAGACAGCAGCCCACCAGGTTCCGCTGTCCCTGGGATTCTCCAGGCAAGAATACTGGAGTGGGTTGCCATTTCCTTCTCCAGTGCGTGAAAGGGAAAATTGAAAGTGAAGTCGCTCAGTCATGTGCGACTCTGTGCGACCCCATGGACTGCAGCCCACCAGACTCCTCCGTCCAGGGGGTTTTCCAGGCAAGAGTACTGGAGTAGGGTGCCATTGAGTCAAACAAAACCAAGAAATGCCCAATTAGACATATAAGGACTTCAAACAGAATGATCAAAAAGGTAAAATAAGACGGATTTAAAATCATTTAAAACTAAATGATTTTAGTTTCCCACTAGACTGCTAATAAGCAAACTTTGAAAAGATCTAACATTGAGTGTATAAATTTCATGGCATTTCATTCTGGCCCTTATGGAAAAAGTCAGTGGAGGAGGCTAAGAAACCCCAAGTGACTTAACTTAGATACTGTCAACTCAGTCAACTTGATGATGCCACAGATGGGTGTAGGTCTTTGCTGATTAAATTATAACAAAGCTTCATGAAAGGATAAACTTTGCTTTAATTACTTACCACCATCCCCCTATCAGTTGAATAAATGAACATCTAAATTAATTAATGTATAGCTTACTTATGACCAGAAAATAATTTTGATTTTGTTTTCTGTAATCAATATAATTCTGTTTAAATATTGCATTATCCTATTCTTTGGGTATATAACTAGTGAACTGTTATGTTCTTTCCAGATATATGTGACTTCACAACAAAGATCTCAATGGAGTATTAGTAGGGATATATATGGCCATTTCCATATCTGGCCTATGAAATTCTCCAACAAGACTTTCTTCAAGATAGGTTCAGGAGAGCTGCTCCACCTGATCAGTCATCCAGAGAAGAAAAATTGTTTTTCTATAAACCACTAAATATTAGAGTGTAGAGCTTCCCAGTTGGATCAAATGGTAAAGAATCCACCTGCCAATGCAGGAGACATGGGTTCCATCCCTGGGTCAGGAAGATACCCTGGAGTAGGAAATGGTAACCTGCCTCAGTATTTCTGCTTGGGAAATCCCATGGATAGAGAAGCCTGGTGGGAACATAGAGAGTTGAACATGACTGAGCACACATATCTTAATTCAGCTTAGCCTACTTTAATGAATATATTAGATAAGTATAAAAACAAATTGAAATACAGTCTCATTGAGATTAAATCAAGGGCTACATAAATCAATATAACAAATACACAAATACATGTATATGTATGAATACATATATATAGTGTATATATTTTTTGAAAGTTATTTTCAGGGCCAAAGTGTTATTTTAGACTGATTTGTTATTGGTGGCTTATGTATGTTTCATTTCTATTTTTGTATTTTATCAGTCTTATAGGGATTTTAACTTCAAACTTTCTTCCTGCTGTGATGTGAACTTCCTTTAAGTCAAATGCACAAAGTGAACAAGTGGGTTACTTTATTTGTAAAAATCATGTTAAGATCTTTCTTTTCGCTACTTATCTACATTGCTCTCTAATAGATTGCACAAAGCAAAAGTATGGCAATTTTAAATTATCCCACAGATAATTTTTGGATAAAAATCTCTAAATTACTTATGAATGATGACATGAAAAATAATGGTAAACTTAAAAATTACGGAAAGCTTAGCCTTGAAGAAATTTGTTGCTTTATCTAATTATCAGCTCCAAATTATTTTACTGTCTACTTTAAATCATTTAGGGATTTATAAAAATAGGTCTTTTCTGTAGAGGTTTTTCTGTTTTTTTTTAAAAAGACTTGTAATTGACTAACTTCCAGATACAGTAAATTTCATCAAACTATGTGCATGGTATATGTGATTTTAAAATGATATCTATTCCTTCCACTGAAGATTTGTTTTATAAATTTTATTTTGATTAATGTCTTTAAATGCAACATGACGCTTCAACTGAAAGTTATAGTAAATGGTGAAATATTCAATTTCTGAGACTCATACTGTATCTTCTAGATAATATTAAAAAATACTATGAATAAATAAACCTGTATACCCATATGCCAAGGCAATAGTATATCTCTACTGCTCTTTCTTAAGAGTATCTGTTGGTGCTTTGCGTTCTACTTGGTACACCTTCTGTAAGAATAGGGCGATTTAACAGACTAAATCAAATAAGCTTTGGCTCTTGCTCTTGGAATTGTAGATTTGAGTAAGCATCATCTGGCTGGAAGTTCTCAAACATAATGTGTCATATGAATGTCATCTCCTTGTATCTTAGCTTCTGTGAAAAATTGTCCACAGGTCAACTTGGGAAATTTAATAATCAAAATTGTATCTCCACAGTCGTCATCATGAAAGTCTTTAAGGGGAAAGATTTTGGCTGACATTTCAGATTATAAAAAAGAAAAAAAGATAGCAGGCAATAAAAAATAATTTAACGAGTTTTTAAAAACTAAAACTCTAATAATTGGTATATATAAAGTATTCAGAGTGCTTCCCTGGTGGCTCAGCCATAAAGAGTCTGCCTGCCAAAGCAGGAGATGCAAGTTCCATCCCTGCGTCAAGAAGATCCCCTGAAGAAGGAAATGACAAGCCACTAAGGTATTCTTGTCTGGGAAATCTCATGAACAGAGGAGCCTAGCAGGCTACAGTCCATGGAGTTGCAAAGAGTCAGACATGACTTAGCAACTAAACCACAACAATAAAGTATCCATATGTGTACACACCATATGTGTACTATTTAATGTTATAATTAGTAAAATGTACACATCAAAATGTTGAAATTGAGACTAAATCTTCTCATTTTGCATTACCTTCAATTAACAGAAACTAAAAAAGAACTAATGTCATTCATCAAAATTAAAGAGTCTTCTTTTATGTTTTTCAATTGGAAAACTAATACTCTTTTCATAAAAAACCAAAGAGCTTAACTCCTTATTATAACTACATAATATCAAAAAAGAAAGACTTTAACAAATAAAATACATGTGTCTGGAGTGAAGACTATTGAGAAACTTTGAATGGAAAACTGAGATTTAGAAATCATTTAATTGATATAACCTATTCAAAATGCCAGCAAATTTGGAAAACTCAGCAGTGGCCACGGGACTGGAAAAGGTCAGTTTTCATTCCAATCCCTAAGAAAGGCAATGCCAAAGAATGCTCAAACTACCACACAATTGCACTCATCTCACACGCCAGCAAAGTAATACTCAAAATTCTCCAAGCCAGGCTTCAGCAATATGTGAACTGTGAAATTCCAGATGTTCAAGCTGGTTTTAGAAAAGGCAGAAGAACCAAAGATCAAATTGCCAACATCCGCTGGATCATCGAAAAAGCAAGAGAGTTCCAGAAAAACATCTATTTCTGCTTTATTGACTTTGCCAAAGCCTTCAACTGTGTGGATCACAATAAACTGTGGAAAATTCTGAAAGAGATGGGAATACCAGACCACCTAACCTGTCTCTTGAGAAACCTGTATGCAGGTCAGGAAGCAACAGTTAGAACTGGACATGGAACAACAGACTGGTTCCAAATAGGAAAAGGAGTAGGTCAAGGCTGCATATTGTCATCCTGCTTGTTTAACTTATATGCAGAGTACATCATGAGAAACGCTGGGCTGGAAGAAACACAAGCTGGAATCAAGATTGCCGGGGGAAATATCAATAACCTCAGATATGCAGATGACACTACCCTTATGGCAGAAAGTGAAGAGGAAATAAAAAGCCTCTTGATAAAAGTAAAAGAGGAGAGTGAAAAAGTTGGCTTAAAGCTCAACATTCAGAAAACTAATCATCATGGCATCTGGTCCCATCACTGCATGGGAAATAGATGGGGAAACAGTGGAAACAGTGTCAGACTTTATTTTTTTGGGCTCCAAAATCACTGCAGATGGTGATTGCAGCCATGAAATTAAAAGACGCTTACTCCTTGGAAGAAAATTATGACCAACCTAGATAGCATATTAAAAAGCAGAGACATTACTTTGCCAACAAAGGTCCGTCTAGTCAAGGCTATGGTTTTTCCAGCGGTCATGTAGGGATGTGAGAGTTGGACTGTGAAGAAAGCTGCGTGCAGAAGAATTGACGCTTTTGAACTGTGGGGTTGGAGAAGACTCTTGAGCGTCCCTTGGACTGCAAGGAGATCCAACCAGTGCATCCTAAAGGAGATCAGTCCTGGGTGTTCATTGGAAGGACTGATGTTGAAGCTGAAACTCCAATACTTTGGCCACCTCATGAGAAGAGTTGACTCGTTGGAAAAGACCCTGATGCTGGGAAGGATTGGGGGCAGGTGGAGAAGGCGACAATGGAGGATGAGATGGCTGGATGGCATCACCGACTCGATGGACATGAGTTTGGGTAAACTCTGGGAGTTGGTGATGGACAGGGAGGCCTGGTGTGCTGTGATTCATGCGGTCCCAAAGAATTGGACACGACTGAGTGACTGAACTAAACTGACTGATTCAAAATGTTAACAAAACTGTCAACCTCCCTACCAAATAAGGAATTTATTTTTTAAAAAAAAAAACAATTCCCCTTCAAACTTTAAAGTTTGTGTTATTTAATCAAATCTCACTTCAGTAGCAGGGAACTGAAAGCCACATGTTCTTCAAAACTGGTTGCATTTTATGTGAGTGTGTATACATATGTATGTGTGAGTAAACAGCCCAAACTAATCCAAATAAGTTACACATATTAATGCACTCATAGCAAGTTACCAGTTATAGAAAACTGAATGATTGCCTTTCAATTTTATACAAATTCAAATAAATCTAAAGTAGGTAGAATCATTACTACCAAGAAGAGTGCATGCCTTTATCCCCAGAACTGTAAAAAAAGATGAAATACCATGCCCAGGAGTATGTTAATTTACTTAGTTAATGGCATATGCAGATATTTTAGGTGTTTATTAACTAGTTGAATTTAAGATAGATTCTCTTTGATTATCTGGGTGGGCCCAATGTAATCACATAAGCCCTTAGGAGCAGAAGAGAAAAATCAGAGGGTAGAGTGGAAAATAGCAGAAAAGAAGTTAGAGAAACAAATTATGCCAGGGACTCTTTGCTGCAAGCCTGAAGATGGAGGAGGCCATGTGGAAAGCATTAAAAACATCTAGAAGTAAAAACTGGCCCCACCAATAGCAAAGAAACAGAGACCTTCATACTACACTGCATGAAAATAAGTTCTACCAACACCTAGATGAGCTTAGGAACAAAAACTTTCCTAGAGCCTTTAGCAAGTAACTCAAGCTCTAACCTTGATCTTGGTCTCATGATTAAATTTTCACAAATTTAAGGATGGAAATGGCTCTGTGGAAGTAATACTTTTCTTAGCAATAAGAAATGATAAAATGTCTCATCATTTGGCTATATTTAAATATTTAATTTATATCTTTTAAAATATTCTAGACAAAATTATTTAAAGAACAGGGTTGTATTAATAAAGTCTAGCATATGCCTATTTAATTGGTAATGATAAACATTCTTTTCTGTTGAGGTGATAAGTTTCATTAAATTAGTAATGTGAAGTCTGTTCCCAAGGAATTAGTAGATCAGGAAAATAATCAGAATTTTTTAAGTATAGGTGGGACAATATAATCTCCCACCACCTCAGTAATATATGCACAATAATGATAAAATATATAGCTAGGGATTAACCTGTTCATAATTTAAAATAAGGAAAAATAAAGTTACTCTAGTTACTACTGCTAAGGTAGATGGATTTTAACTGCCAGTAGGTCAATATTTTTTTTTAAATGCTTTTCAAAGAAAGTAGGTTTGTTAGTTTTTCTAATTTTA
The DNA here is from genome assembly GCA_024291935.2 of Okapia johnstoni. Taxonomy (NCBI): domain Eukaryota; kingdom Metazoa; phylum Chordata; class Mammalia; order Artiodactyla; family Giraffidae; genus Okapia; species Okapia johnstoni. The sequence goes on from CM044309.1 coordinate 28,144,285, forward strand.
ATTTTAGATTTTCTGATCTAAATCAACTCTGCTGAGTTAGGCTCAATTCAAAGATTTATTTTGTTTTTACTCTGTAATTAAATTACTTCCTACAGTTTCATACACATGTTCTAATACCAGCTTGCAGGCCTCTTGTTGTGTTCAGTAGTGCAAGGAAGTACTGATTGGATCAAAAAGGAATTGCATAATTCTAGAAGTAAATACAACAACCAGGCTCTTATAACATTAAAGACGTATCTCATTTAACCCACATCAGAGATAAAATATACTTAACTACAACACGAAAGAAGGAAATGGCAACCCACTCCAGTATTCTTGCCTAGAGAATCCTGTGGACAGAGGAGCCTGGTGGGCTGCTGTCCATAGGGTTGCACAGAGTCAGACATGACTGAAGCGACTTAGCAGCAGCAACAGCAACTACAACACTTTTTCAAGACATTCAAATGCAGAAGTTGTTTTGTGATTACATGTATAACCAAATCATATAAACAATCAACAAAAGAGAACATTCGGGTATTTTAGAAGACAGTAAATTCAAGCTTAAAGTACTCCATTGACCTCAGTACAATGTTCAAGTTTTATACAAAATGACACATAACTCATTTTACTATGTTGGAGCAGAATTGATTCCTTAATCATTTTAGCCAATATCTACATTTCTTTAGTAGTATTAGGCCACGGGTTGGCTTCCTCAAGACTTACACTATAAAAATTTATTTTTCTTTGACCATTAGTGAAGTTTCTATTCATTACAGTGGTTATGTTAAAGGCAGCCGATGTGAAGTGCGCAGTGTTCCTGATAGAGGTTGCAAACGAACATAAACTTAAGATTTACTCATAAAAGGAGGTAGGGTGACAGAGAAGAATCACTTAATCACCTGTATACTTAACTGTGTAGTTATTCTTTTGGCAGTATATCAAATTAGTTTGGTTGTAAGTCAAATTGGAAATCATATATGTCAACTTCTAACTATTTTTCTCAGTACATTCTGTGAATATGGATCCGTTTTTTATCTAGTCTAGTTTATAATCATAGAAATACTTAATACTTAAACAAAATGTGGGATATGATGTGCTAAATTGCAAATGTCTTCTGACATTCTTGATAACACTGGGTATTGCCTTGAATGCCAGTAAAAGGTCAAAACATCTCTTGCACAATGTGCACAAATGTGAAATATTTAGGTAGCTGGGTTTCAGCCTTAGCCACATGTTGGAAATACCTAAAAAATTTTTTAAATAGAAGCCTTATGATCAGCTCATAAGCAGACTGAACCAGAATTAGGGGGAAGAGGTGATACTTAGGATCATTTATTTGTTTTAAAATTCCTCTGATAATTCTAATGAGCAGATATGAATAATGTATGGTGATGTTATCCCTGTTTTTTGATAATGTGTTACCCTGATAGATACTAAGTAACAGAACTATAGCCACTTACTTAAGAGCAACTAAAATGATGTGGTTTTATGGATTAGGTAAAGAAGCATAAAAGCAAATAGTAAGATACTCCTCTGTAAACTCAGCCAGACAACTTGAATTATCACTGAAAGATAGTACATTTGGGTAAGGCAATATGAATTTATGGTCCCCTGCTAAAGGCATATATCCTTTAGGAAATATAACATACTTAACATCAATATTCATCTATTTATTCATATATTCAATATACTTCACCATATATTCATATTCACATAGGGGTCCTACTATGTCTCAACATGGTATGGATATTCAATTGTAAATAAAATGTGAATATTGCCTTTAACATGATCAGGTATATTAAAACTAATTATAAGTAAAACATTATACATTATTAAAAGACAAAGATGTGAGTGATCAGTTCTCTTTTAAAATATAATTTTAACTGATAATTTGTCCTTGAATAGAATGTATTCAATGGGTTATCCAGCAAAAAAAGAGGGCCCGCCAAAGCATGAAGACTCAAAAATTAATCTTATATTTAATGAAATCCATCTAAAAGAATTGGTCGAGATACATTTTATAAAGTAGGTTAAGTTATATATACACACATATATATGTATATTGTGCAGTACATCTATATATCTACATGATTTTCATTCAAAACTTTGAAGTTTTTTTAGTCTGTAGACAATGCAATAAGCCCAGTATATGTTCACAAATAAGAAATTCATGGTATATATTGACATAATTGTGGCTTAAAAAAATCTACAAATAAAATGGAATAGAAATAATATAGGGGAGGAGGAGAATAGGATGTGACAGCTAATGTAATATAGTTTTGCTCGTTTGTTTTTACTCAGGAACCTAAGTAAAAGATAATAGAAGTCTGAAAAGGAGAGGGATTGTTGAGATGAGGTGGAGTGAAATCTGTAATTGTTTGGAAGATATATTGTATAGAAGTTAAATATAGGAGATGAAAATAAAGATGTGGGAAAGAAGAGTTAAAAATGCATCCCATTATTCTAAGTGGGAGTGCAAAATAGAGCTAACCCTGAGATAAAACTGCAAAACAGATTTGAAGAAAGGCAGTGAGTAGTTTGGAATATTCTGAATTAGAGAAAAATTGTATGTCATATGGTAAATGGTAGATGGTGACCAATTTAAAATGTTACAAAACAGAGATAGCAGCAATAACTTTAAAAGAAAAATTAAATGTGTAACCTTTTCTCAGTATGGGAGTGAGACATTGTTGACAGTAGAGTCAGATGAGAAGAAAGCTACCCCAGTTACTACAAGGTGATTAAGATTGTAGTTACGAGGATTATAGTCCTACAAGAAAAAGTAAACTAAACTAAATCTCAAGTAAATTTACTCAGGCTGACATTCAAACTCAATATATTTGAAACTGAATCCCTTATCTTCTCTTCCAAACCTCTTACACATGCTTAGTATTCCAATTTCAGTTTATGGTAGCTCCTTCCTTCTTATGTCTTAGACCTAAATCTTGGACTCATATTTGACTCTCATTTTCCTTCTTCAATCAATAGCCAATCCATTCAGAAGTTCTACTAGGCTTCACATTCAGTATATCTATAGTCAGACTACTTCTCAGCACCCTCACGATTAGCACCTTGTGCTGAGGCACCATCCTCTTGTCTGAGCTATTGGACTTGCCTTTGATTTCCCAGCTTCTCAACAAAACTGTCAAAGTGATCCCATTAAAATATGTCAGATTATCTCACTGATATGCTCAGAACCTTTCAGTGAAACACCTCTATGGTAAATGCCAAAAGCCTTACAGTGGTCCCCAGAGCCAACCAGTCTGCCCTCTTCTCTCACAGCTCCTCTTTCCCTCTGTTTAAGTCACACTTGGTTCTTTGCTTCCCTTTGTCAATCAAGGCACACTCACACTGCAGGATATTTGCCCTGGCTCCTTTGCTTGTCTGGAATGCTTTTCTCCACACATCGATACCGTTAACTCATTTCCTTACTCTTTGCTCACAGGTCACCTTTCCCACAGGGACTGCCTTATCTACCGTTTAATATTACAAACGAACTTTTCCCTGCTCTCTCCACTTTCAATCCTGCTTACTCTATCTTCTCCATAACATCACTAACCGTATCACACTATTTATGTTGCTTATCATTATGGCCTGTCACTCTCACCAGAAAGTAAGGAGGTTCTCAATAAATATTTGTTAATAAATGCATCCTGCCAACTTCTCTGGCAATTATCATAATTAGAGTAATGGTTATAATGACCATGTTTGTCTTATTAATATCCATAAAAGCAATGTAGTAATGGGTAACATCTGTATTATACAGTTTATATTTTCCTACTTGTTAATTTCACATTTATTCCACTTCAAAAGCTGTACTCATATAGTCATTTGATAGACCAGAATTTGTCTTTTCCTAAGACTTGAATTCTGAAATTATTTTCTTGCAGACAAATTTTATCTTTCATGGAAGTATTTTTTGTGTTTTAGCAAATACTTTCCTGGTTCCTTCCACTTTGGTTCATGTTAAAATTTCCCTTCCCTTCCCACTTGACCATGTGACTTGCTTTGGTCAGTGAAGTGTGAAAAAAGCATTGTACGTCACTTAGACGAATGGGAACTTTCTAAGCAGTGATTGATTTGCCACCCTGTCTCATTTTATTTGCCACAGCAACAAGAGATATGCCAGGCAGTGACTGCTTTGTCAGCTTGGGTCTAAAAGAGAAAACAATGTGAAACAGAATCATAGCCAATTTGCCATCAATATATAGCATGAGTGAGGAAAATATTAATGTTTTAGCCACTAAGATTTTGCAATTAATTATTATTTCAACGTAGTTATCATTGTGATTGATGTATGCTTTCATCTCAGCAATGAGCTCATTCCCACTTAACTTCATCTTCATCATGAGCCTTTTGGCTATATATCTTTCTCCATTGAGTCTGGAACCTGCAACTGATCCTTTCAACTGTGTTTTTTAAGTGATAATTTATTTACCCAAGGTTATTAACTTGGTATGGATAAAATGGTTAAGGGAGGATACAAATAAACCTAAATGTTACTCTTTTAAATATAATGAAGCATAAGTATGGAACATATAAGAACTAGACAAGAGCGATTTGCCTTTGTCAAGGAAATCAGAGAATATTTCCTAGAAAAATTAAAGATGGATTTGAGGAATGAATGAGAATAATTAACAAAAAAAGAGGGAAGAAATAGCATTAGGACAGGATAAATAGTGAGTGTGAGTTACCTGCCAGTGTAACTGCAAACAAGAAAAATAGCTGAGTTTGGTACAAAATAAGATTAGGGGAAATCCAGTTAAATAGTCTTATAGTCCCTGATAAGGAGTTTTAGTTTAATTTCAGAAGAATGCAAAGCTCCTGAAGAATTATAAACTGGTAAGAAACACAAATTGATCTGAAATTTGAAACTGTCACTCTGGCTGCATGAAGGAAGAGAGTATAATTCAGCAAGAGTGCAAGTAGCCCTAAAAGGACGTACTGGATTAACCCAGAAAAATTTGCATCAGCTGTGTAGTGGAGACTTACAGATGAGAAAATAGATCTGATGGGTATAAGGGAGGTAGACTTAGTGACAAACTATCTATGATGGTGAAGGAGACAAATCACTTTGGGTTATTTTCCCGATTTCTAAATTGTATAAGTGAATAAATTTTATGGCACTTCATTGAAGTAGGAAAAATCAAAGGATCACCTTAAGAAAGAAAATCAGATCACAGGACTCTCAAGCGCTTCTAAATTTATATAATTATTTTTATAGATATTTTCCAACCAGACTGTGAAATCTTTATGCTTGGAACTATATGATTTACTTATTTCTTTACCCTAAAATACGTAGTACCTCAATACACTCTTCGGTGTGCTGTACTTAGTCGCTCAGTACTGTCCAACTCTTTGCAATCCCATGGACTGTAACCCACCAGGCTCCTCTGTCCATGGGAATTCTCCAGGCCAAAATACTGGAGTGGGTTGCCATGCCCTTCTCCAGGGGATCTTCCCAACCCAAGGATTGAACCCAGGTTTCCCACATTGCAGGTGGATTTTTTACCATCTGAGTCACCAGGGAAGCCCACACTCCTTGGTAGTATGCTGTTGTTTTAAAGTATTTTGCTACTCATTTTATTTAAATTTTCACAGCATTTATTCCTTTGTGCTCTTGTTTCTTCCCTTCACATTACAGCATACAAGGAAGACACAAGAGCAAAAAGGAAAAAATGCTGCAAAAATTTAAATAAAGTGAGTAGCAAAATACTTTAAAACTTGAATAAAGGAATAAAGCTAGATGGGAACCCTTTACCTGGATGAGATCACTGGAGTTTAGCATTCGGTAAAGAATAAAAAAATGTCATAATTGGAGGAAAACCTAAACTTTCCACTATCATTTACACACACTGTTTCTGCTGAACAGTTTGCTATTCGACTTAATAATGTTCATAATTATTATAGCAATTTCTTGATATATTTGTTCTGAAGATCATAGGAGGGAAAAAAAAATCTCTGTTTAACAACCTGAGCCACACTGTGCCCTGGTTCTTGCATTGAAAGTTGACACTCAACCAAGAGTTAAATTTGTTATTGTTCATTGGTTGGTTGGTCGGGGGTTTTAAAAGAAATCATTATTAATCATGTGATGTCTGCCTTAAAGCACTTATTTTAATTGTTATTTTTTTCTCCTAACTATTTGATAAAATATCAGGCATTTTATTGAAACATATGGCAATAGAATACTGGAGTCTAAACATGGGCATCTGACAGATCTTGTCCCTTGCTGAGAAATAATTATTTCAACATAGTTTGACAATATGGCTTTTTCCTCAGACATTCTATGCTTCATTTTTCCCCCTGAAGTAAGCATGCTGTTAAGAAAATTTATTCACACAGGATCCTTTACTCAACCTACAGTCATAACAATAAACTGTCTTTCTCCTAAATCCCTCCCAGATTTCCCTCTAGTGACAATAAGGATACACTGCATCCACAGATTTAATAGATTGTTTTAAATTTTAAATGCTGAAATTCTTTCTTTTGTGTGGTTATTACCTCCTAAGAGTAGAATGAACCGAGCTTCTATTTCATCTAGTACATAGGCATCTTTCCATAATAATAACATCTGCAGTTAATCTTATACATCTTTTTATGTGCAAATGTTTCCGATTGTAGAGTGATTTTGATACAGGTTTTATGTTAGTTCTTTGAGCTTTCTATCAAATGGCATGCCATGTTTTTCCTAAAAACTGGTTTAATAATATATTAATTGTACTTCTATTCAATCAAGAAAACTATATCTAAAAAATTAATGCAGCTTTAATTTTCAAATTGACCCAGAAAAATATTTATTAAAACATGTCCCTTGTTCACCTACCATAAATAAAACACAAAAATCAAAGTTCTCTTTATTCTGAATTTTTCCTTATGCAACTTTGTGTCTCATATATTATCCTGATGCATTTTGTTTTACTTTCCTTGTGCTTTAATTAACATATTTTTCTCAATTTAAAATGCTTTGCTCACTTTGAAAAAATACAGATATTCCTAAGTCTCTGCCCAAACTTCAGTTTAGCAGATCTCAATATTCACTTCTATGCATCCAATTCATATAATAGGTCTGGTAGAAAATATCCACTTTCCCTAACATATTGGAAACCTATTTTATCCTGTCATGTCGTTTTATTAAAGTGATTACTCCACTGCTGCAAAGGTCTTAAGTAGAACAGTGAATATGTTAGGTGTTCAATGAACAGCTGTGAAATAGAACTAACCTACACAGGAGGTGTCTGTGGGTTCCTTATTAATGATAAAAATTTGCCAAAAATAAAGATGTGTTTTTAGTGTAAATGGAGTACAGGTTACGGAAGTAAAGAAACAGAAGTGGACTGTATTATCTGTCAACTGTTATCATTTAGTATCTCCATTCTGACTACTCAAATCATTTAATATTATAGAAGAATACAGAAGTATTTCTCTGATATGGTCAAAGGTAACAATTTATTCTCTTAGTGGAATTTTGGATAAACACATGTTCTTAATTTTAATGAAGACTCTTTATAGATATTTTTGCAACAGTTAGTGTGGTTTTTGCTCTGTTTAAGAAATCATTCCTATGTCAAAATCATAAAGAAGTCCTCTTATGCTTTCTTCTAAAACATTTACCTTTACCTTTAGCCCCATAATATACCCAAAATTAAGTTTTATATTATTCGAGAAATCATGTAAACTTTCTTTTCCTATATAGAACATCTAACTTAACATCACACAATGAAAATATCATCCATTCTCCATCAAGGTGCAAGGTCTCCTTTGTAATAACAGGTAAACTAATAATTATTGATAGTAGGTAATGTACAAATATAAACTTCAATATTTACAAGCTGGATTTAGAAAAGGCAGAGGAACCAGAGATCAAATTGCCAACATCCGTTGGATCATAGAAAAAACAAGGGAATTCCAGAAAAATATCTTCTGCTTCATTGACTACACTAAATCCTTTGACTGTGTGAATCACAACTGTGGAAAATTCTTAAAGAGACGGGAATACCAGACCACCATACCTGCCTCCTGAGAAACCTGTATGCAGGTCAAGAAGCAACAGTTAGAACTGGACATGGAACAATGGACTGGTTACAAATTAGGGGAAAGGAGTACGTCAAGGCTGTATATTGTCACCCTGCTTATTTAACTTATATGCAGTGTACATCATACGAAATGCTAGACTGGATGAAGCACAAGATGGAATCAAGACTGCCTGGAGAAGTATCAATAATCTCAGATATGCAGATGACACCACTCAACGGCAGAAAGCAAATAGGAAGTAAAGAGCCTCTTGATAAGGGTGAAAAAGCTGACTTAAAACTCAATATTCAGAAAACCAAGATCATGGCATCTGGCCCCATCCCTTCATGGCAAATAGATGGGGAAACAACGGAAACAGTGACAGACTTTATCTTCTTGGGCTCCAAAATCACCGCAGGCGGTGATGGAGCCATGAAATAAATAGATGCTTGGTCCCAGGAAGAAAAGTTACAACAAACCTAGACAATGTATTAAAAAAGCAGAGACATCACTTCGCTAGCAAAGGTCCAAATAGTCAAAGCTATGGTTTTTCCAGTAGTCATGTATGGATGTGAGAGTTGGACCATAAAGGAGGCTGAGTGAAGAATGGGTGCTTTCTAACTGTGGTGCTGGAAAAGACTCTTGAGAGTTCCTTGGACAGCAAGGAGGTCAAACCATCAATCCCAAAGGAAATCAATCCTGAATATTCATTGGAAGGACTGATGCTGAAGCTGAAGCTCCAATACTTTGGCCAACTGATGAAAACAGCCAACTCTTTGGAAAAGACCCTGATGCTGGGAGATTAAGGACAGGAGGAGAAGGAGGTGACAGGTGATGAAATGGTTGGATGGCATCATCTACTCAACGGACATGAGTTTGAGCAAGCTCCAGGACACAGTGAAAACAGGGAAGCCTGGCATGCTGCAGTCCATTGGTCTGCAAAGAGTTGGACATAACTGATTGACTAAACAATAGCAACAAATATGAAATATCTGATTGCATTTCTGATCAGATTCTTTCAGTTGAAGAAAACATTTAAAGCCTAGATTGTTAGAGTAGGACTAGTAAAAGTCCAAACAGATACAATTGAGGAACATGAACACACATATTTTCCTTCTCTAGAAATTGCTTCTTCTCTTGCTTTTGTTAAAAGTGTGAAATGTGTGCCATCATTATTCATGGATTTTAAGTGCATAATTTATCACATTTATTATTTCTGAACTTGTGATTCACTAGTCATTGGCATCTTATAAGAAAATAGTATTTTTTTTTCTTTCTTAGAGGTTCTTGAACTAGTGCTGAAGCTTAAAATTAATGGTTGTCATACATTTGATGACATATGGTATGTGATTTCATCTCCCTGGCCAGAGATAACTAACTTGTACATCTGACCCAAGACAATTCAGAAACTAGAGATGGTCTCTCTCTAGAATCTATGCTAATATACATAAGACAGTAGCAAAGTCGGTGGCTTATAATATTGTAACATTATGTAGTCTCAGCAAGAACATCAATCTCAGAGACAGGTCATGAACATGAAGAAATCATTTGAGAGAACAGGAGAGAAAACTAGGAGAATGGTTGAGAAAAGAGATCATGAGGCCCATAAAAAAAATGGTGTGACTTTTCTTTTTCTTTCCAGAGGCTACCTGACTCCAGTTCTCACCATACATGAATGTGTTTCAGTACTCATAATATTGCCTACTGTATTATAGAAAAAAATCTTTATATTTAATTTAGTTTAAATGAATCTCTCTTCTTTGTAATTCCAGGAGCTCAGACTAACAGAGTATATCAATATTTCCAATTTCACTAGGTCTATTTTTAAATAGGGCAAAGGTACAAATTACTTTTTAGCATAATAAGAACATACCACATATCACTGCATACTACTTCTATTCATTTTTTTGCTTATAAAATTCGAGTGTAAAATCAATAAAATATCAGCATGTCTGAAAGGGTTTGTACTTTGTATTTTCTTGAAAGTACTTCAAAAAACAAAAAATCAGGTTGTCAGTGTTACAGTTTTCATTTGCTGTTCCAGTTGAAAAATAAAAGCCAACTTCTAAATTTTTCATTGAATATGCTTAAATATCACGACTTTTCAACATTTTCAAGCCACATATAATCAATGATTGAAATCTTTTATTAATAAGGCCAGATTTTCTGATACTGTAAAACTAAATAAAATACCAAAGAGCAGTTCTCTTAGTTCGACATCTATTATTTGTAAATAAAACCCAACATAAAGAACTTCAAAGAACCCAGAAAATGCTCTAAAGAAAATGCAAGATGATATAATTAGATGAATATGTCAGATTAATATGTATAATAGTTGGTTTACTCTTTAAGAAGTCCCTTGATATTTTTAACTGAGATACTTCTCACGAGCCTCAGAGCTACATATTCTACCAAGCGGGTATTATTTCCATGAATGACATGCTTTCTGCCTAGTTGTACAATTGAAGAATTTAACATTGTCTCCAAGTTTCTCTATCACACCCAATCACCAAATCCAATATTATCCACCTTCTGCATGTCTAATTTAACTATTTTATTCAATTCCAATTTTCACTTCTCCAATGTAAGCTATACTCTCTCAACTGTAACCACAGCTCTACTGTCCCAAAGATGTTCTTCAAACTATTGCCAGAGAAAGCTTGGTAAGCTTTAGATTGTATTCCATCACTTTCTCCCTTAAGACACTTTAGTGGACTCTCATTATAATTAGGATAAAATCTAAAGTATTCAATGTGGTTTAAAAAGCTTTGTATGATCTTTATTTTGTATATTTCTAAAGACATATGTCTCATTATCCCCTTGTTTTGTGTTGTTTTTTTAATTTATATATTGCTTCCCCACGGACTTTTTCTTCCCTCACATCTCAATTTTTGATATGCCATCATCCTGTGTCTTTCATAACATGTTGTAAACTCTCCTTGCTCTGTATTTTGATAAAACACTGTTGTTATTGCTCCTCTGCATTTCCTTATAGTTGAACATCTGTCTACATTATTCAACAGTGTGATTTCAGCATTGCTTGCAGGACTTAGAACCATATAAAGTGTTTAATAAAAATGGTTTGAGTAAATTAACAAACAAATATCTTCTCTGCTTTAAAAACACTACTTGACTTGGATTAAACATATTTCTGATACACCACATATTTGAAAAATAAGGTAGAAAACAAATTTGTTTCACTGAAACATTTATTTTTAAAATACTATTCTTACTACTTAGAAATGTGTGTTTTAAAACATTTTTTCTTTTACTTATTATGAAGTAACATTGACTTTAAAGCTTAGTCTTGCTTGTAATTAAATGTTAATGAAATTCTTGAGATAAACTTTTTCATATACCAAGCAAAGTTTTGAAAGAATGGTGTTAAAGTATGTGTGGTTGGTTGTCTGTCAGTTATACCTCTTAAATTTTTAAAAGATAAAATGATAAAAGTGTTTGGGATTGCTGGAAAATGAAAGATCTCTAGCACATCCAAAGAGTATAGAACATTTTTGGTTTACTGAAGTATAATTGAAAAGTCCCGCAAATGAAATTGTAATACATTTAAATTTACTATATGATAATTTGATATACCTTGTGAAAAGTTTTCCACATAGGGTTAAATAAGTATACATTCATCACCTCACATCTTTTTTTTTTTTTGATGAGCAGGTAAGAGTTACTCTTTTGACAGATTTAAGTTACATAAAACATATCAACTATAACCTTCATGATGTACATTAGATCCTCAGACAGACTTTATGTATCTCATAACTGAAATTTACACACTTTTTATCAACTTCTATGCATTCCCCTTTCCCCAGCATCTACAACCACCGTTCTACTCTAACAGTTCAACTTAAATTTTTTTTATATTTCTATATAAGTAATATATAGTATTTATCTCTATCAAGCTTATTTCACTTAGCATAATGCCTTCTACTTTTATCCATGTTGTTGCAAATAGTGGAATTCCTTTCTATTTTAAGGCTGAATAGTATTTCATTATATATGTGTCTACAAACACATACTCATAAGTGCTTCATTGGTAATATATTCAGATGTGAGATTGCTGGAGCATGTGGTAGTTCTATTTTTAGTTTCTTCCAATATGGCTGTTGCCATATCCTTCGCCAAAAGATCTTCCCCACTCTCGGATCAAACCGGAGTCTCCCACACTGAGGGCAGATTCTTTCCTGTCTGAGCCACCTGGGAAGCCCATAATGGCTGCAGCAGTTTACATTCCCATTCAAATTGCAGAAGCATTCCCTTTTCTCTATATCCTCACTAGCACTTGATATTTCTTGTCTTTTTGATAACAATCACCTAACAGGTATGAGGTGATAATTCATTGTGGTTTTGATTTGTATTCCCTGAAGATTAGTGATTTAGTTCCTTTGTCCATTTTTAAATGGATTATTTGGTTTATTTACAATTGGGTTATATGAGTTCTTTGTATGTTTTGAATATTAACTCCTTATCATGTATATGTTTTGCAAACATTTTCCTCTATTCCATAGGTTGCTTTTTCATTTTGTTGATGGTTTCCTTTGCTATGCAGAAGCTTTTTAGTTCAATGCAGTCCCACTTATTTATTTTTGCTTTTGCTTTCTTTGCTTCTGATATCAAATTATTCCCCCAAGATATTGCCAGGACCAGTGTCAAAGGAATTACCAACTATATCTTCCACTAGAAGTTTAATAAATACCCAATTGAAAAATGGGGAAAAGGACCTGAATAGACATTTTACCAAAAAAGATATAAAAATGGCCAACATGTACATGAAAAGATGCTCAGCATCATTAATCATGAGGGAAATACAATATGAACCCCTACACACATACATACATATAGGGTTTGAGACATAAATATTTGTATTCTTATACAGCACTGTAGGTAACATGCAGAGTGACAATTTCTGGAATCCATAAGGCTCTATAGGTACACATTTGGAGACAAAAAATTTAGGAAGTCTCCTATAAGCTTGGTCAGAGATCTGGGGTTTTATTTTTTCTCTTAGTCCCCAGGAAATTTCTTACCCTTAATCCTGAGTCAAGAACCTCAGAAATTCAAATAAATTTTCCTAGTATCTTAATGGCCACAGAATTGCTCTACTCTCTCCCTCTGCTCAGTCTCTAAGAAAAGCATTTCTGAAGGGATTCCAAAATTAATCAGCGGTTTGAAAATGCATACCTCTTTCAACCTCATCAATACACTTCACAGAGAAGTTAATGGAATCCAAAGATAGAAGGGAAACTTCTATTCCTGGAAATATGAAAGATTAGATCACAGGAACAAAACCACACGGTTTAAAAAAAATCCAAAAAATGCTGAACAGGATAAGAAAAAATTCTTTCTGTTAAAATGTTATTTTTCAAAGTAAGAAGTAGAACTCTCATAAATATATACAATGAACATGCATCAACAAGTAACTAACTGATTGAGAGAGGCAGTAAAATGCTAATGGTTCAAAGAACATTTGAGGAAGAAAGGCATATTCAGACAGGAAACTTTTTAACATTAGAATAGTATTGCTAGCATTACATACAAAACTAGTTTAAGTACTATGTGACAATAAATTATAGCCTCTGGAGTTATCTATTTTACAGAACAGAAATTATTTTTATTGCTATATGACAAGAATTCTTTTTATAGATCGACTTACTGTAAGTTAACTTCTACTCTTACAGAGTTGAAAAATATTTTATTCAATAATGAATAGAAAGCCAAACAGATAAATATAGCCCCTGGAGAGTCAAATAATTTCTGCCAGACAATGCTCAGCACTATAATGAAAAAACACTCCACCAGCCCATTTTGCCAATTTCAAAGTTTTCCATATTTTTCTTAACACTGTTTGTCCTTGGAATCCTAAGTAATTTTCAAAAATTATTATTCACCATAATAAAAAATAAAAAGTACAATCTCATTATATGTTGCCTTGATTCATTTATATAGGCATGAGAAGGGTTAATTAACATGTATAAATCTTATATTGCTCAACAAACATAGAACCATTTGGTGTTAAGCAACTATTAGAGCAGAAAATTAACGTCTGTCTGGAGTTTTAATAAGGAATCAGGATTATATTTTCAATGTGATTTATTATTTGCTCTTCTTTATGAGGAAACCAAGTCCAAGAAACAAGACTCTGCTTCTTCTCAAGATCCCCCAAATTCCCCAAGTTTCCTGGCTTGCAGAGAAGCTACCTTTCTTACCACGAGACTTGGCTCCAAATTAGTCATGGAACAGGTAACATGCCAGCGACTTCCAAGGGCTTTGTTGGCACTTGTTCCACATATAAAGTACAGCACACGGTCCTTATAGGTGGGCTTATCATACCCTATTACATAGTGGCATTCTCAAATATGATACTCATGGCCTTGGTTACACAATTTATTTTCTGACTGTTAGTCGCTCAGTCGTGTTGGACTCTTTACAACACCATGGATTGTAGCCCACCAGGCTCCTCTGTCCATGGAATTCTCCAGGCAAGAATACTGAAGTGGGTAGCCATTCTCTTCTCCAGGAAATCTTCCCGACCCAGGGATCGAACCCCAGTCTCCTGCATTGCAGGCAGTTTCTTTACCATCTGAGCCACCAGGGAAGCTCAATGTCCAACCATATCCTGTTAAAAAGGAGGACATAGTCTAATTGAGGCAAACTGAATAATTATTTTGCCATGAAAGTGACAAAGGCTCAGAAAAAATATTTGTTTTTCATTTTGAGTGTCAATGAGAGTCATATAACATTTTTATGTGTTTTATTTCAGTTTGTAAAATCTTGGTCTACTAATTTGTGGGTTAACAATAAAGAAGAAAACTAAATCATATCTTTATTTACTCATCAGAAAATGGACTATCACAAATAATAACAGCTTTGTAAAACAATTACAAATTGAACTTTCTAATCAGTTTACTCAATACTGTTAAATTCTTGTTTTGTTGAGTTTTGGGTCAGCAATCAGCTTATGAAGTTGTCTATGTCTGGATAAAGAAGAAATGCGAAATCATGATGCAGTTTCTTAATACAATCTGATAATTTTCTAAGAGAAGTTAACACACTAGCACACATGCACATATTCAAAATCATTATTTGAAGCATCACTTACTAAAACCTTTCACTATTTTTTTCCCCAGAAGATCCAATTTCTAGCTTGTAGTGCATAGCAAAGTTTTCAGGCAATAATCAGAGGAAAGAGAAAACCAGTTTGATAATAAGAGGCAAAGGTCTGTTCTTTTCAGTGGTCTTGACAGATTTTCTTAATTGCTTTATGCTAGCAAATAGATAAACAAAGAATATATATGGTAATCACAACAACCACAAAAAATTCTTTAAAACCCTATTTCCTTTCCTCTCTCACTAAACAGAGAACAAAACCCCATTTCTACTAACAGAGATCACCAAATGGTCAGATTGCAAAGCTCAATTTCTAATCCTTGTTGCTGCTAATGGAGAAAAGGTCAAAAACAAATGGAAACCAGAATAAAACTTAGCAAAGAACCACAAGAAAACAAAGTCATAAAAAGGCAGAAACTATCAATCTCAGGGAATCACTCAGGAGCCAAGAGTTCTGGGATTAATAACACATAAGGTGTTCTTGTTCTTCTTGAGCCGCATCTTAATTGCCCCTGAGTAGTCAGTTATCATGAGTAACTTGGTGGAAAAGCCTCAAAACATTTGAAGTATAAGATTCAAAAATCTAAAAACATGATACTCTAACACATGGAAAATTAATGCATGTCAAAGATTTATTAAATGCCATCAACAAGAGAACCAGCAAGATGACAAAGCTAGTTCAAAAGCATTTATGAAGAGGGCAAAGTTTAAATAGAAACTTTTTAAATGGTAGGTTAAGATTACCAAATGAGATACAAAATAGTAAATGTTTTTGAGAGGGAATAAAGAATGACCTTTGAGATTATCTTTTTAACAGGACAACAATCATTTACACGGGTCTCAGACAAGAATAATTTGCATTGTAATAAGTCTTCCACAAGTAACCTCTAGTCTTAGAAAATTGTAGAATATCCTGTGTGTATGCCTGCCAAGTCAGGTCCAATTCTTTGTGACCCCATGGATTATAACCAGCCAGGTTCCTCTGTCCATGGGATTCTCCAGGCAAGAATACTGGGGTGGGTTGTTATGCCCTCCTCCAGGGGAATCTTCCTGACCCAGGGATCAAACATGTGTCTCTTAGGTCTTCCGCATTGGCAAACGGGTTCTTTACCACTAGTGCAATCTGGGAAGCCCATAGAATGTCCTAATCAATAGTAAATAAAAAGTCAAATAAACTCCATGGCCCTAGAAAATTAGACATCCTCAGCACCACAGCCAAACATTCAGTAAACCCTTTTGATTATTTCCAAGTTGATATTTTTTCTCAGTACTTCTAATACATATTTGAACTCACAGAGTAAGTGAAAATCCCCAGGATCAACCTCCTCCAAAAACAGACAGGTGGTGTATCAGTTTGCTGGGGCCACAATAACAAAAAGACTGGGTGACTTAAACAACAAACACTTATTTTCTTACATTTCTGGAAGGTGGAAGTCCATTATCAAGGAGCCAGCAGGTTTGGTTTTCCCTGAAGCCTCTCTGCTTGACTTGCAGATGGTCAGCTTTTCCTGTGTGCTCACATGGTCTTTTCTTCTTGAGCACACATCCCTGGAGTCTCTGTCTTTTCTCATAATAAGGACATCAGTCCATCTGGATAAGGACCCCACCCTCATGATCTCATTTAACCCTAATTATCTCCTTAAAGGCTCTATCTCTAAATATAGTCACTTTGAGTGTTAGAGTTTTAACATATGAATTCCAGGGGGAAACAATCTTTCTTTAACTGTTGGAGTTAAAAGCAGTAAAATGAAACTTAGGCTTTATCATTTGGTCATCACATTATCAAAGAGATTTGCATTTTAATTTTCCTGAGAAAGGATTCAGGACATAAGTCCTAACAAGATGTAAACTTGTAATGGAGAATGCTGCAGATAACCGATGCTCTCAATGTTTTCACTATAAGAAAAAAAAAATAATTGCTGGTAACAGAAAGAGACAGGAAAAGTCTGTTTGAGAATCGATTCTGTGTTTAAAAAAAAAAAAGTTCACTCAGTCTCACACTTTCACAAGAATTTGGGATTTAGATATTTACTGACAGTGTAACTCAGAAAAATTAAACTGATATAAAGTGGTATAAACTGGTATAAAGTGATCCTACTTTGGGAATATCACTGGATACAAGGTCAAAACAAACACAAATCCTCAGGATTTGTATCTTAAATTAGATAGACTGCTAATCATATAAACATAAACTCACATCTTTAAATTATAAAACACAGTATCAAACAGTCTGTAAGAACAACAACAACAAAAACCTAACAAAAACCAAGAAAATTATGGAAGATTTCCAGAAAACATAATTATCAGCTGTAGACAATGATGAAAGCATGTTTAACACATTTAAGAAATACTCAAAAAATTTAAAAGGAAATGAGTTGCTATTTAAGAAAAATCAAAATTAAAAAATACATAAATGAATGAACTCCTAGAAATAAGAGTGTAACTGAAACTAGAAGTCCACTGAACGGTTAAGCAGTATTATAGCCAGGGCTTAAGGAGAATTAGTAATTGTAAGAAAAATCTGAATAAATTAGTTCTATAAAAACCCCAAGATGCAAAATTATTAAGTAAAAGGTAAAGAATCTGGAGGATAGACTAAAACTAATATTCACCCCACTAGAGTTCTTGAGAAAAGGAACAAGCAGTAATATTTGAAGATATAGTGCCTAAGAATATTTTAGAAACATTTAAAGAGATATACTTTGATTTGATAAGCAGAGTGAAGCTCAGACAAAATACATAAAATATGTTCAGGCATAGACATGTGACTCTAGAACAGGGGAACACCAAAGACAACTAAATGAAAGCAGGTGGGATAAAAGACAGCTTACTCACAAAGCAATGATAATTAGACTGTCAGCAGGCTTTCACGATGTAAGAGTATAAGCCATAAAACCAAGAAATAATATCATCAAAGTGGAGAGGAAATAACTGTCAACCTCCATTTCTGTATCCTAGAAAAACTTTTATTCAAGTGTGGGCAACTGTAAAGTTATTTCTGCTAATGTGCCTCAAGGATATAACACTTAGAAAGATTAAGGAAACTTTGCTCTTTGAAAATATACAAGAGGCTACAAGACCAGAGTAAGCCAGCTTTGGACTGGCTTTGAACTGCTTTGACTGGCTTTGACTGGCTTTGAACTGGCCTAGTCCAGCTTTGAACTGGAGAGGAAGAAAACAGTAAAATGATTGAAGCAGCCATAATTTTACATAGCAGCCAATGAACAGCTTTCCCTGCTTCTGTTACAAATAATCATATCTGTTCTTACTGCTTGAGCATTGTTCAAGGAAACTATCCTGATACAGGTTGTCCTTTACCTGAAACATTTCATAAATTCAGCTCTGTCATTCACAGTTAGTGATCTCTACACATGATTGAAGGGTTCCTGACTCTGATGTGACCTTGACTCTCTTCTCACTTTTCGTAAATGGCCTTAACCAGACTATTAGAGGATTTCCTATGTTAACAGAGATTGCAGTTGGAAGAGACATTTCTGGATACATAACATTTTACTAAACATTCTGAATGAGTCTTAAAACAGAAGGAGAATAAGACAGAATAAACAGATGGATTTACAGGTTATACAAGTATTTGCTCCTGTCCAGGTGAAAGCAGTCAGTAGAGAAACCTTCTTAGTAAAGACATCTGTAGATGCTGCAAATGGAAAAGTTGAAAAAAATAATGCACAGCATTAGCCAATAAAATAAAGGTTAAAAATAAAGTGGGTGAACAATAAAAGTCTTCAGTGAAAAGAGAGCCAAATAGTTAAACTTTCTGTTTAACTCTTACACTCACAAGAACAAAAACCACTGTTGGACCTCACTACATGAGCCTCTAAGTCCTGTATCAGCTCAGCTTTAAGACTGATCAAAGAGCCCAGGGTCAGAAACAGAGAAATCAAAAAATTTTTAATGCACGATCCCCAAACTTTTTGGCACCAGGGACTGATTTTGTGCAAGGCAGTTTTTTCATGCACTGAGGTGAGGTGTAGTGTGTGTGGCAGCGGGGGGAAAGGGGAGGGCGGTGGTTCAGGATGATTCAAGCACATTGCATTTATTGTGTACTTTATTTCTATTATTATTACATTAGCTGCAGCTCAGATCATCAAGCATGAGACACCAGAGGTTGGGAACCCTTGGTTTAATGGATGATGGAGCTTACCTGTCTGAAGCAAGGTCCTGGAGAGACAATCCACCTAGTGCAGCAGTCTGCGAACAGTACACAGTGACAGTCTTACTCTGTGGCTGGGGGGAAGGGGGAAGATTGCCAGATATATGGGGATTTACAAATTACATAAAGCAGGCTCATTAGTTACCAGGGAAACCAGCAGAGGTGCGTGCACCTCATGGCCCCTTTGGTAAGAACAATCCCCAGCTGGGTCCTGGGGTATTCACCTGAGTAGGCTATAGGTGAAGCAGGCAGTAGTTGAGCAGAGGGTGCACAGAAAACAAGAGAACAGCCACCTTGACTAGGTAGACCACACAGCCACAAAATATGAATGGATAATCTTGAACATTTTAACTAAAATTTATTTTATAATGTTTACTTTAAGCCCTTGAACCATCTCCTGACTGTCCCCAAAGTTCCCATGTAATAGGTAATTATTATCATCTTGGCAATACTTAGGTTTCATCCTGTGACTCTCACCCTTAATTTTTTTAAAAAAAGGATTGTTCCTTCCTCATTCATGACATCCAACAACTTAGCAGAGTGTGTGCCAGAATGAACTTACACTGTCTTACAGGATCTGACTTGCTCATCTCTCTCCCATGCTACACCCACTGACATCATGTTGCTAAAATGAAATTGAGTATTGAAGTTATATAAATCAAAACTTTTAAAAATGAAAGCTAGTTGTTAAACTTAAATCACTATGCAAATAAAATACCAGATTATGAAGTTTGCTAAAGACATCTTCCTGTTGATTCTCTATTCTTGTCTTAAGACATAAACCATCAACAAACCATAATCAGTATGGAATTTCCACAAGCGTCTTTAAAGTCTGACTGTGTCATGAGCAATTCTAGAACAGACGCTAGGCGGTAGCAAGTTTTCCTCTCTTATAATATTGAAAAGATAACAGCAGTTTTTTTAAAAGTGTTGTAACGTTATATAAAAATGTATTGAGTGCTTCCCAGGGACTCAGCAGTAAAGAATCCGCCTGCCAAAGCAGAGATGCGGTTTGATCCCTGGGTCAGGAAGATCCGCTAGAGAAGGAAATGGGAATCCACTCCAGTATTCTTGACTGGAAAGTTCCATGGACAAAGAGGAGCCTGGTGGGCTATAGTCCATAGGGTTCCAAAAGAATTGAATACAACTTAGTGACTAAATAACAACAAAATGAATTTGGGATAAAGAAATTGAATTTCTTTCTTTCTTTTTTTTTTTTTACTAGCCGTTTGCCTAGTAAACGGCTTGTACATTCGATATGCAACAAAGTCCTCATGATTTCAGAGATCGTCAAAGTTAAAAAACAAGTTTATATTAGGTCTCCACTCATTAACATGCAGTACTTATTGCCCATTTATTCACAATCTGATGATGGTGGTTTAGTCTAACCATAGATGATTTGGACATTGATTTACCTGTATCCTTGTGTAAAAATCTAACCTAAATTGAAGATCTCCAGGAAGTACTAGATATTACTAATTTCTATTTATGTGTGTAGAATTAGTAGGATTCTTATCAAAGTTCTCAGCAAGGCTCAATAGAAAAAGTGCTAATAATACCTTATCCTAGTCCTTGTAATAAGCTAATCCTCCAGTCAAGAAAACAAATGGACAAGGATGTAGATTTATTCATAACTTCAGAACCACACACAAAAACAGTAATTCCTTATTTCCATACTTCTAAACACAAGTACTATTTTATCTTTTGTGCCGCTTGTGGCTGTATCTTTTATAATCACTAATCTGTGACTATAAAATTTCAGCTTTCCTTAGTACCCTTCTCTACTGAGATTGTAAATACCCAGTACCTTTCCCAGAAAAATCACTAGCATAACTAGACCAGCAACTATTTACCTCAAAATTTTACTGAGACACCCTCTAATTGTCATGAGACCTTAAATAGGACTTAAGAGTCACAAATCTCCTTTTAATGTTTCTATTTTTTCAGTGCATTGAATTCAATTTCTTTTCACATTGTTGTAAAATGAGATCAGCTCTAGAACAAATTCCATCTACTTGCTGGTTTGGTCCAGTTTAAAAAAAAAATGTTTTTTTCCAAAGAGAAGTTAACTTGCCATAACAAAGTGCCTACAACACCTTTTTATTTATCCCAATGACATAAATCCCTCACTTGTGGCAGACTATAAGCTATTCAAAAATTTCCAAGGTCAGTCTTTAAGAAAAATTGGAATTATTCCTCTATCTTCCTGACTACCACTACAAATTAGAATTAGTAGGATTACTAATTTGAAGTATTTGTGAAATTATCACACTACCATATGACTTAACTAAGTTCCTGGTAAAAAATCACTTCCTTTGAATGAAAATTTGAGCAACCATTGTGATTTAAAATTACCTGTTCAGCAACCACTCACATTTATTATCATAAACTGTGTTACCTATTCATACCTGAGAAGTAAGGACCATTGATATTTTGGCTAAATGTCAAGGGCATGGTCAGAGATTATGGGTTAATTAGTCTTTCTCTTCTCCTAAGGCCAGTTTTCTTCATGTTACATCAGGGCAATAACAGCTGCATTTTAGCTTGTGGAAACCCAATACAAACTTTTAGTTCAATGACCTTTTAAACTTGGCTGAGCACTGAATATACAAAATATGTATTATTCAAGTAGCCTTACCACTTATAACATTCATTACTTTCTCCAAAACACAATTTCATATAACATTAAAAAAATAAAACTTAAAAATTTGCTGTTGTTCTTTCATTGCTGTTTAAAAGAGAGAAAATTTCATTACTGCCCAGACTCTGTTCTAGAATTATTCATAATACAATCCAACTTTTTAAAGACTATTGTGGAAATCCCACGTTTATTATCGCTTGTTGATGGTTTATATCTTAAGAAGAAAAAGAGAATTACCATTCTGCAACCACATTTACAGATCTTAATTTCCTTGGTAGAATAATAGAAGCAAAATCAACCTGGATGATAATAATCCTTGCACTTACAAGAGCTTGCAGAAAAGCAAGAGATAGATGAGTGAATATGTACAATGATAACATGTCTGTGATTTTGGAATACTTCAAAAAATTGAGTGCTCTTCACCTCAACATGCCCTACAGTTAGAAAAGTTAAAGAGATGAAAGAACTCTTAATGTTCCCTGAGAATTTGACTATAATGGTACAAGCGGTACAAAAGGAGATGACAAAGGGACTAAGGAAAAGCACCCTCACTGACAATTATGCCCGACAGGTAGCTTTTACTAAGACCCTCAAATTCAGGTTGTTGCTGCTGTTTAGTGGCTACATTGTGTCTGACTCTTTTGTGACCCCATGGACTGTAGCCCATCAGGACCCTCTGTCCACAGGATTTCCCAGGCAGTAATACTGAACTGTGGTGTTGGAGAAGACTCTTGAGAGTCCCTTGGACTGCAAGGAGATCCAACCAGTCCATCCTAAGGACATCAGTCCTGGGTGTTCATTGGAAGGACTGATGTTGAAGCTGAAACTCCAATACTTTGGCCACCTCATGCGAAGAGTTGACTCATTGGAAAAGACCCTGATGCTGGGAAGGATTGGGGGCAGGAGGAGAAGGGGATGACAGAGGATGAGATGGTTGGATGGCATCACCGACTTGATGGACGTGGGTTTGGGTAAACTCCGGGAGTTGGAGATGGACAGGGAGGCCTGGCGTGCTGTGGTTCATGGGATCGCAAGGAGTCGGACATGACTGAGTGACTGAACTGAACTGAACTGAACTGAATACTGAAGTGGGTTGCCATTTCCTTCCCCAGGGGGTCTTCCCAACTCAGGGACTGAACCTGCATCTCCTGTATTGGCATGTGGATTCTTTACCACTGAGCCATCAGGGGACCCCCTCTCTTTGAATCTGCAACGGCACTCAAAGGCTGAATCTTGGGAAAAGTGCAAAGAATCGATGATGGAATGATAGTGATTGGCTTTTGAAACAGAAAAAAAAAAAAAAAAAGTAATGAAAATGTCTAAAAATTAAATTTTATGAAATAAATTTCTTACATCTAGGAGAAATGATATATGCTTAATATTTGAGAGGGAAACAAAAAATGCTAAGCAATTTTCTGGTGCATAGTTCACTTGTTACCAATATAGTCCTTCTAAAGGTGAGCAATATCGCACATGAACAAGATCTCAAGCTTCAGGATTCTTGATCATCTCCAAACAAACTTAATACTCTACTCCCATTCCCATAATGGATTTTGAAAATGAGCCACTCACTGCTTGCTTATTCACAGAGTGGTTTAAAGTTCTGCCTGGCCAGAGAGTTAAAGAGAAATATTAGATTCAGTGTTACTAACCTTGATAATTTCAACCCACCCAGTGATGAGGATGCACATTATGTTGATACTCTCATTAAGCTTTGAATACTTTGCCACTTTCTCAGAAACTTCACTATCATGTCACCTCTAAAGTTTAGGAAAGGGGAAAAAAAAATACAACTACTAAAATTATTGATATTCTCATAAGATTCTTGAGCTTCCATTACTAGTATATGCTACTGGCTCTGAGGATGGGATTGACACCTTTGGTGTTCATCAGCTCTCTCTCTGTTGAGTTAGTTACAGTCAAAACCAAATAACTACTAATTCAACTTCCTTCTTAGAATGCTTGCTGCAAACAGATATGACAAATATTGCAAGGGGTTTATCTAATAAACCTATTTTTTTGCAAAGGACAAACCATGAACAAACAGCCTTTGTCCACTATTCTCCTAAACAATTTCATGTTGTAAAACCTAAGAGGTAATTTCCAGTCTTCAAGAAGAGATAACAGGAAAAGACAGCATTCAAACTTTAAGAAAAAAGAATGTTTGTGATGTACTAGTACACCAGTAAAACCTCAAATGGTCACACCTTGGATCCATATCTTTCTAAAAGATACAATTACCACATTTCACTTCTTTGGTGCACTTTTATCTTTTTTGGCCAATTCTGGAAGTAAAATTTAAATAACTTACATAGAGTTATAGGAGAAATAACTCGCCATGGGAATGTTGACCTTGCTTCCTTTTGAGAGACTCTAGATATACAGCTAGAGGAACTTAGTGAACACAAACTTATTAAAATAAATGAGGAAAATGGTTGCAAGGAAAAGAATGAAGAGGTTGTAGAGGAAGTGACATCAGCAAAAACATTTGTGTTAAAAAAAATTGTAGATGTTTCACACACTGAAAGCACAAAGGATAAATGTTGGAAGCTGACTGAAATAGAAAGAAGCATGACAATTTCAAAGACAAGTAAAGCCACTTTAAACTGTTTCATAAGCCATATGATGAGACAAAGGCAAGTGCTGTTGCAAACTTGTTATTGTCAAAAAATAAAGCAATTTATTACCAATGCTTCTAATATTTTATTACAAGGCACTAAATAAATATTAGCTTTACTAGCTATTTTTCACTTTATATATTTGTCACTGGCAGTAGGAAAAAAATTTAATATTTTGACAATTTTTGGAAGGTCTTGGAAAATTGTAGCTTTTTCCACTGATTATTAAGATCCCTTGATTCAGTTTCAGCCAGGAGTCATTATTGTGGTCTCACACTATCACACAAAGACTGCAAGTATGCATACATATATACGTGTACACATAAATATGTTCATGTATCACATATATACATGTCATATGTATGCATATATTCAATATACATAAAAGTTTTAAAATATCATAGGAAACATACAATTCAGAATAACAGATGTGTGCAAGTTGCTTAGGTGGGCAGGAAACAGTAATTTCCACTGAGTAGAGAAACAGCTTCTATTGCATTTTAAATTTACTCTTCTTAAACTGGATTGTGAATAAACACATGTTCATTATACTGTTCTTTATAAATGGTTGAATATCCAAACTATTTTGTAATTTTTAAAAAAAATTAATAAAGAAGAGGAGTTATCTTCTTTTAGCCATTTTACTCCTTACATACACACCATTAATACAAGGACCTAATTACTTTGTTCTACATTTTAAGTGGTGATCTCATCTCAAAATCACTGATAATAAGTGCTTCTTATAAAAATCTGCAAATATATTTCTGTAAGTAAAATATGTATTAGTTTGATATCTTGAATTGAATCCTACTTAGTTCATGCACATTCTTAGGGCCCCCACAATAATAGTATTTAAAATAAAGAAGCAAAAGATTAAAGAAGTGTAGAACCTAAGTACTATGAAGAGCTTTTAATTTCTTGGGCTGTAATAAGGAACATACAAGTGGCATTATCACAAATCCACAGCCTAATTAAAAATTAAACCAATCTATGCTTATAACTCTAAAATTCTAGGATCACGTTTGGTCAAAGACAGAGGAAAAACTGTATCCGTGGGAGGATGTTTTTGGTTATCTGAATGTATTATTGATTTGGCTTTTGAAGGAGTATATCAGAAATTGCAAAATATACATTTTTTGATTATGTGATGTTCTTGGTAGGACAAAACCCGTGAGAAAGAAAAATCCAAGGAAGACACTGGAATCTAATAAAAAGGTCATCCATGTACATGGTGGAAAAGAATAAGAACCCACCTAACAAGCTGTATGGTGGGAAAAATTGGGCCATCCCATCATTAAAGTTACAGACCACTTCTCCAGAGAGATAAATACAGAGTCCAAGAGAGA
This sequence comes from Okapia johnstoni, assembly GCA_024291935.2. Classification (NCBI taxonomy): domain Eukaryota; kingdom Metazoa; phylum Chordata; class Mammalia; order Artiodactyla; family Giraffidae; genus Okapia; species Okapia johnstoni. The sequence goes on from CM044309.1 coordinate 28,170,172, forward strand.
TGTGCAAATCACAGGAGGGCAGTGACATGGAACAGCAGAACAAGTACTGACAAGAATAGCTGCTGTGTAAAAGGAGCTAATAAAAAAGCTTTTTAGTGTTCTTGTCACTGTGGCTAAGTTTGCTCAAATCTCAAGGGTAATTCCAAACCTAGCAAAGGATAAGTATTCATGAGGGATTACTAAGTAGTGGATATATCTATTTTATTGGGGACTCTGGAATAGTAGCTTCAGTAAAACAAAAAGCAACAGCTGAGATTCATAACTAACAAAAGATTCTTCACTTTGATAACCATGGGATGGGATGGGACAATCTATTTGGGTGTCAGGGATTAGGGGAGGATTTCTGAAGAGTAGATGGAGAGAGAAGACAAGACGGCAAGAAAGACAAGTCAGATGAATCAGATTTGGAGATCATTTAAGGGCTGAAGATACAGGAAGAGAAAATCAGGAGTGACATTGTAAAATGAAAATCATATAGTATATGTTATTATATATATATACTCTGACATGTATGCATATACTATAATACGTTGTTGTTCAGTTGCCTAGTCATGTCTGACTCTTTGCGACCTCATTGACTGCAGCACGTCAGGTTTCACTGTCCCTTACCATCTCCCAGAGTTTTCCAAGTTCATGTCCATTGCATTAATGATGCCATCCAGCCTTCTCATCCTCTGCTGTCCTCTATACTCTATACTAAATGCCTCTATATACCATATATATACTATGTACCTCTATATACTCTATACTTTTACATACTATATGGATGCATATACTATATACTATATACATATATATATCTTGTTTTAAATATATTTTCCACTATTAAAGAAAATATAGACTGAGCTTATAAGCATGTCTAGAATTCAGCCCTGCAATTGGGACACCCAGAGCACAGTGACTTTCCCATAATAAAGGTAAATTAATACACGGTATATACATTTAGTAGATATAAAAAAAAAAGGGAGCTTCCAGAAAAGTCCAAGGCTTGGAGATCCCACCTTTTTAAAAAAATTGAGATGTAATTCTTAAAATCAAATGTAAAATGGTAACTGGTCTTGTACATTCCCTGAGCAGATAAAACCAATTAAGGCATACAACTGAAACTTATTTTAGATTTTTTGCAGAACAAATGAAGCTCAACTTGGGCTGCTTCTTATAAATACCTCTGAAAATAATAAACAAAATATAAACTGTTCCCCGAAATTGATATAAATTACTTCACATGGTGACTGCAGCCATGAAATTAAAAGATGCTTGCTCCTTGGAAGGAAAACTATGACACAACTGGAAAAGTGAAAAGTGAAAGTGAAGTCGCTCAGTCGTGTCGGACTCTTTGTGACCCCATGGACTGTAGCCCACCAGGCTCCTCCATCCATGGAATTTTCTAGGCAAGAGTACTGGAGTGGGTTGCCATTTCCTTCTCCAGGGGATCTTTCGGACCTGGGGATCAAACCCAGGTCTCCCTCACTGCGGGCAGACACTTTACTGTCTGAGCCACCAGGGAATCCCAAGGATAGCATATTAAAAAGCAGAGACATCACCTTGCTGAACAAAGGTCTGAACAGTCCAAGCTATGGTTTTTCCAGTAGTCGTGTACAGATGTTGAAAGTTGGACCATAAAGAAGGCTCAGCTCTGCAGAACTGATGCTTTCAAATTGTGGTGCTGGAGAAGACTCTTGAGAGTCCCTTGGACAGCAAGAAGATCAAACCAATGTATCCTAAAGTATATCAACCCCGAATATGCATTGGAAGGACTGATGCTGAAGCTGAAGCTCCAATACTTTGGCCACCTGATATGAAGACCTAACTCATTGGAGAAGACCCTGATGCTAAGAAAGATTGAAGGCAAAAGGAGAAGGGGGCAGCAGAGGATGAGCTGATTAGATAGCATCACCAACTCAGTGGACATAAATCTTAGCAAACTCTGGGAGATAGTGAAGGACAGGGGAGCCTGCTGTGCTGCAGGCTTTGAGGTTGCAAACAGTGGGACATAACTTGGCAACTGAACAACAACAACAAGAAACCCACTTTTTGCCAATCCTCTATAACTAGGGAGAACTCTAATGTTATAAGCACTCACTGTAAATTATAAACAGCCTCTGTGTCTCGCTGTATAAAACCATCTTATAAACAATAAACCTCTGAGCACCATTCCACTGTCAGTTTGAGAGCTCCCGGTTTGCAAATTTTTTTTAATGTGCTGAGTAGACTCTTACTATTACTCTTTAGTAATCAAGAGGCTTTACTTCTACTATTTCTGAATTTTTGCCTTTATTAACATATATCATTGGGTAAGTTTAAAATGAAAAACATGTTGATTTGATACATTAATACCACATGTGATTGCCATTATAACTTTAGCTAACACTTTTATCACGTCACATAATTACTTATTTTTGATGAGAACAATTAAGATCTAGTCTCTTAGCAGTTTTGAAACATATATACAGGAATACCTGAGAAATACTATGAGCTTGGTTCCAGACCATTGCACTAACACAAATATAGCAATCGAGCTAATCATACAAATGTTTTGATTTCCTAATGCATATGAAAGATATTTGGGCTGATGGCAGCAATATGGCAGAGTGAAAAACTACCTTTCTCTATCCCCTTTGATCTACAACCAGTAAAACATCCACAACTGAACAAAGGTTCTTCTGCCCAGCACAACAGGATGCTGGAGAATTCCATGCATCTGTTACCTCCGAAGGTGAGCAGACTCGAAGACATAGAAGAGAAAGAACCTAGGGAACCATGGGTTCTGTGACTGCAATTCTGGCCCTCTGACAGTGGGAACTAAGCCAGCAGCTTAGAACCCAGTAGCAACTGGAGAGGCAGTACACTCAACTCCAGTCTCTTGAGCAATGGTCCTTGTGGCCACAGGTAGCTGGGCAGAAGTGGCCATGGGCCTGGAAACCCATGCACCAATCAGTGAAGCACCCATCATCCTGGCTCAGGTTCTCCCATCTGCGGCGGCAGAGTGCATGAACCCTACAAAACCACACAAAGTAGAGGCATCTGCACAACAGACCCCAGTTCCACACCTCCTCACCAAGGCCCTCCTCAAACAGAAGTGGAGTCTTATGACTTAGGGGATACCAAACACAAGGGAAGAGCCCTCAATCCCAATGATAACAGCAGCTCTGGCAGAAGCAAGGCAGCAATGACCCTGGAGGCACAAGAATTGACAGGGAAAGCACAGAATTCTATCCCTTACAAAGACATGGAGACTGGAAAGTGCCATCTCTCAAATAGAACCAGAGGCAGTTCATGTAAGAGAATCTAAAAACTTGTGCTATAGTGCCACCTACCAGAGAACAAAAGAAAGGACTCTAATGTCTAACCTGTCCTTTAACTTCAAATGTGCCAGCAGAGGAATAATCGATAAAGCATGGTGAAAAACCATAACTTCACTATACCACAAAAAGAAAAGGGCAGTCCAGAAAGCAAATTTAAAGTCATGGAGTTTTGTGACCTAACAAATAAAGGATTCAAAATAGCTCTCCTGAAAAACCTCAGTGAGATACAAGAAAACTCAGAAAGTCAGTTTAATGAATAGAAGGAACATTTTACCAAAGAGATTGAAGCTCTCTAAAAGAATCTAACTGAAATTCTGGAGCTGAAGAATTTTTACTGAGTCTAATGACTTGTTTACTGACAAGACGAAGAATGCATAAGAAAGCGTCAGAAATATAGCAGAGCACATGAAAGACAGGTTTAGCAAGCCCAAAGATAGAAATTTAGAAATGAAATAAATAGAAGAGAGACATAGTTTTAAAACGAGGAAATTCTATGAGAACTTTCTGACTCAAGAAGGACATCATTAGGGTAATTGCTATCCTAGAAAAAGAAGAGAGTGAGAAGTGAACAGAGAAACTGTTTAAAGAATTACGGCTGAGAAATTCCCAAACCTGGGAAAGGAACTGTATATACAAGTCCATGAAGGTAGGAGACCACCTAAATACCTCACCACAAAAAATCTTCTCCAAGATACATAATATTAAAATTGCCAAGAGTCAATGACAAAGAAAGAATTGTAATGGCCTCCAGAGGAAAAAAGGATGATAATCTACAAAGGAACCCCCAATAATCTATTAGCAGATTTTTTGCAGAAACCCTATGGGCCAGGAAGAAGTGGAGTGACGTTCTCAAAATACTGAAACATAAAAACTCATCCAAGAATACTCTATACAGAAAAGCTGTCATTCAGATATGAAGGAGAAATAAAGACTTTCCCAAACAAAAGCTGAGAGAGTTCATCAACACTGAACCTGCTGAAAGGTGTTCTTCTACCATAGATAAATCAACAAAAATACACAAAACCCTAAGCAAGGTAAAAATAGACAGAACCAGAAAATTTCAACTCTTTGTCAGAATAGGTTTTTAAACATTTATTAAAGCATAATAATTAAAGGGAGAAAAAAGAAAGTAGAAAAATAATAACAGCTGTTTCAATTTGGTAACAAACTCAAAGTATAAAAGGAATAATTTGGATGATAAAGAAATAAAAGGGGGAAGAGAAAAAAATGGAACTCATATAGGTAAGTTAAGATGCTATCAGTGGAAAAAGGGGATACTTTATCTACGGGATTTTTTATACAAACCTCAGGGTAATATCAAAACATAAACATAAAGCAGAAACATGAAACACAAAAATAGAAGAAACTGAGAAAAAGATCATAGAAAATCACTGAATCAAATGAGACAGAAAACAGTAAAAAGGAAACAATGGATATAAAGGAATAAGAAAACAGATAAAAAGGCAGTACTAAGTCCTCATCTTTCACTAATCACCCTAAAAATAAATGGATTGAATTCATTAATTCATCCATTCATCAATCAAAAGACACAATACTTGTGTGGATTAAAAAATAAGATCCAACTATATGATTCTTCCAGGAGACACAATTCAGTTCTAAAGACAAACATGAAGTGAAGAAATGGAAGATGACACTCCAGTTTCCTAAAGGAAGGTGTGACAATTTCTTAAAATATACGACAATAAATTTTGCTACTTTGATTGACTCTTCCATTCAAGAATGATACCCCTGGAGCAGACAATACTGTTTGATAGCTTTTTATTCATGGTAGAACTTCTTTTCAAAATTGGAAGTTAATTCTCTCAAACCCTACCACTGCTTTATCAACTAAGCTGATGACATATTTAATCCTGTGTTGTCATTCCAACAATTTTTACAGCATCATTACCAGTAGATTTGATTTCAAGAAACAACTTTCTTTGCTCATCCATAAGAAGCAACTCTTCATCCATTAAAGTTTTATCATGAAATTGCCACAATTCAGTCTCATCTTGAGATTCTGCTTCTAATTCGAGTTCTCTTGCTATTTCCACCACATCTGTAGTGATTTCCTCCACTCAAGCCTTGAACCCTCAAAGTCACCTATGAGGGTTCAGATCAACTTCTTCTAAATTTCTGTTAATGTTTGTATTCTGACCTCTTCCAATGAATCACAAAAGTTCTTAATGACATTTAGAATGCTGAATCCTTTCCAGAAGGTTTCTGTTTACTTTGCCTAGATCCAACAGAGGATTCACTTTCTATGATAGCTATAGCCTTACAAAATCTATTTCTTAAATAATGAGGCTTGAAAATCAAAATGACTCTTGGATCTATCTAATGGTTGCAGAATGGATGTTATGTTAGCAAGCATTAAAACACATTAAATTCCTTAATTATTACTCTCCATCAGAGATATTCGGTGACCAGTTGCATTGTCAGTGAGAAGTAATATTTTGAAAGAAATCATTTATTTTTTTTTTGAACAGTAGTTTTCGACAATGGATTTAAAATATTCAGGAAACCACATTGTAAACAGATGTGTTGTCCTCCAGGCCTTGTTGTTCCATTTATAGAGCAGAGTAGATTGAGCATAATTCTTAAGGGTCCTAGGATTTGGGGAATGGTAAATAAGCACTGGCTTCAACTGTAAGTAACCAGCTGCATCTCTTTCTAACATGAGTCAGCCTGTCCTGTGAAGCTTTGAAGCCAAGCATTCAGGCTATGAAAGTCTTAAATGGCATCTTTTCCCAACAAACAGCTGCTTCATTGGAGGAGGAAATAGCAATCCACTCCAGTGTTCTTGCCTGGGAAATCCCATGGACAGAGCAGCCTAGCAGGCTACAGTCTATGGGGTCGTAAAGAGTCGGACACGACTTATCGACTAAATCGCCACCGCCACCAGCTTCTGCATATACATTGAAAATGTGTTGTTCAGTGTAGCCACCTTCATTAATCATCTCAGTTGTATCTTCTGGATAACTTATTACAGCTTCTACATCAACACTTGCTGTTTCACCTTGCACTTTTATGTTACAGAGACTGCTTCTATCCTTAAACCTCATGAATCAAACTCTACTAGCCACAGAGCTTTCTTCTGCAGCTTCTTCACCTCTCTCAGCCTTCTTATTACTCTAAGTAACCCTCCAAGACTAAGGTTTTTGGCTTAAGGCAAAACTGTGGTTGATTTGCTCTTTTATTCAGACCACGAAAAACTTTCTCCATAGCAGCTGTTAAATTTCTTATCATTTGTGTGTTGACTGAAATTCCACTTTGAACTTTCTTTAAGAACCTTTCCTTTGCCTTCTCAACTTGGCTAACTAGTGCAAGAAGCCTAGTTTTCAGCCTACCTCAGCTTTCAACATGCCTTCCTCACTAAGCTTAATCATTTCCGGCTTTTGAAATGAGAGGCATAGTACTCTTTATAATGAGAGACACGGTACTTCTCCTTTCACTTGAATATTTAGAGGCCATTATAAGGTTTTTAACTGGTCTAATTTCAATTTTGCTTTGTTCCAGGGGATAGGGAGGCCAGAGGAGAGGGAGAAAGGCAGGGGAACTGCAGTCAGAACACAAGTATTAAGTTCACTGTCTAGTACAGGCATGGTTCATGGTGCCCCAAAACAATTACGATAGGAACATCAAAGATCACTGATCCTAGGTCATCATATCAAATATAATAATGATGAAAATGTTTTGGAATAGCAGGAGACTTACCAAGTGAGCAAATGCTGTTAGAAAGATGGCATCGATAGACTTTCTCCAGGCAAAGTTGACACATACCTTGACTTTGTAAGAAAAAAAAAAAAAAAAAAGGAAAGAAAGAAACCACAATATCTACAAAACACAGTAAAAACAAAGTATGCTTGTAATAATGTATTATTGACTGTAATCACAAGGCCATGCATTAGGTCTCCTGAACATATTATTTATCCACTAGTTGCAAGTTTATAATTAGAAAAAAAGAATTACAAGGTAAGACTGTTTCTTATTTGCCTCTAAGGAGAACAGTTAAATTGTGTGTGGGTTTTTTTTCTTGTTGTTGCCCAAGGTATGGCAATTTTAGTGAGATAATTACCCTATTGATGGGGAATTTCTCCCTAATGAGATTTAAATATACACAGAGTAGACTCAGGCTGGAATATTTTATTTTTGTTCTGTTCTCTCTGTCTCATTATGTATCTTATAGATTTTATTCCTTTTTTATCCATATAGATGTTTACTCCAATCTTTTAACAGCAATTTGGGCTAGAATATAATTAATGCCTTTAATTTTGAGAGCATCTCTTTTGTTAGTGAAATACAGTTGTAAAAGACAAGTGATTAAACAACTGCAGTTCCTATGTTTGATTTGAGAACTTGCTTCTGTTTTTTGAATTTGGTGAAAATTGTTATGTATATAATTTTGTGTGTTCTTTGTGTTCTGAAAAATTTTATATAAAGAACACATGAGATAGGGACACTCCCACTAGAAATTACTGGAGCATGGTTCTAGGAAAAATACTGCAAACTGCCTCTGATGATGAAGAAATCTAACCTGAAAAAAACACTTCTGAATAAATTAACTTTGGCTGGAAGAGAAAAAAAGAAGGAAGTAAGGAAATGCAGATAGTGATTTTATTTCTGAAAATTAAATTCTCTGTGTTATGATGTGCTGTGCTGTGCCTAGTTGCTTAGTTGTGTCTGATGTTGTGACCCCATGGACTCTAGCCTGCCAGGCTCCTCTGTCCATGGGGATTCTCCAGGCAAGAATACTGGAGTGGGTAGCCATGCCCTCCTCCCAGGGAACTTCCCAACCTAGGGGTCAAACCCAGGTCTTCTGCGTTGCAGGTAGATTCTTTACTATTTGAGCCACCAGAGAAGAACCTGTGTGATGTTAAGAGAGGTTAATTGTATCAGTCTGAAGGGATACAGAATTTGGCAATGGAAGGATATTTGCAGTGATCAAGTGTTTCCTATCGTATAAAACTTGAGAATTTTATATAACTGACTTTTTATTATTTAATTTATATTGATATTAATTATATAACACATCATGTAAAGTTATCTAGTGAGTTTAGTGGAACCATTCATTGGAACAACGTACAAGACAGAAAAAAACTAGGAATCGACTTTTAGCTGAATGTGTTTTATATTCCCAGAGGAAACTGAGGGGTTGATTTGAAGCTGAGAGGGTTAAAATATATGAATAGCAGCAAATGTAAACTATGGATAGACTGATTATGTTGCTTATCCACATCGATGACCCTGTACCCCCTACCAAGATGGACACAGAGGCAAGCACTTATTCAGTGTGCCTAGAGGCTTCAGTGGATCTAAAGGAATATAAGCCCTGCATAATTTTACTGTTATGTGTTAGGAAAGAGATGATGAAAGGGGCATTAGATATGCTTGTTTTCTATAGTCTAGGCCACCCTCTATCTTGTCTGTTGCCTTTAAAAAAAATTTTTTTTTTCATTAGCTTCACAAATTCCAACGTATTTTTCAGAAAATAAGCTGCATTATTTTAACAACAATTTTTTTTCTTTTCTTTGTTTTTTATCCTTTTTTGTCTTTTTTAAAGTTTATTTTTAATTGCAGGATAATTGCTTTATAATATTGTGTCGGCTTCTGCTATACAACAGCATGAATTAGCCATAAGTATACATATCCTGCTCCCTCTTGAAACTGGTCTCCTACCCCCTCCCACCCCATCTCATCCCTCTAGGTTCTCACAGAGCACTATACTGAGCTCTTTGTTTTATCACAGAGACATCTTCCATTGACTATCTATTTTACATATGGTAATATGTGTGTTTCAATGCTACTTTCTCAATCCAATGTGTCCCACTCTCTCCTTCCTCTGCTGTGTCCACAAGTCTGTTCTTGAAGTCTGCATGTCTATTCCTGCTCTGCAAATAGATTCATCAGTACCATATTACTAGGTTCCATAACTCAAATACATTATTTTTTATGGCTGAGTAATATTTCATTGCATATATATACAACAACTTCTTTATTCATTCATCTGTCAGTAGGCATCTAGGTTACTTCCATGACCTAGCTATTGTAAATACTGCTGCAATGAACATGGGGGTACATGTGTCCTTTTCAATTATGGTTTTCTCAGAGTATACACTGGGTAGTGGGACTTCTGGGTAATATAGTAGTTTTATTCCTAGTTTTTTAAGGAAGCTCCAGAGGCTCAGATGGTAAAGAATCCACCTGCAATGCTGGAGACCTGGGTTCCATCCCTGGGTTGGAAAGATCCTCTGGAAGAAGGCATGGCAATCCACTCCAATATTCTTGCCTAGAGAATTCCCATGGACAGAGGAGCCAGGCTGGCTACAGTCCATACTGTAGCAGAGAGTCAGACACAATTGAGTGACTAAGCACAGCACAACACACACTGTTCTCCATAGTGGCTATATCAATTTATATTTCCATCAACAGTACAAGAGGGTTCTCTTTTCTCCACACCCTCTCCAGCATTTATTGTTTGTAGATTTTTTGACGATAGTCATTCTGACCAGCGTAGGGTGATACTCATTGTAGTTTTGATTTGCATTTCTCAAATAATGGTCAGTGATGAGCATCTTTTCATTGTGTTTGCTGGCCATCTGTATGTCTTCTTTGGAGAAATGTCTGTTAATGTTTTCTGCCCATTTTTTGATTGGGTTGTTTGTTTTTTCTGATATTGAGTTGCAAGAACTGCTTGAATGTTTTGGAGATTAACCCTTTATCAGTTGTTTCAGTTGCGAGAATTTTTTTTTCCCCATTCTGAGGATTGTCTTTTCATCTTGTTCATAGTTTCCTTTGCTGTGCAAAAGCTTTTAGATATAACTAAATCTCACTTGTTTATTTTTATCTTATTTCCATTGCTCTAGGAGCTGGGTCATAGATTTATGTGTTTAAATTTTTATTATGCTGTGAATTATGTCAAGGAGTGTACTACCTATGTTTTCCTCTAAGAGCTTTATAGTTTCTGGCCTTAAATTTAAATCTTTAATCCATTTTGAGTTTCTTTTTGTGTTTGGTATTAGAAAGTGTTCTAATTTTATTATTTAATGTATAGCTCTCCAGTTTTCCCAGCACCACTTATTAAAGAGCTATCTTTTCTCCATTGTATATTCTTGCCTCCTTTGTAAAAGATAAGGTACCCATAGGTGCATGGGTGTATCACTAGGATTTCTATCTTGTTACATTGATCTGTATTTCAGTTTTTGTGCCAGTACCATACTGTCTTGGTTCCTGGAGCTTTGTAGTATAGTTTGAAATCAGGAAAGTTGATTCCACCAACTCCATTCTTCTTTCTCAAAATTGCTTTGGTTAGGTTATTCAGGGTCTTTTGTGTTTCCATACAAATTGTGAATATTTTTGTTCTAGTTCTGGAGAAGGATGTCATTGGCAATTTGATAAGGATTGCATTGAATCTGTACTCTTGCCTGGAAAATCCCATGGATGGAGGAGCCTGGTAGGCTGCAGTCCATGGGGTCACGAAGAGTCGGACACGACTGAGTGACTTCACTTTCACTTTTCACTTTCATGCACTGGAGAAGGAAATGACAACCCATTCCAGTGTTCTTGCCTGGAAAATCCCAGGGACAGCAGAGCCTGGTGGGCTGCTGTCTATAGGGTGTCACAGAGTCAGACATGACCAAAGTGACTTAGCAGCAGCAGCATTGAATCTGTACATTGCTTTGGGTGGTATAGTCATTTTAACAGTATTGATTCTTCCAATCCAAGAACATGGTATATCTCTCCATCTGTTTGTGTTGTCTTTAATTTTTTTTATAAGTGTCTTACAGTTTTTCTGTATACAGGTCTTTTGAGGTAGGCTTATTCCTAGGTGCCTTATTATTTTTGTTGCCATGGTGAATGAGATTGTTTCCTTAATTTCTCTTTTAGATTATTTTGTTGCTAATGTATAGGAATGAGAGGTATTTCTGTGTATTAAGTTAGTACTCTGCAACTTTACTAAATTCATTTATTAGCTCAAGTGATTTTCTGATGACATCTTTAGGGTTTTCTATGTATAGTATCATGTTGTCTGAAAACAGTGAGAGTTTTACTTCTTTTTTTCCAATTTGCATTCCTTTTCTTTTTCTCCTCCCATTTTGTGGCTAGGACTTCCAAAACTATATTAAATGATGGGAGGAGAATGGGCACCCTTGTCTTGTTCCTGATCTTAGCTGAAATGCTTTCAGTTTTTCACCATTGAGAATGTTTGCTGTGGGTTTGTCACATATGGCCTTCATTATGTTGAGATAGGTTTCTTCTATGCTCATTTTCTGGAGAGTTTTTATCATAAATTGGTGTTAAAATTTCCTGCATCTATTAAGATTATCACATTTTTTTATCTTTCAATTGATTGATATGCTGTATTACATTGACTGATTTGCATATGTTGAAGAATCCTTGCATCTCTGGAATAAACCCCACTTGATCATGCTGTATGATTCTTTTAATCTGTTAAAAACAATCTTTTAATTTAGTTTCCAAGAATTCAACCAAAAGCAGGCTTTATTTTATCTTATCAACAATCAGGCTTTGCACACTGAACTCAGCATCACATAAATAAGTAAAACACAAGGAAGCTTTAATGTTATGTGCTTTCCTTCTTTGATCCTGTGAAGGGGTAAAAAATGGTACAACAGCATAATGGCTGGATTTTAATATCTCAAATCTGCAAACAAGAATGGGGCACATGCTGAAGACAGGGAAGAGAGCTAGGCTTAATACTGAAAGCCAGTTAATCCCCCAGGATCTGAAACTCATCCTCCCTATTCAAATGAAGAACAATAATTCAAACAAAAATTTATGTAATAACAAAAATATTTTATGACATAAAGTAGATGAATTACTTGCTTCCTCAAGCAACCTTAAAAAGATGATCAATGGATGTAAATTTCAAGTTTTGACTAAGTATAGTCAAGATATTCACTGAGCAGACATGATTCAGAAACCATGATGTTTCCTTGTAAAATTCAGCTTTCTATTTCAAATGTATTGTGAAAAGTCAATTGGGTTCTTACAGTTCAAATATGGCAGTTGTATATAACCAAACTGCTACAATAAACAAGTTGCCAGTACTTGTTTTATCCATAAGCCCTAAAACCTTAAGCCAACAAGGTAGACAATCTAGCGACAACACAAAATGACTCTCTCACTACTTAGTAATAAGTGAAAGAAAAGCCTGGATTCTCAACAAGTTTTTCCAAGAAAAACCCAGCCTCTTCAGGATTTGGGAAATTTCACCAATGATTAAATGATTAGTCACTGATTAAATGTTTTAATGAGCACTTGAGAATCAAGCTCACTTCACTCATCTTAACTATGAAGACTGAGAGTTGAAACCAGGTTTCAACATTTGTTAAATATTTGCTATTAAAAAATTCTTGCCGAAGATGGTAAGCCTGGAATAAATAACTTAAGTATTTACTTCAGGAATCTCTATAAAACAATTTTGGGGGCAAATAGTTTCCTCATTTGGGCAAACAGTTTATTTTCAGGACATTAGACTGGCAACTTGGCCATAAAGCTTGCTTTTCAAACAAATGTTCTACTTATCAAAATTTGTTTCAAGATCTTTGCAATACTCAAGTCTTATGGCATGAAATTTTCCTAACTCTAATCAGTTCCCTGTATTTAATATGTCTTAAACTATTTACTATCAGATTCCAAAGCCAAAAAAGTATAATACTGGTTTTCCTCTTTTACTTAACACATTACTCAGACTTTATCAAGCTGGTGTTATTCCTTGCTCTAGTAGTTTTAATAACCTCAGCTTTGCTTGAACCACAGGTAAATTCTAGTGGATTTATTTTTGGGAAGATGGGGAATAACCTGTTGACACAGTAAAAAATAATAATATAATTGGTTTATTTGATAAACAACCAGTAATGCTGTTGGTGTATAAAGAGATAAATGAAAATGATGAATACTTAGTTTCATTCACTAACAATGCTTTTTCAAATTTTTTTCTGATTTATTATAAATACTTCTCCTGAGGTTTCATAGTAAACAATACAACTTAATTTTCTTTATTATTAATTTGGCTATTCTCTGTAATTCTAAAAAGCAAATTCCTACTTTTCTGCATTTAACTGTATTTTTAGTATACGAAAACCAAAATTATATTTATATTGAATATATATATTGCCATCACTTCATGGCAAATAGATGGGGAACCAGTGAATACAGTGGCTGACTCTATTTTTCTGGGCTCCAGAATCACTGCAGATGGTGATTGCAGCCATGAAATTAAAAGACACTTACTCCTTGGAAGGAAAGTTATGACCAACCTAGACAGCATATTAAAAAGCGGAGACAATACTTTGCCCACAAAGGTCCATCTAGTCAAGGTTATAGTTTTTCCAGTGGTCATGTATGGATGTGAGAGTTGGACTATAAAGAAAGCTGAGAGCCGAAGAATTGATGCTTTTGAACTGTAGTGTTGGAGAAGACTCTTGAGAGTCCCTTGAACTGCAAGGAGATCCAACCAGTGCATTCTAAAGGAGATCAGTCCTGGGTGTTCATTGGAAGGACTGATGTTGAAGCTGAAACTCCAATACTTTGGCTACCTGATGTGAAGAGCTGACTCATTGGAAAAGACCCTGATGCTGGGAAAGATTGAGGACAGGAGAAGGGGACAACAGAGGATGAGATGGTTGGATGGCATCACCGACTCAATGGACATGGGTTTGGGTGGACTCCAGGAGTTGATGATGGACAGGGAGGCCTGGCCTGCTGTGGTTCACGGGGTCAAAAAGAGTCAGGACATGACTGAGTGATTGAACTGAACTGAACTGAAGTGAATATATTAAATATATTAATAACAACAGTGTATTTTAAACCTTTATTTAAGTTCAATAACCTTAAAACCAGATCAAAAAAAAGTACCCAATGGGCTTAATTTGTAAAAGGAAGGATTTAGGTTGCAAAAAAATCAACAATTTTATGACTCTAGACAAAAAGTATGAAGAATTATTGGAGACTCTCCCTTTCTAGAAATGCCAGTTATCTTGGATGTTCTGAGTGTACTAACAAGGTTTCCTGAGGGGTGAAAAATATTTTCTAAGGTTTTTCAAATTTTGCATTTCTATTGTTTGCAATAAAGCTTAATTTTGATATAAGGAATTCTGTATTTCCATGGACAAAACATTAATGTGAGAAAATGCAGATATATATTTCACAATATTGAAATTCTCAAAATTCTTGCTAAGCTAATCTTTTCCAAATGAACCACACTTTTGTATTTGCTTATAAATCTGAATTCTTTTATTATTTTCTTTAATTTAAAATGAAATCAGTGAAGGAAGGTGTCTTCGTTCTGGTTACTATAACAGAATAACCTAGACTGGTTGCTTAAAAAAAAAACAGACACCGATTTCTTACAGTTCTGGAGGATAAGAAGTTCAAGATCAAGCTGCTGGCAGATTTCAGTCCAGTAAGAGATCTCTTCATGGCTTGAGGAAAGTTGCCTGTTTGCTATGTCCTTAAATGTGGGAAGCGAGGAAGAGAAGAGAGAGAGAGCACAGTCTCTAGTCCCTCTTCCTCTGCTTACAATGACATTAATCCCCTCATGGGAGCCAAATCCATATGCCCTCATCTGAGCCTAAATACCTCCAAAGATCTCTACCTCCAAAACCATAATATTGGGGATCAGGGCTTCAACATATGACTCGGGCTGTGGGAACAAACCTTCAGCCTGTAATAAATGAGTTACAAGGGTATCATCACAACAATTTTCAGGAATTGCTGCTTTCATAATTGTAGCCATATTTCACATCTCCTCAGCACACTTGTTCCATAGATTACACCCTCATCATTATCATTGTTTCTACATCTTCCTCTGAAGGTCTTTATTTTTTTGTTTCAGTGTGTGATAATGTTTATTGATTTATTACCTTACAAAAGATATGTTCTATTCTAACTGCTATCTAAGAAATATTTATATTTTAGAGCAAATTTTAAGCTGCAAATTCACTTCAAAACATAATCAAATCTAGTGTAAAGACCTCAACTTCTTTTTTTTTTCCAGGGCCTAACAATATACCAAGTCTTTAGACAATATTGAATATATAGAGTAAATATTGAATACATGACTTAAATATACAGTGAATAAGTGAATGAATAAATGGGTAGATGTCTCATTCATTTTTTTAATTTCTTAATGCAAGTTTTACCTACAACACTACATATCCACTGAATCTGATCTCATTTAGGTTATAAATTCATTCAAAGAAAGAGTTTAAGAAAAATAGGTTCTGGAATGAACCAGAGAGCCACTGAAGAAATCAAAGAATAAATACCAGTTAAAAAAACATCTGGAGGCAATGGAAATGAGAACGCAGTAATTCAAAATCTAGGACATGGAGCAAAGCAGTTCTAAAAGGGAAATTTATAGTGATACAAGTCTATCTTAGAAATGTAGAAAAATCTCAAATAAACAACCTATCTTTACACCTAAAAGAGCTAGGAAAAGAAGAACAAACAAACCCCAAAGATCAGAACAAAGAAAACCTAAAATAGAGCCAAAAAATAGAAAAGATCAGTAAGAGCTGGTTTCTTGAAAAGATAAACAAAATTAATGACACTTTAACCAGACTCATA
Organism: Okapia johnstoni; assembly: GCA_024291935.2. NCBI lineage: Eukaryota > Metazoa > Chordata > Mammalia > Artiodactyla > Giraffidae > Okapia > Okapia johnstoni. The sequence goes on from CM044309.1 coordinate 28,186,071, forward strand.
AAAGAGAGAGCCCAAATAAATAAGAAATGAAAAAAGAAATTACAATCAACACCACAGAAGTACAAAGGATCATAAGCAATTACTGTGAACAATCATGTGCCAATAAAATGGACAACCTATAGGAAATGGACAAATTCCTAGAAACATACAATCTCTCAAGTTTGAACAGACACATAACCAGTGATTAAAAAAAATAGAATCAGCAGTAATAATAATAATAATAAAATCTCCCAGAGAGGTGATCAAAATGACAAAGTAAGAGGATGCTGACGTCACCTGCCCCCATGAACACATAAGAAATACATCTATGTGTGAACCAATTCTGACTGAAAACAAACTAGAGATTGGTAAGCTCTTCTCATTCAAGTCTGTAAAGAAAGATACACACAGAATCAGATAAGAAGGGAAGACAAGGAATCAAGTAGGGACCCACACCCCTAGGAGAGAACACAGAGGAGGGGATTTACACAGGCTCTGAGATCTTCCCTGGGGAGTTAGCAGTCAAGACACATATTATCAAGTGTTGGCAAGGTTGTGGAGAAAAGAAAATCCTCATCCACTGCTGGTTGGAAAGTTAATTGGTACAACCACTACAGAAAACAGTATAGAGTTACTCAAAAAAAAAACTGCCATACATTTCAGCAATTCTATTCCTGGATATTTATTCTAAGAAAACGAAAACACTAATTTGAAATGATATATGTACCCCTATGTTCACTGCAGTGTTTTTTACAAGAGCCAAAATACAAAAGAAACCTAAGAACCCATCCATAGATGATTGGATAAAGAATATGTGGTGTGTGTATGTGGTGTGTGTATATGTATACACACTATATATATATATGAGGGCTTCCCTTGTGGCTCAGCTGGTAAAGAATCTGCCTGCAATGCAGGAGACCTGGGCTCAATCACTGGGTTGGGAAGATCCCCTGGAGAAAGAAAAGGATACCCACTCCAGTGTTCTCGCCTAGAGAATTCCATGGGCTGTATAGCCCACGGGGTCCCAAAGAGTCAGACACGACTGAGTGACTTTCCCTTTCCTGTAAATATATATCAAAAACTACAGTGAAATATTCACATTTCCAACAACATTGGTGAACCTAGAGGGTTATTATGCTAAATTAAATGTCAGACAGAGAAAGTTAAATACCGTATGATTTCACTTGTACGTGGAATCGAAAACAATAAAACAAGTAAGCATAACAAAACGAAAACAGAATCACAAGTACAGAACAAATGGGTTGCCAGGGGGGAGGAGGGTGGGGAGATGAGAGAAACAAAAGTCGCTCAGTTGTGTCTGACTCACTGCAACCCCATGGACTCTACAGTCCACGGAATTCTCTAGGCCAGAATAGTGGAGTGGGTAGCTATTCCCCTCTCCAGGAGATCTTTCCAACACAGGGATTGAATCCAAGTCTCCCACATTGCAGGCTGATTTTTTTTTTTTTTTTTTTTTTTACCAGCTGAGTCACCAGGGAAGCCCAAGAATACTGGAGTGGGTAGCCTATCCCTTCTCCAGCGGATCTTTCTGACCCAGGAATCAAACCAGGGTCTCCTGCATTGCAGGCGGATTCCCAGATGAGCTATCAGGGAAGCCCTAATGGAGATTAAGGGGTGCAAACTTTCAGTAGAAAAATAAACAAGTCATCATTATTAAACAGTCAATGTGGGACATATAGTCAATAGTAATGTAATATCTTTGTTTTGTGACAGATGGTAATTAGACTTTGAAGATAAGAAAAGAAAAAAGGTGTGGAGTCAACCTATTAGATATTAGATACTCTGTCACTTAAGAGCTGCCTGACTGTGAGAAATTTTCATAAATTTTCTGAGCCTTAGTTTCTTGACACATGGAGTTAATTGGGGGACTTAAAGGATAAACAGCAAATAATACTGACACTGATACTTCTCCACTTAGATGTTCCACATATATTTCTATTCAAAGTGTTAGTTAGGAAGTTAGGCATGAGCAATTAGGGATGGAAGGATGCAAACTGATCCTAAACCCCATCCCAGACATGACCAGAGGAGCTCACAGATATGCTACAAACTAACCACAGGGGCTTCTCTAACTCCAGAGCATGTTCCCTAAGCACAAAATGTATACAAAATAACCACAGGGGTTTCCTCACCTTAGGCCTATAGGAACCCATTAAGGGTTCAGGCTGAGAGGAGTTACCTCACGTCCAAGGTCAGGGGCAGCGGCTGCGCTTTGCTGGAGCAGCCATGAAGAGATACCCCATGTCCAAGGTAAAAGAAACCCAAGTAAGATGGTAGGCATTGCAAGAGGGCATCAGAGGGCAGACAGACTGAAACCACAATCACAGACAACTATCCAATCTGATCACATGGACCACAGCTTATCTAACTCAATGAAACTAAGCCATGCCATGTGGGGCCACCCAAGACAGACGGGTCATGGTGGAGAGGTCTGACAGAATGTGGTCCACTGGAGAAGGGAACAGCAAACCACTTCAGTATTCTTGCTGTGAGAACCCCATGAACAGTATGAAAAGGCAAAAAGATAGGACACTGAAAGAACTCCCCAGGTCGGTAGGTGCCCAATATGCTACTGGAGATCAGTGGAGAAATAACTCCAGAAAGAATGAAGAGATGGAGCCAAAGCAAAAACAACACCCAGCTGTGGATGGGACTGGTGATACAAACAAGGTCTGATGCTGTAAAGAGCAATATTGCATAGGAACCTGGAATGTTAGGTCCATGAATCAGGCAAATTGGAAGTGGTCAAACAGGAGATGGCAAGAGTGAACGTCGACATTCTAGGAATCAGCAAACTAAGATGGACTGGAATGGGTGAATTTAACTCAAATGACCATTATATCTACTACTATGGACAGGAATCCCTTAGAAGAAATAGAGTGGCCATCACAGTCAACGAAAGAGTCCAAACTGCAGTACTTGGATGCAATCTCAAAAACGACAGAATGATCTCTGTTCATTTCCAAAGCAAACCATTCAATATCATGGTAATTCAAGTCTATGCCCCGACCAGTAACACTGAAGAAGCTGAAGTTGAATGGTTCTATGAAGACCTACAAGACCTTTTAGAACTAACACCCTAAAAAGATGTCCTTTTCATGATAGGGGACTGGAATGCTAAAGTAGAAAGTCAAGAAATACCTGAAGTAACAGGCAAATTTGGCCTTGGAGTACAGAATGAAGCAGGGCAAAGGCTAATAGAGTTTTGCCAAGAGAATGCACTGGTCATAGCAAACACCCTCTTCCAAAAACACAAGAGAAGACTCGACACATGGACATCACCAGATGGTCAACACCGAAATCAGATTGATTATATTCTTTGTGGCCAAAGATGGAGAAGCTCTATACAGTCAGCAAAAACAAGACTGGGAACTGACTGTGGCTCAGATCATGAACTCCTTATTGCCATATTCAGGCTTAAACTGAAGAAAGTGGGGAAAACCACTATACCATTCAGGTATGACCTAAATCAAATCCCTTATGACTACGCAGTGGAAGTGAGAAATAGATTTAAAGGGCTAGATCTGATAGACAGAGTACCTGATGAACTATGGATGGAAGTTAGTGATATTGTATGGGAGACAGGGATCAAGACCATCCCCAAGAAAAAGAAATGCAAAAAAGCAAAATGGCTGTCTGAGGAGGCCTTGCAAATAGCTGAGAAAAGAAGAGAAGTGAAAAGCAAAGGAGAAAAGGAAAGATATACCCATTTGAATGAAGAGTTCCAAAGAATAGCAAGGAGAGATAAGAAAGCCTTCCTCAGCAATCAGTGCAAAGAAATAGAGGAAAACAATAGAATGTGAAAGACTAGAGATCTCTTCAAGAAAATTAGAGATACCAAGGGAACACTTCATGCAAAGATGGGCTCAATAAAGGACAGAAATGGTATGGACCTAACAGAAGCAGAAGATATTAAGAAGAGGTGGAAAGAATACACAGAAGAACTATACAAAAAAGATCTTCACGACCAAGATAATCACAATGGTATGATCACTCACCTAGAGCCAGACATCCTAGAATGTGAAGTCAAGTGGGCCTTAGGAAGTATCACTATGAACAAAGCTAGTGGAGGTGATGGAATTCCAGTTGAGCTATTGCAAATCCTCAAAGATGATGCTGTGAAAGTGCTGCACTCAATATGTCAGCAAATTTGGAAAACTCAGCTCTGGCCACAGGACTGGAAAATGTAGTTTTCACTCCAATCCCAAAGAAAGGCAGTGCCAAAGAATGCTCAAACTACTGCACAATTGCGCTCATCTCACATGGTAATAAAGTAAAGCTTAAAATTCTCCAAGCCAGGCTTCAGCAATACGTGAACCATGAACATCCAGATATTCAAGCTGATTTTAGAAAAGGCAGAGGAACCAGAGATCAAATTGCCAACATCCACTGGATCATCAAAATAGCAAGAGAGTTCCTGAAAAACATCTATTTCTCCTTTATTGACTATGCCAAAGACTTTGACTGTGTGGATCAAAGTAAACGGTGGAAAATTCAGAAAGAGATGGGAATACCAGACCACCTGACCTGTCTCTTGAGAAACCTGTATGCAGGTCAGGAAGCAACAATTAGAACTGGACATGGAACAACAGACTGGTTCCAAATAGGAAAAGGAGTACGTCAAGGCTGTATATTGTCACCCTGCTTATTTAACTTCTATGCAGAGTAAATCATGAGAAACTCTGGGCTGGAGGAAACACAAGCTGGAATCAAGATCGCCGGGAGAATTATCAATAACCTCAGATATGCAGATGACACCACCCTTATGGCAGAAAGTGAAGAAAAACTAAAGAGCCTCTTGATGAAGGTGAAAGAGGAGAGTGAAAAAGTTGGCTTAAAGCTCAACATTCAGAAAACTAAGATCATGGCATCTGGTCCCATCACTTCACGGGAAATAGATGGGGAAACAGTGGAAACAGTGTCAGACTTTATTTTTGGGGGCTCCAAAATCACTGCAGATGGTGATTGCAGCCATGAAATTAAAAGACGCTTACTCCTTGGAAGGAAGGTTATGGCCAACCTAGACAGCATATTAAAAAGCAGAGACATTACTTTGTCAACAAAAGTCCACCTAGTCAAGGCTATGGCTTTTCCAGTAGTCATGTATGGATGTGAGAGTTGGACTATAAAGAAAGCTGAGCACAGAAGATTTGATGCTTTTGAACTGTGGAGTTGGAGAAGACTCTTGAGAGTCCCTTGGACTGCAAGGAAATCTCACCAGTGCATCCTAAAGGAGATCAGTCCCCGGTGTTCATTGGAATGACTGATGTTGAAGCTGAAACTCCAATATTTTGGCCACTTGATGTGAAGAGCTGACTCGTTTGAAAAGACCCTGATGTGGGAAAGATTGAAGGCAGGAGGAGAAGGGGACGACAGAGCATGAGATGGTTGGATGGTGTCACCGACTCAATGGACATGAGTTTGGGTAAACTTCTGCAGTTTACCCAAGAGGCCTGGCGTGCTGCAGTTCATGGGGTCGCAAAGAGCTGGACATGATTGAGCAACTGAACTGAACTGAAGTACTCCATACACATATACATCTGATTATAAAGGACTGAATTATGAGAAGATATACACAACAGATCCTGTTGTTATGTAACTTGCAACTGTCAATCGGCCTTGAGCATATGCCTATTTGCATTCCCTTTCTTGATTGGTGTCCATTGTTCCAAATTTTTGTTGCGGTGAAACAAGAACTGAGGGAGAGAAATAAACCAATCTGACAAAAGAAAACAAAATCACCATTTCTCTCATAACTGCTCTTCCTATTTTCCCTAATTGGACTAATAATTGGGCTTCCCTGGTGGCTTAGTGGTAAAGAATCCCCCTGCGATGCAGAAGATGCAAGACACCCGGGTTCAATCCCTGGTTGGGGAAGTATCCTTGGTGAAGGGCATGGCAACTCTTGCCTGGAGAATCCCAAGGACAGAGGGGCTTGGCAGGCTACAGTCCATAGGGTCACAAAGAGTTAGACACGACTGAAGCAACTGAGCAGGAGCAGCACAAATAATTGTCTTCCCTTATCTGGCAGGGTTTTTTTGGTTTTTTGTTTGTTTTTTCTCTCTCTGATTTATGATACATTTTGGGAGAGATAGAAGCCCTCTTATCTACCTTTAACCTTCCTTCTGATAAATGGTGCCGCAAATTTCTGGTTCATTCACATGTTCTTCCCATTTGTCTCTGGTGTACAATGAGTCTGCTAAGTGAGAAGTAATGTAATTTTCTTAAATAATTTTTGGTTCTCTCTTTTCCAGTCCACTTCCATATAGAGGGTGTTAGTTCATGTCTCAAATTTTATCTTACTGTCTCTTTATAGTAAGTCTGGGAATAAGTATTGTGTTTCCTCTAATTTTGTCTTTTTTTTTTTTTTAAGTTGACTTGGCTATTCTTGCTCCTTGAATTCCTATGTAAATATTAGAAACAGCTTGTTAATTTCTACCAAAAGGAAAGCCTGCTAAAATTTTTCTTGAAGTTGAATTTAATTTATAGAACAACTTAGAAAGCACCAACATCCTAACAATATTGAGAATTAAGATCTATGACCAGGATATGTATTTCCATTTTTCACAAGTCTTTATTTCTCTCAGAAATGTTATAGTTTTTAGAGAAGAGATCTCAGAGTATCTTCTGCCAAATTTATTTCTAAGTATAACACCTTGGTTGTTATTGTCAGTGACATTATTTATTATTTTGGGACTTGTGATTTTCTCATCCTAGTATTTAGATATACAGTTAATTTTTGTATGTTGTTATTGTTTAGCTGCTAAGTCATGTCCGCCTCTTTTGCAACCCCATGCACTGTAGCCTGCCAAGATCCTCTGTTCATGGGAGTTCCCAGGCAAGAATACTGGAGCGGATTGTCATTCCCTTCTCCAGGAAATCTTCCCAACCCAGGGACTGAACCCATAGTCTCCTGCATTGGCAAGTGGGTTCTTTACTGCTGAGTGACCTGAAGTCACTTTACAATTATAGAAGCTTTACACTGTTTTTAGGGCTTACTACATAGCTGACAATGATATTTAAAAATAGAATTTTTACTTACTTTTAAATCTGTGTGCCAATAAATTCTTTATCTCACCTTATAGCACTGCCAGCAGTCCCAAAACAATGTTTACAGTATATTGTGGAGAGGACTTTCCTTGCCTTGTTCTAAAATGGAGGGGAAACTATTCTGTTTTTCACTATTAATAATGATGTTAGTTGTAGGTTTTTTATAAATACCTTTGTCAGGTTTAGGAAGTTTCCACATATTTCTAGTTTACTGAAAATTTTTATTATGAATGGGTGTTGAGTTTTGTCATTTTTTTTCTGCATATATTAAGATGGTCACAGGTTTAAGTTTGTAAATATAGTGAAATATATTGATGGATTGTTAAATGTTAAGTAATTCTTGTATAACAGAATAAATTAAATTGGTCATGATGTATTATTCTTTTTATACATTGTCAGATATAATGCACTAAAATTTTGAATAATACTTGTCTCTGTTCATGAGGAATATGTGTCTATGGTTTGTTCATTCTGATGTTTTTTGTCAGTGAAATACTAGTCTCATAAAATGAGTTGGGAAGTGATCCCTTCCCTTCAATTTTCCTGAGGATTTTGTGTAGAATTGGTATTATTGCTTTCTTTAATGTTTCACCAGTGATGACATCTGAGCCTGTCATATTCTACGGGAATAGGAATTTAACTAAAAATTAAATTTCTTTAGCAGATAGTGGGCTATTCAGGTTATTTTTTTTTCTTCAGTGAGCATTGGTAATTTGAAAATTGTTAGAGAGTATTGTCCATTTCACCTAAATTTTCAAAATAATAGACAAAAATTTGATTCTCTTATTAACCTTCTAATTTCTATAATATCTGTGGTCATCTTTTTCACACACCCCAATATGGGTAATTTTATTTTTATTCATTCTAGTTAGAGCTTTATGAGCTTCATTGATCCACTCAAGTGTTCATATTCTGGTTTTATCTATGTAATTTCAAAAATTATTTTTCTGTTTCTACTTTGATTTCTGGTTTTATCTCTATTATTTCCTTGTTCTGCTTACTTCTTGTATGTTATTCTTCAACTATTTTAAGGCAGAAGCTTAAATCAATCATGTGATAATCTGTCTTCTTTTCTGCTTTAGGAATTATAATCCAGTAAATTTCTTTTTCAGCACTGCTTCCGTTGAAGTACACATCAGATATGTCATGTTTCTATTATATTTCATTCTGTACAAAATGCTTTCTATTTTCTCTCTTGATATTCTGTTTTGTCCATGCACTGCTGAGACAAGTGTTATTTAGTTTTGAAAACACTTGAAGATAATTCAGGTATTATTCTGATCTCAATTTCTAATTTAAGTCCATTATGGCCAAAGGAAAATTCTTAGTTTTACTTCATTTAAATGTAAATGATCTACCTTGATAATTGCTGTGTGTGCCCTTCAAAAGAATGTGAATTCTGCTATTATTGGTTTGAATGTTCTATAAATATCAATTAGATGAAGTTGTCTAACAATACTGTCCAAGTTTAAACATCTTAATAATTTTCTGCCTGTTTGTCCTTTTGAGTATTGAAACAGTAATATTAAAATTTATAGCAGTAATTGTAATTTTTTAGGTTTTTCTTTTCGGCATTATTAGCTAACACTTCTTGCATCACTATTCCGTCAGTATACTAACCACCAGGGAAGTCCAAGAATACTGGAGTGGGTAGCCTATCCCTTCTCCAGGGGATCTTTCCGACCCAGGTATTGAACTGGGGTCTCCTGCATTGCAGGTGGATTCTTTACCAGCTGAGCTACCAGGGAAGCTCAAGATGTTTATATATGCTTAATGAACAGACTCCACTGACATTATTAAATAATCCACTTTGTTCCTAGTAATATAATTTGTTTGAAATTATGTGGTAACTCCAGCCTGTGTTTGATTAGCATTGGCGTGGTACATTTTTTCATCCATTTATATTAAACATATATTTCTTTATTTTTAAAGTCTTATTTTTTAATGACAGCATACAGTTGTACCATACTTCAAAATTCATTCTAATAATTGATGACTTTTGATTTAAGCAAGTTGACCTTTTACATTTAATTTAATGAGTGACATGTTTGATTTAAAAAATCTACCATCTTTCTATTGTTTTATAAATGTCTTGTCTGTTCTTTGTTCACCTTGTCTTCATTCTTAGGAATTAACTGAATATATTTTATGATTCTATCTCATAACATTTTTTGGTTTATTAGCCATATCTCTTTATTTTGTTTATTCTTGTTGGTTGTGTTTAGAGTATGAATATCTCCTCTTCTGCCCTTTGTGGTATTGTTGACATATATTTTAGTTTTCTGTATATTATGAACCAGACAGTACACTTCTATTATTATGATTTCAAAGATCAATTTTGAATGGTTCTGATTCACATAGGAAAAAAATTGATAAACTGAACTCATCGAAATTGATTTTTTTTCCCGAGCCATCCTTGTTAAGAAGATAAAAAGACAAACTATAGAGTGGGAAGGTTTATTTCAAACCATATATCTTACAAAAGACTTTTTATTTATATAGTAATACTTAAATAACTCTCAAATTTTAAGAATTAAAAAAAAAAAAAGACAACCCAATTAGAAAATAGGCTAAATATATGGAACAGATACAAGACCATATGTAGATAGAAAATAAACACATTAAAAGATGTTCAACATCACTAGCCATTAACGAAATTCCAGTTAAAACCTTGATGAGATTTCACTATACAAATCCTGAAACATGTGAATTTATTTTTTTAATGACAATAGCAAATGCTGGTGATGATTCAAAGAAACTGGATCACTTGTACACATTGACTGTTAGGAATACACACCGATTCAACCAGTCTGGAAAAAGCTTTGCCAACTTCTTTAAAAAACAATAAACAAAACCAAAATACATTTAATTTATGCCCTGTCAACTGCAGTCCTGAATATTTTCCTACAGAAATAAAAATTTTTGTCCACACAAAAATCTACACATGCTTGTTCAAAACAGTGTGGCACAACTATACCATAGAATACTACTCAACAATATCATAATGAATGACTGATACATGTGACAACTTAGACGGATATCAAGTGTATTATGCTACATTTTTAAAAAGCCAGTACCAAAAGATCACTTCCTATATGATTTTATTTATATGTGTGTGCTCTGTCACTCAGTCATGTCTGACTCTTTGCAACACCATGGACTGCAGCCTGCTGGGCTCTTCTGTCCACAGAATTTCCCAAGGAAGAATACTGGAGCAGGTTGCAATTTCCTACTTCATTTACTTATATAACATTTTTGAAATGATAAAACTATAGGAACAAAGACAATCAGTGATTGCCAAGAGTGAGGCAAGGTAAAGGGGAAGAAATAATTGTGACTATAAAGGAAAAGACCAAGAAAGATCTTTGTAGTGATACAATGGTCCTATACTCCGTTGTGGTTACATAATTTCACAGTGATAAAATGACATGTGTGTGTGCTAAGTGACTTCAGTCATGTCCGACTCTTTGCCACCCTACAGAGTGTAGCCTGCCAGGCTTCTCTGTCCATTGGGATTTTCCAGGCTAGGATACTGGAGTGGGTCACCATGCCCTCCTCTAGGGGATCTTCCTAACCCAGGGATCGAACTCGCCTCTCCTGCGGCTGCTGCATTGTAGGCAGACTCTTTACCCCTGAGCTACCAAGGAAGCCCCAAAATGACATGTACTAAAGTTAATTTCTGGGCTTCCCTGGTAGCTCAGCTGGTAAAGAATCGCCTGCAATGCAGGAGACCCTGGTTCAATTCCTGGGTCAGGAAGATCCCCTGGAGAAGGGATAGGCTACCTACTCCAGTATTCTTGGGCTACTCTGGTGGCTCATATGGCAAAGAATCCACCTGCAATGCGAGAGGCCTGGGTGTGATCCCTGAGTTGGGAAGCTCTCCTGGAGGAGGGCATGGTAACCCACTCTAGTATTCTTGCCTGGAGAATCCCCATGGACAGAGGAGCCTGGTGGGCTACAGTCCATGGAGTCGCAGAGTCAGACACAGCAGAGCACAAAGTCAATTTCTAGGTTTTTATGTTGTGCTATAGTTATATAAGATGTATCCACTCTGGGAAACTGGGTAAAGAATACTGGGTATCTTTACTATCTTTGTGTGACTTTATGATGACTTTAAAAATTAAAATATAATTAAATTAAAAAGTTGATTAAAGAGATTTACATAATATTGATTATAGGGAACCATGAGGAAATTATTGAGTTGATGTATATGCTCATTGTATTGATTGTACTATTGGTTTAAAAGGTATATAGCTATATCAATCCTAAGCTAAAAAATAAAAGTACACTTAAAAATATTTGAAGTTTATTGTATACATTATATTCAATGAAGCTATATTTCTGTCTTGTGAAAATAATTAATATGCTCAAATTAGGTTAAGCATATTCTCTGAGATTTATGCTACCATTACATCTACACTGAACTTTAGAAAGTTTTCATAGTTATCCAAAGTTATAGGACTGGTATATGAAGGGCCTAGAATCTGAAAAGTCTGATGCCAATTTCTACTTTTTGAACAAATGAAGTTTACCTCCTTCATCACTTCTTACCAGCCCTAGAGTAAAATTCTTTTTTGCCCCTTGTTTCATCCCATGGTCCTTACAAATCAATCCCAAGACAGTTACCACTGGGTAACTGGTAACTCTCCAAAACATAAATCCTCATATTATTATTAATTTTCCCCAGTACCTTTGGTAACTTTCATAACATTCCAGCAAGAAAGCTTTAGAATGCCAGACAAACATCAAAGCCATTCTTTTCTACTTTAGCACGCACACACACATATACACTCATACACACTGAGATACATATATATAAAATTTAATAATTTGTTCATAAAATATATTTGTATCACAATATATGTAACTTAATATATAAATAACATATATGTCCTATAATTTATAAATTATATACTTATAATACATATATACCTTTATAAATACATAAAACATACACAATTTACTTTCTTATAGTACTGAGCAATCAACAAATCTTAGCACTTTTCCCACTTTTGACAAGAACTTGCTGTCTGGAATTGTGATTTTCTCAGGGTATATGACCAGTAGTGGGATTGCTACTGCTTGTAGTCAATTTAGGGCTTCCCAGGTGGTGCTAGTGGTAAAGTACCTGCCTGCCAATGCAGGAGACAAAAGGGAGGCTGGTTCAATCCCTGGGTTGGGAAGATCCCCTGGAGAAGGGCATGGCAACCCACTCCAGTATTCTTGCCTGGGAAATCCCATGGACAGAGTAACCTGACAGGCTAAAGTCCAGAGTGTCACAAAGAGTTGGACACGACTGAAGTGACTTAGCACAGCACTGCACATGTGGTAGATTTATTCCTGTTTTTTTAAGAAATCTCCCTACTGTTCTGCACAATGGCTATATCACTTTATATTCCCACCAGCAGTGCAGGAGGGTCCTCTTTTCTCCACATCTCTGAAGCATCTGTTGTTTGTAGATTTTTTCATGATGGCCATTCTGACTGGTGCGAGGTGATACCTCATTGTAGTTTTGATTTGAATTTCTCTAATAATGAACACTGCTGAACACTGTTTCATGCGTTTACTGACCATCTGTATGTCTTCTTTGGAGAAATGTTTGTTTAGACCTTCTGTCCATTTTTTGATTGGGTTGTTTGTTTTTCTGATTTTGAGCTGTATGAGGGGCTTATATACTTTGGAGATTAATCCTTTGTCAGTTTATTTGTTTGTAATTATTTTCTCCCATTCTGAGGTTTATTTATTTATCTTGTTTATCATTTTCTTTGCTGTGCAGAAGGTTTTAAGTTTAATTAGGTCCCATTTGTTTATTTTTGTTTTTATTTCTTTTACAATAGGAAGTGGGTCAGAGAGAGCCTTGCTGCAATTGATGTCAAATTGTGTACTGCCTATGTTTTCCTTTAAAAAGCTTTATAGTTTCTGGCCTTACATTTAAATCTTTAATCCATTTTGAATGTATTTTTGTGTATGGTGTTAGAAAGTATTCTGATTTCACTGTTTACACTTAGCTGTCCAGTTTTCCCAGCACTACTTATTGAAGATCCCAACATTTATTGCAGCACTATTTACAATAGCCAGGACATGGAAGTGAGAGAGTCAATTCCTAGGCATGTTGATAAGAAGTCTAGGGTCCCCAAGGAGGAGAGACAGATCTGAAATTCTCAAGGAGGAGGAAAGGACATGTGTCATTTTTTCCCCTACATTCCTTAATCGTAGTCACATAAAACATTTTTTTTTCTTTAAGCTGGGAACTGATACACAAGAAACAACTCAGTTTAAACTCTGTACTAGGGATTATATAACAACAATGTATTCTGCTTGAGGACAGTTTCTCCTTCCTGAAAACCTTCTGGCTAATCCTTTTATCTTCAAATGGAAATTATGGGAGTGGGTCTAGTTATAGCTTTACAACCTTGAGGCATTCTTTTGATTTATTGTAATAACCAATTAAAAAAGTATACAACTCCCTTGCTTAGATTAGCGAGGGGGGCACTCTCCATCCCTTTCTGATGTCTAAGTCAGAAGCTTTCTATGTCCCTTTTCACTTTAATAAAACTCTGCTATACAAAAGCTCTTGAGTGATCAAGCCTGGTCCCTGGTCCCGAAGCTAAATCTTCTTCTTCAGAGATCATGCATCAGACACTGTTCACCATGAGCTATCAGAAGCAACCTAATGTCCATCAACAGATGAATGGATAAAGATGAAGTGGTACATACATACAATGGAATATCACGTAGCCATAAAAAGAATGAATTTGAGTCAGTTGTAATGAGATGAATGAACCTAGAGCTTGTTATACAGAGCGAAATAAGTCAGAAACAGAAAAACAAATATTGTATATTAAGGCATATATATATGAATCTAGAAAAATGATATTAAGGAACCTATTTTCAGGGAAGAAATGGAGATGCTTCCCTGGTAACTCAGCGGAAAGAATCTGCCTGCAGTTCAAGAGAACCGGGTTTGATCCCTGGGTCAGGAAGGTCCGCTGGAGAAGGGAATAGCAACTGACTCCAGTGTTCTTGCCTGCAGAATTCCATGGACAGAGGAGCCTAGTGGACTACAGTCCATGAGGTTGCAAAGAATTGGACACAACTGAGCAGGTAACACACAATGGATATTGGCAGGTATAAAGAATGGACTGTGGACACAGTAGGGGAAGGAAAGGGTGGGAGGAGCTGACAAAGTAGCATTAACATACACACTATCATGGGTAAAAAAGATAGAGAGGGTGAAGTTGCTATGTAACACAGGGAGCCCATCCTTGTGCTCTGTGAGATCTAGAGGGATGGGATGGCGGGAGACGAAGGAAGCTCAGGAGGGTGGGGATATGTATAATTATAACTGATCTGCATTGTTGTAGAAAACCAACACAACATTTTAAAGCAATTTCCTCAAATTAAAAAAATGTATATATTCTTACTCTCTTCTTTTTATCTCTCTGCTGACTCTTTCTCTTCCTACTCTTCATCTCAGGCATCATGTCACATTATCTAGGAAAACTCCTTGTGGTTGCAAAGCTTCCTTTGTCACCACATTCACAAAAAAGGTTATAAACTTTCAACTTACTTCTTTCCAAAGCCTCCTGTGCACCAAGACTGTGTCTTTCTCTCCCCCCACCCTCACAGCCATCCAGAATGCCTGTAGGTATTTATTTAATCTGCTTACTGAGAGCCTGCAGTTCATTTCATTTACAAATAAAGGCAGAACAAACAGCTATTACTTCTATGGCATCTTCTTACCTATTTCAAAAAGAAAACTGTATAAAAGATACATAAACAAGAACCAGGTCAGCCTTAAGAGATAGAGGTAATCTATTCAATGCAGTCACTTGAAGTTCTACCTTCTGGGTTTCAGTACTACACTCAATAAGAACACAGTTGCTCAGTTTGACCTGGGGTAAAAAGTCCTTTTGTACCTGTCTTCACTGACTCCAGGCATTGCACTCCTTGGAAACACAGCATTAGACTAAATTTTTTTTTTTTCTTTTAGTCACTGAATAATTTTATTCTTTCCTTGGCTTTGTGGTGCTTTCTTTGTTACTTTTGCTATGTATATAACTCCTCAAATACTCCAGGGATCCTTTAAAGGTGATTATGTTAAAGGCCCAAAATACTTCAGAGTGATTAAGGGAAATCAATTCATACTTTTTCCCTTTATTATCCTTAAAATATAATTAAATTTCAGGGTTCCTTTTGATCTTTCATCATTTACATGTTAGGGTTTAATTTTTTTCTTATGTGAACATTTTTTTTTTTCCTAGACAATGTATCTTCCCTTAACGTCAAATCAACATTCTGCAAAAGTAATGTTTTTAATCAGATGCAATATTAAAGACAGGACTAGCATTAATTTTTCAAAGATTTTTTAAAAAGATTTTTCAAGTTACAGAAAAATGTTTCATGTGGGTTAAAATTCAATTTTAAATGAAATGAATTCCAGAAATGGTGAACATTTTGTACATTTAAAAGTTACAGTGAAATGCAAGTTAAAGCAATCATAAGCACTCATACAAGTACAAAATGAAAGTATTTTTTTCACATTATTGCTATACAAGAGCAAGAAAAATATTTCAAAAAATAATTAGGACACATTGTCACATGACTCATGTCATGTGAAAATTTTCAAATCGTAGATATTCATTGTTTAATGGAGTTAAGACTGAAATATTTACTATAAATGAAGAAGGAAACAGATGGAACCGGCTCCATCTTGAAAGCAGGACTCCATCTTGGGCTGGACTGTGGACTTTGAGCTAAATGCCCAGTATCTACAGAAACACATACCAACTGGAAAATCAGATCCCCGCCCCCCACCAGATGGAAGAGCCCCAGGGCTCGTACCTAGACTCACAGTCGCCATCTGTGTAACCAAATAGAATCATAAATTCTATTATGCTTATTGGGGTATGACCACAGGCCTATTGATAATTGTCCACTGTTAACTACCTAGGCTTAAGGCACACGAATCATGGGTTTAAGGCATATGAGTAATGGGTTAGCTTTGATTGTCTCTCTCTTTTCCTTTGTTCAGACTAGTTTCAGAGAATTGGGGGAGGTGGGTTTGAGCACGTACACTTAGAGTATACAAGGTTTTCACAAAAACTGGTCAGGGTCCTTGGCTAAGAGAAGACTCTGCCTTGGGCCTGACAGTGTAATACACTGCACTCCACTATCGGCATCGTCCTTCTGAGTGAGTTTATTTCCTGGAACGCGTGGCTACAACATAAACTGAGCAAGGCTTGTTTAAAAGTAATGTTCCCCATGATCTATTAATTGGGCATTATATAGAGAAAATAGTACATTAAAAAATTGCCTCTGAACAGGGTTTGACATTTTGGTAAGGATTTATCACACTATCAACTTACCGAATTTTTGAAAAATTTCAGTAGAATGTGTTGAAAAATACTGAAAAATATCTCTGGATTTTTAATTATTATTCTAAAGATGTGCTATGTGAGTTATCAAATTGAAATTAGAGTTCTGAATTTGCTTTCTTTTGCTCTTTTGTTGTTGTTGTTCAGTCACTATGTCCTATTTGACTATTTGTGACCCCATGGACTGCAGCATGCCGGCTTCCCTGTCTTTCACAATCTCTTAGAACCTGCTCAAATTCATATCCATTGTGTCAATGATACAATCTAACCATCGCATCCTCTGTCATCCCCTTCTCCTCCTGCTCTCAATCTTTCCCACCAGAGTCTTTTCCAGTGAGTCAGTTCTTCGCATCAGGTGGCAAAAATATTGAGGCTTCAGTTTCAGCATCAGCCCTTCCAAAGCATATTAAGGGTTGATTTTCTTTAGGATTGACTTGTTCTACTTCTTGCTGTCCAAGGGACTCTCAAGAGTCTTCTAAGCACCACAATTTGAAAATATCAATTCTTCAGTGCTCAGTCTTCTTCTTTACAGTCCATCTCTCACATTCATACATGACTACTAGAAAAACGCGCCAAGTGTCCGACTCTGTGCCACCCTATGAACTGCAGCCTGCCAGGCTCCTCTCTCCATGGGAGTTTCCAAGCAAGAATGCTGGAGTGGATTGCAATTTCCTCTTTCAGGGGCATTTCTCAACCCAGGGAAGGAACCCACATCTCTTACATCTACCTGCATTGGCAGGCAGGTTCTTTACTACGAGCAACACCTAGGAAACCTGGGAGGAAAACATAGCTTTGACTATATGGATCTTTGTCACTAAAGTGATATCTCTGCTTCTTGATATGCTATCTAGGTTTGTCATAGTTCTCCTTCCAAGAGCAAGTGTCTTTTAATTTTGTGGCTGTAGTCAACATCTACAGTGATTTTAGAGCCCAAGAAAATAAAGTCTGTCACTGTTTCCACTTTCTCCCCTTCTATTTGCCATAAAGTGATGGGACTAGATGCCATGATCTTAGTTTTTTGAATGTTGATTTTCAAGTAAGCTTTGTCACTCACTCTCCTCTTTCACCACCATCAAGATGAAAGGCTCTTTAGTTCCTCTTTGCATTCTGCCATTAGGGTGGTGTCATTTGCATATCTGAGGGTTGTTGACATTTCTCCTGGCATACTTGATTCCACCTTCTCATTCATCCATCCTGGCATTTCACATGATGTACTCTGCATATAAGTTAAACAGAATGACAATATATAGCCTTGTCATTCTGCTTTCACAATTTTAAACCAGTCCACTGTTCCATGTCTGGTTCTGGCATGGCATATTGAGTGTAGCACTTTCACAGCACCATCTTTTAGGATTTGAAATAGCTCAACTGGAATTCCATCACCCCCACTAGCTTTGTTCGCAGTGATACTTCCTAAGGCCCACTTGACTTCACATTCTAGGATGTCTGGCTCTAGGTGAGTGATCACACCATCGTGATTATCTGGGTGTTCATTGTGATTATCTGAGTGATCATTGTAATTATTATAATAACACCATCTTATTCAAGTTGTTAAATAGATGAAATATGGTAACACACATAAAGAATTACAATAAGATCAGTCAGATAATAGATTTTAAATCAGGGATAGAGAAAACATAGGTAAATATGATCTGTTTAAGTATCATATTTTGTTGACCACTTGAGGCCAGGAGATTTTTTTATCATCTCACTATCTTGTTAACATCTTTTTATTAAAACCTTTATAGCACTGCTTTGCCAAAAAGAGGTGAATTGAATATCTGTCTCCAAAAAGAACTAGAAATGATTCTAAATAGGAACTGACCAAGCTCACAAAAAAATTTTGTATGTTTTGGATTATTAGGTTTCAGTCAAATGTAAGATTTCAATAGAAGGTGAACTGTGTCAAATCAACTAGATTCTAAGAAAAGAGATTGGTTTCTAGGAGACAAATTCATTCAAAGCTTTGATTCACTGAGACACACTTTAAAGTTTACAGGTCATATATTATATAATTCCAACACTAATTCAAATTGATACTTGGTGCACTAATGTGATATTTTCATTATGAGTAATTTATTTTCAAAAAGTGTTTGAAATCTGTCACCATTATGTTAGTTATATGCAGAAATATTATATAAATGTTACAGTAATAATTGTAGGTTATAGCTAAGTAGTATCTATATGTTTCATCTCAATTTTCTTATTAATTTCTTATTACTTTTTATGTAATTCTGAGTAGCTTTTTTAAAATAGAAGTCAAAATTAAATGGGGAATAATCTTGTCTAGAGATAGATAAAGCAATACAGTTGCAGAGAATGTTCAGAATACAACTCTAGTACATTTTTTACTTCCCCATAAATTATTTTTAGATTTCTTCTGTTCAGTCAAATTTAATATAGCATATTCTATGTTGAGTTTAAGAATATTTAGGTATAGGGGACATTCATTTTGTTCAAGCAGTTAACAGTGAAAGCCAGAATAATGTAATCCAAATATAATTTACTAAATAGTATAACAAAGATATTCTTTCAAATGATTCAACACATCTTCAGTCACCTTGAACTCATACACTCTGTTGGATGCAGTAGATTAGGGATTCTCTACCTTCACACTATTGACATTGTACAGTGAGCACTTATTTGCTATGGAGACATTTTTGTGCATTTTAAGATGTTTAGCAGCATCCCTGGTCTCTATCAACTAGATACTAACAGTACCCCCTTCCCAGTTTTGATAACCAAAATTGCCTTGAGACATTGCCAAATGTCCGTTGGGTGATAAAATCATACCTTGTTGAGAAGTATTGCTGTTGATAAAATTGTGGCTAAGATTAATCAGGTCCCTGAGTTGCATTTAGTGGGAGACACAAATAACAAACAAGATGAATAAGGATTTCCCTGCTGGCTCAGTGGTAAAGAATCTGCCTGCCAATGCTGGAGACACAGGTTCAATTTCTGGGTCGGGAGGATCCCATGGAGAAAGAAATGGTAACCCACTCCAGTATTCTTGCCTGGGAATGGACAGAGGAACCTGGCAAGGATACAGTTCATGGGGTCACAAAAGAGTCAGACATGACTGAACAACTAAACAGCAACAACAAAAGATGAATAAACTGGCTCAATATTGATTGTATTAAATGGTTTAAAGGTACTATATGTGATTATTGGTAGGTAATGAGGGATGCCAAATTCAAATAATATGTTTAGAGAGTACTTCTTGAGAAGGTGGCTCTTGAACTTAGATTTGAAGAATAAAAAGGAATGATCTGTAAGATGAGATTAACAAAGTGTCAATATCTTTTAGATTATAAAATGCCAAAATCTGTCTGGAAAATCCAGACAAGTCTTCGCTTAGAAGGCTTTATATTTAAAGCAGAGGTATAACAAATTTGTCAGAGAATTGAAAGAAATTTTCTTTCCTCACTTTCCCATGGAATGGAAATCAAGTTAGAAGGTCACAGTTTAGTAGGTGCTAGTAGAATAAAATGAGATTTTGGCTGGGTCAGAGAATAAAAAGTTTATTATTCACAGAAATAGCAATAGCCAGATTATCAGCAATTTTGTCCTGGTTCCCCAAGCCCTAGTTCTTGTAGGGCCAGATGATCCATGAATATGCAGTGGTTACTGGAAAGGAAATCTGAGCTCTGGGAATCTGAGCTTTTTTTAATGGCCAGAAGTATGATGCCCTTTTGCCCCAAAGGAAGCCTGTTTCTTCTAAAGACATAAGCCCACCTGGCTGTTGAATCAGATAAGAAACTATATCATCCTAAGTGGTTTGCTGCATAAATATCCTTTAAAAGATAATCTAAAACAAAGGGAGCCAATACCTCCATTACAAGATGTATAAAAACAGGAGAGAACAATGAGGAATTACTTTTGAACATTAAAAAGAGACAAAAAAAGCATATTTTTATATGAGATATGTCTTGAATTTTTTTTATTGTTGTTGATAGGTATCTTTGAAATGGTAGGATGTGTGGCTGCCTCTAAAGTACAGTTTAAGAAGAAGAAATAAGATAATGAGTCCAACTGCAAAATATTTCTCTCTTCATTCATGCTAATATCTGAAATGCTACCATTGCATTTTAGCCTTTGTGAAAAATATCATACCACTCCTAAAGTCTTTTTGGGGGGGAAACAAATAATCCTGGAAACAATAAAACACTGTAACTAAACTTTTGTTGTGAACTAAATTTAGCTCAATGATTTCCCTTTTAACAAGAGAAATAGGAGTACTGGACTGTGGTAGGAAGTCCCCTAAGGTAGGAAGATATATGAAGACAATGTAGTTGTTAAAGTAACTTTAACTAATATTTATCTTAGTACTGTCCATCTTACCCATATGTTGTAGCAATTTTCTATGTTTAGAATTATACCATAGTACATTGACTTGTTTACTCTATCAAACATGTGTATAAATGACTTTTATAATGCCTGCTAATTTTCTAAAAATCCAGTTTTAAATAGATTTTACATTTAAAACAAAAAGTAACATCTCTGAACAAAAAGTGTTCATCTCTGTGGATAATTAAATTTCTGAATCTGTTAATGAGTACAATATTAAAATGACTCCATAAAATTTTGAATCAAGGTTTAAAAATTAATCAACAAAATCAATACAGTAAGGTATTTCTGTATGCAAAACTGAGATTCTACTCTTACTAAAAATATATATATTTCATAAGCTATGCTTATGTTATACTATATTTTTATACTTATTATAAATATTATGTTCAAATACATAGCACTTGTAATAGGTATAGCTATAGCCTGAAAGAGACTTTTCTATTTCATATGTATGTGAATAACTGCAAGTTATCATACTGTCAAATACATAGTACAAAATATAAATTCTCAACCTATGCAGAGGCAGGGCAATTCACTATAAAGAAACGGAACAGAAAAATGTTTTTTTTAGAGAAAGAACTGCTCCATAATGGATATGAAGGTTTGGATAGATAGGAGTAATGAAGGTATGGCAAACTGGAAATACAATGAATGATGGCATAAATAATTCGAGTCAGGAAGTTGCTATGAACTGAAATGTGGCTTCCCTCCTCCCGAAAATTCATATGTAGAAATCCTAACTTCCAGTGTGGCTGTAGTTGGAGATAGTGCTTTTAAAGAGGTAGGAAGGTTAAATGAAGTCACGAGGTTGGGCCCTAATCCAATAGCACTGATATCCTTGTGGGGCTTCCCAGGTAGTACAGGGGTGAAATAATCTACCTGTCAATGCAAGAGACAATCCCCTGGAGAAGGGGAGGGCAAACTGCTTCAGTATTCCTGCTTGGAAAATTCCATGGTTAGAGGAGCCTGGTGGGATACAGTCCATGGAGTTGCAAAAGAGTCAGACAGAACAGAGCACACACACAACAGTAACAATGGCATGGATGTCCTTATGAAACAAGGAAGAGATTCTAGAGCTCTCTCACTTTCTCTGAAAGTGAAAGGAGGAAAGGCCAGTGTGAAGATGGCTGTCTGCAAGCCAGGAAAAGAGGCTTCATCAGGCACCAATGCTTCTGGTACTTTGATGTTAGACCTTGAGAACCGTGTGAAAACAAATTTCTGTTGTTTAGGCTACCTAGTCTGTGGTATTTTGTTATGGCAGCTTGAGCCGACTAACAGATATGTAAAGCATCTTTCAAGACAGTTGATATGCAGTATAAGTAAGATAGAAGCTTGGTACAAATGACCTTTTGTGACATGACATAAAAGTTCACATTGTTTGTAAATAAATAAATGAGTGAATAAACACATGAATAAGTGAATGTATTAGAGAATGAAATCAAAGTAAGTCTATGACAGATGTTGATGGCCTTGAAAGGACAGTTGAAAATTTAATTTTTGGTAGCAGGAAGCAACTACAGATTTTTACTTGGTGGTGAGGCATATGAACACTGTGTAGGGGGATTAAAATGTAAGCTGTTTATTGTTTTGACCTTGGGAGGAGAGAGGCTGAATCCAAAAGGGGTTACTAAAATCTATGGTGTGATGAGCACTTGGGCTGAAGGAAGAATAGTGTTGTAATAAAAAGGAAGGGAAGGATGGAAAAGCAACGGGAGGAATCATGGACGATTTTATAAGTATGTGAAGGAGGAACCAAATATGGATCTATTCCTTAAATCCTAACAGTACAGGGACAGTGACACAGAACTCAATTTTGCAAGTCAGTTTGGTGGAAAGAAAATATTTGAGTTGGAAAGAAAAGATTTGAGATGACAATTGGGTACATGAGGGAGAATGACTGGGAAACTGTGTATAAAATAAATAACAGGGTTCTGTTATATAACACAGGGAACTGTAGTCAAATCTCATAACAATCTATAGTGAAAAGGACATGAAAAAATAGATATATGGTGTGCACTCAGTCATGTCCACCTCTTTGCGATCCCATGGACTGCAGCCCATCAGGCTTTTCTCTCCATGGGATTTTCCAGGCAAGAATACTGGAGTGGGTTTCCATTTCCTACTCCAAGGGATTTCCCCCACCCAGAGATCAAACCTGCATCTCCTGTGTTTCCTGCATTATCAAGTGGATTTTTTATCACTGAGCAATCTGAGAAACCACATGTGTGTGTGTGTTGTGTGTGTAAGAATCACTTTACTGTACACCAGAAACTAACACAACATTGTAAATAACTATACTTCACAATTTTCTAGTAGTCCACAATGGAGTACTAGAGATATACATTATCTGTTAAACATCATTGTTTCCTTTAATACTGCCATAGTTTCTGTAACTGGACTATTGGACTTATGCATTAGTTCTTGGTTGAATTACTTTATCCATAAGAACTGGAAGGTTTGAAAAACTTTTAAATAATAGATTTTAAAAGATACAATAGTATTCAAAGTCAGTATAATTAAAATATTTCATTCATACTAAGTATGTTCTACATACTCAGAAACATAATACAATAAAATAATACATATCTAAATACAGTTGAACCTTGAACACAGGTTTGAACTGAGTCCACTTATATGTGGATTTTTAAAAAATGAATGTATATTCAGCCTTTTGTATATGTAGATTCCACATGGGCAGATCTGGCCAACCACCACTGGTCAAATCTGGGGATGAGAACTCAGAAGTACAGAGGGTCACTATGGGACTTGGCATCTGTGAATTTTGGTATCTGTGGCATTTCCTAGAACAAATCTTCCCTAGGATACTGAGGGAGAATTGTATTGATAGCAATATTTTTGGCATAGTCATTGTAAAAATAATTACCGATGTTAAAAGAGTGGTTACTGTACATCAGGCACTGTTATCATGCTTTATGAGTATAATTTCATTAATCCTTCAAACATCTTAATAGTAGATACTATTATTAACCTCGTATTACAGATGAGAAATCTAAGGCCCATAGAATTTAAATACCTTAAATAAAATCCATATTTTGTGCTATGGTAGACTGTATCCAGGGGCCATACCCTTAAACACGATGCATAGACAATGAAGTAGAAGTTAAACATGTATTTGAATACTTTTGTAGCCTATAGTATTAAAGAACCTCATGATTTATCAGTGTCATATCTAGATAGGGACTAATTTTATTACCTTTATGTAAGAAGTACCAGTATTATCAGCAATTGAGGATGAGTGGTATGCATTTTTTATCTTTAACAAGCCTAGACTATTTCTATAATTCAGAATATTATGACCCAAAAAAAGTTAAGTTGAGGGAGCATATATGTATGTGACATTTCTGAAAGGTCTGAGATTGTAAAAATATGGAGTTGTATAAAACAGATTAAGGGTTGATGCTTCTAGTGAAACAAATTGTTATAATTTTCCTATTAAATCAAATAAATTATTAATATATTAAAATTTGAAATGTGATATAGTGTTTTTTTAATTCCAAATACTTCCTCAACAGTGAGAAAATAGCTGAGCTAGTAGTTGTATATCCGCTGATGATGAGTTAGCCCATGAGGATGAACCCTGGTCCTGATGAGACATAATGCCAGTTGATGTTGTGATGCCCAAACATGACTCTGAATTTACCCATTAAAAACTAATGAGACCTAGAGGTTGAATTGCTGGGTCATATGGTAATTCTGTTCTTGGTTTATGGAGAAAGCCCCACACTGTTTTCCACAGTGGCTGCACCGGCTACAGTCCCACCAGCAGTGTATGAGGGTCTCCTCTTCTCCGCACCTTGCTAACATTTGTTATTTGTGTTCTTTACGAGGACAGCCTTTCTGACAGGTTTGAGTGATATCTCATTGTGGTTTTGATTTGCATTTCCCCAATGACTAGTGATATTCAGCATGTTTTCATACGTCCATTGACCATATGCATGTCCTCTTTAGAAAAATGTCTATTTACTTCTTCTGCCCAATTTTAATTGAATTGTTTGTTTTTTAATGTTGAATTGTATAAGCTGTTTATATATTGTGGATATTAACCCCTTATCAGTCCTATCACTTGAAAATATTTTCTCCTATTCTGCAGTTTTGTTGGTTTGGTAGAATATTTCATTTGTTATGCAAAAACTTTCAGGTTTAATTGGGTCCCATTTGTTTGTCTTTGCTTCTATTTCCTTTGTTTTAGGAGGCAGATCCAAAAAATATTGCTATGATTTATGTTGAAGAGTGTTCTACCTATACTTTTCTTTAAGAGCTTTATGGTTTCTGGTCTTACATTTAGGTCTTTAGCCAATTTTGAGTTTATTTTTTGTGTGTAGTATTAGAGAATGTTCTAAAATTTTTTCATGTAGCCATTCAGTTTTCCCATCATCATTTATCAAACAGACTGTCTTTTCTCAATTATATATTCTTGATTCCTTTGTCATGGGTTAAATGACCTTAAGTGTGTGGGTTTATTTCTGAGCTCTCTGTTCTGTTCTGTTTATCAATATATCTGTTTTGTTTAACCAGTATCATACTGTTTTGACTACTGTATCTTTGTAGTATAGTCTGAAGTCAGGGAGCATGGTTCCTCCAGCATGGTTCCTCCTCTGTTCTTCTCTCTCAGATTGTTTTGGCTATTTGCTGTCTTTTGTGTTTCCATACACATTTTATAATTACTTGCTCTAGTTGTGTGAAAAATGCAACTGGTATTTTGATAGGGATTATATTGTATATGTAGATTGCCTTGGATAGTATGGTTATTTTAACACAAAATTAATTCTTCCAACCCAAGAATGTGGTATATATTTCAATCTGTTTGTGCTGTCTTCACACTCTTTCATTAGTACAGATCATTTAAACACAATTTGATAAGATTATATGCACTCCAATTTTCATAGCAGCATTACTTACACTTGGCAAGTATGGAGGCAACCTATGTGTCCATCAACAGATGAATGGATAAAAAAGATGTGGAACAATGGAATACTACTCAGCCATTAAAAATAATAAAATCTTGCCATTTGCAACAACATAGTTGGTCTTGGAGGGTATTATGCTATGTGAAGTAAGATAGAGAATGAAAAATAATGTATGATATCACTTATATGTGGAATCTAAAAAAATGCAACCAGTAAATACAAGAAAAAGAAGCAGACTCACAGATATAGAAACTAAAAAAGTAGTTACCAGTGGGGAGAGGGAAGAGAAGAGGGGCAATATAGGGGTAGGGGATTAAGAGGTAGAAGCTAGTAGGTATAAAATAAGCTACAAGAATATATTGTACAACACAGGGAATATAGCCAATATTTTACAATAACTGAAAATGGAGTATAACCTTTAAACATTGTGAATCACTATACTCTACACCTATAACATATAATATTGTGCTTATTATACTTCAATAAAAAGAAAAGTATGAGATCTGCAGAGTTGAGCCATTAATAATAGCATGTATGCATGCTCAGGGGCTAAGTTATATCCAACTCCTTGTGACCCCATGTATTATAGCCTGCCAGACTCCTCTGACCACGGGATTTCCCAGGCAAGAATACTGGAATGGTTTGCCATTCCTCTCCAAATAATAACAGCATCTAGTTATAACTCATTAATGACAAAGAAAAAATATCCTCATTTGGATTTTGCTTATCTCTAACTAGGCCAGAAGTGAGAGTGGGGGAACTAGATGATTTTATGCCATTTATATTTCATCCTTTTGTTATCACACTCATTATTCTGTGGTATTTCTCAGGATACTAAATTTGGACACTTTTGCATTCAAAACTACCTTTGACCAATTGATTTCTTTACATTTCTTTTGCTCCAGGCTATCATAGGTGTCATCATCCATATTTTTTTCCCTCTTCAGCTCCCTTCTTCTCTATTTCCAAGACCAAAGCGTTCCTCTTCTCCTTCACACCTAGAAGAGTACCATTCTCTCTAAGGCTTCCATTCAAGGTGACTCATTCTCAAACATTTGCACTTGAATCTGAAATAATTTTATCATAACATCTCCTCAATAAAAGTGGTACCCTCCTTATAAATATTCTTATACAAAATACAAATTGAATTATGCATACTATATATATATAAACAATTCTTTCTCATGTAGAATACTTATGTTTAAATTATATGTATGTGTGTATATACATATACATATATGTGTATATTTCTTCCACAAAGGAGGAAGTTTATTCAGTACTGGAGTTAAGTGACTTTCTCAAAGTATAAACATGATAGGTACAAAGCTGGCATACAAAATCAGAGCATCAGACTAAGAATTTATTACTTACTTTATTTTTTATCAGTATTTTAAATATAAATGTTATTGCATCATTTTATATTCATGATATTAAGAAATCTCCGTGAGGTTTTTATGAAGTAGTAGAGTGCAAGTTGCCAGGCCTCATTTTTCTGCTAACCAAGAGCTAACATAAATTGCCATGAGGTGAAATATTGATTGTGCATAAGCAAAATATTGATTATGTATACTTCTCCACATACAGAGAATATGAAATATCTAGGTATCTAAATTCTATCAAGGTAGATTCTTTTGAAAGGTGATTCTCTTTAAGAAAAAATAAGAACAGACTTTGAGAAACATTATGTACTCAAGTAAGTAGAAAATATATATTTGTCACTTAAAGTCAAGTAAGTTACATTAGTCAAGACTAAATTGCAAACCACAGAAACCTAAGGTAAAGCAGTTCAGGAATGAGGGAAATATATTGGTAGGACTATGGAAATTCACACAGCTGTTCCACTGGTTGGGTGGTGTGGCTAATTGGAACTTCTAAAACTCTACACTCTCCATCTTTCATGTCTTCTTTCTGCCTTATTTTTCTTAGATCAACTTCTTCTGCATGATTGGAAATGTAATAGTCTGTACACTCTATATCTCTTGGCTTTGCTATTAGAGTGACATTTTAATATTTAAAGTCGGAAAGTTGTAAGAGTAATATTCTGATTTTTTTAAGAGGTAATCACCTTTAAGTCAAGGAGATATTGAAGAGAGGCAGGGTCACTTAGCACAAATATGGGTACTGGGGTCCCAATTCTGCACATTAGGAAAATACATTAAAATAGAATAGAAAGTTCAGCTGCACATAACAAATACTCTTCCCTCTTTTGAGATACTATAAGAGGGAAGAGGGAAATTTTTTAAAATATAATACAGAAAAGTCACCATAGAGACTAAGTTTATGAATTCAATTATGTAGATGTATTCAAAACCATCTTGGTTTGGAGGTTGGTCGTGGAGTGGATATTTGTGTGTAGAGTAGCACAAGAAATGCAGTATTCCCTGAAGTCATTAAATAAGCTGATCGTTTTGTAGAATTTCCTCACACCACATTGGTCAGACCCCTAACTCAGGCTATGTAACTCAGATTGACAGCACTCTCAGTAGTAAAAGGTATTACGATTGCAATTGAATTGGAGCTCTGTGATTAATTCCCCTAAAATTTTGAAGAGGAGAAATCAGCCTGAATCATCACATGAAACACAAACACTAAAAGGCAATTCATTCAGAAGCTGCAAGTGCTCGGCAAAAGATGGAGTTAATTAACCTGACCAGATACTCAGCAAAGAGAGCTAATGTGACTAACTCAGGCCCTCAAAGGAATATCAATTTCTTCAGCTAGGAAACTCACTAGCTTTCCCATGATTGTTGTAGTTATGCCAGAACATAAGAGTATGTCTACCTCCTTGTTCTTCTCCTTTGCTGTTACTCACTCTCTTATGTGCTTGCCAGCGTTTAAAACTAATGTTTATAACTGCCTTAATTCCCCATAAACTAAAAATGTAATAAGATACTGCAAAATACAGTTCTTTCTTTAGTGATGTATTGGGTGGAGCAGGGTTTGATATTCTCAGTCAGCCGTTTATAGCCAAAATTATGCAAGCCCTTTTTGGCACTGGATTGAAGGCATGATGAATGGGGGCAATGGACAAGCAAAACAGAAAAGCAATTTTTCCTATATGAAGGCTTTGCTGTTTTAGTCATAAATAGCCTAACTAAAATTATAGCACATATTAGGGAAATGAAGAGTGAATAAGTGAAAAAGTTTGGTTTCCATATTTCATTTTTTCACCATTATTATCATTTATTTGTTTGTGAAGTGATGACAGGTATTTGGCTTTATTCAAGCTATTAGAGAAGACAGAGTTCCTGCCCTCACAACTTCCTATTCAAAGTGCGCAAATTCAGGAAGCAAGATGTGGTTTGATTTATACAGGGATGAGGTATTTTCCCCCCCAAAGTGTGACATTTTTTCTGCTAATTTTTCTCTACTTAAAGGAGGGAATAATGAATGGAAAAAGAAAAAACAGAAAGGAAGAAAAACAAAAGGAAAAAAAAAAGACTTCTGAGGATAAGTGGAGAATCATTAGCAGAAATTCATTTCATTTGACTGTTATAAACCAATAAAAAGCATTGCAATATCAAACATGCCTAAATTTGATGAAATGAAATTCATATTTTAAGGTAAAATGAGAAAAATTTAAACATAAAAGTTTTATCTGTTTGTTTGGGCCTCCTCTTTCCCCTTTGTGTGTATTGTGCACGTGTATTGTACATTAACCAGACCTCCTCAAAAGTAGAAATATCTGCTCAACCATAAAGATCAACTTTTCCTTTTCTGGCACTGGCTATGTAACCCTTCAAAAGTTAACATTACTTATCTATGACCTTATTAATGTTACCAGTGTATTATTTGTATTCTATTTGTTCTACAAAATTATTGTTTCTTGCTTTCCCAAACATGTGACTGGGCCTCCAACAAAAATGATGACTAGATGACTTGGAACTATTGACCGAATGTATACTTTTATACCTAGAGGAGGAAATGCAACCCACTCTGGCATTCTTGCCAGGATAAACCCATGGACAGAGGAGCCTGGTGGGCTATAGTCCAAAGGGTCACAAACAGTCAAACACAACTAAATGACTGAGCACATACATACTTCTAAAGATCAATGATAATAATCGTGTAACTATAGATAAGGAAGAAGAAACAAGAGAGAACCATTTCTTGGACTATAACAAACTAGCGACACAGGTGGTACAGAGGCTTTTAAATATTGTTAACAGGGCCTAGTCAAGTAATAGCACAGTGAGTGGCCCATCAATGAAATCCTCGCCTGACATGGGATGAGCATTCTTAGCACCGAGAGACAAACTGGTCATGATTAAATGCCTCCCAAACCTCGGTTAAAATTAAAACCAAAATAGGGGTGGAGGTTGTGAAATAGGGAATATTGTTCACCATCCCATTCCACAACAACCAAGCCATTAGCCACTGTAATTGCTTATTTGCAGTATATCCTGAAATAAATTCAAAATCTGGGGTAAATATCAGGATGAGGCATTTTGTGCTTTTGCAAAACTGGCAGAACTGGCTCTCAGATAGTCAGATGTTTTCAGGAGAAAATGAACCCAGTTATTAACCCAGTTTCTTGCATCTTCCATTCTTTAAAAAGCACTAAAAGCATTAACTTAGATATCTGTCCCTCATGAATAGCAGTCATCTTCTACCAAGATGTGCACTTGATTGCAGGTACCCCTTTGCCAAAATCACATTTATACTGGCCTCCTCTGCTTATTTCTTAGAAACAGTCTCCAGAGATATCTGAAAGACTATCTCTTGGGTTATAATCCTCAGGTTGGCTTGACTAAAAATTTCCATTTCTTTCTTAGATTGACTACTGATTAATTTTTGTCAACATTAATAAATATCCTATTTTACTAGGCAACAATGTCAGCAAGTCTTCTGAACAAGAATATCAAGTCACTTGGACAGAGATCTTATAATGGACAGAAAGGAAGGAAAGGAAATTTTAAAAATAAACACAAATTTTTGTCACATAAATAAAATATAAAAGCCTCAACTCTCAGACTGAAAGTCTGTCCATGAATTATGTTCTTTTAAAGACCAAAAGAAACTACTGGCTTACCAATAATTTTTCATTATGTCATTTATAGAGGAAAAGAAAGGACAAAACTTTTTTTCCTGGACTTTCCACACTAAAGTCTTTCTAAAAACTTCCAATAATATTGTTATCATTCCTGTGGAAAATAGAATGAACACCCTGAAACTGTGCTTTTGAATTTGCTTACAATTAGTAGTGATTGATTGTAGGCATATTTGATAAATCGTCTTTGGTGCAGAGACAAAATAAATATTGATGCTTCCAATCCAATGCACAGATGGGAAATAAAGCCAGAAAAGACAGCTTCCAAACCTTCCCTATAGCACTTGAATTATGTTTTAAAAGACTTTATCATCCTACTTTAAAAGTTCTGTAGGGGAAGTTTGCATTTTACTTTTCAGAGATTATGTACATGAGGTTACCCAGAGTCTAAGAAAATCCTTGTGCAAAGATGTTCCATTTTGGTTTACTGCATTTTTCTTTTTTTTTTTTTGGCAAACTTTTGCAACTTGTCAGCATTACAAAATATGACAGTTTCCAAAGTATAGGCTGCCAGAAGGACAACAGGAAATACCCACTACAATGAAAAGGGTTTATGGAGTTTAAAAACTTATTCTCCAGGAGCAGAAAAACTGATCTTCTTCACAGGCAAATATGAAACATTTTGCAGTTAGAAAAAACTATGCTTCCTTTTTTCTCATAATTATTTCAAACAGCTCTAGTAGAAAGATACTCCATGCACTCAAGGAAAATCAGCAAACAGTTATGGCAAACCACATGACTTTCTTCAGGATGAAAGCATTTTAAAGTGAAAGACCAGGAAAGCTGATGACTAAAAATAAATTTACATACATATTTCTTTGATAAAACAGAACTTTTATAGTTATATATTACTCCTGTGTGCACTCTCACTGTTAAAATACCATTATTCTTTTTTTGTTCTTGTTCTCTCCCGGGTATATTTAAGATAACTCTCTTGCAGGTGTACATTTTAAAAACTCCATTTTTAAATTTCCTTTAATTTTCAAATTTATAGACATCTACAAGATGAATTTGAACAGCCAGGATAAATAGAAGTATTCTTTTAAGTAAGTTCAATAGTTACATCCAATAGAAAGAAGGGTCTGCCAGGAAGAAAGGCCCTTAATCTATTTCCCAGCCAAAAGAAAACATCACCAGTCAAAACTATTCCCAGACCAGCAAGAACAAAGTTCTTCATTCACAAAGTGAAAGACGCCAAGGACAACCAGAATGTTTATTGAAATCCGAGGGATAGCTTTGATTGCAAAACGTTCAATCTTTTTAAATGGAACTAAAATTTACTTTGTAGATAGCTGCAACTTATTGAAATCAGGAAGAGATACACATATTCACTATCCTCTCATGAAATGTCTTTATGTACTTAATATTTACTTTAATTTTAAAATAAAACATGGTCTATATATTAAAGTCCAGTTCTTATGCTTTTTTTTTTCATAAAATCACATCCTTTGTGCAACCCACTTCAGAAATGTATCACATGAAAACTCTTTGTTCTAATCCAAGACTTTTTTCTTTTATTGTTTCTAAAATCAGTTTCATGGATATTAAGTCATGTTTATCTCACTCACACACACACACAAAATGCCAGGCTGTTTGGCATAGTGTATTCAGGGAAGGGTAATTAACCAAGTGAAATCTAACTGAATCAGTTAAGTGTGAAGTACTTAATCAGGAAAGATAATCAGAAACTGTTGAAATCTTTAAATGCCTTTCAAGGAACTTGGATTTATTCCACAGGCAATACAATAGCATTTCTATTTGGAGTGTGTGTGTGTGTGTGTGCGCGCGTGTGTGTGTGTGAGTGATGGGTTGAGAGGAGTAGGATTTCGGTGGGAGATAGCATGACCAGAGGGCTTCCCTGGTAGCTCAGCTGGTAAAAAATCTGCCTGCAATGCCGGAGACCTGGGTTCAATCGCTGGGTTGGGAAGATCCCCTTAGGAGTGCATGGCAAGCCACTCCAGTATTCTTGCCTGGACAATCTCTATGGACAGAAGAGTCTAGCAGGCTACAGTCCATGAGGTTGCAAAGAGTTGGACATGACTAAGGACAGCACAGCATGACCAGATCTATGTTTTATTAAGGTCATATACTAACAATGTAATAAATGGGCAGGAGAGGTGAAAGAGTAGAGTCTTGGATAATAGTTAATAAGTGATTTTTACTGAAATAGTCAAGTTTAAAATGATGAAGTACTGAAATCAAAAGGATGGAGAGAGGAAAGGGAATTGAATAGCATTGAATGTGAGATTGATAAGGTATTGTGATTTTTTTGGATGTAGAGGTTAAGGCAAAGGATATGACAAAGATTTTAAAGTGGGGAGTTGGAAGAAGTGTTACCCTAATATAGAAAGTAGGTATGGAGAGACAAACTGGTGTTGAGGAAATTGATGAATTCTAAGAAGTATATTTCAGTCAATATTATTAGTAGTAGTTTATTGGAAGATAAAGGTAAGGCAACTTTCAAGTTGTTAACACCTTCTTGTTACCATTTCCCTACAATGAGAGACCAACCCATCACGTGCTGCATGGTAAATTGCTCAGTCTTGTCCAACTCTTTATGGCACTATGGACTGTAGTTCATGAGGTTCCTCCAGCCATGGGATTCTCCAGGCAAGAATACTGGAATGGGTTGCCATTCCCTTCTTCAGGGGATCTTCCCAACCTAGGGATCAAACCCAGATATTCTGCACTGGGGGCAGATTCTTTACCATCTGAGCCACCAGGGAAGCCCAAATGGTAAACAAGAGAGATGCTTAATTAGTAGAACTGGTGTAGATGGAATGTATTAGATCTCAGAACAGAAGAGTAGTCTAGCTAAAAACAAACAAACAAAAAAAAATGACAGTAATTTTTTAAAAAATATATCATTACATCCTAAAAGTCCATAATGTCCTCTCTAAAGTTAGCCTTTGACTCCTCAATTATACCAATCGTTAAGATCAGAGAAATGCATAAAATGAAAACTACAGTTGAGCATTTTTAAAAAGAAATCTTGGCCAATAAAATATTAACATGTGGAAATAGTTGATTAAAGTCTTTCTTTTGACTATATAGTTGTTCATAAGAGGCTGCTTCTTTGAAAGAACTGCTTAGAAGAGAAGCAATTGAAAGGATGTTTGATAGATCTATGAGTAGTAAACTAGGTAATGTTATGTAACATTTGTCAATTTCGAGGAACAAAATCACTGCTATCTACATATATTCACTTTCTAAAGAATGAGTCTTAGTGTCTCAAATCTGTTGACTATCACAGCTGAGTATTTTCTCAATACCTATTGAGAATGTAGAAGAGATGTAGGTATATAGACATTGTTATTATTTTGGAAGGCTAGACTCGTGTTCAATATATGACTGTCCCTAAGTTAACACATGGGATGTGACTATAATAGAAGACTTTATAGGAGCCAGAGAATATACAGTAGTGAACAGTAAAATCAATCATTTTGTTTCCATTTTATGCAGGAAAGTTGGCTATATTTTAATGACTGTCTAGTGGAAAGAAAAGGAATAGGAACAGAGTTCTGGTGTTGCCAATACACCAAAATACATCTCAATTATTTGTAACTTGAAACCCAGATTTAATTGAGACACTATTCTGAGGGGAAATATAAATATGTCTACTAGAAATAATAAGTGAAAAAAATACTATAGTCACATGCAAAAAATGTTTACAATGGCATACTTACATAGTGAACAAAATTAGGGAATATTAAATGTCTATGTCAAAGCAGAAAACAACAGAGATCATTTTTTTAGTCAAAGAAAAAGACATGTCTTTTTTCTGTAAACTCAAATGGGATAAAATCAATTAAATTTAAAAGTGAAATAACATAAGAAGTACTAATAACCTTAATCTGAAACACACAATTTCCAAACATCTTGTCTCATCAACATATTTTTTATTATTTGTTATGTTACATTTGGAGCTGAAAATTTCTGGAAATAAATGCATTCATTTAAACAAAATTTTTTTATTGAAATGTAGTTGATTTACTCAATGCATCTATTTATTCATTATGTTAACCAATATGTAGTGAGATGTGTTAAAGGTACAATACACAGGCACTAGAAATACAATAATGGAAGAGATCACATCTCATCTGCAAGATTCTGATTTAATAAGGTGCTTCTTGACCTGTGTTCTACATAGAACTGATTCTAAGAAAAATAATGACAAATATTTTGAGAAGAGTATTTCATCAAATAAATTTGGAAAAAAATGTTTTCATGCACCCTCTCAAAGTGGGTTTTCTCACATGTGGATTAGCATCTTCTTTAGGAACTAGGTTTCAAAAGGTAAAAATAAGAATACCCAAGATGACCCTTAAAAATCTCCTAAATCTTCTACAGGATACAATATACATGACTACATTTACAGGTCATGTTGGAGGATAACATGTAGTCTAACCCCACTGCACTGTTTTCTTCATAAAATATTTGGTTTGAACTTAGAAGCCTAATTGTGTTCAAAATATGCAGCTTTAAACACTAGTTTCACATTCAACATTGCCAGATGCTCCCTTATTGAAAAACGCATGGCAGTTTAGACAGGTTCAGCCAAAAGTAAATTCCTATCTCCTTCCTCCATTTTATTCTGGAACAAATGGAAAGGGTCAGTAGGTGGAATCATTTACAATTTTTTTTTTAACATCTGTTTATCTACTTTAAAATGTTGAAATCTTGCAAGTTGTATTTTTAATGAGATTTCTCTTTTTTAAGATTTCCCTTTAATAAGAGGATTTCTGCTGTGTAACATATTTTATGATCTTACGTGACCATGGAATTTGTGTGTGTGTGTAGCACTTAGTCATCATTCTTACACATAGTGTCCCATAGAGCTCACTTACTTTAATGAGCAAAGCCAAAGACTTTAATCAACATGGATTTGGTAAGAAATAGTAAAGAGAAAAAAAAAAACTAGAGATACTACGTTTTATATTTATTCACAGTTATAAACAATTTTAACACTCTGCATTATATTAAATTCCTTTGGAAGTTGTCTTAGAATTAAAATATATAATTGTTGAACAGTTCAGTCACTCAGATGTGTCCGATTCTTTGTGAACCCATGGACTGCAGTATGCCAGGCCTCCCTGTCCATCACCAACTCCCGGAGCCTACACAAATTCATGTCCATAGGGTCAGTGATGCCATTCAGTATCTGATCCTCTGTCATCCCCTTCCCCTCCCACCTTCAACTTTCCCAGCATCAGGGTCTTTTCCAATGAGTCGGTTCTTTGCAGCAGGAGGCCTAAGTATTGGAGTTTCAGCTTCAGCATCAGCCCTTCCAATAAACATTCAGGACAGATTTCCTTTAGGATTGACTGGTTGGATCTCCTTGCAGCCCAAGGGACTCTCAAGAGTCTTCTCCAACACCACAGTTCAAAAGCATCAATTATTTGGCACTCAGCTTTCTTTATAGTCCAATACTTACATTCATACATGACTACTGGAAAAACCATAGCTTTGAATAGATGGACTTTTGTTGGCAATGTCTCTGCTTTTTAATATGCTTTCTAGTTTGTTCATAACTTTCCTTTCAAGGAGTAACCATCTTTTAATTTTACCAGCTGCAGTGATTTTGGAGCCCCCCAAAATAAAATCTCTGTTTCCATTGTTTCCCCATCTTTTTGCCATGAAGTGATGTGACTGGATGCCATGATCTTAGTTTTCTGAATGCTGAGTTTTAAGCCAGCTTTTTCACTCTCCTCTTTCACTTTCATCAAGAGTCTCTTCAGTTCCTCTTCACTTTCCGCCATAAGGGTGGTGTCATCTGCTTATCTGAAGTTATTGATATTTCTCCTGACAATCTTGATTCCAGCTTATGCTTCATCCAGTCCAGCATTTTTCATGATGTACTCTGCATATAAGTTAAATAAGCAGGGTGACAATATACAGCCTTTCCCGATTTGAAACCAGTCTGTTGTTCCATGTCTAGTTCTAACTGTTGCTTCTTGACCTGCATACAGATTTCTCAGGAGGTAGGTCACATGGTCTGGTTTTCCCATCTGTTTTAAAATTTTTCCACAGTTTGTTGTGATCCACACAGTCAAAGGCTTTGGTGTACTCAATAAAGCAGAAGTAGATGTTTTCCTGGAACTCTCTTGCTTTTTCGATGATCCAATGGATGTTGACAATAGCTTGAACATCTGGAAGCTCACAGTTCATGTACTATTGAAGCCTTGTTTGGAGAATTTTGAACATTACTTTGCTAGTGGGTAAGAGGAGTGCAATTGTACAGTAGTTTGAATATTCTTTGGCATTGCCTTTGTTTGGGATTTGGATGAAAACTTACCTTTTCCAGTCCTGTGGCCACAGCTGAGTTTTCCAGATTTGCTGGCATACTGAGTGCAGCACTTTCACAGCATCATCTTTTAGGATTTGAAATAGCTCAACTGGAATTCCATCACCTCCACTAGCTTTGTTCATAGTGATGCTTCCTAAGGTCCACTTGACTTCACATTCCAGGATATCGGGCTCTAGGTGAGTGATCACACCATTGTGATTATCTGGGTTGTGGAGATCTTTTTTGTATAGTTCTTCTGTGTATTCTTTCCACCTCTTCTTAATATCTTCTGCTTCTGTTAGGTCCATACCATTTCTGTCCTTTATTGTGCTCATCTTTGCATGAAATGTTCCCTTGGTATCTCTAATTTTCTTGAAAAGATCTCTAGTCTTTCCCATTCTGTTGTTTTCCTCTATTTCTTTTCATTGATCACTGAGGAAGGCTTTCTTTTATCTCCTTGCTATTCTTTGGAACTCTATTCAAATGGATATATCTTTTCTTTTCTCCTTTGCCTTTAGCTTCTCTTCTTTTCTCAGCTATTTGTAAGGCCTCCTCAGACAAACATTTTGCCTTTTTGCATTTCTTTTTCTTGGGAATGGTCTTGATCACTGCCTCCTGTACATTGTACGAACCTCTGTTCACAGTTCTTCAGAAGAAACTGTTGAACAATTTCAGCAAAAAAATAACTGAGTTTAACTTTAAAAACTAAACCTTTCCAGTTTAGCAAATGTTGATCTCAAAACCTTGAAAACTGAAAAACATAATCACCAGTCTATAAAATACAAGCACCAGAGGTGAAATTAAAATCACAAAGTATTATTTAGGAATCCAATAAGTAGGCACCTAGGAAGTATGCTTAGGGAAGATATAGAAAGTGATGAATCTCTCTGTCTTATATATTTTGGTCCATATAAGCAAGATACTCATAATAATGGCCACAAGTTTATCCATCTTAGTACTGGTTCCCCCGTGCTTCCCTCAATGCCTTTATTATCAGCATTAACAGAAAAAATTCTCCATGTATATTTGATGAAAATAAAAATAATACATATATTCAATGGTTCTATCAGGCTTTTACCTAATCTATATTATCACAGCAACAAAATAATTTTACTCTTAAATATAAATATATATGTATATATATATTGTGTTTTCATGTTTTTCCAAATTTGGCACTGATATGATATTAACTTATACTATTTGATTTGTCATACTATCCAGCCTCTTAGGAAGTGTCACCTAGGTCGATAATGTTACTCAAATAAACATATTTGATCATATATAGCAGTTAAATAAGAAAAATGAGAATACTAAAAAAGCGGATTCTTTGGGCAGGTGAGAAGACTTTCTCAAGGGAAGAACAATTACCAAGATATGCATATTAATTATTCCTTTGATGTGTCATAAATTCAGAAGAGACAATATGAGCAACTGACACCTTAGCACTAATTAATTTATCAGATCAATTTGTCTCACACACATAAAGGCCATAAAGGAATTGACAAAGTACTGGCTAATTTGGGGGAGGCTTCCTCAGTGACTCAGTGATAAAGAACCCACCTAGATGTAGGTTTGATCCCCGAGTAGAGCCCCTCGAAAAGGAAATTGCAATCCACTCCAGTATTTTTGCCTGGGAAATACCAGGCAGGAGTCTGGTGGGCTACAGTCCACAGGGTTGCAAGAGAGTCAGGCAAAACTTAGCAACTAAACAACAACAGGCTAATTTTAAGTGGTAGAAAGAGCTTAAGGAATGTGATCAAGAAGGAAAGAAGATAGGAAGTGCAAGCGCTGAAATTAGCACGTATACATTGAGAACCCAGTATAGAATAATGGGATAAAATGAAGGAGAAAATAATAGAAGATAGTGAAATGCTGAGTTAAAATGCATGTTCTTTGTAATTTTCATTGGTTTACACTCTGAAATGGGAGGTACCTGTTCTAATTATCTACCTAGCAGTCATTAATGTTTACTTTTAGGTTAAAAAATATTAAAAAGGAGCATGTCATAAACTTTGGGTCACACTTCTATACCACTCGACTTTTATTGAACTAATCACAACAAAGTCACTATTATGAATTATTACAATAGCCATTTTATCAAAACTATAACCATATGCCATTGCATTAAGATAAAAACATAGTGATATTTACCCTGTCCTGATGGAATATATATAAATTTCATGCCTGCTATGTTGAATTGATTAGTCTATGAATTGCCAAAGTAAAATAACTTATCTTAGGCATGATATAATTATATGTGGTGATTCTAACTCTTCTATATGAATGAAATTTGCCTAAAATATCAATAGACTTTAAAATTATCTGAAAGAAAAATAAAAACAAAACACTTTAAAAGCTACACAGTCTGGCTAAGTTAAGAAGTAAATAGTTAATTGACAATAATGAAATAAAATAAGCAATCTATGAACAGAGATATTAGAATAAACTAAGCATTCAA
The DNA here is from genome assembly GCA_024291935.2 of Okapia johnstoni. Classification (NCBI taxonomy): domain Eukaryota; kingdom Metazoa; phylum Chordata; class Mammalia; order Artiodactyla; family Giraffidae; genus Okapia; species Okapia johnstoni. Next base: position 28,225,570 of record CM044309.1, read on the forward strand.
TTCTCTGTTTGCTTTTTTTTTTAAAAACTCATTTGATGTGCATATGGGACATAAAGGCCACTGCTTATAAAGTGAAAAAGCATAACATTTTATAAAACATTTGCAATTAGAAAATAAATGTTTCCTGTGTATAACTACAGCAGTCCGAAAATATAAAGACTAATTTGAAGGTTAAATTATTTGGTAACAAATGCAACTGAATAAATATCAATCAGATAAGAAGAAACTTTATTATCTTAGGGATCAATATAAAGAAAAATGAAAGTAAAACTTAGCTAGGCTATGGTTTCCACCTAGTGATTCAAATACTACTTCAGGTATTACTGAGAAGGTATTTTGTAGATGTGATTAATGTCCATAGTCATTTGACTTCAAGTAAGGAAGGTTATCTAAGTAAATGCTGTGCTGTTCTTAGCTGCTCAGTCGTGTCTGACTCTTTGCGACCCCATGGACTGTTGCCCATGAGGCTCCTCTGCCCTTGGAATTCTCCAGGCAAAAATACTGGAGTGGATTGCCATGCCCTCCTCCAGGGGAATCCTACCAACCTAGGAATTGATCCCAGGTCTCCTGCATTGCAGGCGGATTCTTTACCATCTGAGTCACCAGGGAAGCCCATATAGATAAACAGATGAGCCTAATTCAGTCACTTTCAAGTCCTTAATTTTATACTGAGTCTTTCTTGATGAAGAGGAAATTCTACCTGTTGCTAGAAATGTCAGCTCATGCTAAGAATGCCAACCTCCCCTTTCTAATGATCTATCCCTATGCATTTTGGACTTCCTAGTCCCCATTGTCATATAAGCCAACACCGTGCAATTAACATTTTAATATATATCCATCCTACTAATTCTATTCTCCAGTTGAACTCTAATTCAAAAGATAAAACATATTGTAAAAAATACATAATTTTAGAATATTGTTTTAACCCAATCTATGAATTTATTGCAATAGCAATAATAAAGTTGGAATTTATTATAAACAATATAGCAATTTATGATTTCACATTGGAGATATAGATAACTGCAAACAGCATTACTAGGGCCACTAGAATTTGAAGGGAGGAAGCTGGAGAAACTTCAAATTAATCATTTTTCTTAAAACCATTTGAAAATCACAGTGATGGGGCAAAGGATTCATCCAAAAATCTCAATAAAGAGAGGTGACTAAAAGAAATTGCAGAACTATAATTGTAGCATTTGCTAACTTCGGCCAGACTTGAAGCCGGTATTATGTAAGTTAGTAATAATAGTACAGAACCAAATTTGGCTCACAGTAAAGCCAATTTACTTACAAAGCATTGTGGTGAAGAGAAGTGCAGCATTTATTTCAGGGCGCCAGGACAGGTAGTGCTTAAAAGATCCAAACTTAGGATAAGGGAGCGCAGTTGTGGAATGCATGATTAGCTCGTGAACATTCTTCTGATTGGTTGGTGGTGAGGCAATTGGGAGTCAATGTCATCAACCATCTGGTTCCAACCAGTCAGGGTCTAGTGCGTGCTTGTAGGCAGCATGCAGTTAACTTCTCTCACCTGGTAGGGTTTTGGTATCTGCAAAACAGCTCAAAGGACATGGCTCAGAATATTATCTATAGTCCTTGAAGAGGAGCTAAAGGGCCTTGACTTTGTTTAATGGTTAAATTATTATTATCTTATTTTGCTTGACTATTGTCCATTCTTTCTATCTTTTCTCACTTCTCTGGTTATATTTACTTTTTGGAACTCAGGGAAGGCCTCGGAGGCTACAGGTTTTCTACAGACCATAGGCAGGCGGAGGACTTGGGTGGGCATGGAGTCTGTTCTGGGAAGGCCCCATAGGATCCTACTCAGCTACAACAATATTCAACCAGAATTATTTATCAAATTGCTAAAGCCTGGGTGTGGGTTAGCATAAGGGTGTGAAAACCCTGGGGACACCCATGGAGATGGGGATACATTTTTTTACAGCCCTTTCCTTAGAGAACCCAATCAAGTATTCACAGTTCAGTTCAGTTCAGTTGCTCAGTCATGTCTGACTCTTTGAAACCCCATGAGCTGCAGCACGCCAGGCCTCCCTGTATATCACCAACTCCCGGAGCCCACCCAAACCCACGTCCATTGAGTTGCTGATGCCATCCAACCATCTCATCCTCTGTCATCCCCTTCTCCTCCTGCCCTCAATCTTTTCCAGCATCAGGGTCGTTTCAAATGGGTCAGCTCTTCGCATCAAGTGGCCAAAGTATTGAAGTTTCAGCTTCAGCATCAGTCCTTCCAATGAATATTCAGGATTGATCTCCTTTAGGATGGACTGGTTGGATCTCGTTGCAGTCCAAGGAATTCTCAAGAGTCTTCTCCAACATCGCAGTTCAAAAGCATCAATTCTTCTGTGCTCAGCTTTCCTTATAGTCCAACACTCACATCCATACATGACCACTGGAAAAACCATAGCCTTGATTAGACAGACCCTGGTTGACAAAGTAATGTCTCTGCTTTTCAATATGCTGTCTAGGTTGGTCATAACTTTCCTTCCAAGGAGTAAGTGTCTTTTAATTTCATGGCTGCAATCACCACCTGCAGTGATTTTGGAGCCCAGAAAAATAAAGTCCGTCACTGTTTCCACTGTTTCCCCATCTATTTGCCATGAAGTGATGGGACTGGATGCCATGATCTTAGTTTTCTGAATGGTGAGCTTTAAGCCAACTTTTTCACTCTCCTCCTTCACATTCATCAAGAGGCTCTTTAGTTCTTCTTCACTTTCTGCCATAATGGTGGTATCATCTGCATATCTGAGGTTATTGATATTTCTCCTGACAATCTTGATTCCAGCTTGTGCTTCCTCCAGCCCAGCGTTTCTCATGATGTACTCTGCATATAAGATAAATAAGCAGGGTGACAATATACAGCCTTGATGTAATCCTTTTCCTATTTGGAACCAGTCTGTTGTTCCATGTCCAGTTCTAACTGTTGCTTCCTGACCTGCATACAGGTTTCTCAAGAGGCAGGTCAGGTGGTCTGGTATTCCCATCTCTTTCAGAATTTTCCACAGTTTATTGTGATCCACACAGTCAAAGGCTTTGGCATATTTGTAAGGTCTCCTCAGACAGCCATTTTGCTTTTTCGCATTTCTTTTTCTTGGGGATGATCTTGATTCCTGTCTCCTGTACAATGTCACAAAGAAATAAGGTATTCACAGAGAAATAAGGTAAACTTAAATAAAGTTTGTGCCTGGGGGAAGGAAACTTAAGCTGATGCAGAAATACCCTAAGACCATCTCCTAGAAGGAAGGTCTTAGTCTGTTGGGAGAAAGGCAACAAAACCATACATAGCCTGATGGCTTTTCTGGAAACCCTCTGCAGCTGGGTGAGGAGAACAAGAGAAAAAAAAGCTTAACACCAGGGAAAGACCCAGCATAATTATGCAAGGGTGGACAGCAACACCTGTGAAGACCACACGCTCAATACCAGGTTCATGCCTACCTCAGATTGAAGTTTAATCAGGGTATCAGATAAAGCCTCCTACTGCTGCTGCTGCTGCTGCTGCTGCTGCTGCTGCTAAGTCGCTTCAGTCGTGTCCAACTCTGTGTGACCCCAGAGACGGCAGCCCACCAGGCTCCCCCCATCCCTGGGATTCTCCAGGCAAGAACACTGAAGTGGGTTGTCATTTCCTTCTCCGACGCATGCAAGTGAAAAGTGAAAGTGAAGTCGCTCAGTCGTGTCCAACTCTTAGTGACCCCATGGACTGCAGCCTACCAGGCCCCTCCGTCCATGGGATTTTCCAGGCAAGAGTACTGGAGTGGGTTGCCATTGCCTTCTCCAAACCCTCCTAACCCACTACCAATCTAAGGAGTGCTGAGTAAAAATAATACTGAAACAAGGATTCACTCTAGGAAGCAGTGCAAACAGAAGACACCAAGCCAATTTCGGAAACACAAGCCAGGTAAGGCTTTTCAAATCCTGTTGAGTTACAATATTTGTTATTCAAAGGATACTGTTAAGAAAACAAAAAGACAACGTATAGACTGGGAGAAAATGTTTGCAACTAATATATTCTGTTAAAGAATTTTATCAAGAATTAAAAAATAACACCTAAAACTCAACATCATGAAAACAAATGATTCCTTTTAAAAATAAAATACCCAATTCTAAAGACACTTTATCAAAAAATAGAAATGGCAAATATGGTATGATAAGCACATGAAATGATGCTCAATATTAGGTAAATGTTATTCAAGTAAAACCTAATTAAGACCATAAATACTTAACACTATACACTATTAAAATCATTTTTAAAATTTTTAAATGACAATATATCATACTAAGGAGGATGCAGAGCAATAGACATTATTATTCACCTATGGCAGAAATGCAAACATGGTAAAGCTATTTTGGGAACTATAAGGCAGTTTATTATAAAATAAAACATATAGTTATTACTTAGTCTACTTATTCCTTGTTTTTACTCAAATGAATTTAAATTTTATCTTCACATAAAAGCCTGTATGTGCACTGTCATAACTGCTTTATTCATAATTGTAAAAAACTGGAAACAACAAGGTATTTTTAAACAGGAGAATGAAGAAACAGACTGTGGTTCATCCATACAATGGAATAGTAGTCAGGAATAAAAATAGGTAATTATCTATTTATGCAGCAACATGAATGAATTTCAAATGTATCTGGCTAAAAGAAAGATGCCAAACCCTCAGCTAGTGACTTATGGTTACAGGAAAAAATGAAAGCCAGTCTCCCACGCCAATTAGTTGGATGACTGGTGAAGGATAATTTTCACTCCAGGGCTGTCCTGTAGGATTAGTCAGAGGCTGATAGCTTGTCCTTGCTGGGATCTTCCCCCTTCCTCTTCCTGACTCCTGTGTTCACACATAGATTTGCCCCTGAGAAAACTTCTTAAATAAATCACATGCATGCAAATCCTTGTCCTAGGTCTGCTTCTGAGGAACTCAAACTAAGACAAAAATGAAATGAATTTAGAAACTCTCTCTAAAATCTCTTGTTTTACTAAGCAAAATTTCTATAAGTTTATAGAGCATTGTTGTTTTGATCTTATAACTGTAATCTAACAATTAAGTAGATGCTTCAGTCGTGTTCAACTCTTTGCAACGCTGTGGACTGTAGCCTGCCAGGCTCCTCTGTCCATGGGATTCTCCAGGCAAGAATCCTGGAGTGGGTTACCATGCCCTCCTCCAGGGGATCTTCCTGACCCAGCAACTGAACCCATATCTTTATGTCTCCTGAATTGGCAGGAGGGTTGTTTACCATTAGCACCACCTGGGAAGCTCCATGCTTTATTTAATATACTTAGCATATTCCTGGGGGGGGGGGGGGGGGAAATTCCTTTAAGGTAAAAAATGTTACTAATTTTAAAACTGTTAGCAAATATAGACAAAAAGTATTTTTTTTTAACTTTAAAACAACTCTGTTTCTGAATTTAATAACACTGAGTACACAACTAATGACTCTCAAAACTTGTGTGGAAAAAATTATTAAGTTTTTGCAACACGTCAATATAAATTCCTAAATTCTGAAGCAGTAGATATCCTAACTTGTGTGCAATATAATAAGGTTATGAATACCAATAAAAATATGTGAAGTTTAGTCAAGAAGCAATGAAAAAAAACAAAAAAGAGCTGTCACAAACTACCCACTTTACTTAGTTTTATTTTCTCTAACTTTGCTTTAAATAATCATCTAAAACCGAAAGTGGGGTCTGTCTGCTCACCACTCAAGTGCCAGGTTGGTGCAAACGAAAATTTGATTTATTTTGGATGCCAGCAATGGTGGGAGGCAAAGGGTGAACACCTATTAAAAGGCTGATTTTCCCCAGCTCCTCCACTGACAGTCAGTGGGCAAGAGCTTCTATAGGCTGAGGGAGGGAGCTACAAGCAGAAACAGCTATTGGGCTCTAAAAGTCATCTTGAAATTGGTCATCGGTGGTCTGACCAGTGTCATATTGGTTGTTTTAAGTACAGTTAATATTCAGATCCATGGTGTATTTGTTTCCATTTCTTTTAGGCCAATTCTAGGAATTGTGGCAGCTTATGTTATGGCTTGGGCTTCCCTGATAGCTCAGCTGGTAAAAAATCCGCCTGCAATGCTGGTTCAATTCCTGGGTCCAGAAGATCTCCTGGAGAAGGGATAAGCTAGCCACTCCAGTATTCTTGGGCTTCTCTGGTGGCTCAGTCAGTAAAGAATCTTCTTGCAATGCGAGAGATCTGGGTTTGATCCCTGGAGGCTGGGAAGATCCCCTGGAGAAAGGAATGGCAATCCACTCCAGTATTCCTGCCTGGAGAATACCATGGACAGAGGAGCCTGGTGGGCTAGAGTTCATGGGTTCACAAAGTTGGACACAACTGAGCGACTAAGCACAGCACAGCACAAGTCATAGATACAGTTGGTCATCATGCTGTTAACTTAATTCACCTGGTGAAGGTTTCAGTATATAAAAGACAGCTCACAGGATATGGCTCAAAATATTATCTGTAGCCCTTGAGAATGAACTAAACATCTTTCACACTGCTTACTGCCTACATCATTGTTATTTGGTCTCCTTTGACTGTTTTCCTTTTTTTCTGTATATTTTCACTTCTCTGGTTAAACTTATTCTTTGGGTAAAATTTTCCAGAGAGAAAAGGCAGGCAAAGGACATGGGGAACAAGGACCATAGGCTCTTTTTCACAACTATAATTTATATTAATCTATTTTTAAGAATAATTATCAATGCTTATTTAATTTATAAAATTATTTATACATAAATTCATTTCTTAAATATTTAGGCTGTTTTAATATGGAATATAATAAAAATATTTTAGATAATGTGACAGATTATAACATTTAGTTTACAGCAAATAAGCAATAACCATAATTTGATGGTATAGGTTAAATTATAACTATGAACCTGAAGAGATAATTATTGGTGTAAAATTTAGGTACATTGTTTTTCAACATGTCACAATGAGTAAAAATATAAATTGTGTTTGAAGCAAGAATCTCATTCAGCTGGCCTTGTGTAGAAGTGTATCATTTGTATTCATATCATATGCCACCACTGATTTTTGTGCATTCTACCGATAAGACTCTAAATACATCTGTGCTGCCAATTTAATTCTTCTTCAGTTAAGACTATTGTCATAACAAGTAAGAGAACCCATATAGTTATATGTATGAGTTGAGAAAACTTCGTTTCTTAGGAATTTTGAAAGGATGAAATCTTGACACTGTTGTCAACCTGAAAACTCAGAACCGCAAGTTATGGCAAATTTTGAATGACTATCATGCTCTTACTTTTTATTTTGCATAAACTGTCTGCCTGGACTGCCACTGATTTCAATTATGGTACCTTTAAGACTTGAACCACAATTACTATTTTTACAACATAACTTAGCAATTATTATTATATTAAAATTCAATATCTTTAAAGTACAATCAATTTAGTATACATGATTTAATAACCTATGCAATGAGAATAAATAACATCATTTATATTGATTTATCCAGACACTTCTTTATAATATATTGTATTCAGAGTGCTGATTCGTGACTTCTGGAGTGGTTTGTCCAAATTCATATGAATTTTTTTTTTTAGGTCATTAATGTTTCTCTCTGTTACTTGGTAACCAAAAAATAATGTTTTAATATTGCAAATCATAAATCACTCACTTTCTAATAATAAAAACAAAACCGTAAATGCTCTGTGGCTCCAAATTGAACAGCTGTAATCTTCCTGAGGTTTGAGCGGCAGGGGTGAGGGTCAGGGGAAGCACAAAGTTCAACGCCAAGGCTCGCAAGGAAAATAAGCATGAGATTTCCAGGCAGATTCTTTAAGAGGTACTTTGTTTCCCAGAGGAACAAAAGTATGTCAGCTGGAAATGGGACACTTTCTGGGATTAAGAATAAAAGGAAACTAAGCAGAGAACTTCTGCAAGGGTGAAAGGATAAATGGATCATTATTAGCAAACAACAGAAAGTGACTTGCTGTTCTATTTTGCTTGGCTCCTTACTCTCTCCATCAAGCTCTTATTAGGCTGTCCTAGCTCTATTAAAATAAAACATTCATTTCACAAAATTATTCCAATACTGAAGGGATTCATTATATCTTACCAGTACAGGTACTCTAAGCACAGACATTTAAGGTTTTAATCTTGAGAATAATCTCCATATCCTAATGTGAGAAAGAATTTTGCCACTTCAAATCCTCTTTCTCAAAATAAAGCCAAAGAATCCATGACCCATAGTGGTGCCCTACTTCATTCCCTTTGGGATAAAATTATCTCAAAGTCTAGTTTTAGAACTTGTCCTGGATTAAAAAGTGAAATTGGAATGTATATATAACAACCAAGAAATGTTGCAGAAGAGACTGCTCCTGTCCATCACAGATCCCATTGGTGGTGTGATGATTAGTCTCAGGTAGCAACTTGACTGTGCAATAGTACCCAGTTGTTTTATTAAACACTAATGAAGATGTTGTATTTTGTAGATGTGCTTAACTTTGGTTGACTTTAAGTACAGGAGATCACCCTTGATTGGTAAGGTGGGCCTCACCCAATCAGTTGAAGGTCTTAAGAGCAAAACATGTTTCCCAGAGAAGAAATTATGTTTCAATACTGCAGCATCAAAGACTGACTGAGTTTCCAGTCTGTCCCACTGGTTTGTCCTACAAATTTTGGACTCGCTGACTCCCACAATTGTGCAAGCCCATTCTTTAAAATCTTACTCTCTCCCTCTCTCTGTATATATGAGTGAGTTTTTATATAATCTACTCTTGGTTACATTTCTCTAGAAGCCATGGCTAATACAGATAATTACTTAAAGTGTAAAATATTTTTATATGTTTACTATAAAAAAGCAGATTGTAAAAGAAAATCATTAAATATTCTCTTTTTTTATGTCTGTAAGTAACCTAAACACTATAGATAACAATTTATCTCAAAACACAAATATCGTGGACAGAAATTCTTTTGTACTAGTCTCAGTACACAAGCACATACAGCACAGTACACAAGTACATATAGTTTGTGTGCAGGATTAGCACATATACACACCCAAGGTTCTTATTTTATACCTAGAATTTGTTTAATGTTATTGGCCATTGTGAGCTCTCTGAACACATTGCAATGCAGCTGAGTAATTTGGTCCATAAAAGGAATTGAGAATGGATCAACAATTGACATTTTTTTAAGAAACTTAAGAGAAAATGAATTCTGAGAGATGGTAAGGCAGCTGTGCCTAAGATGTCCAAATAGCTTTCCCATGTAACATTGGCAGTAATGAATGGTACATAATACCAGTTCTAGATGAAGGACTGCTCAGCACATTCAAAAGAATAGAAAAGTCAGAGAAGCCTGGAAATGCTTAGCATCACTACATGTCATAAAAGCAAGATGATAGAATAAAGAGCACACAGAGTATATCACCATTGCCCATTTTACTTTATTTGCTTTTATCTTTACTTTTAAACAACAATCTTAGTCCTGAAAGGCACCTAGTAAAATCATGTTTTCTATTACTTTGCCTTAAGATAAGATTTCACCTAGATATAATCTCTTTACTTTATTCTTGTATATAAAGAGCAAAAAACATTCACATGTTTCTTTGGTTCCTTATGTCTGTGTTTAATATTTGCATCTTGTCTAGATTATTTTCCAGTGGTTTTCATAGTGTGGTCAATGGATTCCTGCATATCTCTGAGATGTTTTCAGGGTTCCATAAAGTCAAAATTTATCACAACACTAGGATGTTATTGCTTTTTTGTGCTGGATGTACTGAAGTTGGAAAAGGAATTGGTGAAGGAAAAGGGCATGAATTGTGACTGTTAACAAACTATAGTAAGATATATTTTTATTTTTCACTTTACCATATTCTCTTGAAAAAAACCAATAAAGTTTACTTAGGAAGGTCCTGATGAAGCAGTAAAATTTATAAATTATGCTAAATCTGAATTCCTACATATGTCTTTTTAAAATTCTTTATAATGAAATAGAAAGTACACGTAAAGTACACCTCCGCCAGGTATGGAAATATGAGCATTGTCTTTAGGTACAAAAATATGAGAGTTTTTGGGTGGAAAAGCATATGTACAATTGAGTTGCTAGGTGAAGGAGCAGCTTCTTTTAATTCTCCCTTAAGAGAATGGCCGGTAAACAGTGGTTATTCAGTTTTGGGCATCTGGCAGACTATCTTCCCACAAAAGAACTAAGCCTGTAACTTCAAGAAGTTAACTGGCCTTAAAAGAAGCATTGCTAATTGTAAAACCTGATCTTTTAAGAGAAAGTTCGTTTTGAAAAACTTGTACCTGCCACCCTGAGACTAACAGCTTGCCAACACTTAAAGAATTTTCTGATCAAACTGGTAGTGGTATCAACAAAAGTAATTTTATACTTTCTGTATTAAAATATGACCATATTTGGAAGATATGCATGACTGTGAACCACTGTCTTTCAAATGATCAATCATGATTATTTCATATAAAAAATCATGTAATCCAGGTAATCAATATACATGTACTCATGTAAATAATACAATGAGGATGAAAGGAAGATAAGCACACTTTAATATAACACTTTCTTGATATGATTTGGGGTTCTACTATAACTGTTGGTATGATATGAAGTGGCAAATATTTACACTTTTCTGAAAAGTCTATTAAAATATCTCTCACTTTTTCAGCTTACATTCAAGTATTCTCTCAACTCTTTTCCAGCAATTCAAACCTGTTTCAACTACATATTTTTTCATAAACTTCAACCAACACAAAGTTGGTCTTTGTTTGTGTTCTTCTCCAAATTCCTGTCCTTGGGTTCTTTATTTTTTTAATAATTTTCTTTCTTTCTTTCTTTATTTTTGGTTGTGCTGGGTCTTCACCGCTGCATGGGCTTTCCTCTAGCTGTGGCGAGCAGGGGCTACTCTTTCGTTGTAGTGTGCAGGCTTCTCACTGCAGTGGCTCATTGTTGAGTGTTTCTCATTGTTGTAGATTATGGATTCTAGTGCATGCAGGCTTCAGAAGCTTTTCCTTCTTAGCTCTACAGTACAGGCTCAACAACTGTGGCAAAGGGGCTTAGTTGCTCTGCGGCATGTGGGATCTTCCTGGATCAGGGATCGGACCCATATCTCCTGCATAGGCAGATGGTGTCTTTATTTTTAGCATATATCTTTTTCCTGTTGACTTCAGACACACCTATAATTTTAATTTCTATTTGTATTCTGGTAACTCCCCAAACTGTATTTCCAATGCATTTCTCTTTTTGAGATAGATTCATTTAATCAAGCGCTTGCTGAAAATTTATCCATTTAATCAACTTCTGCCATATAAAAATCACAAATTTAGCAAGCTCAAAATCGTCTTTGCCACTCTTTCCTCAAGACCAACTCTGCCTTCTGTCACCAATATCCCTTTTCCAGGGAGTGACTTCTATATCGACCTGTTTACTCAAGAGGAAAACTCTTAAAACCCTCCTTTATATTAGCAAACCCTCCCAGCAAAACTCCACCCGCCCCACAATTTTATTCCCTTGACAACAATTAGTTCTGTCTCATAAAAATATTTTGAACAACATTCTCTTCAGCTCCACAGAATTGCCTTATTTCTCACCTGGACAATCAAATAAAGACTAAATGTTTTCCCTGACTCTAAAAGCATAGCTTCTACTCCATCCTTCACACTGCTGCCAAAGTGATCCTAAAAATGCAAATCTGATCATATCACCTCCTTGATTATATTTCTCAAATGGCCTAGAGTCCCCCTGATAGACAGACACGTCAATCTGACATGGAAGTTTTTGTCCACTGAAATGATCATGAGAAAAGTAAAACAAAAAACCCATTCATGCATGGAAAAGAACAAGCAAAGCACAGGCAGAAGAGATTTTTACACACACACATTCACACTTACTATTGTATGTATATATTCAAGTGCATATGTACATACATTGGAAGCTATGTTATGTTATAACTGCCTGAAAATATCTGCTGGCTAGGTAACACTAGTCTGAAGTTGTGAGAGTGTTTGCTTGCTCTGGAGTCAGAATACTGCCAACCAAGATACAAACCAGCAAATACTGATGTGATCTGCTCCTGCTGTCAGCCAAATCACAGGCCTTATAATTAATTTATGTTACAGATACTGCCGGCTACATACTTTCTTCAATCAGCCTCAGGTTTAAGAAAATAAAAACAAACCAAAGAACAGCACCAATGGCAGTCTTAAGACTTATAAGGAAACCTGAACTCTATAATAAAAACTCCATGGGAGAAAAGAGTATTAGGTAGCCTCTACCCAACAAATACCCTCGCACCTACTATCGTTCAGGAGTTCCATAGATCTTGTAGAAGAGAAAAAATTCATTAAGTAATGCATTCCTGAAGGACTTGAAATCTTCCAAAGTACCTTCTATTAACTTGACTCTTGACTATTTTTCACAAATGAATGATACCCTGAAAAAGTACCATCATACCAACAAACTCTCTATAGTCATTTTTGTACTTCTTTCCCACTTGGATAGTAGTAATGTCTGAGAGGATATAATATTAAGTTTCTAGTACCGTGAAAGCAAATTTATCAGATTCTCAGCAAGATACTCCAAGAAATTGACTATGTACAGATATAAAACCTAAAAGATATGGAAAAATGAGCAACACAAGAAGTGAGCTTAAGAACATTGATCCTTAGAGAATTTTTGTTGTTTGTTTGCTGATTGTTTGGTTTTAAATCACAGACTTAAAATCAGACTTTCACCAAAGGAAAGCTTTAGTCATCAGACCCATAGTGGAACCTCAGAATTATTTTTTTAATGATCAAACTGAAGTGCAACCAAGTTTACGAAATATTGCTTTCTAAGGACATTTTTTTTTACTTGAAAAATAAATGTTTAATTTTATAAATATTTGCATTGCTAAAAACTTACCATGTTTCACACAATAAAGTATCATCTGCAACATACAACTATAGAATGAATGTTTTTTACTTTAATCATGGAATTCTTTATTAGGCTCTGTCATAATAATGTTAGATATCATTTTCTCCAGTTTTGTGCACTAGTTTGTTCTCCTATTATTAACATATTTCCTCTGCATGGTGATTTCTTGGTCCAAGGAGCTATTATTTCTCTAACTTCCATGGTCACTTTAGCCCTTGCTAAGAAAGTTCCATGTGATTATTTTTTTTCATCTGAATGGTCTGGTTTTAGCATTCCATGCTATATAATTTTATAACTAACTTAGAATTCACTGAATTATTGTTCTGTTTGCCTAGTTTTACTTACTTTTTAAATGCAAAATTTTGGCAAAAAAAATTTTAGACATGACTAGGAGATTCCAAAGTGAATCTCTGAGGTGATGGAGTCATCACATTTTTCTCATTGATCATATTTGTCTGTCACTTCTCCAGAAGTATCAAGACATTTTCTTCAGGGTAAACAGTTAAATTTTAAATCTAGGGAAAAAAAACACATTAAATCTTTTTGAAAAAAAAAATGCTAACGGAAAATATTCTTAGATACTTTTAAAAGAATTCCCAACCTTCTCACCTCAGTGATAATGTCTACTTACCTTCAAATTGACCGTTTTCTCTGAAGACAAATATTTTTGCTATTTTTCCTGCTATTCACTTGTAAACTTTGAACTGATTTTAACTAGTGCATCTGATCTTGATCAGTGTGATACCTTGCCTTGTTATTCTTTTCCTCTGTTAGGTAAACTTTGCCTCAGAATTTAGAAAATGCAGTACCTAAGTAGGATAACTGTCAGGAAGTTCATGACTTAGCAGTATTTCAACCTGATTATTGGAGATATTTCCAACATATGCCATGTGAAAAAAAGTCCTTACTTCTTGTGTGTACCCTTTAGTTTTGAGAATATTAAAAGATCTTGTTCAGGCATCTACTACACCTGTCATTTAAGAAGAAAAATGCAGAGAGGTGAAGCTGAAAAAAATCACACTATTTATTTGAAAGTTTTCAGCCCCATCTCCAGTGCAGAAACCCCTAGACTTATGAACTAATTTATTCCACATATCAGCTACAAAAGATCCTTACATTCTTTTGGCTTAAAGCTTTAAATTAAAAGTAGGCTCTCTTCTCCTGGCGAAATCTTAAACATTCAATTATTGTACTTTATAAAAATTTTATACTCTCCATTTCATAGGTTGTAGAAGAAGGCAATTAGCCAAATCCTAACCTCTTCCTTAGGAATTAAGGGATCAGACTGATTGCCATATCTGTCATTTCACATCCTCCCTTCCTTGATGAATTTTATTTCCTAAGATAACCCTTAATAAAATAACACACTGAAGCAAAAATAATCTCAACATGTGAACTGCCATGATTACAAAACATAACAATTCCCGAACCTTTACTGAGACATTTGGTTGCTCAGATGACATCAGTGTATGTTCAGTAATTTATACATTTGAGTCATAGAACCAAGATGTATAAAAAAAGAGTTTGTTTGGTGCCTTAAATATTCCCTTCTAATACTTTTAGCATTTGTAAATCAATTTTCATCAGTTTGTGAAGCTGCCCTAGGTGATATTCTTCCTGTAGTATCTATTTTCCCTCAACTTTTTAAGGAATTAATTCTTTGCATAAGTCATTCCTGGGTCCTGATTACATCATCCTGACATGTCAATCACATCTATTCTCCCAAGACAACAAATATTTTATTCAATATTACCTGCATTATATGCCATTTAGTATGATTTTCTCTGATAACCTATCATAATGACTCAAAACAAGGATTTCATTCATTTTGAAAAGAAATCACAATCTGTAGTAAAATTTAAAAAATCATGTGTTTATATGATTTATTGTCATTCTTTCTATGAACATTTTGTATACAAAGCAGTTTATTTTGGACCAATGATTTTGCACTCAAGACTGTGAACTGCTTATGGTGTATTTGTATAGTTTATGGCTCCAACCAAATAGTCCTTGCATGTCAATGTCTCTGAGACATGACTTCCCCAGTGGAGTGAGCAATTATTCAAGGATTTATACACATTTGGTTTACTCCTCATATTCAAAACAGGATTTTCTTTTAATTTTCCCCTTTTCTTCTGCTATTACAAATACCACTGTTTACAAAACAACATTAAAAAATAATCCAAAGTTGTATTTTTGGGTGTAGAGTGGTGGTGCTTGAAGGAAAGCGATGATGTACTAGAAAACCCTCATCGTCTCTCATTATCATTTCCCCAATGCTTCTCCTGCTGTGTAAATTTCTGTCTCATTGCCTAGGTTTACTATTGCTGTTCAATCTACTCAACCTATTTAAGAAAACATCCCTAGTTAAACATAATAAGGAAAGTGTAAGGGAAATAAGCTGGCCAATACTTTGGGTCCTCAAGATGAAGAATTCAAAAGGAAAGATATTAAAAAGAGAATAATGGACTGAGATTTGTCCTGGATTATTTTCTATGTTCAGAGACGTTAGTAAGTAATAACAATTTCTCTGCTCTTAAGAGAAGTTTTACTATTTTGCTGGGAAACTTGCCATCATTTAAAATACTCTGTTATCCTAAACTAACTTACAGAAGAACATTTAAAGTAAAGACTTCGCAACTGAAGAATTGACTGCATGTCTTTTATATTTGCAATTCAAAACATGTTCATCTATACCTAAGAATGTAGAAATGTACAATTTTCCTAAGAGCATTATCATGAAAAAAGATATTCCATTGTTCACAGTTTGTTACCCTCCTCAGTCTCCTTTCCCCATCCCTCCACATTCAGACTAATTTATAAGACAGTCCAACCTAAAGGAAATCAGTCCTGAATATTTATTGGAAGGACTGATGCTGAAGCTGAAACTGCAATACTTTGGGGTCGCAAAGAGTCGGACACGACTGAGTGACTTTCACTTTCTTTAGATTTAACTCTTTTTAAACTGATCACATGCTGCATGATAACTGAGGGACATGCTACCTATACTGAATTCTTTCAGCTACAGTGGTTAAACAGTTTCATCAAAGATTAGGCACATTGCCAAACTATGATCACTTTTTAAAAATCAAGAGAGTTGAATTAATCACATTAAATACAGTGATTATAAGCAAGATACACATAAGAAATGATAGATAATTTATACTAATAATCAAGAACCACTCAGAATTCAACTCAATTCTTTCTCAAAAAAAAAGTTCCCAGAAAAACTTTTAAAAGAGTTTTAGGTGACTTCCCAGGTGGCTCAGTGGTAAAGAATCTGCCTGCCAATGCAGGAGCAGCATGGAGATGCAGGTTCAATGCCTGGGTCTAGAAGACATCCTGGAAGAGGAAATGGCAACCCACTCCAGTATTCTTGCCTAAAAACTTCCATGGACAGAAGATACTGGCAGGCTACAGTCCATAGGGTCACAAAGAGTCGGACATGACTGAGCATCTGTGCACACAGGCACACATTACAGATAAGTAGATTGTATTACAGATAATTAGATTGTATTACTTTGTATTGAATCTCAAGGATATGGAAATATAGAAAACATTTCCACATTTATCACACTTAGGTAGTGGCCCAGAACCACCTAGAATATTCCTTTTCTGCTTTTATCCTGAAGGTAGAATAGCCATACCACACCCTTCACAATCTCTGAAATAACATACAAAGCAGTTATTTATAAAATCACTGATTTCCAAAGGCAATGAATCACGTGATAGTTTTGCCTTGGGAACACGGTGGAATGTTGATGGAGCCATGTATCTGTGGAAATCATACTAGTACCTGAGAATATAAAGGAGATAAAATATGTTGAGCAAGGGTCACTTTGCTGTTAAATAATTCCACTCTAGATTAAATTTCTTCCGTTTCATAAAATACCAGAGGATTTTAACATATCTACCCTCATTTTATATCTTATAAAGTGGAATCATCGAAATTTCTACATAGCTTAAGAGTTAGAACAACTAGATTATTTTGTGCTTGAGTTTCATTTCTGTACTTGCTTTTGGCCCTCCTTTACCCAGCATCATTCCCTCATCTCTGCATTAGAGACAAAAATTTGCAAGAGTGATATGAATTTGAAAGACTGTCTTCATATATTTTTCAATCACCTTAGGCTAAAGTTGTTTTGTTTTTTAAGGGGAAACATTTTTTTTTTCCTCAAAAGACTAGGAAAAAGCAAGATCATAACATATCCCTCTGCCAAACTATATCTGAGTTTCATAGTATCAGTGATATTATAAAAAAGAAGTCTGTTCATCATTCTGGTTTTCCTTATTTGCCTCATCTATGCTGTCCACTATGTCAACTGTTGGAACTTTTCAGTAAATTGCAAGTTGTAAAGCTTTTGTTATTTCTCATGCCTCTGGAATGTAAGAGTTAGATTTTAAATATTCAGTGCTTGAAATGCCAAAATGTGTTGCTGGGAGAGGTTATATAATCTCTTTTGCTGGAGACCTTTAAGAACAGAATAGATACCTCTCACCCATGTAGCTGTGCCTAGAGGCAAGGAAAGACAGTAACCGACCTCCAGCAACTGAGATAGTTTTAAGCTCTATGATTTATGAAATGGATGTGCAGGATTTCAGAGGAATAGGTAGACATTCCATCTAGCAGATTTTTACACAGTTATAAAATTTATAAAATTTGTCTAACCTATATAGTGCATTTAAGGAATATATTTTAATGATTGTGAAAGACTTCATTTCCATTTGTTAAATTGATTTAATAGTCAAGTAATAATCATTGAATATCATAATTATGTGTGGTAAGATGAAAAATATCCCTGCAAAAGACATGCAAATCAAGTCCCTGAAATTTTTTAAAAATAAATATCATTATTAATACTTTACATGTACAATATGCATAATTTTCTTTTTATTTAGTTTTTTTAAAAATTATTTAAAATATTTTAAACTTTTTATTTTGTATTGGAGTATAGCTGATTAACAATGTTGTGATAGTTAAAGGTACACAGCAAAGAGATTCAGACATATATATACATGTATCCATTCTCCCCCAAACTCCTCTCCCATCCAGGCTGCCACATAATGTTGAGCACAGTTTCCTGTGCTATACAGTAGGTCCTTGTTGGTTACCCATTTAAAATAGAGCAGTGTGTACATAGCGGTCCCAAACTCCCTAACTATACTTTCCCCCATCTTTGCCCCATGGCAACCATGTTTGTTCTCGAAGTCTATGAGACTCTTTCTGTTTTGTAAATAAGTTCATTTGTATCATTTATTTTTAAATTCTGAATATAAGGGGAAATCTTTGGAACTTGTGATTTTTAATGTTATTCGAAAAAACGGACTTTGCAGATATGATTAAATTAATGATTTTTAAATGACATAATACTGGATTATTAGGGTGAGCAATTTCTTTACAATATTGTGATGGTTTTTACCATACATGAACATGAACCAGACTTAGGTATACACATGTCCTGTCCCTCTTGAACCCCCTTCTCACTCCTTTAGGTTGTTACAGAGCACTGGCTTTGGGGTCTTTGCATCATACACTGAACTCCCACTGGCTACCTATTTTACATATGGTAATATACATATATTTCAATGCTATTCTCTCAATCCAATCACAAATTTCCTTAAAATAGAAACGCAGAAGAGACTGGAGATAGATTGTTGTTTGTTGTTCTAGTTGCTCAGCCATGTCTGACAGACCGCCAGGTTCCTCTGTCCATGGGATTTCCCAGGCAAGAATACTGGAGTGGGGTGCCATTTCCTTCTTCAGGGGAATCTTCCCAACCCAGGGATATGACTAGTGTCTCCTGTATTAGCAGGGAGGTTCTTTTACCAATGAGCTACCTGGGAAGCCCCCAGTATAGTTTACACTGTAAAGATATTAAATCGATAATTATAGATAGATAAAAGAGGAGAAAACACATAAACAGGGGAGAAGACAATATGCAGACAAAGGCAGAGATTGTAGTGATTCAGCCACATGCCAAAGAAAGCCCAGCGTCTGCCACTGCCAGAAGCTGGGAGAAGCCAAGAATAGATTCAACTCCCAGTGAGAGTGAGAGCCTGCCAGGTTTAGGACTTCCAGCTCACATGGTTATGAGAATTTCTGTTGGTTCAAGCTATTGAGGTTATAGCAATACGTTACAAAAACCGCAGGAAACTAATAGCGTGCTCTAGTAAAATGTTAAATCTGAATCTACAGTAATATGATATAATTGAGTTATCTGTCATTACATAAATTTTATTATGCTTGTGTTATTACTTATATTTAAGGGATCTACTTAACAATATTTTATATACATAACAAGCCTTTGCAATATTGATGAACTATATACTCAATTTTGGAACAAGAACAGTAATGATAACCACATATTTTTATTTATTTCTCCCCCATTTCATCCCCCAGCTATCTCCCAACAGGTTATTATTAAGAGATTTGTAATTGTTATTTCTTATCCTCTATTCCATATTTATTTATATCTTATCCTTTATTACCATAAACAAAATAAATGTTTATCCCTCCGTTTGTTGTAAGCATTTAAAAATGATATTATTCTGAATGTAGTAACTTATTATTACTATTTTAAAGTATTTGTTTGGCTGCACCGGGCCTTAGCTGTGGCATGCAGGATGTCTCATCTTTATTGTGGCATGCAAACTGTTTAGTTGCGGCACACAAACTTTTAGTCACAGCATGTGCGATCTAAGTTCCCTGACCAGGGATCTAACTGTGGCCCCCTGAATTGGGGGCACAGAGTTGTAGCCACTGGCCCACCAAGGGGTCCCAATTATTTAATATTATAGATTCAAAGTTTGTCTTTCTCACAGCTTTAGTTCATTTATTTTCTCTGCTATACAACAGTTCATTGTGTGACTTTTAAGTCCTTCGGGTTGTTTCCAATTTTTGATACAGTAAATATAATAATACCATCAGGAACATCCTCTTGTATATTTCTTCTGGAGTACATATAGAAGTGTTTCTCTATAAAGTTAGAAATGCAGTTGTTGTGTCAGGAGTAAATGAATTTCTTTCCAAAACTTCTCTAGAATTTTAAATTCTACCAGCCATAATTGGTGTTCATTCAAATACTCACCAATGGTTGCAATTATGAACCAATTTTTCTACCCTAGTGATATGAAATGATATTTGTTTTGGTTTTAACTTTTATTTTTCTGATACAAATAAGGGTGAGCAAATATGATATAAACCAATGTCTTCCAATGGATTGTGGTTGGTCTGAGCCTTGTTACTTCTCTTGCTTCTTATTCTATTTAGTCTTCTCTCCCAGTTCAGTCTCCCTAAGCTCCTTGCTGATCTTTGAGTCTACTGAGTACACTCCATATTCAAAGTCTTTGCTCTTTTCTTTTGCCTGGAAAGTGTTCCCCCCACCCTAGGAATTTCATGATGTGGCTTTCATTTTCTTCAGGTCGTTTCTCAAAGGTCACCTGATTACTGATAATATCCTTCAGATTGAAATCCTAACCCATAATCATTATCCCCTACCGTACCTTTGTTGTTGTTCAGTCGCTCAGTCATGTCCAACTCTTTGCAACTCCAAGTCCAACAGGCTTCCCTGTCCTTCACCATCTCCCAGAGCTTGCTCAAACTCATGTCCTTTGAGTCGGTGATGCCACCCAACCATGTTGTCTTCTGTCATCCCCTTCTCCTCCTGCCTTCTATCTTTCCCAGCATCAGGGTCTTTTCCAGGCACTTCACATTGGCTGGTCAAAGTATTGGAGCTTCAGCATCAGTCCTTCCAATGAATACTCAAGGTTGATTTCCTTTAGAATTGACTGGTTTGATCTCCTTGCTGTCCAAGGGACTCTCAAGAGTCTTCTCCAACACCACAGTTCAAAACCCATCAATTCTTTAGGGCTTAGCCTTCTTATTGTCCAACTCTCACATCCATACATGACTACTGGAAAAATCATAGCTTTGACTATATGGACCTTTGTCGGCAAAGTAATGTTTCTGCTTTTTAATATGCTGTCTAGGTTGGTCACAGTTTTTCTTCCAAAGAGCAAGTGTCTTTTAATTTCATGGCTGCAGTCATCATCTGCAGTGATTTTGGAGCCCAAGAATATAAAATCTTTCACTGTTTCCATTGTTTCCCCATATATATGCCATGAGGTGATAGGACCAGATAGCATGATCTTTGTTTTTTGACTGCTGAGTTTTAGGCCAGGTTTTTCACTCTCCTCTTTCAACTTCATCAAAAGGCTCTTTAATTCCTCTTTGCTTTCTGTCATAAGGGTGGTGTCATCTGCATATCTGAGGTTATTAATATTTCTCTTATACCTTACCTTTTCTTCTTTATTTTCTCCATATAGCACTTATTATTTTCTAACAAATGATGTGTTACTTACTTTATTTATTTTCTTATCTACCACCATTAGAATATATGTTTCATGAAGATAGGGAATTTATGTGCTTAGTTATACCTGAGTCAACTTTAGTCTCATTAATGATTGACAGGGCTCATTAAATATGGTGTTTTGAATTTCACCTCAGCTTTTGAATACTCACTTTATTTAATAATTGACTTATCAGAACTCCAAAGAGAATTTCTCAAAATGAACTGATATTATCCTCCTGAGCTTGGTCTTCCAAAGTGCCTCTGTAAATGTAACAAACTTGATATTCATGTGAAACTTGCTCTTATTATGGGTATCATTAGCCATGAGCCAGAAAATGTGAATTCCTTTAGTAGAAGAAATGTAAGACACCTCTGCTATTAGAATTCCCTCAGAGGAATATGAGATGATTATTCAACATTCAATGGCAGTAAGATATTTTTAATGTTAAAACATAGCTATATGTTTTCTTTGAAATATATTAATCATAGTAATGTTGACCTTAAACTTCTTTTTTTGTAAAATGGCCAATATACTTTGTTTAACTTTTTTTCCTCTATTGCCTTTGATAATAATTTAAGCTTATTACTCTTTTTTCTTATTTTCATATTTGTATGAAACAAGGAGTTCTACACATACTTTTTAAGAAATTAATTAGTTGTCACTATTCTTGCCTGGGTAATTCCCAAGGACAGAAGAGCCTGGAAGGGTATAGTCCATGGGATTGCAAAAGAGTTGGACATGGTTTAGTGACTAAACAACAACAACAAGCAAGTTACTAGAACCTCATAACTTGGAAATAATGTTTGTAGAATATGTGAAGTAACTAATGTTTTTAAAATACTTTGTCCAAATACTTGAAAATTTGAAATCATATTTTTAGAAAAATATAAGCAATTGAAAATAAATGTAACAAAGACATAATCTGTAGCCAGCTGAAACTGGATTATACTTTGTCTAGCCACCATTCTTTAGGCAAACGTTACTCTTTATTTTCTCTACAAATTTTAGAAATGACATCATTCATAAAAGTGAAATTAGGAAAAATAAATTTTCAAGAACACTTCAGTAACAGTTGTAGTTATCTAAATCTAAACATTTTTCATGCAACCAAAAGGACTGATTAGAAGAAATAAGCCACTTTAAAATGGATGGGTTACTAAGTATTTAACATGAACAAGTTTCTATTTGTATGTTTTTGCGTATGTGCATATATGTACATATTTACGTATCTATTTGTGGTCTGTTGTGGCAGTCAGTTTCTATGAAAGCTCTCAATGACCTTCACCTTCTAAGTATTCTAGGACTGTACATGATCCGTGCTCTGGCATGAGGGCCGGATCTAGGGATTTA
The DNA here is from genome assembly GCA_024291935.2 of Okapia johnstoni. Taxonomy (NCBI): domain Eukaryota; kingdom Metazoa; phylum Chordata; class Mammalia; order Artiodactyla; family Giraffidae; genus Okapia; species Okapia johnstoni. The sequence goes on from CM044309.1 coordinate 28,248,171, forward strand.
CTTCTAATGGACAGACTACAGCGAAAAACTCACAGATTGGACAACGAGATTGGTTTCTTTCTTGCTCGTCTTCTCTTCCTCTCTCACCTGCTTGACTGAAGCCAGCTTCCACACTGTGAGCTGCCCTTTAGAGAGGCCTATGTGTCAAGGAACTGAAGGAGTAAGGAAATGAATCGTGTCAATGACAATGACTGAGCTGGAAAGCTGATCCTTCCCTGCTTCCAAACCTGCCAAGTCTGTTGAGCCTTTAGCTGAGGTCACAGCTTTGGCTGTCACCCTGATTGCAGTCTTTTAAGCTGTGAGAGAACCCAGCCAAGATGTGGCTGACTTTCTCAGCCACAAAAGTGTATGATAAAATAGATGGCTGTTTCAGGCCATTCCATTTTGAAATAATTTGTTATCCAGCAAAAGCTAACTAGTACATCTACATATATATCGACAACTGCACATAAAATGATATAAATACTGTTTAATGGAGATTTACTACTGATCCTCCCTCTGACAAAGGTAGTGGTAAAAATGAAGCTAAGTATCATGAAAGGTACGCTGATTATTTCTGTTCCTATTAATTACTGTACATGCATGCTAAGTCACTTCAGTTGTGTCCAGCTCTTTGTGATGTTATGGATCATAGCCTGCAGGGCTCTCTGTCCATGGGATTCTCCAGGCAAGAATACTGGAGTGGGTTGCTGTGCCCTCTCCAGGGGATCTTCCCAACCCAGGATTTGAACCACATCTCTTATGTCTCCTGCATTGGCAGGCAGGTTCTTTACCACTGAGCTATTGCTAAGTCACTTCAGTCGCGTCTGACTCTGTGCGACCCCATAGACGGCAGCCCACCAGGCTCCTCCGTCCGTGGGATTCTCCAGGCAAGAGTACCGGAGTGGGGTGCCATTGCCTTCTCCGAAATGAGCTACTGGGGAAGCCCAATTATTGCACAGGTTAAGTTTAAATTCTGGAAATTAGGAAGTGTATGTTTTTCAAAAGTGAAGGGTGGAAAATATTGTCTTTAAAGCCTGCGCTCTTTGGTGACTCTTCTGCTGGTTCAACAGTAACATAAAATTTTTGAAGTGCTCAAGCATTGCAAGCTGAGTGCTATTTCAGTGTCTTCATTTTTTCTTAATTTTTTAAAAAGTTGTTTCCTCCTGATTCCTATTAGGAAATGACATCCCTACTTCTATTTTGTTCGCACTCTGCTTCTGATGTAGCAGCATGGTGCTTTCCTTTTTAATTATATCATGTGTTCTTATTTGTGTCTATGCTTACTTTGGAAAATTAATTCCTGGAGTTCATAGCTATATGTTTCCTCTGATAAAGGAAAATGCTGAAATTCATTTCCCAACTCACACAGTGATCCAATGTTTTAAGGAACTCACTTTATGAATGCTTAAAACTTGAAATATTTTGCTTTAATTTTGATTATTAATAATAATACTAATAGTAATATATTTATTCAGTTCAGTTCAGTCGCTCAGTCATGTCTGATTCTTTGTGACCCCATGAATCGCAGCATGCCAGGCCTCCCTGTCCATCACCAACTCTTAAGAGTTTATCCAAACCCATATCCATCGAGTTAGTGATGCCATCCAACCATCTCATCCTCTGACGTCCCCTTCTCCTCCTGCCCCCAATCCTTCCCAGCATCAGGGTCTTTTCCAATGAGTCAACTCTTTGCATGAGGTGGCCGAAATATTGGAGTTTCAGCTTCAACATCAGTCCTTCCAATGAACACCCAGGACTGATCTCCTTTAGGATGGACTGGTTGGATTAGCTTCTAATAAAGCTTTCACATGTATTATTTTCTCCTAGCACAAAATTGCATACTAGCTAGTAGTAGTTTCATTTTTCACAGGAAGAAACCAATGTTCAGAGATGTCAATTAACTTAGATAAGGTCACAAAGCTAGCAAACAATTGTGTTAGAAATTGAACAATATGCTTTCAAAATTCTACTTTCCATAGCAAACAAGGATATTTCATTTAAACAAATAATATTCACAACAAGGTTACCAACAGTTCAAAATTCCATAACTATGCTTTCTTTTCTGCACTTTGAATTTCTTATCAGTAGAATAAAGAGATAATTTCTAACTTCTGATGACTCTAAAAACATGAATGTACCATGATTCTACACAGGTCACCATTCACACTTGATGACAAAATTATAATGTGTTGAAAATAACATTAAAAAAAGGGCCACCTTAAGCAAAACAAAATTGAGCTGTATCAGTGTTATGAGTTTTGTCTGCAAATCTTCTTGATAACTTTACTAATTCACAGGGGAGATTTTATTTTGCTCTTCTGCTCATTGACAGTGAAGAGGAAATAGGGTAGGGAAGTGTATGAGGATAGTGGTAGTTTATGAGTTTGTTACTAGCTAACATTTATTTTTCAGTTTAATATTATAGAGTCTAGCCTCATACAAGGGTAAAGAATAGGTAAAGAATCTGCCTGCTAATCAGGAGACACAAGAGGCACAGGTTGGACCCCTGGTTTGGGGAAGATCCCCTGGAACAGGAAATAGCAACTGGCCCCAGTATTATTGCTTGGAAAATTCAAAGGACAAAGGAGCCGGGAGGACTACAGTCCATGGACACACAAAGAGTAGGACCACAAGTTAGTGACTGAGCATTGGTTAGTTCAGTCTAGGCCAGATGATTCTGCTAAAATCTTCACCTCTCAGTTTCTTAACTTCTTCCTTTCGATTTAGAAGTTCACAAATAAGAATGATGTAAGAATCTTCTAGAGCCATATGTAAAGTAGAAATTAAGGAAAGCCTTAAATACTTATAGGGAAAAATCCAACATTCCATGCCTAGACAACTATTCCATGATATATTCCTATTGGATAAGGATATTGCCAATATCCAAGGTCTCAAAAATTCACCTTTTATTCACCTTTTCTTCCTAAGGGAGCTAATGCAAAATGTGTGGCACTAAAATAAGAGTAAACCAAAAAACAAAAAGAAAAAGGAGCCAAGCAATAGAGGATCCATGAGAGATGAGTGAATAAGTGTCTCTATGAAAAGTGAAAGTGAAGTCGCTCAGTCGAGTCCAACTCTTTGTGACCACATGGACTGTAGCCCACCAGGATCCTCCATCCATGGTATTTTCCAGGCAAGAGTACTGGAGTGGGTAGAGAATAAAAATCCCCAAATATCCAATTTGAAACAGAATGGCAGAGCAACCAGCCCAGATTGTAACATGGAGGTTTGAGGTTTTGAGAGTAATGGTGAGATATTTGAGGCAGTAGGCTACATAGTATAAGGAGCTGGGTCTGATATTCTTGCAGGAAACAAAGTCTTGAGAGGTTGTGCCTCTATTGAAAGAGAGCTGGTAAGATTTCTTCCACAAGACTGAGTGAGACAGAGGGAGCCTGACTGCATTTCAAGACAATGACTTGAAAATAAATAATTCACCAATGAGAAACTGAAACCACAGGGCTCAGACACATAAAGCAGAGGGGGGCTAATTCACACAATTGACATAGCATGCAAATCTTCAAGATGAAGAATTACTATCAAACTGTTCCATAACCCTGCAACTCTTATCTCTAAAGACCACAGAAAAAAGAGAAATAAGTCTAAAATGGAGTAGACTGAACAAAGAATGGGAACCAAAATAGAATTTTAAGGAAGCTTTAAGAATACGGAATAGACGTCAATCTATACAAAGACATAGAATTTGTGTTATAAATAGGAAACAGCTAAGTATACAGGTGAGCTGGCCGCAACTCAGTAATGGAGTGATAATCCTTTTCAGGGCTTTCCAGGTGGTGCTACTGGTAAAGAACCTGCAGCCAATGCAGGAGACATAAGAGACCTGGGTTCATTCCCAGGTTGGGAAGATGTCCTGGAGGAGGGCATGGCAACCCACTCCAGTATTCTTGCCTGAAGAATCCCATGGGCAGAAGAGCCTGGCGGGCTACAGTCCATAGAGTCACAAAGAGCTGGACATGACTGAAGCGACTTAGCAGGCAATCCTTTTCAAGTGGGAGGAGAGAAAACCAGAAAACATAAAAGCAAAACTTCCTTTGTGATAGAAGGAAAGAAGATAGAGTATCAACAAATAACAGTAATATATTTGTGCTATTGAAGCATACTGAAAAACGTGTAGTCACTCAGACACTGTTATAAAAGGTAATTATTACAAGAGTAATGTGCTGGCAAATTTATTTTATAAAATCATCTTACAATTGTTTAAAAAAAGAAACATACCACTTTGTCTTCTAAAATTGAAATCAACTGTAAAAAAAAGAAACTATTATATGCAAGATTGATTTATTTAATAAACATTTATGAAGGACCCTACTATATGCCAGATACACAATATAATATGTTAATTGAATAAAGATAAAATGGTTGATAATTTAATTTTTTGTTGTTGTATTGTTTTTAACTCTAGTGCCAGTATTTTTTTAATAACATTTAATTCCCTCAAGTGGAAGGATTGTGTAGGAACTTCAGTGACAAAATATATTTACTTTGAGGATAAGATCAAAACACTTTTTGGGGGAAAACTCTATATTGATGGAAATGGTACCTCCTACTTTGTACACAAACCATGTTAAGTTATATAACCTGAAATTTTTGAAATTACATTAAAATAGTTGACATGTATTTTTTAAAGTGAGGTGAGAGTTCTACTTTCACTTTGTGTTTTCTTATCTCAGCAATCAGCCATTATATAAACATTTACTAAGATATTGTCTGATACATTATGTAATTATGTTGTCTCCAATCTTCTGTTAGCAACTATTCAACCCAAAACTATATTTCATAAGAGATGTTCTACTGTACTTATGCAGCTTTGCAAAAGGATAGCAGTATACAATATTATTTGAGGAAAATATACAACCTACACCTTTCCTTTAAATAGTCTTACAAAAAGTTACCTCACCTACATTATACAATTTAGCTTCTTAACACAGAGGTTGTCTCAACAGCTCATATTTCAGATACAATGTGCATAAAAATTATGATTATACTTCAAGATATAATATTTTAATTTCAAGCCCTTGCTAGCTTTGAGATCATTATTATACAGAACCAAGATTTTAAAAATTCCCACTGAAGTATTTCATTTAAAAAAACAAATAATCAAATAAATTTTTCAATGCACTTCATCTGGAGGACATATGTATGTATGTATATATGTGTATATATATATGAGAGAGAAATGAAACATACATATTTAAATCTTGCATTTCATAAGTATTCTTTATATTAAAATCACTGTATTTATTGTTGAAACACTAAGAAATTAGAAGAATCAAAAAATGTTTCAAAGCAGATTTTACAATTTTGTCTGTAAAATACTTGCAAAATATTTATTAGCATTTTGTATCATATATGAGGCACTATCATAGGTACTATGGAACAGAGTATTATCACTTTCCTCAATGCACAAATACCCTAGGAAGTAAATACAAAAGATTAATGAGTATGTTCTATGTAGAAGAAAATAATAGATGTGACAGGAAATGAGTAAAAAATCCTATGGAAGGCATTACTTTTTGAGGGAGAGACTACTTCATTAGCAGCATGAATAGAATTTGGTGATTTGGTCAGTTTTCTATGGCTGCTATAACAAACTTCCACAACACTGGTTGTTTGAAAAAACAGAAACTTATTGCTTTATGATTCTGGAGGACGGAAGTCCAATGCCAAGGTATTGGCTGGGCCACACTTTTTCTGAAGGCTCTGGAATATATGTTGGCTCTTCCAACTTCTGGTCACTCCAGATCTTCTTTGGTTAGTGACTGCATAAATCTAAACTCTGTCTGTCTTCACATGGCCTTCTCCTCTAATCTCTAGCTGCTTCTCTTGTACCTCTAACAAGGTCATTGTTGTTTGCTATAGGGTCTACCCACGATGATCTCATCTCAAGATTATTAATTCCATCAGCAAAGACCCTTTCTTACCAAATAAAGTAAGGGTTACTTAGCACAGCACAGCACATAAGCAACCCAGACTATGGTATTCTGTTATAACAACCCAACAAACTAAGACAAATCATTTACATTCTCTTCAAGTCTTCTAATTTCATGTGTATTTCATAACTACACTGTTTTTCAATCTAGATTAGCCACATTTCAAGTGAAAAGTAGACATAAAGTTAGCAGCTATGCTGTTATTATCAAAGGTCTGGAGCATGTGCTTGTCTATGTAGTTGTCCCAATAAGATAATTTGACATCTGGCAATCACATCTCATAGACTAAAAGGAGGGAATAAGAAAAAATAGCAATTTCTATGCATGTCAGTATTTATATTTTCTACACATTACCATGTCTTGCTTCCTTTCTCTTTTAAGTAGACAACAATGGGAGTTTCTCTTCCTTATTTATGGGTTTCCACTCTTTTATGTGATATTCCTCATATTATTCCATGCCACTCCATACCCCACTAATGACAATTTGTTTGAGCATGACTATTTAAAGTGATGTTACAATAATAATCACAATGAATTTTGTCCACATTATGATCCCAAAAGGCTGAAGAGTTGACATCAACACGTGCACTCCCCTAATAGTCCCAAAGGCAACTGTATGTTACAATTTGATGTGAAGTGCAGGTGTTAGAAATAAAAGTGTTCCTGAAAGCGAAGCTGTTGGGCATCACTGTTATTTTGTATTCTTCCTCTGGCTTGAAGTTTGATGCTTTGATGGAACTATTTTATGCGCTAGTCTGACAAATCTCCCTATAGGCACTTGTAATGGATGAAAAAGCCAAGGCAAAGAGGAAAGATTAATTAGCTCCTCTAAAGTCACTTAACACCACAACAGTAGAGACACTGGCAGAGATAGAAATGCAGAAGCATGAATTTGTAAGAATTTACACCAAGCACTTGGCAATTTCACTTTCCTCCATGAGAACTATAACTGTATTATGCACATGTGTACTAACTTGCTTCAGTCCTGACTCGTTGCAACCCTATGGACTGTAGCCCACCAGGCTCCTCTGTCTATGGGATTTTCCAGGCGAGAATACAGGAGTGCGTTGCCATTTCCTCCTCCAGGGGATCTTCCTGACCCAGGGATTGAACCCACATATCCTGCATAGGCAGGCAGTTTTTTTTTTTTTATCACTAATGCCCCTAGGAAACCCATCTATAGTATAAAGAACCATAATTTCTGGATGCTACCCTTTTAAATGAATATCAACTGTCATACTAGTATTATGTAAATGCTTTTCTATTAATTTTGTATTTGTTGTCAATCTTTCTCCCAAGAAAGCAGATTTGTTTATTTGTATTGTACTACATTGATGAAATCTAAGGGCTATTATTTGTCATGCAATCTATTAAAAACATGTGTTTGTTACTTAGTTCTGCAGAGAGTCTTTACATTTCTGCTTTCCATGGAAATATTTTTGTTTTTATTAAATGTTATATCAAAGAGTTTATACAAATCTACCAATTAGTTCCAGTTACACAGAAATCTTTAAATTTTAAGTTGTGTATCTGAAGCTAGAGAGACTGAAGTTTTATAATAAATGTGATGACAGACCAAGTAATGTATTATAAATAAGTATTGCATGAGAAGATACGTCATATATACACTAGTTCCCAAATTATAACCCTAAAATTCACAAAGTTAGAAGAAAGTATATAGGCTAGTGATGATGCTGGCATACTATATGAAAAAATAAATTGTATCAGCACAATCTTGGTTTGTTTCTTTATTTACATTCCAAGAAGACCTTAATGTTCTCAGCTTGAATACATTTTAGAGAGATTTCTTCCTGAACAAGCCCCTGACCTCTCTTTATTTACAGCATTTGCTTTAGTAAACTTGCAATTATAAATTTTTCTCTGCCCCTTTGAGATGCCATCTTCTCATAGCCTCTTGCCAGTGTTGCAACCCAGGAATGTCTTTCCTAAGGACCTGGAAGCCATCCCTTTGAAATGTAATCTTTAAGAAAGATATCAACCTGACCTCCCAATCTCTGTGGGAGGTTAGGAGCCTATCTTTGATAAGTGCCTTTCAGCAGGCTTTCCTGGTGGCCCAGACAGTAAAGAATCCACCTGCAATGGAGGAGACCCTGGTTCAATCCCTGGGTCAGAAAGATTCCGTGCAGAAGGGCATGGCAACCCACTCCAGTATTCTTGCCTGGAGAATCCCTTGGACAGAGGAGCCTGGCAGGTTACATTCCACAGGTCACAAAAGTCAGAAGTGACTGAGCGACCAAGCACGAGCATATAGAATCACAATAGCACACTTTTCCTTTAATGTCCCACAGGGTTTTTCTACTAGCTCCTTGTTGTTGTTCAGTCACTAAATCATGCCCAACTCTTTGCTACTGCCTGGACTCCTCTGCCCTCCCCTATCTCCTGGAGTTTGCTTAAATTCATGTCCACCCAGTGCTTAAACAATCTCCCATCTTTTGTTTCAACAGAGTCAAGTCTCTCTCACTTACTGCAAGTAATCTTTAGCCAAACTTTTATAATTTGAATATTCTATTCAAATTATATACTATAATTTGAATGTTCTATTCAAATTATATATTATAATTTGAATATACTTGAATATTCTTAATTGCCTGTTTAAGTCTGCCTATTTAGTGTCTATTGATAGAATTATGCCTAGAATAGAATTATGCCTAAAATAACACTTTAATACTAAAAAATGCGATTCATTATCTGATCAAGTCCTAATCCTTTTGCTAGTGTAGGTCTTGCTTTGCTGTGGATGGCTGCTGACTGATTAGTGTGGTAGTCCCTAAAGGTTGGGGTGGCTGTAGAAATTATTTTAAAATAAGATAGTGAAGTCTGTGCCCAGTTGCTCAGTTGTGTTCAACTCTTTAGGACCCCATGGACTTTAGCCCATCAGGCTCCTCTGTCCATGGAATTTTCCAGGAAAGCATACTGGAGTGGGTTACCATTTTCTACTCCAGAGGATCTACCCAACCCAGGGATCAAACCCGCATCTTTTGCATCTCCTGCATTAGCAGTTGGATTCTTTACCACAGAGCCACCTGGGAAGTCTGACTGAAGTTTGCTGCAATGACTGATTCTTCCTTTCATGATCTATTTCTCTGTAGCACACACTGCTGTTTGATAGCAATTTGCCCACAGTAGAACTCCTTTCAAAATTGAGTCAGTTCTCTCAAACTTGTGCTTTATCAGCTCGCATCATATTCTAAATCTTTTGTTGTCATTTCAACAATCTTCATAGCACTGTTAGAAATTCCATCTCAAGAAACCACTTTCTTAACTCATCCATAAGAAGCAACTCCTCTTTTGCTAAAGTTTTATTATAAGACTGAAGTGATTCAGTTCTATCTTCAGGCTCCACTTCTAATTCTCTTGCTGTATCCACCAAATCTGCATTTACTTCCTCCACTGAAGTTCAAACTCCTCAAAGTCATCCATGAAGGTTCAGATGAACTTCTGAACTCCTGTTAATGTTGATATTTTGACCTCTTCAATGAACCACAAAAATTTTTAATGTCATCTAGAATGGTGAATTTTTTCTAGAAGGTTTTCATTTATTTTGCTCTGATTCATCAGACAGTTCACTGTCTGTGGCAGTTGTAGCTCCTAAAGGAATGCTGTGGATAGTCTGATCTTCTGTCCACACACTAATACCTTCCCCACATCTACAATGAAACTGCTTTCTTTCCTCTTATTGGTGTGTTTCCTGGGGTAGCATTTTTAATTCTCTTCAAGAACATTCCCTTTTCACTCACAACTTAACTAACTGTTTGGTGCAAAAGGCCTAGCTCCCAGCCTGTCTTGGCTTTTGATACTTATTCTTCACTAAGCTTTATTATTTCTAGATTTTGATTTAAAGTGAGAGATACGTGACTCCTCTTTTCATTTGAACACTTAGGGGCCACTTCAGGGTTATAATTGCCTAATTTCTATATTTTTGTGTCTCAGAGAATACCGAGGACAAAGGGGAGGAGAGCTCTACAGGTCAGTAGAGCTGTCAGAACATAGACAACATTTATCAGTTAAGTTCACCACCTTATATGGGCACATTCTGTAGTGCACCCAGGAAATTACTATAGAAACATCAAAGATCACTGATCACAGATCACCTTAACACATAAAATAATAATGAAAAGGTTTAAAATATTACAAGGATTACCAAAATGTGTCACAGAAACATAAAGTAAGCAAATGCTGCTGGAAAAATGGTGCCGACAAACTTGCTGGAAGCAGATTGCCACAAACTTTCAATTTGTAAAAAATGCAGTATCTTTGAAGCATAACAAAGTGAAGCTCAACAAAAATGAGGTGTGCCTTATAATTTATATGTGTGTGTGTATTTATACAGTTGGCTCTTGAACAACACAGGTTTGAATTACATGAATGCATGTATACATTTTTTTTAATAAATATACAGCGGGTCCTCCAAATTCTTGAATTTCACATTCAGAAACTTATTCAACTGCAGTTGAAAATGTCCATGCAGTTTATTGAATTCATGGGTTCAAAATATGCATGTATAGAGGGCAGACTTATTCATTGGACCAAGTCATCTATGCCATTTTATATAAGAGAATTGAAAAAAAATTTAAAAAAACAAAATTAGAGATACCAAAGGAACATTTCATGCAAAGATGGGCTTGATAAAGGACAGAAATGGTATGGACCTAACAGAAGCAGAAGATGTTAAGAAGAGATGGCAAGAATACACAGAAGAACTGTACAAAAAAAATCTTCATGACCCAGATAATCACGATGGTGTGATCACTCACCTAGAGCCAGACATCCTGGAATGTGAAGTCAAGTGGGCCTTAGGAAGCATCACTACAAATGAAGCTAGAGGAGGTGATGGAATTCCAGTTGAGCTATTTCAAATCCTAAAGGATGATGCTGTGAAAGTGTTACACTCAATATGCCAGCAAATTTAGAAAACTCAGCAGTGGCCACAGGACTGGAAAATGTCAGTTTTCATTCCAATCCCTAAGAAAGGCAATGCCAAAGAATGCTCAAACTACTGAATAATTGCACTCATCTCACATGCTAGCAAAGTAATGCTCAAAATTCTCCAAGTCAGGCTTCAGCAATATGTGAACTGTAAACTTCCAGATGTTCAAGCTGGTTTTAGAAAAGTCAGAGGAACCAGAGATCAAATTGCCAACATCCGCTGGATCATCAAAAAAAGCAACAGAGTTCCAGAAAAACATCTATTTCTGCTCTACTGACTATGCCAAAGCCTTTGACTGTTTGGATCACAATAAGCTGCGGAAAATTCTGAAAGAGATGGGAATACCAGACCACCTGACCTACCTCTTGAGAAATCTGGCTGCAGGTCAGGAAGCAACAGTTAGAACTGGACATGGAACAATAGACTGCTTCCAAAGAGGAAAAGGAGTACGTCAAGGCTGTATATTGTCACCCTGCTTATTTAACTTATATGCAGAGTACATCATGAGAAATGCTGGGCTGGAGGAAGCACAAGCTGGAATCAAGATTGCCGGCAGAAATATCAATAACTTCAGATATGCAGATGACACCACCCTTACGGCAGAAGGTGGAGAAGAACTAAAGAGTCTCTTGATGAAAGTGAAAGAGGAGAGTGAAAAAGTTGGCTTAAAACTCAACATTCAGAAAACTAAGATCATGGCATCTGGTCCCATCACTTCACGGCAAATAGATGGAGAAACAGTGGAAACAGTGGCAGACTTTACTTTTTTGGGCTCCAAACCACTGCAGATGGTGACTGCAGCCATGAAATTAAAAGAAGCTTAACTCCTTGGAAGAAAAGTTATGACCAACCTAGACAGCATGTTAAAAAGCAGAGATATTACTTTGTGAACAAAGGTCCGTCTAGTCAAGGCTATGGTTTTTCCAGTGTTCATGTATGGACGTGAGAGTTGGACTATAAAGAAAGCTGAGCACCAAAGAATTGATGCTTTTGAATTGTGGTGTTGGAGAAGACTCTTGAGAGTCCCTTGGACTGCAAGGAGATCCAACCAGTTCATCCTAAAGGAAATCAGTCCTGAATATTCATTGGAAGGACTGATGTTGAAGCTGAAACTCCAGTACTTTGGCCACCTGATGCAAAGAGCTGACTCACTGGAAAAGACCCTGATGCTGAGAAAGTTTGAAGCCGAGAGGAGAAGGGGACGACAGAGGATGAGATGGTTGCATGGCATCACTGACTCAATGGGCATGAGTTTGATTAAACTCCGGAGTTGATGATGGACAGGGAGGCCTGGCTTGCTGCAGTCCATGGGGTCGCAAAGAGTTGGACACAACTGAGCGACTGAACTGAACTGAAGTGAACTGAGCATCCACACATTTTGATATGCACAGGGGCTCCTGGAGCAAATCTGCCACTTTATTGACAGACGACTGTATATAATCTGTTACATTTTGTTATATAGAGAACCTTATACATGTATAACACTGTATATATGATATGTAGTTTTAGGTACTTTAGTTTTAAGTATATACAGAGTTTTAAGAATCTATATAATTTTAGATACATATATTTATATATATAGTCTGAGTTGTATATATTCTAGGAATATATTCAAAAGCAATCATCATAGATTTATAAAAATGAACATGTTCAAAATATAGTATTGTTTAGTAAAACATTAAAAACAAACGTTTCAATAATGAATAATCGTAATATGGGATATTATACAAACCTTAAATTCATAATTTGAGACTTAGTGTTCTTAACATACAAATGCTAAGCTTGTGTTTGCAATTTAAAAAGTTAATAAAATGGTACATATATCATAACCCACTTTTCATTTGAATCCATTCGTATAGAATCAAATTGGAATGCAATTTTGAGTCAATTTGTATACAACAAAATCCAAACTTTAAAGATAGTAATTTCTGGGTTTGTTAGACACTGGGCAACTTTAATTTTCTTCTTTAAAAATGCCACATTATTTAACTTCTCTGTAATTAACAAATAGAGCTATAAACCAGAAATTACAATGGTATTTTTCTTAAATTAAAAATACCAAACTTTTTGTGCAACTTCATGATTTTTTTATAAACTCAGGTTGCAAATTTCCTCAATCTATGGTGGTAGTGGAAAATTGACTTGTCTATTTCATTTTTCACAGCCATCTTAATTGCTAGTAAATTTGAAACAGTGAAGTTGTTTTTCTTTTTTTCGGTCATAAACCCTTCAGCTATTTTTCAATTTCTTCTTGTTGTATGCCTTACGATCAACTGAAATTAAAAGAAAGTAGATTTAATTTAATATAAATTTAATTTTCACCATGGTCTGCCAGTTATTCTGGCTTTAAGCCTGTAAGTACTTTGCCTGAAGCAATACAATTGCAGTTACTCAAAATTCGCACCATTTGGAGTATGCATGTATTTTAAGACTCAATTTGAGTCTTAAACAGAGTTACCTTCTGTTGCCAGTGTGTAAGGATCTCTTCATTGAATAGGTATTATTTTTAGCAGAGTTAGTCTTCCAAAGCTTATAGAAAAAAAGAAAAAAAGGCTAAAATACTAGCTTTCTTTTTTGTGACACCTGTTACTATATGGCACTATACCGTAAGTACTTTACCACCATACTCTCCGGAAAAAAAAAAGAAGAAATGGAGAGAAGGTAAACGATTTTCTTGTGTATGCTATAAGCATACAGTTTATTAAGGGGCATGAAGCAAGAGGAGAGTCCCTCAGTAGTATAGTATCTGGTATGCAGAAGAATTGCCAGGCCATCCTTTCAAAATTGAATTTCAAAGTTTAGAGAACCAATCAGTAATATAAAAGTCAATTTGAGCCATTTTTCTTCTTATTTATTCAAGACAAACTAATTTTCTCTCATAGATTTAAATTAGCTCTAATTAACATTTCTGATTTTTTATTCTTTAGACTTCATAATTTCTTTGGTGTGCATTACCAAGTCTGAAGATTTAAAAAATATTTTTGAATGCAAATTTTATCTTTAACAGAGAGTGTGTCCATGCTAGTCACTAATATTTTCTGAAATGCTTTACTTCTTAAAACTTTTCTTGCAGTATCTCTTATTCTTCAACCAATCTTTACTAAAGATACCAAAAATAAAGTGACAGAAGTAGTTAATATGCTTTCAATTTTAGGAAAAGCATAAAACATTGAATTTTATAAATATGAGCAGAATATAATTATTTAGACTGTTTATGCATCTTCAGGGAAATATGTTTATTCAATTAATAAATAAAAATTTTGGTAATAACTGCTACTTTAGATGATAGTAGTTTAATAATTTATGCTAATTAGTTGCTTCAATTCTTTTTCCATTACTTTTTCCTGAACAGTTAGTGTTCTTGGGTTATACTATATGGATATGCAGCAAACAAAGACTGAATGCTTTTTTTATGACATTCCTTTGTAACTAAATAGTCGGCTTAGTCAGAAGTATTAAATGAAACAGCCCCATGATTTATAACTGGAAGCTCAGAAGAATTCTCAGGAAATATTTCTTTTACATATGCTTTACAAACAGAATTTCTGCTTCTGCTGTGGTGTAGAGTTTAGGAACTCTCTTAGATTTTCTGCAAGATACAACTCTTTTTTGGAAGCCAAAACTGTAAGTGTTAAAAGGCTATCCCGGGAATCAGCCTTACTAAGACTCAGTCACAACCTTTACGTTCAGCTGTAAGGATTTCATTCCATGTGGGTTTCAACTCAACATAACTGAAGAGAAAAATATGTGATAGTATTTGACTGTCACATAGGGAAGTCCCTTGTTTGCACTTTTCTTAAAAACAATAGGAACTAATGATGGGAAGGAGAAGGATGGGATGAGATTTACATTTTAAGAAGACCATTTTGATGCATATAGGGCCACAGAACTGAAGAGAAATACTATTGAAGGAAAATAGGGAAGGAATGAAAGAGATCTGATTTAGGGACTTGGCAGTGAAGGTTGAGAGTAGTGGACATCAGATTCTGAGAAATATTAAGGTGGCAGAATTAGTGTAATTTGGTGCTGATTAGGTTGGAATAAGAGTGTGCGTGTGTTCAGTCATGTCTGACTATTTACAACCCCACAGACTGTAACCCTCCAGGCTCCTCTGTCCATGGGATTCTCCAGGCAGGAACACTGGAGGCAAGAATATACAATGGGGCAAAGACAGCCTCTTCAATAAATGGGGCTGGGAAAACTGGACAGCTACATGTAAAAGAATGAAATCAGAACACTTTCTAACACCATACCCAAAGATAAACTCAAAATGGATTAAAAGCCTAAATGTAAGACCAGAAAACTATAAAACTCTTAGAGGATAACACAGGCAGAACACTCGATGACATAAATCAAAGCAAGATCCTCTATGACCCACCTCCTAAAGTAATGGAAATAAAAACAAAAGTAAACAAGTGGGATCTGATTAAAATTAAAAGCTTTTGCACAGCAAAGGAAACTATAAGCAAGGTGAAAAGACAACCCTCAGAATGGGAGAAAATAATAGCAAATGAAACAACTGACAAAGGATTAATTTCCAAAATATACAAGCAGCTCATAGAACTCAATACCAGAAAAACAACCCAACCAAAAAGTGGAAAAAAAGACTTAAACAGACATTTCTCCAAAGAATACATACAGATGGCTAATAAACACATGAAAAGATGCTCAACATCACTCACTATTAAAGAAATGCAAATCAAAACTACAATGAGATATCATCTCACACTGGTCAGAATGGCCCTCATCAAAAAGTTTACAAACAATAAATGCTGGAGAGGATGTGGAGAAAAGGGAATGCTCTTGCAGTGTTGGTGGGAATGTAAATTGATACAGCCACTATGGAAGACGGTATGGAGATTCCTTAAAAAAACCAGGAATAAAACCACCATATGACCCAGCAGTCCCACTCATAGGCATATACCCTGAGGAAACCAAAAGTGAAAGAGACACATGTGTCCCATTGTTCATTGCAGCACTATTTACAATAGCTAGAACATGGAAGCAACCTAGATGTCCGTCAACAGATGAATAGATAAAGAAGTTGTGGTACATATACACAATGTAATACTACTCAGCCATCAAAAGGAACAGCTTTGAGTCAGTTCTAATGAGGTGGATGAACCTAGAACCTATTATACGGAGTGAAGTGAGTCAGAAAGAGAAAGATAAATGCCATATTCTAATGCATATATATGGGATCTAGAAAAATGGTACTGAAGAATTTACAGGGCAGCAATGGAGAAACAGACATAAAGAATAGACTTATGGACATGGGGAGAGGGGAGGAGAGGGTGAGATGTATGGAAAGAGTAACATGGAAACTTATATTACCATATGTAAAATAGATAGCCAACAGGAATTCCCTGTATGGCTCAGGAAGCTCAAACAGGGACTCTGTATCAACCTAGAGGGGTGGGATGGGGAGGGCAATGGGAGGGAGTTTCAAAAGGGAGCGGATATGTGTATACCTATGGCTGATTCATGTTGAGGTTTGATAGAAAACAGCAAAGTTCTGTAAAGCAATTATCCTTCAATAAAAAATAAATAAATTTTAAAAAATAAATAAAAAGAAAAAAAAGAATACTGGAGTGGGTTGCCATTCTCTTCCCCAGGGTATCTTCCTGACCCACGTATTGAACCCATACCTCTTACATCTTCTGCATTGGCAGGCAGGTTCTTTACCACTAGCAAAACCTGGGAAGCCAGAGTAAGAAGAAAGAAACTAATATTCAGGCTTCTTACATAATTGACACATTTACTGAGAGAGAGATCAAGGAAATGCCAGTTCTAGGGAGCAAGAATGGATCTGAAACATGGTGAATTTAAGTTAGGAAGTTTCATTTTCAGGAGCTTTGAAATATCAATGGGAAGATGTCTATTCGAGAGCTGGGTAAATGAGCCTGAATTTGGAGTTAAGAAAAAAACTTGGAAATTATAGAGTTCATAAAATTGATTTTCATCCTACCTACATCATTTTTTTTTCAACTGAATCTTACTGGGGTAGGGAATATTATTGGTCTATGTTCTTGCATTCTTGATTCAATGTGATACACATATTTCCCATCATTAAGGCTGTATATTGTCACCTTGCTTATTTAACTTATATGCAAATGCAAAATGCCAGGCTGGATGAATCTTAAGCTGGAATCAAAATTGCTGGGAGAAATATCAACAACCTCAGATATGCAGATGATACCGCTCTGATGGTAGAAAGCAAGGAGGAACTAAAGAGCCTCTTGATGAGCATGAAGGAGTAGAGTGAAAAAGCTGGCTTAAAACCTAACATTCGAAAAAGTACGATCATGGCATCTGGTCCCATCACTTCATGGCAAATAAATGGGGAAAAGTGGAAATGAAACAGGAGGGGAAGGGGAGGGCACAACTTTGGAAAGAATGACATACCCCAAGAATACAACATAAATCAATTAGAATCAAATGGATCTAAGATTGCAGACAAGTCAACTTCCACTAGACCTTGATCCTCAATCAGCAAGCTAAATGACACATCCAGAGGCATCATGATAGTTCCAAGGCACCATGGTCGGAAGACTAAACCCTAACCCAATTCATGGAAATCTCTACCCCTTCCCAAAATAATTAAAATAACCCTCCCATTTATTAGCTATGAAATTATCCAGCCCATAAAAACTAACCAGGCTACATTTCACAGCCATTGTACTCGCCCGATGTGATGGCCCACACTCTATCTGTGGAATGTGTTTCTCTGAATAAATCCATTATTTACCTATCACTTTGTCACTCACTGTATTCTTTCTGCAATGAGATATCACAAACCTGAGTTTCATTGGGCCCTGAAACCAGGTCTGAGATCTCAGTTAGAAGACTGTGGGTTTTGGCAGGGTTTGAGTCCCAGCACATGGTTTTAAGTCCCAATCAGAGGTAAACGGTTTCAGAAACAGGGACACGTTTTATTTTCTTGGGCTCCAATCACTGTGGCCTGTGACTGAAGCCATGAAATTAAAAGACACTTGCTCCTTGGAAAATAATCTATGACAAGCCTAGCCTAGATAGCATATCAAAAAGCAGAGACATCACTTTGCTGACAAAGGTCTGTATAGTCAAAGCTATGGTTTTTCCAGTAGTATAGATGTATAGACGTGAGAGTTGAACCATAAAGAGGGCTGAGGGCTGAAGAATTGATGCTTTTGAACTGTGGTGCTGCAGAAGGCTCTTGAGAGTCCCTTGGACAGCAAGGAGACCAAACCAATCAATCCTAAAGAAAATCAACTCTGAGTATTCACTACAAGGACTGATGTTGAAGCTCCAATACTTTGGCGACCTGATGCGAAGAGCCAACTCAATGTAAATGACCCTGATGCTGGGAAAGATTGAGAGCAGGAGGAGAAGGGGGTGACAGAGGCTGAGATGGTTGGATGGCATCACCGACTCAATGGACCTGAGTTTCAGCACACTCCAGGAGACAGTGAAAAACAGGGAAGTCTGGTGTGCTGCAGTCGATATAGTAGCAAAGAGTGAGACACGATTTAGTGACTGAACAACAAAACCTTGTATTGCTTACTTAATTCTTGAAATAAGTCCCTCAGTCATATACTTAGAGAAAATATTGATGATGGGGTACACTGGAATTGCAACAGATTACTGGACATTCTTTAAATATATCTATACTGTAGCTTCTCAAATGAAATTACATAATAGAGTCTTTAATTTTTAGATGAAAAGTTTTATGTGCACATGGTTTCTTAACGATCTGTTTTTAGGCATTAAGAAAAACTTTATTTTCCCTTATTTTGGACTTTCTCAAGTTCTATTTGTATTAGAGTACATCCTCTTACTATAAGAAAATATTATATGCAATAGGAACACTGTAGGCATATTTACAAAAAAAAAAGAAAAACCCTCTAAATTTAAACTAATATGTACCAATACTACATCGAATACTCCAGTTACTTTTTCACTAATTGGGATCTTTTCCATCACAGATGTACACAGTTCCTGGTAATAATCTTTTATGTGCTGCCTTTGAAATTCAAAAGTGCTTCTAAAACATGTGTAAAATAATTTATTATGAACATCTCTGAGTTATATGGGCTTCCTATCCCTATTATATGGGCTTCCCTGGTGGCTCGGACAGTAAAGAATCTGCCTGCAATGTGGGAAACCTGAGTTCTATCCCTGAGCTGGAAAGATCTCCTGGAGAAGGAAATGGCTATCCACTCCAGTATTCTTGCTTAGAAAATCCCATGGATGGAGGAGCCAGGCAGGCTACAGTCCATAGGGTCGCAAAGAGTCAGATGGAACTGACCGACTGAACACATCCCTATTTTATAGATAAGATAAATGACACTCCATAAGGTTATACAGTTTGAAAAGGATAACAAAAGTCATTTGTGAATTGAGAAGGAGCTAAACCAAATATTTCACTCAAATCCCTTTATTCTTTTTTTTTTTTGTCTGTACCATGTGGCATGCAGGATCTTAGTTTCTTGGTCCCAGAGATCAATCCTGGGCCCCTAGAATTGGGAGTGCAGAGTCTTAATCACTGGAACACTACAGAAATCCTGATTTTTCTATTCCCTATCACAAAGTTTTACTTTTCCAACTCCCCTGGTGGTCCAGTGGCTAACACTTCATATTTCCAGCGTAGGGAGCCTGGGTTCAATCCCTGATCAGGGAACTAAATCCACATGCCACAACTTGGAGCTCACATGTTGTAACTAAAACTCCTGCATGCTGAAACTAAGACCTGATGCAGCAAAATAAATAAATATATATTTAATTTTTTTAAATTAAGTTTTACTTTTCATCAGTGAATTTATTTGCAAGGTGACTGGCTCACTTTAGGCATGTCACTTGTAGAAATAAAGCCACAATCTCCAGATATAAGGAACATAAACAATTTGGCAAGATAATTATTATATCAAAGGGAATTTATCTAAATAATGAAAGGCTTATCTATTAAATTATTTTACATAATGTATAATGTTTATTTAATAAATATGTATGCACAATATATATCTTTATATCAGGACTCAATGTTGGTTAACATTAGTTTATATGCATATGTATAATCACATATATACACTGTACAATCAACTGTTCAATGCTGATTAACAATAATATCTATGGAATTTATAGACATTTAATAGCTTGCTTGTGCTTCCCTGGTGGCTCAGTGGTAAAGAATCTGCCTGCAATGCAGGAGACACAGGTTCAATCCCTGGGTCAGGAAGATCCCCTGGAGGAGGGCATGGAAACTCACTCTAGTACTCTTGCCTAGAGAATTCCATGGACAGAGGAGCCTGGCGTTTTGCAGTCCATCAGTCAGTTCAGTTTAGTCACTTAGTCATATTTGACTCTTTTCGACCCCATGGACTGCAGCAAGCCAGGCTTCCCTATCCATCACCAATTCCCAGAGTGTGCTCAAACTCATGTCCATCAAGTCAGGGATGCCATCCAACCATCTCATCCTCTGTCGCCCCCTTCTCCTTCTGCCTTCAATCTCTCCCAGCATCAGGGTCTTTTCCAATGAGTCAGTTTTTGCATCAGGTAGCCAAAGTATAGGAGCTTCAGCTTCAACATCAGTTCTTTCATGAATATTCAGGACTGATTTCCCTAGGATGAACTGGTTGGATCTCCTTGCAGTCCAAGGGACTCTCAAGAGTCTTCTCCAACATCACAGTTCAAAGCCATCAATTCTTCGGCACTCAGCTTTCTTTATGGTCCAACTCTCACATCCATACATGACTACTGGAAAAACCATAGCTTTGACTACACAGAATTTTGTCGGTAAAGTAATGTCTTTGCTTTTTAATATGCTGTCTAGGGTTGTCATAGTTTTTCTTCCAAGGAGTAAGCGTCTTTTAATTTCATGGCTGCAGTGATTTTGGAGCCAAAGAAAATAAAGTTTCTCACTGTTTCCATTGTTTCCCCATCTATTTGCCATGAGTGATAAGACCAGAAGCCATGATCTTCATTTTTTGAATGTTGAGTTTTAAGCCAACTTTTTCACCCTCCTCTTTCACTTTCATCAAGAAGCTCTTTAGTTCTTCTTCACTTTCTGTCATAAGGGTGGTGTTATCTGCATATCCGAGGTTATTGATATTTCTCCTTGCAGTCTTAATTCCAGCTTGTGCTTCATCCAGTATGGCATTTTGCATGATGTATCCTGCATATAAGTTAAATAAGCAAGGTGACAATATACAGCCTTGATGTACTCCTTTCCCAATTTGGAAACAGTATGTTGTTCCATGTCCAGTTCTAACTGTTGCTTCTTGACCTGCATACAGGTTTCTCAGGAGGCAGGTAAGGTGGTCTGGTATTCCCATCTCTTGAAAAATTTTCCACAGTTTGTTGTGATCCACACAGTCAGAGGCTTTAGCATAGTCAATAAAGCAGAAGTAGATGTTTTTCTGGAATTCTCTTGCTTTTTCTTTGATCCAGTAGATGTTGGCAGTTTGATCTCTGGTTCCTCTGCCTTTTCTAAATCCAGCTTGAACATCTGGGAATTCTCAGTTAAGGTACTGTTGAAGCCTAGCTTGGAGAATTCTGAGCGTTACTTTGCTAGTGTGTGAGATGAGTCCCATTGTGCAGTAGCAGTCCATAGGTTTGCACAGAGTCTGACAGGACTGAAGCCGACTTAGCAGCAGCAGCATCAATCGCTTGTTTAAGATTGCGTGCATGCTTACTCGTTCACTCATTTCTGATTCAGTGTGACTCCATGAACTGTGGCCCTCCAGGCTCCTCTGTCCATGGAATTTTCCAGGCAAGAATCCTGGACTGTGTTGCCATTTCCTAGCCCAGGGGATGTTCTCCACTGAGGGACTGAATCCGTGTCTCTTGTGTAAGACTGTGGTTAAATGGTAGAGTAAGAACTCAACCCTATTCTTTTGAATGTGTGTAAATTGTTTTACTATACCATGAATAATGCCATTATTACATTGGTGAAAAAACAAAAAATCTTACTCAAATTTTGGTTGGAAAATTTTAGGAATTTAATTTTATTCTTTAGGCATTCTAATTCAATTAACAATTTGCCAGCTTAACAATGAACTTAGAGACTACTCTTAGTTTAACCTCTACAAAGTAAACATTTCCTTTTGCTCTCTTTAGAGGTCACAAAATTAAAAACTTTTTTTTTGCTTTATAAAAAGTAAAATTTCAGAATAAATGTAACCATTTATATGCAACTGAAGTGGATCAACTAACATATGATCATTGTTTTCTTTTAAATATTGCATTGAAAGGTTGATCATCAACTGTTACCTATATAAACTGTTTGATAATCAAAATGGGCATATATAAAAATTTAGTTGTTTTCAACATTTTAAAACTAAAGTATTCTGGCTACCAATAAATAATATAGATTTTTCATAGATCATGCATATAAATTTCATTCCAGTGAGCTATCTCATTTTATTCTAAGGGCAAATACATCTATTTCTTTATCCTTTGTCATGACATGTGTACCCCATCTATCTTCTACCTATCTATCAATCTATCACCTAAGTATATATCTATTTCTTTATCTATTTATCTGTCTTCACCTATCAATATTATTTAGAATATTTAGAATACAAAGCAGAGAAAAATAACATAAAATTCAACTAACTCATTTAAGTAACAAAGAGACTTAATTGGCTCACTGACTGAAAAATCTAGAGCTAGCTAATAAATGCTTTGATCCACAGGTTAATGATATATTTAAGGGTGCATATCCACTTGTTTGTGATTCTTTCAGCTCTGTTTTCCTCACTATGTTGGTTTCATGCTTAGCTTATTTTTCCTCATCTTGGCCAGATGGCTCTCCATTTGGACTACACGCATTTATTTTATATATATATATATGTATATATTTATAAGAGAAGGGCATTGTATCAAGTTTGCAATTATTTAAGAGAAATTTTGGCTTGCTTCCAGTTGGACTAACTTAGGTCCCCTGAACCAAACACTGGGGCTGACGGAATGCCATCTGTTAGCTTGTCTTAGTTTTAAATCATTGCCAACCCTGGAATAATCACAGTGACAAGCATTAAGAACAACAGTAACAATAGGATTACTATGATTAGTTTAAGCCAATGATGGCCTTCCCTTAGAGCCTGAAATAGAATCAAAACTCAATAGCTAAAGCAGACAGTGTGACTTGCCTCTCCAAAGGAAAATCTAACTAGTTTTGTGTAGAAAAGAAATGGGATATGTGGATGCATCAACAAATGCCATTGTACTGTATTATTGTAAGTCTATCCATTTATTTACTCATTATTCCTTCCGATTGTATGCATCTATCATTAATCTCTACCAATTTATCTCTTCCTCCACCTTTCTACATATGCAGCATACTTTGTGTGTAAGTGGTATATACATAGAAAGTAAAAAGAGTTTAGAAGATGCCAAACAAAACTAAAGGCTCAACGTTATGCAACTTATTAGTATATTAGTACTAGATCCTAATTCTAATGAAAAAGAATGAAATTTGAAATAAGCATTACTTAAATATACTTAAGAGTTTATTCATATTTACTATATTTTTCCTTAATATATGAGAAATAAAAATAGGACCATTCCATTGGAAGTTATTCTCAGAGTACCAAAATGAAAGACATCATTTAAATTACAAACTCTATTAAACTTGGGGCTTCCCAGATGGCACTAGACGTAAAGAACACGACTGCCAATGCAGGAGACATAAGAGACCTGGGTTCAATCCTTGGGAGGAAAGTTTCCCTGGAGAAGGAAATGGCAACCCATTCTTGCCCGGAGAAGCCCATGGACAGGGGAGCCTGGCAGGTTACAGTATAGAGTCACAAAGAGTCAGACATGACTGAAGCGACTTAGCACGTACTATAAAATTTTATCATTACATAAAGTACCATAGAAGTACAGGAATACAATTTGAGCAAATATTGAGATAAGAGTATTACTATTACCTGTTCATATCAGGGGATAAAAATGATCAACATAGGGTCACTACTGGAACATAAGTGAGATACCAAGTCAGTTTTCCAGTTCCTATATTTTTTAAAGATTCTCCAAAATTAAAAAAAAATAAACATTATGTTAATTTTTTCCATCATAAGAAGTTTTTCATAGAGGGGACAGAATAAATTAGCCTTACACTCTAGAATTTAAGGAGGTTAAAAATGGAAGGAAAAAAAATTTAATTGTTATTAAGCTTGCTAATTTTGTTAGTATCTTAGAGAAGTAGAAAAAAACCTAGTTAGTGAGAGAAGAAGCACATAAATAAGTGGATATTTTGACTATGGAGGGGATTCACATACATTTTGCTTTCATAATATGTGAGATAAACTTTAGTTTTGTTGGATGCAAAATCTGAGAGAGCTTGATCTATTTGTTTGTTACTTAAATGGAAAAGTGTGTATGTTGTTCATAGATGACAGAGCAGAAAGCATAAAATTAAAGACAGAAAACAGAGACAATAATTGATGGTGGGAAGTTGCAGAGGAATATTTTTTTTTTCAGTTGACCTAATAGAGGAGTTAGCTTTCTGAAGCAGAGATGCATTTTTGAAACAGAGGGGATGAAATAAGAAGCTTGGACATAATAAGCAATTTCTGGTGCAGAAGGGAAAAAAAAAAAGAGGAAATTTAGTCAAATAGCCACAGTATTTCAGAAAGCAGGATAAAGAATTATTTGCTAATCACCTTAATATTAAAGAGAATAACAGGTGAATATAGTGGATAAGTATATATATATGTGTGTGTGTATATATATATATATATATCTGTGTGTATATATATATATATATATATATATATATATATAAATAAAATCAGGGCCAATTCATTCCAAAGACAATACTTTTAAATATATTATATTACCCATGGAGAGACAGCAGGAGAGAGAGAGAGGGAGAGATTGAGAGAGAAAAGAAAGACTCCACTGGTCCTCAAAGGAAATTGAGTCTTTTAAAAATTACATGATAAAAACATCCTAAGTCTAATATTTAAATTCAACATATATTTTCAGATATTTATATGTTCTGGTTCCCCAAATAATCAATAAATAAGCTGTTGATTTGTAGAAGCTTACTTTTCCCTTAAATGGGTTACATGCTACAAATATATTCTAGTTATTTCTATTCCTAACCTATCTTTCCTCCTCCCTTTCTTCTTTCCTTCTCTATTTTCACTTACAGGTATTTTGGGGGTTGAATGTATACCAATTATCAAAATACAGCCAGATTTGTAATCATCTCCAAGCTAATAGGAAAGAAATAGACACTGATATGTCCATTACAGACTCAGAGGGTATGACAGAGGCAAGCAGACAGTATTAAAGCAGAACATTAAATTTTGAAGGATGATATGATAGATTGCAGGATTGTTTACAAACAGCTGTTGCCTCCCATACTGGCCCTTTCTTGAGACCCCTTCTTAACCCAATAACCTTGGCTATGTGGCTAAATTTTGCAATAAAATGTGAATAAGAATGACAGGCAAAGTTTTATAAATCACTGTGTAATTCCACCTTGTCTTTTCCTGCTTGTTGTGGGACCCAAAATATGCTAGAAAAAAAGTAATTTCTCATGCCTAGATTATAGAATACAGAGGATATGAAGCAGGACATGCCTACTCACAAGGGACATGCACATGAGCAAAAAAAATAAGAAACTGGTAAGGTACTAAACCCCAGTCAATAAGAAGGCATGGATTATTCTGGAGGTGCAAGTAGTTAATAAAGTTCAAAGCAAAGATGTGTATATAGTGAGAAGGGGAAGGAGAGGAGATGACAGGTTGTATGGAGGGGAGTGAAGGAGATGGTGAGGGAGATTGGCAGGAACCCAGTTAAGGGACTTATATCTCATATCAAAGACTTAAGCTTAATTCGAAAAGCCATAGTCCTTAAAAGAAAGACTCTTGTGAGCAGATTAGATTCGTAGAAGTGAAACTCTAGCAGTACTGTTTTGGTAAACAGATTGAAGAGGAAATGAGATTGAAACTAAATAAGAAGATATTTAATAATTTTATTCTGTGTTTTCCAGATACAGTCTCTCACATACCCGTCACCTTACTCTTGACGTTCCTTTATTTATCTGCTGACCAATGATATTTTGCAGTTTAAGGTGGCTGGGGTAACTCAGTCCCAAACCTGGAATTCTGAGTCATATTTGACTCCTTCAAGTTTTCTTCAGTAAATAGTAGAATGACTGCTCCACCAAAGCCAACTGGTAGAGTACTTTCCTTGTTTTTTTTTTTTTTTTGCCAGGTCAGTTAACTGAACGAATGTTTGTGTACTAAAGAAAGTCCAGAGAAATACAAGGGATACTGTATTAGCATCAGCACCCAAAAAAACAAAAATGAGGAAAACCTTAAATTCGAGAGGTCTGTCTTTGTTCTGCAGCTGCCTTGGGTTGACACTCCATGTGTCATTTCTGCATTTCACTTTGAACATAAACTTGACAGTCTGGGCAGGGGTCTCTTTAAGCAAGTATCACCACTAAGGAAATTCACTTTGCGTTGCTGCCTGAGGGTGACCCAGGGACTTGCTGGAATCCCTAGGCTTCTTGATCTCCTTTTTGGCTATAATCTACTTAAAGGCAGAGAAGATGTGACTGTTACCCTTCTGAGGAAATTGGCATATTAAGACATTTTTCCTGCAGATAGAAGGAAATTGAAATTAAGTCTATGTTGGTTCACATTTCAAGTATCTTCTAGACAGTATTTCTTCAACCATTGGTGGTAAAAGACCAAGTTTATTTCCATCATCATTAATCTATCATGGAACAATATCTTTGTAAAATACAACAAAATTAATCTCAAGAGAAATGATAATATAAAGGGTAAAAATACAAGTCCATAATTTTACAGTCAACAGACAAAAATTATTCTGTGAAATTTCTGTGTTGCTGTTGTTCAGTCACTAAGTCATGTCCAACTCTTTGTGACCCCGTGCTCTGCAGCATGCCAGGCTTCCCTGCCTAACACTATCTCCCAGAGTTTGCCCAAATTAATGTCTATTGAGTCAATGATGCTATCTACCATCTCATCCTCTGCCACCCCCTTCTTCTGTAGTCTTCGATCTTTCCAAGCATTAGGGTCTTTTAATTTCTATAATAACATCTTATATTTAATTTCAATTTTTATATTAATATTGCTATAGACTAGAAAAAAGTTCACAGGAAAGAACTGCTCTCAAACCACCTTTTCATAGAATAACAGAATCATATTTAACATATTTTAAAGTACAAGTAAAAATATCAAACATGGAGGTGAATTATAAAACCAGCCATCTAAAGACCGTGACAACATTATGAATTCTCTCCCATTAACTTTCCCTTCTGAAGTCTCTCCTGCCATGTGGACATATACTTCAGAATGAGTCACTTTATGAGGCCCTGTCATGTTTTATCAAAATAATGTGTTAAAAACAATACCTCAATTTGCGTGCACGTATACTCAGTCTCTCCGGCTTCCCGGGTAGCTCAGCGATAAATCCACCTGCAGTGCAGGAGACGTAAGAGATGTGGGTTCCATCCCTGGGTCGGGAAGACCCCCTGGAGGAGGGCATGGCAACCCACTCCAGTATTCTTGACTGGAGAATCCCGTGGACAGAGGAGCCTAGCGGCCTAGAGCTCATGACGTGACTGAGCGACTGAGCATGCGTGCGCGGCTGTGTCGCTTCTGTTCGTGTGACTAGCTGTCACGTGGGGATTCTCTGTCCATGGAATTTTCCAGGCAAGAATACCGGAGTGAGTTGCCTCAGTTTAATTGTCTTTAATTCTTGAAAATGTTATACTCATATATTTTGTTCAAATTGAGTCAACACTGAAAATGAGGAAAAACTGCTGTTGCTGCTGCTAGGTCGCTTCAGTCGTGTCCGACTCTGTGCGACCCCATAGAAGGCAGCCCACCAGGCTCCCCCGTCGCTGGGATTCTCCAGGCAAGAACACTGGAGTGGGTTGCCATTTCCTTCTCTGAGGAAAAACTGAAATGGCTGTTAATAAAATAAAAAGTTCTAAGCACCTGCTTTCCTAAAAGCAAAGAATTGGATGACTACTTGGGCTGGTTAGACAAATAAGATTGATAAGATATGAGCTCTTGTCAGAATTCTAATATTGCACCTATTGGGATTGGCAGTTGTGTTTACAGTAAAATGTTAAATTATAAAAACTGTTGAATTATATTTTGCTCCTATTTATCTCTAGAGAGAATCCCTAAGCCAAGACATTAGCAACATTTCAATTTATAGCATATAAAAATGCATCATGACCTTTACCAATATTAAAACATTAATGATGATTGAAATGCTATATTTATTTTTCCTCCAGGATGCTGGCAACGCCACTAACAGCAGCAGTTAAAGCACTGGAGGAAATATAACTAAATTTCTCCATTGAGAAACCTCAAATGGACCCCAAGCCTTCCACAGGAATGGTAATAATGTGTTTCAACATGTTATTTATCCTACGGAATCATTTCTCATGAAGTTTAATGATGGCCATGTTTATAAATAACATCTGGTAAATATGCTTTTAAGATACAAATAGAGTTATGAAGCTGACTACTTGCAAAAAACTTGGCAGATGTTAATATATTCTTCAATATTTCTATTTAAAATGATACATTTTGTATGGTCATAGAATAAAAACTGGATGTAAAGCATGAAAGTCACTTAGTCATGTCGGACTCTTTGCAACCCCATGGACTGTAGCCCACCAGGCTCCTCTATTCATGGAATTCTCCAGTCAAGAATACTGGAGTGGGTTGCCATTTTCTCTTCCAGGGGATCTTCCCAACCCAGGGGCCAACCCTGGGGTCAACCCAACCCTGTATCTCATGCATTGAAGGCAGACTCTTTACTGTCTGAGTCACCAGGGAAGCCTAAATGGGATGGGATAAAGATAAATAGTGGTCCTTTGCATTGTGCTAGGGTGATAATCTACAAACTTTTATCTAGTAATAAACAACATCATGGTGGGAGAGCATGTGATATTTAGAGCTGCAGAAAGCTTTTCACTTCACTAAGGGAGTTTCTACAAGCAAAGGGATGCTTGATCCTCTATATTTTATCATAGGAAAATAAATTAAAAATGGATAAGAAAATAACAGCAGCATGAACAAGGGAATACCTGTGGAGTGAAAATGTGTTAACTCCCTTGGAGGAAATCAATAATGGGCAAGTTAGTCTTTTTGTAAAAAAGCTGCTTCGTACTGGGCCTCCAGGGGCTGTTTGTTCATATGCCAGGGCACCTGCTATTAATTTCTTACATCCCATTTCAGGAAAAACAATTCCTCTTTGTGTCTTCCTCACCTCTTACATCATGTTCTTGCAGGGATATCTAAAAATAAAGCAAGACAAAGCTAAGATACAAAGTTTTTTGAACAGAATTTTAATGTTAGTAACTCTCTCCCCCAATTTTTTATTTGAAAAATTTCAAAGTAACTTCAGTAAAATGTTATTCATTTGGTTAAGCCATAAAGCTAGAGTAAGTAAGTGGTTGAGTCAGAACACAAATTTTAATCAGTCAGATTTCAAAGCTTATCCATGTGACCAACTTTCCATAACCAAATAGAAAATCTGCTTTAAAAGCATCTTCACACATGCTCTTTCAATTCAGCTATTTACTAGTAGCTGGTTACAACAATGAACATAATTTTGTTTAGCCTTTCATTTTATCATTTCCATTAGCTTTCTTCTGAAGAATGAATACCTTGGAAAATGGAGTCTGGCACTTTCTCTCAATCCCACAACATGTTTTACATTCAACTCTAGATGGTGTTTTCTTCATGCAAAAACATATCCTATGTGAAACAGTTCCTCAAAATATTCATTTCTCATTTGGTTCATTGAAGGGAAGATTTTTAACCAATTCTTTATTTCTGATATAGAGACACGTCAGAATCAGTAGTGGGAAAGCAGATGGCTGGAGGAATTAAGCACACAATATCAAAGCAAAAGCCAGAAACACAAGTCAGAGAAAGAATCTTTATGTTGTCTGAAAAGTAATGCTTTTCCAGGGGCTGGTTTTACTTTTGAAGCATTTTCTTGTTATTAGTTATGTCATTTGCTACTAAATTTATTGTCCAACTTTGACAAAATTTTAAAGAAAGCACAAGAAAACAATTTTACTCAAATGCATCTGATTAATAATCAGGAAATTCATATGGATAAAATGCTTTCAATAAAATGTTTTCCTATCAGGTGGTTCTTTATCTAAAACAAATAGGCTGCCAGATATTTCTCCAGTGAAGATGAGTTTATGTGGGATCAGCAGAGAAATGAAATTTGAGGTTTGAAATTATGGTGAGCAGTGTGCAAATCCCCACGTGAGAAGGGAAGAAGGATGCTTTAAAAGAGTGGAAAAGGAAGTTGGGAGGGCTACAGTCAACCAAAAGTCCATGGCTTTTCATTGACTGAGTCCTTGGAGGAAAGAAGTCCAGTAAGTCCCCTCCATACGAACAAGTTCCATTCTGAGAGCATGTTTGTATATCAGTTTGTTTGTAAGTCTAACAAAGTCAGTCTAGGTACCAAGCTGACACAATTGGTTAAATAGTACTATACTGTAATAGGTTGATAATACTTTTCAAATAATACATAAAAATCAAACTGACACAAAAAATAAAGAAAATATTTTTAATCTTACAGTATAACACCTTGAAAAGCACAGTAGTACAGTACAATGACTGGCATACAGGGGCTGAGATTGAGTGAACAGGCAAGAAGAGTTACTAACTGGAGGAGGGAAAGGAGGTAGAAGATGATAGAGCTGAAGTATCATCGAAAATAGGAGACGGAGGGCAAGTTGCAATTTCATGCATTCCTGATGTTCATGAATGCATGTTTACATCTTTAAAAATTCCCAACTTGAAGATTCCTATGTAGGGGACTTACTGTCTCTCTTTTTCCTTTTGGGCTCTGCTAATATCCCAGGGTGTAAGAGTCCCCTTCTGGTCACCTAACTCTATTTAATTGAAATTTCTCTTTATTAATTGTTTTTTTTATATTCCCCCCTTATGATCAAGCACTTTCTCTGAAAGGATCAGTAATCAAGTCATGTTTTTCTAGTGTTAGTGGATTTTTGCCCCTCAAAGCCAGGAAGAACATTTTTTGGGTGTAGTGTCTCATATTAAAGGGAAAGTATCCAGACTGAAAACATATGAAGGTCACATTCAAGTAACATGGAAGGATAGGAGGCTGAACTCTCAGGAGATAAAGTTCTTGTGTTACCAAGATCAGAGATATTGGCTATCATTTGAAAAGTTATGTCATCCTCAAAGTTTTGATGACAAGCTTCCAATAAACCTGATTTGGAAACCTTGGAAAGTTGTCCCATCAGATGTCACCTGGTTCAATTCTGGGATTTTTTTTTTTTTTTTCACTTTTAGGTCACCTGATGATATTTATGTTCAGTCAGGGTCTGGCACTTTCTTTAGATGTGTCATTTGAATCCAAGTGTTTATTGCTTGAAGTTTAGCAGTGATTTGTTAGCATTATCTGATAGAGGCTTCTCCAGTGACATTGAAGAGAGTTCTCCAGGAAGTGTCCACTCCAATAGACAAAATCTCCAGCAAGGTCTGATACATGAGGTCTTTGTCTGCCAAGAATGCACTGTGAGAAGATTGCTCTGCCAAAACATAATTGTATTTCATAGAAGTTAGACCTTTGCTGTATTGAGATGGAAATATCTATCAGTCATAGGTCAAAAAAAAGTAAAGTAGGATTCAAGTCCTTTGGATATCCTGTGACTACCTCAAAGGGTGAGATTTTATAAATTCCAAAAAAAATGGTGGATTTGAGATTAAGAAGGAAAAATGGCAATGCTTTTGACCAAGGTATTTAGAGTACCGCTACAAATGTTTCCATTAGCGTCTTAATGCCATTTGTGCATTCAGCTAAACCAGAGGATTGAGGGTTGTTAGTGCAGTGAAACGGAGAAGGCAATGGCACTCCACTCCAGTCCTCTTGCCTGGGAAACCCCATGGACGGAGGAGCCTGGTGGGCTGCAGTCCATGGGGTCGCGAAGAGTCGGACACAACTGAGCGACTTCACTTTTCACTTTCATGCACTGGAGGAGGAAATGGCAACCCACTCCAGTATTCTTGCCTGGAGAATCCCAGGGACGGAGGAGCCTGGTGGGCTGCCATCTATGGGGTCGCACAGAGTCGGACACGACTGAAGCGACTTAGCAGCAGCAGCAGCAGCAGCAGTACAGTGGAAATGTAAAACCAGTAAAACAACACAGACTTGTCTAAGTAGGCCAGTAAAATGGCTTCCTCAATCACTGTGAAAGTTGAGAGGAGTTTCCCATGTAGAAATATTCTTTTCTAAAAAAATAAAAAAACTTTAGCCACAGAAGAAGCAGGAAGCAGTAACCAGTCTGCAAGGGTAGATTTCAGACTAGTATGAAAACACACAGACCATGATTAAATATATTTATATCCGTGACACATAGGAAGTTGTACAAATCCATTTGACAGAGCCTGAATTGTTCATCAGACAGTTAAAAATGCCTGGGAGCAGTACAAACAAGTTTTTCTGGGCTGTATTTCAAACAAGAGGGATGAGTAGGTAGGCAATTTCTATGGCCTTGTTAATGGTTCTCCACCAATATTGATTCATGAAGGCTATCATTTTGTCAGTTGACCGATGTCCTAATACATGTCCAGTGGTGAGAAGAAGGAATTTTAGAGTCTCTGGTAGGACTGGGTTGTTATTTGGTGCAAACCATACCTTTATCTTTTTATCAAGCCAAGAATTGCTGAATTTCCAATCTTGTTTTTCCTGTTCTGAGGCCAATTGTTCTAGTACTCTTGCCTGGCAAACCCCATGGACGGAGGAGCCTGGTAGGCTGCAGTCCATGGGGTCGCAGAGTTGGATACGACTGAGCGACTTCACTTTCACTTTTCACTTTCATGCACTGGAGAGGGAAATGGCAACCCACTCTGGTGTTCTTGCCTGGAGAATCCCAGGGACGGGGGAGCCTGGTGGGCTGCCGTCTATAGGGTCGCACAGAGTCGGACACGACTGAAGGGACTCAGCAGCAGCAGCAGCAGCAGTCAGTTTTTTAAAATTGTCATTTTGGGAAACATCGCTCTAGACCATTGACAGAGGTTTGGCGACTGTTGGTCTCTTCAGCAACCTCATTCCTTGTGGAGATATGGGCAAAGTAGTTTGCTTTAGCTTCCAGAGGATCAAGTTTTAGTGCCCCAGAATTTTAAGGATAGCAGAAGTAGCAAGTGAAACTATTGTATGTGAAAATTTCTGATCACAGGGACCATTTTAAATTTTAATTCCACTGGCAAGAAGGAAGCCATTTGAGTCTATGATATTCCAAAATCGTGAGCTACTCCAAAAGCATATCTATTATCAGTGTACATATTGGCAGTTTTATCTTTGGCAAAGTACACGCTTGTGGAAGAGTATAAAATTCAGCCTATTGGGCTGAAGTAGCCTCAGCTAAAATGCTTCCTAAACAACATCAAAAGGAGTTGCAGTAGCATATTCAGTAAAATATTTGTAATACCACCTTTTAAATAAGAACTGTCAGTGAACCAGGAGAAGTCAGCATTACTCAAATAATCTGCAGATGATCATGAGGAATCAGGAGGTGATCCATCAGTATTAAGCAGTCATGAGAAACTTCATTAGTGATGGAGGGGGAAAAAGTAGCAGTGTTAAGGTTATTACAAAATATAACAGTGTGTGACAAATAGTTTACAAAAGGACTTCCTAGGAGGTGAGGTAATGACCAAGAAACATTGCATGGGATAAGAATTTGGGAGGGTTCCTACTGCATGAGGTACAACAATGGTTAAAAGTGATCCCACAATGATTTTCTCAGTGGTCTTAACCAAAAGGGCAGTGACCATTATGGCTCTAAGGCAAGAGGGTTATACACACATCATAGAGTCCAGTTGCTAGCTATAACACTATATGGGTCAATAGTGGTCCCCATGTTTTTGGGTGAGAATGCTGAAGGTATTCCCTCCCTTTTCATATAAAAGCACACCTCATTATATTCCACTTCACTCTATTACACTTCACAGATACTATGTTTTTGTTTTTTTTTTTGTTTTCTTTTACAAATTGAAGATTCGCGGCAACCTTGTGTCAAGCAAATCTATTGGTACCATTTTTCCAGTAGCATTTGCTCACTATTTGTCCCTGTGTAACATTTTGGTAATTCTCTCAATATTTTAGAATTTATTATTATTATCATTAAATTTGTTATGGTGATCTATAATCAGTGATCTTTTGTGTTACTATTGTAACTGAGTGGTTTTAGCAATAACGTATTTTTAAATTCAGGTATATATGTTGTCTTTTTTAGATCTAATGCTATCTCACACTTGATAGACTAAAGTATATTTGTACATAACTTTTATATGTAATGGGAAACCAAAACATTTGTGTGACTTACTTTATTGTGATATTCACTTCATTGCAGTGGCCTGGTCCCGAGCCTGCTACTTCTCCAAGAGATTCTTGTACAAAATGGAAAAAGGTAAGCTCATATTCAGGATACCCCAAAGCAGGTGAGTTCATCAAACTCTAAGACCTTGAAAGCTATGTTGTCTGGCTTTTCTGATAAATTTGGGTTTGATTGTCACTGTTTAGCAAAACATACAGAGATTTGGCTGTAAGAGAGAAATTTAGAATCCAATTTTGGCAACTAGCTCAAGAAAACCTCACATTTGATACTAAGTTTTGGCTTTGGGGAAACAGAACACCTTGAAGCCCAGCTGGATTAAGATGTAGACCTTGTTCTGATATTGGACACTCTAAACATCAAACCTAGGTTTGGGCAAACTGCAGTTTTTTCTTTGGCCATTTTATGCCCCTTTAAGGCTAAAAGTATTAGGAAATGGATGCTGACTTTCTGTGAAGAGGCTTGGGAAGGAAACAAAGAAGCAAATCATCCACATATTGCCACAAAGGAGGAGTGTGGATGTATCGCTGGGTGAAATTTATATCACCCAGATCAGCCTTCAGGATTTGTGAGAAATAACAAGGACTCTCAGTAAACTCTGAGGCATTACTGTCCAGGTGAATTGATTTTCTTCCCAAGTGAAGGCAAAAAGGTATGGGTTAGCTCCATCAATTGGAGTACTAAAGACTGCAGTGCATAAATCAGTTACAGTAAAGAATTTACTTCCAGCGGGAATGGATATGAGAAACGTAACAGGGCTAGGAATGTAGGGTGTGAGGAACAGTAGTCTGTTTATTGCTCGGAGACTCTGAGAAAGCCTCCACCTGGGCCCTTAGGTTGTCTCCTTGGTAGACAGGAGTGTTACAAGAGCTGATATCAATACGAGAGATAATAAGGACTTGAGACTTGTAGTCTATGAGCCTTTTGCATCGAAGGGCTTTGTTACTTAAAGGATATTGATTAATTCTATGGAGACACTTTAAAAGATTTATTTGAATCTCGACAGAAAGTTCACTGTGAATTTTGCCAATATTAGCTGTAGATTTTTCCCATAAGAAGGATGGTAGCTGATTAAATAGGGACAAAGGATCAGTGTTTTCAGAGTCAGCTCTAGTACCATCAGACATGACAGAGAGGTCAAAGGGTCATTTAATTTACCTAGTTGGTAACTTTGATGACTACTGTCAAATTCTATAAATATCTCTTTATTTTGAAGGAAAAAAAAATATATGTATATATCCAGCATGATATTTCTCTAAGATGTCTAGGCCGAGTAAATGGATGGGATAGAGGAACTATGGAGAAAAGTTGGTGCACCTCCCTAAGGACCTAAATAAAAGGGAATGAGTTCAAAGATAGAAATCTATTTAAGATTCATTAAAGAGCTTCACTATTTGAACTGTCTGATTGCTTCAAGGTGGATGCTGTTTTAGAGTAGTGGAATTAAGTACCAAGAGTATCACTTTAGTGTCAACTAGTACTGGGAGAAATTCACCCCCAATCTGGAGAAATGTTTCTCCAAGCTTAGAGGAAGAAACGGGAAGATCCCCTGTAGTCCTTCAGAGCTCCCTCACTGAGAACTGGAAGGATGTTGGAACGCCTGTGTTGATTAGAAATTAATAAGTCAGTCTAAGATAGAATTAGAAAATTATATTTGAGCCAAATCTGAGGATTATAATCTAGGAAGAACATCTCAGAATGTTCTGAAAGCTCTTCCACCTGTTAGAAGTCAAGACGCAGTTTATGTTAAGTTTTTTGAAACAAAGCTGTACATCAAATGATGTATCATTGACATTTCACATTATCTAGACCTAAGCACCATTATAGTGGGCCAAGATCAAGAAGGAATGTTATCTTTTAAGGAGTTGTCATGCTAATGCTAGGAGTATATTGATCTTTAGGATTGAGCCAGTATTCCTGCCAACAGGAGGAGTTGGTCAATGCATAATGCAGATATACAATGCCCAATGGGGCTAGAAAGGAAGTCAATGGTCAGAAAAGAATTCTTATGTTTAAATTTTTCTTGTCTTACTATAAAATATGAATTTTATTTCATACTTCATTAGGTGCCTGAAGCACTTAAATTTGTAGCAATCTTTTCCAATGTCCCATGTCTTTTTTGAAATATCAGCAGAAACTAGGAGGATTTTGCTTTCATTTAGGTGACTTCATTTGCTAGAGTTGAAGATTAAGAATTCTGGTGATCATCCATTTAGGTGACTAAACTAGAGTGGGAGAGATGTGATTTGCCAGATTAACTAAAACTGGAACAGACATAATTTCCCATTTCATCCAAATCCTTTTTACTAGAAAGGAAAGGTCTAAGTTCAACCCATTTAAAAATAGAGAGTTAAAACCTTTCCTAGTAGAAATCAACATCTAAAGGAAGATCAGAATTTTCTTTGGAAATAATTTGAAGTCAATTACAGTAGTTGTGAAAAGATTCATCTGATTTTTGTGTGCTTGGCTGCATTTTGTCCAATTAGCAGCCTTTGGAGAAGCCCGAGGAATTGCTTGAAAAATCACCTGGCAATTACTCAAGTCTGATCGTATGATCAATTGTCAGGCTGATCTCCAGGTTGTATTTCTAGAGACTTTCCAGAATTTTCCCAGTCAGTGGTTTTCATCCAACATTGGGTCTAGCCTTCACCAAGTATAAGAACTAGCTGATGTGAGTCGAAGAAACCAGGTTGATATATTTGGATGACGATATTAAATTCCTCAGCAAATCTATTAGGATCTTTGATTAATTTTGGAAAATCTTTGAATATGGCACTGAGTTCAGCTTTAAGGAATATAGGAAATTAAGAGTTTAGCCTCCAGATACTCGAAAGTCTTAATTTTAAAGGAATAGTTCTGATAAGTTTGGAGAAAAGGAAAAAAAGGAGAATTTCTGAAAACAGGGGAAGATTAGTGCAAGAATTGAGGGAACCAAGGTTATAAAGTAGGCATAAATAGTGTAAGAGGAAAAGAGGGAAATGGTGCCGGAAGCAGAGTCTGGCCATGAACTGAGGGGGAGAGACAAAATGGCACTGGAAACAGAGCTTCAAATGAAGAAGCCAAGGAAGAGCCTGAGGCTTCAGAAGTCAGTTTATCTTTATTTAATCATTTAATGCCTGAACTAACCTTAAAATCCTATTTTGCAAAGAAGCTATCTAAGACTCCTGATAACATTGGGAAGCCTCAAAATGTCAATCAAAATAAGCATTCCACTCAGTTCTGGAAGTGTTTCAGCTATTACCGTCCAATTTGACTTTAAGAAAATTAAGTTAAGTCTGAGGATTTCAAATTTTCCCAATAATGGCCATTGATATTCTTAATTGCCTTTGATCAGTTCATTTAGTTAGAAAAACACATAAGGAAGAACCTCAGCTTTTAAACTTTAAATTAACCAGAATCCTAGTATGTGTGTGTTGGGAGAAGGCAGAGGAATGCTCTGAGAATATTTAGATAACTGAGATTTCACTCTTGGGTTTTTCTCAATGATAAAAGAATTTTTAAACAATTCACACCTCAAATGACTCAATTCAAACAGTGTGCTAGCTAATACCAGGCAGTTCTAAGAAAACAGCTTGGTCCTATAGGAACCAGGCCAAAGGATTTTTTTAGCTAGCTTTCAGAAAATAGTCCCTACTCCAAAGAAATGGATCAATGGCTAAATGGGCACAGTTTCAGTGAAGGAGCCCCTGTTCTTGAAGGGATGGGTCAATGACTTCTCAGCCAGCTTTGGTTGAAACAGTGTGATCTCAAAGTCAGACCATAGTGCCAAAAGAGTTCTTGCATACAAAAAGACAAATATCTTAAAATAGGTCCTAAATAAAATCTGGAAAGCTTAAAATGCAAGGAGGATATGAACTCAGATCCAGGAGAAAGATACCTTTACACTTCAGGACTGGCAAGAAAAGCAGTGAATAACAATGGGCTCAGGTGTAAGTACCACACCTGTTTACTCACCAGCCCAGAGCCACTGGGCATCTTCTCTGGCTCCTGTCTGAGCTACCAAAATGTTCACCTAAAACAAATAGGCTGCCAGACATTTTTCCAGCAAAAATGAGAGTATTCAACATTAGCAGAAAATTGCAATTCAGGGTCTGCATACTGGTAAGCCTTGTGCAAGTCCCCACACAAGGGGAGGAGAGGAAAAGGAAGTTGGGAGGGCTGTAGTAAACAAAAAGTCCATGGCTTTTTATGGAGTGAGTCCTTGCCTGGAAAGAAGAGGAATCTTTCCTTTTCCTATTGGGCTCTGCTATCAATGCAGGGCATAGGAGCTCCTACTTCTGATCCCTCTATCTAATTGAGGTTTCTCTATTAATTTTTTTTATATGGCCAAGGTTAAATATTTATAAACTTTATCTTTGCTGTATTGCTTTTGAAAAAGCAATTTTATGACAGTGTTAATAAGTAGCTTTTGTTTCATATTTTTCCCAGTCAAACTTTGAGTTTCAACATGCTTGCTTTTAAAACTTAAGGATGTAATTTTTTTATTTTGAAAAAAATGATGGATTTGAAATTTAACTGAAAAATTGCATTTGTCAATTTTACTATAATTTCTTCCTTTTAGAAAAGCCTAAGAGAAATGTACACTGTAAGTGTATAGGTGACCTCAAAATGTGCAACAACTTCATCTTTGATTCCTTCTCATTCAAGGCTAAAATAAAATCTTTAACAATTCTATCTTGACCTAGAATTTAGATGAGAAGGTAGATGATGCAGGAGCTGCTGCTGCTGCTAAGTCGCTCAGTCGTGTCCGACTCTTCGAGACCTCATGGGGCCGTCCATGGGGTTTCCCAGGCAAGAGTACTGGAGTGGGGTGCCATTGCCTTCTCCTGATGCAGGAGAGAGAGCCCCAAATATCCCAGTGTGTAATGTGGGTTTCAAAGATATCCTGGGAAATTCCCTTCCTCCATAAAAGAAATGTGGTAGTGGTGATGGTGGTTGAAAAAGAAGAGAATGCTATAGTCAAAAGAGAGCAGTACACAAATTTGTAAGCTACCCCTTTATTCATAGACATGTCACTTCAAGGAAAAATCAGATAACCTATCATTCATTTCCCTTCTGATAATATCAGTTCAGTTCAGTCGCTCAGTCATGTCCGACTCTTTGTGACCCCATGGACTGAAGCGTGCCAGGCTTCCTTGTCCATCACCAACTCCTGGAGATTGCTCAAACTCATGTCCATTGAGTCAGTGATGCCATCCAACCATCTCATCCTCTGTCGTCTCCTTCTCCTGCCTTCCCGCTTTCCCAGCATCAGGGTCTTTTCCAATGAGTAGGCTCTTTGCATCAGGTGGCCAAAGTATTGGAGTTTCAGCTTCAAAATCAGTCCTTCTAATGAATATTCAGGACTGATTTCCTTTAGGATGGACTAGTTGGATCTCCTTGCAGTCCAAGGGACTCTCAAGAGTCTTCTCCAACACCACAGTTCAAAAGCATCAATTCTTTGGCACTCAGCTTTCTTTATAGTCCAACTCTCACATCCATACATGACTACTAAAAACCATAGCTTTGACTAGATGGACCTTTGTTGGCAGAGCAACATTTCTGCTTTTTAATGTGCTGTTTAGGTTGGACATAGCTTTTCTTCCAAGGAGCAAGTGTCTTTTAATTTCATGGCTGCAGTCACCATCTGCAGTGATTTTGGGGCCCCCCAAAAATAAAATGTCTCACTGTTTCCATTGTTTCCTCATCTATTTGCCATGAAGTGATGGGACTGGATGCTGTCATCTTCATCCTCTATTGTTTTAGAGAGTCAATCCCCTGTTTGCACCTATTTCCCTTGAACTTGTTTATCTAGAAGAACTGTGTGCTTTGTGAAGTTTCTGGTTCCTCTGCTCTCCCATGCATTCTGGAGGCAGACTTGCCAAGGGTGAGAGCTGTGACTCATAAACCAATCTTTTTGTTAAACAATCACAATAACACATACAACTGATTTAACCTCTACCTCCCTATTCAATATATAAATGCTCATCTTCTGAAAAGCAAGTGAAAGAGTTCTTCTAGGCTCCCTTTTTCCTGAGACAGATGTGATCTATTCAGTTCAAAGTACGTAGGGTCTGGGATTAAATACCAGTGTTATACTCCACTCTTTAGGACTAACTCAGTCCTGGAGCAGTCCTGAGTAAATGAATAATTGGAGGGTCACAAGAGATTCATGAGACAAAATAATTAATCACTCTTAGTTTTTTGTTAAAATGTGAAAGTATCTGCATTTTAGATTTATTGGTAAATCCACATTGGTTTATATAGCATTTAGCAAAAGGAACAAAATTTTGTTACAGCTTCTCAAAGATCTCAACTCTGGACAAGAATCTTAGATTGTAATCTCAATTTTGATGCCAACAGGTTATATGACCTTAGGTAGATAGCTGAATCTTCCTGAGAACCAATTCTTAATAAAGTAAGGGTTTTAGGCTTCAGATTCCCAGGAGTTTTAAATTTCCATGGTGCCATATTTTCCCATGAAGTACAAGCAACAAAGTGTTGTGCCCATGATGGTTCTATCTTCTCTGTCTTTTACCACTGAGTCCAATTGAAAAACTACTCTCCATCCTTGAAAGTTAATTATAAATCCAATTTCCTTAATCAAATACTGAGAAAAATCTAAACAGTTTGGAATATTACAAAAAAATGTTATGTAAATAAAGGATTAGAAGCAGGAATACACACACACATCTACATTTTTATTAGAATGCTGAAGAAAGCACTACAGTATTACAGCAGTACTTGGATCTTATGTAGGATGGAGATATTTCTTTTCATATATTTTCTTCTTTGAATATTTTACTATATTTATAGATTTTCAACTGCTAATGATTTATAAAATATCCTTTGCATAGTTTCTTTTGCCCATTCTTAAAAATTAATTTTTAATTGAAATTATGACTTGCTTTTATTCTAAATTATTGATCTTCAAATATTTTATGTTCAGTATCCTAACAATTTCAAGAAACTCTATACCACTTGACATATATTTAGATGACCATCTAGAAATTCTTATTGAAAATTGAAATATTAATAAATTCAAAGAATCTATTTTCTAGGATATCTGAGAAATCAGTATTTTAAAAATCAATTTATTTTAAATATACTCAATAAAATAAATAAATATATTCAATGAGATCTAAATATCATAGCAATATTGCATTTACCTTTTCCCTATAAATCTTAATAAGGTTACCTTTATTTATACATTGCTTTAATATCTGATCTTTTGTTTCCAATTCCATGCAGAATAAATATTTCATAATTAATGTTCTTTACTGGTTCCTTTCATATTTCTTTGCAATGTAAATAAATATAAAATTAATTTGTTTAAATATTTTATTACAAGAAAGAATTTGTGTCAAAATGTTATATATTTAACTATTAGTATTTATTAAATTGATCAAAAATAATATTAGTATTATTATAATTGCTACTTATTAATCATAGAACAATGGGATTTTTTCCAATTAATTCATATACTCTTGAATTATTTATTCCTTCAAGGAGATAAGATTTATCAACTGTATTACTATTTTTCATTTTATAAATGCAAGGGCTAAGGAAAATTATTTGAAAAATAACAAGGAATAAAGAGTTGTATTGTGGCATTGTCACTTAATTCTTTGAACTCTAAAAGATTGTGACAGAGAAAAGAATTCGGTTGATTAGATATTCCTTCAATCATTGTTTAAAGAAAAGAATTGGAACTCAACCTGATTTTATGGAATATTTCCCAGTTATTAATAATTCATATGCTGTTTCTTCAAAGTATACCAAAATTCACTATCAATACTTTGAATTAAAGATATCAATTATAAATACTGATTACGTGAATAATTGAAAAAGACCATTTTTGTTGAAAAGCCAGCAGGCCAAATTAGACATATTTTTTGTCAGGTTAAAAAAAAAGTAAGACATTTATATTCAAATTATTGATTAAATGCAGTCCTATAACAATCAAAGCATTATTAAACACAATGTGAGACTTAGATAATTCCATTTTTTCACATAAAATGTTAAAAAGATGCAACATTAGTTCTTTAGGTATATTCTCTAGATATATTAAGGATAGTCATCATTTTATGGCAAATTTCAAAGCTCTGTGAAAATCACAACTCAACTTTCTGGCAACCTTAGCTCATTTATGAATAAAACTGAATTTTCTCTTGCAGTATGGTTTGTAGCATGGATGTGAACAAGGAAGTCAATCTAATGTATAATCAGCTACATTGGTAGACACATACGTACCATTTTCAATGCAAGCACAAATTAAATTGAATTAAATATATATTCAGAGAATTACATTATATTCAGGGAAGCAACTTCTGGGGTGATGGATTAAGTATTGCTGAAAAATCTGTCCTTCCATAAAAATAATGAGAACACTTGTATATACTGTCAAATTCAACTTTTTCTGAAATCTCAAAATTAGCTAAAAACATGACAAAAATCCAAGGGTTATTTGCAACAGCTAGTCTTGTTTTATTTCATCTTGTCCTGATCATATCACCCCCCCTCCACTCAGTTCCATAGTAACTTTGACAGCCAACAGTGTCATAACTACAAGAGTTATGAAAATCAGGAGACTAGTAACTCTTGGGAGTGTGGAAAAGATGGATCTGGAGTTGTCCAAAAGCACTATCTCCAGATAATTGTCACTGTTTGACTTGTTTGAAAATTCCCTAGAAAATTTCCATTTTTAGGGGTTGTCTCCATTTAAAATATATAATGAAACCATAAGACAAAGCATTGTAGAAGTATAAATATTTACTTAACACAAATAAAGACAGTAATGGAGGAACAGAGGATCAAAAATACATATGACACATAGAAAAATAGAAATTATAAATCCTAAATCCTTTTTTAGCAGTAAATACATTAAAAATAAATGTTCTAAGCAGACTACTCAAAAGACAGAGATTGGCAGAATGGAGAAAAAAGGAAAAAAGGAAAGTCTACATAAATAGATTTAAAGTGAGAAGTTAGAAAAAGGCACACCATGAGACTTCCCTGGTGATCAAGTGGCTAAGACTGCAAGCTCCCAATGCAGGGTCCTGGGTTTGATCCCTGGCTGGGGAACTAGATCCCACATGCATGCCACAACTAAGAGTTTGTATGCCACAACTAAGAAGCCTGCATGCCACAATGAAGATCCCACAAGCTGCAGCTAAGACCCAGTGCAGCCAAAATGCATAATAAATAAATAAATATTGTAAAGAAAAAGGCACACCACATGTGAAGACCTAGGATGGTGATGTTAATTTCAGGCAAAATAGACTGACAAAACTTTACTAGAGGCAAAGGGTATGTAATGATGAAATTGTCAATCACCCAATAACAAGCATATATAGGTTCAGAATATCTTATCTTGGGCTAAACTGTTTTGTTCCTAACACTATTATGTGCCCATACCAGGGCAAATAATTAAGCCTTATCAGGAAGTTTAGTGCAAAATGAGTTTGAATTAAACTTGATTCTCTCATTTTTTTCCCCCCACCTGGGGCAAGTGCCATGACAATATTCTAGATGAGTAATAGATATATCTTTCTTTGAAAAAGATGAAATAAGTGATTTTAATAAAATATGTTAGACAGAAAAATCACATGATATACCAATCATAGGTGGTATAATCTCAGGTAATCAACTCTATCAGATTGAACCATGAATAATTGCCATTGTTTTAGATTGAAGATGTTTAAATATTTGCAATTTTGTATGATTTATTACTAGCAAGAAAGAATGAATACAGAATAAAATCCCTGAAGAATCTTTGTATATTCCTAGGGATACAAATACATAGTTTGGAGAATAATGCCCTGTATCATATGACACATTTCACTGCATTATGAATTCATTGCCTTTTAGTATTTATTTGTGCCTTTTCTTTCAGTAGGCTTATGATTTCTTTGAAGTAATGGGTCATGCTCTATTTAATTTTAATTTCAAAATGCAGAGCATAATATCTTGCTAAATAAATAATTAAATACATAAACATTTCACATTTTCTTTATTTTTGGCATTCTAGGTTTATAAAATCCCCCTAGCAGGCTTCTTCAACATCTTGTATAAGAGCTACTTTAGATCTGCACAAATGTTCTTCTTTTTTTTTCTTTCCTTCCTTGAATATTTTTTCCTTAACATCTATTCATAATTC
Organism: Okapia johnstoni; assembly: GCA_024291935.2. Taxonomy (NCBI): domain Eukaryota; kingdom Metazoa; phylum Chordata; class Mammalia; order Artiodactyla; family Giraffidae; genus Okapia; species Okapia johnstoni. Next base: position 28,292,558 of record CM044309.1, read on the forward strand.
AAATCATAGTTCATATGTCATTTCTTCAGAAACCCTTATAGTGACCCATTCTTCCAACATCAATAACATTAGTTATTCAACATCAATTCTTTCCCTTGCCATGTGTCCTACATAGTATGAGAGAGATGTGTATGTATATGTGTATAGACGATACACGCATATACATTTAAGCACAGGGTTTTGGGAACAAATGTAAAGTAAAAAAGTTTTAGTTTCTAAAGCATTTATCTTAAGTGTCTTATTGATATATACATATATCTCATATGTATAACTTATGTTGTTATTGTTCAGTCACCCAGCTGTGTCCACCTTGTCCAGCTCTTTGCAACCCCATGTATTGCAGCACGCCAGGCTTCCCTGTCCCTCACCATCTCTTGGAGTTTGCCCAAGTTCATGTCCACTGCATAGGTGATGTCATCTAACCATGTATAGCTTATACATGTATATATAATATATATATGAAAATTTAAAAGTTTAATATTTACTTAATACCCCATATCATTCAATTGTATGGTGTCATGGTTATATATTATTGATTCTTATTTAATATTTAATGTGCATTAACATTTTATAAATAGTGATGTTTCATGACAATTTCCAGTAAGCTGTCATTTATCCATTATTTTGAACCACTGAGAAAAGAGAATTTATGTGTCAAGGTTATAAGATGCTGAAAGACAGCATTTAATTATCTTGTAGTTGAATATGGAAGTTGAGAAAAAGCATGATATGGGACTAATGAACCAGCCAAAATGCAAAGTACCATTCAGCACTAAAGTAATTGGGCAGAAGTGGAAAATACTATTATAAATGATTACTTCATTAATTTTAAAATTAAAGGGCAAGATAAGGTGGTCACTATCATAGGGTTATTAAGGTAAAACAAGCTAATCAGCACATTCCAAATGTAAAGTTGTCAGCTAATCATCCAATGATTACCAATTTCTGAAGAGTACAAGAGAAAGCAATTTATTCTCATTTTATCCATCAAACCAAGCAATCAAATGTTTTACTGAAGGGAAAGAAAAACCTTCTTAATTTATTTTTATCTTTTCTTAATATAATTTAACTCTCATGAATTGGTAGACAAACTATAGGAAGATATAATTTTTATTTAATCTGCATAGTACCAGAAAAATGAATTTCTTATTAAAATAATGTTAAATGTCAAAGTCTTTCAAGCTTGACCACACTAACTTAGTGATTGTTAATGTATATCACAAACTCAATTATGTCTTCAATTCTCTCTTACAGAAAAGTTTTATTATTATAAACTTGCAAAGAAATTACACCATAAATACCTTATTAACAAAAAGTGTACATGTAGAGTGCTAAATCTGGAAATGAAAGGGGAACCATAACAGAGAAACTGTTTTTTTAAAAGTCACTAAAACAGACCTGAAAAAGTTTCTGAAATGTTTGTTTCTGAAAACAAACATTTTAAATTAAGTAGTGAATTAAAAAAATAAGCTCAGGTAAGATAAAAGTCCCAGGATTACATAAACATCTTTATATTTACATAACAGAACAGGGGAAAATATTTAATGAATACCAATGAGCTTGTAAGTGAAATAATTGTGCACGAAAATAATAAATATCAGATAGATATGTGATAGATAAATAGATAATAGAATTTTGCTTCTGGACATGACATGGTATCAGAATAGTTTTCCTTCTAGTTAGAAAAAAACTAGAAACAAGGCAGACATATAAAACTACAGTTTTCAAACATTGAACAAGAGATTTGCAGGATTGTGATCCCTAAGTAATCAGAAACAAGTAAGACTGATTATGCAATTTCCCTATCTTTCTGGATTCAATTTCTGTGTATGCAGGGAGGGAACAACCATATGAGGCATAGTAGTTTTCATGAATCAAGTAGGCTGAGGCAGATGGAAGTTGCGTGGTGGGGTATAAGCAGAGAGTATGCAGGAAAACAACTCTAGGAGGATTTCCCTGGTGGTCCAATGGTTAGGAATCTGCCCTGCAATGCAAGGGACAGGGGTTTGATCCCTGGCAGGGGAATTAAGATCCTACATGCTGTGGAACAGCTAAACTTGAGGGCCACAAGGAGAAAGCCTGTGCACTGCAACCAAAGATCCCGTATAACTAAACAAAAATCCTGTGTTCTGCAACTAAGACCTGATGCAGCTAAATCAATATATAAATAAATATTTTGAAACAACAGCAACTCTAGGGAGCCCCCTTAAGGCTTTGCTGAATACGAAGAAGCATATATGTAGAATAAAATTCCGGAAGTCTGAGCAAGAGTGATCAGAGTACTGGGAGCTAAATGATCCCCAGAGCAATTGCAGGACTGAGAACAGTCAGTCCTGTTCTCAAACAGTCAAGTTCAATCAACCAGAGTGGACAGTCCTCAGTAATCACTCAGGACATTTAATAGAAATCCCAGAAAGGCAAAACCTTAGCGTGAAGGCTAAACTGCTCTCATTCTAAAGGCTATTCTACACATACCATCATATAGCTTAAAAAACAGGCTCTAAAAGATAAAACTGACCCAAAGTAACTGAACTGCCTGTCAGAACTAACTCCAATTCACTTTCAAGGAAAGTGACAAAATCCAGACACATAAAAACATAGACTTCAAAATATTCAAATTGAAGCAGCAAGAGAATGTAATGAATACCTAGGAGAAAAACCAGTCAATAGAAAGAAACACAGAAATAATAGAATAATAGTTGGAGATATTTAAAAATGTCTTACAATATTATGCCTCTATTTAAATAAAAACATGAACATAATATGCAAAGAAATGGAAATGTAAATGAGACCTAAAAGAACTAATATAGATTAAAAAATATATAATTTCTAAAAATTAAATTAACCAGATGGGATTATAGGAGTTTAATCATTGCAGGATAAAAGATCAGTGAGTACATTGGTAGAACCTAACTGAAGTAAAACACAGAAAAGCACGGAAAAAAAAAAATATCTCAGTGACATAAACAGTATGTAGTGAGGTAATAGGGCTTCCCTTGTGACTCAGCTGGTAATGGGTCTGCCTGCAATGCGGGAGAGTTGAGTTTGATCCCTGGGTTGGGAAGATCCCCTGGAGAAGGCAAAGGCTACCCACTTTAGTTTTCTGGCCTGGAGAATTCCATGGACTGTATAGTCCACAGGGTCGCAAAGAGTTGAACACGACTGAGTGACTTTCATTTCACTAATAGTGAGGTAATATACATGTATCTGGAGTCCAGAAATAAGCAGAGAAAGAGAGGAAAGATGAAAAAAATAAATTGGAAAAAATTGTTGAATGGAAAAAGTAGGCAGATTTCTCAAAAAATTGAAAACAGAACTATGTCATAATCAAGCAACCCCACTTACAGGTATATACCCAAGAAAATAAAATTGAGAACTTAAGAGATATAACATCTGCAGTACTTTGTTTCGGTTCAGTTCAGTCACTCAGTCGTGTTCAACACTTTGAGACCCCATGGACTGCAGTACACCAGGCCTCCCTGTCCATCACCAACTCTCAGAGTTTACTCAAACTCATGTCCGTTGAGTTGGTGATGCCATCCTACCATCTCATCCTTTGTCATCCCCTTCTCTTCTGCCTTCAATCTTTCCCAGCATCAGGGTCTTTTCAAATGAGTCAGCTCTTTGCATCAGGTGGCCAAAGTATTACAGTTTCAGCTTCAACATCAGTCCTTCCAATGAATATTCAGGACTGATTTCCTTTAGGATGGTTAGATCTTCTTGCAATCCAAGGGACTCTCCAGAGTCTTCTCCAACACCACGGTTCAAACGCATCAATTCTTTGGCACTCAGCTTTCTTTATAGTCCAACTCTCACATCCATACATGACTACTGGAAAAACCATAGCCTTGACTAGACTGACCTTTGTTGGCAAAGTAATGTCTCTGCTTTTTAATATGCAGCCTAGGTTGGTCATAACTTTCCTTCCAAGGAGTAAGTAACTTTTAATTTCATGGCTGCAGTCACCATCTGCAGTGATTTTGGAGCCCCCCAAAATAAAGTCTGCCACAGTTTCCCCATCTATTTGCCATAAAGTGATGGGACCAGAAGCCACGATCTTAGTTTTCTGAATGTTGAGCTTTAAGCCAACTTTTTCAGTCTCCTCTTTCACTTTCATCGAGATGCTCTTTAGTTCTTCCTCACTTTCTGCCATAAGGGTGGTGTCATCTGCATATCTGAGGTTATTGATATTTCTCCTGGCTGTCTTGATTCCAGCTTGTGCTTCATCCAGTCCAGCATGTCTCATGATGAACTCTGCATATAAGTAAGCATTTTGTTTATGTCAGCGTTATTCACAGTGGCAAAGATGTGGAAATGACCTTAATATTCATTGACAGATAGATGGATAAAGTATAGAATAGTATTCTGGTGTCTAGCTGTAACAGAGTCTTCTTCCTTATTCACCTACTGAAGGTAATCTTGGTTGCTTCTGAGTTTTGGAAATTATAAATAAAGCTGCTATAAACATCCAAGTATAGGTTTCTGTGTGGCCATTTTTCAGTTCCTTTAGGTAAATACCATATAGCTTGGTTTGTTGAATCATTTGGTAAGCATTTGTTGAATTTTTTAAGAAGCCACCAAACTATCTTTCAGGGTGGCTGTAACATTTTGCCATCCCATCAGCAATGAATGAGAATTCCTCTTCCCCTCATACTTGCCAGCATTTGTCAGGGTTGCAGGTTTTGACCATTCAAATAGATGTGGAGAGCCATCTCATTCTATTAATTTGCATTTCTCTGAAAACATATAATATGAAATATCATCATACGTGTACTTGCCATATGTGTTTCTTCTTTGGTGAGGTTTCTGTTAATATCATTGGCCCACTTCTAAATTGGTTTGTTTTTATTTTTGTTGAGTGTTAAGAGTTTTTTGTATATTTCGAGTATCAGTCTTTTATCGAAATTGTCTTTTGCAAATATTATGTCCTGATCAGTGGCTTGTTGTCTCATTTTCTTGATATTGTCTTTCACAGAGCAAAATTTTTAATTTTAGTGAATTTCAAATTATCACCTCTTTCATGTATCATACCTTCGGTGTTGTATCTAAAAATTCATCACCACACCCAAGGTCATCTAGAGTTTCTCCTATGTTTTCTAGAAATTTTATGGTTTTGCACTTTACATTTAGGTCTATGATATATTTTACATTAATTTTTGTGAATGATGCAAGGTATGTATCAAGATTTATATTTTTACATGTTAATGTCCAATTATCCCAGCATCGTTTGTTGCAAAGACAGTGTTTGCTCCATTGTATTACTTTTACTCCTTTGTCAAATTTGAATTTACTATATGTATGAGAGTCTCTTTCTAGCCTTGCTATTGTGTTCTACTAATCTGTTTGTCTGTTGTTTAACCAGTACTACAGTGTCTTGATTACTATTCTCTTTTCTCCGTTTTTGTTTATTTGTTTTTTGAACTGGCAAAGGCCATTTATTCAGACCTTGCTATAAAGGGAGTTAGCCATTGTCATGTTTTGTCAGAGACTCAAAATTAGGCAGAGGAATGGGAAAGCTTATGGTGGAAAAAGAGAAGGCTTCAGGTGTGCTCTAATAGCTGTTGGCATAGGGCAGCTGCAGAGAGTTAACTAGAAACAAGACATCCTATACAACTGATTAGTTGTACATATTTGGCTTTCTCTAGTTGGTCCTGAGTTGGTAAAGGGGACAAAAAATTAGGAGAGCTGTCAGTTATTAGTCTCCTCCAATTATTAGGTTTCTGTTTGATTAAATCTAATTGCAATTCCTTTTGTTTTTTGGTTCCTTCCATCATGATTTTGAATTCCTGATCCTCTTTTCATAATACCTCTGTATGCTCATTTGAAGATTTTTCATGATTTTGAATGTTGTGTGACACTCAATTTTCTTTTGACTTTTTTTTTTTGTGGGAAATCTTCATCAGCTGAAATGTTTTGATTTTAAATTCTTTTACAGTATATTTGTATGATTTGAATTGGCTCTTTTTCTGTTTCTAAAAGTTTGTTGACATTGATTCTAGTTCAAGTATACCATCTTCTGTCAGTATAGTGAAGAATAACAATTGTATTGGTTGGTGAGTGGTAAAGGGTGTCTTGTTTCTTTTATACCTGTAAGAATTAAAAATTTTTTCCCTTTTACTTTCTTCTTCCCTCTCACTGCCACTTAAACCTGGGGCACTACCACTTCCCTGTATGGCTGTTTTCTCCAGTGACAATAATTCTCCGAGGCTCTCATTTTTACCTCCCACAACTTCAAGCCCCTACCTTGTATTGAGTTGTGAAGTAACAATTCCTAGATCTAATAACTAAGAATTTAAAAATTCTGTTAAATAATACATGTTGGGTTTGCTCTTTCTGGTAGTGATACTGCCTGTTTCATCTGTGTCCTCCTCCTTCCTCTCTTCGCATATTCTCTTACGCCCCTTTCCTCTCACATGCTGGCATCTGGGTAAGAGCTCTGGTGGATTTTGGTGTTTGAGGTAAACTCTGCCTCCAGCTACTTTTAAAAGGTGAGTCATTTGTGTTTGTCTCCTCAGTTAATCTCTCTCCCTGTCTCTCTTTCTCTCTGAAGAGGTCAGGGTACAGATGATTCTGGTTACTGTCATTATCTTCCAGACTCAGAAATTAGAAATGTATTCTTCATAGAAAATTCCAGTCAGTACAAACCCTACAATTTGATTTCTAACATATAGTTATTAATGACTTAGAATAGCTAATAGTATGTGCCTTAAATGACATTTACAAATATATACAGATTTAATTTTTTTTTTAATGTCTTCCCATAATTTATTAAACTTTCACAAAATTATATTTTATTAATAAGAAGTGACTTGACTGAGGCACAACAACAGCAGAGATAGATTTACACTGAGCCATTTGAACATAAATCTACTTCTCTTTCCAGAAGTAGCAAACTGACTGACTGGTGCAGGGATCTAACTGAGCAAATGATTCTTTTAAGTGAATACTAACCTTTAAGATAACAGATTCTAACCTTGTTCATGGAGGCATTCACCTTGGTTCACCTTGGTTATGAGACTGTTTTTTACTTCACCAGATGGCTGAACATTACTCTTAAATTCTTTATGTGCGTAAACATAAATAAGAAAAATTTCTTTTTATTAAGGTTTATTGAAAAATGCAAGTGGCCTCAAGGTCTGCAAATAAAATTTTATTGGACTTTAGTCAGTAACTATAATATTATAAAATATAAAATACCTACCATAACTTTGCAAACCAAGGGTTATAATGATTTGTTTACTTGGAAAAAAAAACATTTAATTTGTCTCAAGTTCAAACTAACATGCCTGGCTGACTGTAATTTTTATTTATTCATTCCAAAACTAACACTGAAAAGTACCATCTCTTGTCATTACCAGACTTTGGGTCTCTGCTTTTATGTTTAATTTATTATCGACTTATGACTTCTTTTTCCTTTTATAGCTGAAATATGAATTGAAATAAAATAATGATTTGCTTTTACTACCTAACCAGATGCTAGATGTCCTACTTGCCAAGTTTACAGTTTATATGTACCAACGTATCTTTAGTAAAAAGTTTAATGGAAACATAAAATAAAAACTAAAATGCCAGAATGCCTACTTTTTATGATAAGGTCATTAGTTCTTATCAAGTCAAATCAGAGAACACATCACTTGTGTCTCCATAATTGCAAACAAATATTTTAACAAGCTGTAAACTCATGTAGGAAACATTATATGTTTCAAAAATGAAGGTTTTGGTAATACAGAAGGAAAGTTTCTTGTCAAAACAGTTTTCATCACAGTTGTCCAAGGGTGTCCTATAGCTAGTGCTCAATGTTTATCTGCACTACATGTGACAAAAACAAACAAAACTGCTAATAATATACGTATATATAATATATATGAGAAAAATCATATGTTTATGTAAATACCCTCATATATATATATGTGTGTGTGTGTATATATATATGGTAAAGAAATTGACTGCCAAGCAGGAGACACATCTTCAATCACTGGGTTTGGAAGATCCCCTGGAGAAGGAATTGGCATCCCACTCCAGTATTCTTACCTGCAAAATCCCATGAACAAAGGAGCCTGGTGGGCTACGGTCCATAGGGTCACAAACAGTTGGACACAACTGAGTGACAAAACCACCACCACAATGAGTATATCATGAGCATTTCATTCATTTGGAATGCTGACTTATATAATAAAATAGCACTTTCAAACAGAAAACATTCAAAGAAAATTTATTTGGACATAAACTTGACAGATGGCAATTACAATTAATGTATTTTAGAGCAGCTAAAATGTTGAAATAAATTAATACCAATACTTCTGTATAGATTAACAACTAGAGCCCAAAGGGTGTGGTTTTTTGAGCCTGTAATTCAAAATATGGTAATATTTAAAAAAGTAAACTTGCAGGTAGAAAAGCATTTTTGACTGTTGAAGTACCAATCAAAACAACATAGAGTATTGAAAGGGAGACATAGAGGTGATCTGATTATAATGTGATCAAATTATGAAAATAAATAAAATTGAAAACAGTGCAATGGTTGTATCTAATGAAGAATTGATTTTGAGAATTGGACGGCATTATCAAAAAAAATAAAAAATCAACTAACAAAATAAACAAATATTAATAAATAAATAATGAAGCTGTCTGAAATCAAAACCTAAAACACATCAAAGTAGGATTTTAAAAAAGTAGTTTAAATGTTGAGGCAATAATATGAATTCTTCTGGTAATTAACAAAAACTGGTTCCTAAATTTTGTCTAAGGCTTTAAATTTCCACAGCCTCTTATAACTTGTCATATGACTTCTCATTCTGTGCCTTACTTACATTTTATGAGCAGTCTGATATAGAAGGTGTACCGAGTGCCTACAAAACATCAGGCATAGTGATGAGGTCTGGGGATCCACGGGTGACAAGGGACATTTTCTGCCCTTTAAGAATCAAGTCTATAGGTGAAAAAACTGAGTTTTAGAAGTTAAATGAATTTTCATTTATTATATAACTGGATCTTCTTAGTCTAAATTCAATACTTTATGGAAAAATAACTGCCTTATGACATAAGGTAGATAGACAGGTGTTACAGGGAGCTTGGGAACAGATTTTCTGAAGCCTGAGAGATAACACATGTGTCAGCTTGAAAGCAGAGCCTCACCAGATGAACCATGCGATCACTGCAATCCTGGTTGACACTGTGATTGTGGTCTCAAGGATATCTTCAGCCAGAACCACCCATCAAAGCCACTACCAGATTCCAGTTCCAGTTCAGTCACTCGGTCATGTCAGACTCTTTGCAACCCCATGAATTGCAGCATGCCAGGCCTCCCTGTCCATCACCAACTCCCGGAGTCTACCCAAACGCATGTCCATTGAGTCAGTGATGCCATCCAACCATCTCATCCTCTGTAGTCCCCTTCTCCTCCTGTCCCCAATCCTTCCCAGCATCAGGGTCTTTTCCAGAGTCAACTCTTCGCATGAGGTGGCCAAAGTATTGAAGTTTCAGCTTCAACATCAGTCCTTCCAATGAACACCCAGGCCTGATCTCCTTTAGGATGGACTGGTTGGATCTCCTTGCAGTCTAAGGGACTCTGAAGAGTCTTCTCCACAGAAACTGAAAGATCATAAATGTACTTTTCAATCGAATTTTATGGTAATTTGTTACACAGCAAGAAGTAGCTATTACACCTGTCCTTAAATCCCAGTTTGTCCTCTTATGCACTGGGTGTTCTTAGACATGTTACTCAACTATTCTTTCACCCTCAGTTTATTCATCTGTAAAATATACATGAAATAGAATTAAGCATTATGCCTACATATGCATTAACGGAATTATATTAGGATTTTATAATATCATACATGGAAAGCATTCACATTAAGGTTTTGACATATTATAAAGATGCACAAGACCTTTTAGAACTAACACCCAAAAAAGATGTCCTTTTCATTATAGGGGACTGGAATGCAAAAGTAGGAAGTCAGGAAACACCTGGCGTAACAGGCAAATTTGGCCTTGAAGGACAGAATGAAGCAGGGCAAAGGCTAATAGAGTTTTGCCAAGAGAATGCTCTGGTCATAGCAAACACCCTCTTCCAACAATACAAGAGAAGACTCTACACATGGACATCACCAGATGGTCAACATCGAAATCAGACTGATGATATTCTTTGCAGCCAAAGACGGAGAAGCTCTATACAGTCAGCAAAAACAATACCAGGAGTGGACTGTGGCTCAGATCATGAACTCCTTATTGCCAAATTCAGACTTAAATTGAAGATAGTAGGGAAAACCACTAGACCATTCAGGTATGACCTAAATCAAATCCCTTATGATTATACAGTGGAAGTGACAAATAGATTTAAGGGACTAGATCTGATAGACAGAGTGCCTGATGAACTATGGACAGAGGTTCATGACATTGTACAGGAGACAGGGATCAAGACCATCCCCATGGAAAAGAAAGGCAAAAAAGCAAAATGACTGTCTGAGGAATCCTTACAAATAGCTGGGGAAAGAAGAGAAGCAAAAAGCAAAGGAGAAAAGGAAAGATATTCCCATCTGAATGCAGAGTTCCAAAGAATAGCAAGGAGAGATAAGAAAGCCTTCCTCAGCGATCAATGCAAAGAAATAGAGAAAAACAACAGATTGGGAAAGACTAGAGATCTCTTCAAGAAAATTAGAGATACCAGGGGAACATTTCATGCAAAGATGGGCTCGATAAAGGACAGAAATTGTATGGACCTAACAGAAGCAGAAGATGTTAAGAAGAGATGGCAAGAATACACAGAAGAACTGTACAAAAAAGATCTTCACGACCCAGATAATCACGATGGTGTGATCACTCACCTAGAGCCAGACATCCTGGAATGTGAAGTCAAGTGGGCCTTAGAAAGCATCACTACGAACAAAGCTAGTGGAGGTGATGGAATTCCAGTTGAGCTATTTCAAATCCTGAAAGATGATGCTGTGAAAGTGCTGCACTCGATATGCCAGCGAATTTGGAAAACTCAGCAGTGGCCACAGGACTGGAGAAGGTCAGTTTTCATTCCAATCCTAAAGAAAGGCAATGCCAAAGAATGCTCAAAATACCACACAATTGCACTCATCTCACACGCTAGTAAAATAATGCTCAAAATTCTCCAAGCCAGGCTTCAGCAATACATGAACCATGAACTTCCAGATGTTCAAGCTGGTTTTAGGAAAGGCAGAGGAACCAGAGACCAAATTGCCAACATCTGCTGGATCATCGAAAAAGCAAGAGAGTTCCAGAAAAACATCTATTTCTGCTTTATTGACTATGCCAAAGCCTTTGACTGTGTGGATCACAATAAACTGTGGAAAATTCTGAAAGAGATGGGAATAGCAGACCACCTGACCTGTCTCTTGAGAAACCTGTATGCAGGTCAGGAAGCAACAGTTAGATTTGGACATGGAACAACAGACTGGGTCCAAAGAGGAAAAGGAGTACGTCAAGGCTGTATATTGTCACCCTGCTTATTTAACTTATATGCAGAGTACATCATGAGAAACTCTGGGCTGGAAGAAACACAAGCTGGAATCAAGATTGCCAGGAGAAATATCAATAACCTCAGATATGCAGATGACACCACCCTTATGGCAGAAAGTGAAGAAGAACTAAAGAGCCTCTTGATGAAAGTGAAAGAGGAGAGTGAAAAAGTTGGCTTAAAGCTCAACCTTCAGAAAACTAAGATCATGACATCTTGTCCTATCACTTCATGGGAAATAGATGGGGAAACAGTGGAAAGTGTCAGACTTTATTTTCTTTGGCTCCAAAATCACTGCTGATGGTAATTGCAGCCATGAAATTAAAAGACACTTACTCCTTGGAAGGAAGGTTATGACCAACCTAGATAGCATATTTAAAAGCAGAGACATTACTTTGCCAACAAAGGTCCGTCTCGTCAAGGCTATGGTTTTTCCATTGGTCATGTATGGATGTGAGAGTTGGACTGTGAAGAAAACTGAGCGCCGAAGAAGTGATGCTTTTGAACCGTGATGTTGGGAAAGACTCTTGAGAGTCCCTTGGACTGCAAGGAGATCCAGCCAGTCCATCCTAAAGGAGATCAGGCCTGGGTATTCATTGGAAGGACTGATGTTGAAGCTGAAACTCCAATACTTTGGCCACCTCATGTGAAGAGTTGACTCATTGGAAAAGACCCTAATGCTGGGTAGGATTGGGGGCAGGAGGAGAAGGGGACAACAGAGGATGAGATGGTTGGATGGCATCACCGACTCGATGGACACGGGTTTGGGTAAACGCCGGGACTTGGTGATGGACAGGGAGGCCTGGTGTGCTGCAATTCATGGGGTCACAAAGAGTCTGACACGAATGAGCGACTGAACTGAACTGAAAGACGCAATTAAATATTTCATCCTTTAAGCTGTAGAATGTTTACTGAAAATGGCATAAAGTGTTAACAATGGTTAAGTCGTATAAAGAGCATATGAGCGTTCTCTGCAGCATTTTTATTCTTAACACTTTTATGTAAACTTGAAATGATTTCAGATAAACTGTCTTTGGGTTTCCTTAGTGCTCAGATGGTAAAGAATCTGCCTGCAATGCAGGAGACTGAGGTTTGATCTCTGAGTCAGGAAGATACCCTGGGGAAGGGAATCGCTACCTACTCCAGTATTCTTGTCTGGGATATTCCATGGACAGAGGAGCCTGGTGGGCTACAGTCCATGGGATCGCAAAGAGTTGGACATGACTCAGCGACTAACACACACACACACACACACACACACACACACACACACACACACACAAAATGTCTTTAAAGCACACACAGTATAGTTATTCCTTTAAAATGACACAATTTTATAGAAAAATATTTAAAATCTATATGTAAAAGTATTAACAATGCTTGTCTCTGTGTACAGTGATTATGAGATGTAAATTTATTTTTTACATGCTTTCAAAGTTTGGTATGTAATTCATGTAGAAATTTATTAGATTTTTACTTTAAATATATTTTTAACTGATTTATATTGCATATTATTTTAAGGGAACACTAATCTAGAAAGAAAAATCTTGAAAATGACATACATATATAATACTTTAGTAGAAAGTACACTACAGGATTTCAACTAAGATGAAGAATTTGTAAAGACTATTCATTAATGAAAAGTGAGCTTTACTGTACATATTCTTTTAAAAAAATTTTAAAGCATTATCTTTTGATAACTTTTAGAATATTTTATTCTTCACTGTTGTTATAAACTGATTTGTCTTTTTATAAACGTATTTAGAAAATAAAGAACAGAAAACTACCTTAATCTTAGCATTGCTTCCATATGTAGATAATGTGCATGGAATGACCAGATTATAGTTTCCTTTAAATGTTCTATGCTGTTTTCTTCACAAATACACAGAATGTAGAATGCTTTTTGGTTCCTGAAATCAAAGATCATTTAGGTTTTATCACTTCAGTCTGAATGCAAATTTCTGTCACAGACACATATGTTTATTTCTCCAGTGCATCTGCTGGGTCATTTATCACCCTCAGTCTGTACTTACAGCTCTCATTTGTTCTCTATATTCAGGTCAGAAAAGGCAATTAGTATCATAATCAACAAAAGCACCTATTTTTCATATTTTATCCTAATTTGAAAATGTCCTCTATAAACTCATATGTCTGTTAAAACTTAACGTGAATGTTATAGACAAGTGAAAAGACACCTCAATTCTTTGTAATTACTATCTAACTTGAGGATATCTTTTATGAAAATTGTTTAAACATAGTGCATTTCAGAAGTATGCTAGAAAGTACTATAATCGCAAAATCTTGGTGATTGCTTTATTGAATTATTTGTGAGATTATTAGAATTGTTGCATGTATTTGTTTATCTCAGTGAACAAATTTTCCTGTAATTTCATTGGGAGAACATCTCACCCTGTATGTTAGCATTTTTAGAAAATATTCCCATGTGTGGCTTTACTATATTTATCAACACATTTTTATCCCTTATCAGCCTCACCACTTCACAATGAGCCCAATTTCATTTTCACTTTGGGTTCCAAGTTTCAACTTATAGTGAACTTGAGATTCCTTGCCTATCTTGTTGATCTCTTTCTTCTGTTTCAAAGACCCAGCCCTGGAGTGACAGCACAGCATAGTCATTAAGAGTGGAAATGTGAAAGCTTATGTCCTCTGTTCAAATCTCATCTAAGTTCCTTGTCCTTTTTGTGTCTCACTTTATTATGCATTGATTGGGAAGATAATAATAGTACTATCTTGTAGAATTATGAGATGTAAATTACAACATATGTAATGTGGTTAGAATAGTGTCTGGTATATTGTGTGTTCAGTCACTCAGTCATTTCCAACTCTTTGCCACCCCATGGACTGTAGCCTGGCTGCCAGGCTCCTCTGTCCATAGGATTTTGCAGGCAAGAATACTGGAGTGGGTTGCCATTTCCTACTCCAGGGTATCTTCTAGAACCAGGAATCAAACCTGTGTCTCCTACGTTGGCAGCAGATTCTTTACTACCTGATATATGTTAGTGCAAATTATTAGCAATAATTATTGTATTGTTAATGATAGAAATCAACCTCTTCTACATGATTTTTCCCTATTTTTAACAGATGTCTATTTGGTTCTGTTAGCTGTAGCTGCTTAACTAAAGTAGCTGCTGCATTATGTCATCAATTTCTTCCTATCTATTTTCTTGGCTGGCTATTTATACATGTTTAGATTTCTCCAATCTATCTCAAAAAAGAAAGAGAAAGAAACACATTCACATCCTCTCCAGCTATCACCCTATCTCTAGTCTGTATCTCTTTCCTTCACAACCATACTTCTTTAAAAATGGCTTAAGAATGTCTGCCAACAGTACTCTACAATACTTCAAAACCACAGAGAATGTTTATACCCCAGAAGAGGGATAGGGATTCAAAACCTGGGGCACATTTTTGCACTCTGAGCTAAAAACCCATTATATGATTTTCTTTACTTGACTCTGCTTCCTTGCTTCTCTCATTGAAGTTGCTTCATCTCACCATAAAATCTTAGGTATTTTCATCTTCTCCCTCATCTACAATCTGAACTCTCAAGGAGATCTTACATACTCCCTTAGCCTTACTGAAAATTAATACGTCAATGACTTCCAAATCAAGAATTCCATCTCAGTTGTCTCTCTGGGTTTCACATCTCCACATGCTATTCAGTATTTCCTCTGCACAACAGGTGATTCAACATAATACATCTAAAAATTCTTTCAACTATTCAATCACCTCATCACCAAATCTGATTCATTTTCTACATGATCTATCTCATTGCTTTGTAACATCAAGCACATTTTTCTTTCCTTTCTACTTATTATATAATATTAGATATATTTTAAAAACACATATAATAACATAAAATATGACTTATGTGCATACCTAATTTAAGGAGTAAATATTATAAAATTACTAAAGTCTTCTGTATACCACCTCCTGTATTGTATTGTTGTTTAATCTCTGTCATGTCCGACTCTTTTGCAAGCCCATGGACTGTAGCCCACCAGGCTCCTCTGTCCATGGCACTTCCCAGGCAAGAATACTGGAGTTGGCTGTCATTTCCTTCTCCAGGGGATCTTTCTGACCCAGGGATCTCACCCATGTTTCCTGCATTAAACATTCTTTACCACTGAGCCACCAGACAAGCCTTCTGTATTATGTTACCCTTCCTAAGTCTAGAAGGAACCATTATTTTGCAATTAAAGGTTATTCTTTCTTAATGATAAAGTGTACCAAATTAATAGAATTAATAAACTCAGTGATTCCTGATGTGTGGTTTATATAAATGAAGCCATTATTTGGTAGGTTTATAATGGGGTTTAAGATATACTTTGTAAGCTGCTCTTTATTTTATGTATTTTATGTAGACTATTCACTCTCTAGGACACAGAGAAAACATAACTAAAGAATAATATAATCCTCATAAGGACTGCAGAAATTTAAAAAAATAATAGTTAAAAACAGTATGTCAAAATTGAGCAACAGTCTGTTACAACACAGAAGAGAAGCAACATCTAAAGACATGAGATGCTGGGCCTTTCTTGTTTGTACAAGTTCTTTTCCTTGGTCTGCATTGTATTTCCTATATCCTTGGCCACATTACTGACTCATAAAAGCTGCATAACACAGAAAGTAATGCTTTATGTAAACTGGATAAAATGTTTTATAACACTGAGATAATAATACTGGCCACCCACCAACTTCACAGGAATAATCTAAGGAATTAATGAGGTTGTGTTTGCTGGGCTTTATGAGATCCATGGATGAAAGCAGTTATAAAAGTACAAAGTCCTGGAAGGAATTCTGCTGTGTTTTGAGTGACAGGTATAGCATCTATGCAAGAAGGATATACTTTTTTGTGCTAGCTGAAGTGAAGGCCGTTGTGAGAAGTGAGAAGTCAGATAGGTAAAAGAATACTAAATCAGTGTAAAGGTCAGAATAAAGTAAAGACAATATCAAGGAAATGAAGACAACCAGAGGGGAGAGGGATCTGTCCAGAGATGTATAGTAAATGTTTCTTAAATTTCTCTGTTTTCTTGCTTTTGATTAAATCCTTATTTAAGGCTGAGATGCATTATAATTGCTTTGGATTAGTATGCATGAACAAAAATGGATAGTGTCATACTTTTCTGAATCATTCTTTACAAGGATTCTGACCAAATTACTATTTCAGGTGAAGAAAAACTTATTCTTTTTTCTATACATAAAAATGTTTGTATGCATGCAATTTCTATACATTTTTCTGTACGTAAAATTTTAAAACTTATAATGTTCATCCTAGTTTCCCTGTTAATTGAATACATCCTTCCAAGTGCATATAACAGAAAAATATTTCATAAAATAAATTAGAATTTCTCAAAATCTGTTCATGAAACATTAAATTGAAGTGCCCCATGAAAAATAGTAAGGTTCTAAGACCTAGATAAACAAGTTTAATGTTATTACTCCCATTATTCACCAAACACATTTTCTGACAAAATACATATTTAAAATTTTATACGTTAGAGTCTAAGAATTTGTGTTCTTTTAGAGCACACATGATGAAAATTTCTTATAGGTATGACAGCTATTCTAGACATGTTAAGGGACAAAGCTTCAAATACCACGAGAATTTAGGAAATCAGGCACAGCAACTCAAGATTGGAAAAACAGAGATGGTAAAATTAGATCAATAAAAATGTTATAAGCAGAAAAAATACAAATGTTTATACTCTGTGTGGAAAAGCGTGAAAGTGCACATTTTTTCTAAGCAATTAGTTTCATGTACACTCTAGTTGGTGTGGAGGTTTTAGATAATCATATTCTTGGGTTTGCATTTGACTATGGAAAGAATGACTTGGTGTTTAGTCTGAAAATAGCAAAAATAATACTCTAATCTTGAGTAACTTAACACAAAGTATAATAAATCTTATTCTCTGTGCACACACTGAAGCATCCACACATACAAATATAAACATGGACTTCATATATATTATAGAAAACAATTTTACCTTCTAACTATAAAATTAACAAAGTTTTCTTTAAGTAATATTCAACTATTACAAGACTCAATAATATGAAATGATTAGAGGGCTTTGACTATGTTTGAGGCATTTATTTCTATCAAAAATATAACTAATTAAAAATCACTACTCAGAGTTTAACAAATAGAAAAACAAATTTGAAACTGTTTCATAGGTTACTTCTCAAATTTTAAAAGCCAGGTACAATGAAATTCAATGATACTTATGGGGAAATGCATTTCTTTTTAAATCAAAGCACAATAAAACCCTGTATCATCTAAAATGTTGATACTCAGATCATAATATTAAAAGAAAAGTGTCTAGGACAGGAAGTTATTAATAAACTTACCATATACATTATAACATAGTATGATGTTAATTAATTTGGCTCCCAGAATGATGAAAAGGAGAGAATATGGGTCCAGAAGTGAAAGTTCTGTGTTCAAATGGTGAATTCACTTACTTAATTTGCACCACATCCTTCAGTCAGGTTTCTTGTTAGATACCAGTGCTTCCTTTCCTATACTATAAGGCTATTGTGATATTTAAAAGATCAAAAGCCCAGTCTTATGGTTGGAAGATCCAGGTGTTAGTTAAACTCTGGAAACTCAAAGCTTCATTTTATTTTTCTGTAATACAGAGATAAAAAAAAATCTTCAAACAATTATAGGAACTAAAAAGGAAACCTGGGGACTGAATACTGTTAACTGGAAAGATCAAATCTCAATGTATATTATACTTCTGTCACTAATCCCTACTTTATACAAATCTTACATGAAACCTCATGATTAAAAACAGATCAAAGTAAAGCTAATTATAGCAGAACTGTATTCCTACTTGATATCCCTACAGTCTTCAGATTCCTTTACCAGGAAGTTTTATAAAACACTGACATTTTCCAAAAATAAGTGTGGAGATAAGCTTTCTATAACTAATTTTTTAAAAAATAGCCTATTATGTTACATTTGTTCATGAAGTCCACATGAAAACTTGCCTATATATCACTGTTCAATTTTATAATATAGGAAACTGAGACTCAAAAAAAAGTTAATAAATCCTCCCCCCAAGATCAGATAGCCAATGTGTGGCAGAGCTAAGGATCAAATCAGGTCTAAGTGTGTACTGCCATAGTATCCTGCCTTTCTACTATTATCAGTTACATTTGAGTTGCAAGGAGGTGCTGTTAGAGTAATAAATAATTAAGAACTAGAAGATGTTACCAAAACTAAAGTAATTGATCATTTGCTTGATAATGATTTGAACAGGCACAGAAAACTTAATATATACATTTCTATTCTGTTCATTTAAATATAGTTCTCCTTTTTATCACTTAAAAATTGAGTTAAATATCATTCTGGTATACTAACATCCCCTTTCATCATGTTTCCGTTCTTCAGCCCTCCCTCTGGTTCATAAAGAGAAACATGACTTCTTCAGTTAGCAGCAATCCTTTAATTTGAAGACTATTATTATAATTTTGCATTGAAACAATTGAACTAATCTGATTATTTTGATCTCTAATCCTTAATTAGGACCACTGCCTCTGGAGGCATGTTTAGGACTGCAGACTCCAATCCATCAGTAATCTTTGACACTCCCACTTTCTTAAATCAACACTCCAACACTCTTTGAGACTGATGAAGTATATAAGCTCCTTCATTAATTAGATTTGTACATTTCACATTCCTATTCTTCTTTCGATATTATGTCTCTGTAGGCAACTGATCTCTTATATCACTTATTCTTACATAACAAAGTCTTCAGTATTAGTCACCATTAAAGACCTTGAAAGATGGTCTTGAAAGATCAACCATTTGGTTTAGGAGTTTTAATATGATTTACAATAAAAAACAAATCCATCTCTTCTACCCTGATTTATACTTCTGATTTTTGTTTCTATTTCTGTTGTGATACCTTGTTTTATCTAAATCTTTTTCTAAGAGCTGTCACTCTGATGATACTCAGATGCTTTTCAGGAAGTACTTTCCAGAAGTACTTTCAGGAGGTAACCTCACATATTCTCTTTTTGAGGCACCATGATCTTGAAGCTAGGGCTTAAATCTCTGGTGAAGTCGCCCCCCTTTTTTGTACTTAACTTTCAGTGCCAAATCATCTATCCATTAGCATTATCATTTCCTGAGTATATTGCACAACCAAAAATACTGCTTTAACCATATATGGCTTTATCTTTCTTATATTAATATAATCAATGTCCAAGATGGTGCAGCTACTAAAGAAAACGTTTAAGGATTCCCTCTTTCAGTCTTGCTTTCATTAATGTCTGCTTTCTGTTACTGCTTCATCACAGGAAGGCTTTTCATTTTGTTGTGGAAGCTCATACTCAGAAAAATGGGCACAACAATATTATCTCCTGTTAAAACTTTAGTTTGGAGTTAACATACTGGGTTGGTTTTGATATTATCAGTCTAGCTTCCAGACCTCCTTTCTTGTATGACTCCAAGTTAGAATGGGCCAAAAATAAAGTTGCACAATATTTGGAAGGTGAAAGTGAAACAGGATCCATTAAATTCTGAAGGTTGCCATTGGTTAAAAGTGATGTCATTTTAGTCTTGTTATTCCTAAGTTTGATGTGTATATCTGCTTCCTAACTGCCAGGCAGGTCAACCACCAGCAAACTCAAGCTCACCACCAGATGTTTCACTGCAAATTTACAAGAGGTAAAGTCAGAAAAGCCAACAACTTTTCATGAACTTGGCATCTATCCCTACATCTTAGCTTTATTCCATTACTTGGTTGTGCATTGCTTCCAGATTTTCTTGTAAGATCTGTTTCATTCATTTGTAATAGGATTGATGAATGATCTGTCTTAGATGATTTAATTCTTCTTTCCAAACATTTACTTTTCCTAGCTCAATTATGATGTAGAGAAGTAAAAACTAGCTTAAGAGAATTCTGTAAAAAATTATACATCAATATATTGGAGAAGCTAGATGGAATGACAGAGCCCTAAAAAAACAAAAACACAATGCTTACCAAAACTGAATCAAGAAGAAACAGAAAATCTGAACAGACTTAATAACAAGGCTTCCCTGCTGACTCAGATAGTAAAGAATATGCCCGCAATGCCAGAGACCCAGGTTTGACCCCTGAGTTGAGAAGATCTGCTGGAGAAGAGAATGGCTACCCACTTCAGTGTTCTTGCCTGGAGAATTCCATAGACAGAGAAACCTGGCAGGCTACAGTCCGTGGGGTCTCAGAGAGTTGGGCACGACTGAGTGACTAACACTCTAACACGTACAAATATTGAATCAGTAATCAAAAATCTCCTGATGAATAAAAGTCTTAGACTTTTATTGAGCCCATAGGTGAATCATACCAAACATTTGAAGAATTTTAGCAGCAATCTTCTCAAACTTCAAAGAAAAGGAGAGGAGGAAACACATCTTAAGACATTCAGTGAAGCCACTGTTACTCTGATACTGGTACCAAAGCAAGACAAGCATAGCACATACACACAAAAGCAACGGATCATAATTCTTATGAATATAGGTGCAAAACTTCTCCACAATATAATAACAAACTGAATCCAACAGCATACTAAAAGACAAAGATTTAAAATATGTAATATATTAAATGATTAAGTTCTCATCTAGCCGAGTATCAGTATTTAGTAATTACGGCAACTATTATTATCATCAGTGTTTCTATTGATGTCATTTAATTTTTATATTCATAGCACTTAATCCACTGCCTAACACATATTATGATTTTCTGTTGGTTTGGTAATGCTTATTAAAAGACAAATTGATCCATCTTTATGTGTGCCCAATAATGAAACAGGATCTATAAAAATATGGTATTTTTCACTAGACATATATTCCTATAATGGAAAAATCTTTGTTGTATTTTTAATTCACTCAAACTAAAAAAAATATTTTTGTGAATATTTATTCCTAATTCATTGGTGGCAATGCACAATACACTGTCATTTGAATAAATTAATAAATGCATAGACCAAATAATCTGGTAATAATAGACAATAGAGTTTTTGAAAATTTAAGCTCAAGCTAACTAAGGTTGAGGCATTGAGAAACAATGATTTTTCCTTAAACTATCAATGGTTTATTTAATAGCATGTTGGAACATGAGAAAGCCTCTTGGATGTGAGTTTACAAAGACTGTTAGCCATGTTTTTTTTTAATTGCATTTTTAAATATTGCCAATTATATTCTAACAGGCACAGATTATCAATAAATGCAAATAAATGAATGGTAGCAATTCAGTAAGTCACTGACACAATACAATATACAGAAAGAGCAAAATTTAAATACATTTTTCTCAGTTCTGTTTTTAAGTCCAAAGAAAATGTTACTATATTAAATGCCCAGTAATAACCAGTGTATGGAAAACATAAATTTACATTAATGTGTCAGGAATTAATCACCTTCTATTATGAAGCATTAAACCAAGCAGAAAATGTTCAATTCATGCAGTGCCAAAATTAACTGAGTATTCCTATCTTGCCTGTAGAAAATCATAGTTGGAAATGTTTTCTAAAAAACAACTTTCATTTTAATTCCTTTAAAAAAGGTTAAAGCTGTCATTACTTGGGGTGAAAGTGAAAGTGTTAGTCGTTCAGCCGTGTCCAATTCTCTGATACCCCATGAACTGTAGCCTGCCAGGCTCCTCTGTTCATGGAATTCTCCAGGCAAGAATACTGGAGTGAGTGGCCATTCTCTTCTCCAGGGGATCTTCCCGACCTAGGGATCAAACCTGGGTCTCCTGCACTTCAGGCAGATTCTTTACCATCTGAGCCACCAGGGTAATTGGGATCCAGTACTTCAGATACAGAGTATATTTTATGGCTTCAAAATAATTATTTTTATTATTTAGATCTTTTTCTTAACACGTTGGCTACATA
The DNA here is from genome assembly GCA_024291935.2 of Okapia johnstoni. NCBI lineage: Eukaryota > Metazoa > Chordata > Mammalia > Artiodactyla > Giraffidae > Okapia > Okapia johnstoni. The sequence continues at coordinate 28,314,942 of CM044309.1, forward strand.
CTTTTGAATACTTTATACATTATTTGTATATTTAGGGAAACAAAATTTACGATTCTAAAATGTGACTGTTTGGCATAAAGATTCATGTAGACTGATTAATTTTAAGAAAAAGAAGACTCAGGAAGGCTTTCTTTTTGCCTCCCTCTAGATCCTAAAGAATTTAGATAAAGGACTCTTCTTGGAACAGAGTTATCGCCAGAGATATATTTAAAAATATGGGTGAGGTGTGATGGAACCTAGCGACCAGAGTCCCCTCTGTATCCTCAAGGTCTCTAAGTGGCCCAGCAAACAGTTGTTCACCAAGCGTTTGCTTTCCTATCTGCATGTCAATTGCTTCCCTCCCCTGCTGCTGCTGCTAAGTCGCATCAGTCGTGTCCGACTCTTTGCAACTCCACAGACGGCAGCCCACCAAGCTCCACCGTCCCTGGGATGCTCGAGGCAAGAATACTGGAGTGGGTTGCCATTTCCTTCTCCAGTGCATGAAAGGGAAAAGTGAAAGTGAAGTTGCTCAGTCGTGTCCGACTCTTCGCGACCCCATGGACTGTAGCCTACCAGGCTCCTCTGTCCATGGGATTTTCCAGGCAAGAGAACTGGAGTGGGGTGCCATTGCCTTCTCCATACCTCTCTGGCTATAAAAGTCATATTTTCCAACATGAGGCTATTTCATTTACACACAAAAATTCTGTGTTTAGTTAAGCCACCTTCGTTAATTATCTTCAGATCTTCCAAATAACTTGCTGCTTCTTCTTTCACTTTTGTGTTATAGGGGTGGCTTCTTTCCTTAAACTTCATGAACCAGCCCTCTGCTATATTCAAACCTTTTTGAGCAGTTTCCTCACCTTTCTCAGCCTTCATAGCATTGAGAAGAATTAGAGTCTTACTCTGAAGTAGGCTTTGATTTAAGGGGATGTTGTGGCTGACTTGACCTTTTATCCAGACCACTAAAACTTCTTCCATAATAGCAACAGATCTGTTTTACATACTCATTAGTCATGTGTTTACTGAAGTAGCACTTTTAATTTCCTTCAAAAACTTTTCCTTTGCATTGACAACTTGGTTAATTGGCCCAGAAGATCCAGATTTTGACCTATCTCAGCTTTTGAATGCTTTCCTCACTAAGCTTGATTATCTGTAGCTTTTGATTGAAAGTGAGAGACATGGTACTCTTCCTTTCACTTGAACACTTCGAGACCATTACAGAAATATTAATTTGCCTTATTTTAATATTGTGAAAGGAAATACAGTGTCTTGGGAAGTAGAGGGGCTCAAGGAGAGGAAGAGCAGTAAATGGTGGAGCAGTCAGAATACAAACAGCATTTATCAATTAAGTTCACCTTCTTATATGTGCGTTGTACAAGGAGCCCCTAGACAATTACAGTAGTAACATCGAAGACCACTGATGAGAGATCCTCATGACAAATATATTGATAATTAAAACATTTGAAATATTATGAGCAGTACCGAAATGTGACACTGAAACACAAAGTGACCAAATGCTGTTGAAAAAAATGATGCGATATCGTTGCTTGATGCGGTTTCCACAGACCGACAATTTGTTTTAAAAAAAAAGAAGCAATATATGTAAGGCACAATAAAGCAAAAGTCAATGAAGCAACATGTGCTTGTAAATAATAAAGCTGAAATTCAAGTCCAAGCAATCTAAGAGATTGTCAAAATTTTAAGTAACGTCTCAATGACAAAAGCATTGCGCATCTTGAAAAAATTACTCTTCTGTAGAACTTTTGTCTCATATGGTATCTATATTGTGAGAAACTACATTGAAAACTGGCGTTTACTCAGGTCATGGAGAACCATGAACACTAAGCTAAGACTGTAGGATTTGGGACACTTTTTCCAGGAGCTGAGGAACCATTAGAGACATTTTTAACAGAGAGATGATTCCATGCATTAGTATTTCACCTGGGATTGATGTTAATGGTAGGTGGGAAATTTTTGAAAAATAAAGTACAGGAGACTAATTAGGATATTATCAAAACAGGCTTATAAGACTTGCTGTGTTCAGCTTCCAGCATGGATGGCTGAGTTAGTTCCTACTGGAAACAAACCTCTCACAGATAATTATGAATTCTAAGGAAATAAATGAAGCTTAAAGCAACTCATACATGACCAAAAGCCAGCATATTCCAGTTCTAAAATTGGAAAAAGGGAATGATGTTGAATGAGTAACAATTTTTATGAGTGTTACTCTGAAGACAAGCCAAGTCAGTTTCAGTTAAAATAAAACTAAAGATTTTTGGGAACTTAAAAACTAGAAGAGAGATTTCAGAACAACCTAAGCCACTGGAAATTAATTGAAAAACAGATAAAACCAAATGTAAACAACTTAAAGGTCAACTGAAATCTCATATGTAGTTTGTAGGAATGTTAATCGTACAAAGACTTTAGACATAATCTAGTAGTTTTTATATTCTTAAATATATGTCAATCCTATAATCTAGCAGTTCCATAACTGCATATAAGCATATATCCAGCAAAAATGAAAACATATGGCCTCGATTTTATAATAATTTGCATAGAGCCTCTTTCATAATAACCTCAAACTGTAAACATCCTCAATCAATAAAAGAATGGATAAATAAAATGTCATTTTTCAAAGAGTGAATCACAGATACAAGCAAGAACACAGATAAATCTCAAAAATATCTTGCTGAGTGAAAGGCATTCTACACAGAGTACATATTTAGTAACCACAAAGGCAAAACTAATATAATGGGAAAAAAATTAGATCAGTGGTTACCTTTGAAAAATAAGAATGGGGATTGACTGTAAAGAATCATGAGGGCACTTTCTGTGATGATGCTAATTTCAATATCTTGATAGTTTGGATTATACAGGATTTTTGTTTTTATTCTTAAGAATAATATATATGAGTGTGGGGGGAGGTACACACACAGGGAGGCATCTATAAAATGACAAAAGAAAAAAAAAGCAGAAATAAATTCTAGGCATGCACGCTAGTGTATAAAGAACATGTATCATACTGATATTTGCAATTTACCTTAGCATAAGATGGGTTGATGGATGGATTGAAGGATGGATAATGCCATAAGTAACTATAGTAAAATTCTAATGGCAGAAGTTAGGTTTTAGGCTTGTGGGTTTCCACTGTGAAATTTATTTAAATAGCTGTATTAGAAAAGTTTTTCTAATTAAAATATTCAGAATGAAGAATTGTTGAGTTAGTAAACAAGAGTAATATTGCTAATGAATAAGATTAACTATAATTTATTGACATTTACTACAAGTGCTGTTAGCAATTTTATCTCTCTCTCTCTTTCTATTATCTCATGTAATCATTCCAGCAAGGTGGAGCAACTATTTTAATATCTATATTATAGATGAGAAAATAGAGACTTAAATCTGGTCACATAACTAATAAAAGGAGGTACTTAGATGGAATTCATGTCTGATTAACCACAAAGCCTGTACCTTTAAATAAAACCACCATACTACACAGTATAGTGAAAAGATTAAGAATTTGAAAAATACAGTGAAGTGTAGTATTGGATAACATTATGTCTGCGGTAAACTTTATAGTTCATGAACTTGCTATATTTCAAACTTACCGAATAATAATGCCAATACCAAAAGTAAAAACATAGGCAGTAACAGCTTCTTGGGGTAGACACATATAAGGGGAAAAAATTAAAAATTCAGTTACATATTGAGTAATAAATATAATTTCGATGCCCAAGCAAAAATATTCATCAGTTATCAAAAGCTTTCAAAATCAAACTAAGAAACACATTGAGAGTTAAAAATTTGTTATAAATTATTAACATAGAAGTAGCTATGAAATATTTGAAGTCAGTGAGTTATCAGAGAAAGTTACTCCTCTGTGGGGGGGAAAAAGAGAGAGAAAGAGAAAAAAAGTATAATGTACAGAAACTCTGGGAAGCAGGAAAGAAAATAGAAAAAAAAAGTTCAGAGGAAGAGGAAGAGAATCCATGTGTAGGCAATATTCCCTTTATCAGAAACAGAAATCCATGGTTGATTGGAGCACAGTGATAAACTTGTATTATGCAGATTCATAATACTTTCAAAGTGCCTATTTTATAAGGTACTGTCTTAGGAACTGAGAATGTAATAAGGATGAATACCAATGGATTCAAGAGTTAGAATATTTTGTATTAAAGTCAGATGAGGAATATGGATTTAAATATCAATAGTATGTTGGATCATGTCTCAAGAGAAAGCAATGGGAGTTAGTAAGCGTATTCCCTTCTTGAAAGCAAAAATCATATCCTTTACTTTACCATTTACAATAGATATTCAATACACAGCTGTTGAATTTAACCAGATTAATGTTTTGTAAAGCATCGAAGTATCAATAAAACAACTTTGAAATTCAAAATCATGTTTTTATGACTCTGACTGCAGCCCAGACAATAAGGTAAAATCCGTTTTTGTAGCTATTTGGTTCATTCAGAAATTTGAGATCCTATTATTAATACAGTATCTACCTCTTTGCAATAAAGTGCTGGATTTACCCTTATTCATCTCATACTCCTTATATACCATTTGGCAGAATGGAGCCTCAGGAACAGTATTCTATAACAGCTTTTTTCAATTCAATTCCACTTTATCAATGAAATGTTTTGAGTCTCAAGGCAGAGCTTTGTACTGTACAGTCTAACAAATGACCTCAATTTTCTTCAAGTTTATTGCCAACTTGTGACCACTGACTCAGCGTAACTATTCATCATCCTTTCTTATGATGAGTGAGTTTTCTGAATCCAGTTATCAGCATATGGCAGATTCTATATGACTGTTTCAAGGGCTTTTGTACAAGCTTGCATATGATTGAGAATTCATGAGTTGCTCCATACTTGTGGCTCTTCTCTGGATGCACACATTTAGCAAATGATGCAGTGAGCTTGCAAGAGCTGGGTGGGAATAACTTATTTCTCCACAGTTTTCATTTTACTGGAAGTTTAAATGTCAAAAGAAACATTCTTCACTATATAATCAAATGGCCTCAAGGTGAAACACTTTTTTGATAATAATTATACTTAATTTTTCTAGGGAAAGACAGAGTCTTTCATATTAAAACTAATTGGTTAATTTACATCTGTTATGGTTTTAGCTACTAAAAGCTTCACAGCTTATGTCTTCTAAAGAATATTATTTTCTTGGAGTATAAATTTATAGTCAATTTCCTAGACTTAGTTTTATATATATATATATATTTCCTAAGATCACAAGAGATAGTTAAATATTTTCGGTATCACTATAAGCATCTAAAAAAGAATGTCAAGCTTGGTAGAGAAGTGGTATATGACTAATGTCAAATGAGACAGGTATTTTAAAACTTCAAGAGATACCTTGCTCATTCAATAAAGAGTTGTTATATCTTCAGAATGATAGTAATTACTGCTTTGATGAATTTTGTGTCTTCTGTAAACTCTCATACTGTCATCACACTAAATAGCCTGTTTTCAAAATATGCAAATTTATTTAGAGCAAGACAACATATTTGGAGAAAGACAACATAGTATTAGTTTCAGATATCAATTTTTATAGCAAAATATTATTACAAATAAAAAATTTCTGCTCTTTACCCTTTTGCAGTGGAGAAAGAATATAAGAATTAATTTGGAAAGAAATTTCTAGTCATAGGCTAGAAATATTTAATTTCAGCTTTCTATTAAATCTCAATAGCAAGAAACTTTCATATTCATGAAAGTTTTTTGCAATTCATGATAGTTAAATATGTGCTTCTTAAGACTTAAAAGGAACTTGTTCCCAAAATATGTTGCTAGTTAAAGTTTCGGGGGTTTTTGTAGCAACCAGCACATAAACTTTTCAAATAATAGTAGAGATTTTAACCCCCTTGGCCTTCCCTGGTGGCTCAGATGATAAAGAATCTGCCTGCAACACGGGAGACCCAGATTTGATTCCTGGGTCAGGAAGATTACCTGGAGAAGGGAATGTCTACCCTCTCCAGTATTCTTGCCTAGAGAATTACATGGACAGAGAAGCCTGGGTGGGATATGAGTTGAAAGTGACTAAGTAACTAAAACTTTCACTTTTATAACACATAGTGTGAAAGTTTAACAGGTCTATTAATGAACATCTATTTGGATGACCAGAAATCAAGAAGTAGTTTGGGATATTCAGAATGTAATGATTGACTTTGCAATCAGACACTAAACCAGGTAACCAACACCCGGTGGTCTCTTATATCTATTTTCTATAGCTGAAAAAGTATCTCTACAGTCATTTAAAATTTTCATTTTATCTCATTTAATAGAGACTTATTTTTGCCAAATAAAATGTCAAGTAATCAGTCATATGTTTTAAAAGTTATATGTAGCTATATTCAAATACATATGTACACAATATGCACACAGTGAATATGTGGGTATATTCATAAAGCATTTTTAAAAAGAAAACAAAATTCTAGTAGCACTAATACCCTCAGAGAAAGTAAACTTGGGAACATGGAGAAATGTTTAGGAATATTTAAAATTTTACTGTCCATTCTAAACTAACTTGCAAATTCTCTACACTGTGCATTTATAAAACAAATAGATATAGTACTACTATAAATTTAGTCTACTCTTTTCCCCTTATCTGACCCAGTGTGCACTGTATTCTTAAAAAATAAAGGAATCTGAAGCAAGTTTTTTTAATTAAATTTCATCAAAATGGTTTATTCAACTTTTTCTTATTAATTCTTTTGACACAATCAAACTACCTAAAACTAAATATAATGCCTTAGTTTAGTGGAACACTTTACATCCTAAAAGTTCAGAGAAATTTCATGCCTGTAATCCCATATTCCTTGTTAGTCCATTTAGGGAATAAACCATACCATTCCCTAGAAAAGAGTATAAAATCTGAGAAAATGATAATTACAAGCAGGTTTCAATTGTTTAATTGACCGTGAGACAGCAGATCACACACACTCGCATATATGTATATATATTTTTCTCATTGTAATACTTATACAGAATGTAGCAAAGTGAATATTTAAACAGTTAGAAAATTTTGGTTATTCAAGATGCACATATAACAGATATTAATGTGTCCAAATCGGTGAATCCTATCCTGCTTATGTCTGCACAGTTTTCTTCAAAGGAAAAAAAAGTAGTTGTAGAGATAATAGGAGACTTGAAAATCATGAGGAGGATGGAGTTGTGAAGTTATGAATGGTAAAGGTACAAACTGAGCTAATCTAGCCTCTGATTTTATGTGACACTTCCAACCTCTGTCAATATAAAGCTAAAGGTTTGGGGGCTTTTATTTATTTACTTTTATTTTTAGTTGTCATTTCATCTGTACCCTGCTAATGTTTTTGTAATATGGCCTTGAATGTGCCTGTATCTTTGTAAGACATGTATTTTCTTTAATATGTACGTACTTTTTGATTTAGATAAATGTATTACTTGCTATAAACTGATTCACTCTCATTTTATACATGTTTTTATTAAATTCTATCTATGTTGCTGTACACCAACTAGTTCTTTCTGTTAGCTGAAGAATATGCTATAGAGGAGAAGAAGGGGATGACAGAGGATGAGATCATTGGATGGCATCACTGACTCAACGGACATGGGTTTGGTTAGACTCCGGGAGTTGGTGATGGACAGGGAGTTGGCGTGCTGCGGTTCATGGGGTCTCAAAGAATCATACACAAATGAGCGACTGAACTGAACTGAACTGACGCTACAGAGTGTCACTACCATGTTTCATTTGCCCATTCACCTAATAATGTGAGCTTCATTGGTGGCTCAGCAGTAAAGAATACACCTGCAATGTAGGAGATGGGGGTTCAATACCTGGGTTGTGAAGAACTCCTAGAGGAATAAATGGCAGCCCCCTCCAGTATTCTTGCCTGAGAAATCCCATGGACAGAGGGGCCTGGCAGGCTACAGTCCATGGGGTTGCAGAGTCAGACATGACTTAGCAACTAAACAACAACAGCAATTAAAGATATACACACAGGTTGCTTTCAGTTCTTTCTTAGTGTGTATCATAAAGTATGTTCCCATCAAACATCATAGCTTATGTGAGTTCATATATATACCTAGGAGTGAAATACACATTATAGTATATATGAATATTTAGGTAAAATATATATTAGTGAGTATTGTATTATATGACTTTCTAATTGTAGCCTATCTGATGGCTTTAAAAAAAATGTCCAACTTTTAAATTTGCAGTTACTTGGAACTAAAATGTTGACATAACTCTGTATTTTAATAGCCAGTTAGGCTTTCCTTTCTGTGTATTGTTGTCCAAATCTTTTTCATATTCTCCAATTATATATGAATATATTTCTTGTTGACTTATAGGAATTCTTTTTTATTCTAGATATTATCATATGTGCAATATAAGATGCACTTTTTATTTAAAACATTTCTGAAATTGAGCCCTATCTAACATGTATGAAGTTCACCATAGTTGTTTACACAGACATAACTTTAATATCCAAAGATGTTTAAATGAATGACTTCAATATTTGTGAATTTAAAGTTCTAAGTAATGATAAACTATTGTACCATAATTTACTTTGTAATATTTTTTCTTAACAACATAAACACAAATAATATTTCTGAGAATCAAAGTCATCTTATAGTTGATAAAACACAGTATTACTTAATGGTTTTACTTACTGCCAGTTGTTTTTCCCCAAGTTTATCATTTGTCACTTAACTGATATTTTTTGTCATCATTCAATAGAAATTCTTGATTTTGAGATAAACAAATTCATGTTTCACTGTCTATTATGTACTTTTGATATCTTCATCAGGTTTACTTTTTCAAATGCTAGATCACAGATATATTCTCCTCCTGCACATTCTTCTACAATATTAGCCTGATAATTTTACCTACTTAATTTAGACACTTAATATAGTCTATTATATGATGCTATAAGGGAGGAAAATTCTTCCTCAACCCTCTTCGGGTCCCTGTCTGAGTCTGAAAACTAAACTGACAAAGACAATTATGGAAGGAAAGCAGACAAATTTTATATAACATGAATTTTACATGGTACAGGAGATGTCATAATGAAGCAGAGACCTAAAGAAACAGGTATACCTGAGTACGTTTATGCTTCCCTTGATAGAGTGGACAGTCTTGGAAGAATAGGATAGGTTTAAGAGTAAAAGTTAAGTGTAGTTAATTGGGGAGAAGTTGGCAATGCCTATTTGTTTAGATTCTTCTAGGTGTCGTTTTGTCTTCAGAGATAAGGATGTTCTTTTCCTCCAGGAATAGGGAGGTCACCTCTCACTTGAGGGCCTTATGATCTGTTTCAGGGGAGAAGGACTGGGGACAGGTCAGGGTGACCTTCTGTTTTCTTAAACTCTTTCAGCTTATAATATTCAGTATTGCAGGATGCCATATTTTGGTATAGTGTGTCCCAAGTCCCATCAATACAAACTAGAAATATAACTTTATTTTATTAATGAGCAATTTACACAGGAGTGTAGGGAATAAGCCAATATTAACTGCACCATACACTGAACATTTTTCTCATTGAATTATTGTGCCACATTTATTATTTATAATAAAATGTGTTAACCTCTGTATTCTGTTTTATTGATCTGCTTTTCATTTCCTGCAAATCTATTTTAGTGCTTTTTAAAAAAACTTTTATACACTAGAATCTGATAGGATAATTCTTCCCCTTTAGCTCCTGCTTCTTAGAGCTAAAATTAGTTATTAACAGACATCCATTTACACAAAGCAAGTTAGATCATATTTATTTAACTTCACAAAATATCTTGGAAGATTTGGATTGGATTTCACTGAAATTACCTTAAAATTCTGTAGCCCCATCTATGACAATTCTTTATTACCTGTTTTTTCATGTATTCTTTTATATTATTTCCAAATAAGGTGTGGGAAAAGTTGATATTTTGCTGCCTTGGTAAATGGTATTTTATTTTATATTTTATTTTCTAGATGTGCATTGATGGCACAAAGAAATTCATTATGTTTTACAAGTTGATATTTTTAGAAAAATTGCCTAAATATACTATTATTTTAACTAGTTTAAGTGAATTATGCATTGATTTTATTTAGTATTATATACTATTAATTACCTCATCTCTAATGAAAAAGTTTATTTCCTTTCCAATCTTTGGCCTTTTTTTCATTGTATTATTTTGACCATAGTATCCACAATCATGTTACATAGTAACAGTGAAAATTCCATTTCTTATTGCTCCCCCCCCCCCGATTAAAGAGAATATAACTAAGCTTTCTTTTCTAAGTATGATATTAATGTAATTTTTTGTAGCTAGTTTATCATGTTGAGTTTTCTTGTTATTCCTAATTCTCATTTTATTATTGCAAATAGATAACATTTTCAGATTCTTTTTCTTTATCTTTTGAAATATAGTCATGCTCTTGTTTGGTGAACCAGTATGATGAATTACATTGTTAGACATTTTAATGTTATTATTGGGAGATATACATACAAATGAATATATGTACTATGTATTTAAAGTTTAATAAAACATCTTTGTCTGGTTTTGAAATTAGGGTGATGGTGGCCTCATAGAATGAGTTTGGAAGTTTATCATCTTCTGCAATTTTCTGGAAGAGTTTGAGTAGGATAGGTGTTAGCTCTTCTCTAAATTTTTGGTAGAATTCCGCTGTGAAGCCGTCTGGTCCTGGGCTTTTGTTTGCTGGAAGATTTCTGATTACAGTTTCGATTTCTGTGCTTGTGATGGGTCTGTTAAGACAAAAGTCTTGCTCCAATAATAGCAAAGTAACTACTCTTCCACAACCCCTGTTGCAGATAAAAATTCTGAACTCTGGAACAAATAGACAATAGCAACTGTCATTGAAGAGTAAACCAAAAGAGGACAGAAACTAGTAATGAGTTTTGACATGTCTATGGGTTTGGTGTGACCTTGGGGAGCCTGTATATTGAAGCTCAGGTCTAGTTCCTGCATTGCTGAAGAATTTGTGTGGTATGTCTTGCTCTGGAACTTGTTGGCTCTTGGGTGGTGCTTGGTTTCAGTGTAGGTATGGAGGCTTTTGGATGAGCAAGAATTGATTAATGTTCCCTGGAGTCAGGGGTTCTCTGGTGTTCTCAGGTTTTGGACTTAAGCCTCCTGCCTCTAGTTTTCAGTCTTATTCTTACAGTAGCCTAAAGACTTCTCCATCTACACAGCACCAATGATAAAACATCTAGGTTAATGATGAAAAGTTTCTCCACAGTGTGGGACACCCAGAGAGGTTCACAGAGCTACATGGAGAAGAGAAGAGGGAAGAGGGAGATAGGGGTGACCAGGAGGAGAAGAGGGGGAATCAAAAGGAGAGAGAGCAAGCTAGCCAGTAATCAATTCCCTATGTGCTCTCCACAGTCTGGACCCCTCAGAGATGTTCACGGAGTTACACAGAGAAGAGAAGAGGCAGGAAGGAGACAGAGGTGACCAGGAGGAGAAAAGGGGGAATCAAAAGGAGAGAGATAGATCCAGCCAGTAATCAGTTCCCTAAAAGGACAGAAACTAAGCAGTATTTTGACTCTTGAAAGAAGAAAATAGTAGGAGACGGATATGTTCATATGCCCTTTCAATGAGGGCAATCTCTAGTCCATTCATTGCAGGAATTTAAGCAGAAATTTCTGCCTGATTAGCTTGACGAGTGAGAAGAAAGTTTGGGGATACAGGAAACTGAGAGGGGTAACCCCGAAAGTAAAGATGGAAGAACATCAATGAAAAATATATGAGTAAATATAAAATATACATATATATTATTTTCTTAATTTTGTTCAGCATTTTGTCTAAAGTAAACCTTGTAACATAATAATATGCATATTCTTATGAATTTAAATATAACATAGAGGACAGAATATCATACAGGATGGTTATGAGTGGAACCAAACCAAATGTCCATCAATAGATGAGTGGATAAAGAAAATATGGTATATACATATAGTGGGATAGTATTCAGCCTTAAAAAAAGGAAATTCTTTAATTTGCAACATCATAGATGAATCTGAATGACATTAGGCTAAGTAAGATAAGTAAGTCTCAGAGGAAAGCAAATAATGCATGATCCACTTATATGAGATGCCTAGATTTGTCAACTCATAAAAGCAGAGAGTAGAGTGGTGGTTACTAGGGGGTAGAGGGAGGGAGACTATTCAACTGGTATAAAGTTATTATTATACATTATGAATGAGTCTTAGAGATCTTCTGTGTAAGACCTACAGTTAACTCTACAGTGTTATGCACTTAGGAAACTTGCTAAGATGGTAGAGTTTATGTTAAATGTTATGCTCACACCAAAAGAAAAAAAGAATGCAGATGTTTTGGAGGCTATGAATATGTTTATTTCCTTGAATATAATCATAGTATCGTGAGTAAATGCATATGTCCAGCTCAATGAAATGTATACATTAAATATATGCATTTGGGGGATATATTAAGTAACTGTAACAAAACAGAAAAAAATGGAATGGTACTATTGCAAAGTTGTGATGTTTTACATGAAGTCATTCAATGTAACACCAAATTACAGCAAAAGCTAAAGATATATATGGTACCACATAATACCACACTTTATTGAAAAATGCAAAAGGCAGAGTTTGGATGGAAAAGTTAGACCCAATGCTTACTAAAAGAGGCAAATTTTATGTGCAAAAATACAGATCTGTTGAAAGTAAAAGGATGAAAAAATATATACTATAGAAACACTAAGCATAACAACACTGGAGTAGCTTTAGTCTTTCATTTGTGTGTTCCCTCTTGAGTTGCTTTTTGCTTTTCTCCCTTCTTGACCTCTTTTCTTCTTACCATTTTTCCTTCTTTATTGAATAATTCAGGAAAAAAAAGCTATTAGGTAAAGCCAGATATGTTATGAAGCTATGTGTCCATGTTGAGGGAAGGAAGTAGGAGAAGACAGTACCCAGTATGAAATGTCAAAGATCCGCAGGATAATACTTATCACCATTCAGCAGTGGGAAACACTGATGACGTGCAGGCTGAGAAGGACATCCACATAGAATGGTGGCAAAATTCCCATAGCAGGTTTCTGATGCCAGGCAATGCTTTCCAAGTATTCATAGTGGATCATAACAATAACTTGACTTACTCTCCTCTATAAGTACCAAAAAACAAGCAAATTCTTATATGAATGAGACACAGAAAAGGGGAACACATAACTCTTGTGGTTAGTGAGACACCAAAGAAACAATTTTTCAGAAGCTAGAGAACTACAGGGTATGGTAAAAGATAAAATAATAGTGCCAAGATGGAGGGTTCTGATGATTTCCTTAAATGTATGGTTTTTTAAGAGTCTGGGAATCTCTCCAACAATGAAATTTTTACAGTGTATAAGATTTTTTAACTTTTTAAAGAATGATTATTTTCTTTTTTTTTCCTAAAGTTCAATATTTCATGTATTTGAGATATATTACTTGTCGAGTTCTTAGGAACACTTCGGAGTCTTATGTGGCAGCTGGGAAATTTACCATCATATAACCATGTGCATAATACTCACTTTTTATTCATTTGCCCATCCATCCATCATCTACACAAAGAGTCAATATGCATTTATGAAGGTCTCACTTTATTAAGTCACCCTGAGAGGCAACAGAGAGAATACGAATATGACAATTATTTTCCCTTGACATAATATCCTTGAGAGCATCCAGTGTATCCAAGATAAATATAAGTTTTGTTTGGCTCTGAATCTCCATCCAGTGCTCTCCAATGATACAAGGACCTATTAAACAAAGTTAAAATGCAATTTGATCACTATCATTTGGTTATTCGTTGCTCCTGCTGTTATCATCCTTGATTGCTTTATAGCAAATAATTGCCTATATTTGGTGTCACTAGTTTTTCACTCCTCCTTTTCTTCCACTCAAATAAGGCAATCAACTTTATTAAAAAAAGACCTTGTCACAGTTGAAAATAGGCCATCACGTTGTTATATCCTTGGTCAACATTTGACTGGCATCTCTCTTAGCACAATAGCAGTACTTGACACTGCCCTGTGTGAATCCAGGACACTTTCTCTCTTGATTATTTTTCTACCCCCCTTTTCAATGTTTTTTGTTTAGTTTTGCTAGATCTTTCTCATCCCATTTACTCTGTTATGTGAGACACAAGCTTCAGATGTCTTTTCTTCTTAGATGATCTCATTCCACCTCATTACATTAAATAATATCTATAATTTACAAATTTACATTTATAGCCTAGACATCTCACATGAACTCCTACATTTTAGGGCCAATTACCTATTTATCATCACTCTTTGGATGTCTGGCAAGCATTTTAAATGTAGTATGTCCCAAACAAACTTCAAGTCACCCCACCACCAAAACAAAACAAACAAATAGCCTCCCAATTGTAGGAAATATCAACACCATCCTTCAAGTTGTTCAAGCCAACGATCTCAGACTTATTCTTAATTCCTCTTCTTCTCCCACACCCACTTTCAATATCAGAATAGTCTATAAGCTCTACCTTCAAAATCTATCCTAAAATCATGAAATTCTTGGTGAGTAGTAATTTGATATTACTGAATTTCTAAAGTGACAATGAAGCTAAAGTCTCCACTGTGAAATTATGTTGAATAAATCAAGGCATTTCCCTTCAAAAAGTATCTGAGATAAAAGAATAGATCAAAATATATGATGATAGATAGTAGCAAGATGCTTCTTGCTACTTTGTTTTCTGTAGGAATTCAGAGAAGCCAGAGGTTAATTTTGAGTGGGGAGCCCAGTCAATTTTTTCATGGTAGCAGTGACTTTGAACTTAATCTTGAAAGAGAGTTAAGTGTTTTATTGGTGAAAAGAGAGGTGAAAATTTTCTTGATTGTGGAAACAACACGAAAATAAAGGCAAAAAGGACTTTGGCATTTGGTGTGTTTGAGAAATGTTGGATGATTTAATGTTATGAAACCATGAGGCACATGAGACGAGTTGAAGCTGGTAATGTAGCCTGGAAATTAATTGAAAGTCTACTGGCCAACAGGAAATATAGAAAATTTTGTTTTTCAGATAGGTGAGGGCAGGTAAGTAGACAATCCCTTTTTGAGAAATCATGCTACATGTTTGCTGTTTATAAATTCTGAAACCCTCAGATGCTATGTATTTGCATCCCTTGAGGTAGCAAAATCATAATTTGCATTTGCTCATTATTCCTTTACTTTTGATTACCCCATCTCTATCTAGCTTCTGTTTCATACTTATCATGCAGCTAGCTTCCACTTTGGATTGACAACTGTTTTTCAGCTCCTTTTCTACTACTTCCTCCAAATTCAGCAAGAACTGTCTCGAACACTACACAGATAAGAAAGAAACCAAAGGATTTGTACACTACTCTACAAACATAATGCATTTTATAAAATACATGAGGACATTTTATAGTCTTTCCACAACTGAGTTATTAGTTTCTTAAATCTCTAACATGTTAATGTCACTCCCCTTCATACCTAACAACTCTGAGAGCTGTAGTACAAATAGTGTACTACTGTTAATATCCTTTTAAAATAACCACCCCAGCTGACCATATATTTGAAAAGTGTGGAGAGGATTCAAGTTTCTGACCTAAAGGTAAAAGGAGTCTAAATAAACTTGGCATTTTATCCTATCACATCTTCACCTGTCTAGTATGTGTGGGCTACTTCACCCCATAGATTTCAAACACTTTGATTCTCCCATAAACAGAGTTTTAAAGGTAATATTAAGGAGCCACAGATATTTCTAGAAACTGATGATTAATTTTGCCAAAGAATAGCCAAAGAATATATACTGGTTTCAATATTAATCTTTCTAGATACATGTTTAATAAAATGTGGATGTCTATTGACACCACATCCAAAATAAAACTGTATCAGCCTATAAAATAAAATTCTGGTTTTATTTAAGGAAGTGCTTAGACAATGAAGTCATAGCCTGAAAATATCAATGGAGGTGCTCACACACTAAAAGAATAGGCATATGTGCAAACAAGAAAAGTGTGAACCAATGAAACAAGGACATCACTATATAAAATAACATGAGAAAATACAAAAAAGGGCATTGACCAATTAAACCAGGAAAGACTAAAGATTTCGCAGAATGGTAATATTTGAACTGGGTCTGGAAGCATTTGTGCATGTGAAAGAGTGAAAGGGGTAAATTAGATAAAGCAGGAATAGTTGAAAAAATGTGGTGGAATTAGGAAAAATGAATAGTTCAGCCATTTATAACACAAGATGTGTTAGGGAGAGTCTGTGGTGATGATAAGCTGGACATGGATCAGTAAGTATGAACATTGTATGACTTAGGAAGGAATTTTAACACCACCTATAAGCAATAAAAAGCAATGAAATAACATAACTCAATTTGTATTATAATGTGTTCCCTCTTCCCTGGTGGCTCATTGATAAAGAATCCATCCGCAATGCAGGAGATGCAGGTTCAATCCCTGGATGGGGAAAATCCCCTGGAGAAGGAACTGGCAACCCATTCCAGTGTTCTTGCCTGGGAAATCCTATGAACAGAGGAGCATGATGGGCTACAGTCCATGGGGTCACAAAAGTGTCAGACACAACTTAGCAACTAAACAACAGCGACAACAACAAACGTGTTCTCTCTTAGAGCAGAGAGAAAGGTGTACTAGTAAAGGAAAAATCTGACAATGATTTTTTTAAGCCAAGTAGAGCATCAGCTGAATAGTTCAAGGATAGTGTGAGTTTGAGCAAGCTCCAGGAGTTGGTGATGGACAGGAAAGCCTTGCGTGCTGCAGTCCACGGGGTCGCAAAGAGTCGGACACGACCAAGCGAATGAACTGACTGACTGACTGAAAAATTTAATATCTTAGATAAGTCAAATTCAAGATAATTTAAAAGAGATTCAAATGTCATATAGTTCCAGAAAAAAAAACTGTAAGTTGTGATGCAATCCTTGAATATTTGCTTAATATACTAATTTATTAAATAATAAAATGGACATGGCTATAGGGTCATCACCAATTATAAGCAAGTTTGGGACATTATTGGTCACTGTTGATATAAGATCGAGTGGAAGGGTATGTATTAAGGTGTATGACGTTAAAATAGGAGAAAAAGGAAGAAAGGGTAGAGAAACACTGAGTTGAGATTTTTTGGAGATACATAAGTTTCAAAATCATGGGACCTAACTTATAAATAGCTGAATTTTGCTTAACACTAGTAAAATCTTTCAGTACTTTTAAGACATGGCCTACTTTTAAGATTCTATAGAACTTGTAAAGGAATACTCAAATAATAATGTTTATGTCATTATGTGAACTCTGCTTCCACCACACATTATCTGATATTGGTTGGTCAAATTACTGGTTTATGCTCAATTTTGTCATGTTTAAAGTAGGTAAAATAATATTTTGCATGAGGTCATTGAAAAGAATAAAATGCATCATATGTAAAACCCCTGGCCAGCATGTCTAGCACAAAATAAGTACTCATTAGATAATATTTACTATTCATACGAGAAAAGACCTTGAAAGATCTCTCAGTCAATTCTTATTCCTATTTTCTGGAACATAGCTAAGTTATAGTGGGAGGGTAAATTTTTCTCTGTTGGAGGACCAAAAAAATAAATATTTCACAAGTGTTTCATTGGAAAATCGGCTTCCTTGTATTCCGAGTTGTAACCTACCCTATCACCAAAGCTATTTCAGTGAACACACAATTAATCAAAACTCAGTTTCTTAAAAATATGAATTCCAACTTCAGTCTTTTTCTATTTCTTAATCTATTCCACAGTGTTATTTTACACACACATATATACCTCATTATTTCTACTATTCCTCAGAGATTCATTTCCCAGGATCATGGTCTTTGTTCGCCTCCCTTCTCCTTCTTTTAACAAGATCCTGTAAACCTTTATAGCTGTAGCTTATCCACACTTCCTTTCATACAATCCTTGCCAATTGGCTCCAAAAGTGTTTCTCTGTGGCACATTCAGAGATCATGTTTTGCTGTGTCTCAAAATTTGAAAATCCCTCACTGAAATATATCTTAAGTTTTAGGTTGTCAAGACAATATTTGCATATTTAAATAGAATTCCTGAGACAAACTCATTAATTACTGGAGAAAGAAAGGTAATTAAATCAAGTTCTACTTCTTAGGAACCACTATTGCTATTATTTGTTAATAATCTCTTTCCTTTGCTGAAGGCAACTACATAGAATGACTATGTCAGTGTTTTCCACTTTACCTAACTCGATGGCATTATTGGAAAAAAAACAACAACAAATATACTGTGAAACTCTAGCTCTGTGCTTAGTTGCTCAGTCGTGTCCAACTCTGCAGCCTCATGGACTGTATGTAGCCCACCAGGCTCTTCTGTGCATGGGAATTCTCCAGGCAAAAATACTGGAGTGGCTTGCCATGACTCTACTATTCTAAAATTAAGTTAAAAGATAATGTAGCCTGTCACATATATAATTTTTTTAACAAGCATAATGTCCACTGTATATAATATATGGAGAATAAAACAAATAATTTATAATTAAATTACATGGAAATTTTTAAATACTCAGATATCACCACACAGGAAAACCAAATCACACAACCACCTATTTGTATATACCTACATTTTATGAGGGGTTTCCCAGGTGGCACTAGTAGTAAGAACCTACCTGCCAATGCAGGACATGTGAGAGATGCAGGTTCGATCCCTGGGTCGGGAAGATCTCCTGGAGGAGGGCATAGCAACCCACTCCAGTATTCTTGCCTGGAGAATCCCGCGGATAGAGGAGCCTGACAGGCTGCAGACCATAGCGTCGCAAAGAGGACATGACTGAAGTAACTTAGCAGGCATGCACATTTTGTGAGAAGCAATTTAAAAGACTAATATTAGAATAAGAACTGCTGTTTCAGTAAGTTAACAATGAACCAGACTTTTGGTTTGTTCCTGTGTTTGGTAAGAAAAAGAGGAAAAATAGTTTCAATTTAAGTAGAAATAAAATGTTACAGACAAGTTAAGGACTTTTAAAGGAAGAAAGCAAGAAATATCACATCCCAAATGACCTTATTGATAAAGGTTATGTCTTAGTTGGTAAAAGTATTAGATTAATTAGAAAGAAAAGCTAAGCTAAAAAGCTGTAGAAAGTAAAGTCCTCTTTAACATTACCATAAGGCTGAAATAAATAGGCAACCTCCCAAAAATAAATATTTCAGGATGTAATATTCATAACTTTTGCTTTTAATTGGTGTTATCATTTAAATATATAAAGTATTAATAATAATTTTATGAACTGCTATTTAAATTTTTATGTCTCAATAGTATTCTATTCAAATTTATTAAAATTGCAGTTTATATTTCAGTGGGATTCAATGGATGACTAATAAGACATTCAAACATTCTTTTAAAATGGAGATAAGTTTTCAGTTTGTGAAACTATCACACTGATCCCAGTGATGCTCCTCCAACAATTGCAGCAACAAAAATGCTCTTGCAGATTTCAGAAATGCTCGCTAGGAAGGGATAACGTTCCTATTGAGAATATAACTGTAAGATTTCTTGAGCTCCTTCCTATTATGCCAATGAAAGGTGAAATTTTTTTCTTAGAAAAATAGAGATAATGTGGATGAGGCTATTCTAAAGAAGCAATGAAGTATATGATTTTCTTAAATCAGACGATTTCAAGCTCAAAAATTGCACTACAAGATCTATGATATTGAACAAGTTAATTATTCTCACCGAAGATCAATTCTTGGGTGACCAAATCATCCTGATTTGCTTGAGATTTTCCTGTTTTAACTCTCAAAATCCCATGTCACAAGAAACCCTCCAGTTCCAGGCAAACAAGGAAGGAAATTTGGTTACCCTAATTTCACCATTGGCAAAATAGACTAATAAAATTTTTACAAAGTTTAGTCATAAATGAGAAAATATTTGAACATCATTTAACACACAGTTTGGCACATACATTGTAAAGCTCACTAAATTGTAGATATTATTATTATTATGTGATCCTAAATAGACAATGAAATACAATAATCTGGCAGGTGACTATATACATCAATTTCAGTTTACATATTGCTGCCTACTGAGTACCTGAACACCTAGCCTAACAATAAAATAAACAAAATAATATCAAGTGGTATTATAATTAATGAGTATTAGTCTATGTAGTAGAAACTCTGCTAATAGTCTGAATTTTCATTTTATTTTTATAATTTTCCTATTTTTATTTTTCCTTATTTCTTATTCTTTTTCTTATATTTTTCCTTATTTTTCTTGTTATAAAAACAGACTTAGTGATGTCAATAATTGCCAAATTTCATGTGGTTACAAAATGGAGAAATAGGACAGATCTTCAAATTGATCTGACTCCCAATTTTTTGCTCTCAAGCAGCCTGCTCAATGGCCTTTTAAACTAAGAGGTATTGAAATGAAGACCGAATTTCTTAGAGTATAATGTGTAAGATGTATTAAAGTGTTCAGCTTCATTATATTAAATTACATGCTTTTATTGTTTGTCATATGTGCCTTGCCTTGTGTGCTTGAAAGAGGAGACAGTAAGATACTGGTACAGAATCATTCAACAGGGTATGAAAGGAGGCAGTAGTTCTTAGATTAGATTATATATCAATTAAATCCATGTGTCTTAGTTTATGTTCCACCGGTAACACAGTCTCTGACAGCCGATTGAGTGTGTTTAGTTTAGATTATTAGAAATAATCCTAAGCAAAAACAACATGGAAGAAGGAAAGTGAGACAAGGAAGAGAGGGCAGCCAATAAAGAGCTCATTAGCAAGTTCCTTATCACAAAGCATCTAAAACCTACCATGCTCGGGTACTCAAGAAATCAGAGTTGGATATGTGCCTTTGAGTTATCCAGTCAAAGCTGGGGGAGCTGGAGTTCAGTCACAAACAGAAGGTGGCTCCCAGTAGGCATGTATTAACAAAACCAAGGTTACACAAACCAAGATATGGCCAGACACCATGGTAGTCTATTTATCTTTTCTTAATGCTGCTTATATTTGGACATATTTAAATCTAGTATGACAGGTTAAGGGGATTTTAATGTCTCATGTCTTTGTTGAAGCTGTTTAGTCTTGACTGAATCTCTTCTGTTTATTCTCTAGTGAGAGAATTCATATTCTAAAAAGCCTGTCTTAAACACAACCTCTTCTCTCCTCCTTTCTTGACCCTCTGTGAAAAATTATTTACTTTCTTACATTCTTTTAGAATGTTGTTCGTAGGTCTTTTTATTTTACCAAAAGTTAATAATATTTATTGATGTTTTAAAATCACTCAGAAGTTGCCTGCTAATTTTGATTTCTTTAAGAAATTTCAAAGTACTATCTTCACACATTTTGGATTTGCATTTACCTATCATATTACCCAGTACTTGCATAGTGTTCAAGAAAAGTCAACTTGGAAAAAACATAATCATCTTAACCTTTGAAATCTTAAATGTTAGCCAAGTATTTTAAACACTGATATATGTTTCTTTTCAATAAATAGTTAACATTTCCTTAGTTTAAAAATATTTACCTGAGATTAGTTTCAGAACAATTTATACTAATTCTAAACAAAGAGTTGTTCATAGAATGAATCGTTCATGGAAATTAATCCCCAGGCTTAATTTTTACCTTTGTCATCTAAATTTGTATTTTTACCTTTGTTTAAATTGATTTACACATACTCCCACCTATGCGAAAGTTTAGGAATTTTCCTTTTAAATTTCTCAGGATAAATACTTTACAGAACCTTAGGGAAAGTCAGGGAAATATATTTAATATTCTAAGATTATTTTTCTATAACTTTCAGCAAGTTTTTGCGCAGTATATCAAAGTTGAATTCTGTGATTCTTATGCCAACTGTATTCACTAGTGATTTTCTTCAAATCTCAAATTCTGATCAAAGGTAAGGAAGATCACAGTGATTTTATCCTTCATTAAGCAAATAATTTTCTGCAAGTGAATCGCCATATTATTTAAAAACATTACTGTTAAATTACATTAATAGTTGGCAAACTGTCTTTCAGATGGAAGCGTCTTGATGTTTTAGAATTTAGAGATATAATTGCTAGGGGCAGGGGTTTGTTTTTCTAAGTATACCCATGAGAAATGGAACTTAAGATAAAGGAGGACAGAAAACATATTTTATCACAATATAATCATCATATAAATGAGTTGATTTAAAATAAAAAATGGTGAAAATATAACCAGAAAGACTTTAATTCACTTCAACATTTTTAATTTTATAGATAAGAAAAATTATGCCCTGAGAAGTATAATTCTATCAATATTCATAGTCCAGAAAGAAATAAATTCAGATCTTTCTGGTTTCTAAATCACATGTACTTCATGAGAGAGCAATAGAAAACCTCCCTCCACCCTTTTCATAAATTTAACCAGTTTCTTAATCAGGCATAAACAGTGACCGATAGCAGTCAAAATATGGTACAGTGGATGCAACCTACTAGTCCAGTAGTCCACTCATCTTTCATGAAGAAGTGTGAATAAGGGATAGGGCTATTTCTAGAATTATTGCTATAGTGCAGTAGCTCTCAAATACTTCACCTCAGGATTCCTTTAGACTCTTTAAATTACTAAGTATCCCAAAGAGATTTGATTTAAGAAGGTTAATCTATTGATGTGATACTATATTGGGAATTTAAGACGGAGAAATATTTTAAGTAATTATTGTTTATATAAAATAATAACAAATAATATGTTAAAGAACATGTTTTTATGAAAAAAAAACCTATATTTTACAAAACAAAAGATAGTGTTAGGAGTGGCATTGTTTTATATTTCTGCAAATCTCTTTAATATCTTATGTAATAGAAGATATCTAGATTGTTATATCTGCTTCTGCATTCAATCTGTTGCAATATCACATGCCAGATAATCTCTAGAAATCTCTTTCATATATTTGTAAGAGAATGGGAGTGAGAAAAAAAGCAAATAACTTAATATTTTGAAAAGGATTTTGGTCTCCTGTATCCTATGAAAGGATCGCAGAAATCTTCAATTGTCCCTGGACTGCATTTTGAGATCCAAGGAATTGTGTAAATCTTTCCACATAGAAACTGGGGACTAGGGGAATACTAATGTCCATAAACACATACAACAGTACTATAGGAAAAGCTGGAACTCTGGACTGAAAAGAATAAGATCTATGTGCTGAATAATTCTTTTTAAGTCCCATAAACCTTCTAAATTTAAGCTTCCTCAGGATGGTGATAAAACCAGTATACCAAAGGCTTATTTTGAGGTCAAATAATAGAAGTCAAAAGTCTTTATCAACTGTAAATTTCCTATAAGCATTTTTTATGATCACTTATTTTTTTTGTAACCTATCACGAATATTGTGGCTTCACTGCAACAAAAATGTTTTAGGTTTATCTTTGGAAACCTAGTTCCTGTTATTTCCACATGTGTGCCATGTAATTACAAATGGTATCTTTACTCCTTTATCATCGGTGATGTTATAAGAAATGACTATAGTAATGAAATACTAATTTAGCAGAAGAAAGTCTACTATCTTTTTCTGCACTAAGTAACAGTTTCCATGTTCATATTATATTTTCAATAAATATGTATTAACTAGACAATTGTATTAAAAGACAACCTTGGTATTTGCTTTAAACTAAGATTTTTAACCTTAGTTTCTTTTCTTTTAAAAGTTCAGGGAACATTTCAGAGTTAGGAAAAATGCCCTGAGAATTCTTCATGCTTTGAAAGCCAAAAGTAAGACTAAATCTGACCATAAATAATTCAACTAAAGCCATCTACTTCATTAATCAAAAGAGAAGCTTTTCAAAGGACGTAATGGTCCCTGGATCAAAATATTATCAGAGATCAAACAACTTGAGGACTGAAAATGAAACAATTAATTGATGATAAAAATAGGCCAATAATGACAGTCATTTAAGCAACTTCAGGACAAATAAGAAACAGATACAAATTAGAAAATGTTGAAATACCAAAGGAAAGAGCTATGATACTATTGCCAAATGTAAATTACTATGCCAGAAGATATGGCAGCAAGATAACAGATTCAGAGCTGTAAGCTTCTCTGGTTTAGGAAAAATTTGAATTTGTTAATGAGATAAGCAAAGGTTAAGACTGAAAGCAGGAGGAAGAAAAGCAGCAGAGAGAGAAAGAGAGAGAGGAAGAACTAATAAATATGTAAGTGTTATAGGAAATAATAGTCCAACATTAGATTTAAAAAAAGGTTTACTAAGAAGAAATTTGAACAAAGACTTGAATGAAGACAAGGGTTACTATGTAAAAATCTGAGAGAAGAGAATTCCAGGCAGAAGTTACCAGTGCCAAGACCCTAAGGTGGCATCCTAGCTAATGTGTTAGAGCAAAAGCAAGGCAGGCAGGGAGACAGCCCAAAATGAACAAGGGTCCAAGTAGTAGAGGGTGAGGTCAGGGCAGTTAATGAAAAGTCTAGTTCTTGGAGGATGTGATAGGCCATTTTAAGATTCTTGGCTTTCATCCTAAGTGAAATGAGTAAGTGTTGGAGAGTTTTGAATAGATAAATTGCACAAAAAGAATTACTTTGTCTGTTGTGTGCAGAAGAAATTGTAAGAGGTCGAGGACAGAGGCAGGGAAACCAGCTAGGGGACTATTACAATAATGCAAGTGAGAAAGGATTGTGGCTTAAACCCAGATGGTAGCCATGAAGACGGTCAGACACGGTAAGATTCTGGATATATTTTCATTCTAAAGCTCCTAGGATTTACTGGAAGTTTTGATATGAGGTGTGAAAGAAATAGAGGAGTCAGAATGAATCATGAGCCCAAGGAAACTTGTAAAGTGAGGGAAGGAAAAATGGAATCAGCTCAAGTGAGATGAGCTTACACTTAACAGTAAAAATGTCTTTGAGGTCATGTTCCAAGACAAAGTGTGTCCGGCAATTTTAAGACAGTAAAACATTCAAAACAGCTACCACACAAAACTTGATATGGAAATTAACTAAGAATCTCCCCACTACTTTTGAATTCTTTCAACATCCTCACCAGTTTAGGAAGCACAAGGACATTGATGAGTCCCTTGACTGAAACTTCAGAATTACTGCTTACACCACAACTCTGGATTAACTGCGTCCAGTACATCCAGTCCTTCAGAAGTTCCTGCCACTCACTACTTCATGAAACTCATATGAGGTTACATCTCTTCACTGACATAAATTAAACTCTATTCCTGCTGCTTCAAAATAGAAACCACTTTTTGATAGAGTATAATTGCTTTTAAAATAATGTGAGTCCTATTCCGGAGATTCCTTAAGAAATCTAGGGAGTAAAATGTTTGAGAAAATACATAGATTCATACAAAATATGTATAGTTAAAATGGTCAATAATTTTGGCTCATACATTATTAATATTAATTTATCTCTTTGTTATTGATATGAATTGTGGTTAGGCTGTGTTTTACAAGGCATTTTAGCCCCACAAAGTCTGAGATATGAATATATACAGTCATTATGTATGCACTTTATGGGGAATTTGGCTATGGTTGCCACTATTTATGGTAGCTAAATCATCTTAGTCTGTCATGGGATATAAGACTCAAGATGCCAAAATATGTGACTGGAACAAAGGAGAATGATTATGAGAAAAAAGAAACAAAGCAGTTTTTCTCCTTGAGAGCCAAGGACAGTTTCACTCATCAAAGCATGTGTGACACCTCTTAATTTTCTAATTTGTAGACTGGGGGAAGAACAAGAAAGTAAGAAGAATGTTATATATTTTAATTGAAACTTAATGTGAAGAGATAAGGAATCAACTCTTTGAATTTCTAGACTAATTTCCAAACACATGAATCTCCTGTATCTAATAATTGAATTCAAAATTAAAAGGAATCTTCAGTAATATTTGACTTTTATATAAAATTCATTGATTATTCAGAAACCAATACATGGATTTTAAAAATTGTGAATTTTAATTCTAAAAAAATCTTTGGAGGTAACTTCTTGGTTTAACTTATATGATGTATTTAGTCATTTGTTCATTTAATAACAAAAGTTGAGCATCTATTTATATGTCATTCACCATGTGAGGTACTTGAAATAAACGTAAATATGATAGAGGCAAACTCTTCCCTAAGAGAATTTTAGGACTGGTAGGAGAAGCAATCAATTAGAACCATAGCAAGACATAAAATTATAGAATATGGAAGGTTTAGGTAACCTGAAAATGGCCTGAGTGATCAAGAAAAGTTTTTAAGAAGAGTCATTCAAATTGGAACATAATGTTTCAGGATTAGCCAGCTGAAGTTGTGACACAAACAACCAAAGCCCAGTATATGTTAGAGTCCAGATAGGAGATTCTGCAAATCAGATCATTGTGAACCTGAAAGAAGTTCCACAATATGTACATTTCAAGGAAGGGAGGTGGCAAAGATTAGCAAAAATTAACTGGAAAAATAAACAGAAATTAGTCCATAAAGGCAATTTCAAACTAAATGAAAAATTTGAAATCTGCAGAGGCTAAGAAAATCATTTAAACATTTTAAGATTAATTTTATTCCTTTTTTTTTATACTAAGCCAAGGTCATTTATTTCTTTTTTTTTTAAACTTATGTATTTATTTTAAATAAACAAAGATGAATATTTTTAATGATAAAAGGTACAATTCACAAAGATAGACATCATAAATCAATAGACACCTTAAAAACAAAGAAACAAAGATACATAAGCAAATATCAGAAGAAATATAAGGGAAAAGAAAAACTATAGAATCGTAGTGAGACATATTAACATTTCTCTGAGACTGTTTTATCAAGTACAAAAAAATAAGAATAGAAGCATCTTTAATGATGTCATTAATAACTTAATATAATAGATTTATATTTGATTAATTTATATTAATCATATCCTACACAAATATATTTAAACTTTGTATCTCATATGTTATTAGATGTCCATAGAACATTTAGAAAAACTGGTAGAAAGATAAACATTACTGAATTTCAAAAAGTAGATTCTTTTGTGTATGTGTGATTCAGTTATACATATACACATATACTATATTTAAAATTATTTTCCATTATAGGTTATTACAAGATATTGACTATAGTTCCCTGTGCTACACAGTAAACCTTTGTTGTTTTTTGAATATCTATTTTGTTAAATTAAACATGTAGCATTCTATTCAAGCTAAGTCAAACAAGTGGAATCAAAATGTCATAATTTTTTTAGTTAGGCAAGAATTCATAAGTTTTCTAAAATACATATATTATACATATTATTTGTATACAAAAGCTTTCTAATAAGCATCCATGTTTAAAAACAACTGGACTGTGTTAGGATCTTTTGCTTTTATCTAGTTTGTTTTAAATTTTCTATTTCATATTCAGTGCTCCCATTTCATTCAGTTTATGTTTTCTAATTTCTCCATCTCCTTTTTTTATGTTCTTTCAAGCCTTTATCAAGTGTAGTAGAAAAGCTTTTGTATGCATTCCTTTTCTAAAAGATAATTTATATGTATTTATTTTAAAGTTATAACCTTTTTAATGTATGTGTTCAGGAGTTATTTTTTTAAGAAACTTTTCCTCTTTATATTGTATTTTGATAAACCACTAGAGACACAACTCAGTGTCCTTTGTTCTCTTCCCCAAGCACATTCCTAGCCCTTCTTTTGCCTTGGTAATGTCATTATTTCACTCTGACTCTTGAAGCACTGACAGATTATCCCTGTATAAAGCTTGTCTGGATTAATAGTTATTGTCTATGAGCACTGTGAAGCTATTATCCCATTGTCCTCTGTAATGTGTTGTTGCTCATAAACTGGCTGTAAATCTATTTGCTTTTACCACATAGATAAGCAGTTTATTTTTTCTGGTGTCTTAAAGATTTTTTAAGATTTTTTGCACTATAACTGTAATGTATCCAGTTACAGGTTTTTAAAAAATGTATGTGGTTCAGGTTCACATGTGATCTTTCAAAATTTAAACACGTATTTTAAATTAAAAACATTTCTTCAATTCTGAAAATTATTCAGCCATCATCACTTGAAATACAATCTTTCCCCCATGTTCTCTCTTCTTTGCATCTATAACCATTAAATTATCTTTTGTAAAACAAAATTTTTCTCTCTTTACTTTTTTTGTGCTGTTTCCTAGGTAACTCTCTCAGATATATTTTGTCATTAAGAAAATCTCTTCCTTTAACTAGTCTACTTTTTAACACTCCATTTAGTATGTTTGTTGTAATAATGATACTATCTGTTCTAGAATTTCTATTTGCTTTCTTGATATAGCAGGTCAATTTTTGTGCCTTTAATTCTGTTCTTATTAATTCTTTTCTGTCTTCACTTTAGAATATTTTAAATAGAACTTTCATAAACACAAGAATACTGGGGCACATTGCCATGCCCACCTCCAGAGAATATTCCTGACCCAGGGACCAAGCCCACGTCTCTTCAGTCGCTTGCATTGCAAACAGGTTTTTTACCACTAGCACCACCTGGGAAGCCCCTTATTATTTGTCGACCTGGATATATATTATTCTTAAGTATTCTGACTTTCTGTACTCAAGGATTTTCTATTTTCTCATACTACATTTCTTGTTTATTGTTTTCACTGTGAGCTTATATGGAATGTATTATTGGGAGTATGAACTGGGACTTGTAAGAAATCCTGAGTGTTCTATGTTGTAAATACTATTCAGCAGAGCCCCAGCAGGAGAGATGAGAAAGCCTTCCTAATTGAACAATGCAAAGAAATAGAGGAAAACAATAGAATGGGAAAGACTAGTGATCTCTTCAAGAACCAGAGATACCAAGGGAACATTTCATGCAGACATGGGCACAATAAAGGACAGAAACAGTATGGACCTAACAGAAGCAGAAGATATTAAAAGGTGGCAAGAATACACAGAAGAACTATGCAAAAGAGATCTTATTCACCCAGATAACCACAATGGTGTGATCACTTACCTAGAGCCGGACATCCTGGAATCCAAAGTGAAGTGGGCCTTAGGAGGCATCACTACAAACAAAGCTAGTGAAGGTGATTAAATGTATAGAAAAATCAAGAGAATTTCAGAAAATAATCCTACTTCATGATTATGCTAAAGCCTTTGATTGTGTGGATCACAACAAAGTGTGGAAAATTCTCCAGGAGATGGGAATATCAGACCACCTTACCTGGCTCCTGAGAAACTGGTATGCAGGTCAAGAAGCAACAGTTAGAACTGGACATGGAACAATGGACTGGTTCTAAATTGGGAAAGGAGTATGTCAAGGCTGTATATTGTCACCCTGCTTATTTAACTTATATGCAGAGTACATCATGAGAAACACTGGACTGGATGAAGCACAAGCTGGAATCAAGATTGCCAGGAGAAATATCAATAACTTCAGATATGCAGATGACACCACCCTTATGGCAGAAAGCGAAGAAAAATTGAAGAGCCTCTTGATGAAGGTGAAAGAGGAAAATGAAAAAGCTGGCTTAAAATTCAACATTCAAAAAACAAAGATCATGGCTTCCAGTCCCATCACTTTATGGCAAATAGATGGGGAAACAATGGAAACAATGACAGACTTTATTTTGGGGGGCTCCAAAATCACTACAGATGGTGACTTCAAGCCATGAAATTAAAAGACACTTACTCCTTGGAAGGAAAGTTATGACCAACCTAGACAGCATATTAAAAAGCAGACACATTACTTTGCCAACAAAGGATTGTCTATTCAAGGCTATGGTTTTCCCAGTAGTCATGTACGGATGTGAGAGTTGGACTATAAAGAAAGCTGAGCACCAAAGAATTGATGCTTTTGAACTGTGGTGTTAGAGAAGACTCTTGAGAGTTCCTTGGACTGCAAGGCGATCCAACCAGTCCATCCTAAGGGAAATCAGCCCTGAATATTCATTGGAAGGACTGATGCTGAAGCTGAAGCTCCAATACTTTGGCCAGCTGATGTGAAGAGCTGACTCATTTGAAAAGACCCTGATACTGGGAAAGATTGAAGGCAGGAGAAGGGGATGACAAAAATGGTTGGATGGCATCACTGACACAATGGACATGAGTTTGAGCAAGCTCTGGGAGATGGTGAAAGACAGGGAAGGCTGGCCTACTGCAGTCCATGGATTCACAGAGAGTCAGACACAACTGAGTGACTGAACAACAACAAGAGCCCTTTTGTGTTTAGCTTTAATGAGACTAATGAATTTCATTAGTGGTTTGGTATCTGTTTTCATGTCAATTCTTGTATATTATTCATTTTACTACTATGTCCATAAATGTTACAAATTTGATATTGCAAAATAGTCACAGGAGACACTTGTTAGACTCTAGATATCAGTAAATACCAGACCTCTTTGTAGTATGCAAGGCAGTATTTTAAAATCCGTATTTCATAGATGAGACATTACTTTGGGCTGTTACCTATATTACCAAAGTTCAGTTACAGTGTCTAGCCCCACACAGACCTAGGTCTCAATTTCTGTCTCTCTAGGGATCTTGAATCCCTAAAAACTTAACCTTATATTAACTTTCCTTCTTATTATCTGTTCAGCTTCAGCAACCTTTCAATATTACCTTTAAGTTAACTTTTGATTTCTGGTATTTGATAATTTATCATTATTGTTTCTGAACTTAAATATATGTTCTAAATTATTTTAATAGCATTCTAAAAATAGAATGCTAAGTGTTTTTAGATCATGGTGTGAGGTAAACTCCCCCAATTAGCACAATATTCCATGTTAACGTGATCTAGTCTGTAGAGAGGGAACTTTGTTTGTAGTGTTGTTCATATCTATTATATATATATATATATATATATATATATATATATATATATATATATATATATACATATGTGTGTATATATATATATATCTTTGAGGGAAAATACCAGATGATTCATTGGATTATTGAGTTTGAGAAAGAGTGAAAATAGGCATGGTTATGTATTCTAAATAGGTTATGGTTAGTGTATTCTAATACACTAGCAAAGTAATGCTCAAAAGTCTCCAAGCCAGGCTTCAACAGTATGTGAACTGTGCATTTTCAGATGTTCAATCTGGATTTAGAAAAGTCAGAGGAACCAAGATGCCAACATCCATTGGATCATCAAAAAATCAAGTGAGATCCAGAAAACATCTATTTCTGCTTTATTGACCATGCCAAAGCCTTTGACTGTGTGGATCACAACAAACCATGGAAAATTCTTGAAGAGAGGGAAATATCAGTCCACCTTACCTGCCTCCTGAGATATCTGTATGCAGGTCAAGAAGCAATGGTTAGAACTGGACATGGGACAATGGACTTGTTCCAAATTGAGAAAGGAGTTCATCAAAGCTGTGTATTGTCTCCCTAATTATTTAACTTATATACAGAGTACATCATGTGTAATGCTGGGCTGGGTGAACCACAAGCTGGAATCAAAATAGCCAGGAGAAATATCAATAACCTCAGATATGCAGATGACACCAACCTCATGGCAGAAAGCGAAGAAGAACTGAAGAGTCTCTTGATGAAAGTGAAAGAGGAGAGTGGAAAACCTGACTTAAAACTCAACATTTAAAAAACTAAGATCATTACATCCTGTCCCATCACTTCATGGCAAATAGATGTGGAAACAATGGAAACAGTGGCAGACTTTATTTTCTTGGGCTCCTAAATCACTGCAGGTGGTGACATCAGCCATGAAATTAAAAGATGCTTACTCCTTGGAAGAAAAGCTATGACTGACCTGGACAGCATATTAAAAAGCAGAGCCATTACTTTGCTGACAAAGGCCTGTCTAGTCATAGTTATGGTTTCTCCAGTAGTCATGTATGGATGTGAGAGTTGGACTATAAAGAAACCTGAGCACTTAAGAATTGATGCTTTTGAACTGTGATGTTGGAGAAGACTCTTCAGAATCACTTGGACTGCAGTGAGATCCAACCAGTCAATCCTAAAGGAAATCAATCCTGAATATTCATTGGAAGGATTGATGCTGAAGCTGAAACTCCAATACTTTGGCTACCTGATGCGAAGAACTGACTCATTGGAAAAGACCCTGAGTTGGGAAAGATTGAAGGTAGAAGGAGAGGGGGACGACAGAGGATGAGATGATTGGATATCACTGACTCAACGGACATGAGTTTAAGCAAGCTCCAGGAGTTAGTGATGGGCAGAGAAGCCTGGCACACTGTAGTCCATGGGGTCGCAAAGAGTCGGACACAACTGGGCATCTGAACTGAACTGATGCTAATATTTCTGTAAATAGATAACTGAGATGTCATTAACAGGAATAAGAAACACTTGAGAAATACATATGAATCTAGCACATTGTTTATGAGGAGTGGAGTGTTATTCATCTAGTCGTGTCTGACTCTGCAAATCCATGGACTCTAGCTGCCAGGCTCCTCTGTCCATGGTAATTCTCCAGGCAAGAATACTGGAGTGGGTTGCCATTTCCTCTCAAGAGGATCTTCCTGACCCAGGGATCCAACCTGTGTCTCCTGTATCACAGGCAGATTCTTTACCATCTGAGCTACTGGAAAGTCCCATTGTTAATCAACTAGGTCATTTATATAAATGACCCTGATATTAATATACTATAGTATATTGTTAATCAACTATAATATAAAATAAAATGTTAAAAAAAGAAACACATGAGAAGGGTTAGTTTGAAAAGATTAGATTAAAGGTTTCACTTTGGGTATATTGTATCTTGATATCCCTTAAGACATCTGTTCAGGAAATTAGTTGGATATGTGGTCTAATACCTATGAAATGATTTGAGCAAGATATTTTTAAAATGGGAACAATCTGCACCTTATTAATAATTCAAACAAGCTGAATAGGTTGAATGACCCAGGAGCATATGTACAATGAGAAAAGAACAGAATTTAAGATATAATCCTGTATTTTAGTAGACTACGTTTGAGTGGATGGAAGGGCAGTGGACCAGCCTTGGTGTGTGCCAGGGAGAGTCTTTGTTGTCTGCTCACGCAGTTTGTTTGGGCCCTCGGGTCTTCTCCCAGGTACACCACTTCCATTTCACAATGACTTACTTCTGGACTCCTCAGCCTTCTGAAATGATGGGTTTAATAATGCTCACTTCATGATCACCATGAAGTGATGGCAGGGGTTGAAGGCAGACGCAAACGTATCCCTGGAGGGGAGCCACTCTTCTAGAGGAGCAATGACAATTAGAAATAACTGTTGGGTCCATTTTTCTTAGTGTTACTCTTTTCTTGATACATCTGCAATACCTGATACTTTCTCTTTCACTAGTGACATTCTCCCAATGCATTACTTGTGAACATTTTGTTAATTAGATTTTGACCTTGTACCTGAGGTGGTGCTCCACCTATCACCCTCAAGGTAGTCTTCACTGCCAATCAAGCAGTAGTGAGCAGTGTTGAAGTCCAGTCTTATCCCCTGCTTTCTTGATTCCAGCAGTCACTGGTTGGGATGTTTGGAAACAGATACTGAGACAAAATGTTTATCAGGATTTGTTAAAAGAAGTGGAAATAAGCATGGCTGCTAAGAAGAATTAAACTCTGATACAGATCTGACATACTCTCAGCCAATCCTGGGGAAGATGGGAACTGGAGAGAATACTGCCCATTGGACTGTCCATTATTGGGACCAAATGGCTGGGCCTTTATTTCGCTGACCTTCTCTATAAGCAGATGCAAGCTTCCTTCGAGAAAGATGTGAAAGATGCAAGCCAACTCTATAAAGTGGCTCTCTGCAGCTAAAGCAGACTCTGAATATGCTGAGAGCTAGAGGGTATATGGCCTTCCCAGGTGATGCAGTGGTAAAGAATCTGCCTGCTGATGCAGGAGAGGCAAGTTAGATCCCTGGCTCAGGAAGATCCCCTGGAGTAGAAAACAGTAACTCACTACAGTATACCTGCCTGAAAAATTCCATGAAGAGAGGACCCTGGTGGGCTACAGTCCATGGTATCACAAAGAGTCAGACATGACTGAGCAGGCACATGCACACACAGAAGCTGTGTGCTGACCCCTACTCCCAACAGCCAGACAGCAAGCCCTTCCTTGAAGAGAGCTCTAGGTAGCACATATCCATATTAACTATTTTTTCATATAACGGAAAGTTCTACAACAGTCAGAATGAACAAACAATCGCTATATAAAATCCCACAAATATCTTAAGTATAACATTGGGTGAAGGAGATTAGACCGTCCCCCTATTAAAAAAAAAAAGACTATGTATAGAACGTTTCCAAATATATGCATTTCAAAAGCCAACAAAATCAACCAACATTGTTGGAAATCAATATGGTATTTACCTTCAAATGGGAGAAGGCAATGGCACCCCACTCCAGTACTCTTGCCTGGAGAATCCCATGGATGGAGGAGCCTGGTCGGCTGCAGTCCATTGGGTCGCTGGGAGTCGGACACGACTGAGCGACTTCACTTTCACTTTTCGCTTTCATGCATTGGAGAGGGAAATGGCAACCCACCCCAGTGTTCTTGCTTGGAGAATCCCAGGGACGGGGAGCCTGGTGGGCTGCCATCTATGGGGTCGCACAGAGTCGGACACAACTGAAGCGACTTAGCAGCAGCAGCAGCAGCAGCAGCAGCAGGATCTATATGAGTCAATCTTTTGGTACATTGTTTATGTTTCTATTTCTTTATTTGGGTGTAAGTTACAGCTAAATCTGGGTGCAGCTAAATTCCCTTAATAATTGCAAATTTTTCTCCATGTATATAATACTTCAAAAAAAATCTTTTTAAGAAAGTATTAAAATACGACTATGAAACTGATGGTAGAAATATGATAGCAATTATAAACTATTTTGCTTAAAAGGCATATTATTCTACACTTAGTTATAAAATTTCATAGTGAGAATCATGATGTGTCACTTAAGATTCAGTCATAAATTGCAAAGACCACCAATAGTGGCTTAACTTTATTTCTAGCTCATGCAAGAATTTAGAGATAAAAAGTTCAGGGGTGGCATGTTAGCTCTGCTCCCTAAATTCTTCAGGGAGCCAGCTCATTCCAGACAATTACTTCTGATTCCTAAACTATGGATTTTGTCCTCATGGCATATGATAATGGCTAAAAATATAATAGTACCTTATAGTAACAGTAGGGCTGAGGAAGGAATGAAGAGAAAGGAAAAAAGGCAAGGAATACGTGTTATTTAAGGGAAGTCCCAGGGAACTTCATAGACTATTTCTATTTTTGCCGTTGGCTCAAAATTAGTCACGTGTCGATCACTTGGAACAAATAAGTTTGGGAAATAAAAGATTTACTTCAAGTGGCCATGTGCCCCATCTAAAAAATTGAGAGGTCTTTTGCTCTGATAAAAGGAGAAAACAGTTTTTTGGCTTAGCCATCAATCTCCATTACACAGGAAGACTCCTCCCCTAATTACCTGTACTCCTATGTTAATAATAAATCTTACCTACCACTGCACTGACTCTGCTCCTACAAATTAAGTGTTAATAATAAAGCTCTCTGATATTTTTCAGCCTTTATTTTATATAATAACTGTATAGCATTTGATAGTCCTGACCCCTCCTTCTAGTCATTTAGTCATAAAATCCTCAACTTCCTCCTAATGTACAATGTACACGATATATTATTAATGCATGTACAATGGTCTATGAGCCTTGCAGCCTCTTACCCTATTCCTATTGCCTTTCTAACTTCACCTCCAGACACCTTCCATTGTTTTTAGTGGACCAACAAGCCTACCTGCTACCATGAAAACTTTATTTTAGAAAAGTGTATTGGAAAACCGGTATTGGTTGCCTAGGGAGAAGGGAAATTTACTGACCAGCCAAACCACAGAAAATGCTAGAGTGCAGGTTGTCTTGGAATCAATCAGGACAAATTGTCAATGCTTTCAAAACTCACTGTCTCAAACCTTTTTTCTATTTCCTCACTGATTTCATTATCTCAGACTGCCTTTATCCACCGTATAGGAAATATAACTTCCTGATTTCCTTGGACTAAGACTTTCCCAAGTTAAGTTCTAATGTGAAAAATTCAAGGGAGACCCTTGCCTAGTGTTATGGATTTCATTTGTGTCCCTTCAAAGTTTGTACGTTGAAATCCTTTTCCCCAGTGTACTGATAGTTGGAGGCAGGAACTGTGAGAGATAATATCCTGAGGGTAGAGACCACAGGATAGTATTAGTGCCCTTGATATGAAGAGTCAGAAGAGAGCTTGGTTCTGTCTCTACTCTCCATGTGTGAAGAGACAAGAAGAGGGCCACCTGCAGAATTCTCACCAAGAATTAAGTCTGTTTTTCATCTTGATTTTGGGCTTTATAGGTTCTGGAACTAGGAGAAATGTTTGTTGTTTTAACCACCCAGTCTATGGTAATTTGTTATAGCAGCCTGAACAGACTAAGCAACTAACTTGGCTTGAAGAGTATACAAGACTGGACACAGGAAACTTATTTTTGTCCAATCCAATCTCTGATATTTACTAACCATATGACTTTGGAAACTTACTTAATGTTTCTAGGCCTTATTATTCCCATCAGTAAAATGTAGATAGCAATAGTGCCTATCCAATACAAATGTTGTGAGATAAATGAGTTAATATAAGTAAAGTGCCTAGAAATGCTGTCAAACAGGGGATTTCAGAATAAGATTTTCCACCCCCATTAGAAATACATGCTTGGAGTAAAGCAAGGTATTTCCCCAATTAAGAGGGCTTTCTATGCTCTGAAATTAGAAGAGTTCAAGTTAGAAAAACACATTGACAAGTATGCAAAAGAGGTTGAACATGATACTTTCATAATATATCAACATTGGTATACTTAGGTTGCATATAACCATGCATGCTAAGTGGCTTTAGTCGTGTTCAATTCTTTGCAACCCAATGGACTGTAGCCTGCCAGGCTCCTCTGTCCATGGGATTATCCAGGCAACCAAACTGGAGTGGGTTTCTCTGCCTTCCTCCAGGGGATCTTCCCAACCCAGGAATCAAACCCACGTCTCTTATGTCTTCTGCATTGAAGGTGGGTTCTTTACCACTGGTACCACCTAGGAAGCCTTGTTGTTCAATCTCTCAGTCCTGTTGGACTCCTTGCAACCCCATGGATGCAGCATCCCAGGCTTCCCTGTCCTTCACCATCTCCCAGAGTTTGCTCAAGCTTATGTCCATTGAGTCAGTGATGCCATCCAACCTGTTAGGAAACCCTGTGATCTAACACAAATAATATACTGTACTTTTTTGAGTTTTTTAAAGCTTAATAGCAGATAGAATTGGTTTACTTGTTACATTTGATAGTAAGAACATTTGTTGGAAAATCTTGACTTTATTAGCATCTTTATACAGGAACCACCTGAAAACACTAAAGGCTAAATAAATGATGTGCAAAGGAAAACATTACTCAAATGAGCCCATTAAAAGATGTCACTACAGTGTCTTGGAAGCCTGAATTCATAGAGCTAGCTCATGTAACTAACGACTGCTTGAATTCTTAAATATGTCAGCACCGCACAAAGGAAGAAGGAGACTGGTGGTTATTCCATTGTCAGAATTTATAGTTGATAGCTGATCAGAATGACTCAGGAACTCTTGTTTTGGCAGAAGTACAGAACTAAATTTAGAATTAATACTTTTTCTTCTGCTACATAAACAATAACAATTATTATCGTAAAATACATATTTAATTACAAGCTAGAGGAAAATGAACTGCCAAGAGTGACTGACAAAGAATTACTGGATAAGTAGAAATAAAACTACCAGAAAAGTACAGTACAATGAAAGCCCATGGAAGAATACAATACTGCATACCACTGAGAATTAAGTTAGATCAATTTTGAAAACTATTCTTTGGATTTAGCAACATAGAATTGCTAATTTTAAGGAGAACTACTTCAGCAATGATGGAATAAGAATCAACTTTAAATAAGATGAGAAGCAAGTGAAATCAGAACAAAATTTGAGAGGAGTTTTTTAATGTTTGGCTGTTAAGGGGAAATGAATTATAAAGTTTATAAATCAAGAAAAGAATATGGAATCAAGGAGAGTTTGGGGAATTTGAAGAAATGAGCATATTTACACACTATTGAAGAGGATTCAACTGAGAGGACGTTGATACTTGGCGGAGATATGTCTAAAGCACAGTGGGGAAATTATCTTTATAAAGGTGAAAAAATAATGTATGCATAAAAGTAAAAACTGTAATGATAGGTTAGATTCTAGTAGCTTTATAGTTTTGTAGTGGTGAGTAGAAAATGATAGCTTTAATTTTCTATGGAAAGTAGAATGAAAGATCATTTGAAGGGTATTAGGAGAAGTCTTTGCAAAAGAGAGATCCCAGGGTATATCCCAATCTCTAGCAAATCTCTGGAAGTAAGTGTAGCAAAATTGAGATTGAGTCTATGTAACTTGACACAACAGAATCACACTGATACAGGACTTTCCTAATTGAAAATTGTTTTCACATATGTCATGTAATTGACACCAATCAATTTCTTGAGTTCAGATTTCTCCATCTGGCGTGACATTTTCTCCATGGTTGTGAGCCCCATGGTTGTTATATCCGTGGATAATAAATATCCATAATACTGAGAGTATTAAAAAAAAATGAAGTGTTTTGCCCTGGATATCTTTCGTTGGCTGCTTTTGTTGAAACTGTGTTCTACCAGGTTCTTTGCCTCTATCTGACCATTTCTAAAATGATTCTGTCATCCTAATCTTTAGGAATCTACTTTTAAGGAAGACTGGATCTTTTCCTTGTCTATCTCATATGTATAATTGAACAATAGTATTCTCCATGATAAATATTGTTTCTTTCTTAAGTTTATTTATGTATCTATTTAACTTATAATCAGAAGCCCACATATAACCTTCCAAGCTTGAAAAGATCTCAAGTAAACCCGCAGTTGTTGTAAAGTCTGGAATAATTTATCTCCAAAGATTTAGCCAGTCTTAAAATAAATTAAGTATATATTTAATATATCTATAAGACATATTATATATTAACATATTTTATATATTATACATATATGCAGTATACATTATATATTTTCACATTGGCCTAGGTAGTTCAAATAAATTACTAGATAAATTCAGATACATATATATGTTTATATTAAATATATATCAATATTATACATATAAGAAATTGGGAAAGAAGTATGTCAAGGCTGTATATTGTCACCTGCTTATTTAACTTATATGCAGAGTACATCATGTGAAATGCTGGTGTGGATAAAGCACAAGCTGGAATCAAGAGGGCTGGGAGAAATATCAATAACCTCAGCTACACAGATGACACCAACCTTATAGCAGAAAATGAAGAGGAAGTGAAGAGCTTCTTGATGAAAATGAAAGAGGAGAGTGAAAAAGTTGGCTTAAAACTCAACATTCAAAAAACTAAGATCACGGCATCCAGTCCCATCACTTCATGGCAAATAAGTGGGGAAACATTGGAAACAGTGAGAGACTATTTTTTTGGACTCCAAAATCACTACAGATGGTGACTGCAGCCATGAAATTAAAAGACAGTTCCTCCTTATAGAAAAGCTATGACCAACCTAGACAGTATATTAAAAAGCAGAGACATTACTTTACTGACAAAGGCCCATCTAGCCAAAGATATGGTTTTTCCAGTAGTCATGTATGGATGTGAGAGGTGGACCTAAAGAAAGCTGAGTGCCAAAGAATTGATGCTTTTGAACTGTGATGCTGGAGAAGACTCAGAGTCCCCTGGACTGCAAGGAGATCAAGCCAGTCAATCCTAAAGGAAATCAACCCTGAATATTCATTGGAAGGATTGATGCTGAAGCTGAAACTCTATTATTTGGTCACCTGATGAGCAGAACTGACTCACTGGAAAAGACCCTGATGCTGGGAAAGGTTGATGGCAGGAGAAGGGGACGACAGAGGATGAGACGGTTGGATGGCATCACCCACTCAATGGACGTGAGTTTGTGCAAGCTCCCAAAGTTGATGATGAACAGGGAAGCCAGGCGTGCTGCAGTCCTTGGGGTCACAAGTAGTCGGACACGACTTAGCGAATGAACTGAAGAGATAAGATATATATTATGTGTATTTTTCACATTGGCCTAAATGTTCAAATAAATTTGACAGATTAACTATAGAACTAAACATCTTCTTTAGAAATAGGCTATTAATAGTATTAGACTTTGTGTTATTCTTAGCATATAAATAGGAGAAATTTTTAACATTTTTACAGGACCTAACTTTTAAAATATATTGAAATCTCAAATGTAGAAAATATGTTTATTTAATAGCATTTATAAATTAAAGAATATTGATTGTAAAGGTTTTAGATAATTTTGCATCTATACAAGATGATAGATGTTCACTAAGCTTGTAAACATTTCATGATGTATGTAAATCTAATCATTAGGCTATACATCTTAAACTTATATAGTGCTGTATGTTAATCATATCACAGTAAAACTGGAAGAAAAAAGGAAAAAACATGTGGCTAAAATGGTTATTTCTCTAGGAAATATAATTTATTTATTAGCAATATGCCGCTGTTACTGTCATTTACTAATGGATCAAATGGTTTTGAAGCCAGTAAGGTAAAAATGACAGCAAATCCCAATTTTAAACTGCAGATATATATAATATGTATATATATACTTCTTTGAGAAGACCACCCAAACAAGTAGAAATGAACTTTATGAATTACCCATTGTAATGTCACCTTCAACAGTACATTTTTCATTTTTTAACTCAGTTAAATATAGTGCTTCTTTTTTGGATATAGAATAGAGAAATCTTTTTTCCAAAGTGTGTAAAGCATTATCACCATCTATTAATAGAACTTTATAGTGCTTGAAAGATGTTTCTATAAGTACTACACTGTATCTGGCCAAGATTCCTCAGTACTAGAATAATATTGTGGCAATAAATTATCTACTACCTATTTATAATGAGTTTTTCATTCCTCAAAGAGTCTAAAATGAGATACTGATGTGTTTCAAGTTAAAAATAAGACAGGAATATAATTCCTATGTGTAAAATTAAGACTGGGGTCAAAAAAAAAAAAAAAGACTGGGGTCGGTGATCTAATAATTTGTGTCTATGATGGTGAGAACATTCTAGAATCAGTGATTTCACTCCACACCACACAACTGGATATAACAATATCCTGCCAGATTTTGCTTTCTCCTTAGAAATAGATTTATTCCATTAACCATTCATATTGCCTATGCCAAAGCCTTTGACTGTGTGGATCACAATAAACTGTGGAAAATTCTGAAATAGATGGGAATACCAGACCACCTGACCTGCCTCTTGAGAAACCTGTATGCAGGTCAGGAAACAACAGTTAGAACTGGACATGGAACAACAGACTGGTTCCAAATAGGAAAACGAGTACGTCAAGGCTGTATATTGTCACCCTGCTTGTTTGACTTATATGCAGAGTACATCATGAGAAACACTGGGCTGGAGGAAGCACAAGCTGGAATCAAGATTGACGGGAGAAATATCAATAGCCTCAGATATGCAGATGACACCACCCTTATGGCAGAAAGTGAAGAAGAACTAAAGAGCCTCTTGAAAGTGACAGAGGAGAGTGAAAAAGTTGGCTTAAAGCTCAACATTCAGAAAACTAAGATCATGGCATCTGGTCCCATCACTTCATGGCAGATAGATGGAGAAACAGTGGAAACAGTGGCTGACTTTATTTTTCTGGGCTCTAAAATCACTGCAGATGGTGATTGCAGTAGTGAAATTAAAAGACACTTACTCCTTGGAAGGAAAGTTATGACCAACCTAGACAGCATATTAAAAAGCAGAGACATTACTTTGCCAACAAAGGTCTGTCTAGACAAGGCTATGGTTTTTCCAGTGGTCATGTATGGACTGTGAGAGTTGGACTATAAAGAAAAGCTGAGTGCTGAACAATTGATGCTTTTGAACTGTGGTGTTGGAGAAGACTCTTGAGAGTCCCTTGGACTGCAAGGAGATCCAACCAGTCCATCCTAAAGGACATCAGTCCTGGGTGTTCATTGGAGGGGCTGATGTTGAAGCTGAAACTCCAATACTTTGGCCACCTGATGTGAAGAGCCGACTCACTGGAAAAGACCCTGATGCTGGGTAGGATTGGGGGCAGGAGGAGAAGGGGACGACAGAGGATGAGATGGTTGGATGGCATCACTGACTCGATGGACATGGGTTTGGGTGGACTCAGGGAGTTGGTGATGGACAGGGAGGCCTGGCATGCTGCAGTTTATGGGGTCGCAAAGAATCAGACATGACTGAGCGACTGAATTGAACTGATCAACCATTCAATTAATTTAATATACATGATATTCACTATATACAAAGCACTTTGTTGAATGCTATTGTGAAAAGTGAATTTAGGTATAGTTCTTGTTTTCAGAATCTCACAGCCTGACACACTGAATCTATTTCTGCGGATCCATTGTTCTCTCTGTCATCCATAAAGAATAACCTCAATGCTCAACTAGAATTCTTTGCTAACCACTTAGTTGTTTTAAAGGAACTTATTGCTTATATTCTCCATTAAAGTAATTGTGTCAAGAATTATTATTTCCCATTATAAATAAGAACTTTGAGCACTAGGAGATTAAGAATATTACCAAAGATAAAAATTACCAAAGAAAATTCCTTACCAGGTAAGGAAAGAAACTGTATCAGAAAATAGGTCTTTATGATTTCATAATCTGTGGTAAGAATAACATCATCAAATGTCAACAAAAGTCAGCTCCCTATAAACATAAGGACATGAGTTATAAAACCTTGTATTTTATACAGTATTCCTCCTCTCCATTCTTTCTAAATCAATCCTACTCCTTATCAGTGCTCCCAGCCTAAAATTACTACTGATTCCAAATCCTAGTCAGGCCTCCTTTTGTCACACATACTTGATCCAAGTAGGGCGGAGAGTCAGCTGCATATAATTACTCATGAAATAAGTTCAATTTAGTCAAGTATTTCAGACACCTAAAGACCTGAGCACCAACTTTGGTCTAGAAGCTGTTCTTATAGCCAAAGCAAAGTATTTGTGATTATAGAAGACTAGTAAATCTTGTAAAGCATTTTAAAAATATTGATAGACCACCCCCCCCACCAGTAGACATAACCCTAAAAATGTCCTGTCTCCACTTATGGCTTCCCTGGTGGCTCAGATGGTGAAGAATCTGCCCACAATGCAGGAGACCAGTGTTTGATCCCTATGTTGGGAATTTCCTCTGGAGAAGGAAGTGGCAACCCACTCCAGTATTCTTGCCCAGAGAATTCCATGGTCATAGGAGCCTGGCTGGCTACAGTCCATGAGGGTCACAAAGAGTCGGACACCACTGAGCCACTAACACTTTCACTTTTAATCTCCACTTTTAGCTGTGGAGATTACGAACCACAAAGATGGGATCAAATTTGCTTTGGACAGTCAGTTTACACAGGAAAAAATGTGTTTCCAAACCTGGAACTTCTCTTGGCACTGACTGAGGTTCAGATATTTCCCCTGTGCTCTGATCATGTGCAGCATCTCACACAAGCAAGATTATCCAATCACACCATGAGCCAGATCACTCAGAATCCCTTAGAATTCCTAAAACCCTATGTGTGTATACATGATAAGTCCAGAGACTTGTAAATAGAGTGGTACCCTTAATGCAGAGTAGTAAATCTGTTCAGGGTTGAGTGAAATTTTTTATCAGCTGGGATTTTCATATGCAATTTCCCCCACTCTTTATGTATCAAACAGAAAACGCAGGATTATTAATGTCTAGGCAAAACATTTCCATTGTAGGTGTAAAATTAATATGGTGAGGGTAGGCAAAGGGAAATAGAGAATGAGGAACATATGTTAAGCCTAAGCATCAATTGCTTTCCCCATCATATGATAATTCCTTGTGCATCTTGAAAAAGAATTCTTCAGACTTTTTTAATATCCATAAGATAAACAATCTGAGATAAAGCATAATAACATCTAGTGAAAACATCATAGCAGTATTGTTTTGACAGTGCATTTGCTTAAACATTCTTTGTGCCCAAACATCTTAGGATTTTGATGTTCTCTCAGGTTTTCTGAGAGCTAGACTAATTAAAAGCATATATTAATTCAAGCCAGAGTACATATAAAATGTTCTAAACATGCCTCTCACCCCCAAAGGAGCATGATAAATTTAATCCTGTCTGCATCTGGGGGGTGTTTTGCTCTGCAGTTATTCTGTGAATACAAGAGGCAGTCTGCTGCTCATCTATTACAGTGAATACCTCATTCACAGGGTTTTACATTATGCAGAGTTTGTCCCCTGAAGGCATTTCACACAACAGGAGCCATCTCTGATGAAAATACTTTATCCTTTAAAGTACAACAGTTCATAATAATATGGCGAATTTTAACTATATAAGCTATAAAAATCATAACAAATTGCCAGCAGTTACACCCTCACCGATTCACTCATTTCCTTACCTTACAGGGTCACCTAGGTTAACATAACCATTTAGATCAAAACACTGTACAGTAGCTGATGGATGACACTTTCCATTAAAGATGCTCCAGGAAATAAGAAGTAATTTGGTGCTACTCCATCACTATAGTAGCTGGTATAAAATATTAATACAAGCTGGCCAAGAACTGTTCACCAAAGAACTTATTAAAAAGAATAACTTTATCTTTTGCATGAAATTTGATTCCTTAAAATTATGAGTATACACCATAATGTCAAAGAAGGTTCTGCATGTGTGTGCAGTCACTCAGTCGTGTCAGACTCTTTGTGAACCCATGGACTGCCAGAGGACCCAAAAGGACCACGAGGCTCCCCTGTCCATGGGATTTTTCAGACAAGAATACTGGAATGAGTTGCCATTTCCTCCTCCAGGGATCTTCCATACTCGGGGATTGAGCATGCATCTTCGGCATTGGCAAGCAGATTCTTTACCACTAAGCCACCTGGAAAACCCTACACTTGACAACATCTGGATGTATGTTTGATTACTACAAATGGGACGGTACTACTGGCATCTTGTGAATGGAGGCCAAAATACT
This sequence comes from Okapia johnstoni, assembly GCA_024291935.2. Classification (NCBI taxonomy): domain Eukaryota; kingdom Metazoa; phylum Chordata; class Mammalia; order Artiodactyla; family Giraffidae; genus Okapia; species Okapia johnstoni. Next base: position 28,359,825 of record CM044309.1, read on the forward strand.
GTTACAATGCCCAGGAAAGCTCCCTACAACAAAGAATTATTCACCAAAAAAATGTCAAAAGTTCTGAGGTTGAGAAACCCAGATCTAGATCTAAATTTCCCCATTCTCCTGCCAAAATCGTTGACAATCAGCTGCATGTTTATAATCAAAAGATAGGGTTTCCCTGATGGCTCAGTAGTAAAGTATCCTCCTGCCAACACAGGAGACACAGTTCATTCCTGATCCAGGAAGATCCCACATGCCACTGAGCAACTAAGCCCATGCACCACAATTATTGAGCCTGTACTCTAGAACTCGGGAGCTGCCACTACTGAGCCCATGCACTGTTATCTACTGAAGCCTGTGCCCTACAGCCCATGCTCCACAACAAGAGAAGCCACCACAATGAGAAGCCAACATACCACAACTAAGCATAGCCCCGCTCACCACAACTAGGGAAAAGCCTGCACAGCAATGAAGACCCAACACAGTCAAAAATAATAAATATTAAAAAAATAATAATAAAGGAAGAATAATGTACATTCTATTCACTTTGTAAAAAATCTAGTATACTGTGAAAAATTAAATTTTACAAGTAGGCATATATTTTATTAATTCCAAATTTCTTTGAAATTAACACACATAGAGAAATGTGCACAAACCATAAATGTGCAGCTTCTTAAAAATTCAAAATAAACATTTCTAGAGTAACCAGAACTCAAAAAAAAAAATGTTGTGAGAAACCTAGCAATGTCTTCCTAGCTTTGAATATTCTGCCCTGGACTTATTTTTGAGTTCTAAATTTGTATATTCATCTGCCTCTTGACATGATGCCTTTTTTACCAATTTTAAGGGCAAGTTGGAAAGAAAACACGTTTTTTGGCACCATCTTGAGTCAAGTTTCTTTTTTTTTTTAGTGTACTAAAGGATAGATTAGAGAAAAAGGTAAACATCAGTTAAAAGAATGTTGTGGCATCATTTTTTAAACATAATCACTGATATGTATTTAGTAATTCACTGATATGTATTTAAACTATTTATAGTTTCTGTATACCATAAATTGTATTGTATACGACATATTATATATATATGTATATATATAATCATATTGATTTCATTCTTATGGGTCAAAGCATTTATGCATTTATCATTTTATAGATATCAGATTGCTCTTCAAAAAAACAAACAGTGTCAATTTCCATTTTCTTCTGCAATGTATTAAGTATACTTTCCCCCTATATTTCCACCACCATAAGTATCATTACATGATACTTCAGAATACTACTGCATGAAAACCATGCCCAATTTTATATAATGAATTTCAACAATGCACTGCTAAGAAATACTCAGAGTATATATAATTTATTTATTTCAAATAAATACAAAGCACATATAGATCCAGATAAAGATATGCTTCCCTAAGGATAGACAAAGTAGACAAAGTTATAGGGGAACATATGCCAGCTTACTGAAATCAGGTCCTGAAATAATGAGGAAGGAAGAGAAAAGTAGGCAGTATGGGAGCAAGTGGTCTTAATACTTTCAGAAATAACTGAACAAATGGAGGTAAAATGCTAAAAATATTCACTAAAAGTTGATAAGTAGAAAGAAAGAAATATCCCAAAACAAACTAAGTGAAACACTCAGAGGAAGATCTGGAATTGTATTGCAGCTCTCTCAGACCCACTGACTGAAGGTTGTTACAAGTTCCTTGTGTGTGTGCGTGCTTAGTCACTCAGTCTTTACCGACTCTTTACTTCCTTAATGAAGAAAAACAGAAAACTGGTATCAGAAGCTACATTCTGCCCTATATACTTAGCTTTATATTAGTATCTATATTATACTGTAGAGTGTTCTCATTAAAATATGCTCCATAAAAAAAGTATCCAGCTGAAACTTTGTGATTTTAGCCCACAGAGATCACAGAAATGGCATCTCAGCTCTTTTAATCCATTTTTCTTAGTAGGAGTCATGTAGGCAAACAAATATAGGGAGAGATCATTGGTAGGTCAGCATTCTCTACATGATGTTTGTACTAGACACCAGCTGGGAGCTGGAAAAAAAGGGTTCTCTGGTCAGATGTGTTTGGGAAGACTGGGTTAAATGGAATTAAACAGATTGCTTGACGTTAGAGCTTTAGTGGGCAGTGTGTAATAGAAGGTCCTAAGGGAATATAAATGGAAAACTACTAGCCCCACTTGGAGGAAGCATATAAGAGGAGATGCCCCTTGTACTGACAGAGCAAGACTTTCAAGGTGCAGAATCATGCTATTAGGGCATTGAGAAGTGGCCTACAGAGAACCAATATCACTGCCTTATAGGATGGTATAAGCTCTCTGGTTGCTAATAAGGCAAGGGACCCAATAGTAGTGCTTTTGCTCTTTTGGCTCCTCTGACCTAGCAGATGTTTCCACCCAGACCCAAGTGTGCTGCCAAGCCCACTGACCTAATGAGCCAATTGGAGGAAGTAAGGGCGTTCACTGAGATCTACTCTATCCCTGCAACTTTCTCTTAAATTAACCTTTTACTTCTTTATTTCTGAAGTAAACCAAAACAAAGATAATGGATTTGGAGCCTCAATACAGGTTTCTCAGAGATGTTAAGGAGATGGCAACCCACTCCAGTGTTCTTGCCTGGAGAATCCCAGGGACGGCGGAGCCTGATGGGCTGCCGTCTATGGGGTTGCACAGAATTGACATGACTGAAGCAACTTAGCAGCAGAGATGTTAATATGGTGTTGTGAATCACAGATTTCCCTGAAAGAGAGAGTATATGCAACGCTTAACATAATTTTAAACTATTGAATTGTTGAATCAGCCATACATTTCAAGGGCAAGCAATCAGAGCATACTTTATTAAAGAATGGCAAAAATAGTCGAAGAATGTAACGAATATTGCAGTAGCACAGGAAACTGCTAAGGAAGCAGTGTTAATGTAGTTGGAAAATATTTGGAAATAATCTTTATGCTTTTGTTGTATACAAAGCACCTACCTGGTCATTTTAATAGATTTACATGTTAGTAAATTCTGCTTAAAAATGGGAAGATGGAGGTTTGGTTAGATACAGTGTTTGAGACAGGTTGAAGTTAAGTGCCATCATCATGTCTTTTAGAAGTATCTGATTAAACCATATATCTGCATGGTTATTAAAATCTGCAAAAAAGAAGCAAAATTTTTACAACTGTATATTTTTGACCATAAACTTTTACTATGATAAACTTTTTTTATTTTGATCATGACAAAAAATGATGTTATCTCCCCATATAGTTAATCTTTCTAAATATAAATAGAGCAAGGATGACACCTCAACACTAGCTCAGGCTTTTACTCCTTGGAATGGGAGAGTATGCACAATGGAACTGGAGGGCCAGAGCTTGTTAATAAAAATCAGTCCTTAAAAACCAATATAATGAGTCCCTCCTATAATACCCAAACTTAAATGGAAAGTCCCATAAAGAATTATTTTGAATGTTATAATGTCTAATCAGATCAGAACCCCTGGGATAAACCAGTCTTACTGAGGTGTTCTTGAAGTGGAAGGCATACATGACTGATCACTGATTGCCTTGATGCCTTTTGCTTGTTAAAGTAGAGTATTTTGGATTTCGAGACAACTCAGACTCCTTCAGGAGAGCTATTCATATTTAGATATTTTCAAGATCAAACTCAAATCCCTGTCAACATGGATACTTTTCAACGTTTGTATTAATTTCATGTTACTTGTCCAGAAGGTTAATTCATTGATGTAAGATGTGTTTATTGTATGTTGATGGTTTGCCTGGTCTTTTGAGGAGTATACACTGATAAGCCCCTGAGTTCCTAAAATTTACCTTATGGAACCTAGTTGATGAGAAAAACATTGTAAATTTTGAAAATAAATGAATAATGACAAAGTATGAAAAATGACAGTAAAGAAATACATGGAGAATATAAGGTGAAAAAATAGAGATGCAAATGAGTGAGAAATTCTTTTATTTTGTATGGTTTATGGAAGGCCTCTCAGAATCGATATTTTAATTGACATAAAATAGGAAAGAATAGTGGCTATTCCGGAGGGATAACTATATCACAGAATTGGGAAAGACTCTGGACATTTGAAGCATTCAAAGCAAGTGTGGTTGGAGTATAATGAGGTAAGGAGGAACAGGGCATGAAATTTTGAAGAATGCAACAGTTAAATTATGAAGGCTATGTTCATAATTTTGCCTTTTATTATTAATGAAAGGGAAACATAGTGAGTTTTTAAAATTTTATTGTAGTATACTTGATTTACAACATTGTGTTTGTTTTATATGTACAGCAAAGTGATTCACTTATACATAATACAGTCATTCTTTTTCAGCTACTTTTCTCATATTGGTTATCACAGAATATTGAGTAGAGTTCCCTGTGCTATACAGTCAATCCTTGCATATGTTAATCCCAAGCTCCTAATTTATCCCTCCCTCCACCAACATTTTCCCTTCAGTAATCATAAGTTTCTTCATGGTATCTGTAAGTTGACTTCTGTCTTGAAAATAAGTTCACTTCTATCGTTTTTCCCAAGTAAAAACATTTTTCCACATGTGAATGATATCATCTGATATTTGTCTTTCTCGGACTGCCTTACTTCACTTAGTATGATAATACCTAGACTCATTCATATTGCTGAAAATGACATCATTTTGTTCTTTTTTATGGCAGAGTAATATTCCATTGTATATGTATGTACCACATCTTGTTTGTATGCTCAACTGTCAATAGACATTTAGGTTGTTTCCATGTCTTTGTTATTGTAAATAGTGCTGCAATAAACATTGGGATGGAAATATCTTTTTAAGCTATGGTTTTCTCCTGATATATGCCCAGGAGTGGGATTGCTGGATCATATGATAGTTTTTAGCTTTTTCAGGAATATCCATGCTGTTCTCCATGGTGGTTGTACCAATTAACATTCTTATCAACAGTGTAGGAGGGTTCCCTTTTCTCTACACTCTCTCCAACATTTATTGTTTGTAGACTTTTTGATGGTGGATGCATTCTGACTGGTGTGAGGTGATACTTCATTATAGTTTTGATTTGCATTTCTTTGATAATTACTGATATTGAGCATCTTTTCATGTGCTTTTTATCCATCTTTATGTCTTCTTTACCAGATGAGCTACCAGGGAAGCCCATGTCTTCTTTGGAGAAAAGTCTACTTAGATCTTCTGCCCAAGTTTTTGATTGAGTTGGTTTTTTTTAATTTATTCGTTTATTTTTACATAGAGCTATAGGAACTGTTTGTATTAATATATTTTGTAGATTAACCCCATGTTGATCACTTCCTTTGCAAATTCTCCCATTCTGCGAGTTGTCTTCTCATTTTGTTTGTGGCTTCCTTTACTGTTCAGAGCCTTTAAGTTTAAGTAGGTCCCCGTTTGTTTGTTTTTGTTTTTGTTTGTATTACTCTAGGATATGAATGCGTTTTAAGAATTAGTGACATAATCCAGCCACTTATAAAACAATCTTTCTAACTCCTTTGGGGATATTGGAAGTTTAGTGATCAGAAACTCAGCAAAAAAAAAAAAAAAAAATCACCCCAATAAATAAAGGGCAAAAAAGGAAAATTCAAACCTGTATTAAAAGCTTGATAAAATTTTAAATATGAACATTGAATTAGCAAGCTAAAACCAGACTTGAAAAGATGTAAAGAGAAACATAATGAATATTTTAAAATAGTGATGGGAATGATATACATTGAGAGAAATAGCAGTCAAGCTAAACAAAAGGCTATTTGAGAAGGAACCAGATTTGCTTTAAAAATACAATAGAAGTAATATTGATGGAATAAACAACACTGAACATTCAGGTTCTTGACTAAACTATATATGAGAAACTTGTAGCATTTGTATTCACAGCAATAACACAACATAATTTTTTTCATTCCAAGCCTCCTCTACCTTGAAAAGAAAAATGGAATATTTTATTTATGTCTCTACTTATAGGATGAAAATTTACAGATTTATAACATAATAATAGGAATTGTGATAGTGTCAATAATAGCTGAATGTTTAAAATATGCCAAGCAGTGCATTATTTTATTTGATCTTTCACAAAACTACAAAATTGATACTATTATATGTACATTACACATGAACTGTTAATATTTAAAACATCAAGTAACTTTTCCATGGTTAAATGGGAAGCACATAGTAAAATTGCAATTCACACTTGCTCACTCTTAACTCAGAGCTCTGAAACTGCACTCTATACCATTTTTGTATGTGAGTGCTGTATGCTAAGTCGCTTCAGTCCTGTCTGACTCTTTGCAACCCCATGGACTGTAGCCCTCCAGGTTCTTCTGTCCTTGGGATTCTCCAGGCAAGAATACTGCAGTAGGTTACCATTTCCTTCTCCAGGGATCTTCCTGACCCAGTGATTGAACCCATGTTTCTTGTGTCTCCTGCACTGGCAGGTGGGTTCTTTACCAACCACTTGGGAAACCTGTTTTTGTACAAACTCTTTAAGTATTAAGGATATTATCATTCCTCATTCACTATGATTAAAAGCTACTATTCATGGTGTAGTCTGGAGTTTTTGTTTTTAATCATATCAAACATATTTTTCTTGAATATTTTACATTGGATTTATGATCAGAACATTCTTTTGTCATTTGAATATGTTAATATCATTGTCAGGTTTTTAAAAACTGTTTTAATACTTTGAGCTCCAAACTTATTTAAGAAAATCTACATGACATTTATTTCATTTATTTCAATGTAGGATATAAATCAATTATTAATAATGGATTAATTTTCAGTCCATTCCCTATTAATTAGTAATTCTTGCACATAATTTATTAAAATATTTTAAACACTAGTATTTTATCTGTGAAGTTAAATATCATTGATCAAAACACCTATTTATGTACTCTGATGTCTGTGTAATAAGTCTTAAATATATTTGAGTATCTAGAAAAGCATGTGCACATTTATACTTCTCTTTTCAAAATATTATGAGCCTACCGACCTGGTTTGTTTTTCCAAGATAAATCTGTATTAAATCCTGAAATAGACCCAAACTACAGAACAAGTGCTCGTAAACTCTTTATTGTACTGCCATTACTGTGAAATAGATAGGTAGATGGATAGATACAAAGAGAGAAATGAATATAGATAATGTACAAATTTCCATTGCTATATAATACATATACAGAAAATACAGAAATATACATATAGTCAAATGAATTGTTTCAAATGGAATATCTGTGCTGTCCATAAACCTTTCTTGTGTCTTTTCCCAATCATTATTCTCCACTATGTTGAATTCCTATACTGTTGATTAGTTTAGTCTGATTTTTAACACTGTATCCCTTATCTATATAAAACACATAATCTGCATTAATTTGCTTGAGCAACCAAAAGAGAATTCCACATTTCCATTCTTGCATGTTATTGCATTTTAAAAATGGGCCATTACATTTCTGAAAATCTATTCTAGTCCTAATATTTGGGATTTCTTCCAATATGGGCTATTTCAGTTATGCATATTTGAGTACAAAACACAAGGTTTAAGCATATGTAAACCTCTAGGTGGGCTTACACCTAAGATTGGAATTACTGTGTCATAGGTCATATGATCAACCTTGTGTCATAGGTCATAAGTCAATTTGTTTTTCAAAGTTGTAAAAATGTATATTCTCTCGAGCAGTGTATGAGAATTCCTGGCAGTCCATGTGTTTATTAATACTTGGTATTGTCCTTCTTTCAATTAGGACATGAGTCAGTGGTAACTGTGACATGGGATGCCTTGCTTTTAATCAGCATTTCCCTGACTAGTAATGAGATTGAACATCTCTTTATACATTTTTAACTATTTGCATGTCTTCTTTTGTGAATCACCTGTTCAAATATTTTGTCATCCATTATATGGGAAATATTTCTTTTCTTATTACTCCATAGGTATCTTTTTTACTTTAGATATAAGTTCTATATCATGTACACGAGGTATAAATCTTTTGCTTTAGAGCTTGTATTTTCACTCTCCTAATGGTATGTTTTGATTAGCAGAAATTTTACAATTTAGTTTATCAAATTTTCCCTCTTTGGTTAATGCTTTTTGCAAGCTGTTTAAAATGTTTTTCCTAGTTTAAAGCTGTGAGGATATTGGGATTTTTTTTCTGTTCTCTTCAGAAGCTTTATTATTTTGCCTTTCACACTTAGATCTATAATATAGATATAATCCAACAAAATCAGTTTGTTGTTTTGCTTTTTTTTGGCTTTGGTTATTTTAACAGTCAGCATATCTGTGTCTGGATGAAATTTTTGAAATACTAACCAATAATTTTTTATCTCCTTGATTATAGTTGTTCTGCTTAGTCTAACACTCTCAATTCATTTAATCTCGGGCTACAGTCCATAGGGTTGCAAAGAGTCGGATACAACTGAAGCAATTTAGCATACATGCACACACAACACATTCATTGCTTTAAGAAGTTAGTTACAGACTAGAACAAAGTTATCTGCTAAGTTGTTGCATGGATATTCAACTCACATCAGACACAATGGACTGAAGACAAAGCTTTTGACTTGCAATAACTAGATACTTAAGAAAAAAAAATTGCCTTGACTTTCAAAAGGGGCTTGACTTGCCTTGGTTTGACTCCAGACAGCACATGAGGTAGGGGCTGAATTTCTGGGCAATGAGGTTATTAGCAAGCAGAAGAGAACACAAGATAAGGCGTGGGATAAGTTTCCTGGCTTGTAAAAGAAGTATGTATATATCTCTTTTAGTTCAAAACATGGTTGAATGGACAGAGAGAAGATGAGAGGGAAAAAGGGAGTTAAACAGATATTGCCTTGAGATAGTCTAATCCTTGGCTCTCATTTGGTATTTAAATTTTAGTATGAAGTCCTGGAATATAGAAACTGGTCTGATAGTTTCAAAGATTTTCAGGGTAAAGGAATTAGGTCCCACTTTGCCTGTAATCTTGGAAGTATGGAGACTCTCAGTGGACCATGTTGATGTGGCCAAAACGGAGGAGAAATGTTGGTAAGACAGACCATGAAAGAGACTGGCATAGCATTCACCCCACACTTTGTTCTGATATTTCCTTTCCCCTGGGCTCTATATTGTGTGAAGTATATTCAGACATTCCTACAGGCCCTAGTGGAAGATTCAGAAGATTGCTGAAAGTGCTGGTTATCAAGTGCCTCTAGTTTGGTAGATGAGGAGGAAGGGGACCCACCATTTATCTGAGGACCATGGGTTGCCAGAACTAGAGATAGGGTGGTAGTTGAGTCACAACTCAGGGGTTTTGCCTCACTTCTGTATGTCAGAGCAGATTCCTAGTTAGGTGAGAGAAATGCAGGCAGAAATGGCCAAGTTCCCAGGGACAAGCACCATGAATTGCCCTTGATAGGCAGTATATATAATAAGTTACAACAGTGGTGGATGCAGTTGGAACATGGGCAAACCTAAGTAGAAAAGTGTCCCCACAGTACTGGCCTTAAAATGACCAAAGAATATGTGAAATCAGATGGCATTACCCAGTTGCCATGATGTTACATAAGCTTCTGCTGGACACAGATTTCACAGATTTCAAGAACTGGAGAAAGAAGCCTAAAAATACTATTTACAGCAGAGACTGAGTTAACCAGGAAATAACCAAGATACTTTTAATTTGATTTTATTAATTTGATTTTGCTGTGGGGCAGAAATTGTGATTCAAGAGGTGAGTGAATAGTCCCAACAGGGAAATAAATACAGTTACCTCTTTGAAGATTTAAGTGTTCAGACTATGAATTGTAAATCTGCTCTACACCTAAAAAGAGGAACCAGAAATAGCTCTTATTCTTTTCTGCTCTAGGCGTATATGAAAATGTCTTTCAGTTTCTACACCAAAACCTTAGTAAAGCATGACTATTTCTCTTCAGAATGACTTCCAAATCCAAAATAGTCTTACTTAACCTCAGTGGAAAAAAAAATTTTCTAAAAGTAATTTGTTTTGCTCTTTTTTCTCCAATATTGCAGAATATGATATAGTCATGTGAAGCTGTCAGACAATTCTAGGCTGGATTTTTTAAACCTGCTTTTTGTACCTTGCAATTCAATTTTATTTAAATTTTTATTTTATATGCCTTGATTAAATATGCTTATTAGATTTATTAAATTTGAATAGAAATCTTAAAGAATAAACATGCACAGCCAATATACCAACCGATTCAAATTTCTTTTCCACTTTTAGAACTAAACAGTGAACACTGAATCAGCGGTAAGTTTAGGTCTCTAGGATCATTCTTCATCTTTGATTATATGTCATATTCTCTTTTCTGATTCCTGCAACCAAGATTTTACCATTTGCCAGTCTACTTCTCCCATTCATCATTCTGATTTTTATTTTTTACTCCTACTGGTTTTGATTCAAATTTGTCCCATGCTAAATGACATTTAACGCTTGAAATAGAAATTGATCCTACAAAGCATGTTTCATTTAATTTACTTTTGATAATCCCCATGCAAATGGCTCAAAACAAATATACAATAAAAATTAAATGAACACTTGAGGACAAACACCCGTTCTTAAACCAATTTTAAAATAATTTTTTGAAGATGAGTATAAGTTAAAAAGTTTAAATGTCCCCTACTGTCATTAACTGGAGATAGTCAGTTAGCATTCTCTTTTATTTCATGCATTTCCTTTTCTATATACTGTTCTTCTGACTGCTTTCCACAATGTTTTCCTTTTAGTTTATTTTTTTTAATTTATGTTTATAAATTCAAGAGGATTTTTAATATGTTTCCTATGTAAATTCTAATAATAAAAATTCTATGTAAGCTAAGCTAATATCACCTAATTATGAAACATTTTGTTAATTGAAACTGAGATTAGCGTATAGATATGCTTATGTGGAATTGCTGAACACACTTTGATTGGATTATCTTTCTTAAACACAACTTCTGCCAGTCAGGTTTATATGGGAATAAAAAGACTGCAAATCAAAGTAGACCTTTGACAAAAGCCTGTGGTTGTAAGGCTCTGGTTTCCTAACCTGGGAAGGATTCATATTCTTTGGATGTCATTTAGTAGATAAATTGTGTTTCCAAAATTGAGATTGTTGGAAGCAAAACTATCCTACCTAGACTTTAACATAGGAGTGAGGATTACAAAAAAGCAGACCCAAATATTTGCTCAAGGCAAAATTTTAAAGCTTCTCCAGTGTCTAGATAAGCAGCTACGCCTTGAAGGTCTATTCCTTAGAGAACAGTGTCTCTAGTACCTGGCAGCAGAACTTAGTGAGAGGTTTTCCATAATAGGTAAACAAGAATATCAGAGAATAACAGAATAAGAAGTAAATGAGAGTAAAGAAAAAGATCTATACTACTTTTTAAAAAGCTTTTTGCTTTGTATTGGGGGCATAACCAATTATTGCTTTGATCATTTCAGGTGAACAGCAAAAGGACTCATGTGCATGTATCCATTCTTCCCCATATTCCCTTCCCATCCAGGTTGCCACATAACTTTATGAGCAGAGTTCCCTGTGCTATACAGTAGGTCCTGTGGGTTATCCATTTAAAATGTAGCAGTGTTTATATGGCCATCCCAAACTTTTTTAAAAATCAATTTGTAACAGAAGAACAAAGGAAACGGAGTGGCAGCTTGAAGAGGATATAGGCCCAAGGAAGAATTGTTTGTTTCAGATTTGTACTAGGCTAAGCTATGCAGTGCTATAATAATGCAACTCCAAGATCTCAGAGGCTTAAAACTGCAAGAGTGTTTTCTTGTTCACACTAAATGTCCATCATGTTAACTACTCAGGGACTCAAGCTAACGTAGCAATTGTCTTTTCAAACATTTCTAGATACTGTGTCAAACAAACAAACAAACATAAAACCTTACCCACACAGACTCAGCACACAATTGTAGAATGGGAACAGATCTACTTTTGGCAAAATAAAATTGGAAGATAGGTTATAGTTATTAACCCATAGTAGTTGTGAAATTTCTCTGTGAAGCCATCAAGAATCCTCCTATCCTGAGATCAGGGATGTCCTTTAATAATATTTTGATTCTATTCACTGGAAGGAGCATCCATCATTCCCAATAGCGCCTGGCCCTGCCCTAGAGTAGATTCCCACTTGTCCATTATTTTCCTAAGTCACATATGACACGTGTGTGCATTGGTGGGTATTTTCACCTTAGGGCCATGGAATTTTTAAAGCTTGCCACTATTCATGGAATGTTGCTGACTCAAGGGATTTTTTAATTTGAAGAATTAGTGACTTTATAAAATTGTGTATACAATTTTTTGTTTGTTTGTTCAGCAAAATAATTGATTCAGACTTGACTGGCCTCTGAACTAGTTGCTTTCAGTGTCTGCCATGTGCTGCTAATCACACCCAAAGTTCTTTCTTAGACTTTTCCAGATTCCCAGTCTTGATACCTTCTTCTTCCTACTCTCATTCTCTCTCTTTGAGATTAATAGCAGCTACCTTGAAACTCTTTGCAATAATAATTGGGAAGACCCTTCATCTTTTGTATCTTTTTGCTGAGTCACTTAATTGCTTTAGGTAGCCAGTTGGTTTACCTCTCTTTTGTTTCACAAAGCCTTTTAAAACCACCTTTCTTATATTTAGGGTCTGGAAGATATTGATTTCTTAAACCCTGTGAAGCTCAATATGTCTGCCCTCTCTCTATGACCTTTTATATTAGTTTGCAAACTGGCTAATCCTATCTCAGCTCAACTCTTGCCTTTATTAACTTGCTGAATTTAGCCAATAATAATCAATGTGCATTTTTTGTTTCTTTCTTACCAAGAGCTAACAGATCAGAATCCATATAACCCACCTCCCAAATTATTATAGGCAATAATTTTTATTTTTACTGTGGCTTTTTGCAATGATTAAATACAAATAAAGTAGATATTTTAAAAACTAATTTTTGATATTACTTCTTCTATAAAATGGATTGCAACTATTCTAGAATTATAATAGTTTTCACTATTGTAGGACTATACACTTCAAAGTAACAATTTTTTAATTTGTTACCAAAATGAATGCCTCCTCAATATCTCAGTGACTTGCCATAAATAAAAATGCATATGTCTGCCTGACTGTATATATATATATATATATATATATATATATATATGAATACACTGGCCTCCATGTATGCATAGACACACATGCACATATGTACACATACTATACAGAAACAATTTTTTCTTAACCATCATAAAGTCCAATGCAATGTTTCTGATTGGATAGCTCTCCTTTAAAATGTAATTTCAGGAGTCTGTGCTTTTTCATCTTTTTCTGCTGCTGCTGCTAAGTCGCTTCAGTCGTGTCCAACTCTGTGCAACCCCATAGACGGCAGCCCACCAGGCTCCCCAGTCCCTGGGATTCTCCAGGCAAGAACACTGGAGTGGGTGCTATTTCCTTCTCCAATGCATGAAAGTGAAAAGTGAAAGTGAAGTTGCTCAGTTGTGTCTGACTCTTTGCGACCCCATGGACTGTAGCCTACCCGGCTCCTCTGTCCATGGGGTTTTCCAGGCAAGAGTACTGAAGTGGGTTGCCATTTCTGTCTCCGTCATCTTTTTCTACCACCAACCATTAAGTAATCAGACTCCTCAGCTGGATTCTTTGCATCTGGCCAACCAATGGGCTTCCAAGTGGTGCTAGTGGTAAACAACCCACCTGCCAATGCAGGAGACGTAAGAGATGCAGGTTTGATCCTTGGGTCAGGAAGATCCTCTGGATAAGGAAATACAATCCGCTCCAGTATGTTTTCCTGGGAAACAAGGACAGAGGAGCCTGACAGGTTGCAATCCATAGGGTTGCAGAGTTGGACACAACTGAAGCAACTTAGCTCCTGTACAACTAATGGGCTAGCTTCCCAGGTGGCTCAGTGGTAAAGAATCCGCCTGCCAAACAAGAGATGCAGGTTTGATCCCTGGGTCAGGAAAATCCCCTGGAGAAGGAAATGGCAACCCACTCAGTATTCTTGCCTAGGAAATCCCACGGACATAGGAGCCTGATGGGCTGAAGTCCATGGAGTCAAAAGAGTCGAACATAACTTAGTGAATGAAATAATAACAACCCATGGGCAGAGAAAAAGAAGCATAGAGAATTGTGTAGAGGTTTTAGAGACAGGACTAGAAGTAATGTGCTTCACTACTAATCACATTGTATTGACTAAAAATGCTTTTGACAATAAGTTTTTACCTGATTTACCTGGGTGGAAGGGATCTGGGAAAATGTGGTCTCTATTTGAGCTCAGAAGAATAAAATGATGCATTAAATACATAGCATTGCATCTGATATCTACATTTATATTTATGTAAACACACTTGATTATAAATCATTTAAACATTCCCTAGTTCTTGCCTCAATACTCTTTTCATGCATTTCTGGCTAATTCTACCCCAAAGCTAATCTCTAATTACTACTTTGAATTAGTGTGAATTGCCTTCTGTGTGGGAAAATTAAAAGAAAAAAAGAACATAATCATGATTTCATTGATGTATATAAATTTTACTAGATATATCAAAGAGCAATTAAAATGTGAAATAAGCAAAACATAAGATGAAATGATAGCTTGAAAATGAAAGTACATAATTTCAAGGACTTGTCCACTTTGAATTTACTTTTTTCTTCACATTTTGCTCTATCTTGATATTGGACCAGCTAATTCGTCCCACCTCCTTTCATAGTGCAATTCCTCCTGTTAGTGCTGGTCTCATGAAAACTAATTAGTATATCTCCATATCAACAGCAACTAATTTCTGAAACCTTTGATACAAATAGCTTTCCATCTCTCCTGGGAAAGACGTGTCTTTATTCACAGACATATTAGAGATAAGAGAGAGGGTTCAGAATCCTGGATCATTTTGCTGGTTATATGAAATGAATGAAGCTGCCTATATTATCTGAAAAAATTTGGTTCATAGGAAAGAAAGAGGGAGAGAAGGCCACATATATTTCTAAAGGCTTTGTACTAAGCAGCTTTGTATGTACTTGTGAATACTCTAGAGTGTACTGGAAAGCCCCAAATAGCATAGAATCAATATGAAATGATTTAAAATAAGAATATATTTAATTATTCCAACATTTTGATCTCTTCTATTAAAGAAAACTAAGATCATGGCCTCTGGTCTCATCACTTCATGGGAAATAGATGGGGAAACAGTGGAAACAGTGTCAGACTTTATCTTTTTGGGTTCCAAAATCACTGCAGATGGTTATTGCAGCCATGAAATTAAAAGACGCTTACTCCTTGGAAGGAAAGTTATGACCAACCTAGATAGCATATTAAAAAGCAGAGACACCACTTTGCCAACAAAGGTCTGTCTAGTCAAGGCTATGATTTTTGCAGTACTCATGTATGGATGTGAGAGTTGGACTGTGAGGAAAGCTGAGCACCGAAGAATTGATGCTTTTGAACTGTGGTGTTGGAGAATACTCTTGAGAGTCCCTTAGACTGCGAGGAGATCCAACCAGTCCATCCTAAAGGAGATCAGTCCTGGGTGTTCATTGGAAGAACTGATGTTAAAGCTGAAACTCCAATACTTTGGCCACTTCATGCAAAGAGATGACTCATTTGAAAAGACCCTGATGCTGGGAAGTATTGAGGGCAGGAGGAGAAGGGGACGACAGAGGATGAGATGGCTGGATGGCATCACCGACTTGATGGATATGAGTTTGGATGGACTCTGGGAGCTGGTGGTGGACAGGGAGGCCTTGTGTGCTATGATTCATGGGGTCGCAAAGAGTTGGACATGACTGAGCAACTGAACTGAATTGAACTGAATTCTGTCATTGGAAAGATAGAATCTTTCATGCTTGAGTCTCTTCTTTCAAGAAATACCTGAAAGCTCTTTTAAGAGGCTTCAGTGATTTGGTCAGGTTTACCCTTTTGATTAATACGAAGTCCATCTGATTTGGGTTCTTGGGAGGGTTTATACTAGATAGACAGATTATAGAGTTAAGACTGGATAGAGAATGAGATAAAAGCTGAAGAGGAAAGATAGATGTGGAAAAAATGACTGTGGCAAGGGATTATAAGTATAGTAGATCAGAGGGCAGTACAAAGAATGATGTCCTTTTGAGATAATTAGTTAGAAGAGAAGGGGGAAGTGGTCTGAAAAAGTTATTCAACAATACATTTGTAATACAAATATATGTTGAATATGACCATGTGATTGACAGTTATTGACACTAGGGATAAAGCAATTAATCAGACACGCCAAACTTTCTAACTAACTCTGTGGAGCTTACTTTACAAATAAAAGTAAAACATAGAGTGTCAGAAGGTGATCATTATAAAGGAAGGAGGTAGAAAAGCTGGAATTTTCCCGGTTGCTTTCGTTTTTTGTAGGGGAGAGGGGACATTACTATCTTAGAGTGGTCAAGCAAAGTCTCTTTGAAAAGACAACGTTAGAGAAAATGATTTGAAGAAAACAAAGTAACAAATTATGAGGACAAAATTTGTAACTTTACTGTCAAGATTTCAACTATTATCTAAATAAAATGGAAACCCATTGGTGGTTCTGAGCAAGGAAGTGACATGATTTCAATTTATCATAAGAGGATCAATCAGGCTGCTTACTGAGAATTAGTTCTAGGTACTAAGACATAATGTGTTAGACCAGCAGGGAGGCTTTCTCGATAATCCAGACAAGAGAAGAATTTTAAATGAGGAATAATAAGGAAGGTGAATGGTAGTCAAATTCTGAATATAATTTGAATATGAATCTAACAGGATTTATTACTCTTCTTCTCAAAGCATCCACTGATAAAGTGGATGTAAAAATTGTTCCAAGGCTTTGGTTAAACAAGTAGAAAGATAGACATGTGTTTACAAAGATGTGGGAATCTGTAGGAGCATGTTTGGGGAGAAGGGAAGGAACAAGATAAGGGGTTTATATTTGGATTCGTTAACACTCTCTTGTTTAGAGATGAGGGATTAAGAGGTGAGGAGTTAACATTCTTAAGGAGATTTCCTATAGAGGAGAACAGAAAAATGAGTCACAACAGTGGCTGGAAGGTGCAGAGGGGTCACCTGAAGTGTTGTCTTTATTTAACTAGGAAAAATAACAACACGTTTGTGTGCTGGTAGGAATTATTTGATAATGAGAGAGGAGAGAGAAGTAGGAAGATAGAGGGAAATGCTGAAGTAATGTCTCTAGTAGGCAAGGAAAGATAGGATTTAGAAGGTAAATTGTTTGGCTTTAGATAGGAACATAAATAATTCAGCGTAATAATAACAGGAGCATATGGAAATAGTAATAATAACAGCTAAGCATATGGGCATCATTACATACAAGTGGATAAAGTTGCTAGAGAGGCTTGTGGAAGTGCCCTTTGGCAAGGTCATTTTTTTGACAGATTTTTCCCGAGGTGGCAAGTGTCTAATTACAGACATGATCCCAGGAGAAAGCTGCTGGTGAAACAAAGCCAGACTCTATGGATTTCCCCCCGTGTCCTTACCCTGGCTTTTGTCTGTGGAAAAACTTTAGCCAGATAATAAGTTCAGTCAGCGAAATGAGTAAATGCAGAAACAAAGGAAAACAGTTAAATGAGACCAGATAATAATCATTTAGTCATTTAGTAAAGTCAAGTACCTGTAGTTCCTCCTTCTCCCTCCATCTATAAAAGCTCCTGCCCACTGATTGTCAGTGACAGGAGCGAGGGTGGGCATTGATCTTTACACAGGAGTCTGCCCTCCTCCCAGTCGCCAACCTCCCAAATAAAGCATTTTCCTTTCCATCAACTTTGTTTTCATTTTAGCCTTTGAGCAGTAAGCAGTTGGACCCCCACTTTCAGTCCCAGCATGATGCTACTGTGTTCTCGCGACACCTGGTTCCCTGCGGTTTTGCAGAGTGGAGCCATGACAACCACTAGGATGGTTTTGATGGTTTTGATGGCTTTAACTCACGGCTAGCTGGCCCTGAGAGGGGATTTTTTCCTAGCAGCTGCAGAAACCATTTGTTTCAGGGATCCTCTCTGTCTCTCCCCTGTTAGGCACTGGCTGCCAACTTACACTTTTCCCTGGCGGAGTGGAGACATGAATTTGGAGGAGATGATGAGCTCCAAGACCATGTAAGTCCACTGATGTGTACTCAGGCAAGCTTCTTTTTTGAGCACAAAGTGTTATTTGGGCATTTTGCCAGTCAGCTCTGATGTGTCTACCACTGAGGAACTCTAGTGAGCACAAAGTGCTATTTGGTCATTTCAAGTTGGTTCTGACATGTCTTTGGCATTGAGGATCATTTGTGTTGGGTAAATGTCTGTTTGGGACCTTTTATCAGTCATCCCTTCAGAAGATTTGTGATAGTCTATCCTCTGGTGTGTGGATGTATATCCCATCTGTGTGATTGATATCTTTGTCGTCATTTGTAAAATGGGATATTCAGGTTCAATTCACTAGAAAAAGGTTAGCTATGAAGTTGTGACTAAAAGAAAAGAAAGGTTTTTTTTTTTCCTTTTTTAACAATGTATAGAAACAGTATTCTTTAGACTCTGGAAAAGATTCGTAAAGATAAAACTTTTAAAATTCTAAAACTGTTTCTTCTTGAATACACAGTTAGAGAAAGATAGCTTGATAAAAATACTTGATAAAATACTATTTTAATAATTGTGATCCTGAGAGAAAAAAGTATGCCTGGGAGAAAGCTTGAAGTTAACTCTTATCATGTCCTTGACACACAAACATAGCCCACTTTCCTGAGACATCAGCCTTGGTTTAATTGCAGAACTTCAAAATATGCTTGGGTTCATGAAACATGCGTCTTGCACCGCATTAAAGAGAAATTGTTCTATGAGAAAAGCATATATTTTTAGAGGCTATGGAATATGTTCTTAAGATTGCCAATCAGAAAAGGCTGGTATGACAGTTCAATTACTTGTTTCTTGGTTTTGTTAAGATCTTTTAAAGGTTAAAAATTATAATATATAATTGAAGCTACTAAAAACCAGGAAAGCATTTCAGTGTGTAAAGTAAGTAGGATATGTGTTGTCAGCAAGAAAAGGTATAAAGTTACTAGAGATATTTGTAAAAAAATTTTAAAATTTAAAGAATTCTAATGGAAAGACACAGACACATACTTATACCTTATACCTTACACACACACACACACAAGGAGTGAGAATGCAAATGACAGGAAAATTGTTAAAAAGTAATGAATATAGGTGAAGAATATATGGTTTATTGTACCATTTATTATAATTTTCTGAAGTGTTAAAATTTTTCAAAGTAAAACATTGAAGAATAAAGATAAAGTGATACAAACTCTGCAAAATTAAAGTAACTCTAATTATATTGCCATTTAATCAATAAAAATATATTAAAGTCACAAATAACCAGAGTATATGTCCACTAGGAAATACAATCTATCACTTCATGTTTTATGCAAACACCTAACTGATCAACTTAACTGATCAAAGTTATTGTAAACAAAAGTGATAATTTCAAAAGTACTTTCTCATATCAATATTATATCAATGTGGGCTGAACAATAAAACCAAAAGCTAATTCCCCTGGCATAACTTTACCAAGCAGGTACTATTTCTGTTGATGTATGTGAGCAATGAGAAATAGTTATCTTGTGCTTTCAGAATTGATATTGTTCAGAAGTTTAATTTAAAATGTGTCTATGCTTGTAACCTGAGTTTTGAGTATACAAGTTTATTATTTAATATACTACATATATCAAAATATATAGTTTAAATAATGCAAATTGTTAGTATCAATAAATTATATTAATAGATAAATGATTAAACAAATATTATTGTAATACCGTTATGTGCATCATCTATCTTGAACATTATTTTCACTTTTTTCTTAGAACAGAAAGTATGAGAAAACTCTACTTGTTCTTAGTCTGATTTCTCTGAAATTATCTTCTAAATTTCACTATAAGAAGTTCTTCATTTTAAACAATTGCATGCATTTAAAAATCAATTTAAACTGAAAGTTAAACTTTATGAAAAATTCTGTAATAGTAGGCATAGTGTGTTTATGTGTGATATTTTTATTAATTTGTTTAAAAGCTAAAAATTGTACTGGCTCATTGCACTGAAAGGTCACTTGCAATTTTTTATGCTAGGAACACAATAGGTTTGTGGTCCTTAAGAGAAGCACAGGTCTATGAAGAAACTAGAGATATTTCTATGGAAACAAGCTTTAGCTTCAGGGAAAGTTGTAAATCAGTCTTTTATATAGGAAGATAGATTTGGATTTCTGCAGCACATAGCTGTCAGGTTCCTAAGTACCTGATTTTCTGAATTTGCCATTTGACAGTATCAATTATTTTACACTTTCTACTTTTCTCAAACTGTTAATATTTCTATCCTTTTAAAAATAATTGTTTCTTTTAACTGAGCAATTCTATAGCACTTTCATTTGTGTAAAAAAAAAAAAAGTTGGCATCTATTGTGTAAAATTAACATTTTCCATGTATTTTTCCTTCAGTTCACCACTGTCCTTTATTCTCAGTTATTCTAGAAATAACAGAACTTTCCTCCACTTGAAATGGGTAAATTTTTGATAAGCTTTAGACTATTGGATGTTGACGCTGTTCAACAGAAGCAGAAAAACATATTTCCAATGCTACTTTATTAGGTTGCTTTGTGAACAAAATTAACCAGTATATACAATAAGCTCACATTTTTGTTTTGGGTTGAACTTCCTACGGAAATAATATTGGTTTTTGTTTTGTTTTGTGATTTTTTATTACATTTTTTAAAGTAATGAAACAGAAAGCCTCACATATGATTCATTGAGTTGCATTCTGCTTAATCAGAATATACAGATATACATTGATAGTTTCCACTTTGCCTCTTTAGTCACAACCTTAGGCTTATCAATCTCAGAAAAGACTATGCTTTTCTTTTGTCACACCCGTGTATAACCTGATCTCAGTTATGTGATTGTTTAAGGGAAGGGTATTTTGTGGATTTGAATCCACTTTTATTAAAATGAAATATAAATATCCAAATAGAGTTCCTTCCTCCTTCTTTCCTTTCTACCTTCTTCTTTCCACTTTTTATTTCTTTCTTCAACAAATATTATTTGACTTCTTTAAGCCAACATCCTTGTTAAAGACTGGCGGTATAAAAAGGAAACAGACCAACACAATTCTCTCTCTCTTTTTTTTTTGGTTGTTGTTTTTTTGTAATTTAGTCTAGCTGAGAGAAAAGATCAAATAGTTATGTAAAAGTTAGATTGGTATTATAGATAAGGAAAATATAATATAGCTATCAGTCAGATCTCTTCCAGGAAAACCAGTCTTATGCACATCAATTCAAGAGAGGGACTTTAGTATGGGGAAGTGACCACAAAGATGTTAAAATGAGAAGGCAAGACGGGACTGTGAATCAACCTAAAATGAACCACAACAGGACGCTCCTATCACCCTAAAGTTGGAGGGACCAGTGGGGCAAGGGGAATTATAAGAACCTCCATAGATCAGGCCAGTTAGTGAGCATTGTGATCTTGTAGGAAATGTAGTTACCTGAAGAAACGTTTCCCAGAGTAGAGAGAAAGAAGAGGAGAAATATCCTGTTTTCTCCTCCAAGCTTCTATTAGCACCTCTATGGGAGGATGCCAACTGAGATATTTTTAAGATGCAACTAACCAACAAAAAATATTATGGAAACATAGAACTGGTCTAGGATTTCAGGGAGTGACATCTCAGATGAGACCTACAGATTGAAATTGAAGTGTATCTGGGGAAGATTTAGGGAAAGAATGTCTCAGGCAGAGAGAACACTGTATCAAATACTTGAGAGCAGCAAGAAGGGGAGTCTTGTCTTTTCTCTTTCTATTTTTTCAAAACCACATTTCAGAGAACAAAGTATACCTTATATTAGAAAGAATAAATCAAAGCCAGTTCACTTTCTTATCCATGCATATATATGTCCATTTTATTATTAATTATAAGTAACACTGACATCATGTTCTTAGCCCCTATCATTAAAGAAAAACAAAAAGAGGAAGAAGAGAGAAGAAAAGGAAAGTGAACCTCTTTTCAAATTCATTAAAATATATATTTAGTATATATTTTGATGTGAAACATGCAAATTTCTTTGACCTCTTTTGTGGTTTATTGATGCATGATAATAATTTCCAAGTAGTTTCTGATGTTTGCTTTATGCATTAAATTGCTCTGAATCTTCATCAATAAATTTTTATCATTTTCCTCAGGAAATAGATAAGGACTAATTAAAATGTGATAACTTATTCTATTGATTATTTTTACTATACTCCTTCTTTACATGCCATAGCAGAGGCAGTGAAAAATATAGGAAAGTGGCGTG
Source organism: Okapia johnstoni (assembly GCA_024291935.2). Lineage (NCBI taxonomy): Eukaryota > Metazoa > Chordata > Mammalia > Artiodactyla > Giraffidae > Okapia > Okapia johnstoni. Next base: position 28,382,082 of record CM044309.1, read on the forward strand.
GCTTCCATAATAAATAGTAAATCTCATTAGAGTAGACAATTTAGAACGGCAACTGTGCTCTACTGAAGAACCATAAATCCCTGCCTATTGTTCTGAGATACAGTGCTATTTTTAAAACATGATGGTTTTATCATCATTCCTAATATTTTTCCAAAAACATTAACAATTTATTCATGAATTTTGGATTTTCAAATCCATAGCATAATACTAAGAATAGGAAGTATGCATTAATATGCAGTTAGAGAATGGGGAAACATGTATTTCAATACAGTCTTTTATTGCATATGAGCAACACAAAATGATAACTAAATTGCTTTCCCTTTTACTAGCCTTAATGTCAAGTTTGAGTGACTTACTCAAAACTGGAAAAAAGAATTCAGTAGAGTCTGCATGCATTTAGCTGTGTGGACAAAAATTGTTCTTATCATGAGCAATATTCTTGTTTGATGCTCAAAGCACAAGGCAATCAGTACATATCCCAAGAACTCTATCAAAGTCAGTCAATCACCCTTTCTCAAAAAGAGAAAGCTAGAAAAAGGCACTTAGCCTCTTTTTCACCAGTAAAAAGAGCATTTACCTAGATGTCACTTTTATCAGATTTAAAAAATGTATCAGAATTTGGGTGAGTTGAACATTGTTCCCAATACCACTGAAGAAGTATTTCTTGTTAGGAACATCCCTGTGACTAGAAAAAAGTCTACGTAGTAATAAATAGAGATTTTCCCACTCCAATTGCCATGCATTTGCTAGAAGAAATAGACTATAAAGCCTTAAATTGGGGGAAGCAATTCAATGATATTTGTTGGCAAGGATATATAAAAACTGATATTTAGGCATCACTACTGGCGATTGAAATTAGAAGAAAGCATTTTCTTCTAGTTTAAAAGAAAAGCGAGCAAACAAAACAAAAAATTGTATAGGAATTATAAACATAATTATAGCACTTTTTCAGGAAATTAAGTCTAAGGAAACTATAAGAAATTAAAGCAAAATTTACAAAAGATAACTTTTTTTAAAGCTATGTTCAGTTTTTAAAATAGTTTTTACCTTTATAGTGAATATAACAGGCATACATAAAAATGCACAAATCTCAAGTTTACAGCTTGATGACTTTTTGTACGTATGCACACTTATGTACTTATGCACACTTTACCATCCTGATTAAGAAAAAGATCATTTTCAACACACCAACAGTTCCCCTTTAACCAATCGGTAATATGGCCTCCAAGTTAACCCTTTATTGGATTTTGATCAAATGTTAGTTTTCAAATTTCAAACTTTTAGTGTATCTTTTCTCCCACTAAACCTTATGTCATGTCTGTCCTTTGCATTCATGTTTTGTTTGAATGCAGTAGGTGAGTATTCCGTTTGCTAAGTATACCATTATTTATTTAGGCATTCCATACATTATAGGAATGCGGGTTGCTTTCAGTTGTGGCATGCAGCTGTTTTTAACAGATTACAAAACTAAAAATATACGTGTTCAATATTGTAGTAGTTTTTGCCATACATCGACATGAATCAGCCATGGATTCACCCCCCCCCCCCAACTAAAATAAAAAAAATAAAAATAAAAAAAAATAAATAAATAAAAACCTTTTCCTAAAAATCAAAAAAAATATATATATATATACGTGTTCAAAAATAGCCCATCTTTAATATATGATATAATGGATATTGGGCTTCACTGGTGGCTCAGACAGTAAAGAATCCATCTGCAATGCAGAAGACCTGAATGCGATCCCTGGGTTTGTGAGATTCCCTGGAGGAGGACATGGCAACCCACTCCAGTGTTCTTGCCTGGAGAATCCTCATGGACAGAGGACCCTAGTGGGCTACAGTCCATGGAGTCACAAAGATTTGAACACAGCTGAGAGACTAAGCACAGCACATCATAGATTATTATGGAATCAGAAAAATAGATAATTATGAATACTGTGTAGCAAAATGGAAGATGTAAAGAAATAATAAAAAATAGTAAAAATGTTAGTCTATCTAACTATGTCTGACTCTTTGTGGCCCCGTGGACTGTAGTCTGCCAGGCCCTTCTGTCCATGGGATTTTCCGGGCAAGAATAGTGGAATGAGTTGCCATTTCCTTCTCCAGGGGATCTTCCTGACCTAGGGATTGAACCTTCCCCTCCTACATTGCAGGTGGATTCTTTAATTTGCTCTAAAAGTATTGAGGCTTTTAGGGATCCTCCAAAAACTTCAGGTAGTTCATGGAGTCTTTATTATGAAAAAATATTTGCCCTTTTCTCTTAACAGTTACATTGGTGATACAAAACAGTGGTGAGTAAAACTGATCATGTCTTAGTTCAAACTGAGAAAGTAACATGAATCTATACCAATACTCGTTGCATCTTCATCACCACAAACTCCCAAGGGGAAAAAAAATAGCAATGCTGTACTAAACTATGTTTTCATTCTATGGGAGAAATGGGAGGTACTCACAAAATACTTCTGCTGCATACAAACATTTTATGGTTGTCTCAAGGAAAAGTACTTCTGTGGTAGTTGAAGTTGACAGCTGAACAGTTTTTTTTGTTTTTTTTCCAGTAACATTTCTCTGGACGCTTTCAAGTTTTTTGTTCGTTTAATAGTCAAAAGTTTAATTATAGTGTGTCTTGGCATGGATTTCTTTTGGGTTTATCTGTCTGTGATTTGCTTGAATTCTTTTGTCTGTAGATTTATGTATTTCATCAAATTTGGAAAGGCTTTAGCCATATTTCTTTGAAAACTCTTATAGTTCTACTATTTCACCTCTCCTGATAGTGCTTCTATAACATGACTGTTGAATATTCTGTATTACACCTGAGACTCTATTTTTTTCTCTAATATGTTTGCTCTCCATTCTTCGGATTGGGTGAATTCTATTGATGTGTCCTCTAAGTCGAATTTCCCAGATGGTGCTAGTGGTAGAGAAACTGCTTGCCAAAGCTGGAGACATAAGAGATGCAAGTTCAATACCTGGGTGGGTAAGATCCCCTGGAGGATGGCATGGCAGCCCACTCCAGTATTCTTGCCTGGAGAATTCCATAAACAGAGGAGCCTGGCAGACTACAGTCTATAGAGTCAAAAAAGAGTTGGACGTGACTGGAGCAACTTAGCATGTAGGCCTGTCCTCTAAGTTATCTGATTTACACCCTGTCATTTCCACTCCTGGAGAAGGCAATGGCAACCCACTCCAGTACTCTTGCCTGGAAAATCCCATGGATGGAGGAGCCTGGTAGGCTGCAGTCCATGGGGTTGCTAAGAGTCGGACACAGCTGAGCGTCCTTGCTTTCACTTTTCACTTTCCTGCGTTGGAGAAGGAAATGGTAACCCACACCAGCGTTCTTGCCTAAAGAATACCAGGGACTGGGGAGCCTGGAGGGCTGCCGTCTATGGGATTGTACAGAGTCGGACACGACTGAAGCGACTTAGCAGCAGCAGCAGCATTCCCACTCTAGTGATGAGACCACCTAGCAAATTTTTTCTAATTTCTACTATGCTTTTAGTTTTATAATTACTATATTTTTCTTTTTTATAACTTCTCTTTCTTTGTCAAGACTTTTAATTTTTCATTTATTTCCAGAGAATTTGTCACTTGTTATTGAAGTATTTTTATAGCAGCTGCTTTTAAACTCTTGTCAGGTAGTTTCAACATCTGATTCATCTATTTTTGATGTCTATTGACTGCCTTTTCTTAAGTTGAGATGTTCCTGGTTCTTATTATGACAGGTGATATTCTTAAATTGTATCTTCAACATTCTACCTATTATATGAAAAGACTTTGAGTCTTAGTTAAATCTTTTCTTTTAGTAGGCTCATACTGGTTTAGATTTAGTACATATGTCCTGGCCAACTGTTGAGGGCTATGTGTCCAATGACTGTTTAATTTTTAGAGACTCTGTAGTGTTATTTTGGTGTTTGCATTATCTGATGGCATTGAGGTTTCCAATTAATCCTGCTGGTGCTGCCAGTCAGTCAATAACTGATTATTGAGCAATTTTCCTGGAATATGCTTATGAGGCAATGGGCATACTGAAGTAAATAAGGAAGCAAAATCTTTCTCCTTTAAGGACTTATCTTCAAGTGTAGAAAAGGGAACAGACATATTTAAGAATATAAAATAATTGAGGAATTGAGGAAATATTTGAGAGAGGAGGAGCCGAAGAAAGTAAATATGAACTAAAACTTGAATGAGAAGAAGCCAAATATAGGACACATTTGAGAAAGAGCATTCTAGGCAGAGACAATAATGTGTACAAATGCCCTAAGAGTAGACAGAGCTTGGCATGATTATTATCAGGTTATGACTATGAGCAGCTGGGTCTTAATCCTATTGGAGAGTCTCTGAGAAAACATATGAAACTCAATGTTGTCCTTTTAGAGGATAAGGGGAACAAATGTTGACAAATTATAAACCCTATTGCCTGAGGGCAAGCCCCATTGCATGAACTGCTTGCAGATCTTTATGTAGCCATGGGAAGCCAAGCAAAATTGTATGTTACATAATCATCAAAACAAAAAGAGAGGAGGATGATCGAATTATGGCATGTTTTTTTCCTAACTTTAAAAACTTATTTATATAAAAAGAGGGGAGATATGTATACGTATAACTGATCCACTTTGTTGTACAGCAGAGAGTAACACAGTATTATAAAACAGCTATAATCCAAAAAAATTAATTTTAAATGATTGAACATTAAAAGGTAGAAACATAACATATAAATATTTTCAGGCACATCTACAGATTAATCCATTTAGTATGGTTCTCAGTTCAGTTCAGTTCAGTCACTCAGTCGTGTCCAACTCTTTGCAACCCCATGAATCGCAGCATGCCAGGCCTCCCTGTCCATCACCAACTCCCAGAGTCTACCCAAACCCATGTCCATCGAGTCGGTGGTTCTAGAGGTTGATTATTAAGGTTTCCTACTTTATTGCAAAAGACCCCCAAATATGCAAATCACATACATTTTATTTCCAATTCATTAACTAAGTAGATAAATCACATTAGAGACAGATTTCTACTACACTATATTAGTTATCTTTATACTGAACATTTCTAAGTTTTATAAAGCACAATTCTAAAGCCATTCTAATTACAACAAGTATATAAACTAAATAGGGACATGTTGCATGATAAATTCTCACTTCTGCCTGTGATTCAATTTTTGCAACATTCTAATCTTTTTACAGTAGAATTTGTTTATACATTATACTGTTTAATTTTTCTTTTCTTAAAAAATATGAAAGGCACAAGAGGTACTAAGATGCACACTTAACTCATGAAATTAATAAGTGTACACTTCATAAAATTGATGTAACACTGGCATATTATGTCCAAATTAGGCACTTCATTTCAAACTATGTACTTGAACTTTTAAAAAATGCAAATACATTGAAGAAGTGGTACAGAATAGCATTTATGGTACATTTCTGGAATTACATTTAGGAATTTTAATTCTGAACAACTCACCAGATGAGTGAGTAAGATATTTATTTTTCAATCTGAGCAAGGTCTTTATTTTTTTAACCTGAGTTACACCCTCTGTAATAAGGGGACACTAATTATGTCTAATCTTCTGTTATTTTAAAGCTTAATATAAGCCAGTTTAAAGCACAATAGCTGGTACAGTGTAAAGTATTAAACCAATGTTAGCTGATTATTATTATTGTTATTCATTTAGATTATCGTATTTCCTTGTTTCCTAAGCATGGTGATATAATGCAGTGCTTAAAACATTCTGAATACTGAAAAGGGTACACAACAATAATGGCTTCACCATTTCTAAAGGTTGCTACCACTGGGAAAGAAAGCAAAGATTGCTCTTGGTGTTTTTATGTCAACTAATAAACTTTAGTCTTCTGAGGGTGACTGGGATATAGAATCTGGTGTCTCAGTTGGTAAAGGTTTTCAGTGACTTCAGAAATTGTACAAAGATCCGCCTTTTATTAAGAAAATTGATCTTGGATCTTAAAGGTCAACAAAGTAAAGACTTGACTTTGGTTCCCAAGAATCCTGCAAAATCAGCTACATGTAAGACGGTTTATCTGTTAACCCCATCTGGATTTGCACCTGTGATTTCTGGGAGTCAGTACATTTAGAACATGCACTTAAAATGCTAAGAACTTCCCTTCCATTATGAAGAACAGAGTTTTAAAATCTCAAATGTACTTTAAGGAAAACACTTTCTAAGCCACTTCATTCAGCAAGAAAGGGTTAAAGTGACTGTGCTGCATCAGTGGCTGTGTAGAATTAACTGGTGCAGATCCATAGTAGCATTCCCTTCAGCTAGAGAATACACGAATGCACTCACATTCTGGCATCTGGCCAAGATCAAGAGCACTTTGCTGTCATATTCAACTTACTCATTCAGTTCAAGCACATTTCTCTAATGCTTTATAAAAACAAAAATTTAATGTAGAGAGTTTCATGAAAGATAGCAGAATAAATACATGTTTTTGTAATCTCCCTGCTTACAACCTACTGAAATGAATAAAAATAATTAGAGGTATCAATAAAAGACTGCCTTCTTCCCTGTTGGCATAGACGGTAAAGAATCTGCCTGCAATACAGGAAACCCGGGTTTGATTACTGAATCAGGAAGATCCCCTGGAGAAGGGAATAGTTACCCACTCCAGTATTCTTGCCTGTAGAATTCCATGGACAGAGGAGCCTGGAGGGCTACAGTCAGTGGGGTCACAAAGAGTTGGATACAACTGAGTGACTAACACTTTTACACTTTCATATGGTAAACTCTGAAAAATATCAGTCAGTTTTAGAAAAAATTGAATCAAGCCGAGAGATCGATTCTCATAGACATAGCCCCAGTTGGGAAGACTATGTGGTGTAAGAAATGAGGAAAGGAGCTCTGAAAGGGAGAACTAGAAACCTCTGGCTGGGGAGAGGCTGGGGAGTAAACAAATCATGGGAGGAAAGAGAGGAGCACCTTGTGAGACTAATTCTGTTATAATAAAATGGCAGGTGAAAGACTTCCTAGGCATGTAACATTATTTTGTTTGAGTTGATTTTCTCTCTACAAGGAAAACCTTGGATAGATGAAAAGTTGTATACTAGTTTCTGACCCAAATAACATGAGCAAAGAGAAATATTTACATTCTCCCAGATCTGAACTTTGATCTGAGTATACAGCTCCCTACGAATCAAAGGAATGTGAAAAATGAGAGAATTCCCACAGGTCAAAGTATCTAATAAATTTAGAAATTGCTTCATGACAACAGCTACTAGTAGCCTCAGCTCCTTTTCTTGAGTGATCAAGAAAGTACACAAACCAGCAACCCTATAGCTAAAATTCAGTTCCTAAAGGACTAAAATATAGCTATGAGGGAAGAGGGGGAGGGGATGGGGGAAATATCAAGAATAGTTTTTTAAAAGTTCACTCATATCACTGGTTTTCTTTTTATTTTAATTGAAGTATAAATGACTTAGAATATTGTATCAGTTTCAGGTGTACAGTATAGTGATTCTATATTTTTATAGATCACGCACAATAAAAGTTATAGTATTGTTGACTACATTTCCTGTGCTATGCACTACAGCCTGTGACTTATTTATTGTCAGTTCAGTTCAGTTCAGTTCAGTCTCTCAGTTGTGTCCAGCTGTTCGCAACCCCATGAACCGCAGCACGCCAGGCCTCCCTGTCCATCACCAACTTCTGGAGTTCACCCAAATTCGTGTCCATTGAGTCAGTCATGCCCTCCAATCATCTCATCCTCTGTTGTCCCCTTCTCCTCCTGCCCTCAATCTTTCCCAGCATCAGGGTCTTTTCAAATGAGTCAGCTCTTCACATCAAGTGGCCAAAGTATTGGAGTTTCAGCTTCAACATCAGTCCTTCCAATGAACACCCAGGATTGATCTCCTTTAAGATGGATTGATTGGATCTCCTTGCAGTCCAGGGGACTCTCAAGAGTCTTCTCCAACACCACAGTTCAAAAGCATCAATTCTTTGGTGCTCAGCTTTCTTTATAGTCCAACTCTCACTTCTATACATGACCACTGGAAAAACCATCGCCTTGACTAGACGGACCTTTGTTGACAAAGCAATGTCTCTGCTTTTCAATATGCTGTCTAGGTTGGTCATAACTTTCCTTCCCAGGAGTAAGCATCTTTTAATTTCGTGGCTGCAATCACCATGTGCAGTGATTTTGGAGCTATCTGTTTGACAAGGTTGTGAACATCAAGTTGTCAGTATTACTTTGGAAATGATAATGCAGTATACAAAAAGGAAGTATTCTTGCCTAATCTGGAGGCCCAGAGAGGCTATGATGCCATGCATTAGAATTCTGCTGTAAATGTATTGCTTCCTTTGCAAGCTTCATCCTGGTCATTGCTTTCATACAAGAAAATTCTCCAATTATGTTGACCTTTTGGTATCCTCATTAGTACCATGTGATAGTACTATTGTCTTTTTCTTTAAGAATTATGTTTTTAATAAAACATGCAAAAATTTAATTTCTAAAATAAATTGTATGCCAGTGCTTTTGAGAATTCTGACATCTGTTTGGAAATTAGATAAAAGCAAAAGTACTCTTGATTGTAGAACTAAACTTGGACCTTTCCTTCAATATGAGAAGCCAGATAAAGTGAACTTTATTTTGCTTTCTTAAAATCTCTTCAAGATTTGTGTTCATTGGAATTCAAATGTGAAAAACAGATTAGGTTTTTTTATATCATGGTGAGCTGTCTTAACATTATAACAGTGTATCTCTGATATATTAATTTCCACGTTTAAAATTTTTCAAGTATACATAAAATTTTGAAAGAATATTAAAGTGAGATCTTTATACCTTCAATCTGTAATAAACAGTGTAATATTCTATGATTTTCCTGTTTTGGGGAAGTTGCAGTTATGGTAAAATCACCCTAAATAATTCAGCTTACATAATCACAAAGCTATATCACATCTAAGAAAATTATAATAATTTTATAACATTGTCTCACACCTTTTAAAAACTTCCCCAGTATGACTCAATTTGACCATCAAATAGGAAAATTTAAAAAAATGATTATATCATGTGTGTATGTGTGTGCTCAGTTGTGTGATTTTATTTGGACACCATGGGCTGTAGCCCTCCAGGCTTCTCCGTCAGTGGAATTTCCCAGGCAAGAATACTGGAGTGAGTTGCCCAGGGATTGAACCCATGTCTCCTGCATTAGCAGGTGGATTCTTTACCACTGAGCCATCGGGATTATACCATACTGAAGTGTAAATAACCTCTGAATCCACAGAAGGAAGAGGAGAGGCCAGGGTTTCTTTATATAAGAATGCCAGATATCATATGTAGAAACAATAGTAGAATTTTTTAAAATCAACATTGTATATTTCCAATGAGGGAAAAATAATGGCTTCCCAAATATGTCTAGATGCTAATACCTGGACTCTTTGAATATATTGCCTTATAAGGCAAAGGAGACACTACAAATACAATTAAGAACTCAGATATGGGGAGATTTTCCTGTATTATCTGAGTGGGCACATTCTAATTACGTGAGTCCTTAAAAGCAGAGAAATTTGCCACCTATGGTCACTGTGAGATGTGACTATGTAGAGTGTCAGAGAGGTGTGATGTGAAAAGGACTCAATTTTTTGTCACTAGTTTTGAAGATGAAGCAAGAAGGCTATGAGTCAAGAGAAGCCTCTAGAAGTTGGAAAAACTCAAGAAAACATATATTCTCCTAGAGTCTCCAGAAAGGAATATGGTCTTGCTGATGTATAGACTGTGAGACCAATGTCTGGCTTCTGTCCCTCAGAACTATAAGATAATAAATTTATGTTGTTTTAAGTTTTAAAAGAAAAGGCAGAGGAACCAGAGATCAAATTGCCAACACCCACTGGATCATCGAAAAGCAAGAGAGTTCCAGGAAAACATCTATTTCTGCTTTATTGACTATGCCAAAGCCTTTGACTGTGTGGATCACAATAAACTGTGGAAAATTCTGAAAGAGATGGGAATACCAAACCACCTGACCTGCCTCTTGAGAAATCTGTATGCAGGTCAGGAAGCAACAGTTAGAACTGGGCATGGAACAACAGACTGGTTCCAAATAGGAAAAGGAGTACTTCAAAGATGTATATTGTCACCCTGCTTATTTAACTTATATGCAGAATACATCATGAGAAACACTGAGCTGAAAGAAGCACAAGCTGTAATCAAGATTGCCAGGAGAAATATCAATAACCTCAGATATGCAAATGACACCACCCTTATGGCAGAAAGTGAAGAAGAACTAAAGAGCCTCTTGATGAAAGTGAAAGAGGGGAGTGAAAAAGTTGGCTTAAAACTCAACATTCAGAAAACTAAGATCATGGCATCCAGTCCCATCACTTCATGACAAATAGATGGGGAAACAGTGGAAACAGTGGTTGACTTTTATTTTTTTGGCTCCAAAATCACTGCAGATGGTGATTGCAGCCATGAAAATAAAAGATGCTTACTCCTTGGAAGGAAAGTTATGACCAACCTAGACAGCATATTAAAAAGCAGAGACATTACTTTGCCAACAAAGGTCCATCTAGTCAAGGCTATGGTTTTTCCAGTAGTCATGTATGGATGTGAGAGTTGGACTGTAAAGAAAGCTGAGCACCACAGAAATGATGCTTTTGAACTGTGGTGTTGGAGAAGACTCTTGAGAGTCCCCTGGACTGCAAGGAGATCAAGCCAGTCAATCCTAAAGGAGATCAGTCCTGGGTGTTCATTGGAAGGACTGATGTTGAAGCTGAAACTCCAATACTTTGGCCACCACATGGGAAGAGTTGACTCATTGGAAAAGACCCTAATGCTGGGAAGGATTGGGGGCAGGAGGAGAAGGGGATGACAGAGGATGAGATGGTTGGATGGCATCACCGACTGAATGGACATGAGTTTGGGTGAGCTCCAGGAATTGGTGATGAACAGGGAGGCCTGTTGTGCTGCAGTTCATGGGGTCACAAAGAATTGGACACAACTGAGCTGGGAGACTGAACTGAACTGAAGACATTAAATGTGTTGTAATGTATTGTGGTCTCAACAGAAAAGTAATTCAACTTCTGTATAGCAACTGGCTCAACAAGACTCAGCAATGGATGCTAAAAGCTTTGAATAAAGTGTTTTGAATAATAGGATAGTCACATGGTGCCAAAGCATCACTCTACAGGTCATTTGTTAATACAAAAGTGAAAGTGAAAGTGAAAGTCGCTCAGTTGTGTCCATTTCTTTACGACCCCATGGACTGTATAGTCCATGGAATTCTCCAGGCCAAAATACTGGAGTGGGTAGCCTATCCCTTCTCCAGTGTATCTTCCCAACCCAGGAATCAAACCAGGGTCTCCTGCATTACAGGCAGATTCTTTACCAACTAAGCTATCATGTACCTTTATAATGGAAATAGAATAGCATTTGTTATTATAATCAAGAGCTCAAACTTAGCATCTCTAATCAGGAGATGTTCTTAGAGCATGTGTTTCCTGATGTGATGCTCTATGGAGTTCAAAATAGCCATGTAAAATGCTATTGCCAAAGATTTTATCTGAGTTTAATAACACCTATATACCTAACTTCCTTATATTTATAGAAAATGCAAAAAAAAAAGTATAAGTTATGAATAAACAGTCACACCCAGAATGTGAGATATACTACAGGAAAAATAGCCTACAATCTTCAAAAAGTACCTGTAATAGGAAAAAATAGAGGGTCTGTGCTGAATTAAAAGGTAATATAGAGACTTTCCTGGTGGTCCAGTGGTTAAGAAGCTGCCTTCTAATGCAAGGGACATGGGTTCAATCCATGGTTGGGGAGCTAAGATCCTATATGCCATGGGGCAACTAAGCCCACACGCCACAACTAAGACCCAATGCAGCCATTAGTTAATTAACTTTTTTAAAAGGTAATACAGCAATGTGCATGTGTGTGTGCTAAGTCGCTTCAGTTGTGTCCAACTCTTTGTGACTCTATGGACTGTAGCCCTCCAGTCTCCTCTGTCCATGGAATTCTCCAGATAAGAATACTAGAGTGGGTTTTCATGCCCAGATATCACAGTCAAATGTAATGTGTGAACCTTGATTGAAACCTGAATAATAAAAATGAGAGAAGAGGGAAAGAAGGAAAAAAAGAAAGCAAAGAAAGGAAAGATAGCTGCAAATATTTAGGGATATATTAACTATTAAAATGAAAATATGTACACAATGCCCACTAGCATCATTTTTTTTTTTTCCTTTTTTACAAATATAATAAAACAGGGGGAGTTGTCAGGATACATTTAACAGGAGGCTTCCTGTGTGCTGTTTTCAGTCTTGCATGTATTCTATGTTCCTTAACAGCACCTGAATACAGGTGCCAGAGAGCTGGCAAGCCGGCTTTCAGGGATAATAGAAATTCATGTATCTCATTCGTATGGAAATTCCATATGGTGAACAGCAGCCATTTACAAGTCTCCTCCTTTCTGATATGTAAAGTTACTTTTACTATCCCCTTTCTAGAGAATAATTCTAGCCTCTGGCTTTCTAGATGACTTGTTAGATCTTTGCTCCCTATATCTGCTAAAAGGGGCTATCTGGTAAGAGAGTATATATATGCCCACAATATGTTGAATAAATGCCTTTGTTCCACCAGAGCACTGGTCCCCGTGTCTTTCCTCATTCTCTCTCTCTCTCTCTCTCTCTCTCTCTCTCTCTCTCTCTCTCTCGCTCGCTCTCGCTCTCGCTCTTGCTCTCGCTCTCTCCCTCTCTCCCTTTTAGGCTGCTTCCACAGAGCACAGGTGTCCACCGTGTCTCCTTATTTGCCCGGGCTTTTAAGACCTCTTCGAGAGGGCACCCTGAGCCTACGTAGACGGTGCTAGCTCTTTGTCCTAGAGTTATATTGGCATACTGTGTAAACCAGGGAATATCAGCCTCTTTTCTTCCTTCTTTTCTTATCGGTCGACTCTGTACCTCCAAGTTCCAGTCCATTAAAGGACTACAACAAATGATGAATAAACATATTCGCTGTATACTGTGGAAAAGATCATTGATTTGCAGTCATGGATTCTTGTTCTCATTCCCTACTATGTTTATGATTATTTAAGAAAATGGTGCTTATTCTGTCTGTGAGCCTCCTTAACTGGATTGGGATAGATGATCTCTACTGAATCTGAAACCTGTACATTCCTTGAGATTTCCTTCGGGGGAAAAAAAACTTTGGAAAGCTTTTGACTCACAATTTTGGCAGACTTCAAATGACAAATTTCCTGAGTTTTACAAGTGTTCTATTGTGTAACAAAATACCACAAACGGGGTGGCTTAAGTCAACACAAGTGAATTACCTCATCTGTTCTCTAGGTCTTAAGTCTGGACATGGGTGGCTGGATTCTCTGCTCAGCATCTCATAGCTGAAATCAAGATGTTGGTTGGTGTTGGCTCAGGATTCTCTTCCAAGTTCACTGATTGTTGTCAGACTTACCTTCCTTACAATCCTAGGACTGAAGTCCCCATTTAGACTTCTAGTTGCCGGTTGAGGTCAATGTTCAGCTCCTTGATGCTACCCACAGCTCTTTACCATGTGACCATCATAGACAATTCACACCATGAGTGTTTGCTTCTTTCCAGGACACTTGGAGGCAATCATTGACTACTTCTTCTGATACCTGCCTGGAGAAAACTCCACTGTGAAAGGACTTATGTGATTAACTCAGGGGCACTGAAATAATCTCTCTGTCACAGGTCAACTGATTTTGGACCTTAATTAGATCTGCAAAATCTATTTTGACCTGTAATATAGCCTAATCATGGGAGTGAAACTCATCCTAATCTAAAATCAGGGCATGTTCAGCAGGAAGCAATAAATCCTGAGATCCATTTTAGAATTCTGCTACTACTAACACATAGCTATCTCAAATCCATTATACGAGAAAATATAATGCATTCAATTGTCATAAGTATGTAGAAAGTATTTTGAAATATGCATAATTTTCTGTGGAAATCATTGAAAATATTATCAAATGTATTTCTTATTTTGAAATGGTAAAAGAATTCAGTTTCTGTAAAATTTAAGTCCTAGGAGTATCAGAAGAAAAATTACATTTAAAATTATGACAAATATGGACTAATGCGTCAGAACACTAAAGTGATTTATTTGGAAACTATGCAAAAATATATGCTATCACATGTTAAGAGCAGTCAGAAAGTCTGACCAGGTACAAAGAGTTTAGATCAAAGGAAAAATAAACACATTTTTAAAGATTTTAGGTACTGTTTGAAAAAATTCATAAATATAAAAGATCAATCTAAGAAAATACGTTCCATGTCATTAATAGATAATTTAAAGGACTACAGGGATGCTTATGATTTAAAGACACACCTTCAAAACATTTGTGAATATTTTAAATGCTAAGGGCAAACATCATTTAGTCAACCCAATAAGAAGTGCTAGGAGATGGGGATGAAAAAGAAGTATTGACGAAATTCAGATGCACATGATACATGTCATATACGAAATATATTTGAATATATAAGAGAATATATTCATTTAACAAAAAGTGGAAAGTTATTGTGCCAAGAGCTAGAGATACTTTAAAAAATAGATGATTTATAAGAGTGAAGACAAAAATGTCAAGGTGGAATGTTATGAATGATAAAGTTTGGTATGCTATCATAGCATATAACACTGAAACTTATTTGAATAAATGACCACTGCAGTTGGAATCAGGAACATTATGTTGAAAATAACCTAGTTCCTCCTTTGGTAACTTTTTAATTCTACATTAGGTTCAGTGGTGAGGGGACATGACCATATAGAATTAATGAATTGTGGTTTTGAATTTAAAAACTGAACTTTTATGGGAGATGTCTCTGTGTCCCATTTTCAGCATTAGGCAACAAGTATTAATAACTCTTTTTAACACAGAGATCCCATATTACTCTTTAAATTAAACATATTTTAAATTTTTCATATTAGACTTTGTAAAGAAAAGAGGAGGATTAAAGCAGAACTTTCCTGGTACCAGAACTTCCCTGGTAGCTCAGCTGGTAAAGAATCCACCTGCCATGCAGGAGACCCTGGTTCAATTCCTGGGTGTGGAAGATCCACTGGAGAAGGGATAGGCTACCCACTCCAGTATTCTTGGGCTTCCCTGGTGGCTCAGCTGTTAAGAATCTGCCTGCAATGTGGGAGACATGGGTTCGATCCCTGGGTTGGGAAGATCCCCTGGAGAAAGGAACAGCTGTCCACTCAAGTGTTCTGCCCTGAAGAATTCCATAGACTATATAGTCCATGGGGCCCACACGACTGAGCAACTTTCACTTTCACTTTCAAAGCAGAACGTGAACCTCTTTCAACTAGTTCAGCAATTTCAAAAAAAATCATAGATGCTCAGGGGTAAGGCATAATCTAAAGACGGAACATTCCCATCACTGACACATAGAGAATCCAACTATCCTCCAACATCTGGTGAGACATCATCAATCAAGGTACACTCTGAGATCCTGAGTAAGCTTCTTTGAAAAAATGTATTTGAATGTTTCTAGATTGCTGAAAGTTTTCATGATAAATGGGTATTTGATTTTGTCAAATGCTTTTTCTGTATCTATTGATATTAATAATTATTATGTGATTTTTATTTTTTTAGCCTGTTGATGTAATGGATAACTGTATGGCTGTTAGTGTAGCTGACATCATTTTGGGCCCCTCTAGTTTCGCCTGTCCTCCTGCTGACCTTAAGCAGGATTGTACTGTGTCTTATTTTCAAGCCCCTGCCCCCTCCTACAGAGAAGGCAATGGCAACCCACTCCTGTACTCTTGCCTGGAAAATCCCATGGATGGAGGAGTCTGGTAGGCTGCAGTCCATGGGGTCACGAAGAGTTGGGCATGACTGAGGGACTTCACTTTCCCTTTCCACTTTCATGCATTGGAGAAGGAAATGGTAACCCCCTCCAGTGTTCTTGCCTGGAGAATCCCAGGGACGGGGGAGACTGATAGGCTGCCTGCCATCTATGAGGTCGCATAGAGTTGGACACGACAGAAGCGACTTAGCAGCAGCAGCATATACAGTCCAAATTGATCTCTCTATGTAATATATGATTAATTTCACTTCTATCTCTGTTGTCTCTTCTTCTGCTAAGCAAACAATTGATTATTTTTTAATTACTCTTACTTTACTTCTAAATTATTCTTCTTTTCCAGGTTAAATCTTCCTAGTTTCACTAGCAATCAGACATATTTATTGCTGATAAATATCATCATGTTTACTTTAGATGCTTCAGCATGCAAAAGTCATTTTGGAACCTGATTATAATTGGACATTTCCCCCTTCTTTAAGTTACTGAGAATGTTCTTATAATGTCATACAATAAATCGAAAAAAATAAGGTAAGAACAGGTTGAATCCTGGTGCACATCTTTGGATACCTGCTTTGCAACAGAAATAAATTCAATTGCTAGCTTGATTTGGGGTAGTGGAATTATTCGACCTTTACCAAAATGAAATGAATACTGGGTTTAATAAATGTCTCCTTGGAGTCTAGCTGTAATAGGTCTATTCAGTTAGTTCAGTTCAGTCGATCAGTCGTGTCTGACTCTTTACAACCCCATGAATCGCAGCACGCCAGGCCTGTCCATTACCAACTCCCAGAGGTTACCCAAATTCATTTCCATTGAGTCAGTGATGCCATCCAGCCATCTCATCCTCTGTCATCCCCTTATCCTCCTGCCCCCAATCCTTTCCAGCATCAGGGCCTTTTCAACTGAGTCAGCTCTTTGCATGAGGTGGCCAAAATATTGGAGTTTCAGCTTCAACATCAGTCCCTCCAATGAACACCCAGGACTGATCTCCTTTAGGATGCACTGGTTGGACCTCCTTGCAGTCCAAGGGACTCTCAAGAGTCTTCTCCAACACCACAGTTCAAAAGCATCAATTCTTCGGTGCTCAGCTTTCTTCACAGTCCAACTCTCATATCCATACATGACTACTGGGAAAACCTTAACCTTGACTAGACAGACCTTTGTTGGCAAAGTAATGTCTCTGCTTTATAATATGCGATCTAGGTTGGTCATAACTTTCCTTCCAAGGAGTAAACATCTTTTAATATCATGGCTGCAATCACCATCTGCAATGATTTTGGAGCCCCCCCAAAATAAAATCTAACACTGTTTCCCCATCTATTTGCCATGAAGTGATGGAACCTGATGCCATGATATTAGTTTTCTGAATGCTGAGTTTTTAAGCCAACTCTTTCACTCTCTTCTCTCACTTTCATCAAGAGACTCTTTAGTTCTTCTTCACTTTCTGCCATAAGGGTGGTGTCATCTGCATATCTGAGGTTATTGATATTTCTCCTGGCAATCTTGATTCCAGCTTGTGCTTCCTTCAGCTCAGCGTTTCTCATGATGTACTCTGCATATAAGTTAAAAGCAGGGTGACAATATACATCCTTGACGT
This sequence comes from Okapia johnstoni, assembly GCA_024291935.2. NCBI lineage: Eukaryota > Metazoa > Chordata > Mammalia > Artiodactyla > Giraffidae > Okapia > Okapia johnstoni. Next base: position 28,399,475 of record CM044309.1, read on the forward strand.
GCTCCTTTTCCTATTTGGAACCAGTCTGTTGTTCCATGCCCAGTTCTAACTGTTGCTTCCTGACCTGCATTCAGGTTTCTCCAGAGGCAGGTCAGGTGGTCTGCTATGCCCATCTCTTTCAGAATTTTCCACAGTTTATTGTGACCCACACAGTCAAAGGCTTTGGCATAATCAACAAAGCAGAAATGGATATTTTTCTAGAACTCTCTTGCTTTTCGATGATCCAGCAGTTGTTGGCAATTTGATCCCTGGTTCCTCTGCCTTTTCTAAACCAGCTTGAACATCTGGAAGTTCACAGTTCACATATTGCTGAAGCTTGGCTTAGAGAATTTTGAGCATTACTTTACTAGTGTGCGAGATGAGTGCAATTGTGCAGTAATTTTAGCATTCTTTGGCATTGCCTTTCTTTGGGATTGGAACGAAAACTGACCTTTTCTAGTCCTGTGGCCACTGCTGAGTTTTCCAAATTTGCTGGCATATTGAGTGCAGTATTTTCACAGCGTCATCTTTCAGGATTTGAAATAGCTCAACTGGAATTCCATCAACTCCACTAGCTTCGTTCATAGTGATGCTTTCTAAGGCCCACTTGACTTCACATTCCAGGCTGTCTGGCTCTAGGTGAGTGATCACACCATCGTGATTATCTGAGTTGTGAAGATCTTTTTTGTACATTTCTGTGTATTCTTGCCACCTCTTCTTAATATCTTCTGCTTATGTTAGGTCCATAACATTTCTGTCCTTTACTGAGCCCATCTTTGCATGAAATGTTCCCTTGGTATCTCTAATTTTCTTGAAGAGATCTCTAGTCTTTCCCATTCTGTTGTTTTCCTCTATTTCTTTGCATTGATCACTGAGGAAAGCTTTCTTATCTCTCCTTGCTATTCTTTGGAACTCTTCATTCAAATGGAAATATTGTAAGGCCTCCTCAGACAGCCATTTTGCTTTTTTGCATTTTTTTTCCATGAGGATGGTCTTGATCCCTGTCTCCTATACAATGTCACAAACCTCTATCCATAGTTTATCAGGCACTCTGTCTATCAGATCTGGTCCCTTAAATCTATTTGTCACTTCCACTGTATAATCATAAGGTTATACCATTTAGGTCATACCTGAATGGTCTAATGGTTTTCCCTACTTTCTTCAATTGAAGTCTGAATTTGGCAATAAGGAGTTCATGATCTGAGCCACAGTCAGCTCCCTGTCTTGTTTTTGCTAACTGTATAGAGCTTCTCCATCTTTGGCTGCAAAGAATATAATCAATTTGATTTCGTGATGTCCATGTGTAGAGTCTTCTCTTGTGTTGTTGGAAGAGGGTGTTTGCTATGACCAGTGCTTTCTCTTGGCAAAACTCTATTAGGCCTATTACAATTCACTAATCTACTTGAATTAACATTTTTCCATAAAGAAAATGAAGGTATTTCAATATCCTTTTTCATTACTGTAGCATCCTAATGCCCTTTGATTCTGAGATCATCATTCTAAAATCCCCTATAAACAGCTATCTATCCACTTTGAGCCTAAACACTGATTCAGTCATTTATGTCACAGAAACACAACTTTGGATGTGCATTGTGGAGGTAAAGTACCAAAATACTGGAAAATAAAAGAGCCCCTGAAGTTATGGCTAGTTAATTGACGGATATGCAGATGAATTTTATCCTTTACAAAATTCATCCAGAAATGTGTCTCTTTAGAAAGCAACCCTGTGCAAGGCTCAGGTTTTCTGATGCATAAAGATGTGCTCTAAAAATGCCAGGGAGGTAGAACACTCATTGTGGTTGTCAATGGAATGTCCTGTTAGTAACCCCTGTGGAAATCACAAAGCTACCACGCACATTGAGTCATGAAGGTCACCCTGCATAAATCTGTCTACATTCATGAGTTGCTACTTCTAACTGCCACCAAGCCAAGCTCAGTGTACACCCTGCACTGCTGAAATCCAGCCCTCACTGGCTGAAATCCCAGCTACTACATTCACAGTTCTTCTTACTTATCTTTAAGGCAGAACAGTATCTATTCAGAAACATGGCTTTGAGCACTTGCATATCAGAAATGGCATTTTGTTAATGCTCCTATGATTTGAGAGAGGCATCTATTATTAGGGTGTAAATAATTCAAAGGAAAAACACTGATTATAGCTCCTGTAGAGATATGACATAGCACATTCTTGGTCTTTTGCAACAATGACAAATGAAATAGCTAAGCAAAGAATTATAGTTCTAGGTGCTGATGACTAAAGATGATAATTTTTATATAAAATAATAATAGTTATAGGGTGGCATATATTTCACAACTTAAAATTTCCTTGAAGCATTATTTATTTTATTTTAAAGCATTATTATGAGGAAGATACTAATTTTCCCATTTTGCAGATATTAAATACTTTCAGAATGGCTAAGATACTTGTTCAAAGTCACACTGTCAGGACTTGCATTTAAGATCAGATCCAAATGCACTGACCTTTCAATTTTGGATCTCTGATTTTCAAGATTATGGATATGTAATTTTTAATTGATCACACAATTATTTAAAAACTACACAATCATTTCTCTGCCATTGAATTATGTCCTTTACTTAGATATATTAGATTTTTTTAAACTCTGCAGTTATTAAGTATATATAACTCATCTGTGAATATCATTTCCTGTGTATTAATCTGTGGAATTTCCAGGTTGCTAAGCGGTAAAAAAAACTGCCAAATGCAGGAGGTGCAGTTTCAATCCCTGGGTTGGGAAGATCCTCTGGAGGAGGAAATGGCAACCCACTTCAGTATTCTTGTCAGGAAAATCCCATGGATGGAGGAGTCTGGTGGTCTACAGTCCATGGGGTTGCAAAGAGTTGGACATGACTGAGCAACTGAGCACAACAACAGCAATATATATTACTCTACGCTTTAGCCATATTGTATTATCTGAGGTGAATTCTGTTATTTAAAACTTGGCTGTAATATAGTGTTTAAGTTTTGATTATTCAAACACATGTCATTTGATAAATTAATGGTATATATGTAGTTTAGATTGAATTTTAAATACTCCAGCCTGGAAAACCAAATTCAAAGCATCAAGAAAAACATAGATAAGAAAAAAAATCCAGAATGTTAAAGGAAATAAAGCAAGAATGTAAAAGTTAGAGAGGTGAGGACAAAACAAAGTTCAATGTATAAATAATGAATACCTCTGAACAAGCGAGTAAAACAAATTAAACAGAATGTTCAAAGACTTGAAAATAAAACCATTGACTGAAAAAGGACCTGAATCTACAGATCAGAAGGACTTAATATATAATGGTTAAGAAGTAGGATTTTGAGTTAGAGAGAGTTGTGTTGAATCCTGTCTCATCTTTTTTTCTGATATAACATTAAGTAAGTCATTAAAATCATCAAAGCTTCACTTTTCTTGTATGTAAACATCAGATTGTACTGAGGATTGAATGAGATTATGTTCATAAATGGCTTAGTCAAGTTTTTGCAAACTAAAAGTGTTTAATACATGTTTATGCTCATCATAATGATGGGAGTAGTGATATTTAAATTATTACAGGCTTGTAGAAGGTATTAAGTTAAAATACTCAATATCTATTTTCTATTGAAATTTTTAATAAAGAATTTTGCCAACTTGTTGGCAGAAAAAAGCAAAAACCAAACACCACATAACTGCAATTCCATTGAAAGGGAATTTTAGGTCTGAGAAATATTTAAAATATATTTTTTTCAGAATCTAGAAAAGATCACTTCTTATAAAATTTGACAAGACATTTTAAATTAATGTGAAAAGTTTATTCAATAAATGGTAAAAACTATTTGGGGAAACAACATGAGAAACATAAGATCATATGATAGAAACATACATAAAATTCCAAATAGTTGTAAACCACAAAACTGCTTGAAAAGGATAAAGAATCATTTACGAAATCTGGGTGTGAAACAAAAGGCAAAACAGAACAAAAAGACTACCTTGACTATGTATTACAACTTTTGTGGCAAAAGATAAACATGAGCAAAGTTAAAAGATAACAAATGGGACAAATATTGAACATATCAGAGGAAATCTATCATTACTATATAAAGATCCTTCATGTATTAGTGGCTCAGTCCTGTCGGACTCTGCAACTCCTTGGACTGTAGCCTGCCAGACTTCTCTGTCCATGCAATTCCCCAGGCAAGAACACTGGTGTGGGTAGCCATTCCCTTCTTCAGGGGATCTTCCAGACCCAGGGATAGAACCTGGGTCTCCTGCATTGCATGCATTCTTTACCATCTGAGCCACCATTGAAGCCTTTATAAGTCATTAGAATAAAAAAAGACAAAAAAAAAAAAGTTGGCAATTAACAAGTGAGATAATACAAATGGTAAACTTATTAGTCAACCTAAATAATAATTTAAAAATATGTAAAGTTAGATAAGACTGTTTAGCAACCAGTCAGATTAGCAAATTTTTTAAAAAATTATTTTTAATGCCAAATGATGTTGTGGAAAAAAAAACAGGAAGTTTAGATTTTAGAATTTCTAATGGACTAATTTTTAGAGCAGTTTTAGGTTCACAGCATAATAGAACACAAAGTATTTGGTTTCCATATATTCTCTGTCCTCAACTTACATTGTCTTCGCCACTGTGACCACCCTGCACCAGAATTTTACTGTTGTAGTAATTGATGACCTCTACTGAGGTCACCTAAATTCATAATTTACGTTAGGGTTTCACTTTCGATGTTATATATTCTATGGGTTTTAACAAATGTGCAGTGGCATGTGTCCATCATTATAGCATTATACATAATATTTTCTCTGTCCTAAAATTCCTTCATATTCTGCCTATTCAATCCACCTTTCCCCAACTGCTGACAAATCATTTTATTGTCTCTATCATTTTGCCTTTTTCAGAATGTCATATAGTTAAAATCATACAGCATGTAACCTTTTCGGTTAGATTTCTTTCACTTAGTAATATTGAGTTTCCTCTGTGTCTTTTTTTGGCTTGATAGCTCATTTCTTTTTAGTGCTGAATAATATTCCATTGTCGGTATATATAAGAGCTTATTTAACCATTCACCTACTGAAGGATATTTTGGTTATTTCTAAGCTTTGGCAATTACAAGTAAAACTGCTATAAACACAAAATTTTCCTCTTTCTGCCTCTCTTCCTCTGTCAAGGTCTCTCCATATATGTATATGAGAGAGCATTTTCTGTCTATACATATATATATATATATATATATATATATATATGAGTGCATATATATATATATGAGAGCATTTCTCAATCAGCTTTTCTGATTCTGTATACAAGATCCAGTCAAAGATTACAAAATTGAATTTACTTGTCATACCTCTTTAAACTCTAGTAGTACTTAGCACCCATCTTTTTATTTATTTATTTATTTTGCAATAGTGACTTTTAAAAAATCTACGCTGGCAATTTTGCTAAATGTTCCTTAACTTGTATTGCTCAGTTGCTCCTTCATCATTGCTCACAACATTGTTACATATATTACACTGTGCCTTCTCAGTGCTTTTCATTAGAACTGAGCTTGATATCAGTTTGACACAATATTGGTGGTTATTGTATGTAATCACATACATATACATTGATAAGTCTGTAGTATTCTTCATTATAAAGATACACTTATTCCCTTACAATTTATAAAATCTGTAGAGTAATACTTTGAAACTGTAGAAATAACTTGTTACTCAATAATCTTTCACTCAATTTTAGTGTCCATTAATTAGCCTTATCTGAATCAATTATTTCAATGAGAGCTGCAGTGATTTCTTATTTCTGTCATTACTTCTTAGTTTATTAAATGTGTATTTTGTATTTTTTTTTAAGAAGCTCTCTTTTCTGCCTGCCCTAACACTATTTTTAGTACTATCATTAAATTATAGATTATTTTATATTCACTGTGCTATATACATGTTTTGCTATTCTTTTTGATGCTCAAACTGTCAGTAATTTCACCAGTGAGAACCATTTAATCTGGTTCTTATGTCTTTTTGTCTCCACCAGTATTTGACCACTTGTCTATTTCCATTCTTACACACCCAAAATTCTTACTTTATACTTCTCTTGTCTAAGATCCCAAATAAGCATTTCTTTAAATACTGTGGTTTCAGTACTTTTACTGAGAAATGATCTGCTAGGTATGCTTATTGCTGCTAGGGAATACATTTTTATTATAGGAATTATAATAATAAATTAAAATAAATTAAATTCATTATGACTCTGTTAAGGGAAAAATCTCTGAGCTGTTTTGTTCTGTTTTGTTTTGCTGTTTGGTTGAGAGAGGGATAATCAGGAGAAAAAAGTAGATCATGAACATTTTCCCAAAGGAGTAAGAAAATAAAATTCCACTTAATTTTTAAGTTGTTAACCTGAGAAATACAGATGTACATGTATTATGTAGAAATGTGACAATAAGTGTTTAAGATCTACCTCAGTCTGTACGACTTCTCAATTCCCAATAAAATTAAAACATGAAATAATAAAGAAATTTTCTTGAAGGAAAAAACTAAGTTAATGAGCAATGGAAAACTAAATATAACCCTATGTAAATACATGTTAAGTAGATCCTCTAAAAGATGAGAATTACAGATTTAACTCAGATAATAAAATTCAGCTTTATTCTGCTTTAAGGGAATTTCCTAAAACAGTGTGACTCTTAAAAAAGTAAGTTCATAGTGAAAGATACAATTTACAAATAAAAGTTACAAAAACTCTTTTTTCTAAATTAATTTTTATTTTATTTATTTATTTGTTAGTATTTATTTTATGCCCGTGCTGGGTCTTTGTTGCCAAGCTCAGGCTGTCTCTAATTGTGGCGAGTGACGTTACTCTCTAGTTGTGACGTGCAGACTTCTCACTGTGGTGGCTTCCATTGTTGCAGAGCACAGGCTCTAGGTGCACAGACTTCAGTAGTTGTGACACGTGGGCTCAGTAGTCGCGGCTTCCAGGCTCTAGCGCACAGGCTCAATAGTTTTGACACATGGGTTTAGCTGCTCCATGGCATGCATGCGGGATCTTCCAGGAGCAGGGAGAGAGCCTGTGTCTCTGGCATTGGCAGACAGATTTTTCTACAATGAGCCACCAGGAAAGTTCTTTAAAAGAGAAAATGAGTATAAATTATGCACAAGAACAAGTAAATCCATTAAAATTTTTCATGTTTTATAAATGAATATTGTTGTTCAATTGCTAAGCAGTGTCTGACTCTGCAACCTGATGGACTGCAGCATGCCAGTCTTCCCTGTCCTTCACTATCTCCCAGAGTTTGTTCAAATACATATTTGTTGAATCAGTTATGCTTTTCAAACATCTCATCCTCTGTCGCCCCCTTCTTCTCCTGCCCTCAATCATTCCCACCAGCAGGGTCTTTTCCAATGAGTCAACTCTTTACATCCAGTGGCCAAAGCAATGGAGCTTCAGCTTCAGCCTTCCAATGAATAATCAGGGTTGATTTCCTTTAGGACTGACTGGTTTGATCTCTTTACTGTCCAAGGAACTCTTAAGAGGGTTCTCAAGCACCGCAATTTGAAAGCATCAATTCTTCGGTGCTCAGCTTTCTTTATAGTCCAACTCTCACATCCATACATAAATACTGGAAAAATCATAGCTTTGACTATATGGATCTTTGTTGGCAAAGTGATGTCTCTGATTTTTAATATGCTGTCTAGGTTTATCATAGATTTCCTTCCAAGGAGCAAGTGTCTTTCCATGGCTGCAGTCATTGTCCGCAGTTATTTTGGAGTCCTAGGAAAAATATTTGTCACTGTTTACACTTTTTCCCCGTCTACTTGCCATGAAGTGATTGGACTGAATGCCATGATCTTCATTTTTTGAATGTTGAGTTTTAAGCCAGCTTTTTCACTCTCCTCTTTCACCTTCATCAAGAGGCTCTTTAGTTCCTATTCACTTTCTGCCATAAGGGTGGGGTTATTCTCATATCTGAGATAGTTGATATTTCTTCTGGCAGTCTTGATTCCAGTTTGTGTTTCATCCAGCCTGGCATGTCACCTGATGTACTCTGCATATAAGTTAAATAAGCAGGGTGATAATATACAGCCTTGACATACTCCTTTCCCAATTTGGAACCAGTCAATTGTTCCATTTCTGGTTCTAGCTGTTGCTTCTTGACCTGCATGCATGGTCCTCAGGAGGCACGTGAGGTGGCCTGGTATTTCCATCTCTTTAAGAATTTTTCACAGTTTGTTGTGACCCACACAGTCAAAGGCTTTGGCATAGTCAATAAAGCATAAATAGATGCTTTTCTGGAATTTCCTTGCATTCTCTGTGATCCAATGGATGTTGACAATTTGATCTGTGGTTCCTCTGCCTTTTCTAAATCCAGCTTGTACATCTGGAAGTTCTCAATTCATATATTGCTGAAGCCTAGCTTGAAGGCTTTTGAGCATTAGCTTGCTAGAATGTGAAATGGATGCAATTGTATAGAAGTTTGAACATTCTTTAGCATTGCCCTTCTTTGAGATTGGAATGAAAACTGAATTCCTCAGTCAGAAAGATCATGTGGAGAAGGGAATGGTTACATACTCCAGTATTCTTGATTGGAGGATCCCATGGACAGAGGAGCCTAGTGGCTACAGCCCAGGGTGTCACAAACAGCTAGACACAACTGAGCAACTAACAGTTAATCAATGATATAACACTAAATAATGCTGTATCTTTCAGGATTATACAAATAACATGAAAATTAATTTAAAAACATTATCACCTGGAAATGTAAAGAAAATAAGAATCAGGGGAAATATATGTGCTATTTATAGTAAGACAAATCAAAAGTCCAACTACTAACCTATTTTACACACTACATTAAATAAACTTGTATCAAAGCAAAAATCAAAAGTTATTGAAAGCATATTTAAATATACTCCTTAAAAAAACACACATATACAAAATGAAATTACTTATAAAGAACGTGAGGTAATTAATAAAGGTCTAAATATATGTTAACAAACTAACTGGCAAATGATCAGCAGAAACAATAATATATCCAAGAGCAGGCATTTGGAATTACAAATTAAATAGACAAACCACAAGCTATCCTCAGTTCAGTTCAGTTCAGTCACTCAGTTATGTCCAACTCTTTGCGACCCCAGCACTCTTTGGACTGCAGCACGCCAGATTTCCCTGTCCATCACCAACTCCTGGAGCTTACTCAAACTCATGTGTATCACATCGGTGATGCCATCCAACCATTTCATCCTCCATCGTCCCCTTTTCCTCCTGCCTTCAATCTTTCCCAGCATCAGGGTCTTTTCAAATGAGTCAGTTCTTCGCATCAGGTGGCCAAAGTATTGGAGTTTCAGCTTCACTGTCAGTCTTCCAATGAATATTCAGGACTGATCTCCTTTAAGATGGACTGGTTGGATCTCCTTGCAGTCCAAGGGACTCTCAAGAGTCTTCTCCAACACCACAGGTCAAAATCATCAATTCTTCGGCACACAGCTTTCTTTATAGTCCAACTCGCACATCCATACATGAGTCCTCGAAAAACCATAGCTTTGACTAGATGGACCTTTGTTGACAAAGTAATGTCTCTGCTTTTTAATATGCTGTCTAGGTTGGTGATAACTTTTCTTCCAAGGAGCAAATTATTCTATTTAGGACCAAAAAAGTGAAAAAATATCAAAGGTAAAATGGTCATAATCTGTAATTAAAATAAAACGAAAATAATTATGGGCATGCATTCTATATCTTTATGCTAATAAATTTGAAAATCTGGTTGAGATAAAATACTTCCTATGGAAAAAACTTAACCAAATTTGTTATGAGGTAGAAAATCCAATTCATTCAATAAGCAGCTTAACAACAAATAAAGGAAATTATATAAATATTCAGTAAAATCCAATTTGATTAAATATATTAAAAATGACTAAATGCAAATTTATGTAGCTAATTTTTTTTAAATATGGTTAAAAAGCCATATGTATGATAAATTAATATATATATTTACTTCCTAAATTGATATCATACACATGAATGAATCTTAAGATTTAAGAATATGAATGTTGGTAATATCTTCTCCAGGTGATGAGATTTCGATCATTTTCATTTACATATGTCCGTATTACCTTTTGTGTGTGTGTGTGTGTGTGTGTGTGTGTGTGTATATACATGTGTATTTGTGTGTGTTAACTGTTACCTTTTTAATAGAGAGTTGTGTAGATGTTCTTTTATTTACTAAAATCCAAAAAATTTCTTACTAATTTACATATTTTTTATGCTTGGCGGGAAAAAAATATAGAACTTATATAAATGCACACGGTTTTATGAGAATGGTTCAAATTTTAGAAATAATGAAAACTGTTAATGAAAAAACAGTTATTAAAATGTGAAACAAATTACAAGTTTTAATTTTTCCTCTGAAACTATTAGACAATATTGTATGTTTAATTCAGACAGAAAATATTTACATAAGCTTTCTCTCATGAGTTCACTATTAAATTTTATTCTACCTAGCAAATAATATTTGTTAGTTCTGAGATTGTAAAGGAAGGATACCATTAAATGTTCCTACCAGCATGTTGAAAATATGAGAGTACTGTGTTCATAAAAATAACAACAAAAATTGTTTTAACTCAAAGTATACATATACAATCTATGATACTACTAATAGATAATGTTCAAATTACAATTTAAAAAGACATCTTACTTAAATCCTATGATATGAATTAAAATCTAATTTTACCTATTGATTTTTCAGTAAGGGAAGAAGTAAAATGTGTTATATAGCCAAGGACTGAGCAAAGAGGAATGTTAATACTGAGACTGACAACGGGCGTACAGAACAGGAGCGAAGGTCCTAGACAATTTCCTGTGCATTTTTGTGTTATTCCCAGGAAATATAAAGCTATATGCTTCTTCCTTCCATTCTTTCAATCTGTGACACCTTTGGTTTGAAACTGATATAAATTACAATTCTGTCTTTAAGTTTCTTATTTATTGAACCAAAGTGAAAGTGAAAGTCACTCAGTTGTGTCCAGCTCTTTGCAATCCCATGGACTGTAGCTCACCAGGCTCCTCTGTCCATAGAGTTCTCCAGGCCATAATACTGGCGTGGGTAGCCATTCCCTTCTCCAGGGAATCTTCCCAACGCAGCGATGAAAGCTAATTCTCCCACATTGCAGGCGGATTCTTTACTGTCTGAGTCAGAATCAAGTTTATACTTTATTACTTTATGATGAAAGTATCCACTATTAGAATACTAAAGGTAGTGAAATAGTTATTCTAAAAGAGAAGTCTTTTAAATTGTATCATTTAAAATCATGCCTTTATAATAAATATAATTTGCTATAGTGAGCCAAAAATTGTGACAGTGTGATATGCTAGAATACAAAGATGCATTGGTACCATGGTGTTCTAATCTGTAAGATGTCAACTGAGTAGAATGGATAGTAAAGAAGGATCTTACTGATGTCAGCATGGTATCTATGATAAAATCGAGGAGTATCACGGTCATTTATATATTTTGGCAGGTAGTAGCCACCTAAAAGAAATTTCCTGCAATTTGGATAGTAAATGTTACATATCAATTCCTAATTCAAACAATAGAAAAAAATACACCAAGTGCATAAAAGAAATTGCAGATGAAAGATGTTAGGAATAGATTCTGAGGACACAAGAGTAATACTTTTTCTGGAGTTAGAAATCTAATTCATAGATAATCATAGATAATAAGGAGAATGCTAGCTAACAGATAATTTTATTTTCAAATGTATAATTTTAAAACTAAAAATGTAAAAGAGAGACTAGAACCTGGAATAGTTAGAAATTAAGAGTAAGCATATAAACTAAATTAAAGCTAATTCCAAAATTTTGAGCCTAGAAGAAAAATAACTTATCAAATATTATCAAGTGATCACCTGCAATGTATTAGACATTTTACTAAGTGTTTGAAGATGTTTCAGTGAATAGGATACAAAGGTTACCTTGAAAGAGCTCAATGCCTAGGTACACTAACTTTAAAAGAATATGAAGGGAGAAGCAACCTAGATGTTCATTGGCAGACGAATGGATAAGAAAGCTGTGGTACATATACACAATGGAATATTACTCAGCCATTAAAAAGAATGCATTTGAATCAGTTCTAATGAGGTGGATGAAACTGGAACCTATTATACAGAGTGAAGTAAGCCAGAAAGAAAAACACCAATACAGTATACTAACGCATATATATGGAATTTAGAAAGATGGTAACGATGACCCTATATGCGAGACAGCGAAAGAGACACAGATATAAAGAACAGCCTTTTGGACGCTGTCGGAGAAGGTGAGGGTGGGATGATTTGAGAGAATAGTGTTGAAACATATATACGACCATATGTGAAACAGATGACCAGTGCAAGTTCAATACATGAAGCAGGGCACTCAAAGCGTGCACTGGGACAACCCTGAGGGATGGGATGGGGAGGGAGGTGGGAGGGGGTTTCAGGATGGGGGACACGTGTACACCCATGGCTGATTCATGTCAATGTATGGCAAAAACCACTACAATATTGTAAAGTAATTAGCCTCCAATTAAAATAAATAAATTAATTATTTTAAGAAAAGGATATGAAGTGACTTAAATCAGAGTATTTGAATGAACACAGAGAGGGCAATGACTATATGTGAGGGTGGGGCTAAGGGTGGTCACCAAAAACATAAACAAAATAAAATCAGAAAATATGACATGTAAGTTATGTCTTGAAAGGTAAAGAGGACATCATAGATACAGCAAAAGGAAACAATATCAATTGATTAGGCAATTAGATGATAGATATAAATAGATAGGTCGCTCAGTGGTAAAGAATCTGCCTTCCAATGCTAGAGATCCAGGAGAGTCAGTTATATCCCTCCGTCGGAAAGAAACTCTGGAAGAGGAAATGGCAACCCACTCCAGTATTCTTGCCTGGAGAATCCCATGGACTGATGAGCCTGGCAACCTACAGTCCATGGGGTTAAAAACAGTCAGAAAGGACTGAGCAAAGACAGATAGATAAAGAGAAAGATAATGAACGAATAATAACTTCTTATAATTATTATAAGGGTTTCTAACAAAAATCAGTGGAATATAGGACTAGAAAGGTAGTTTGTTTTTTTTTTTATCAGAACTTGGCAGTGGTGTATAATAAAAACCACAATACCAGTCTTTGCAGTAGAACAAGTGATCAATAAATCAATAATGAGTGTCTATACACTATAGCAGTGGTGTTCAGTAGACTGATGTGACAAGATATGTCAAACGATTCAGTTTAGTCATTTATTGATAACCAGACACTATGTGCCCTGCAGTTCAAAGATCACTATTATCAATGATATTACTTGGGTTGACAGTAATAATAGTCACTACTTATCAAGTGCTGATGTGCTATGCCAAGCATTGAATGCTCAGCACAACATTTAATCCTTATAACAATCCTATAAAATGACAGTACAAGAAATGACAGCATTTCTTTGCTGTGCACTGAGAACTAAGACTTAGGTTAACTAAACTTGGCCATTTCTCAAAGGCTACAATCGAGGAACAGCAAGGAGTAGGAGATAAGGACATGAGAGGAGAGGGAAGATAAGAGAAACTTAAGAGAAAGATCTGAGATTATTGTAGATGATTTTTCCCTTATTAATACTACAAATGCAATTTCAGAAGACTTTATTGATAATCATTAAAGAAAGCTATTGTAATGATAGATTCCTGAGAAAGCATGCATTTTAAAAATTATTTTCCCTTCTTTCCTGTTTAAATTGCTGATTCCTTCTGGGGTTCATCAAATTTATTAGATTATATAAAATAAGTATAGGAAATGCTTAATAATATTTCCAAGTATGATTTTTAAAAACACATTAGTAAGAATAGAAGTTCAAAAATATGAGCAAGTACAGTTACAAATTATATATCTTCAGGAAGTTGGTTAGTAGCATGCAAAAGAGACATTTTTAAGATTTACCATATCCAGAATTCTATGTAGAAACCTTACACTAAAGATTTTTTTAAAAGAAAGGAGGGAAAAGATGAGACATAGAGATTAGTGCTTACATAAATTTTTTTTTTTTTTACTTTTAAAAAATCGACATATAATCTGCTCATCCGAATGGTAATCAAAAGCTTGATTACCTTGAGGTAGGTAGGTGAGGGTATAACATTGCTGCTTAACTTGGCATTTTTGGGAGCAGGAAGAGTTAGGTAAGGCCAAACTCCTGGGGGAAAAAATTGAGAAATGGGTGGATGGATCTTTAAGCCTATCAATTTGACTTCCAGTTATGACTTAACATTTAATACCAAGACAATTATACATATGTTTAAATATGGGTAGAAATAACTTTGCTATATATGATATACCAGATTATACTCTATGATTTTACTCAATCTTATAGTTATTGCACATAAAGCACAATCATTTGAACACATAAAAATGTGTTCAAGCAAAAAAAAATGTGTCACAAGCAAAAAAAAAAATGTTTACAGGACAACACTTGTCAATATATTTCAATTGCCAGAAAAATATCTTTTAAAAAAGAAATAGATGACAAAAATATTGGCAACTTGCAAGGTTTGTAACTTATATAGATATTGGTACATTCTAGAAATGTTACTGTAAAGCTATTTCGGACCTAATTTAATGACTATAGATTATAATTAGATTTTCCCATCTTCCTACATTTACCAAATGGTAGAAAATTATTGCAGAAATTTAAAAGAAAGGCATTTATGTTCATGCATTTCAGTCATAAAGGGAATCCTTTTGACTACATTTGAAATTTCAACTGTTTATTCAACCATCCCATATGCCAATAATAACATCTTCAAAATTTCATAGCATAAAGTAATTTTCATGTTCTCCACAATGGAGTGTAACAATCTTCTGAGCATTGCCAAGTAGTATGAAAATGAACAAGACCTTTGATTTTCTTGGCTTAAAACCATGTTGCAAAAATATTCTAAAATGCCAGATATATATTAGAAAATATATTTGAGCCATGAATTCAAAATGTTATTTAAGATTATTTGTGAGACAAATACTATCCTTCATTAGAATATAGCACCTATCATGTACTCCATCTTCTAAGTTCTTTTACTAGCATATAAGTCAATATTCCTCAATGTTTCTGATGATAAACACTAACAATGAACATCATTACTATATTTAACTTTTAGCTCAATACATCCTGAAATTTTCATATCAGGGGAAATTTTAGATCATAGTCACAGAAACAAAAATGCTCACATCTAAGTGTATTTCAACTTAATATAGTATATCACTGCTTCTTTTTATAGTGTTTATAACATGCACTAGCATTACACTAAGTTTCTCAGATAGATAGTGTAGGTATCGCCAGTCTTGTTCTATAGATGAGGGAATTTAAACCCAAATGATTAAATGACTTCTTTAATATCACACAAGATAAAGTAGCAGTATAAGGATCAAATCAGGTCTCCTGACAATACTGACTTCTTGCTACCTCACTGTTCCAGAAAGAAATATATCTCATTCTATCCTGGAGTTTTTGTTTCAGTAAATCCCTTAGTGCTTTCTTAAAATCGGTTGAGTAAACCAAGTTTTATCAGCGATGGTAATTTATAAAAAGAGAAAGGGATATTGTCACCTTAATACAAACTCTGGCTTGCTGGATGTCTATGTTAATTTCAATCTGATTACACCAACTTTTAATGCCTACCTGAAGACATGGAGTATACATTAGTATAGCATCATTGTGTACCATTGTTCTCATGTGCAGAATAATAAAGGAACAGTACAACTCAGCAGGTTAAGCAATGAGCTGGAAACTTTAGGCTCTGTGAGTTCTAATCTTAGTACCTTGGTGACTCATGAGAGCTTAAACACAAGAATTTAACTGGTTAAATCCCATCTGTAGTTAAATTGAGTTGATTTAGCTCAGGAAAAAGGCTACATTTTGGGTACTAATTTTATTTGAATGTTTTTCCTCCCTCTCCTATTCTCTAAACAAGGACTAACCTACTGATGACCTAAGAATTCCCTGTTGAGAGATGATTACAGTTAAAATTCCCTAGAGGAATGCTGATATAAATAAGGATTATGTGTGACAAAACTGTGTCTTATCGCCAGCAGATGGCCTGTGGTTACAGATGATCTGATTGATTTCTCTGATAAATAATTTTGGAAAACAAATGCTTTCTCTTCATGCAGTTTATTCTAAAACCATTCCTGTAAGCGAAGTTGCTATAATGTGCTCTTGGTCTTCTAATCCCTCCTAAGGTGTTATAGCTGCTACAAGGAAATGCAGACCATTTCCACTCTTTCAATAAGAAATGAACAAAAAAACAACTTTTCCAAAGCTCTAATTTGCAGAGCTCACAAAAATATCAGAGAATTTATATGCAGAAATAAAGGGAGAGAAGAATCCTTTGGGAAGGAAAATTGAGGCAATATCACAAATCCTCACATTTGGGGAGAGAACTGGCGTGTGGGGAGACTGGAGCTAAAATTAAGCATCTGGATGTCAATGATACCTAAAGAAAGCAAGAGGGAGGAACAGGAGTGAGAGAAATTAAACTAAACTAAGAAATGTATAAGCAGTGATTTGAAAGACTGAAAATTTCCATCCCTTTCAGCCTCTAACTCCAAGTCAAACAAAGAAGACTATGAGGCTGACAAATCAATAACAATTCATCCTGAGAATGATGTCTCCCATTTTGTGATATTTATCTCTGTATAAAGTTTCTTTAAAAATTTTAATGAGATTATAGAAATTTAAATTAGTAATAGCTTTTAAAACATAAAAATAAGATGTAAATAAGTTTTCCTTTTCAGATTTCTTCTGTACATCATGCATTTGTACTGTTTTACATTCTTTCTAAAAGAGCAGGCTGTGTGCAAATATAAATATTCACTGATGATTTGTCATAGTGCTTCTATTCAAGAGAATAACATGGATTTAGTCACTTTTTTCTCTTTCATTCCTTCTTTCTTTCTTTTCTTCCTCCTTACCTTCTTTCCTTTATTCTTTCTTTTTTTCCTTCCTTCACTCCTATCTTTGTTCCTTCTTTCTATTCATCCAAGAAACATATTTTGTATGCAAGTGTCAGCATCTTGAGTTTGAATATAAGATGCTATTTTTCCTTCATTTTCCTCTGTAGCTAACAACTTTATCCAGGGAGATTTAGGAACAAATCAAGAACCATGCTGAGGTTTTGTATGTCTCTAACCAAAGTAATTATCCGTTAGGACAGAAGAAAGAAGAACATTATCTTTGACAGTGTTGAAAGAATAAACAAAACTCCTCCATCTCACTCCTGGAAAAAGAAGTGCTATTTGGTGCCTTTCTGAGCTCATCGTCCCAGAGTCAAATTATGAGACATGAGTGTCCATGATGAAGCTATATTTTAAAATGTTTGTTAAAATTTTCATATACCAAATTTACATAGGAAGTGATGGCCTTAAATCTAGATTATCTGGAACATCTCTCAGATCTACTATATATCATAGGAATCTTCCCTTACCATCTATGGGAGTCACTCTAATCTTCTTTTGAATACTTAAAATTAGTATAACAAATTAATAATCCTTAGGCACTATTTCACAACAAACTCTCACTTAATATTCAGTATTTTATCTATAGCCAACATAATCACAGATCTTTCACTGAACATTCCCTCATATGTAACCTCTGACTTATATAAATATTTCAATTTTATTTTTATGCCCAATGATGGATATGCAAAAGTATTTTCATAGACCTTCTGAGGTAGAAGTATAGGAATCATAAATGGTCTCCACAGTGCTGAAGAGTGACTTTTCACAAGGTCTCTAAATATAGTCTCTACTCATATAATGTCTAGTGGATAAGACAGATATATAAAGTTTAAATATATTAATAAATATCATTGTAAATTGATTTAAATGGAAAATGGAAAGAGTTCTATCCAAAAATATTATAACATGAGGCCAACTTTAGGTTAAAATTTCTGAGTAGTGATATGTAAATGGTGATCTTCAAGTTGAGTAGTAAAATTAGCCAATGGAAACTATTGGCTGAAAGGAAGATACAGGGATTGAGGAAGATTTATTCTTATGGGGGAAAAAGACTTCTACAAATGTCCTGGTAGACCAAAGAGCATTAAAGAAGCTGAAAGTGACCCTTTTCAGTTGAACAAATTGTAGAATGATGTGAGAATTTGAGTAGAGAAGCAGAAGCTGAATTAGTCTCAAAGGCCCTGATAAGGAATTACACTTTTTAAATTGCAATTAGTAAGAAACATCTTTGATACTAATAGGGTACCAACAGTATTCAATAAAGAATGCTGTTTTAAAAATAACATCCTGACTGTAGTGTAAAGATTGAATTAAATAGGGATACATTGTTTTTCTCCAGCCAATGTCCAATAACATTTTCTTTATATGAGTATGCCACAAGGAAATACAATAATTACAATCACATGTTTTTTAAACTAGAAAAATATATTACCTTTCTCAAAAGAAAAGGAAAGAAGGAAGGCAAGAAATAAAGAAGGATGGAAGCAAAGAAAGAAAGCACAAATAAGTCCATACTGTTGTGCCAGGAATACCATACATGCTAGCCAAGATAAGATCAGTTGTTCTCAACTGGAGACAGTTTTGCCATCCAGAAAACATTTGGCAATGTCTGGAGACATTTTTTGGATTGCTGTATCTTGGGAGAAGGGGGCGCTTGGACTGGCTATTGGGTAAAAGCCTTAGGTGTTGCTAAACATCTTACAATGCATAGCTTCCCACCCCCAACAAATTTCTCAGTCTAAAATAGCTATAGTACTGAGGCTGAGAAACTGTGTAGCTGATCATCAGGACCATCACTGTATTATTAGTATCTTCCACGTACTCCCTCTTCTGTGAATGTGTCATAGTCATTCAGTGTTCAAGAGTGAACTCAAGGTTGTTGAGGACACCTTCAGTCCTTCCATAGTGAAGTAGATATGGACATATAATGCAAAGCAGTATTCAGCTTGAATCAGGTATATTGTTGCTGCCAAAATTAAACTCTTATAATCCAAGCAGCTAATATTGAAATGCAGACTCCAGTGTAAAATCCACTGCAGTAGTAAGAGAAACAATGACTATAACAAGGTAATCATGAGGTTCTCTGTAGTATATTGAAATGACATCTCAACACTACAAAATAGTAAGAGCTTATTTCAGAGACTGCTTGAAAATTTCTTTTAGCCACAAACTAGTTCATAAAGACTTAAACTTAACAAAGAGTAATCAGAAAATACATTTCAACTGCCGAATTCAGAGCCAAAAACAACCTGTTTATACAGGAAATATGTTAAAAAGAACAATCTCAGCACAATAGTAAGTTCAGACTGCTTAAAAATTACAGAGTTTTCATACCCGTAGAAACCTTTTCTGAGTAAAAAAGAAATCACTTCTCACCTCTGTATTCAGGGGATAAATAGCAAGCTTTTCATTCAGTTTCTTCACCATGAAAAAAGCTAAACAAACACATAAATGTTGGTTTATAAACTGAACAGCTTCCAGGGTGAAATTTGAAATTGGCCTCAGACTTGGGAGGCAAGGAAAGACTCAAGAAAGAGGCAGAATCTTCCAGATTGGTAGGTGGCAGCTTTAATAACCAAGGGAACTTATTTACAAGGCTCATCTTGACTGGCTGCAAGATAAATAGATCTCCACACTCACTGGTCAGAATCATGTTTATGTTGAGACCTTAAAGCATTCAGTCATGCTTACCATCCAGATAGTTTCAACAATGCTTTGCTCTCAAGGCTATGTCCTGGAAAATGAACCCCACTGTGGGAATCATGGGCAGAACATACGTTCCAAAGACTGAGAATGGGGGGTGGGGGGAGGAGCCTCCAATCACCTGGGTACAGCTGAAAGGGCAACTGGTAGTCACAGCCTCAGATTATTTATTTAATCCTCAGATTATTATATCTTCCAATGAGTTGGATTTTTATAGTAAAGATGAACATTAAAATGAAAAAATTAGTAGAAGCTGAAAATACAATAACTGAACCAACTTGGAAAATAATTCAGTGGATAAGATAACTTATATCATTCTAGATTCCACATATATGTGTTAATATACTATATCTGTTCTTCTCTTTCTGACTTAATACTTCATGATGTATGACAGACTCTAGGTCCACCCATGTCTCTACAAATGACCCAATTTCATTCTTTTTGTGATCTTGTTTGCAAAGCAGAAATAGAGACATAAACATAGGGAACGAATGTATGGATACCAAGAGGGGGAGGGGAGGGCCGGGAATTGTGAGACTGGGATTGATTCATATACACTATTGATACTATGTGTAAAATAGATACCAAATGAGAACCTACTATGTAGTGTAGGAAACTCACTTAATGCTCTGTGGTATCTTGAATGGGAAAGAAATCCAAAAGGGAGGGCATATATTTGTATGTATGGCTGAATCATTTTGCTATATAGGTAGAAACCAACACAACATTTTAGGAATCAGTGAACTAAAATGGACTGGAATGGGCGAATTTAATTCAGATGACCATTATATCTACCATTATATCTACCATGACCATTATATCTAAGGGCAAGAATCCCTTAGAAGAAATGGAGTAGCCCTCATAGTCAACAAAAGAAACCAAAATTCAGTATTTGAGAGCAATCTCAAGAATGACAGAATGGTCTCTGTTCGTTTCCAAGGCAAACCATTCAATATCACAGTAATCCAAGACTATGCCCCAACCACTAATGCTGAAGAAGTTGAAGTTGAATGGTTCTATGATGACCTACAAGACTTTCTAAAACTAATACCATAAAACAATGTCCTTTTCATCATAGGGGACTGGAATGCAAAAGTAGTAAGTCAAGAAATACCTGGAGTAACAGGCAAATTTGGCCTTGGAGTACAAAATGAAGCAGGGCAAAGACTAAGAGGTTTGCCAAGAGAACTCACTGGTCATAGCAAAGACCCTCTTCCAAATACACAAGAGAAGACTCTACACGTGGACATCACCAGATGGTCAATACCGAAATCAGATTGATTATATTCTTTGCAGCCAAAGATGGAGAAGCTCTATACAGTCAGTGAAAACAATATCAGGAGCTGACTGTGGCTTGGATCATGAACTCCTAATTGCCAAATTCAGACTTAAATTGAAGAAATTAGGGAAAACCACTAGACCATTCAGGTATGATCTAAATCAAATCCCTTATGATTATACAGTGGAAGTCACAAGTAGATTCAAGGGATTACATCTGATAAACAGAGTGCCTGATGAACTATGGATGAAGGTTCATGGCATTGTATAGGAGAGAGTGATCAAGAGAATTCCCAAGAAAAAGAAATGTAAAAAGGCAAAATGATTGTCTGAAGAGGCCTTACAGATAGCTGAGAAAAGAAGAGAAACTAAAGGCAAAGGAGAAAAGGAAAGATATACCCATTTGCATGTAGAGTTCCAAACAAAAGCAAGGAAAGATAAGAAAGCCTTCCTCAGCGATCAATGCAAAGAAACAGAAAAGAATAGAATGGGAAAGACTAGAGATCTCTTCAAGAAAATTAGAGATACCAAGGGAACATTTTGTGCACAGGTGGAGACAAAAAAGAACAGAAATGACATGGACATAACAGAAGCAGAAGATATCAGGAAAAGGTAGCAAGAATACACATAAAAACTATTCAAAAAGATCTTTATAACCCAAATAACCAGGATAGTGTGATCATTCACCTAGAGCCAGACATCCTGGAATGCAAAGTCAAGTGGGTCTTAGGAGGCGTTACTACAAACAAACCTAGTGGAGGTGATGGAATTCCACCTGAGATATATCAAGTCCTAGAAGATGATGCTGTGAAAGTGCTGCACTAAATATTCCAGCAAATTTGGAAAATTCAGTAGTGGCCACAGGACCGGAAAAGGTCAGTTTTCATTCCAATCCCAAAGAAAGGCAATGCTAAAAAATGTTAAAACTACTGCACAATTGCACTCATCTGACACACTAGCAAACTAATACTCAAAATTCTCCATATGAGGCTTCAACAGTAGTAAACTGAAAACTTCCAGATATTCAAGCTGGATTTAGAAAAGGCAGAGAAACTAGAGATCAAATTGCCAAATCTGTTGGATCATAGAAAACGCAAGAGAGTTCCAGAAAAACATCTACTTCTGCTTTATTGACTATGCCAAAGTCTTTGACTATGTGGATCACAACAATCTGTGGAAAATTCCTCAAGAGATGGGAATACCAGACCACCTTACATGCCTCCTGAGAAATCTATATGCAGGTCAAGAATCAACAGTTAAAACCAGAAATGGAAAAATGGACTAGTTCCAAATTGGGAAAGGAGTATGTCAAGGCTGTATATTGTCCCCTGCTTATTTAACTTATGTGCAGATTACATCATGCAAAATGCTGGGCTGGATGAAGCAAAAGCTAAAATCAAGATTGCCAGGAGAAATATCAGTAACCTCAGATGTGCAGATGACACCACCTGTATGGCAGAAAGGGAAGAGGATCTAAAGAGCCTCTTGATGAAGGTGAAAGAGGAGAATGAAAAAGCTGGCTTAAAACTCAACATTCAATAAACTAGTATCATGGCATCTTGTCCCATCACTTCATGGCAAATTTATGGGAAATAATGGAATCAGTGACAGACTTTATATTTTTGGGCTCCAAAATCACTACAGATGGTGACTGCAGCCATGAAATTAAAAAACACTTGCTCTTTGGAAGAAAAGCTATGACAAACCTAGACAGTATATTAAAAGGTAGAGACATTACTTTGCCAACAAAGGTCCATCTAGCCAAGGCTATGGTTTTTCCAGTAGTCATGTATGGATGTGCGAGTTGGACCATGAAGAAGAGCACCAAAGAGTTGATACTTTTGAAGTGTGGTGTTGGAGAAGACTCTTAAGATTCCCCTGGAGTGCAAGAAGATCAAACCAATCAATCCTAAAGAAAATCAGTCCTGAATATTCATTGGAAGGACTGATGCTGAAGCTGAGGCTCCAACACTTTGGCCACCTGATGCAAAGAACTGACTCACTGGAAAAGACCCTGATGCTGGGAAGGAAGGAGGGGAAGGGCAACAGAGAATGGGATGGTTGGATGGCATCACTGACTCAATGGACAAGAGTTTGTGCAGGCTCCAGGAGTTGGTGATGGACAGAGAGGCCTGATGTGCTGCAGTCCATGGGGTCACAAAGCATCAGACATGACTGAACCACTGACTGAACTTGACTGAACACAACATTGTAAAGCAACTATAATCCAATAAAAGTTAATATTAGAACTCAAATAGTGCTTATAACTTAGTTTTTATCATTTGAACTTCTGTGAAACATATTCTACATCCAAATTAGCTATTGTACAATTTAAAGGCACTTTACAAAAGATAAAATGTTAAATATAAAAACTCAATGTTTTACACACACATATTTGTTTTTTTTTTAAATAATTAGTATTTCTAAATAACCAATGTATGGCATCCCTAAAGGATTTTTCATAAGTATGTAAATGTGAGAGCAAAACAAAAGCTTAAAATGGAAATTTCACTAACTTGAAATAATTATTTATATAGGTATTTCTTGATGTCTTAACTTTTTTACCCACAATATCTTTATTTGTGTTAGCACTTTTCTACCATCTATTTGTTAAATGTTTAAGTGTGATCATGTAATAATACTTGACTTCTTTCATGTCTGTTTCATTAGCTTGATTGTTTTTATGAAGAATGGAGCTTTCATTTTCACTTCCAAAGATGATCTGATTACAGTGAATGATTAGTAAATGTTGGCTAACTTGCCTTCTTACTCTGGCAGACACTTCGTTTTGCCAGTCTGAACCAACTTATCATCTATTTGCATCCTGCCATTGTCCCAAGGAATTGTGTTTGTATGTTCCTTTGATCTCTGACTTGAATCTGAGTTTGGACAATAGGAGACAGCAGTAAAGATTGGAGGGCAAGAGGAGAGTGAGATCAGGGTATTTATTCCTCTAGCCCCCTCCCTGCAAAAGATCTTTTTCCTGCCCAATTGTGCCCCTCATATTGCTATTGTTTGAGGGTATAGTAACCATCTCCTTTCCTTGCCTCTTCAGGTATAGGGGCAGACATGGTTCCTCAGTTTTTCTAGCCAATAGCTTTTGCATTCTCCACAGTAAATTGATTAATATACCTTATATTTTTCTAAGGGAAGCAGAATATAGAAATCTGTAAATAACTTACGTTACTAACCAATCTAGAATTATAGTACAAGTCATCTAGTAAACATGTAATTTTATGTTTACCCAGTGACCATTAAAGTAGAAGTTTTATCAGTACATGTTCAACTAATATTGAAAGTCAGTTTTAATTTATAAAGCTGTATTGAATTACATGGAAAACAGAAAGCTCAGATTATGACTCTGGTATGCTTTCAAATTTCTGTTTTATTTTCTGGTAAAACAAACAAATAAAAAATATAGAATATAATGAGCCCAGCTTACTCAGTACAATAACCTAAATCATAACTTTCTATACATGCCCTCATGCAGATACTTTGTCCTGATTAAGTGGAAACTAGTGTTGCTTCCTCTAATCTTGCACATAGTCTAATAATTTCCCATTATAGATGTTATTAAGAATCTTAGATAACAATGGCCATGAATCAGATGCACACACATTATGTTTCAGTTCATAAGCAAATCAAGAACAATTTTTAGGTTATGCCTTT
Organism: Okapia johnstoni; assembly: GCA_024291935.2. Classification (NCBI taxonomy): domain Eukaryota; kingdom Metazoa; phylum Chordata; class Mammalia; order Artiodactyla; family Giraffidae; genus Okapia; species Okapia johnstoni. The sequence goes on from CM044309.1 coordinate 28,424,124, forward strand.
AATAGAGGAATAAGCTTTTGAATAGTATTTTTTTTCAGCATGCATGTCAATCTGAGAAGTGATCCACACCAAAGAAGTTTGATTAATATGCTTTTCAGTTCTTTATCATGCAGTGGATAAAAACAGATTTGGAATCAATTGGACTACAGTATCAAATGCTTTGCTTTCCAAAATCAGTTAGATAATAGCAAGTGAATTAATTCACCTCTCTCAGCCACAATTTTTTCATCAGTATAATGAAAATAAACATGATTATTTCACAGATAGAAAAATTGCACACGTGCGTGTGTGTGCTCAGTCATGTCCGACTCTTCGCAACCCCCGTGGACTGCAGCATGCCAGGCTTCCCTGTCCATCACCAACTCCTGGAGCCTGCACAAGCTCGTCTCTCGAGTTTGTGATGCCATCAAACCATCTCATCCTCTGTCATACCCTTCTCTTCCTGCCTTCAATCTTTCCCAACATCAGGGTCTTTTCCAATGAGTCAGTTCTTTACATCACGTGGCCAAACTATTGGACTTTCAGCTTCAGCTTCAGTCCTTCCAATGAATATTCAGGACTGATTTCCTTTAGGATGGACTGGTTGGATCTCCTTGCAGTCCAAGGGACTCTCAAGAGTCTTCTCCAACACTACAGTTCAAAAGCATCAATTCTTTGGCACTCAGCTTTCTTTGTAGTCCAACTCTCACATCCATACATGACTGTTGGAAGACCATAGCTTTGACTAGACAAACCTTTGTTGGCAAAATGTCTTTGCTTTTTAATATGCTGTCTATTTTAGTCATAGCTTTTTTTCCAAGAAGCATGCGTCTTTTAATTTCATGGCTGCAGTCACCATCTGCAGTATTTTTGGAGCCCCAAAAGATAAAGTCACTAACTGTTTCCATTGTACAGTTCCATGGACTGTATCCCACCAGTCTCCTCTGTCCATGGGATTTCCCAGGCAACAATACTGAAGTGGGTTGCCATTTCCTCTTCCAGGGAGTCTTCCTAGCTCAAAGATCTAACCTTTGTCTCTTGTGTCGCCTACATTGGTAGACGGAAGCCTGTTGATGTAAGATTTATTTGAGATAATGTATCTATTAAATGCTCAGAGCAGTTATTGGCAAAATTGGCTTTTGGCTTTTATGTAGGCTTTTACAACTTGTCAGAGATTAGCTGATTGCTGCCTTCTCCAGATATGACACCTTCCTCTCACAGTTTTAAAAAAAAAAAAAAAGCTTCCCTAAGGCTTTCCTACTCCTAGATCTTGCCAAATTGAGGGAAAACTAAAATTAAAGATGTATAAAAAAAGCATCTTGCAGAAACCCCCCTTTAGGATTCTTTAGCATTACAGATTCTAGGGACTTTAAATTTTTCCAAATTGCTTTTCAATATTCACTTTATGTTTTCAGTTTGAAAACATGCATTAAGCTCTGGTACTCTAAAAATTCTAAGGGGCTTCCCTGGTAGTCCAATTGTTAAGACTTTGCCTTGCAATACTGGGGGGTGCAGGTTCAATCCACGGTCAGGAACTAAAATCCTACATGTTGTGTGGCATGGCCAAAAAATAAGTAAATAATAATACTTATATCTACCTGTAAAGCTACAGAAAAAGAAGAAATTAACACATATTCTCCCAGAGGCTGGTCATTCTAGGGGATATTTGCAGTACCTTTTTACTTTGTTTCCTCACCTCCTCTCCATCTCTGTTCTATAAAAGGAACTAGCATCCAGACCTGAACAAGATGGATATTTTGAGACATTAGTCTGTCAGCTTCTCAGCCTGCCAGCTTTCCAAATAAAGTCGTTATTTCTTGCCTCAAAAAAAAAAATTCTAACATTGCAACAAATTTATTTTTATTTTATTTATTTATTTTCTAGTTGATTTACAATACTATATTAATTTATGCTATATAGCAAAATGATTCATAAAATGATATATATATATATATATTTGGGACTTCCCTGGTGGCTCAGTGGTAAAGCATCTGCCTGCCAATGCAGGAGATCAGAGTTTGATCCCTGGTTTGGAAAGATACCTGGAGAAGAAAATGACAACTTACCCCAGTATTCTTGCCTGGGAGATTCCATGGACAGAGGAGCCTGGGGCTACAATCCATTGGGTTGCACAGTCAGACATGACTTAGTGACATTAAACAACTATGTATATACATGTGTATGTGTGTCTGCATGCTAAGTTGCTTCATTTATGTCGACTCTGTGCAATGCTATGGACTGTACACCACAAGGCTCCTCTGTCCATGGAATTCTACAGGCAAAAGTACTGGAGTGGTTTGCCATGCCCTCCTTCCTGACCCAGGGATCGAACCCATGTCTCTTACTTGTGTGTGTGTATATATACATTTTAATATTCTTTTTCATTGCGGTTTATCAAAGGTATTGAATATAGTTCTCTGTGCTGTACAGTAGAACCTTGTTGTTTATCTATTCCATATAAAGTAGTTTGTATATGTACCTGCTATCCCCAAAATCCCAGTTCGGTCCTCCCCCATGACTCTCCCCTTTGACAATCACAGATCTATTCTTTGTGTCTGTGAGTCTGTTTCTCTTTCATAGATATGTTCATTTTTGTCGTATTTTAGATTCCACGTATAAGTGATACCACATGGTATTTGTCTTTCTCTTTCTGACTTACTTCATTTCATATAATAATCTCTAAGTTTATCCATGTTGCTGCAAATGACATTATTTTATTCTTTTTAATGTATGTAGTATTTAATGTATGTAGTATGTAATACTATGTGGTATTCCATTGTATGTATGTACCACATCCTCTTTATCCATTCCTCTGTTGATGGACATTTAAGTTGTTCCATGTCCTGGCTATTGTAAATAGTGCTTCAATAAGCATTGGAGTGCATGTGTCTTTTCAAATTTTAGGTTTTTTCTGGGTACATGCCCAGGAGTAGTATTGCCTGATCATAAGGCAATTCTATTTTTAGTTTTTTGTGGAAGTTCTGTACTGTTTTCCATAGTGGTGCACCAACTTACATTCCAACCAACAGTGTAGGAGGGTTCCCTTTTCTCCACAACCTCTTCGGCATTGGTTATTTGTAGACTTTTTTCACGATGGCCATTCTGACCAGTGTGTGGTGGTACTCATTGTGATTTTGATTTACATTTCTCTAATAATTAGCAGGAGGAGAAGGGGATGACAAAGGATGAGATGGTTAGATGGCATCACCAACTCAATGGACATGAATTTGAGCAAGCTTTGGGAGTTAGTGATGGACAAGGAAGCCTGGTGTGTTGTAGTTCATGGGGTCAAAAAGAGTCAGACACAACTGAGCCACTGAACTGAAGTGAACTGAATAATTAGTAATGTTGAGCATCTTTTTATGTGCCCGTTGACCATCTGTATGTCTTCTTTGGATAAATGTCTATTTAGGTCTTCTGCCCATTGTTTGGTTGGTTTGTTTGTTTTTTGGTGTTGTTGAGTTGTATAAACTATTTGTTTACTTTGAAAATTAAGCCCTTGTCAGTTGCATCATTTGGTAATATTTTTGCCCAGTCTATAGATTGTCTTTTCATTTTGTTTGTGGTTTCCTTTGCTGCACAGAAGCTTGTAAGTTTGATTAGGTTCCATTTGTTTATCAAATTGATTTTTAAAAGTATGAACCAACAACAGTAAAGGATAAGGAAAAGGAGAATATAAAACTAGATTTTGAGAGCTAAAATTAAGATGGAGTAGGAAGTGGCAACCCATTCCAATATTCTTGCCTGGAAAATTTCCTGAAGATAGGAGCCTGGTGGGCTACAGTCCACAAGGTAGCAAGATTTGGACATGACTGAGCACAGCACAACAAAAAGTAGATAGATGGGTAATGACTCAGTAATAAGATCAAAAGAATCTGATTCCCTATCTAGCAGTGAAATCAAGAAATTACCTGATTTATATTGAAGAGGCTCCTAAAGGCTCAGAAGTCAATGGCATCAACTCTTTCTAGAAGCAATAGTTAAGGGGTGACCAAAAATTAGGTGGATTATTTAAATTTCTATTTATAAAGTAATTAGACACCAACTCTGCATAGCTATAGACTGTCAATCTTCCATCATGAGGTAAGACCCAAAGTTCATGTCTAGATACTATAAAACAAAAGTTCTCTGGGTTTTAGGTGTTGGAGTATTAAACTGAAAATTAAAGAATTGAAATAAATTTCACTAGTGAATATTGAAGCTTCTAAATTCATTCCCTCATTTATCCCCTGAAATGTTGGCAGTTGTACTTCCAAGTAGAAGATTGATACAATCTTTTGTGAATAATCTGACAAGTTAAAGGAAGGGTTTGGGGGAAAAAAATGTACCACCACAAAAGACCTAAGTTATCCTTCAGCTAAGCTCAAAGTCCTTCCAGGCACACAGTTTCCAATCAGCTTATACACATCTCATCTTAAACATAAATAGACAATGGAAGGTTGCCAAATATAAAGCATTTCATATGAAAGACAGAAGCCAAAATAAATAAACAAAAGAAATTTGGAGAAAACATAAATAATGCAAAATGAAGAAGTTACAAAAACCCTAGTATTAAATATCTCAGAAATATAAGATTGAATGCATGCAACAACAACAAAATGGTATTATGAAGCAATGTGCAGAAACTTTTTTTTAACAAAGAGAGTTCTGTACAATAAAAATTCTTATAGCAGAAGTGAAAAACTAGTAGATTTGGATAGTAGTCTTTAGGAAATCTTCCAGAAAGAATGAAATAGAAAAGAGCAGTGGAAGAAAGGAGGATAATTTAAAAAGAAGAAAAGTAGAGGACCAGTCTATGAGAATAAAATTGATACATAATTGGAGCAATTGAGACAGAAAACATGATGTGATCAAGTAAATATTACCAGAACTGAATCAAAAAGAAAGGAGCATAATGTACGTTTGTTCCATTAACATTAACTTTGATCACTTGGTGAACATGGAATACATGAGATTTTTCCATTGCAAAGTTTCTTCTTTCTAATTAATTTGCTTTAGCATCCATTGAAATTCTTGAGTATATCAATCATTATTATGAAGAGTGACAAGTGAAGAGTTTTTGAGGTTCATCTTTTCTTCTGTATCTATTAGTTGGCATGGGACATCTTGTTCCAGCAAGTATTTATCTTTTTTTTTTTCTGTATCTCTCCATCTATCTATATCAGTATTGTCCTAGGGATTCCCATTTCATTCAGTGAGTTATAACCCATTCTATCCTTATGGACTTTGATACTCAAATTGGTCAGTGGAAGCTCCTCTAATAATGCTTATGTGTCTTTTTGATATGTACACTTTTTTCAGTAATTTCCATTTTTTAGTACTTCTCATCTAGCATATATAGATGTTCCACACCATTCTGTCCTCATACTTCATTTCAGACATCAACTCATCCATTTGTCAAATGAGCTCTGACTCTTTTCATCAGAGAGTGATGATCAGAAATAATCAAGATTGGGCCAGAATGCTTGTTTCTGGCTGGGGAGATCACTGATTCTAGGCTTTGTCAGCAGAAATATCTATATACAGCTGATGTAAAATGTTTCTTTATTTAGACCAACAGGTCTAAATGTTTTAAAATTTATATTAATAATGCAACTTCTGATTTGGGCATGGATTATTTATAAATGTTTTTAATTCACAGCATATTTTTTAAAGTTAGATTTGTTACTGATTTTTAATTTAACTTAATTGTGTCCCCAAAGTATAATGACTGAATCAATGTTTGGCATTTTTTGAAATTTATTTTATGCCATAAGGCACATGTAGTGTAAATTAGAATCCCCAAACCCAAGAGAAGAAAGTCTAGTGCCTTCATTTTCTCGGAAGGAACTTAAAATTTGTCACTCAGATTTTAGGCCATGACAAACAAGATTTTTCCTAGTCTCATTACATGCGTGTAAATTTTTTTCCTTTTTCCTTTAGATATTCACCTTTTAATTGTCCTGATTTTGTACTGTGCTTGTTTGCAGTGGTCTCATACCACCTCACACTTAGTGTGCCCAATTTCTTGTTTCTCTGTCTTGCAAGGGCATAAAAATCAAGTCAAAGAGAGATTGGCCCAAGACTCAGAGACTGACATGTCAATTTAGGCATTCCCTGCTCTGCCTTTGGCTTCGTTTTTACTTATGCTCTTGGATCTTTATATTTGTTTATAGCATATCATGTCATATCATGGTATATTCAGTAATCCACCAACTGGTAAATGTTTAACAACCAGGTAGGCAGAAGAAGAGTTATCAGTCCTGATTTACAGCAGCTGAGAACTTCTGTGCTCTAAAAGATTTGTTACTCTCAGCATCACCAGTTCCAAGGTGCCAACATGATATCACTGATGCTGCGTTTGGGAAAGCACAGTATGCTCCATTATATAGTATTACCATTGTACATACACAATAGGCATAAATAACTTCAAAAAGTATAGATCATAGTAAAAATATATATGACTTAAATGTTTTGAGTATTTATTACCTTTGTTTCTAATATAACACATTTAAGTTAATGTTATGTAAAATTTTTAATATAATAGCCGTTTCCAAAACTGGCTCTCAAAAAGTTTTTTAATCTGAAGATTTAACAATCAACTCTCTAAACCAATATTAACTGGCTCTAGGACACCATTGTTATGTCCAAAACCGCTAGGGCCTTTCTAGTCTTTACATTATATGTTCTGCTGTGTTGTCCTAAGTATAGATCTTTAATCCCTTAAAAATAAGCTGATCATTTATTAAAGAAAAACATTTTTTCCCACATATCAAAGATTCATTTTCCTCTAAAGAAATGAACACCCTGCATTATGCAAAATAAAGAGAATTGGTAAGATTGCTTTTTCCGAAATAATTTAATCTGTTCCAGAAATATATAAAATTAATCAAGCTGAATTCATTCAAATCACAACACAGAGAATTTTCTCTTTAAAGGAAAGCCCTGCTTTTGATACTTAATGACTTCTCTGCATACATTCAGTACTTCAAAGATAATGAAAGAAATTGTCTTTCTCCTTTTGCTAAGTAACTTCCAAAATTAAAATAACGTATCTTTTTTTGAGGTACATTTAACCAAATTAAAATATTAAATTATCTATTTTAAGAAGTCTTTTGCACTAAACTGTTGAATGTCTCCCATTTTTCCCTTTCACAAACTGTACAATTCATCCAGACCCTTTGATACACCTCTGAAATACATGACTTCCACTCACAGTCTCTTCTACTTGAAATTTTCATCTCCATCTCTTGCTTCTCCTTTGAGCCAATCACAAAGTTCTCTGCAAGTTTCCCGTATATGGGATATGTCCTTTGATCAATGGAGCAACTATAATCACTCTCACTTTTGCACAAACTATATTCATTTATCACTTGTGATATTGTGTTTATTGACTTTATTTTTCAGTGGTTCTTAAATTGTAGCACCTAGACAAAAAGTATCAATATCACCTAGGTACTTGTTAGAAATGTAAATTTTTAAGACCCTAACCTGAGTCACTGAATTTGGCAATAAGGAGTTCATGATCTGAGCCACAGTCAGCTCCCGATCTTGTTTTTGCTGACTGTATAGACCATCTTTGGCTGCAAAAGAATATAATCAATCTGATTTCAATATTGACCATCTGGTGATGCCCATATGTAGAGTCGTCTCTTGTGTTGTTGGAAGAGGGTGTTTGCTATGACCAATGCGTGCTCTTGGCAAACCTCTATTAGCCTTTGCCTGGCTTCATTCTGTACTCCAAGGTACTCCAGGTATTTCTTGACTTCCTACTTTTGCATTCCAGTCCCCTATAATGAAAAGGACATCTCTTTTGGGTGTTAGTTATAGAAGATCTTATAGGTATTCATAGAACCATTCAACTTCAGCTTCTTCAGCATTACTTGTCAGGTATAGACTTGGATTATTGTGATATTGAATGGTTTGCCTTGGAAACAAACAGAGATCATTCTGTCGTTTTTGAGATGGCATCCAAATTCTGTATTTTGGACTCTTTTGTTGACTATGATGGCGATTCCATTTCTTCTAAGCGATTCTTGCCCACAGTAGTAGATATAATGGTCATCTGAGTTAAATTCACCCATTCCAATCCATTTTAGTTTGCTGATTCCTGAAATGTCGACGTTCATCTTGCAATCTCCTATTTGACCACTTCCTATTTGCCTTTATTCATGGACCTAACATTCTAGGTTCCTATGCAATATTGCTCTTACAGCGTCAGACTTTACTACTATCACCAGTCCCATCCACAACTGGGTGCTGTTTTTGCTTTGGCTCCATCTCTTCATTCTTCTGGGGTTATTTCTCCACTGGTCTCCAGTAGCATATTGGGCACCTACCTACCTGGGGAGTTCTTCTTTCAGTGTCCTATCATTTTGCCTTTTCATACTGTTCTTGGGGTTCTCAAGGCAAGAATACTGAAGTACTTTGCCATTCTCTTACCAGTGAACCACATTTTGTCAGCACTCTCCACCATGACCCATCCATATTGGGTGGCCCTACATGGCAAGGCTCATAGTTTCATTGAGTTAAACAAGGCTGTGGTTCATGTGATCAGATTGGTTAGTTTTCTGTGATTGTGGTTTTCAGTCTGTCTGCCCTCTGATGGAGAAGGATAAGAGGCTTATGGAAGCTTCCTGATGGGAGAAGAGACTGACTGATGGGGGAAACTGGGTCTTGTTCTAATTAGTGGGGCCATGCTAAGTAAATCTTTAATCAAATTTGCTGTTGATGGGTGGAGCTGTGTTCCCTCCCTGTTATTTATCTCCGGCCAAACTATGGTGGAGGTAATGAAGAAAATGGCAACTTCCTTCAAAAGGTCACATGCACAGGACCTGACTGTGCCTCAGATCATGAACTCCTTATTGCCAAATTCAGACTTAAATTGAAGACAGTAGGGAAAACCACTAGACTATCCAGGTATGATCTACATCAAATCCCTTAAGATTATACAGTGGGAGTGAGAAATAGATTCAAAAGGTTAGATCTGATAGATTGCATGATGAACTATGGATAGAGTTTCCTGAATTTGTGCAGGAGGCAGGGATCAAGACCATCCCCAAGAAAAAGAAATGCAAAAAGGCAAACTGGTTGTCTGAAGAGGGCTTACAAACAGCTGTGAAAATAAGAGAAGCAAAAGACAAAGGAGAAAAGGAAAGATATACCCATTTGAATGCAGAGTTCCAAAGAATAGCATGGAGAGATAAGAAAGCCTTCTTCAATGATCAGTGCAAAGAAATAGAGAAAAAGAGTAGAATGGGAAAGGCTAGAGATCTCTTCAAGAAAATTAGAGATACTAAGGGAATATTTCATGCAAAGATGAGCTCAATAAAGGACAGAAATGGTAGGGACCTAACAGAAGCAGAAGATATTAAGAAGAGGTGGTAGAATACACAGAAGAACTATACAAAAAAGACCTTCATGACCCAGATAACCATGATTGTGTGATCACTCACCTAGAGCCAGACATCCTGGAATGAGAAATCAAGTGGGCCTTAGGAAGCATCACTTGAACAAAGCTAGTGGAGTGATGGAATTCCAGTTGAGCTATTTCAAATCCTTAAAGATGATGCTGTGAAAGTGCTGCACTCAATATGCCAGCAAATTTGGAAAACTCAGCAGTGGCCACAGGACTGGAAAAGGTCAGTTTTCATTCCAATCCCAAAGAAAGGCAATGCCAAAGAATGCTCAAACTACTGCACAATTGCACTCATCTCACACACTAGTAAAGTAATGCTCAAAATTCTCCAAGCTAGGCTTCAGCAATACATGAACCATGAACTTCCAGATGTTCAAGCTGAATTTAGAAAAGACAGAGGAACCAGAGATCAAATCGCCAACATCAACTGGATCAAAAAAAAGCAAGAGAGTTCCAGAAAAATATCAATTTCTGCTTTATTGACTATGCCAAAGCTTTTGACTGTGTGGATTACAACAAACTGTGGAAAACTCTTCAAGAGATAGGAATACCAGACAGCCTGACCTGCCTCTTGAAAAACCTGTGTGTAGGTCAGGAAGCAACACTTAGAACTGGACATGGAACAACAGATTGGTTCCAAATAGGAAAAGGAGTAGGTCAAGGCTGTATGTTGTCACCCTGCTTATTTAATTTATATGAAGAATACATCATGAGAAACTCTGAGCTGGAGGAAGCACAAGCTGGAATCAAGATTGCCAGGAGAAATATCAATAACCTCAGATATGCAGATGACACTACCCTTATGGCAGAAAGCAAAGAAGAACTAAAGAGGCTCTTGATGAAAGTTAAAGTGAAGAGTAAAAAGGTTGGCTTAAAGCTCAACATGCAGAAAACTAAGATCATGACATCTGGTCCCATCACTTCATGGCAAATAGATGGGGAAACAGTGGAAACAGTGACAGATTTTATTTTGGGGGACTCCAAAATCACTGCAGATGGTGACTGCAGCCATGAAATTAAAAGACTATTGCTCCTTGGAAGGAAAGTTATGACCAACCTAGATAGCATATTATAAAGCAGAGACATTACTTTGCCAACAAAGGTCTGTCTAGTCAAAGCTGTGGTTTTTCCAGTTGTCATGTATGGATGTGAGAGTTGGACTATAAAGAAAGCTGAGCGCTAAAGAATTGATGCTTTTGAACTATGGTGTTGGAAAAGACTCTTGAGTGTCCCTTGAACAGCAGGGAGATCCAACCAGTCAATCCTAAAGGAAATCAGTCCTAAATATTCATTGGAAGGACTGATGTTGAAGCTGAAACTCCAATACTTTGGCCTCCTGATGCAAAGAACTGACTCATTTGAGAAGACCCTAATGCTGGGAAAGATTGAAGGTGGGAGGAGAAGGGGACAACAGAATTTGAGGTGGTTGGATGGCATCACCGACTCAGTGGACATGAGTTTGAGTTAACTCCGGGAGTTGGTGATGGACAGGGAGGCCTGGTGTGCTGCAGTCCATGGGGTCACAAAGAGTTGGACACGACTGAGCAACTGAACTGAACTGAACCCTGAGTCACTAAATTAGAAACTCTTGGGTGAGACCTAGCAAACTGTGTTATATAATACTCCAGTTATTCAGAGCATGACAAAGTTTAAGAGCCACTGTACCATACTGTATAAGGAAAATGTTCTCTCCTATCTATATAATATACTAATCTTTTGTGATTAAATTGATAAGCTATATCCCTGCTATAGAAAAAAGCCTTTCATTGAAGGAAAGGAAATGACAGGGTTAAACATCTTATGAAAGGAGTGATGCTGGAATAAAAGGAGACTAGCAGGATAGCTCTCATAAAGGATCCTAAATGCAAGAACACCTAGGTTTTGTGAAAGAGTACCTCTGTGTGCCTCACTGAGGCAGGCCAACACTTAGGTGCCAAACTATACACCACATCCCAAGCTTAACTAATTATCAAAATATCCTGACACTTAATATAGCAGAAATGTCTTGCCCCAGGAAGTTTGAATTTGGTAGAATTAGCATCTAGCTTTATCAATAGTGCCACAGGTGACTTGAGGGGTGATTTGAGAATTGCATGTAAGTTCTGGGCAATGAGCCCCAAAGAGAAGCTACACTGACTGTTACAATTAAAGTTTCAACTTATTATAAATATATCTCTATTAGGCTATTATTCAATAAAGAATTTTTTAGAAAAAAAAAACAACTTGGTCTGACCTAGGATTAAAGGAAATACATTTGTCCACATTTAGGACAACTCTGTAAGTACCTCTCAGTTAAATTACCATGGTGGTCATTAGTAGGGGCTTCCCCAGTAGCTCAGATGATAAACTGCCTGCAATGCAGGAGACCTGGGTTCAATACCTGGAGGGAATGGCAACCCACTCCAGTATTCTTGCCTGGAGAATTCCATGGACCCAGGTACCTGGAAGGCTACAGTCCATGGGGCTGCAAAGAGTTGGACAAAACTGAGCAGTCATTAGTAGGGAGGTCCAAAGAGAGAAAGAAACCTTGAAATGATGGAAGACTTCACTCTTATCTCAAAAAGTATTGGGTGATTTTTTTTATAAAAGGTGGAGACAAATTGTCTTTCTTCCCCTTTTCTTAAAGGTAGAAATTATACTTTTACATTGTTGCTGTCATCATCATCATCATTATTACCATCATCATCTCCATCATCCCACTCTAACTTCCAGTATTTGGTACAAAAACTTTAATGCAGTAGAGAGAGAAAAATAAGAACTAACAAGTATAAGGGTCTACCATGTGCAAGCACTTTGTTATACACTTTAAATACATCGTCTTATTTACTTCTCAAAGCTCTTCTTTTAGCTGCATTATATACTAAGGAACTTGAAAGCTCTGAGAAGAAATCTATAATAACACTTAAGTAAGCAATAAAACTAGATTTTGAATCTTGTAGCCTATGGTTTTAAACATTTTAGCCTGTAGTTTTTCCATGACACTTGTTTGAATATTATTTATGTGTTCATTAAAAGTACTTATATTTAAATAATGATAATAAATCCTTAATAAGTAAAACAATTGCATGTACAGCATGTACTATTGTAAAAGATGTTTTTCTCATATAATAGAGCTATAAGCCCGATGAGGCTTTCCTTGTCTCAACTTTCCTAGCCTATCTTCATTCATATCTATATTATTGGGTTTGGCTGCTAATGAATAAATAAATAAATAATGGACAGAGGGGCCCTGCAGGCTACAGTCCATGGGGTGGCAAAGAGTTGGACACGATTGAGAGACTAACACTTCCATTTTCGAGCAAGACAGGAGTGTGTTTTTCTCTATTGTATGTCACAGTCCGAAAAGGTGGTCTAGTGCTGCTTTATGCTGTTTAGAGACACTGTTAGGGATCTCAAACAGCATGCCCATCCCAGACAACTTGCCCTACAGATGGCATTCCTCACAGTTCAAAATGATCCCAAGCTTCAGGCATTAGAGAGATAAAGATGACAGCAAAGGAAGACTTCTGGCAGCTAATATTTGGAGCTTCTACTGACATCCTTCCTGGCCTGAATTTACTCATACAACCACATCTAAATGGAGGCAAGACTATGAAATAGAGACTTAAATTTTTTGTAGCTGTGAAAGCAAAAGTAAAAGTCCTCAATTGTGTCCGACTCTTTGCTACCGCATGGACTATAAAGTCCATGGAATTCTCAGGCCAGAATAGTGGAAAGGGTAGCCTTTCCCTTCTCCAGGGGGTTTTCCCAACCCAGGATCGAACCCAGGTCTCCCACATTGCAGGCAGATTCTTTACCAGCTGAGCCACAAGGGAAGCCCAAATGAGGCACTTATTTGCCAAAACCCAGGCTGTATTTGCAGCTAAAATTCTGATAATGGAAGAAAATGTAAACAGAGATAGGGGACAACCATTAGTTTGCATGAAATAACCTAAGCACTATTATGAAGAAAACGAAAATTAAAAATTAAACCTGATCCCAATATGCTAAAAGTCAGTATTGATATCATTCATTTCAAAGTCTATTTTTAATTCTGGTTGAAACAAGGAGACTAGAATTGCTAAAAATATCTAAGGCCACATCTAAGAGCGACACCTCAATGAACATAAGGCAGAGGTTTCTCCATTGAGCAAAACATATTAATTTAAGTAATGATAGCCATACTATTTGATTTTTTTCATTAGTATAATTCAAAGTCTAAGAACTAAAATATAACATGGTAAATTGCCTGAATTTTTGTATGAGTGCATATTCTTGTTATAATAAGAAATAATTATTGGAAGTTTAATGTTGGAAAACAACGTTGAGGGTTTTAAATATATCAGGAATCTGTAGCCAAAATAAAGTATATGAAATTCACTCTGACTTGGCACATTTCTAAGAATAACATGGGACTGTTTCTTTGCACATGTTTAGCACAGCCTTTGGCACTATTAAGATTGTTACACAATTCATGATGTAACACTACTCTCCAGGAATGAAGGAAAAAGAAGATAAATTCTGTGTGCCTTTGGAGACTCTGTTAACAGAAAAGCAAAAGACATTCCAGTCCAAGTTCTGTTGGAAAATGGAAAAGGCAAATGATGAGAAAAAAAGAGGAAGGAAATGCAAGAACATTTTCCAAGGCTCATTAAATAGACTAGGAGTATGCCATGGGAAAAAAAAAAAGTCTGGAAAATTCTGAGAAAAGCAAATAATACAAGTTGCCTCAATGTAGGAAACTTCTGAGAATCTTGAATGTACTGACAGGTGTTGTCTTTCACTATGAGTGTGTGCTGATGAGGCATTTCCTAAATTATTTTATTTTAGAACATGCTTCCTCAGAAAAATTCCTCTTAGTAAGCAAGCTTTCTCTTAGTAAAATTAAGATCTGGTGGGGTCACCTATTCAGAAAATACCGATTTAGACACTTCATGTGTCAGCACTGACTGCTCATCTTCCCTTGATTAACCTGAGTACTGAATCGCACATTTCTCAAGCTAGAACTTCACCTTTTGCTCCTCAGCATGTCCCCCTCCATCAATGTCCCCATGGAGATTCTGTCTTACGTTTAAGGAGCTATTTTTGCCCCACCTCATTCTCCCTCATCTTCTAATTTTGTTGATATTTTCCTGAATAATTCTTAAAACTATATGCAATAGATTTGTTTCTTTTTAAAAATATATTTATTGAAGTATAGCTGATTTACAATGTGTGTTAGTTTCAAGTGTACAGCCGAGTGACCCATTATACATATATATAAAATATATATATTCCTTTTTACATTCTCTTCCATAATGTTTTTCAATCACTCATTCATGTCAGACTCTGTAACCTCTAGGACTGCAGCACACCAGGCTTCCCTGTCCTTCACCATCTCCTGAAGCTTACTCGAACTCATATCCATTGAGTCGGTGATGCCATCCAACCATCTTGTCCTCTGTCATCCCCTTCTCCTCCTGCCTTCAATCTTTACCAGCATCAGGGTCTTTTCTAATGAGTCAGTTCTTCACATCAGGTGGCCAAAGTAATGGCCACCAGCTTCAGCTTCAGCATCAGTCCTTCCAATGAATATTCAGGATTGACTTTCTTTAGGATTGACTGGTTTGATCTCCTTGTAGTCCAACGGACTCTCAAGAATCTTCTCCAACACGACAGTTTGAAAGAACTAGTTCTTTGGTGCTCAGCCTTCTTTGTGGCCCAACTCTCACATCTGTACACGACTACTGGAAAAACCATAGCTTTGACTATATGGACCTTCATTGGCAAAGTGACGTTTCTGATTTTTAATATGCTGTCCAACGAGGAAGCATCCTTTAATTTCAAGGCTGCAGTCATTGTCTGCAGTGATTTTAGAGCCCAAGAAAATAAAATCTGTCACCACTTCCACTTTCCCCCCTATATTTACCCTGAGGTGATGAGGCCAGATGCCATAATCTTAGTTTTTTAATATTGAGTTTCAACTGTATACTTGCAAGTGGCTAAAATTAAAAAAAAATAAAACTGACAATATCAATGGCTGGTGAGAATGTAAAGCAACAGCTACTCACTCTCAATTGTTGCTAGTGAGGATGCAAGAGTTCAGCCACTTGAGAAGAGTTTGGCAATTTCTTATAAAGCTGAACAAGTATGGAGAATGCCAAGATTTGGGGAAGTAGATGAAGTGGAATTAGTAATTTACATTGATAAAGAACTAGTGTGTTCAGGGTTGACTTTCTTGCTTTTTCTTAACTTTCTGGTCATGTAGTGGACTCCACCTAGTTAATAAGCAGAAAGGGAGAGATTTATCCTGCAGCATTAGGTAGACTACAGAATCTTGAAAGAGCTAGAGAAACTACTCTATGCTGGGCCTCTAGAAAGAACTTTGGTGAAGGTGCTGGGGAGAACCTAGCACCACAATAACTCTGTCACAGTCAGAAATTTGTCACTACTACTGAGCTCACTGTGTCAGCCACTCTCCAATGACATTATATTAAAGTTTCCATGCTTACCCTTTACTAGAGTTTGATTTTATTGTGTCTCTCTTTGTATTTGAGTGAGAGAACCCAAATCACATGATCGCATATCTGCTCCCCAGAGGAAAGGAAAGATAGGAAATGAAGAGCTTAGGTTTCTGTTTTTTCATTTGGTTTGTTTAAAAACCCAAAGTGTAATCTGAGAAACTATCAAATGTAAACAGAGTTTTTAAAAAATTTTGAGGGGCCAAAATTAATCGATGTCCTTACCCACCTGTAATGTATGAGAGTCATATATAGGGGTAATAGAAACTCTGAAAGTGAAATTGGAGTAAAATATTATTAATTTGCAGATGGGGTAGATGGTAATCATTTGCAATTTTTACTAGGAGAGTATGGGAGCCAGTGGTCAGGATGGAAGAAAAGGGTGATTCAGTGCATTCAGTATAAGACAGTATAAAATTTAACTTAAAAAAAAAAAAACTTCCTTTAGAGTCTATACATCTACCTCTTCAAAAACTAGAGCCAAAACTAGTACATGTAATAGAATCAGTCAAACTAATTTTATTTTTAGCCTGTCACATGCAACTAGAAGTGGATCTACACTCTTGTCAACTACAAATTGGCACTTACCAAGAGCATTGCCAATGACTGAATAACAAAGGCATTTGCCATCTGCATCTACAGAGATTGAACCCCATGCTGCTATAGCTGTTGACCTTCAACAACCCTTGAGAGAATTGAAAGTGGAGTGAGGCATTCTGTGCTCCAGGGAATCTGGTGGGACATGTCTTTAGATAGTTGGATGTTTTTAGGAACAGATTTTATCTCAATCCTTGCATCTCCTCATGTCTAGACAAGCACTAAATCCCTTCATGGTGACATCAGATCCTCATGACTAAAGAAAAACCTTTTGTAAAATGAATGCTTCATGGTGTTGAACTCTCCCTTCACCAAAACCTTATAGATTGACTTTCCCCCACTGCTGCTTTGGAGCAGTCTCTCAGAGCTATCCGAGATGCTGCCTCCCGGGCTGCAGTCCTCATTTTGCCCCAAATAAAACTTAACTCGAAATTCTCAAGTTATACATGTTTTTTAGTCAACACTCTGGTAGTCTCTTACTTTAAACAAAAGCATAGAAATCACATTGACTGAACAGTCTAAGATTTTTTGGCATGTTAGTATAGCATAAATAAATCAATTTTTCAGCAAAAAACCAATCTGATACACTTTGATATACTTATCAGTTAAGGTAATACTGTTCCAAACATTAGACAGGTCAATGTGTAATCCCACCACTAATATATTGATAGTTTTATACGACTATATTCTAGGTTCCAGTTTTTGAGTTAAGATAGTGGAGCATTTTTTAAATAACCAGCGTCAAGAAAATTCCACCTGATGTGATTGCTGTTAGTTAAAGATTCAAGGGGAACAAGTGTTTAGAAAAATAATTGGATTTACTTCTGACAATTATATGCCAATTTTTCTACTGGTATAATTCACTTAATATGAGATCTTGTACTGCTGAAATTGTTTCCATTTACATCTCTAATCTAATATGGAATATCTTAAACTTTAACTGAATTTTTGGAGTCAGCTATAGCCCCCAAAATTTCACCACTAAGCCAAAATGAAGAGGCTCACAAAATATACATAATGAAGAACATTTTATGTAGATTATATGTAAAACCTATGCAACATCAGGATACTCAACTGGAATTACATCATAAAAATTCTCCAGAAAATGTCACTCTGACAAATTCCACTTCTACTATTACAAATAAATCTATATTTGGAGGACCTGAATCTACAGGTGTGTGTGGCTTTAAGATCCCAAACCCATGAACCTGTGATGAACTAGGACCAAATCTCTTCCTTTCCTTCAGTTCAGTTCAGTTGCTCAGTAGTGTCCAACTCTTTGCGACCACATGGACTGCAGCCAGGCTTCCCTGTCCATCACCAAGTCTCAGAGTCTACTCAAACTCATGTCCATTGAGTCGGTGATGCTATCCAACCATCTTATCCTCTGTGGTCCCTTTTTCCTCCTGCCTTCAATCTTTCCCAGCATCAGGGTCTTTTCCAATGAGTCAGTTCTTTGCATCAGGTGGCCAAAGTATTGGAGTTTCAGCTTCAGCATCACTCCTTCCAATGAATATTCAGGACTGATTTCCTTTAGGATGGACTGGTAGGATCTCCTTGCAATCCAAGGGACTCTCAAGAGTCTTCTCCAATACCGCAATTCAAAAGCATCAATTCTTCAGCACTCAGCTTTCTTAATAGTCCAACTCTCACATCCATACTTGTTGCTGCCGCTAAGTCGCTTCAGTCATGTCTGACTCTGTGCAATCCCATAGACGGCAGCCCACCAGGCTCCGCCATCCCTGGGATTCTCCAGGCAAGAACACTGGTATGGGTCGCCATTTCCTTCTCCAGTGCATGAAATTGAAAAGTGAAAGTGAAGTCGCTCAGTCGTGTCCGACTCTTCGCGAACCCATGGACTGTAGCCTACCAGGCTCCTCCATCCATGGGATTTTCCAGGCAAGAGTACTGGAGAGGGTTGCCATTTCCTTCTCCACATCCATACATGACTATTGGAAAAACCATAGCTTTGACTAGATGGACCTTTGTTGGCAAATTAATGTCTCTGCTTTATAATATTCTGTCTAGGTTGGTCATAACTTTTCTTCCAAGAGGTATGCTTTACTTTCCTTGGCATTAAGGAAATCCTTATCTTTGGATTTGGTTAGATCAGATCAGACAGTCATATTATTCTAAATTAGATAATTGCATTCTAATTAATAATTTAGAAGACCTAACTAAACTCTCAACAGCTTGATTCTCATGTTCAAGTATCTAATGGTCAATGACTTTAGGTTTTAAGCAGCTACCTAGTTAATCAAGGCTGTATATTTTCACCCTGCTTATTTAACTTATATGCAGAGTACATCATGAGAAACGCTGGGCTGGAAGAAACACAAGCTGGAATCAAGATTGCCAGGAGAAATATCAATAACCTCAGATATGCAGATGACACCACCCTTATGGCAGAAAGTTAAGAACTAAAGAGGCTCTTGATGAAAGTGAAAGAGGAGAGTGAAGAAGTTGGCTTAAAGCTCAACGTTCAGAAAACTAAGATCATGGCATCTGGTCCCATCACTTCATGGGAAATAGAAGGGGGAACAGAGGAAACAGTGTCAGACTTTATTTTTTGGGGCTCCAAAATCACTGCTGATGGTGATTGCAGCCATGAAATTAAAAGACGCTTACTCCTTGGAAGGAAGGTTATGGCCAACCTAGATAGCATATTTAAAAGCAGAGACATTACTTTGCCAGCAAAAGTCCCTCTAGTCAAGGCTATGGTTTTTCCAGTGGTCATGTATGGATGTGAGAGTTGGACGGTGAAGAAGCTGAGCACTGCAGAATTGATGCTTTTGAACTGTGGTGTTGGATAAGACTCTTGAGAGTCCCTTGGACTGCAAGGAGATCCAATCAATCCATCCTAAAGGAGATCAATCCTGGGTGTTCATTGGAAGGACTGATGTTGAAGCTGAAACTCCAATACTTTGGCCACCTCATGCGAAGAGTTGACTCATTGGAAAAGACCCTAATGCTGGGAAGGATTGGGGGCAGGAGGAGAAGGGGACAACAGAGGATGAGATGGTTGGATGGCATCACTGACTCAATGGACATGGGTTTGGGTAGACTCAGGGAGTTGGTGATGGACAGGGAGGCCTGGCGTGCTGCGATTCACGGGGTCGCAAAGAGTCGGACGCGACTGAGCGACTGAACTGAACTGATTCTGTGAAACAAACAATGGCAACAACAAAAATGGAATCAGTAGTTGTGTTTCAATACTCAGCCTGCAATAGCTAATGCTGGGGTGGTATTGTAAGGATGCTATCTGTTTTCACTTAGAAGCTTCAGAAATGCTAGAGGGAGCAGTCTTGCCTTCCAAAACAGTAAATAAAAATAGTTCTGCTTTCCACTGAGAACCCTATCACTTTGTCAAGTGTATCGTTTTCAAAAGAGAAATTAGCTCCAGGAAGTCAGTTAGTGTACTTTACAATTAAGCTAATAAAATAAGAAGTAACAAAAGTACTTTTTGTTCTTTCGAATCACTAAAATAGCAAAGTGAAGAGGACTTCCAGGAAAGCTGAGACTAATTTGAAATCCTCATCCATAACATTAAGGCCAACACTGAATATATGTGTTCCTTTAACTTCTGTAAAATACTTTAGAAAAAGATTGCTATTGTAATTTATAGAAAGGAAAATAGCTACACAGAATATCAGATTTAAACATTTTTTCAATATTTAACTCAAATATAATAAATAACATTGTTAAAGTAAAACTCAGAAAATAAAAGAAATTTTCTTAAGAAAAACTTGAGATTCAGAGTAAGCAAAACCTACTGGCATTTAATGAATGTAATTTTTTTTAAGATGTCAGTAATTTACAATATTATCAAATGTTAGAATTCCATTCTGCCCGTTATTTTATGACATTTTTATTAAAAATTTCTTTTCAGTGTATGATCATAAAATTAGAGATAGGAAATTTTTGTAATATTGTAATCACACAAAGTTGAACCAATAGCTTTTCCATTTCCAATTTTTAGGCAAGTAATAAATGCACATGGTAGAAATAAAATTTTACAGAGGATTTATAATGCATCTTATGCCTCACAAACCCAGGGATTCTTTCCCTGTAGCAACTACTTTCAACCGTCTCTGTTTTGAATATCTTTTGGTAGTTAGCTCCTTCACTCTAATAATCAATATAGATTTTAATTTCTCCCTTTGTCGTTTAATTTTTTGTTTTTATTAGCATATTTTTAATTTTTATTGGAGTATAGTTGATTTTCAATGTTGTGTTAGTTTCAAGTGTATAGCAAAGTGAATAAGTTACACATATACATATATCCAATCTTATTTGTTACACTTTATTGGTTTAACTTTTTATTTTGTATTGGAGTAAAGCTGATTAACAGGGTTGTGACAGTTTCAGGTGAACAGCAGAAGGACTCATCCATTCATATACATGTATCCATTCACCAAACTGCCCTCCCATCCAGGCTGCCACATAACTTGAACAGATTTCCATGTGCTGTACAGTAGGTCCTTGTTGATTATCCACTTTAAATGTACCACTGTATACATGTCCATTCCAAATATCCACTCTTTTCTAGATTCTTTTCCCATGTAGGATATTATCGAGAACCTACTGTAGAGCACAGGGATCTCTTCTTGATATTAATTTTTTAAAAAGGATTTAACTCATATAATCTCTTCTCCCTTCCCAGTGCTGGCATTTTAAATTCCAGTGCTTGCCCTATCAGTTCTACCTAATCTTTTGTTTAGTTGATTTCTGTGTTTAATTATGAAAATTATAATGCTCTGCTCCTTTGACATATTTTATTTTTACTATCCCATTTGTCATATTTTAGTTGAATCTTTACATTTAAAATGCTATAATTGACAGATACCATTTACATTCTCTTCTCTAATCGTATTTTAAGAATTCCATATTTTCTCTGTAAGTTTATTCTGAAAGTTAAGAGCATATAAACAGCACTGTTAGGGGAAATATTTACTCCCCATAGTTTTCATTTGGAAAGACCTGCCTTAAAATACTGACCTCTCTCCATTCCCTCTCTAACTTCTCACCAAAGGAATAATGACTTATTTGATAAGCAAGTCTGGAAGGGAAAACGGGATATGCTAATCACATCCCCTCCCTTGTCCACCTTTTAATTTGATTACTTTTTTTTTTAGGTATTGTGTTATAGGAGTTTCTAAATAGTTTAGAGTTTAATCCCTTATCAGATACACAGTTGGCAAATATTTTCTGTCATTCTTTCTTTGAGTTGTCTTTCTTTGAGTTTTGAAAAATGGATTGACTTCCACAGCACATATTATTTCTCCAAATAAGGCATGCAAATTACCAACAGGTATATGAAAAGATGTTCAAAATCACGAGGTTGTGGAGAAATTTAAGCCCTCATATGCTGTTGATGCCTGGAGAAGGGAATGGCTACCCACTCCAGTATTCTTGTCTGGAGAATTCCATGGACAGAAGAGCCTAGCAGGCTACAGTCTATGGGGTTGCAAAGAGCTGGACACCACTGAGAGACAAACACTTTCACAGTTTTTTCATATGCTATTGCTGGAAATGCAAAATCATGCAACTGCTATGGAAAACAGTATGGTAATTCCTCAAAACATTTAAAAAAGAATTATGTCCCAAAAATCCCACTTCTGGACATATATCCAAATGAACTGAAATGAGAATCTCAAAGGAGTATCTACCCTCTCATTTTCATTGTAGCACTATTTGCAACAACTAAAATACAGAAAAGCAAACCTAAATGTCCATCAATGAAAGAATAGAACACAGGATGGAATGTAGACTGTGGTAAATGAATTTAAATTATGAATATAAACATAACTGTTCTAAAGGGAGTGAGAATTTTTTTTTAAGGAGCTTGTGTAAATAACTTTGGAAAGCAATATTTCCACTGGGAACTGTAAAACTAAAGAGAAAGGAAGTATACACCAACACCATATTTCACAAGGATGCAGATAACATTTCTATAACTCCTTTACATGTATGCGGGGGTTGAACATTTAAATAGGTAAATGAGTTTTAGTGGTTGCAAACTAGCGGAGAAGGCTAGAAGGAACCCTATGGTATTGGAGTAAGAAACATTAGTTTTCATCTTTAACTTACTATGTGTGCAGGTGAAGAAATACAGAAACAGTTATAGATTCAGGGGTTACTATACAGGAATATGGAGAAGAAAATGGCAACCCACTCCAGTATTCTTGCCTAGGAAATTCCATGGACAAAGTCTGAGAGTCCATGGAGTCTCAAAGAGTCGGACACAACTTAGCAACTGAGCACATACAGGAATATATTACCTCGCTGTGAGCTAAAAGGACTAGGCGCAATGACATTCAGTGGCAACAGATACACCCATTGCCCAGGTCTTGGTTTCTAAACACCATGCTCTAATAGAAAGAATTAGAGGTTCTTGGGGAAAATGGCTGGTTCGGGGGTGGGGGGGAGATATGGCAGGGATAACACAAAATGAGCCAGGAGCATTTTGTGGTATCACAAAGTAAAAAGGCAAAAAAAAAAAAAAAGAATCATTTCAAAGAAATAGAGTAGCTAACATGAAAGAGCTCGCATTGTCCAAAGCTGGAACAATTTAAAAGAATTTAAAAAATAACATAAAATAAACTATAAATATATACTCATCCATAATAATGTAAGTAAATGATTGAGTAAAGAAATAAATAAGGGAGGAAGGATTAGTGTCTTTCTTATATATGAATTCCAAATCATATGTGTGTAGTTATCCCCCTTTCCAGGAAGAGGAACGTAATTCCTGTCTCGTAAGTGTGGGCTGTACCTAGAGGCTTCAGTTCCAAGAAGGAGAGGAGAAAGAGTAATCCAACAGCGGAGAAACCTGACAAGGACCATCTTGACCAAGTGACCACCCGTTTAGTTGTGAGAAAAAAACCAAACAACCACAAATTAAGAGATATCTTACAATATGTCTGAGCAGACTCCTCAAAACTGTCTAGGTCACAGAAGACAGGAAAGGCTAAGAAACTGTCATAACGGAAAATGCAAAACGTGACAATGAAATTTAATGTGGTACACAGGTGTGATTCTGAAAGAAAATGAAGGCATTGATGAAAAAGCAGTGAAATTCAAATAAAGTTTGGCTTAGTTCATAATAATGTGCTAATGTGAGTTTGTTAGTTTTCAGAATTATACCACAATAATGTGAAATGATAACAGTAATGTAAACTGGATGAAGAGTATAAAGCAACTTTTGGCCACTATATTTGCAACATCTCTGTATATATAAAATTACTCAAAATAAAACGTTCATTAAAAAATAGATGATGAGATTCAGGGGTTTTGGCCATTTTCATCTTCACTCAGTTTCTAGAAGCAATAAATAAAGCTTCAGGTGAAAATTCTGCTACGAACAAGTCTTTTGATGGGAAAAGTAATATGAAGGGGCATCCTTCCCTGGGTGGCAGATTTCATTGACCTAAGGAATTCTGGAGCGAGAATCAGTGCAAACAGCATGAGTGCCCTTAAAAAACTAGCTCACAAGAAGTTGTCATTAATCAGCTCTCACAACAAATACAGCGCTACAGTTTGAGGAAAATGAGAGTGATAGAAAACAAAAATTTAGAAATGTTAATAAACTTCTAGAAAAGGGAAAAAAAGAAAAATAAAATCCTCAAGGTCTCCACTCTTGAAAATTTATAAGCTTTGCAAGAACAGCAAAGTCTCAATTGCCTCTAATAAAAAGAGGTCTTAGAGACAGCTGTATTTCATCTGCAGATATAGGAACCTCACAGTGTCAATGTCAGCCTCCCAGCTGGAGAAATATCACAATATAAGGTCACAGAGCATCTAATCTAAAGCACTGATCCATACTGGCTGGTATCTTGGTGAAGAGAAATTGAAGTTTTCCTTCAAATAGTCTCTCTCTCTCTCTCTCCATACACTCAAGTTTTTGCTATGATTTTTGACAAAACAAAGTACCAGCAATTGAGTATATAGTTTTCCCTGGTACAACTACTCTAGTAAACAGACATTAGCTTATCTAAATTTTTTTTTTGCTAATATTGTGGTAATCTCCCATGTCTCAGTAAATCTGATTTTTTTCTAAATTACATACATGAATGTAAAATTTGTTTTCTGGTAGTTGTTTCCTAAGAATAGAAGACCAGGGTCTCTGAAGAGCTAAGTGGCTTATCAACATGTCAACCTAAATATTTTATTTTTAGGTTGAAACATAGCGAACTTCTGAACTTTAAAATACTGGGTCTTCAAATTCCAAGATGGGTAAACTATACAGAGGGCATTATTCAATTTGCCGAGACTACTGCAAATTGGTTCAGTTTATCTAGGGGAATTTTTTTGCATTTTCCTGACTGGGAGTAAAATACTGAGCTCCCTGCAGAGACCCCTTTCATATGTCTTACCACAAGCTGGATTCTCTGAAAATCAGACTCTGAGAATGAGATTGTAACAGCTAACGCAGTATGTTTACTAAGGATCCTGGGGATCAACACTTGTGGAAGAAAGGAGAAAAAAGAATTGGGCAGAGAGAAGTCAAGCTTCAATGGCAACTCCACAAAAAAGCTCAGGATTTAAAATGACCCATCAGGTGTGCCTTGTGATAGATCAGACTGGCTGGCCTTTTATACCTCCAACTCTATCACCGGTTGTGGGTCTCCCTAAGGGTGTGACTAGGGTCAAGGTGACTTTCTGAAAAAGGGACAACCCTGCAGGATGTGTCTTTTTACCCCATGCTCTTAAACCAAAATAAGTCTTCCCTGAAATGGAGACCTGGATAGTGCATTACTGTACCACACAGCTGAGTGCTCCAAACCTGCTTCCTAGAAATATCCATTATAAATAGAGCCCTGTGTTCAAATACTGATACTCTATACGCACCTGATGTTCATGAGAATACATTTCCTCATTCATATTTTAGATAAACAGCCTCTTTTCAAATTTTATTTTACATTGAGACTATAGTTGATTTATAATGTTGTGTTAGTTTCAGGTGTATAGCAAATTGATTCAGTTGTATAAATACATATATCCATTCTTTGTCAAATTATTTTCCCATATAGATTATTATGGAATACTGAGTAGAGTTCTTTGTGCTGTACAAAAGGTCTTTGTTGATTATCTATTTTATATATAATAGTGCATGCATGTGCCTCTTCATCGCTCAGTTGTGTCCCACTTTTTGTGATACCATGGACTGTAGCCCACCAGGATCCTCTGCACATGGAATTTTCCCAGCAAGAATACTGGAGTGGGTTGCCATTTCCGACCAGAGGACCTTCCCATTCCAGGGATCAAACCTGCATCTCTTGCGTCACCTGCATTGGCAGGCAGATTTTTTACTACTGCACCACCTGGAAAGGCCATTTATATAGCAGTTGCTTATGTTAACCCCAAACTTCTAATTTATCCCTACTCCACCATCTTTTCCCCTTTGGTAACCATAAATTTGTTTTTGAAATCTGTGAGTCTCTTTCTGCTTTGTAAATAAGTTCATGTGTATCATCGTTTTAGATTCCACATATAAGCAATATCATATGATATTCATCTTTCTCTACTTGACTTAATCCACTTAGTATGATGATTTCTAAGTTTTTGCATGTCACTGCAAATGGCATTATTCCATTCTTTTTGTGGCAGAATAATATTCATATATATACCACATCTTCTTTATCTGTTCATCTGTCAATGAACATTTAGATTGTTTCCATATCTTGGCTACTGTAAGTAGTGCTGCAATTAATATTGGAGTGTATGTATCTTTTCAATTTATGTTTTTTTCCAGATATTCATCCAGGAGTGGGATTGCTGGATTGTATGCTATTTTGAGTTTTTTAAGGAACCTCCATAGTGGTTATACCAATTTATATTCCCACCAAGAATTAGCAGGGTTCTCTTTCCTCTGCACCATCTCCAGCATTTACTGTTTATAGACTTTTTGATGATGGCCATTTTGACCACTGTGTGGTGACACCTCATTATCGTTTTGATTTGCATTTCTCTAATAATTAGCAATGTTGAGCATCTTTTCATGTGCTTTTTGGCCATCTGTATGTCTTCTTTCGATGGCTTCCCAGGCAAATTCTATCAAACATTTAGGAAAGAGTTAACACTTATCCTTCTCAAACTATTCCACAAAATTGCAGAGGAGGGAACACTCCCAAACTCATACTATGAGGCCACCATCACCCTGATAACCAAATCCAAACAAAGACACCACAAAAAAAAATACAGAGGCCAATATCACTTATGAACGTAGACACAAAAATCTTCAACACAATACTAGCAAACCAAATCCAGTGATACATGAAAAGGATCATACACCATGATCAAGTGGGATTTATTCCAGGAACGCAAGGATTTTTCAATATCTGAGAATCAGTCAGTGTGATACATCACATTAACAAATTGAAAAATAAAAACCATATGCTCATCTTAATAGATGCAAAAGAAGCTTTCCGACAAAATTCAACACCCATTTGTGATTTAAAATAAAAAAAAAAAAAGCTCTCCAGAAAGTGGGCATAGAGGAACTTACCTCAACATAATAAAGGCCATACATGACAAACCCATAGCTAACATCATACATAGTGGCGAAAAGTTTAAAGAATTTCCTCTAAAAGATCAGGAAGAAGACAACGATGTCCACTTTCACCACTCTGATTCAGCAATAATCTCTTTTCTCTGAGACTTGGGTGACTGTTGCTGGTAGTTTGCCATTATAACCATGCCATGATGAGCATCAATGTGTCAGGATTTTTTTTACCCCCACCCCCCAGTGTGAAACACATTAATATGCCCTGCATTGAAACCCAGTAAATATTTGAAGATGATGAACTAGATCTTGCCTTACCAGGCATTGAACCTGGGTCTCCTGCATTGCAGGCAGATTCTTTACCATCTGAGCCACCAGGGAAGTCTAAAAGAAATAGCATGGCTTTAAAATTGTAAGAATTTGGTTTGGTTGCAAATTTCAGTTTGATCAATTATTAGCTCTCTGTTCAAATGTTTGTCTTCATTTGAAATTAAAGCATGCTAAATAATAATAAGTAAGTAATAAAAAATAAAAGAATGCCTATCCTATTTACCATGCAGAAATATGAGTAACTAATGATGCTATGTATAATTGCTCACCATTGTTAAGAGTCTCCTGTGTGCTCAGTTCAGTTCAGTTGCTTAGTCTTATCCTACTCTTTGTGACCCATGGACTGCAGCACGCCAGTCTTCCCTGTCCATTACCAACTCCCGGAGATTGCTCAAATTCATGTCCATCAAGTCAGTGATGCCATCCAACCATCTCATCCTCTGTCGTCCACTTCTCCTCCTGCCTTCAATCTTTCCCAGCATCAGGGTCTTCTCAAATGAGTCAGCTCTTCGCATCAGGAGGCCAAAGTATTGGAGCTTCAGCTTCAGCATCAGTTCTTCCAATGAATATTCAGGACTGATTTCCTTCAAGATTGACTGGTTTGACCTCCTTGCGGTCCAAGGGACTTTCAAGAGTCTTCACCAACACCACAGTTCAAAAGCATCAATTCTTTGGTGCTCAGCTTTCTTTATAGTCCAACTCTCCTGTTTGCTAGTCAGTCAAAAACCTTTGAATACCTTCACTTAGTTCATATTTAAAACAAGGATCATTGGTTACACAGCAGGCTTCCCTGATAGCTCAGTTGGTAAAGAATCTGCCTGCAATTCAGGAGACCCCAGTTCGATTTCTGGGTTGGGAAGATCCGCTGAAGAAGGGATAGGCTACCCACTCCAGTATTCTTTGGCTTCCCTTGTGGCTCAGCTGGTAAAGAAAATGCCTGCAGTGTGGCAGACCTGGGTTCCATCCCTGGGTTGAGAAGATCCCCTGAAGAAGGGAAAGGCTACCCACTCCAGTATTCTGTCCTGGAGAATTCCATGCACTATATAGTCCACAGGTTGGCAAAGAGTTGAACACGACTAAGTGACTTTCTCTTTCACTTATGCAGATTAAGAAACTGAGAAATGAAATAATTTGAAACTGAGAAATGAAATAATTTTCTCAAGGTAATATAACTAATGAGTATTAGAGGAAGAATGTGAATTCAGACTTGCTCTTACTGCTACATCATACTATCTCCTCATAAACATTGTTCTTTACAGTTTTAATGCACCTTATGTGGGGTTATTTAAAAAATCAGATATATATTTTTTTACTTTATTTCATAATAATTGTACATATTAAGAAGTAAAAATCGTAAATGTCCTTTAAGCCATTTATCCTCCAAATTCTTTGAGCTTCTAATATTTACTAAGCACTTGTAAAGACGGTGGTGGTAATGTAGTGAATAAAACATTAATTCCTTCATGAATGTAGCTTATATTCTAGTGAAAGACAATAAATTAACAAAATAAGTAAAATTCACAGTATGTTAGATAGGTTATATATAGATAGATGATAGGAAGAGAATGGTTCAACAGGAAAGGTGTTGTAAAAAATCCGTACATGAAATTTTTTGATAGAGAGAGCAGAGCCCATCTCACTGAGATGAATTGCAAATAAAATTTTTGAGCAAAATTTAATTGCTCAGTCAAAACCTAGCACAGAACTTTGCTTACATTCTCAACAAATGTACCTCTTTTTAATGTAAGAAAGTGAAGAAAGAAGATAGTATTCCAACCATAGCTACAGATATAATGACCATATATAACAGTGTTTGTTGTGATTGCAATTCATGGTAATTTTTTTGTGTGGAAGAAACTATTTCAAACAGGTGCAAATTGTACCATTTAAGCAAATTTAAGCAATAGGAAAAAAATATCACTTCATCAAAAATTTCTCAAACATAAAATATAGATTTACATTACACATTTTATTGTGATTTGACCCAAATTATATTAAATAGATTCTTACATAATCTTTCATTTTGTGCTTTAAGTTTAGCAATTTGCTCTTCTTCTAATGTTCAATGCTGTAAGGAATTGCTGATAATACTATCACACCCACATTTTAGATTTTAGATTATTGTTTTCTATTTTAGTATATTCTCCACTTAGTTTTAGGATTATAGCATTCACTGTATGACCACACACTAACAATTGCTATCACTTATATAGTGTTTACTATATGCTAAGTACTACTCTATGTCCTTCTAATTTTATAACAATTCTAAGATGTAGGTATTTCAAGTATCCAATTTTACACATATAGAAAGGAAGGCATAAGAGTGATTACACAGACAATCGGTATCAACTAGTCCGTTCCAAGACACTGTGATCTTAGCTACTACATTAATCTTCCCCTCTTAAAAAAGTTTTCTAAATAACTTTCAATTTTAGCAAATTAATGTATGGTTTGTTGAGGTATAACAATGCTCATCAAGTTCTATTTTCTTTTTCATTAGAAAATGTGTTTTGTGTGTTGTATGGGTTTCCGTGGTGGCTCATTGCTTAAGAATCTACCCACAATGCAGGAGACCCAGGGTCGATCCCTGGGCTGGGAAGATCCCCTGGAGGAGGGCATGGCAACCCACTCCAGTACTCTTGCCTGGAGAATCCCCATGGACAGGGGAGCCTGGCAGTCTACAGTTCATAGGGTCGCACAGAGTTGGACACGACTGAGCAACTAAGCAGCAGAAGCGGCATGTGTTGTATATCACATGGACTTTTTGCTGATCAACAACAAAAAAATATTTTCAAGGATTTTGGCTTGGAGAAAATGAAATGCATATACACCACCTTGTTTTTCTTGTTGAGTGCAACTATAAACCCTCGACAGAATGCATAGAACAGATATTTAAGAACTCTGAAAAGTAAACAGTAGCAACAAGAAGGGAGATGGGGATGAAAACTACTTCGTTGAAATGGCAGTGAGTTTATTTTCTTTTCTTTTCCCAAGCATAGCTAAGAAACCAGACATGCTCATTAGATTCATATAAGAGAAGCTCTCTATTTTAGGTACAAGAATGAAGGACAACTTCTGCTTATTTTTCTTCCTCTTTCCTACCATCCCAATACCCTGGCAATAGGATGGCAGCAATGATAGCAAAGTCATAGCAGAGATAATGGATAGTTACCTAAAAGTTTAAGGGATTGGGAGAAAACCTTCTCTCTGATCAGAGAAACTACTATTCAAAGAACATGAGGCAAATTCTTGTTGCTTTTTCCTTTCTCTGTCTTCACAGTTCAGTAACAGAAAGTGCAGAGTAGAGGCAAGGAAATTCAAAATATGAACTAAAGAGGAAAGCTGAAAAAATTTAGTGACTTAAAAAAGATTGGAAAAGAGAAATAGAAGAACAAAAATAAAAAGAAGCGTAGCAAACCAAAAAAAAAGGACACCCATAAATATTAAAACGGTGGTAGCAAATGAGACACATCAAAATTAACATTGTAAATTACATAAATATATCAATTAAAAGATATGCTATCTACAAAAACTCACTGTAAATATAATTATGTAAGTAAGTTTAAAGTAAAAAAATGGAAATTGATATCTCATGTAAAGAGTTATTAAAAGAAAGTTGCAATGGCTCCATTAATATTAAAGTAAACTTTGAAGCAAGGAAAATGACCACAGGTAAAGGGAAACAGGGTTTCCCTGGTAGCTCAACTGGTAAAGAATCCACCTACAATGCAGGAGACCCTGGTTTGATTCCTGGGTTGGGAAGATCCCCTAGAGAAGGGATAGGCTACCAACTCCAGTATTCATGGGCCTCCCTGGTAGCTTAGAAGGTAAAGAATCTGCCTGCAATGTGGGAGAACTGGATTTGATCCCTGGGTTGGGTTTGATCCCTCCACCAGAGGCAACCCACTCCAATATTCTTGCTTGGAGAATCCCCATGGACAGAGGAGCCTGGTGGGCTCTATGAGTCGCAAAGAGTCAGACACAACTGAGTGACTAAAAACATCACAGCACAACAAAGGGAAACATTACATAATAATAAAAAGACCATTTCACAAAGAACACAACAATCTAAATATGTGTACAGTTAAAAACAGGTTTTAAAATAAACAAAGCAAAACTAGTGAAACTGAAAAAAATATGAAAAATTTGCAATTATAGTTGGACACTTCAACACAGCTGTCTCAGTAATCAACAGAATAAGTCGATAAAAAATCAACAATAATATAGAAGAAATGAAATAAACAACATCATCAACTAGCAGGATCAAATAACATTTATAAATACTCCAAAAAATAACAGAAAAATATACATTTTTCTCAACTGCACATGCTACATATGACAAAATAGATCATATCCCAAGGCATGAAATAATTCTTAATATAATAAATGTAAAAAAATGAAAAAAGTGTTCTCTGACCACAAAATAAAAACAAACCAGTAATTGGAACTAAAAAATACTTTTAAAGTAAAGAATTAGATATACTTTTTAATAATTCATGAGTCAATGAAAGGCTTGTAGGAAATTAAAAGAAAAAAAATTTTTGAACTGAAGTAAAAGGGAAATACAAAAAAAAAAATCAAAATTTGTGGTATGCAGCCAAGCAATGCTTAGTAAAAAAAATTATAGTACTGTATGTTCATATTATAAAAGAAGAAAGTTCTCAAATGAACAATCTAAGTTTCTACCTAAAATTACTAGGAAAAGAAATACAAAATAAACTCAAGGTAAACAGAAAGAAGAGGGAATAAAGAACAGGAATCAATTCAACTGAAAACAGAAAAGCAGTAGAAAAAGTTGATACAAACAACAATTGATCCTTTTTAAAACAATTAATAAAATTGATAGGCATCTAGCCGAAAAATAGAGGAAAGAAATCACCAGTATATAGATATTGTTCAAAATAATTTGGTTGCAACATATCTTTTGCTTATTTATATATCTGTTTCAGTCATATGCATTGTAAATTAGCCCCCATTTCAAATATCCATTGTAAAGAATAAGGATCTACAATATTCAGGCTGAATGCTACAAATTGAGTTCATCAATTTATTCACAAATGATTTACCAGTGCACCTAGTCCATCAACACATTCCTCTCTAATGGAGTCATGGAATCAAATGATAAATGGAAAATCTGACAAAGTAATAAGATTATAAGCTTGCAAAATTGACAAAGACATACCATATAATTTTTAAAGGGAAGCTTTAAAGTCACAGCAATGTTTCTAAAAACATTTCTAAAAACCCATGGATCTTCTCTTCAAATAAACAAAGAAAAAAATGCCACTGTGAATGCATTCTTCTAGCTTCTGATATAAATTTTGACTAATAGAGACTCACAATCGATCTATTCCATATCATCTGCATTTCAGCTTTAACAAGCTCTGTGGTATCATGATGACTGATGAAAAGTTAACATGGGACCAGTGGTTTCAACATAATTATAACACATCATTCATTAGATTGTCAAAGTCTCCTTCCAGATATCAGTCTGCTAGTTTAATAAGAAGTAAAAAATCAAGGCCCATAATTACCCCTACATGAGAGCCCTCAGGGAGGAGAGAAAATTCCTCAACCTAGTGCACAAAGGCATTCTGTAATGAGCAGCAGCTATATCCATGCAGTGAAGTTTGGACCTGTGGCATCAAATCCTCTGTCAGTTTTCTTCACAGACACCCACTAAAAGTCTCAAGGCAGCATTTTAAAGCAAGAAAGTGCTCCAGCAATGGTTAATGAAACTATGATTTTTCCCTATGGGGAAATACCCTTCTGAACTAGAAAACAGGCAAAACTAGTCCATTAACTCTCCTTGGAGAGGTGTGTGCTTTTGCAGCTTCATAAACATAGCAAAGCAGAGTTGGAAAAACAATAAAAAGTCTCAGACTTTAAACACTAAAATGCATGCATTTGATAATCAGCTAAATGAATGCTTAGTAAGTAAAGGGACTGCACACAAACTTATATATCCCTGAGAGAATAGTGCAAAACCCACATTACATGAACAAGGAAGAACTTTCCCAGAAGCAAAGATATCTGAGTTATTTACCTTTTCCTATGTCTCCTCTGCATTTATTAAAGGAACAGACACAGATCCATGAAACTCGCTTGCCCTGTGGGCAAGTTTGGGAGCTTATTTGAGCTGTGTTTTGTCTGGTCTCATGTTAGTACCATTGGAATCTTGACCATTTTCTTGTGATGAAAGAATATATTGTTTGAATAAAGAATAAACTGCAGCAGAGTCATAAAAAAAGAATTGACTTAATTCATATCAGTGTGAAGAACATCTTGCTTAGAAAAAGAGCCCTTAGGGTGGGAAAGATGAAAATTCCTCACCCTATTCATTCTGGAAAGAGAAAAGAAGAGAAAAGAGAACATGTTTTCTGCATACTAAATGAGGTGGAACATGAATTTTGATCATACCCAAGAATTGTGTATTGACTATGCCAAAGCCTTTGACTGTGTGGATCACAATAAACTGTGGAAAATTCTGAAAGAGATGAGAATACCAACCGCCTGACCTGCCTCTTGAGAAACCTGTATGCAGGTCAGGAAGCAACAGTTAGAACTGGACATGGAACAACAGACTGGTTCCAAATAGGAAAAGGAGTACGTCAAGGCTGTACATTGTCACCCTGCATATTTAACTTATATGCAGAGTACATCACGAGAAATGCTGGGCTGGATGAAGCACAAGCTGGAATCAAGATTGCTGGGAGAAATAGCAATAACCTCAGATATGCAGATGATACCACTCGTATGGCAGAAAGTGAAGAAGAACTAAAGAGCCTGGTGATGAAAGTTAAAGAGGAGAGTGAAAAAGTTGACTTAATGCTCAACATTCAGAAAACTAAGAGCATGGGTCCCATCACTTCATAGCAAATAGATGGGGAAACAGTGGCAGACTTTATTTTAGGGGGCTCCCAAGATGGATGGGTCATTGTGGAGAGGTCTGACAGAATGTGGTCCACTGGAGAAGGGCATGGCAAACCACTTCAGTATTCTTGCCTTGAGAACCCCTTGAACAGGCAAAAAGATAGGACACTGAAAGATGAACTCCCCAGGTCAGTAGATGCCCTGTATGCTGCTGGAGATCAGTGGAGAAATAACTCCAGAAAGAATGATGGGATGGAGTCAAAGCAAAAACAATACCCAGCTATGGATGTGACTGGTGATAGAAGCAAAGTCTGATGCTGTAAAGAGCAATATTGCATAGGAACCTGGAATGTTAGGTCCATGAATCAAGGCAAATTGGAAGTGGTCAAACAGGAGATGGCAAGAGTGAACATCGACATTCTAGGAATCAGCGAACTAAGATGGGCTGGAATGGGTGAATTTAACTCAGATGACCATTATATCTACTACTGTGGGCAGGAATCCCTTAGAAGAAATGGAGTAGCCATCATAGTCAACAAAAGAGTCCGAAATGCAGTACTTGGATGCGATCACAAAAACAACAGAATGATCTCTGTTCGTTTCCAAGGCAAACCATTCAATATCAGAGTAATCCAAGTCTATGCCCTGACCAGTAATGCTGAAGAAGCTGAACTTGAACGGTTCTATGAAGACATACAAGACCTTTTAGAACTAACACCCAAAAAAGATGTCCTTTTCATTATAGGGGACTGGAATGCAAAAGTAGGAAGTCAGGAAACACCTGGCGTAACAGGCAAATTTGGCCTTGGAGTACAGAATGAAGCAGGGCAAAGGCTAATAGAGTTTTGCCAAGAGAACGCACTGGTCATAGCAAACACCCTCTTCCAACAACACAAGAGAAGACTCTACACGTGGACATCACCAGATGGTCAACATCGAAATCAGATTGATTATATTCTTTGCAGCCAAAGATGGAGAAGCTCTATGCAGTCAGCAAAAACAAGACCGGGAGTGGACTGTGGCTCAGATCATGAACTCCTTATTGCCAAATTCAGACTTAAATTGAAGACAGTAGGGAAAACCACTAGACCATTCAGGTATGACCTAAATCAAATCCCTTATGATTATACAGTGGAAGTGACAAATAGATTTAAGGGACTAGATCTGCTACACAGAGTGCCGCCTGATGAACTATGGACAGAGGTTCATGACATGGTACAGGAGACAGGGATCAAGACCATCTTCATGAAAAAGAAATGCAAAAAAGCAAAATGGCTGTCTAAGGAATCCTTGCAAATAGCTGGGAAAAGAAGAGAAGTGAAAAGCAAAGGAGAAAAGGAAAGATATTCCCATCTGAATGCAGAGTTCCAAAGAATAGCAAGGAGAGATAAGAAAGCCTTCCTCAGCAATCAATGCAAAGAAATAGAGGAAAACAACAGAATGGGAAAGACTAGAGATCTCTTCAAGAAAATTAAAGATACCAAGGGAACGTTTCATGCAAAGATGAGCTCGATAAAGGACAGAAATGGTGTGGACCTAACAGAAGCAGAATATATTAAGAAGAGATGGCAAGAATACACAGAAGAACTGTACAAAAAAGATCTTCACGACCCAGATAATCACAATGGTGTGATCACTCAACAAGAGCCAGACATCCTGGAATGTGAAGTCAAGTGGGCCTTAGGAAGCATCACTACGAACAAAGCTAGCGGAGGTGATGGAATTCCAGTTGAGCTATTTCAAATCCTCAAAGGTGATGCTGTGAAAGTGCTGCACTCGATATGCCAGCAAATCTGGAAAACTCAGCAGTGGCCACAGGAATGGAAAAGGTCAGTTTTCATTCCAATCCCAAAGAAAGCCAATGCCAAAGAATGCTCAAACTACTGCACAATTGCACTCATCTCACATGCTAGTAAAGTAATGCTCAAAATTCTCCAAGCCAGGCTTCAGCAATACGTGAACCATGAACTTCCAGATGTTCAAAGCTGGTTTTAGAAAAGGCAGAGGAACCAGAGATCAAATTGCCACCATCTGCTGGATCATCGAAAAAGCAAGAGAGTTCCAAAAAAACATCTATTTCTGCTTTACTGGCTATGCCAAAGCCTTTGACAGTGTGGATCACAATAAACTGGAAAATTCTGAAAGAGATGGGAGTACCAGACCATCTGACCTGTCTCTTGAGAAACCTGTATGCAGGTCAGGAAGCAACAGTTAGAACTGGACATGGAACAACAGACTGGTTCCAAATACGAAAAGGAGTACGTCAAGGCTGTATATTGTCACCCTGCTTATTTAACTTATATGCAGAGTACATCACGAGAAATGCTGGGCTGGAAGAAACAAGCTGAAATCAAGATTGCTGGGAGAAATATCAATAACCTCAGATATGCAGATGACACCACCCTTATAGCAGAAAGTGAAGAAGAACTGAAGAGCCTCTGAAAGTGAAAGAGGAGAGTGAAAAAGTTGACTTAAAGCTCAACATTCAGAAAACTAAGATCATGGCATCTGGTCCCATCACTTCATGGGAAATAGAGGGGAAACAGTGGAAACAGTGTCAGACTTTATTTTTTTGGCTCCAAAATCACTGCTGATGGTGATTGCAGCCATGAAATTAAAAGACGCTTACTCCTTGGAAGGAAGGTTATGACCAATCTAGATAGCATATTTAAAAGCAGAGACATTACTTTGCCAACAATCGTCCGTCTTGTCAAGGCTATGGTTTTTCCAGTGGTCATGTATGGATGTGAGAGTTGGACGGTGAAGAAAGCTGCGCGCCAAAGAATGATGCTTTTGAACTGTGATGTTGGAGAAGACTCTTGAGAGTCCCTTGGACTGCAAGGAGATCCAACCAGTCCATCCTAAAGGAGATCAATCCTGGGTGTTCATTGGAAGGACTGATGTTGAAGCTGAAACTCCAATACTTTGGCCACCTCACGTGAAGAGTTGACTCATTGGAAAAGACCCTGTTGCTGGGAAGGATTGGGGGCAGGAAGAGAAGGGGACGACAGAGGATGAGATGGTTGGATGTCATCACCGACTCGATGGACATGGGTTTGGGTAAACTCCGAGCGTTGGTGATGGACAGGGAGGCCTGGGGTACTGCGATTCATGGGGTCGCAAAGAGTCAGACATGACTGAGCAACTGAACTGAAGGTGACTGAAGCCATGAAACTAAAAGACATTTCCTCCTTGGAAGGAGGTTATAACCAACCTAGACAGCATATTAAAAAGCAGAGATATTACTTTGCCAACAAAGGTCCATTTATCCAGTAGTAATGTATGGATGTGAGAGTTGGATTATAAAGAAAGCTGAGCGCCGAAGAATTGATGCTTTTGAACTGTGGTGTTGGAGAAGACTCTTGAGAGTCTCTTGGACTGCAAGAATATCCAACCAGTCCATCCTAAAGGAAATCAGTTGAATATTCATTGGAAGGACTGATGCTGAAGCTGAAATTCCAATAATTTGGCCACCTGATGCAAAAAGCTGACTCATTTGAAAAGACCCTGTTGCTGGGAAAGATAGAACCACGTTCTGGTTCAGTGGAGTAGGCTTCATTTTCCTACTGCAGATTGAAGGCAGAGGGAGAAGGGGATGACAGAGGATGAGATGGTTGGATGGCATCACCAATTCAATGGACATGAGTTTGAGTAAATTCCGGGAGTTGGTGATGGACAGGAAGGCCTGCAGTGCTGCTGTCCATGGAGTCACAAAGAGTCGGACATGAATAAGTGACTGAACTGAACTGAGCTGAATAATAGTATATATGAAATAAAGAAGTAGGAGGAATGTGGAAAATGTGAAAAGGAAAAACGGCTGAGCAGCAATGTTGAGGCTAGGATAAGGACTGTCAAAATGTCTTTAAAATTCTCCCCAGCTTAACTAAATTTTAGACAGCCTTCTTCCTGACTTTAGTTCACTAACTTCTCTCTTTTCTTAGGCATTTTACTTTATAAATTCTTTCTCTGTCCCTTTCAAATGTAAATCTTCTCCCATCCTCTTCCCTTTTTAACAATTAGGAATATCTTATGGACCTGAAGTGGAAGCCTTTGAAATGCAATCATTAATAAAGATAGTCAACCTCAGTCTTTATGGGAGGTAAGAGTCTAACTTTGAGTAGTGCAATCAATGTGTGTGTGTGTGTGTGTGTGTGTGTGTGTGTGTGTGTGTGTGTGCAGTCATGTTTGGCTCTTTGCAACCCCATGGACTCTTTACTTCTTTTGTTGCTCAACTGAAATTACATAATTTATCACTTTAACTAATTCTTTACAAACAGCCTTAATAGCAATACATTTCTCTCTCATCTAATCTTACTTATTTAGTGAAAAATTGATTCATTGTTCTCTGATATTTAATAAAACATATGCATTTCAGTCCTAAATTTTCCCTGGATGATTATATGCCGATCCATAAGTGAAATAATTAACCTCATTGATACCTAAACTTCCTCCCGTCTAAATTTCTTTTCTATGTCTCACTTCTTTTCTTCTTTTCCTTCTATTCTTCCTTCTTTTTTCTGCCCTCCCTTTTTTTCCTTCATTGTTTTCACTTTCCCTCACTCTTGCCCTCCTTTTCTGGACTTTAAAGGCAAGTGCAATGTTATCGATACCTCAAAGCAATGTATGGGTGGTAAGCCACAATATTTTGAGAAAATACAAGAAGTATATTAAGACCTCCCTCAACAGTGCAAAACAAAACACTCTGGAAGAAGAACATCAGCTTGGTCTCTCTATAGCGGTTGTATGTTATTCCCCAGTGAGAAATGAATTTCCAGCTGGCAGAGGCAAACAGATTATTTTCAATGTACAGTATTAATTTAGTACAATTACTATGATTAATGTTTCTAGAACAAAATTGTGAGGTTTTCTTAATGAATGAAGCTGAAATGTTTGTCTTATAATAATGTTGTAGCATTGTATTAATGTAAAAGTAGAACAAAAAACTAGAGAGGCATAGAACAGCCAAACTATAAAATCTGAACACACACAAAAAAATTGCTTTTAAATATCATTACATTACTACTATAAAATTTCCTAAATTGAAATGCAGAAAGTTTATTTGATATTTCCAACTGATATACTATCTCCTGAGGCTTAAATTCAATTTACAGAAATTAAAACTTTGTGAAAAACATCCCTGTTAAAAGATGTAGTTACAGATCAAGGCTATTAAAATAGCATCAGTATACAGTGAGAGATGTAAATGAAACAGTCCAGTACTTGCAAATACCAAAGACTTATGGGAATTTCTTTCTGCATAGAATTTATTTTAATAAAGATAAATGGACTGTATAGTCCAGTGGTTAAGAACTTAATTATTAAAGTCAGGAATTTTGAACTAAAAGTTAATCAGTGTGGCCTTTTGCAAATTATTGAAATTTTCTAAATCAATGATCTTAAAACTTGAATTCTTGAGAATACACAGAGGCTTTCCAAGGGCACGGCATGGGTGATTTAAGAAAGTCAATTTCCTGAACCTCAAATATGTGCTGTCTAGCCAGGTACTTCCAGTAAAGGTACCACACAGGATCTCCTTACCCACCTCCTCCATCACGGTTATCCCTTCTTCTGGTTGACATAAGGAGAAATTCTCATTCAACTAAAATCCTTCTACAGAAAATTGTCCTGGGATTTAAAAACTACTAGGCAGCCAAATAAATGGACTATTCAAATTGCCCGTGTCGGTGAAGACTCTAAATAAAGCGCCATAAACCCAGTGTAGGATTTAGAGAAAGTGTTGGTCACTCAGTTGTCTCTGATTCTTTGTGACCCCGTGGACTATAGCCCACCAGAATCCTCTGTCTGTGGAATTTTCCAGGCAAGAATACTGATGTGGGTTGCCATTCCTTCCTCTAGGGGATCTTCCCAGACCAGGAATGGAACCACATTGCAGACAGATTCTTTACCATCTGAGCTACCAAGGAAGGATTTAGAGAAGTGTGTGGTGTTTTGCTAGGGTACAGGTGTGACCTTGGAAATTCTGAGTTTTGTTGGGAATTTTTAAATCAGATATAAAAGTAGGGAAGGAAGATAATTTTCATTTCAAAAATCTCACCTCTTCTATGTTTTAATTATTGTTAAAGAACATACAGCTCCCGAGGGAGAAATCCTTCAGAGCAAAGCAAAGAGAGCATCAGTAAGAAACAATGAAGGAAGTGGCACTTAGGTTCACCCATGTGACTACTCACAGCAAGACTCCATCCCTTACACAATTCTGTATCAACACCCTCCACCCACCGTCTCTCTCACACTCTTAGCAGCTGTTTCCAATTTGAAGTCCTGCTGGTCCTGTTGAAGTGAGTACATGAAATAAATTGATAATTAGTAGCTTTCATTTATAAGCTAAGATCAACTTTTTAAAATAGTTTATTTTGAAATTTCATTGACTTTATTTATTATATAATCACAATTATTATTTATCTACTAGTAAAAAGAAAACACTTCCGTCCAGTTCATCTTAAATTCTATAACAACAAATTATTTATCAGCATACACATATTTATCAGCATACAAGTGAGTGAGTTCATTGAAGTTTCTTAATGTGAAAACTTGTTATATTTGTTCTTCATCGACCAAATGAAGTAAAAATACATAGAACAACTGGAATCATACTACATTTTCATATTACTAAATAAAAGAATAAGAAAAGCTTTTTAAACCCTATATGATTTCTTGGTAAATTTCTCATGGTACAAAGGGACATAATTTCCAGAAAAGTTATTAAATAACAGTAGCAAACTATTTTTTCACATTTATTTGTTTGTCTATATATTTATCTTGTCTCAGAACACTGTTCTTAAAGTTTATCTCAGTGAAAACATAAGATATCTTCTACTCTACTAAAAGTCTGCTCAAAACAAGCATTAGAGTATATTCTATATTCAAGTCTTATTTTTGTGGCTTAAAAACTATGTTTAATATCCATATTTCCTTTGTGTCATTGCTGTACAAAGCATGGAATAGTTTAAAAATTGCTGTTTGATAAGAAAATGAGGTAGAAAAAAAGTTACCAGAGAGTGATTTTAGAAATTTGCTTTGCTTTTGTTAAATTTTTTTTTTTTACTGTTGCCCACTACAGTGGAGGAATGAAATGCCCTTCCTTATATTCAAAGTCATCTGAGTAGCCTACATGATATTATTTCCCATTATTTAATAAGCTTGATGTATGAGACAAAATTCACAGAGAATTGATAATACCTCTTGTCTTTGTTTTGTTTTGCTAAATCAGACTTAGCCTGAATACAGAAAACAAGAAGAAAAAGAAATAGAGTACATGGGCTTATTATTGACTTTTGAGTACAACATAGAGTTCATTATTAACTTATGACCTCTGCTATACAAATTCAATGGCCTAAACATAGAGATACATGGAGATTAAGAGTACATGTCTATAAAAATGGAGTTTTAATATCTGCTTCATTATTTCTATAAATTTAATGAGTCTAGTGGCTGTCTAGGAGATGTTCAATAAGTTGTGGCTATGTAAAGCTCTTAATTGTTGATTTGCAAGGATCATAGAGTATCTGTTCAATTCAGTAAGTGATATCATATAGTTTTCAAAAGTAGCTACAGTTTGTAGACATATGAACAGTGTGTGGAGTTATGGTGGTCCATATGTTTATCACCACATGGCATTATTAGTGATGCTATTTTTTTTTAATTGAAGTGCAATTGCTTCACAATGTTGTATTGGTTTCTGCTGTACAGCAAAGGGAATCAGCTATGCTGCTGCTGCTAAGTCGCTTCAGTCTTGTCCGACTCTGTGTGACCCCATAGACGGCAGCCCACCAAGCTCCCCCGACCCTGGGATTCTCCAGGCAAGAACACTGGAGTGGGTTGCCATTTCCTTCTCCGATGCATGAAAGTGAAAAGTGAAAGTGAAGTCGCTCAGTCGTGTCCGACTCTTAGCAACCCCATGGACTGCAGCCCACCAGGCTCCTCCATCCATGGGATTTTCCAGGCAAGAGTACTGGAGTGGGTTGCCATTACCTTCTCCGGAATCAGCTATATGTATATATATATATATATATATATATATATATATATATATATTTCTTCCTTCTTGAGTCTCCTACCCCCACACCAGCCCTCTAGGTCATCACAGACCACAAAGCTGAACTCTCTGTGCTTTGTAGCAGCTTCCCACTAGCTATCTGTTTTGTACAGCTGCTACTGCTAGTTGCTCAGTCATGTCCTCCCTTTCCTATTTGGAACCAGTCTGTTGTTCCATGTCTGGTTTCAGTTTCAGGAGGCATGTAAGATGGTCTGGTATTCCCATCTCTTGAAGCATTTTCCACAGTTTGTTGTGATCCACACAGTCAAAGGTTTTGGCATAGTCAAATGTACATACATTAATGCTATTTTTAACTCTTCTGGTAGTGGTGTAATCATATCTTCTTGATTACCTTACTTTTTTGTTGTTGTTGTTGTTGTTAACTAGGTATCAGTGAGATTAAGCAACATGTTAAATGTTCCTTGGGCATATTTATAAACTTTCCTTTGAAGTGCCTATTTATTTCTTATGGCCAAGTTTTTTAAACTTTCTATTTTTCTTACTGAATTATAGTTTATAGCTTCAGAAAACAGGCACTTTTTATTATATGCATTGTAGATATCTTATCCCACACTGTGGCTTGCCTTTTCACTATATTATTTGTCTTTAAATAAACAGAATTTCTTAGTTTCAAAGTACTCTGGCTTATGAATATTTTCCTTTATGGTTAGCTATCTTTTGCATTCTGTTAAAGAAATATTTTCTTAACTCTTCCAAAAAGGAGGCTCTTTTGTATTATTCTATAGTGGACTTATTGATTTCACTTTCATATTTAGAGTTGCAGTCCACTCAGTGTAGAGTGTGAGGTAGGAGACAAATTTGCTTTACCTTTTTTAGCTTGCATCAGATTAATCCACCATTACTTATTAAATACCCATAATGTTCCAACTGCTCTGAAAATTTACCATTTTTATATACTGTGTCTGTCCTTATCTGTTAATGACTCTAATTCTGCTTCA
Organism: Okapia johnstoni; assembly: GCA_024291935.2. Classification (NCBI taxonomy): domain Eukaryota; kingdom Metazoa; phylum Chordata; class Mammalia; order Artiodactyla; family Giraffidae; genus Okapia; species Okapia johnstoni. Next base: position 28,467,295 of record CM044309.1, read on the forward strand.
TTTCTCTACGTGTCTATCCTTCCACCAACAACTGTCTTAAATATACTAGTTTTATAAAAAATAAAAACACAATATTTAGTAGAGCAAGTTCTTCCATATTTTTCTTGTACTTCAGACTGTCCTGCTAGTCTTGAATCTTAGTAATTCTATATAAATTTTAGAATAAAGTTTTTAAGTTCTGGGCGAAAAAAGTAGAGATTTTGGTTGAGACTGCACTCAATCTACCAATCAATTTGAAGAGAATAGACATTTTATAGTATTGAATCTTTCAGTCCATGGTTTTACTTATTATTATGGTGTTTTACATTTTTTCTCTATTACTGTTTATGTGTATCTTTGTAGAGATCTTGCACATTTTAGTGAAATTTATTATGCTTTGTTTTTTATTATTATTGTAAATTATTCTTTTTAAATTATGTGTAAGATTTTTCATTATGTTTCCTTTTCCATTCCTCTTATTGATTGTTATGTCTCTTTAGTTTTATATTACTTTTCAGCTTATCCAATATTTTAGTTTTTTCAAAGAATCATTTTTTAGTTTTATTAGGGCTCTATAATTTGTGTTTGTTTTCTGTCTTAATAATTTGGAGGTTTATTTTTATAATTTATTTCCCTCTATTTTTTTTAAATGTCATTTCCCAAGTTACTTAAAGCAAATGCTTAACATTAATTTTTGGCCATTCACCATTTCTGATATAAGGTTGTGTATTTTTTTCTAATCATAGCTTTCACTGGACTCCAGAGTTTTAATATGTGATGTTTTGTTGTCATTCGGTTCAAAATACTTTGTCATTTTTATTGCAATTCATTCTTTGACCTATACATTATTGTAGAAATACTTTTTTAAATTTCCAAATATCTAGGGATTTTCTAGTAATTTTATTTTATTGATTTATCACTTATTAGTATTGATTTCATTTTTTCTTGGACTTTGAAGAATGTAAACTTAATGAGAAAGAATAGAGACATAAACTGAATGATTATCTATTAGGTGTCAGTAAGCTGGTAATGAAACTGGAATTGCAAAGAAAAGCCGAAACAATGTTTTGCATATTTTTTAACACATGCTGACTTATAGTTTAATATGACTATTGGTTATTCCATGAGATTATTGTAAAGTGAAGTGAAGTGAAAGTCGCTCAGTCGTGTCCGACTCTTTGTGACCCCATGGACTATACAGTCATGGAATTCTCCAAGCCAGAGTACTGGAGTCGTTAGCCTATCCCTTCTCCAGTGGATCTTCCTGACCCAGGAATCCAATCAGTTTCCCCTGCATTGCAGGTGGATTCTTTACCAACTGAGTTATCAGGGAAGCATAAATTACTGTAAAAGTAATAATATATTGAAATCAGCATGACTGGAAAAAATAAAAGTGTTTAAAATGTTTTTTTAAAGATTCTAAACTCCTAGAGTGATTAACTTTAGAGGATAAATCTTCCCTGATTCTCTAGGTTGTAATATTTATAAACTGAGTCATTTGCTCATTTATTTGCCAACATCTATTGAGCACCTACTATCTATCAAGCATTATGATATAAATAAATGAAACAACCTTGATCAAGAGAGTCAGAGTCTCATTCCTCTTGGGGCTTAAGTCTTACCAGGTAAAGGGAACTGAGTCAAAACTATTCTAGGCTATTATTTTGTTTGGGTCTGATCTGAAAAGGATAACTGTATACATTCTAAAACACCCTTACATGTGTGGATGCCAAGTTGCTTCAGTCATGTCCGACTCTGCAACCCTATGAACCATAGCCCACCAAGTTCCTCTGTCCATGGGATTCTCCAGGCAAGAATACTGGAGTAGATTGCCATGCCCTCCTCTAGGTGATCTTCCTGATCCAGGGATCCAACCAGCATCTCTTATGTCTTATGCATTGGCAGGGTTCTTTACCATTAGTGCCACCTGGGAAGCCCAAGACTTCCTTAGGAGAAATAAAAATGGTACTATGTGATTTTCTTTGAATAAACTCAAATTTTACAATCATATTTTTATAGCATGCTAAGAGGATTTAACCATGTGTGCAAATAATTATTTTTTATCTAGCATAGAAGTTGGACTTTCAAAATACCTAACTTAAAATAGTCAGAAATTATTACCACCAGAGTTAATTTTGCACAGATTTGCATCATTTAGGCAGAAGCCAAAAATGTTGTAAGACAACTAAATAATACATTTCATTCCATTTCTTGTTCTTACTGCTTAGTCACTAAGTTGTGTCTGACTCTTTTGTGACCCCACAGATTGTAGCCTACCAGACTACTCTGTCCATGGGATTCCCAGGCAAGAATACTGGAGTGGGTTGCCATTTTGTTCTCCAGGAGATCTTCCTGACCCAAGGATAGAATCCATGTCTCCTGAATTGGCAGGTGTATTCTTTACCACTGAGCCACCAGGGAAGCCCATTCCATTCTTTAATACTACTTTATGAGAGTTGCACCTTAAGGCAATCAAATTATATATGATTGCCTGCTATATCTGCTGCTGCTAAGTCGCGTCAGTCGTGTCCGACTCTGTGCGACCCCATAGACGGCAGCCCATCAGGCTCCACCGTCCCTGGGATTCTCCAGGCAAGAATACTGGAGTGGGTTGCCATTTCCTTCTCCAGTGCATGAAAGGGAAAAGTGAAAGCGAAGTCGCTCAGTCGTGTCCGACTCTTAGCGACCCCATGGACTGTAGCCTACCAGGCTCCTCCGTCCATGGGATTTTCCAGGCAAGAGTACTGGAGTGGGGTGCCATTGCCTTCTCTGCTATATCTACTGGTCAGCTTTTTTTTTTCTATCCCTTACCAAAAAGGAAATCAAGTCCTCATAATAGTATCAATAAAGACTAATGTCAGTATAAGAATAATACCTTGCCAAAATAAGTGGAAAAACTTAAAAATCAAATAATAAAAGGGATCTATTTCCTTACCATCTTGTTATAACTTAAAAAAAAGCTAAAGCATGCCTTAAAAAAAGAAAATAGGACAAAAATACAGTCAGTCTTTATTATTGCTGTGCTGTGCTGTGCTTAGTCATGTATGACTCTTTGCGCCCTCATAGTCTGTAGTCTGCCAGGCTCCTGTGTCCATGGGGATTCTCCAGGCAAGAATACTGGAATGGGTAACCTATTCCCTTCTCCAGGGGATCCTCCCAACCCAGGAATTGAACAGGGGTCTCCTGCATCGCAGGCAGATTCTTTAACAGCTGAGCTACCAGGGAAGCCCATCCTCATTATTACAGATTCCATATATATAAATTCACCTACTCATTAAAATTCTTTTGTAACCCTAAAATCAATATTCAGAGTAGTTTCATGTGCATTTGTAGACATGCATAGAATGTCCAAAAAAAGCACACATAAGATGAGATTCTGTACTGATTGATTGACAAAAAAATGTGACAGCCACTTCCAGAAATCTAACCCTGTATTTTCCCTAAGAGCAGTGGTTCAGTGTTCACAGCAACTTCAAAAAATATAACTGCAGTTTGGTAAGCATCTGATAAATCTGTACATGATAGTACTTAAGACCACCTAATTTTAGCCCCCTAATTTTTCTTGTTACAGTTAAGGAAAGAAACCAAACCAAAAGTGGCTCAGAGACAGAATAAAATGCAACAAGGATTTGTCTCTAGGGGAACCAGAGGAAGAGAAAATTGGAGCCGAGGCATCTAAATCTTTAAATAACTTTGGAAACTAGTCCAAAGTTTTCAACTGCAACAAAGTTCACTGGAAATCTTCAGAAGGGCATTCAGTTCACATAGGATTCATCATTATCTCACCCTGGGTAGTTTAAGATATTGATGCTAGAAATATTGCCTTATGTATAAGAGTACATTTTGTTTTCAATTGGAGGATTTATTCTTTTTTTTTTCTGACTGATTTCACAAATAGCAACTCAGCCTTATCTGTATACATAGCAAAAATTCATACAGTGCCTAACATCAAGTACATACAACATTGCTACGAATATCTGTTGAATTTTTGTGTATTAGTGAAAAATAATTATATACATTTGAGATTTGGAGGTGGAGACAGATATGCATGACTATCAAAAGACTATTTTTAAAGTCGCAGTACTATTAATCACATGGAGCAGTACATCAGGAAAATCATTTCAAGGAAGAGATCTAGTGTGCAGAGAGAGCTCTAGCCAAAAGAATGCTAATTAATTAAAGTGCCTTTTATTTCCTATAAATAAATTATAAATAAATGATAAGAAGTTTCCACTGTTCAAAGCAAAATTACCTACGTCTTATACTTGAATTCTCCCTAAGTCAAGTTAAAAATAAAACCAAATGGATTAAAAAAAGCATAATCCCCTCTAAAAATCCCCTCTACTATTTGCTTTTGAATAGTAGACTTTGTTGTCTCAACATTTTCATCAGTTTAAAACCACAAGCAGCTTGGCAGCTTATTAGATCGGATTTAAAGTCCATTCTCTTTAAGATCTCTAGCTACGAAAAAATTAATAGGCCTTTCAATACACCAATCATGACTTTCAAAGGGAGGGCAAGGCTTGGTGTGAAATTAAGACTGGTGTGAACCAGAACTGACAATTATTTGCAAACTGAGAAGTTAATCAGGGTCAGAAGACAGTCTCTGTGCCTTGGAGTGGTAATAATATATCATGTACTTATTCTAGAACAGAGGTGAACAAACTCTGACCCTTGGGACAAATCTAACTAACAGCCTGAAGTTATAAATAATTTTATTGAAATGCACCCATACTTCATCATTTATGTGTTATCTTTACTTTCTTGCTACAATTACAGGGTTGAGTGGTTGCTTTAAAGATTGTAAGCCTCACAAATCCTAAAATATTTACAATCTAGACCTTTCCAGAAAAAGTTTGCCAATCTTCATTCTAAACTAATGTTAACTAGGTAGAGTTAAGAATAAAGTTTAATGCATCCTGTTTTATTTACCATTTTTGGCAGATGTTTTCATTATTTTCTTCATACTGAGTGAAACGTAATGCAAAATATCGAATTTTACATTGTATGGCTTTCTTTTTTGTATGATTGTATGATTTCCATTGTATGGCTTTCTTCCTTTTTGCTAAATAGATATTAGATCACAGTACATTCTGTTTTTAGCATCTCTCCTATAATAAACAGTATTGCTTTATTAAGCCAAATATTTCTGTTACTAACTACAAAAGATTAGATTGAGAAAACAGAACATTGTATGTATAAATAACATAAAATACCATTATGTGGTTTGAGTCCCTTTCTTTTTCTATTTTCATTTTTCCATCTATGGACCTAGGAGCTCATGCTGAAAAATTAAAAATAGTGTTATATGTTTGTCTCTGACTTAGTTTGCTGTCCATTATGCAATCAGTTTTGCTGGAGTTTCAGTTTCTCCTCTCTCATATGCTATATTATTTTTTTAAATAATATTTCATTTTCTTCAAGCAGATTTGAAAATATGTGTTACTCTCATTTTTCAGAAGCATTACTTCCTTTGAACCCTGAAAGAATTATTTTATTAAACATTGTTTCACTGCACTAATTCGTACTGCCCTTACTGAAGAAATATAACACCCTTCTCAGAAAGAAATGAACTTTGAGGGAAATATATGTTAAATTAATTAAAAACAAGTGAAGAAACAAAACTCCAACAAAACTACACTAATATTTAGTGTTACATTTTGCTAAATATCATGTCAATATTATAATGACAGAAGAAAAATAATACAAAGCACTTAACAATTGATCACACTGTATGTGTGTTTCTAGAGAATTTGGTAAACTATGAGCTGATTGATAACCTTAATTTATTGAAGATGTGATCTCAAGGACATGAAATTATGTTAGCCAAAAGAAATACTATTTTGCATTTGGTTGTCTAATGCTGTCTTATTGAAGTGAAACTAAAAGTATGCAAATAAATGACTGCATTTTCCCAATTTGGGAGGTCATCTAAGATATAATTGAATGGAGTGTGAATGGATCATAATAGAATGGAACCTTTTCCACTATCTCAGAATTCCCACTAAGATTCAAAAAGAACATTAGCAAATAAGCTTTCCACATTCTGAAGAGGAGTTTTGGGTCATATAGTCACAGAATTTACTAATATTTGACCAGACCTCCTGCTTCTTTCACTTCCATTACTCCTTCTGGCCCAAATAAGAAAAAGGCTAAAATTCGTCAGAGGAAAGAATTCTTCTGAGTGTTCAGTTACTATTAAGAAACATGGTGATTCTTTCTGTCCCAAACAAAGCTAATTTTGCTCCAACAAAATCATGCATAGAAACTGGGGGCGCCTTCTGAAAGCAAAGATCATGTAACACTCCCAGATACATGGTTGCTGAGCTGGAGAAACTTGTATCAAGGTGAACTTGGGTAGAAGAGAGAAATTTTGGATCCAACTGTTATGTATCCCCTTGGAGTTTCAACACATATGTAATTGTGGAGGCTGAAAGCTGATTCTCTTCTACATATTTCTGAAAATTGAATTCCAGATGGAGCAACCACATGAGATGTGATAGCAAGAGAAACATCGGGAGTGCCATATAAGTCCACTTTTTAGTATAGTAAGAACTTGGTTGACATAAAATAAAATACAGGATGCCCAGTTAAATTTGAATTTCAGGTAGACATCAAATTATTTTTAGTGTCCACATGTTCTTAAAACTGCATTGTTGTTGTTGAACCGCTCAGCCACGTCCGACTCTTTGTGACCCCATGGACTGCAGCACGCCAGGCTTCCCTGTCCTTCACTATCTCTCAGAGTTTGCTCAAACTTATGTCCATTGAGTTGATGATGCCATCCAATCATCTCAGCCTCTGCCACCCCTTCTCCTTTTGCCTTCAATCTTTCCCAGCATCAAGGTCTTTTCCAGTGAGTCAGTTCTTCACATCTGGTGGCCAAAGTACTGGACCTTCAGCTTAAGCATCAGTCCTGTAGGTCAGCTCAATCTCAGAGGATGGAAAAATGCAGAAATAAAATCTTTCAGTTAGAAGTGAGAATGAATTTATTTGACTCAGACTAGGTGAAACAGAAAGCTATCATCTCTATTCAGAGGGACTCAAGGCTCAGGAAGGAAAATCTAAAATGGTTGATGAACAGGGAGCCCAGTCTGGTGCTCTGTGATGACCTAGAGAGGTGGGATGAGGAGTGGGATGGAGAATCAAGAGGGAGGAAATACATGTTGTAAAGCAACTATCCTCCAATTAAAAATATAAATAAATAAATATCAATCAATAAATAACCTAGACAGCATGTTAAAAAGCAGAGACATTACTTTGCCAACAAAGGTCCGTCTAGTCAAGGCTCTGGTTTTTCCAGTAGTCATGTATGGATGTGAGAGTTGGACTGTTAAGAAAGCTGAGCGCTGAAGAATCGATGCTTTTGAACTGTGGTGTTAGAGAAGACTCTTGAGAGTCCCTTGGACTGCAAGGAGATCCAACCAGTCAATCCTAAAGGAAATCAGTCCTGAATATTCATTGGAAGGACTGATGCTGAAGCTGAAACTGTAATACTTTGGGCCACCTGATGCGAAGAACCAACTCATTTGAAAAGACCCTGATGCTGGGAAATATTGAAGATGGGAGAAGAAGGGGTCTACAGAGGATAAGATAGTTGGATGGCATCACCGACGTGATGGACATGAGTTTGAGTAGGGCCCGGAAGTTGGTGATGGACAGGGAAGCCTGGCATGCTGCAGCCCATGGGTTTGCACAGTCGGACATGACTGAGCGACTGAACTGAACTGAAATAAATAGTTGATGAAAAACTGATTAATATCTTGTTTAAATCCTACACCTATCATTCAGGTTCTTCAATAACCTGGTTACAGATGAAAAAGAGAAGTTATCAAAGGGCTCTTCTAAATTCTGGGTATTTATAGCCTCAAATAATACCTGTTAGTAATCAACAAGTGTCTCCTCAGAAGCAAACCTTTTCTTTCAAATTCTATTGAATTTGAAACAGCCACGTGTTTTATAAATGACTGAATTCCAGCTAGGAACAGCTTAAGCAAGGAACCAGGTGGAAGTTTTGCTTTATGTTGTCTGGTAGAGATTGATCCCAGGAGCCAAACTCTCCAGTTCAAGACCTGGTTGTAAGAAAAAAAAGAAGAAAAAGAAGGAGGGAAAAAAAAGAGGAAGGAGAGTTGTGAAAACTGGCAATAAAGATTGCTGCAAATCATAATTGCTAATAAAAGGCTAGAGTTGCTCTTCTTACATCATTGGCTCACAGCATATAAAGTTTCCCAGAGTTGTGCTTAAAATACTTTATATATCATACTAAGGTTATTAAACCTTAACAGAGAGTACTTATATTTTAAAAAGTATCATAAATGTTTTACTGCTCTTTTCATGTATATGAAAATAATGTGATTCAAAGATAATATATTTGTTGTGTTTTATTATAACATCACTTGAACAGTTTCCAAGTTCTCTAAGTGATTAGATGAGAAACAATACTGAAAAGTAAAAAAACGAGAAATAGTCAGGCAAGCATACCATCAAGATAGCTCTGTAATTTATATCTGATATGGGAAGATGTTGGCATTTACTTGTGCATAAAATAAGTGTTCAAGAAGTCTTAAATACTGATAGATGCATTCTCATCTCCATAAAAATTAATGTTTAGTTGAAGCTACAATTAGCAGAAAAGAGATAAATATTGCAAAGGATATAGATCAGCTTTTATGTTATGATATTCTTAGCATTGTAAGAGTCCACTTATTAAAAAGTAAAACTCACAGAAGCAGAGAGTGGAAAGTGGTTTCCAGGGGCTGGGTGCCAGGGAATGGGGTTTGAAGACAAAACCTCTCAGTGATAAATAAGGTCTGAGTATCTAACATAGTGACTATGATAACACTGTATGGTCCAATTGAAATTTTCTAGGAGAGTAGAATTTACATGTTCTCACACACACACACAAAAAACCTGATTGGGGGGGAAGTATTGGGGTGACTGTATGTATTAGTTGATTCAATTGACTCGATGGGGTGATCCTCTTACAATGTATCAATCATACTCTTTAAATAGCTTACAATTTCATTTGTCACTTATACCTAAATAAAGCTGAAAAATATCTGTTTTAACAAAATGATTACCAATTGCTAAAAAAAAAGTGTGCAAAGAAAGTATTCAGTGACTCCATCAGATAACAGAGAGTCGTCATAGCCCATCACTTTCAAAAGTCACTTGAGGAGGCAAGTATACACACCAAAGGCATAGAAAATCTGTCAGTTGGGAATTAGATTCATCAAGGTTATTGTCTTATGAAACCAGAGTAACCAAAAAAATAGACTGACTTCCCTTAGCCTCCTGCTTCCTTTTTAGTTCCAGGCTCCTTTTCCTCATTGAGCATTTAACAAAGTGATTGGTAGGGCAGTAATGCAAGGTTAGAATGCAAGCATGATTAAAAGCATGGGTTTGGAGACAAACTTCCCAGGTTCAAAAATTGGCTCTGTCATCTGCTAGTTTCATGATGCTCACAAATTATTTAAGCTTTCTGTGCCTTATTTTCTCAAAGATGAGATGAGGAAAATAATAATACTGCTGCCGTGTGGATTCAGTGAGCTAACATAATTTGTTGTTCAGTTGCTAAGTCATGTCCAACTCTTTACTATCCTATGGGCTGCAGCAACACCAAGCTTCCCTGTCCTCCACTATCTCCCAGAGTTTGCTCAAGTTCATGTCCATTGAGTTGGTGATGCTATCTAACATTCTCATCCTCTGCTGCTCTCTTCTCCTTTTGCCTTCAATCTTTCCCAGCATCAGGTTCTTTTCCAATGAATCAGCTCTTCGCATCAGGCAGCCAAAGTGTTGGAGTTTCAGCGTATATAAAACTATGTAGAAAAGCCTAGGATATAGTAAAAACTATGTAATTGTTAGTATTTCTTACCTTTGGAGGTTAACATAGCCTTGATCATTTATCTCTGTCTGCTTCTTTCTATCCCTCTCTTTTTTCTTTCTTGTGCAATAGTAACCATTTTTTAAAATTTATAAATATGTACTAAATTTATTCTAAAGCACAGAGAAATGATCAAAACAAGGTTGTACCTCCAACTGCATTTGAATTATGAAACCTTTGTCCCATAAATTCTCTTTGAGTGGCCAACATCCTTCAGGACATCTTGTAGTTTACAATTTCTACTGGCTATGTAACTTCTTTGAACTTCAAGGAAAGCTTTAATATAAATAAGATACAGATCAGAATGTTCATCCTAATAAAGAAAAAAAACATAATGAGAAATTTACTCTAGGGAATTCCCTGGTGGTCCAGTGGTTAGGACTCCATGCTTTCACTGCTGAGGACCTGGGTTCAATCCTTGATCAGGCAACTAAGATTCCACGAGCCTTGTGGTGTAAAAAAAAAAAAAAAAAAAACAGTCCAACACAACATTGTAAAACAATTAAAAAATTAATTAAAAAAAAAAAACGCTGTCTCATAATTCTGCACAATTCTGAAGGCTAGAAAGTCCAAAATAAAGGTGTCTGCATAAATATGCTCCCTCTGAAACCTCTTAGGAAAAAAAATTTCTTGCAGCTTCCTAGCTTCTGATGTAGGCCAGCAATCCTCAAGTTCCCAGGCTTGATTCTGTAACATGCTCATCTTCCCTCCATCCTTATAGAATGTTCTTTCTTTGTGTATATGTGTGTGTCTTCTCTTTTATTAGTGTTCATCTTTTTTATTATTGATGTATAATTTCTTTATACTGTTGTGTTCATTTCTGCTGCACAACAGAGTGAACCACCTGTATGTATACATATTTCCCCTCCCTCCTAAGCTTCCCTCTCACCCCTCCGCCATCCCCCCCTTCTAGATTATCACAGAGCACCTAGCTTAGCTCCCTGTGCTCCACGGCAGCTTCCCGCCAGCTGGCTCTTTTAAAGGGTGTGTATGTCAGTGCTACTCTCCCACTTTATCCCACCCTCTTCTTCCCTCATGTGTCCACATGTCATTCTCTACACATGCATCTCTCTTCCTGCCCTGCAAATGCATTCTTCTGTACCATTTTTCTAGATTCTACATATATGTGTTAATAAAGGATACTTGTTTTTCTCTTTCTGACCTACTTCACTCTATATGACAGATTCTAGATCTATCCACATTACTATAAATGGCCCAATTTCATCCATTTTTATGGCTAAGTAATATCCCATTGCATATGTATAGCACAACTTCTTTATCCATTCATTTGTTGATAGTGATAGTAACCATTTTAAGTGTACAATTCAGTGGCATTAATCATGATCACAATCATGTGCAACCATCAGCACTATCTAATTCAAAATCATTTTCATCATTCCAAACAAACTTTGTAAGCATTAAACAATAACTCACCATTCATCATTTCCTTCAACCCTGATAAAAAATTTTTTTTTATTTCCAAGTTTGGGTTTCTTTAAGCATTGCAGATATTCTTTTTATTACACATAATTAGCAATCTTTAGCTTTAAGTTAAAATCGTAACATTTAATTTTTTTAAAAAAAGATGTTTAAAAATATAGACATGTTTTAAAAAGCCAAAAAAGAAAAACTGAATAAGTTGTAAACAAGGGTTTAACCTTAAATATTCACATCTCAAAGCTGTTTTGAAAAAGACTTAAAAATAATTTACAATTGGCAATGATTAAAATCTCCTTATCTTTGGAAGGGCATATTAATGACACATAATGAATTTAAAGTTACAAGGATTTAGCAGTTTAATCAAGCATGTAGTTTGTACTAGAATACAAATGGTCTTAAGTAGTCACTGCACTTGTTTTTGGAGCGATTATTATATCAGGAAAAGCATGCTTCACTGAAACCACAGCATCAACTTTCAAACATTCTTTTCAAGGAGTTTCTGATTTTCAATTTAGGAGAGAAAAATAACACTTCATGACTGTATCTCTTGCCTATGGAGTGTAATTGGCTATATCAGGCCATTCACAAGAACTTCAATATGGTCATTCCCTTCTTCTTTCACCAAAAAGAAGCACACAGGGTAAATATGAAACAAATAAAAGAGAATAATTAATAACTGTTGCAAGCATTCTTGTTTCAAATATTTTTTTCATCTACTTCACAGAGCTCACTAAAAAGGCCATCCTGAGTATTACAGGATTATTTCCTAGGGAATAAAACACTGCAAAAATGTTATGCCACTAGGAAGCCATAGCAATCCATTTCTAAGGAGAGAACAGAAAATGTTGCATACAAAGCATTTGCCAAACCACCTCAATCTGGTGTGAAAACCAAGGCACAGGGCATCCAGGATCTCTGTGGTAACACTGCTCTTTGTCTGCCTGGTCATTCAGGAACCTTTGCAGCTTGTCCATGTCTCCTTTTCTGGGCTGCACTGTTGACTATTCCTTCACTGCCCTTCCTGCCCAGAGGAAACTCCTGGTAACCTCTAACCTACATTCTGTCTCTATGAATTTCCTTCTTTTAGATATATCATTAACAGAAATTATACAGTATTTTTCCTTTTATGTCTGATTATTTCACTTAAAACAATATTTTCAAGATTCTTCCATGTTGAACCATGCATCACAATTTCATTCCTTTTTAGGGTTTAATATTTTGTTGCACGTATATATCACAATTTGCTTATCCATTTATCTGTTGATGGACACATGGTTCTTTTTTTTTTTAATTCTTTTAGCTACTGTGAATAATACTTCATTGAACATTTGTTTAGATTCTTGCTTTCAATTTTGGGGAGTATAAATCTAGGAGTGGAATGGATAGGTGATGTGGCAACTCTAAATTTAGTTTCTTGAGGAATAACCTATTTTCCCATTTTACCTTTCCATTGTTTTCCATTTCCACCAACAGTGCACCAAAATTCCAGTTTCTCCTCATCCTCATTAACATTCATTTTCATTTTTAAATTTTGTTTTCTTATATCATGTGAAGTAATATTGTGATATCTTACTGTGGTTTTGATTTGCATTTCTCTGAGTAATGATGTTGAACATCTTTTCAAGTTCTTATAGGCCATTTGTATTTCTTTGCCCATTGTTTAGCTTTGTGTTGAGTTTTAAGAGTTTTTTAAATATGCTGAATTTTAAGTGTTTATCAGATCTAAGATGTGCAAATATTTTCTCCCATTCTTTAGGCTGTCTTTTCAACTCCTTGATAATGTCCTTTAATATACAAAAGTTTTAAATTTTGACAAAGTTCAACATTTTTTGTTGTTGCTGTTGCTGTGCTTTTGGTGTTATATTTAAGAATCCATTGACAATTCCAAGGTCATGAAGATTTACCCCTATGTTTTCTTTAAAACTTTACGGTTTTTAGCACTTATTTTGTTGATCCATTTTAAAATAATTTTTGTATATAATATAAGGTAGGTGCCCAATACATTTTTTTTGCATGTAGAAATCAAATTGTCTCAGCACCACTTGTTGGAAGAGATTCTTTTTCCATTGAGTGGACTTGGCATACTTGTCAAAAAGCAGTTGACCATAGCTCTATGTTTTATTTCTATGCTCTAAATTCTGTATACACAATTTTCTGGATAATGGATCAATTGCTTTCACAGGAAGGTAGATGGTTATGATAATCTCTCTTCTCCTGCAAAAAAAAAAGTTGATTTCCACTATTTTAAAAGAAAACTAATATTATAAAAAAATATGTTTAAATATATCTGTTAAACATATGGGAAAGTAATATGATGGGGAGGGAAATATATAATTATGATGGAAAACTCAGAATATTTATCTTTACTATTGAATAAATAAAATATATATAAATACATAAAATACTTTTCATTTCTTGATTTAGAAAGAAACATAATAAATCCTATTCTGTACTAAGGTTGTTTTATAAATAAAACAAGACCAGCTAGATAAGCATTTATTAAATATACATATTTTCTTTTAGGATCTTGGTCTTTGTGTAGATATAGAGCAGTGGTTCTTAAATTGTTGTCCTTGAGCATCAGGAATGGCAACTGGATGCTGATTAGAATTTTCTGGCTCCAGGTAGACCTACTGAATCAAACTCTGGGAGAAAGCCAAGCAATCTGTGTCTTAACAAGGAGATTCAAAAGCAGGGTAAATTCTGAGACCCACTAGTAAATAAAGGTAATAAAATATCCATGACCTCAGATGAATGGCTTCTCTCCTTACCTGCTTTAATTTCTCCAAACCAGCATAAGATCAGAGAACCTGAATATGTTAGCTGATTAGCTGATAACTGGGAAAGAACTTAGAATGAAGAGAGAGAAATGTGTTAGATGTTTATTATGTGTTTATTGCAATAACTTGCTGATACATCTGAAATAAAACAGTTAGTTTCGATTCATATAAATATGACTTTGTTTATAGCATTAGTATTTGTAGTTTAGGATGTGAGTGTCCTATTATTTATAACATCAGTGATGTCTTCAACATGTGCTAAGTGTTAAGTCACCTCAGTCGTGTCTGACTCTTTGGGACCCCATGGACTCTAGCCTGCCAGGCTCCTCTGTCCATAGGATTTTCCAGGCAAAGATACTGGAGTTGGTTGCCCTTTCCTCCTTTAGGGGATCTTTATTCATATAACAGGTTAAAATTGTTTCAAAAAATTGTATTAAAGATGTCAATAACAAATGAAGTGACTCTATTACAAAGTAACTTTTGTTTTAAGCCAAAGGAAGAGAAATATTTGCACAGATGATTTTTCCAATTTTCCCCCCAGATTTGTCACTTCAAGGCACATTTGAAATGTATACTTGGAAACATTTATAGGATATGGTTCTCAGTTTAGAAACATAAAGATTAATCAGTTGGATGAAATGTCATAATATATAGCTTCAATAGCAAAGGATTATCATAGACATACCCTTTTCTTTCCTATTATTGATCTTATATGGTCAATTGATTATTTTTAAATTGGGTATGTCTTATTTCCTCATAGGAAAAAATTTACAAGTAAAAATAGTGATTCTCTCGCCTGTTGGGGAGAGTGAGAGAGGAGAAGGGAAAAGCTGGCTTGAAACTCAACATTCAGAAAACTAAGATCGTGGCATCTGGTTCCATTACTTTATGGCAAATAAAAGGAGAAAGAGTGAAAGCATTGACAGATTTTATATCCTTGGTCTCCAAAATCACTGCAAACAGTAACTGCAGCCATGAAATTAAAGACACTTGCTCCTTGGAAGGAAAGCTGTGACAAACCTAGACAGTGTATTAAAAAGCAGAGACATCACTTTGCAGACAAGGACCCTATAGTCAAAGCTATGGTTTTTCCAGTAGTCATGTACAGATGTGATAGTTGGACCATAAAGAAAGCAGAGCAGCAAATAATTGATGCTTTTGAACTATGATGCTGGAGAAGACTCTTGAGAGTCTCTTGGACTGCAAGGAGATCAAACTAGTTAATCCTAAAGAAAATCAACCCTGAATATTCATTGGAAGGACTGATGCTGAAGTTGAAGCTCCAATACTCTGGCCACCTGACGTGAAGAGCCGACTCATTGGAAAAGACCCTGATGCTGGGAAAGATTGAGGGCAGGAGGAGAAGGGAGTGATATAGGATGAAATGGTTGGATGCCATCATCAACTCAATGAATGAGTTTGAGCAAACTCCAGCAGATAGTGAAGGACAGGGAAGCCTGGCATCCTGTAGTCCGTGGGTTCTCAAAGAGTCAGACACAACTGAGTGACTGAACAACAAACCATTTGTAACATGAATCTGTGTTTCCTAGTTCTGTAGAAGGTGTTCTGTAGGAGGGCCTTAAAAAGGGCCTAAGCTTTCCCTGAGGACACACCCTGGGTTCTGTTGGGTTCCAACCTACTTCTAAGCATTCTTTGCTGACTTCCTTTGGCCAGTGCCTGTGGGTGCCAGTCTGCTTGTGATCTTCCCTTCCTGACTTTCTGACCTATGGGATTTCAAGTTTTCTTAAGAAGTCCTCATAATTTGTCAGCCAATTACTTGGAATAAAACAATAAATAAGCAAATCAACAAATGTGTTTGGTAGGAGGAGGGGTATATCCATATATCTTATTTTTTCTGCTTACCTGATTGAAGCCTGACTGATAAACCTCCTTAGTAAGTTAAACAAATCTTTGCCATGTTTATTGTATATTATGAGAGTCATACTGTTCAGCTTTTAAAAACTTACTTTGACAAGACAAACAGTGAATATCAGCAATAGTTTCCTTTGGGCTTGCTTGACTTAATAAAGTAAAAAACCATTACTATTGTGTCTATTTGAGACAAATTTCTCTTAATGGTTTCAAAGTAATTAACACTGAGTTGTTATTATGACACTACTAAGAAAGAATCTTAAATAGTAATTATTATTATTGCTGCTGTTGTTATTATTATTTAGAAATAATACTTGTTAGAAAGTAGGTTATCAAATTTCTTATTTATCATTTAGGACGCAGTTCAATTCTAGGGACTAACTTTGTAAAAACGTTTCAACCAAGATACTCGAGAGCTAGAATCTTTACTGACAGCCACTTAGTTAGCTTATAACCTACTCCATCTGACTGTTTTAGCCTAGTATAACAGAGACAGGAAAAATAGATACGATATGATGACCAGGTAAGCTTCTCTGGTCAAATGCTGCATCCTAAAGGTCAGTTGAAATCAACAAGATGGAATGGCAAGTAAGAAGTAACTCTGGGAAAGGCCGACTATTTCTATTAAGTGCTTCTGTCAATTGAGTCAAAAATATGACTCACGATGACTTTGGCAGCTGGAGGGACAGAAAAGATTGTTATTTTTTCCAAATGAGCCCTCAGAGAGTTGCATCTGGTGAACAAGCATCCGTTTAAAATAGCCCTTGAGATTAGAAAAGGATGGGTTAAGAGAGGGACGAGAATGAAAAACTGGAAGAAATGAAAATGAGTAAGAAAAGGTGGGGGCGGATGATGCAAATGAGAAGAGAAAAAATGACAGGAAAAAGATTTTCTTTCATGCCATGAAGAGGAAAGCAGCCAGCCTGTGGGATTTTGTGTTGATGACTCAACAGTGGCATGATTAGTTGTAGCTCAGATAGGGACACGCTTTGTGAGCCAACTAGGGCTCTTTCCTAGACAGGGAGGGTGCAGAGGGAGAATTGGCAGACCACCGCTCCTTGTGACTGAAAGAGGAAGGGTGTAGTCTGTTTGCACTTATCCTGCATTTCATCAATTCAACTTGTGATGTTTTCATTCACTTAAAAAAAAATGATGAAGTGATCCCCAATGGGTGTGTTTCAGTTTCTAAACAATAAAGACGTCTGTTTTTTTGGTGATGCTAGAAGAGTGAATTTTCACCAACCGCTTTTTCCACATTACACAGGAAGGGTATTCAATATCCAAGTGGGTGGCTCCCTGAAAGGGACCAATTTTGAAAACCCCCATCTAGAAAAACATTTGGGATTTTTATGGTTCTTTTCATCCAAAGATCTCAAGGGATTACCAAGCAAAATATGAGATCCTTGACAACATTTCAAGGTGGTAGGAGACAAGAGCTGCTGACATTCCTCGGCAGATGAAAAAAAGAAAGGAGGCCAAATTGAAGGTACTATGCGGCAGAAAATAACAATAGGGTCAAGAATCCTGTGTCTCGAACTACTGTTTTGCTGCCTCTAAAACTTTTGTGTACCTCTGTCAAAACATCGTCTCATTGTTATTATGTACAAAATAGTACCATTTTACTAAAGTACTGCCATTACCTCTGTGTCAGTGTGTAGCATAACTTCCTGATTGAGGTGCACATTTTCAAGGTCAGGGGTAATTTCCAATATGGACATTACATAAGTCTGAATATTTAGTAATTGTTTTACCTTTAATAATCATAAGATTCCTTTGATTGCTGTGAATTTACTTATATGATTAACAGGCAATTTGGAAGGTTACTTGTGCATATGAGAATTGTAGGGTTTTATGTCACTATAAACTGAACTTTCAGTAGAATATGCCATTTGGCTTTATTTTGCAAGTGGATTATTTTAGTTTGATGAATGGGAGGGGAAAATGATTAGCAAATATACCATTTATGTTCCTGAAATAGAGTGAATTTTCTTCATTTCCACATAAACCTTTTTGTATTTCACTACAGTTGACCATAATTCAAGTTGACTATAAGCTTGAGAGTTTTACCAGGAATACGTTAAATCAATTAGCATTGCTCTTATCCAGTCACTAAAAATGCAAAATGTATCTCCAGAATATTAAGTACACTTCCTTTAAGTTTCAGAGCTCAAATTCAAAATATACCTCTCATGACCTAAAAAACATATAATCAAGTGAGCTGCAAAGAAAGGTCTCTTTTGAAATATTAATGAAAATCTTTGCCAAATTAGTCCCTGTTCCAAGTTTCAGAAAATTCCTCATATACATATTTTAATATATTTAAAAAGCTGAATCTAGAATTGGAGACCATTAAATGGTTCATATTTATTTTCTTGAATGTGAAAATGTAGCCAGTGCCAAAAAGCCTCTGGGTATATGTACAAAATTTGTAAAAATACATAAAAACCTACTGAACCAAAACCACAGTGGAACTCACAATAACTTTCCAGACAGCATAACTCACCACTTAGTCACTGGGGAATGCCAATCTCAAAAGATAGATTTTACACCAGGCCAAGAAGATCAACAAAAATAAACCCTTCTTGGACTAGGGAAAAAAGGAAAGTCCAATTCCAATTGCCTGAAAACAATACTAATATTAATGATAATCATAAATTAACTGTCTATTTCGGTGTGCCAACATTTAGTTGAAAGATTTTTCTAAACATTGTGCCTGTCAAAATGATACTGAATAATCAAGACTATTAGAGTATGTGGTATTAAAGCATTTTATATTTGCTGCAGATTGAACTCTTTTCTTTTTGCTGGCTTCATATTAAATCAGTAGGGAAGCAGAATTAATTGTGTTTAGCCACAGGAGACAATTATGGTGAATTCTTGGCCTCACATACCCCTCTGTAGACTGAACCCAGGTAAGGAGCACAGAAGTCCAGTCCACTCTATCTCCAGCACACATCCTAACTTGATCACTTCTATTTCCTTTCCCCCTGCCCTCCTTCAGACTAGAGGGATCTTTTGTATGAGCAGCTATAGCAGGCTCTCTTCTGCTTCTGCTCATCTTTACACCCTGGCTCTGTCAAAGAAATTTCTCAATTTGGTCTCTCCTCAGCAGTTAGATTTATCTTTTAAGAAATGGTCATCAAACCACTTCATTCCCTAGTTTATAATTTCCAGTAGCTTTTCATTGCACTTAAGATAAAATCCAATTCCTACAAAAAAATCTATTGATACAATGTGTATGTAGCACCCTCTTATTTCTCAACTGAGCATATGTATATACACCCTGCATGACTACAGTTTAACAATGAAATGCTGAAGTTAAGATGACTTGTTAGTTTCTCAGGCTTCTTTTTTTTTTTTTTTAATGTACTATACACTTATAAATCTAACAAACTATATTATCAATGTGGATTTCAGGTGGCTTACTAGGACAGAGGTGCTATCTTGTTTTAAAAGATAAAACATGAAAAGTTGTTAGATATGTTGTGCATAAATCTGAAATTCTGGGTATTTCCATTTTACTTACTCCATCATTTTGTGCCTTTCCTCTGCCACACCAAATATAGAATGTTCATGCAAATAATTTTTAGATGTCTGTTCTCGGGGGCTTAGGACAGCTAAGACAAAAATGAAATAGATAACAGAGTAAAGTATATCAGAGGATTGCTATGACATATGATAAGAACTCAAGGGACCTAGGTTCTAGTTTGATTTTGTCAGATGTGTGATCCTAAAGAAAAATAATGTCTTAGACTCTATTCCTTTGTCTGCAAGAGGTAGTAATGAAGACTTTTGTATTCTTCACAAATGTACTGCTGTGTGACTCTACAAACAAATGAGATGCATGAATGTGCAGCAAATGACAGTTTGACATTCAGCTCTCTGTTCCCCCCTTTCCTATTACTCTTATCCTTTTCTAGCACTATTAAAATGATAGGACTGTCAGGCTTGGGGTCCTGAGTAGGGCACCCAAGTATTTCTTAGAACAAAGAACTCAATTGAGAAGCTAAATGGATTTTGAAATTCACAAACACAATTGTTTAAAAGCCAAAGAGTTATTCATATGTAAGACCCCGGGCATTTATTATGAGGACAGTTTTCAGTTTGTGGTTTTGAATTACAAAAAAAGACTTGTCTGGAAAGAACAGGAGGCAGAGCCTAGAGGACTAAATAAGTCTATGAAAGAAGCACAAAGTAAAGAACTGAGGATGGCAGCCAAAGAACAGCTTCCCTGCTACACAGCGGGGAAAAAAATAATAAACACATACACACCTCTGGACAAGGAAGACGCTTGAAGATTATTTGAAGGTAATAGTTAAAAGTTTCAGTGCTCTCTGGATTCAAGAGTCAGATCCCATCTTTTGAGTCTTGACCTAGTTACTTGGGAGAGAAAAGAAAATAGAATACAAATACCCAGAAGGGATTGGCAAAATCCCAGTAGAGAAAAATGCATATCTTATATCACAGGAAACATCTAAGGAAATTTCAAGCTTTTTGAAATTCTTTATCTGCAGAGGTACTTGGATGTCAAGACAAAACTTGGAGAGAGATTAAAAAGAGATAAAAGAGGTGTTTCATGGGTGAACTTAAGAACACACCTACAAAGTCCTGTGGGCCCAAGAAAGGTAAGAAGGACAGGGGTGTTTCCATGGATGAACTTAAGGACACACCTGCAAAGTCCTGTGGGCCAAACAGTGGGAAGGAGGGCAAATGAGATCACACAACTCCCAAAGGGTGAGGGGAGAAAGACGCACACTTAGAGGGTCTGCTTTTGACTGAATAAACTTTGGCTGAAAAGTTGGGACAGGAGGAGAGACCACATAACCAGAGACCACAAGGAACTAGGGAAACTAGCTGTGGATGTCAACCTATAGAGCCCTAAATCAGGCAGAACAAGAAACACTGGAGCAGAGGGAAGTCCAAACAGTGGTACATATCACAGCCTCCCTTGGGAGGAAGACGGTTGGTAAACCAGAAGTGACTTCGTTTTCTATAGGTTTCTAGATTAAGCATGTTACATCGTCTGTGAAAATGTTTGTTTCACAACCAAGTTAAGTTCACGTGTTAAAAAATAAAGACAAAAGCAATTTTAAAAAGCACTCATCTGAATTTTGACTGTAAAACATCTATTCTCTTTTCAAAAATGTTTTACTATTCCTTATTTAGTTAGTTAGTTAGTTATTTTTGGGTGCATTAACCATGGCATATGGGATCTTAGTTCCCCAACCAGGGATCGAACCTGTGCCACCAGCAGTGGAAGCATGCATTCTTAACCACTGGACAGTCAACTAAGTCTCTCTGTGGTATGCTGAGTTTCTCAGTCGTGTCTGACTCCTTGCGACCCCATGGATTGTAGCCCACCAGGCTCCTCTGTCCTTGTGGATTCTCCAGGAAAGAATACTGGAGTGTGTTGCCATGCCCTAGTCTCTTATAAACGTGCATCAAGGTATTTAGAAGATAAAATTCTAATTTATTACTGTTATTATTATTATTACTGAGAGAATGGATCATTAAAAACTTACCAGCTGCTGCCACTTCTAGCAGCAGAGATGAAAATCTCTGCAGAGCAGTATGCCTGTCCCTGAGACAGTTGATCAGGATGGCAACAAAATATGTGAACCATCCATTCTTCACTATATAAAGCTGGAACAGAAATCAACTCAAATTTCCTTTTTTTTTTCCTTTTCATTGAAAATTTAAGGGAATGTGATAGCTTCCATGAGTGAAAACAAAATCTTTTCGTACAATAGTGATCCATAAAGATATCTCTTAATGCAAATATAAAGGCTTGTGACATTCTGGAGCCCAAGCTGTTGAAGGAGAACCTAGTATTACAAAGGAAATACTGCAACTTACTCTGTGGGACAAGAACAAATATTAAGAGTCAAAGGATTTACCTGAAATCCTATGAATGTATTTAAAATAAGAGATTATATTACTTAAAAATTGAATCAGAAACGTTAACTATGCAACATAATCTATTAACTCAAAATAGCCTGTAATAAGATACTAAATACACTTAAGAAATTTACTCCTATACAGGTGCTAATTAAAAGTATCATTCTATTTCTCAGTCACAGATAGGGAATCTCTTATTCTATTAACTTTACAAACTTAGATTCATTGACTCACTGTAGGTACTCACTGAAGGCTGAAAAATCACTCAGCCTTCCCTCTAACCATGTGAAAAACAGGGCAATCAAAAAGAAAATCGTATCACTTGATTATACGCCAAGTGTAGAACTGTCAAGATTTTAAGAAAAAATGGGGGAGTAGAAACTGAAAAAAGGATATATGTTTTTATTTTCTAAATGTTTGAGAAATTGTTGTCTTGAACCAAATATACTCTGATAAGAAATGTAAACTAAATAAAATGACTGTTCAGGAAACAATGCCAATAGCTAAAGAATTATAATTGCATACGGAGAAGTTTCAGTGCTCTAGAAATATGTTTTAAATATTCTTCCAACATATGTCTCAATTGCCAAGTCTTGTAAAAATATAGTCGTTTCTGAATATTTTGAAAAATACTTGTAATAGCTATATTCAGTAAAACCTCATTTATCTGATCACAGCTCATTCAAAATGGAGTAATTTGAAGAACTGCTATGATGCAGTTGGATGGAGGGGGTTTTCCTGTTAATATTGATCATATGTTTTGAAATAAAGTTTCAAGGTTACAGAAATATATGTAAGGAAATCAAATGGCTACCCACCAGTCATGAAACTATACTATGCTTCTCCATGTGCAAACATCACAAAGATCAGGATATTTTCCCTACACTTGTAAATGACTTCACAGTAAAGCCCAATTGCCATGATTAAAATAGTCACAAGGTGGTCTCCATTGGTTCTCAAGGTCACTGAAATAAATAGGCTGACCCTGACATTTATGCTCACATCAGAAAAGGCAGCCTGACTTAAGACTATATAATGGAAGAAAAAAATCATCATAAATATTGTTCTATATTGTTATATTATTAACCTTTTATTTTAGTATATTTCCCAAGACCCTAACAAATATTTTTAAAATACTATTTTAAATTAACAAGAAAGAAAGGAATAGCTACCATAGCTTTTCTTTTTATTTTTTAGAATCTATTTTTCTAAAGTTGTAATGAATGCACAGGGAACAGAGTTGGAATAATATTAATGTGTATACAATAAAAAGTAATTTTCTTTTTTACTTCTACCCAGGTTTTCTCCCAGAAGGCAATTGCTATTATTAGCTTCTTGGATATCCTTCTATAGATATTCTATATACAAATAAGTATTTACATGTAGATTTTATAGCACATAAATATTAGCATAGGGAGCCTTTTTTATGTCTTGAATATTTTCACTCTAAATGGGAGCTCTTTCAATTTCATTGCATTTAAAGTTTCTTTATTCTTTTTTATATTTGCATGACCTTCCATTGGATAGATTTACAATAATTTATTTGAGCAGTCCCCATTGATACACATTTTTCAGAGCTGCAAAAGCTATCCTTATACATACATTATTCTGTGCATGTGAAAGCGTATCTGTAAGATAAATTCCTAGAAATTGAATTGCTGTAACAGAAGACATGCATTTACATTTGTGATTAGATAAAGATGTATTT
The DNA here is from genome assembly GCA_024291935.2 of Okapia johnstoni. Lineage (NCBI taxonomy): Eukaryota > Metazoa > Chordata > Mammalia > Artiodactyla > Giraffidae > Okapia > Okapia johnstoni. The sequence goes on from CM044309.1 coordinate 28,490,855, forward strand.
AATTACAATTATATCAATTGTATATTTGCCCACCACAGCAAATTTTTTTAAAAGGAAAGAAAGATAAACATGAATTATAATTGAAAGATTTGCATGTTTCCTTTTAATGAAACCAAATATAATCTCCAAATCTGAATGTTCTTTGAATGGATAAGCTCATATCATTTTTCACATAGCCAAGTAATTTAAAACTAATAATTTTCCCCAAATTTCAGCATCATTGCAAATAAACCAAAATAAAATAACTTCAATATGAATAGAAACAGTGCAATTAGTAGAAAACTATGCAGTTCTTCATTTTTATTTTAGAAAGATAGAGATTTGATCATTCAACAGACATCAAATATTTCATTCTATTTTGCCCAACTTACTGATTTTCTCAATATTTTATCTTTCTTTTCTAAAATAGGAAAACTGGAGACTGTAGTTTCTCCAAATAAAGTATGCTCTTAAAGATTAAAAGAAAAATCTTCAGCAAAATTTTCCTCTTTCTATTATTAGTCTTTTTTAGCACTTGTTTTGAACAAATTGCAGACTTCTGGGTAAAAACATTTACTTCAACTTTAATAATTGAAGAATTTCAAGACTATAACACCTGATTAAGAGTTATTTATCAACAATATTTTCCTCTAAACAAAATCACATTTTACATTCAAAAGTTAATTAAGATTGATCAAGTTGATATATACATTTTTGCTATATTGTACTTTAATATAAAGTTTTTATATTCAAAAGAGCCTTATGGTAGTGAAATATCCCAAATGCCTTTGAGGTGTTAATATTTTTCTATTTGTCCATAAGACATGGGGATGAGTTTTAAAGCCAAGAGAAGAGAACTATGGATTGCAAGTAAATTTCACTACTCACAAGTATGTTTATTTGCTACTTAATTTTCTCCTGTTTGACTAATGTTCTCTAACATTTCTTTTCATATCAATACACATTCAGAATAGTGTGTGCTCTGACACAGCCCTACTTGTTTTAACCTGATACTTGGAAGCATGAGGCATCATAATTGAGTGAAACCCCTTGGGTGTCAAGTGTTCTTATAAAGAACTGCTCAAATGAAGTTTATAGGTTCAAGAAGAAGCATACACAAGGCTGGCTCTCTGAGCCTCTTCAACCAGAGTCCAGAAATACTGCATTTAAAGATCTAGCAGGGAGGGGTAACAGCCTGACCTGTCCTTGACCGTGCTGGGGTGAGGGAATATACAGATATGACTAAACAACAGTGGCAAGAGGTCAGTTCCACTGGGAATTTGGATGAGACTCTCAGTAGTAGGAGAAAGAAAGGGAAAGAGGATAATATGAAGGGTGTGGCATGTATCTATAATTTTCTTCAGATGTCAGACAAGATCAGATTCAGACAAGAATCCTTGTCTGAACAGAAGCTGAAAGATTTTCATGACACACTAAGGCATAATCATAAGGTTTCAGCATCTTGCAAAATATTAATATTCTCCTCCTCAGTAACTGCATAGCCTCATTCTTGCAGTGAGATTTCATTACATGGAAATAAATTTTTGGAGATTTCTTAAAGTTGGAATAATCAGTTATTGATATTTTGTAATTCATAAAAATATGTTGATGCCACCAGCTTTTACTGTAGCACATGGGGCTTAGAGCATTTAAAAACATTTATCGGTTATATCTTCCATTATGATCCATAATCAGCAATGTTATCAGCTGTATTTCTAAAGTGAAGCCTAATAAAGCTCTTTGCTAACATCACCTACATCAGTTGGCCCTCACACCAAAAGATAAAGTTCAAACTCCTAGAGTATTTGATATACTATTCAGAATCTGGCTCCAACTAACTTCTAAGTCACATCTCTCTCCATCCACCTATACAGATTTTGCATTATAGACATTAAACACTTCTTAAAGTTCCTCAAACATAACATCTTTTATATAAATCTTCAATGGTTCTTACCAGTCTATGTGGTACACTCCTATTATTTCTTTAATGTAAATTATATGCCACCTCTTATATGAGGTCTCAATAATCACTATAAGAAAATTAGTAACTTCTATGTTACTATGATCCTACAAATCGACTAGAGACTGTGTTAACCTGTAATTATCTTTCTATATGTGTTTATCTTTTATTACACTATTAATATTCAGGAATTCAAATTTTCATATTTGCATGGTTAATACTTACATGAGATTTGGCCTATGAGAGGTAATCAATAAATGTAAGTTGAATGGATGAATAAACAATGAATTAAATCACAAATGAAGCAAAACTACCCAGAAGATCTATAGAGTTAAATATTTTTCTTGTAGAAGGCTGCCACATTTTTAGTACAGCTTTATAGACTATATATTTTTGAACACAGTATCTTTCAACCAATATGTACATAGAAAATTTACATTTATAGTTCTAAAACTCAGTATAGCATCTTTAAATGAATTACATGGGGAAAAGTAATTTTCTAAGTAGAATTGATAAAACATCAAAATCACATAGACATTTTGAGAAGCAGGCCAAAACTCAACATAGAGATATTCATCCTAGATGTTGCTTGCACTAAAAAAGTCTGTGTTACTTCAAACAATGTTGTTTTCTTTTTTTAAAAAAAATAAGTGTATCAATTATATTTGGTGAGCTGGAAGAATTTTTTTTAAATAATTAATAGATGTGTATCAATTTTTTACTGTTTTCTAAAACATTGGGAGTGTGGGGCTGATTGGTAACTTGCTATATTTTTTTCCCAAATAAATAATGGGAAAGTAAATTTCTAGTTAGCATTTTCATTCAGATTGTCTGATTTTGAGGAACAGGTCACTATGTCCATAAATGGGACAGAGCTGTATTAAATTAGATATTTAACACATTCAAATTGTTGTGTTACATATTGTGAAAAATATAAACCTAAAAATGATTTGTGCCTTATCTTCAAGAAGCTTCCGTATAGGTTCATGTCTGAGAAACAAGGTAGGATCACAGTTAATCTTCATTTCCAGTGTAACTACATAGGTTGCTGTGTTAGTAAGGATTCTGGGGTCACAGCTCAGTTTGGGAGAAGAATTCCATGATTCTTAGTGATGTTTGTAACAGAAATATACTTGCCGCCACAGCTCTAGGGATTCACAAGAAAAATAAAGCACTTCTAGTTGAATTAGCAAATTAAAATCTCTGAATGAAGTGACACTTAAGCTGGGTAAGGTAATTTTAGAAATAAGAATGGAAAGAGATGGTCAAAGTGAAATAGTGCCAGAAACAGAGTTTAGAGACAGGACTGGGAAGATTTAGTAAAAGCAAGTAGTTGATTCATATTCAGTTCAGTTCAGTTCAGTCACTCAGTCATGTCCGACTCTTTGCGACCCCATGAATTGCAGCACGCCAGGCCTCCCTGTCCATCACCAACTCCCGGAATCCGCCCAAACCCATGTCCATCGAGTCGGTGATGCCATCCAACCATCTCATCCTCTGTCGTCCCCTTCTCCTCCTGCCCCCAATCCTACCCAGCATTAGGGTCTTTTCCAATGAGTCAACTCTTCGCATGAGGTGGCCAAAGTATTGGAGTTTCAGCTTCAACATCAGTCCTTCCAATGAACACCCAGGATTGATCTCCTTTAGGATGGATTGGTTGGATCTCCTTGCAGTCCAAGGGACTCTCAAGAGTCTTCTCCAACACCACAGTTCAAAAGCATCAATTCTTCCGTGCTCAGCTTTCTTCACCATCCAACTCTCACATCCATACATGACCACTGGAAAAACCATAGCCTTGACTAGACAGACTTTTGCTGGCAAAGTAATGTCTCTGCTTTTAAACATGCTGTCTAGGTTGGCCATAACCTTCCTTCCAAGGAGTAAGCATCTTTTAACTTCATGGCTGCAATCACCATCAGCAGTGATTTTTGGAGCCAAAAAAATAAAGTCTGACACTGTTTCCACTGTTTCCCCATCTATTTCCCATGAAGTGATGGGACCAGATGCCATGATCTTAGTTTCTAAACGTTGAGCTTTAAGCCAACTTTTTCACTCTCCTCTTTCACTTTCATCAAGGGGCTCTTTAGTTCTTCTTCACTTTCTGCCTTAAGGGTGGTGTCATCTGCATATCTGAGGCTATTGATATTCTCCTGGCAATCTTGATTCCAGCTTGTGTTTCTCCCAGCCCAGCGTTTCTCATGATGTACTCTGCATATAAGTTAAATAAACAGGGTGACAATGTACAGCCTTGACATACTCCTTTTCCTATTTGGAACCAGTCTGTTGTTCCATGTCCAGTTCTAACTGTTGCTTCCTGACCTGCATACAGGTTTCTCAAGAGACAGGTCAGATGGTCTGGTATTCCCATCTCTTTCAGAATTTTCCACAGTTTATTGTGATCCACACAGTCAAAGGCTTTGGCATAGTCAATAAAGCAGAAATAGATGTTTTTCTGGAACTCTCTTGCTTTTTTGATGATCCACCGGATATTGGCAATTTGATCTCTGGTTCCTCTGCCTTTTCTAAAACCAGCTTGAACATCTGGAAGTTCACAGTTCACATGTTGCTGAAGCCTGGCTTGGAGAATTTTGAGCATTACTTTACTAGCATGTGAGATGAGTGCAATTGTGCGGTAGTTTGAGCATTCTTTGGCATTGCCTTTCTTTGGGATTGGAAGGAAAACTGACCTTTTCCAGACCTGTGGCCACTGCTGAGTTTTCCAAATTTGCTGGCATATCGAGTGCAGCACTTTCACAGCATGTTATGTTAGTTGAAATCAAATGAATTCTTCTTGTCCTCCAAAGGAGAGTATAGGGTGACTCCTCAGAAAATCTCCTTCATCTGGACCTAGATGACCAATGAGAAGCCTTTTCAGTGAAAGAGCAATCTCACAATGGCTTAGAAAATTAAAACCGAAAGCTACCAATTGCTAATACATGGGAGGAACTAATGTTAACTGTAAGACAGAATATACTAAGTAAAGGAGGAAAAGTGAGGAAAAATCTTGACATGCCCTTGATTCAGTTAATGAAACATGGAGTGGAAAAAGTAAAACATATAGCACTGCAGGCAATAATCTAATCAATAGGGAGTAGTAAAAAGAGGGATAAATTTTATTGGGGATGAAAACACAGTGTCATTGCTTTTCACCAGGTAAACTTAAAAAGAGTTAAAAAAAAAATTCTACCTGCTGATACACTAAAACTCCAAAAACCTCAGAACTAAATCTTCAACAACATCTTCCCAGGAAACATTTTGAATCCCACTACTTTAGACTTCCTAGGAGTAATACATCCTGGGGTGTCCTGATGGAAACACAAACAGTTCGGGATCATCCTTAAATTGGTCTCAGAGTCATCTTCATGAAAAAGAAATGAGAGTGTATTTTCATAGAAGGGAAGTGAGGCTTACCAAGAAAACTAAATTTGTTTTTATACTAATCAATTTACTATTTTTATTTAATCTCTTCTTAGTCTTTTCTATATAAAAACTTGCTTTCTTATTCTTACCCTCTTTTACCAGTCTTGTATCAAGCTAATAGTAATTTTCACATCTCATAATATGCTTTGGTGCATTATCAGCTATCTCTTGAATATCCCCTAATAAATAAAATTTGATAATTTTCCAGCTTAACATTTCTTCTTCCCACTCTTTATTCAAATGCTTCAATGCCTACTATACTAGTCTGGGTTCAACCAAAGTAATGGAAGTAGTAAGAGGTATATAGTAAGAGATTTATTGCAATAGAGTGGCTTACACAATCATAGAGGCTAGCTAGACAGGACTAATATCTACAGGACAGGCCATCAGAAAGGGCAGGCGGAACTTTCCAGCATGGATTTAAGCTATTATCTGCAGGCAGAATTTCATCTTCTCTTAGGGAAATTCTGGGTTTTAAGGCCCTGCTTTTCAGTCCTTTCAGCCTGTTGAATTGGCCAACCAAGATTATCTGGGGTAACAGTCTCTTTACTTAAAGTCAACTGACTTTAAGCACATGTATAAAATACCTTCAGAACAACACATACATTTGCACTTGACTGAAGATTAGACAAGTTGGTGGTCAAAAAATAAATAAATAAAAATCATTGCCGACCCCCTATAAAATTGGCACACATACACATATCAGTAAACCATACTTACTATCTGAATTACACCAATAAGAAAGTCATGTTTCCATCTAACAAGATACAGCTATCCTACACACAATTGAAAATGCATTAATACATAACTCCATAAGATTCAAAGATCTTCCCTGTATTTATTATTCTCTTTCTATATCCTGTAACTTAAAAACTGTGACATACTGTTCAATTCAGTTCAGTTCAGTCACTCAATCATGTCCAACTCTTTGCAACCTCATAGGTTCCTGCACTCCAGGCTTTCCTTTCCATCACCAATTCCCAGAGCTTCCTCAAACCAATGTCTGTTGAGTCGGTGATGTCATCCAACCATCTCATACTCTGTCATCCCCTTTGCCTCCTGTCTTCAATATTTCCCAGCATCAGGGTCTTTTCTAATGAGTCAGTTCTTCTCAACACATGGACAAAGTATTGGAGCTTTAGCTTCAGCATCATTCCTTCCAATGACTATTCAGGACTGATTTCCTTAGGATTGACTGGTTTGATCTCCTTGCAATCCAAAGGACTCTCAAGAATATTCTCCATAACCACAGTTCAAAAGCATCAATTCTTAGGTACTCAGCTTTCTTTATAGTCCAACTCTAACATCTATACATGACTACTGGAAAAACCATAGCCTTGACCTTGTCTATGGAAAAAAAACAAGCCTTGGTCCTTGTCTATGGGAAAACCATAGACAGACCTTTGCTGGCAAAGTAACGTCTCTGCTTTTTAATATGCTGTCTAGATTAGTCATAGCTTTTCTTCCAAGAAGCAAGTGTCGTTTAATTTCATGGCTGCTGTCACCATCTGCAGTGATTTTGGAGCCCAGAAAAATAAAGTCTCTCACTGTTTCCATTGTTTCCCCATCTATTTGCCATGAAGTGATGGGACCAGATGCCATGGTCTTAGTTTTCTAAATGTTGAGTTTTAAGCCAACTTTTTCACTCTCCTCTTTCACTTTCATCAAGAGGCTCTTTAGTTCTTTGCTTTCTGCCATAAGTATGGTGTCATCTGCATATCTGAGGTTATTGATATTTCTCCTGGCAATCTTGATTCCAGCTTGTGCTCCATCCAGCCTGGCATTTCACATGACTCTGCATATAAATTAAATAAGCAGGGGACAATATACAGACTTGATGTATTCTTTTCCCGATTTGGTACCAGTATGCTGTTCCATGTCCAGTTCTAACTATTGCTTCCTGACCTGCATACAGATTTCTCAGGAGGCAGGAAAGGTGGTCTGGTATTCCCATCTCTTTAAGAACTTTACAGAGTTTGTCGTGATCCATACAGTCAAAGGCTTTGGTGTAGTCAATAAAGCAGAAGTAGATGTTTTTCTGGAAGCTCAGTTGGTAAAGAATCCACCTGCAATGCAGGAGACCCCCATTTGATTCCTGGGCTGGGAAGATCCACTGGAGAACGGATAGGCTACCCACTCCAGTATTCTTGGGCTTCTCTTGTGGCTCAGCCTGTAAAGAATCCACATGCAATGCGGGAGACCTGGGTTTGATCCCTGGGTTGGGAGGATCCCCTGGAGAAGGGAAAGGCTACCCACTCCAGTATTCTGGCCTGGAGAATTCCATGGACAGTATAGTCCTTGGGGGTCACAATGAGTCAGACACAACTGAGCGACTTTAACTCTTGTTTTTTTGATGATCCAATAGATGTTGGCAATTTGATCTCTTGTTCCTCTGCCTTTTCTAAATCCAGCTTGAACATCTGGAAGTTCACGGTTCACATACTGTTGAAGCCTGGCTTGGAGAATTTTGAGCGGTACTTTGTTAGTGTGTGAGATGACTGCAATTGTGCAGTAGTTTGAACATTCTTTGGTATTGCCTTTCTTTGGGATTGGAATGAAAACTGACATTTTCCAGTCCTGTGGCCACTGCTGAATTTTCCAAATTTGCTGGCATATTGAGTGCAGCTCTTTAACAGCATCATCTTTTAGGATTTGAAATAGTTCAACTGGAATTCCATCACCTCCACTAGCTTTGTTCATAGTGATGCTTCCTAAGGTCTGCTTGACTTCATATTACTGGATGTCTGGCTCTAGGTGGGTGATCACACCATCATGGTTATCTGGGTCATAATCTTTTTTGCATAGTTCTTCTGTATATTCTACTACCTCTTCTTAATATCTTCTGCTTCTGTTAGGTCCATACCATTTCTGCCCTTTATTGTGCTCATCTTTGCATGAAATGTTTCCTTGTTATCTCTAATTTTCTTGAAGCGATCACTAGTCTTTCCCATTCTATTGTTTTCTTCCATTCCTTTGCACTGATCACTGAGGAAGGCTTTCTTTTTTTTTTTTTTTTTTGTCGCTAACATTAGGTCGCATTAGTATTATAGTATATTAATACAAGGGGACGCCATACACTACAAAGTGAACAAATCACAATTACAGGCAACAATATAGATGAATCTTAAAACACACACACACAGTGTTAAGCAAAGGAAGTTGGTTCCCTGCACATCTCCATTTATCTTAAGTTCAAAAAACAGGCAAAAAAAAATGTCATATTGTTTGTGCTACATATTTAGATGACAAGCCATAAACAAAATTTTTAAAAAATGAATTGCCATAGAAGACAAATGTGAGGACTGTAATGACCTCTGAGAGCAGGAAGCAAGGAATGATTGGGAAGACGCCAGCAGTGGAGGAAGGGGGCTGGCATGGTCCAGATCTCAACCAGGGTGTGGGTACAAAGATTTTTTTTTTTTTTTTTTTTTAAGATGGAAGGTGTTTTTATTTCACATATTCAATTGATATTTTTCAGCTCTAAAATTTCCATTTAATTCTTTTTAAAAAAACTAGTTTTTTTCTCCACTAAATATTTGGTTAATATGTATGTAAGTAGGGCTTCCCAGGTGGTGCTGTGCTGTGTGCTAAGTCGCTTCACTTGTGACTGACTCTTTGTGACCCTATGGGCCATAGCCCACCAGACTCCTCTGTCCATGGGGATTCTCCAGGCAAGAATACTGGAATGGGTTGCCATGCCCTCCTCCAGGTGATCTTCCCCACCCAGGGATCAAATCTGCAGCTCTTATGTCTCCTGCACTGGCAGAGAGGTTCTTTATCACTAGCACCACCTGGGACTTCCCAGGTGGGGCGCTAGTGGTAAAGAATTCACCTGTCAATGTAGGAGAGCTAAGAGATGTAGACTGGATCCCTGGATCAGAAAGATCCCCTGGAGGAGGGCATGGCAACCCATTCCAGTATTCTTGCCTGGAAATCCCATGGACAGAGGTGCCTGGTGGGCTAAGGTCCATAGCGTCGCAAAGAGTCAGATATGACTGAAGCAACTTAACACACACGCATGCACACACAAATATGTAAACATAGTCATAAAAAATAATCAAGAAATACTCATAGTTATCGCAATTCTTATTTCTTCACCTAGTAAGACAGTCATAGTCAGAATTTATGAGGACCTTCTTCCACTGCCCATTTTCATTCTCTTTTCACTCAGCAACCACCTAAGCTGACTATGATTCTTTACATAGCAAAGTGGCCCAAACCTTAACTCATGAAGGTTCTGGACCATTAGCACTCCTGCCTATATTGGGTTGTTTTAGTTTCCCATTCACTTTAACCATGTGTGGTAAACTAAAATACCCTAAGGGATTTCCTGTGTTTCAGACAAAATCTTCCATACTTCCATTCTGCAATTATATCAATCATCCCAGACAATACTATAACTCCCTCCTTTGCCTGTTGATTCAAAGATGCAATGAGGCTGGATGAGTGTTTCAACTTTTAGTCCAATAGAATAATTGTTGTGTCTTCTGTTGGAAGCATTCTTCTCAATGGAACTAAGTCCTCCAGACCATCATAGCCTTAAGTTGTGAGGACTGGAAGTGAATATTTTGGTGGTGGAACACTAGGTGTAACAGAGTGGAGCCACTCCCATTTCTATGCTTTCATTCCTGGGCCAGTGGATTGTGGCTAAGTGAGAAATAGCAACATATATTGTTTGCTGATTCAGAGCATAGAGCATATGTCGCCTCCTGCAGAGTACTGGCCCAACACTAAAAATATGGCCACGTAGCTGTCATTGCAACGGAATCTTTGAAATGTCATATCACCATTCTGTCACGATAACTGCTTTAGGATGGCGGAAATGGGCTGCCGTCTATGGGGGTCGCACAGAGTCAGACACGACTGAAGCGCCTTAGCATGCGTGCATGCATTGGAGAAGGAAATGGCAACCCACACCAGTATTCTTGCCTGGAGAATCCCAGGGACAGAGGAGCCTGGTGGGCTGTCGTCTATGGGGTCGCACAGAGTTGGACACGACTGAAGCGACTTAGCAGCAGCAGTGAATTTCATGACCAGGGGCCCATTGCTCCACTTCTTTTGCCATGAAGTGAGTAGAAACTTACTTTGGATATGGATTCGTCTTCCCTGTATAGAATTCTTCTGTCAAAAGTGCCATCAATTAACTTACAAAATGCTTTATTCTCTAGCACTATATTGTACACAACTTCTGATCAAAGAACTCACTTCATGGCAAAAGAAGTGGAGCAATGGGCCCCTGGTCATGATATCAACCTACCATCAGCTAGCTGGCTGATCATCCCAAGAAATGGTACTGTGTTGCGGATACAATGTTGGTCTCTGTTGCTGGCAGATTGGGAACTCAACAGTGAATGTAATTAGGTCAGCCTTAGTGAATAGCAGTCCATGTTACTGAGCATAGTGAGCATAACCTCCATCTACGATGGCCCATTGGATGTGATAAGTATGTCTGGGGAAAGAGACTGACAGGTACCCATGGATCTTCCTGTCCACTGCATTATTAAAATCATCCTCTGTTGAGGTCACCCTTGATGAGCTTTGAGAAAAGACACAAATATCTTTACAATCTTTGTTCATTCAGAAAGAGCTGTATTAATTTCTTTCTTAGTCTTCCTTGTTATGAATTTTATAATTATATTTCTTTCCAGTCCCTGACCATGTAGCCAAATAATTGGCCTGAGTCCATTAATGAGCCTAGACTCACAACTTTGATCATTTATTCTTCTAGGCAAAATAAACAACCAGGTTCATTCCTCTAAGCACATCCCCCTAGGGTAGTTTCCCTTCACTACTGTCTTTCAGGAATATCCCAGAAAGAGAAATAGTGACAGAACCAACCACTTTCAGGTGGTGCCTGCATATCACACAGAACCATCTGTCAACCAGGCTTGAGTTTTCTGTTCCTCAGTCAGTTCATCATAGGGAATTCCCCATGAGGTCCTAAGTGCAATCTGAGAGATAGAAGGTGATGTAGCAGGAGTGTCAGCCTTAGGTATTTGGGCTACTTCCTCTGGCAACTTATTCATTCAAGGCCTGCTCAAGCATGATTTCTCATAACCACCTTCAGGTCATAATGGAATCCTACTGTCCCTGCCCAAATTTGTGGGTTTGTGGGTCAAACAAGACCCAGTGCACAAGGAAAATTCCGTCTACCAAGGTAGTTTTTTGGTTGATGGCTTAAGCATTCAGTATCTATTGATACTAACACCCAAGATAGATAAATAGATCATAGATAGGTAGATGATAGATAGATATATAGATAGATTAGTCCTATAGTTTCTGCTTTCCCTGAGAACCTTGACTAATAAGCCTATATCAATAAATTTAACATGATTCAACTTTATGCTTCTCCCCCCATTATACTCTTAATATCCTTTCCCACACATTTCACAGAACTCTACCTATAAAAATTGAAAATAATGCAGTTATGCAGTTCTTTTGGTATGTAGTACAACACACTTCCTGGAAGGTCACTTTGTTCCTCATCTTTTGAGAATTGCTGGGTCTTGAGTTTAGTGGTAGGTTTAAAAACTAAGACAAATGTCGCAGATAAGTCTTGAGGAGAATCATCAGTGTTTCGTAAGGTATCTACTGCAGACGAGGCCATAACAGGTGCTTCAGGCTAAGGAAGACTCTCCTCCTCATAAGTCAATATTTTACATCATTTAAAAAAATTTGTTAATCTTAACAAACACACACACACACACACAAAATTCATCCTCTAATTTGGCATCTTCCACATATTTCCAATAACACACTCCTGTACTTTGAGATGTATTGGAGACCTTAAAAAATAACTAAATGATTATTAAACATTTTCTAAATTCTTTGTAAAGCAAGTTATGTTTTACCAATGAGCAAAAAAAGAACAACAAAAAGAAATGGAAACTGTGGAAGTTACTATTTTGCAAAAGTTCAAATATAGCTATAAAATGCATAACCTTTGAGGTAATTCATCTTTACACAAATTTACATCTCCTTTATCTTTATCTTTGTCAGTGGTTTATTTCTTAGTTCTATCTCAATCTGTCAGTCTCATCACAAAACACTTTTCTTTATGCATCAAGAACTCCCAATTGACTTCAAAACATATTTTTGTCTTGTTTATACAACAAATTAATCTTTACTATCTCTTTGATTGCAAAGGTAAATTTATACATATATATATATTTGAGGGTAAATAAAAACAGGATAAAAATAATTACCAATTATTGAGAAATTACTATATATAAGGCACTGTACTGATTGTATAAAAAAGAGAGAGAAAAGAGCCTTCCTTCCTTCTGTAAAACATTGTTGTAGTTTCTATCATGAAAGATGAGATTATTGTAATATTATCACTATCTTTAATGGAAAAGACAGATATATAAGCATAATCAGTAATATGAAGGAAATAATGTGTTAGAATACAGGTACGAGTAGGGTGCCATGACCAAGGGTGGTAGATGGAATCCCTAGATACCCCTGGTCTGCTTGCCTGTACAACCTTCTCCTCTTAAACCTTAATCCTGAATTGATTTTGAATTAAACAAAAAGATTATTCTAGATGGGCCTGAGTAAATCAAATTAGCTCTTAGAAGAAGTCAACTACTCATAAACCCCCATGTCATAAAGAGGGCCACAAGGCAGGATATCATAGACCTTCCTGGAAGCTGACACCTTCAGTCCCACAGCTGCGAGGAACTGAATTCTACGAACAATCTAAGTGGTTGTGGAAGAGGACCCTAAACTCCAAATGAGAATGCAGCTTCTTCAATATCTGATTTTGACCTTGTGTAATCCTAAATGAGAATTCAGCTGCACTATGACTGAACTTCTAATTTCCAAAAACGAAGATAATGCAGAGGTATTATTTTAACATCTTAGAAACTAAGCTGTAATAATTTAATGAATAACAGTAGAAAACTAGGAGAAAAGGAAGAGTAGGAATTCAAAATGAATTTACCAATGTTTCATTTTAACATGAATTTCCAAACTGATCAGAAGCCCATTCTAAGTGCTTTCTCTTTTTTGATCTTCTCTGTTAGTACTGATTTTAAGCATTTCCTGTCTTTCCAAAAGACATGTGCTGCTAGGCATACCTGCCAGTGAAATAGGCAGCCAGCCAAGTTACAAAGAAGAAAGAGAGGATCAACTTCAGTGAAATCTACCAAGGGAACTGAAGAGCAAGCCAGCCTTCAGTGTTGCCACAGGCTTACTTTCTGAGATTTCAGAGGCTGTATTTTCACCAAGCTTGGTCTTTTTCATCATTCACTAACAGATACTGTGAATTCAATAAGCCAATGATTTCAAAATGATTTGGGTAGAGCTGTATGTTATTGGAAAACGTTTCTCTTCTACTGCTGCTGCAGGGATTGCTTATTTTAATAGGAATCACTTCTCTCGAAAAAAAAAATTTTTCCCCCACCCCCAACATAGGTGCATAACTTCCTTAAGTACGGAGTGCAGACTTCAGGTAAATGTATTGGATTATCTATACTTTCTCATGCTCATTTGTCTAGAAAAGCATTCTTATCCTAGTTAATGATAACTAGGGCAAACTCCAGGAGATGGTGATTGACAGGGAAGCCTGGCACGCTGCAGTTCATAGGATCATGAAGAGCCGGACACGACCTGACTGCTGAACAACCTAGTGAGCCATTGCAACTGCTTTGCTTACACAAATGAACATAATTGCAAGTTAATATGTGGTGATATTTAAAGATATTTAATTTTAAGATAACCATAGATTCTAATGGAATTATTAAAATCCATGTTATTTTTGCATTAATTTTAAATCAACTCACTCAATTCTACTAATGACAATTTTTTTAATAGTTATGCCAGTATTCAAACAGTTATTTCCAATATAGTTGCTACTACAGAAGCAGTTATTTAAATCTAAATTTAAGCAAAATAAAAAATGAATTGCCTCAGTCTCACTAGCTGCATTTTAGCTGCTAAACAACCCCATGTAGCTAATCTCTGCCATATTGGTCAATACAGATTATAGAACATTTCTATCATTGCAGTAAATGCTATTGGACAGCAGTGAATTAAGTTCGGATCCTCAGGCATTCTGTTAAAGCCTTTCAAGTTTTATACCCCCTATGTTTTTAAGTCTAATGTCCCTCTTCTTGCCACATTTAGCCAGTATTCTAACCATTACAAATCACTTCCCTTTCACAAATCGGATATTATTTAACTTTTGTCCATGCCACTTTCATGGTCATTAATATCATTTATTCCCTGGTCCAATTGATAAATTTCTGCTAATCTTTTAATGCTCAGCCCAATATCACCTCCAGTGAAATACCCTTCTTGATATTCCCCCAGGCACAGTTAAGTGTTTTCTCCTATGAGCTCCCATTATGCCTTACTCACACCTTGATTACAGCAATGTTTAAATGAATGTAATTCATTCACATGGACTTGTCCTGTTTTGATCTTGAGCCTCCAGAGCCAAGGGACTTAATTTTTTTTTTCACTTTTATATCCCTTTATACCTGATATGTAATAGGCATTAAATAGTTCTTAATATACCCATTCATATGCTATTTTCCTCAAACTATTTCCCGACTGAGTGACTTTGGGGCAATAACTATTCACAGGTTATGGAAAGAAATCAAAAACAATTCATATGTTATTAATCAAAAATTGACCTTATAAAAAAGGAAGCTACAGTAAGAAAGGTAGAGCAAGAAGCTGCCTTAAAAATGAGAAGTATGACTTGGCTGCTGCTGCTGCTGCTGCTGCTGCTAAGTCGCTTCAGTCGTGTCCGACTCTGTGAGACCCCATAGACGGCAGCCCACCAGGCTCCACCATCCCTGGGATTCTCCAGGCAAGAATACTGGAGTGGGTTGCCATTTCCTTCTCCAGTGCATGAAAGGGAAAAGTGAAAGTAAAGTCACTCAGTCGTGTCCGACTCTTAGCGACCCCATGGACTGTAGCCCACCAGGCTCCTCCATCCATGGGATTCTCCAGGCAAGAGTACTGAAGTAGGGTGCCATTGCCTTCTCCATATGACTTGGCAGATAGTGAAAAAATGTGAATAACTTACTCAATGAGAAAGTAGAATTATTCTTGAAACTATAAATTCAGATACTATCCTATGTAGAAAACTGACTATATACACATGCATGTATAATACATATAATTCACAGCTCCATGGTTCTTGGCTCCTAGAGAAAGTGGTAGGCAGTCAGAAAATTCACTGAAGCCCCTGACTTTTCCTTTATAATTTGGTAGTATGAGGAAAGGGACAGCTCTTTAGCACAATGTAACTCTATAACTATATAGGTATCTCACTCAGATATTTTCTTAAACTCTGTACTGTCCTGCATTATGTTGTTCTGTCTCATTCTAGAAAGTGGTTAATTGAAAAAAAAAGAGAAACTCAAGATGAGCTACTAGTAAATGTTGCACATACAGTTATGAATAAAAATATTGTTTCACTGTCTCGATGTGAGTCATATTTCTTGTTTGTTTGTTTTGGTAGCCTTTTAAAAAATCAAAATGCTCTAGTAGCTTCCTCTGGCAAAAGCAGAAAAGCTCAACAGATTTTAGTCTAGCTGTCTGCCATCAGTCACAGAGCTGGAAAGGCCCTCTAGCACACAGACCATCTGAGTGACGCAGAAGAGTCCTTTTCAAGGGTCTTGGAACATGCAATCACTTGGCTGCCATCAAATATTTCTAGAGGAAAGGAATCCTCCAGTCCAATAGACCAGAGGGTCTTCTGCCTCTGCCAAGAAGAGTGACAGAGGCTATAAAACTGTCTGCTCTCCTCCTCTGCTAAACATCTTGCCAGAAATCACACAGACTCTGAGCTGTTGAAAATACGGCTGCTTTATTTCAAAATGCACCCAGAAAAACATGTTGCTGCCTACTCTCTCGCTCCATCTACTGGAGTTTATTCAAAACACTGATCTAGTTAGCACTTTTTAGCTGGGAAAGTTACATTCCAGAGTACCTTCCATTCCCTTATTATTTCCCCTTGAGCATAAAATCCTCAGGGAGCCATGAGTCTGACTGCCAGACATTTGAATTTGTTTGCAGAATAACTTTCTAAAGAAAAAAAGAGCAGTGGGCCAGCTGAATAAAACAAAGTCCATTCTGAACACCGTATCTACTTTTCAAGTTCTCCTTCAGAATAACTTTTACGTTTTACCAATTTCTCCAGAACTCTCTTCCATGTTTATATTCACCTTGTAATTTGTGGTGATTATATCAGTAACTTTCAGTAGAGAAAGGGGTCCTGGATTTGAAGTCAGATGATAAAAATCCAGTTCTCACCTGCCTGCCTTAATACCAGAGATACACTGGTATTCTTAAAGTGTCCAGAACAGATGCTCTTGCTTATGCAGATTCCATTAAACACTCTGGTGTGGCAGAAAGGGTTCTCCATATCTATAATAGCCCTAAGTATGGGATGGACACCCCCCTGCTTTCAGACCCCTATCACTGTCTTCTGTTTGTCCCTTGCACTTGCCCATGACCTTTTTCAAAAACTATTATTTAATAAAATTTATTTCTTAGATAAATATTTTATCTAAGAAACAAAGTTCCCCTTTACCCTACCTTCCCCAACCCATTCACAATTTCCTTTATTATTAGCAGCTTGCATTAGTGTCATACATTTGTTATAATTAATGAATCAATATCAATGCAATGTTATTAACTAAAGTCCACAGTTTACATTAGGATTCACTCTGTTTTACAGTTCTATGGATCTAGTCAAATTCATATCCACAATACAGTAGCATACAGAATAGTGTCACTGCCCTAAAATCCCTGTAAAATCCACTTATTCATTCCCTCCACCATTTTTGATCACTGATATTTTTACTGTCTCTACAGTTTCTCCTTTTCCACGATGTCATATAATTGGAATCAAAAAGTATGTAGCGTTTGCAGGCTGACTTCTTTCCCTTAGAAATTTGCATTTGAGGTTCTTCTATGTCTTTTTGTGATTTAATAGTTCATTTCTTTTTATCAGTGAGTAAATATTCCATGGTCTGGATGTACCACATTTTGCTTATCCATTCATCTACTGGAGGCTATGGGTTCCTTCCAAGTTTGAGTACTTATGAATAGAGTTGCTATAAGCCTTTGTGTGCAAGTTTTTTGTGTTTTCAACTCATTTGGGTAAATACCCAGGAGCATGTTGCTGAATTGTGTGATAAAACTATGTTTAGCTTTGCAGGAAACTCCCAAGCATTCTTCCAAAGTGTCTGTGCCACCAACAATGAGGAGTTTCTGTTGCTCTATATCCTCATCAGCATTTGGTATTGTCAGTGTTTACATTTTACCCATTCTGTAGGTATGTGGGAATTTATTTTCATTTCTTTTTTAATGGCTCTCAGAGCCTCATTGTGATGTCGCCACTGCTGCCTGGTCTTCAGGGCCCTATAAGATTTTGTTGTTCAGTTGCTAAGTCATGTCCAGCTCTTTGTGAACCCATGCACTGCATCACACCAGGCTTCCCTGTTCTTCACTATCTGCCAGATTTGCTCAAACTCATGTCCATTGAGTCGGTGATGCCATCCAACCAACTCATCCTCTGTCTAAGAGCATCTTAATGAAAGTATCTGCCTTTGTTTTTCTCTATATCACCAGTGACTACAAGGCTTGACATGTTGAAAGTCCCACACATTGAGTGCAGTCTCCTGACACCAAATGTTCTTCCCTTAATGCCTTTGGAAACAGTCTGTGTCCAACCATATCACTCTGAGCACCTCATTTTGTGGTAATATGACCTTGGGTAAGTCACGTAATTTTTCTGAATATCTATTTACTTGCTTTTTGAAAAATGGAACTTTCAATCAGCTCCTTGACAGTCATAAAGAATTTTGGTAAAGATGAAATAAGTCAAATATCAAGCTGCTTTTTATGATGCATGATATAAAAGTCAATTCTTTCTTTTTTAAAAAAAAACTTTATTTGAGTAGAGTTGGTTTACAATGTTGTGTTACTTTCTGCTGTACAGCAGAGTGAATCTGTTATAAATATATCCACTCTTTTTTTAGATTCCTTTCCCATACAGGCCTTATAGAGTATTGAGTAGAGCTGTGCACTTATATTGTGAAACACCTAATTCAGGAAGCACAAAGAAATCACCCGCTTTGAAATGTCTGCCTCCCTTCTTTTCTGGAATACATTATATTATAGACATACTCACATACACACACACAACACACACAGATACAAATGCATACAAAAAACTAGTGTCTTAATTGAATATATAGCCAAATCATAGTAATATTTAAAAACATGTCTACATAAATAATAACGCACACCAAATATTTGCTCCTGAATATAACATATAGACAATTATTGTAAACTCAAAAATTCAATTTTATTTTTTCTTTTAGTATTTTTGTGTGAATGATTTTCCAAATATCTGATTATAATGAGTTGGTATGGACAGTGGGGCATTGGTGTTTGGTAACACTAAGTGGTAATCAACAATGCTGAGTATTGCTTGTCTAACATCAGAAACAAATGAAACATCCTATATTCTCGAGACTGGTATAATATTGTCCCAAATCATTAGTATCTGGGATGAAAATAGCCATAAAATCATTTTCTGGACCACAGGCACTTCAAATATGGGATAACTATGTAACTTGCCACTCTTCAAATCACCGGTATTTGGACCATGAAATGGCTGGTTTCTTCATTCTTCATTCTCCTGGAGTTATTTCTCCACTGATCTCCAGTAACATATTGGGCACCTACCGACCTGGGGAGTTCATCTTTCAGTGTCCTATCTTTTTGCCTGTTCATGGGGTTCTCAAGGCAGTAATACTGAAGTGGTTTGCCATTCCCTTCTCCAGTAGACTACATTCTGTCAGACCTCTCCACCATGACCCATCCATCTTGGGTGGCCCCACATGGCATGGCTTAGTTTCTGAGATAGAGAAGGCTGTGGTCTGTGTGATCAGATTGGCTAGTTTTCTGTGATTGTGGTTTTCACTCTGTCTGCCCCTTGATGGATAAGGATAAGAGGCTTATGGAAGCTTCCTGATGGGAGAGACTGACTGAGGGGGAAACTGGGTCTTGTTCTGATGAGTGGAGCCATGCTCAGTAAATCTTCAATCCAATTTTCTGTTGATGGGCGTGGCTGTGTTTCCTCCTTGTTGTTTGACCTGAGGCCAAACTATGGTGGAGGTAATGAAGATCATGGAGACCTCCTTCAAAAGGCCCATGCATGCACAGATGCACTCAATGCCCCAGACCCTTTAGTAGGCCACCACCCACCCATGCTTCCACTGGAGATTCCTGGACACTCACAGGCAAGTCTGGGTCAGTCTCTTCTGGGGTCACTACACCTTTCTTCTGGGTCCTGGTGCACATAGATTTTGTTTGTGCCTTCCCAGAGTCTGTTTCCCCAGTCCTGTGTAAGTTCTGGTGGCTCTATGATAGGGTTAATGGCAACCTCCTCCAAGAGGGCTTATGCCACACCCAGGTCTGCTGCACCCAGAGCCCCCTCCCCTGCACCAGGCGACTGATGACTCGTACCTCCACAGGAGACACTCAGACACAGTTCTGGCTCAGTCTCTGTGAGGTCTCTGGGTCCTGCTGGGCACAAGGTTTATTTGAGCCCTCTGAGGGTCTCTGGTGGGTATGGGGTTTGATTCTAAATGTGATTTCAACCCCCTACCATCTTGTTGGGGCTTCTCCTTTGCCCTTGGACATAGGGTATCTTTTTTTGGTGGGATCCAACATTCTCCTGTCAATGCTTGTTCAGCTCCGAGTTGTAATTTTGGAGTTCTTGCAGGAGAAGATGAGCTCATGTCCTTCTACTCTGCCATCTTGTAGACTTTTTCTATTGGCCAAGCCAAAAAGGACAGGTAGGGGGAATGGATGGAATGAAGGCTATGAAGAAGGGGTTATCATTCCTCAGCTGAGATTACATTATCCCTTGCCTGGAGGCAAGGAAGCTTGGGCCCCTTTCTGCCACCCTCATTCAGACCATAAAGACTCTGCCTGCAATGCAGGAGACCAGGGTTCAATCCCTGGGTCAGGAGAGCCTTTGACTGTGTAGATCACAACAAACTGTGGAAAATTCTTAAAGAGATGGGAATACCAGACCACCTGACCTGCCTCCTGAGAAATCTATATGCAGGTCAGGAAGCAACAGTTAGAACTGAACATGGAACAACAGACTAGTTCCAAATCGGGAAAAGAGTATGTCAAGGCTGTATATTGTCACCCTGCTTATTTAACTTATATGCAGAGTACATCATGAGAAACGTTGGGCTGGATGAAGCACAAGCTGGAATCAAGATTGCCGGGAGAAATATCAATAACCTCAGATATGCAGATGACACCACCCTTATGGCAGAAAGTGAAGAAGAACTAAAGAGCCTCTTGATGAAAGTGGGAGAGGAGAGTGAAAAAGATGGTTTAAAACTCAACATTCAGAAAACTAAGATCATGGTATCCGGTCCCATCAGTTCAAGGCAAATAGATGTGGAAAAAGTGGAAACAGTGGCATGAAAACTGACCTTTTCCAGTCCTGTGGCCACTGCTGAATTTTCCAGATTTGCTGGCATATTGAATGCAGCACTTTCACAGCATCATCTTTTAGGATTTGAAATAGCTCAACTGGAATTCCATCACCTCCACTAACTTTGCTCATAGTGATGCTTCCTAAGGCTCACTTTACTTCACATTCCAGGATGTCTGGCTCTAAGTGAGTGATCACACCTTCATGATCATCTGGGTCATGAAGATTTTTTTTGTACAGTTCTTCAGTATATTCTTGCCACCTCTTCTTAATATCTTCTGTTTCTGTTAGGTCCATACCGTTTCTGTCCTTTATTGAGCCCATCTGTGCATGCAATGTTCCCTTGATATCTCTAATTTTCTTGAAGAGATCTCTAGTTTTTCCCATTCTATTGTTTTCCTGTATTTCCTTGCACCGATCACTGAGGAAGGCTTTCTCGTCTCTCCTTTCCTTGCTGTTCTTTGGAACTCTGCATTCAAATGGGTATCTTTCCTTTTTTCCTTTGTTTTTTGCTTTTCTTCTTTTCACAGCTATTTGTAATGCCTCCTCAGATAGCCATTTTGCTTTTTTTCATTTTTTTTTCTTGGGGATGGTCTTGATCCCTGTCTTCTGTACAGTGTCACAAACCTCCATCCATGGTTCATCAGGCACTGTATCAGATCTAGTCCCTTAAATCTATTTCCCACATCCATTGCATAATCATAAGGTATTTGATTTAGGTCATACCTGAATGGTCTAGTGGTTTCCCCTACTTTTTTCAATTTAAGTCTGAATTTGCCAATAAGGAGTTCATGATCTGAGCCACAGTCAGCTCCCAGTCTTGTTTTTGCTGACTGTATAGAGCTTCTCCATCTTTGGCTGCAAAGAATATAATCAATCTGATTTCAGTGTTGATCATCTGGTGATGTCCACGTGTAGAGTCTTCTCTTGTGTTGTTGGAAGAGGGTGTTTGCTATGACCAGTGAGTACTCTTGGCAAAACTCTATTAGCCTTTGCCCTGCTTCATTCTGTCCTCCAAGGCCAAATTTGCTTGTTACTCCAGGTGTTTCTTGACTTCCTACTTTTGCATTCCAGTCAACCCACTCCAGTACTCTTGCCTGGATAACCCCAGGGACGGGGGAGCCTGGTGTGTGGCCGTCTCTGGGGTCGCACAGAGTTGGACACGACTGAAGTGACTTAGCAGTAGCAGCCCCTATAATGAAAAGGATATCTTTTTTGGGTGTTAGTTCTAAAATGTCTTGTAGGTATTCATAGAACCGTTCAACTTCAGCTTCTTCAGCATTTCTGGTCGGGGCATTGACTTGGATTACTGTGATACTGAATGGTTTGCCTTGGAAATGAACAGAGATCATTCTGTTGTTTTTGAGATTGCATTGAAGTACTGCATTTCAGACTCTTGTTGATTATGATGGCTACTCTATTTCTTCTAAGGGATTTTTGCCCACAATAGTAGATAATGATGATCATCTGAGTCAAATTCACCCATTCCAGTCCGTTTTAGTTCACTGATTCCTAAAATGTCGACGTTTACTCTTGCCATCGCCTGTGCAACGCTGGAGCAGCAAGCATCCAAGAGGAGATACCCCACATCCAAGGTCAGGAGCGGGGACCATGAGGAGGTACGCCACAACAAGGTTAGATAAACCCCAGTAAGACGGTAGGCGCTGAGATAGGGCATCAGAGGGCAGACAGATAGAAACCATAATCACAGAAAACTAACCAATCTAATCACATGGACCACAGCCTTGTGTAACTCAATGAAACTATGAGCCATGCCGTGTAGGGTCACCCAAGACAGACGGGTCATGGTGGAGAGTTCTGACAAAATGTGGTCCACTGGAGAAGGGAATAGCAACCACTTCAGTATCCTTGCCTTGAGAATCCCATGAACAGTATGAAAAGACAGGATCATATGGTAACTCTATTTTTAGTTTTCTAAGAAATCTCCTCACGCTTCTCCATAGTGGCCTCACCAATTTACATTGCTACCAACAGTGTAAGAGTGTTCTCTTTCTCTACAACCTGTCCAGTATTTATTATTTGTAGCTTTTTAACGATCATCACTCTGACTAGTGTGAGATGATATCTCATTGTAGTTTTGATTTGCATTTCTCTAATAGTTAGCAATATTGAGCATCTTTTTATCTGCTTGTTGGATAGAAGTTCTCTGCCTTAAAAATATCTTTTGGCCATTTTTACACATGTAGATATTTTCAATCTCCTTACTTTTTAAACACAGTATCTATGATCTTTGTGGCTAGGTTTTTATCACTTTTTTTTTAACTTATTCTTACATGAAGTACTATGAATCCTTATATGCTTGGTATTTTCAGCTGTGTGCTGCTCATGGTCTTGAAATATTACAATGTGAATATTTTAAAAAATTTTAAAAAGGGATCCTTCTCTAGAGATTTGTATTTTTTTTTTTTGCAGGCAACTAAGGACACTACCACTCTTTGATCACTATGAAATATATTCACATTCTATAGGTTATTTTATAACTACCAAGTGATATTAATCTGGGCTACAAATCTTTTATTCAACTTAGCTATAATTATCATTTTTAGGGCTCCCCTCCCCCTGTATTCTGTTCCACACATCACTATGACAGCTTTACCTAATACTCAGGGGGTAGAAGGCAGATTCATTTCTGACTTACCATTACTCTAATACTGTGTTCTCTGAAGCCATAGCTTAATGTAGGAATAATCTCTTATCAGATTTGTGTGGTTAACAGATTTTGGGCTTTAACTTCTGTTCCCCTCATGGTTAAGCCATCAAAACTAAAGTGCTAATTAGCTTTGATTAATAATTACATCTTAGACAAAAACAATTTTTGTACTTCTTTCCCTCTTTGGCTCCAGGTTTTCCTTCGACTTTGGCTTGGTAATTCCTTACTACCTCGTGAGAGTTTTTATGTTTTTTGAAAGGTAGTCATGAAATATTTTATCCAGCATCTGTTGTTAGTTTCAATGGGAGAACTGGCTTGAATATCCCAACCTGCTATAACCCTGGAAAGAGAACAAGACATGCAACATTTTCTAAACAAATTGCTTAAATTGAATTTGAGTTTAAGTCTGATTCAAAGTGGAACAGGACACTTTGTGAAAACAAACCTGGCCAGAAATTAAATTCATGGACCTACCCCAGGGTCTCAGAAATAGTGATACTATTATTCTGTAATAAGTATATACTGGCAAGAATTTTGCAGTGTGCTTTTCAGGGAACCAAAGTACCGCTGAAAACTGAGTTTTCAAAAACCAACTCTGTACTTGAAGAGAAATTTTCACAACTGTAGATAAAAAACCAATAGTGCTCTAAAATAATAATAAAAGGTCTTATCCAGAGAAATGACAATTCAACCTAAACTGTAGTGGTACAAAAATGAAGAGAGAATATCAAAACACTGCTAATAATTAAGGAAGATAAATTGGAGACATTGAAACTAGTCGTGCCAGGAATTCATTGTTTCATAACTAAAGATTTTAACAATTTCATAATGATGAAACATAAAAATTTGCTCTATATCACTCAAAAGTTTAATTTTGATATATAATTCTACTCTAATGCATAGTAAATTATATATAACTTGCTTACTATAATTTGAGTGCAGTCATTTTTCTTACAGATCTTTTTTGTACTCTATCCCAAGTTAAAGAGTATATCCAGGAGGTATCAGAGGTAGATGTCCAAATCTAGAGAACCGTGAGGTTTCCCTGGTGGCTCAGGGGTAAAGAATCTGCCTGCCAATGAAGGAGACATGGATTCAATCCCTGGATCAGGAAGATCCACTGTAGGAGGGCATGGGAACCTACTCCAGTATTCTCGCCTGGAAAATCCCATGAACAGAGGAGCCTGGAGGGCTGTAGTCCATGGTGTCTCAAGAGTCAGACACAAATTAGCAACTAATCAGCAACAGAGAGCTGTATTTTTTTAGAATGTTATCAAGCCAGGCTTTTTTTCTGACTATCTACAAAAGTAATGTACAGATATATAAATAAAAATAAATGTCTAGCATTTCCATATTTGTTTGTTTGTTTTGTGTTCTGGGCAGGAGCATCAGAAATTGATTCTCCAGCAGAAATATCAGTACTTTGAAAGTTCTGTAATTATGTAATGTACATACTTCATTCTGTTTCTCTGTTTTGAAAAAAAATTCTAATATCTAAATTTTTGATCTCTAGAAGACTGCATATCAAAAAGCTTAATTGTAACATCTCAAGTTAAAATGGACTTTAATGGAAACCTTCATTACTTGAAAGCCTTTGTCATCCACTTTCTCAATCAAAATAGGTAGTGACCTATAAAGCAGCCAAAAAATTTATATTTGGAGTGCTTTCTCCTGATGGATGAAGGAGAAGGCAAAGATTCTTCCTGGTAAAGTGTGGGCGGATAATTTTATGTGACAGCCGCATTATGAATGAGGCAATATGAGCATGAAATAGTTCACAGCACTTATTTCTATCAACCTCTGCTGATTAAAAAAGCAAGGTGTGGTTCAAAAATTATCTGAGTCTCCTATGACTTGGCTTCTTTGTAAGTCAGACTACATGAGAATACACTAGAGATTCTAGACAGGAAGCCATGTCATCATTGGCAAGAAGGCTTCTAGAACTGGCCCCAGTTAGTTTAACTGAGCCTTCCAATGCAGCCTGAAGGATGGAACTGGTGCATGTGATGGCATGAAGCCTCGTATATTATAACTGAATATCACTCAAAACAACTGTAAGCTCTATCAGAAATCCTGGATGCAGGCATCTTTTTAAAAACTCAAGCATTGAAAGGATCTTTTGTAATATTGCATACTGTATAACAAACATTGTTGTCATCAGCAGATTTGGATCTTCTAGAAGTCTGCATTCTGTCAAGGCTTTTGGCAGAGATTCAGGTAGAGAAACATTTACTTTAAAATGATTAATGATTCCCAACTCTACTTTGCCAAGGACTAAGCTTTTTGTCCTCTCTTTTTAGTCATTGATCCTGAAACACTTCTGCAACTTACTCAGCTTTCAAATTAACATATATACTTTGAAAAATATACATAGTTGATTAGATCTTTCTTTACCCTGAAAAATGACCGTGGCAGACGACAAGCACTGTGTAAATATCTGTTTCATTAGTATTATTATCTGAATGGAGTAATTTAATTAGTCTGTTTCTAAACCAACTGGTGAAGCCAGGATTCCTCACTATAACCTTGATTTGATAGGGTTTTAATAATACCGTTACTGTAACAGTATATATATTACCATTAAACTATTTCACAATAAACAATAACATAATCTAAGACTCTTTTTTTCCCAGTTCATATGACCTGCAGCTAAGAAGGCAGACCCTCAGATGGTTATAAATATAAACTTTGTTGTAGTTCATTTATACTAGTATTAAAATACACTTAAAATTTTTCAGGCAAGTGAAAATTTCTGCTCCTTGTTTTTAATCAGATGTGGTTTCCTGGGAGAGAAAGCTTTTACTCCCCATTTAGGTAGAGGACAAATGGGATTAAAGTACTGTATTTTGGAGGTTTTGTGTGTGTGTTTGTGTGTCTGTGTGTTTCCTGATATGACCAGTTAGTGAAATAATGCAATTTATTACCGTAACTTACTACACTTCCATATAAATAGATGTTTAGATGTAAAGTTTTTACATAGTTTAAATTTTTGAGGGGGTGAGCTGAAAAATATTAGATGATAGGAAACTGTTTTGGAGTTGAACTTTCTCATCACCATTTATTTGTAAGAAAAAAGATTGGTCAAGGGAGATGGCTTACAGGGCATCCACAAACTGTCAAAGTTTGATAGGAAAACTTGCTTAACACCAGGGGAGAGACAGTCTACGCTTGGCTCTAACATGATACCATTTGCAACTCCTTGCTGGGAGGTGGTAACATACTCAAACTTTTTAAAGCATCTATCAAGCTAACAACTTTTCCGTGACAATTACATTATACAATTAAGAATTATCAAAACTCTCAATCTTTATTACTTTTGAATTGTAGTTATAAACAGTGATTTTTAAAATTATAAACCATTAAAAATAAAGCCTTCTTGAAATCTCCCCCATACAAAACATTTCTCACATCTGTGAACGAATGCAGGTATTCCTACAAATCAACCTTTACTGAACTTCTCTTTTAGGTTGTAATGTGTTTTCATTTCCTAGATCATTCAACAGTGCCTCTGTGTACCAAACTCTGTTCTAGATGTGGACATTTGACAATGAACAAACATAAAAACTCCTATGTCAGTGTTTATAGCATGTGTCCACAAACTGTGGATGCTTAGTGAAATCTGAGCCCTACTCTTTTTATAACAGCTTTATTAAGGTATAATTAATATACAAAGAAAGACACATAATTTTATAAAATGTATAATTTGAAGAGTTTGAACATATGCAAACATTCATGATGCCATCAGCCTCAATCAAAGTAATAGACATGTCCAACTCAATAGACATATCCAATTTGTCTCAAACTTTACTTATGCCCCTTTGTTGTTGTTTGGTTGGGATTTTGTTATTGTTGGAAGAGCATTTAACAGAAATTCTACCTTCTGAACAAATGTTGATGCTCATAACACTATACCATTAACTATAGGTGCTATGTTGTACAGCAGATCTCTAGAACTTATTCATCTAGCATAACTCAAACTTTATGCCCAGTGAATGACTCCTCACTTCCCTCTACCCTCAGTCCCTAGCAACTACTATTGTTTTCTCTTTTCCTAAGAGTTTAACTATTTAAGATGGCCCATATAAGTAAAATCTTACAGCATTTGTCCTTCTGTGACTTAGCATGTCGTTGCAAATCAGATTACCTTCTTTTCTAAGGCTGAATAATATCCCCTTGTATGTATATGCCATATATTCTTCATCCATTCATCTGTCAATATTCATTTGTGTCATGCATATCTTAGCTATTATGAATAATGCGGCTTCAACATGGGAGTACAGATATCTATTTAAGATCCTGATTTCAATTTCTTGGATATATCAATATATCCAAAAGTAGGATTGCTGGATTTTATGATAGTTCTATTTTTCATTTTTTGAGGAAACTTTATTTTCCATAGATGCTACAGTATTTGACATCCCACCAACAATATACAGGATTCATATTTCTCCACATGCTAACTCATACTTGTCCTTTGTTTTGGGCAGGAAATAGCCATCCCAACAGCTATGAGATGGTATCTTATTGTTATTTTACATTTCTCTGATAATTATTGATAGCTTTTTCATACACCTGTTGGCCATTTGTGTCTTTTTTGAAGGAATGTCTGTTCAAGTCCATTGTCCATTTTTAATAGAGTTATTTCTCTTTCACTATTGAGTTATAGGGGTTCCTTATATAATTTTGAAATTAACTCCTTATCAGATATGTGATTTGCAAATACTTTCTCCCATTTTGTAGGTTGACTTTTGATTCAGTTGGTTGTTTCCTTTGCTATGCAGAAGGTTTTTAGTTCGATGTGGTCCCACTTGTCTTTTTTTATTTTGTTGCCTGTGCTTTTGGTATAACATCCAAACATCACTGCCAATATCTAAGTAAAAGAAGTTTTTCCTTATGATTTCTTGTAGGAGTTTTAGGTTCAGGTGTTAATGCTTAGTCCTTAATTTTTGAGCTAATTTTTATATGGTATAAGATTCTGATTACATTTTTTTCTTTTGCATGTATTTATTTTTCCAGCTTTCCCACTGGCTTAGTGGGTAAAGAACCTACCTTCAGTGCAGGAGACACAGGAAACGGGGGTTCAATCCCTGGGTTAAGAATATCCTCTGTAGGAGCAAATGGCAACCCACTTCAGTATTCTTTCCTGAAAAATCCCATGGACAGAGGAGCCCAGTAGGCTATAGTACATGGGGTTGCAAGAGTCAGACATATTTGTGCGACTGAGCACACAAGAGCACAATTTAGTTTCCTCATCACCATTTGTTGAAAAGAACATCCTTTCCCATTGTGAATTCTTGGTGTACTTGTCAAAGATCACTTGACTTTATACGCATGGTTTTATTTCTGGGTTCTCTATTCTGTTCCATTGATTTATACATCAGCCTTCATGCCAGTACCATACCATTTTAACTAGTATTGCTTTGTAATATATTTTGAAAACAAGTTGTGTGATACTTCAAGCTTTGTTTTTCTTTCTCAATATTGCTTTTACTATTCAAAGTCGTTTGGGTTTCTATATTGAATTTTAGAATTTTTTTCTACTTCTGTATAAAGTATCACTGAGATTTTGATGTGGATTCCAGTGAATCTATAGCTTGCTTTGGATTGTATGGACATTTTAACAATATTAAGTTTTCAAATCCATAAACAAGAGATGACTTTCCACTTGTTTGTTTCTCTTTCAATTATCTTCATCAGTGATTTTCAATTTTCAATGTACAATGTACAAGTACAATGTTCAATGTACAAGTCTTACAAGTTATTACAATCGAATATGATGTTAATTGTGGACTTGTTATATGTGATCTTTACTATATTGAGGTTCATTGTTTCTATGCTTAGTGTTTTTTTCATGAAAAAGTGCTATTTTGTCAAATTATTTTTCTGTAGCTATTGAGATGATCCTATGATTTTTATCCTTCATTCTGTTAATGTAGTATGTCTTATTTATTGATTTTTGTATGTTGAAACACTCTTACATTTCAAGGATAAACATCTTGATCACAATGTATGATCCTTTTAATGTGCTGTTGTTTTGGTTTGGTAGTACTTTCTTGAGGATTTTTGTATCTGTATTCATCAAGAATGTTGGTGGTGGTTTTGTCGCTAAGTCATGTCCTATTCTTGCAACCCTATGGACTGTATCCTGCCAGGCTCCTTCATCCATGGGATTCTCCAGACAAGAATACTGGAGTGGGTTGCCATTTCCTTATCCAATTCGTCAAGAATATTGGCCTGTAATTTTCTTTTGTTGTGTGGCGGTGGTTTTGTCTGGCTTTGATATCAAGGTCCTTCTGGCCTAACAAAATGAGTTTGGAAGTATTCCCTCCAAGTATTTCAGTTTTTTGGAAGAGTTTGAGAAGAATCGGCATTAATTCTTCTTTAAATGTTTGATAGAATTTACTAATGAAACCATTTGGTCAAGGATTTTTTGTTGTTGGAAGGCTTTTATTACTGATTAAATCTCCTTACTCCTCTGTTGAGACTTTCTTTTTCTCCATGATTCAGACTTGGTAGGTTGTATGCATCTAGAAATTTATACTTTTCCTCTAGATTATCTAATTTACCAGTGAAAAATTGTTCATAGTAGTCAACTATAATTATTTCTGTGGTATTAACTATAATGTCTCTTCTCTTATTTCTCATTTTATAAACTTGAGTGTTCTTCCTTTTCTTCTTGGTTTATTTAGCTAGAAATTCATCAGTTTTGTTTATTTTTTCCCAAAAACCAGCTCTAGGGTGCATTTATCTTTTCTACTCTATTAATAGTCCTGATTTCACTTATCTACATTTTAACATGTATTATTTCCTTTCTTCTGCTAATTTTGGGCTTTGTTTGTTGTCCTTACATTTATTTAAGGTTTACATTTAGGTTGCCCTTTTGACATTTTTCATTTTTAATGCAGCTGTTTACTGCCATAAACTTCCCTCTTAATATTACTTTTGCTGTGTCTCATAAGTTTTAGCATTTGTTTCATTTATCTTAAGGTATTTTTCTGATTTCTCTTTTGAATTCTTCTCTAACCCAATGGTTGTTCAGGAACGTATTGTTTAACTTTCACATATTTGTGTATATTCACATTTGTCTTCTCATTGATTTCTAAGTTTGTACCATTGTGGTTATAAAAAATACTTGGTATGATTTAATCTGTTAAGATTTGTTTTGTGTCCTAACATGGGATCTATCTTAGACAATGTTTCATGTATATTTAAAGAAAAAAAAGTCTGTATTCTGCTGCTATTGTATGGAATAATCTGAATATTGTCTGTTAGGTCCTTTTGATCTGCAGTTTTATTCAAGTCTCCTTTTCCTCTACTAATTCCTGTCTGGATATTATATCCATAATTGAAAATTAAGTACTGAAGTCTTCTACTATTATTATATTGCTGTGAATTTCTCCCTTGAGTTTATTAATTTTTACTGTATATATTTTGGGGCTCTTGTATTGGATGCATATATATTATAATTGCCACTTATTTCTGATGAATCCATTCTTTTATTGTTATATAATGTCCTTTGTCTCTTGTGACAGTTTTTGACATAAAGTTTATTTTGTCTGATAAAAGTGTAATCACTTCTGCTCTCTTTTGGCTACCACTTGTGTTGAGTATCTTTTCCCATCCTTTTACTTTCAGACTATATGTGTCCTTAATTCTAAAATAAGTCCATTGTAGCCAGTTTGTAGTTGAGTCTTGCTCTAGTATCCTTCAGTTTAATCTACTTAATACAGTTAGTTTAAAAGAAATTATCCACAGGGAAAAACTTACTATTGCTATTTTGGTTTTTTGCTGTTTTGCAGTTTTTTATTCTTTTCTTCTCTTTCTATCTTCTTTTGTGTTACTTGTTTTTTGTAACCGCATTCTTTGATTTCTTTCTCCTCTTTTTTGGCATATTTGTGTGTATTTTTTGTACCATGTAGTACATTTTTATGTACCATGAGGTACCATGTACATAAAACATTTTATAGCAGTCTATTTTAAGTCAATAGCAATTTAGCTTTATTTGTGCACAACTCTCGGAGAAGGCAATGGCACCCCACTCCAGTACTCTTGCCTGGAAAATCCCATGGACGGAGGAGCCTGGTAGGCTGCAGTCCATGGGGTCGCTAAGAGTTGGACACGACTGAGCAACTTCACTTTCACTTTTCACTTTCATGCATTGGAGAGGGAAATGGCAACCCACTCCAGTGTTCTTGCCTGGAGAATCCCAAGGATGGGGGAGCCTGGTGGGCTGCCGTCTATGGGGTTGCACAGAGTCGGGCATGACTGAAGCGACTTAGCAGCAGCAGCAGCAGTGCACAACTCTATTCTTTTATGTCACCCTCCCAAATACTCATTATGTTATTTATGTCACAATTTGTATCTTTTTATATTGTGTATCCATTAGCCAATCTATTTAATTATATTCATTATTAATACTTATTTTCTAATTTTATCCTAAAATTAATAATGATTTACACACCATCATTATAAAATTACAGTTTTTTATATTTACCATTACCAGGGTTCCATACTTTCATGTACTTTTGTGTTGCTGTTTAGCATCTTTTTGTTTTAATTTGGAAAACTCCTAGAATTTCTTGTAAAGCAGATTAGTAGTGATGAACTCCTTCAGCTTTTATTTGTCTTGGAAAGTCTTTATCTCTCCTTCATTTTTGAAGAAACTTTTTGATATGTATGTGCTTAGTTGCTCAGCTGTGTCTGAATCTTTGCGACCCCATGGACTGTAGTCTGCCAAGCTCCTCTGTCAATGGAGATTCTTCAGGCAAGAATACTGGAGTGGGTTGCCATGCCCTCCTCTAGGGGATCTTCTCAACTCAGGGATGGAACCAGATCTCCTGCATTGCAGGCAGATTCTTTATCATCTGAGCCACCAGGAAAGCCCAAGATGTAGTCGCTCAGTCATGTCCAACTCTTTGCGACCCCATGGACTGTTGCCAGCCAGGCTCCTTTGTCCATGGAATTCTCTAGGCAAGAATACTGGAGTGGGTTCCCATTTCCTTCTCCAGGGGATCTTTCCACCCAAGGATCAAACCTGGGCCTCCCACATTGCAGGCAGATTCTTTACAATCTGAGCCACAAGGGAAGTTTTGATATGTATAGTATTCTTATTTGGCAGATTGTTTTTCTTTCAACACTTTGGATATATCATCTTACTCCCTCCTGGACCACAAAGTTGCTGCTGAGAAATCTGCTGATAGTCTTACAGGGACTCACTTGTATATGATGAGTCTTCTTTCTTTTACTGTTTTCAAATTTTATTCTTTGTTTTTTACTTTTGTCAATTAGATTATAGTGTTTCCTGGCATAGATTTACTTAGATTTATTCTATTTGATGTAATTTATGCTTCATGAATCTGAATGTTTTTTCATTCCCTCAATTTGTGAAGTTGGTACCATTATTTCCTTAAATAAACTTTTAGGTAACAGTGTTGTCCACAGTGGTATCAAACAGATTCTTATGAGATGCAAAACTGATCTCATCACCCCTGTAATTATAATTACACATACCTTAAGAATGATCTATCATTCTTAAAGATCTGGGTCCAACCCATCTTTTCAACCTCCTCTGTTACCAACACTCTGTTTGTACCTTTTGAAACATAAACACTGTTCATCCTGGAAAACATACCTGAAGATTTAAAATATTCTCAACTTCCTAAAAACATGCTTACAGTGGCTTTGCTCAGCTGACCAATTGATGCATTAACAGGTGCCCTCTTTCCAAGGAATCATCTGTGTGCTACTATGGCACCAGCATTTCTCTATCAATTTTCACACTTTATTCACCTGGCAATATCGAATGCCTAGTATAAGCAAGCATTATCCTAGTTGATGTAGATATTATTCCTATCCTTTGAAACTTCAATATCTAAAAGAATGTCAGAAATGTCAGCCTAATTACTTCCTATCTCCCTGTCTTCTCTGTGACTGGGATTCAGAAAGAGCTTTTCATTATATAAGCACAATTTAAAAGAGAGATTAAGAGTTTTATAATTCTTAATTGTACAAAGTGATCATTTTCTTAGTTTGCTTTAGAAAGCACTCAACTCCTCTCTAAGCGTAGAGTTAGCTAATAGAAATATGATTTCTGAATGAATAATGAAATTGATGGTCAACAGACACACCCTTGGACCTGAGTTGTCCATTTTTTAATTTTTCTCTTCTTTTGGTAGTCTAGCCTTGTTAATAAAGTGGCATCTTCAAGGAGTCATTGCCTTTCTAAAATTTTAAAGGTGCAATTATGTAGTACAATAAGATCTCTGTGTATCACACATTAAATTAACATACCTGAGACCTTCCACTATCAGAGATACATATGTATTCCTCAGAGACTCTGCTTTTCCAGGAAATAATGCTTGATCTGTTTTTCCTAAAGGCTACCTGCTTCTCAACAATTTTCTTTCTCTTGTTATTTTGCTTTTTAGCAGGGAAAAAAAAAAACTATTGTGTACTCACAAAGTAAAATATCTAAAGATAATGACCAAAAAAACTTTTTAAAAAGCAATTCTGAGGATCATCATCAAAACCAGTCCTTCTATTAAATTGCTGATATCCCATAACAGATTCCTAGCAAGCATGATATTTTGGCCACTTATGTACAAATAAATCTAGAAAAAGGGGAAATGCATAGGAAAATATTTCCTTTATCTTACTAACTACAACTTTTGAATGCATTGATTTGTAACATACTGATTTAACATTAACTTCACACTAGACTCTTTATGAAGCAGAAAACAAGACAAATTCTGCGATCTCACATGTGACGTCCTTTTAAAATCCTAGAGCAATGGGAGAGGTCTCAAAGTAGAAACCCAAAAAATGAAACCATATGCAAACTGCATCATCTCCGTGTAGGTCATCTATCATCCAATGTTTTTATGTGTTCTTTGTTACCAGTTTTAGTTAGGTTGCAGAAGCCACTGGGCGGAGGCCACATCCATCTGTGTTGTGGAGAGTTCTTCACACATTATAAATTCTTGGGAAACATTTTCCAATGGTGATGATAACAAGAAGACAGATCATGATACAATTATTTATCAGTTCTTTCCAAAATATAAATTATTGTTTTACAGACTGCTTATTGACTGCATATTCCTAGCTAAGAAGCAATTTCACACCATTTTAAAATACTCTGTGCCACCTACTTGGGTACAATTAAGTGCCCCATGGGTTTTTACTTTAACTCTTGTTGATATTTTCTCAAAGTTTAATAAATGTCTGTCTCAGGTATGATCTTTCTTCTTCAGAGTCTTTTTTAGGTCCTCCTTGGGTTTTGCAGTATGCATTAGAAATTATTTCTATTTAACATATGCTATATTCTGAAACTTGTGAATAGTGCAATTTTATAGACTTTTTAAAGGAAGCTCAGATTTCATTGCCTGACTGACAAAGCTTTATGGAAATTGTGGCTTAGAAGTCTGTAGTCACTTTTACCAGAAGCTTGATACTGATATCTTGGCTTGGCCTCTTCATATGGTTCATAAAACTTTAGTTCCTACAAAATATTCTGACATTTCTGTGTCAGTTTGTGTCCCTTGGCATTCTTAAATCAATTAAATAGAATTTTTGAACAAAAGCATTATTATATTATTTAGAGTTTATGAATATAATGAAATTATACAATTACTCAAGAAATAATTGAATTCATAAATAATGTACTTAGCTTTTTAAATGTTGTCCCTCTTTGTCAGATTCCAGAATATGTTAAGTAAATGGACTGGAAGACTCCATAAAGGGGGCAACTTTTAATATGATTTCTGAAAGTTATGTAGTTCAAATATAAAGTTGATGGAGGAGACAAGTATAAGTGTGTGAGTTTAGGGCTGACATAATAAGGTGGTAAGATATTCCAATATGAGCAAATTTTTCAAATAAAGATAGCACAGAAAATATTCAAATAAGAAAGGAAAGCACAGAATGCATGGGGCAGATCACAGGAGACAAAAAGGTAGATTTAGATCAAAACTTGATGGTACTTAAGAGGTTATAGAGAAAGAAAAATAAGTTTGTCCAGTGAATAAATCTTGAAGCTCATACAATCTTGTAATGGATTAACAGAGACCAAATCACTTCCCAATTTTGCTAGCAGGGAGTGCACCCAACTCAACTTCCTATGAGCCCAAGTTCACTCCCTTCCCCAAGCAGCTAGCATTTTTCAGACAGCTCTCTGAAGAGCTGGAATGGATACTCACATTGAACATTTACTCTCACCTCTCCCATGCACAGAAAAGAGAGAGTCTAGCAGGACAGTTACCCACACCTGGAACACAAACCCATGTTGTATCTAGAAGCACTCTGTCCTCAAAGAATCTCTCTAGTGGGTAATCAGGCATCAATGGATGACTTTCT
This sequence comes from Okapia johnstoni, assembly GCA_024291935.2. Classification (NCBI taxonomy): domain Eukaryota; kingdom Metazoa; phylum Chordata; class Mammalia; order Artiodactyla; family Giraffidae; genus Okapia; species Okapia johnstoni. The sequence continues at coordinate 28,526,726 of CM044309.1, forward strand.
TCTCTTGCCTCACTTTGCTATACCTTTCCTTATTAAAGCCTATTCTTTATGCTAAGACCCTCATGGCATATGAAACTCCCTCTAATATACTTCCCTATGGTTGCAGTATATTTTATAAATCTGTTCATTTGAGCAGTGAAATTTCATTACAGAGGCATCCACTATCCTGAAAAAGTGTGCATGAGAAAGAAGCAGCTAGACTGAAAGAGATAAGTCAAACTGGATAAGATGAAAAGATCTTAGAAGCCCTAAAGTTTGAACATTTTATGGTGTTACCACCCTTAACTGTGGATCAAAATAAAATCGATGCTTAACTATTAAGAATGAAATGTGTAGCAAAGCTTCAATATATTTTTCTATGTTTTCTGATAGAAAAACTCTGGAAAAGTTCACCAAAACTGAACTTTATGATATGCTTCTTTTGTAATGCTCCAAGTCTATGCTTGACTACCTATTGGGTAATCCACCCTAGGTTTGGGGCTGGTGCTTTCTAGATGAAAAGTAATAGAAATATTAAATATGTGAGTGGCAGTGAGCATAAAAATGGCAGAGAGAACTAAAGGGTGTGGGAATGAAATTGACCTTAGAAGGAAATTAATTGGAAAATAAAAAGGCAAGGAAGACAATGAATCATGACTCTTTTTTTGAATGTGGATGCCTGTGAATCAATAACAGAACTCTAATGGCATTATTAAAGAAGCAACGGATATGAGGAAGAAGAAAGAGCAGAGGAGGAAGAGGAGTAGAAACAGAAGGAAAAGAATAACAATAATATTATTACTGCAGTTAACATTTATTGAGCACTTACAAAGTGCCAAAAACACTTCTGAGCACTTTATTTGCATTTCTTCAAATGTCTTGGCATGTAATTACTCACAGGAGAACTGGACTGCTTTACATGAACATATTTATGGCTGAACATATGTTCTTCACATCTTACTGGTACATATATGGAATTTTCACAGCAATGTACAGCTATATTTCTCTCCTCTACATAGTGACATTTAATCTCTTTAGGAGCCAGAGTCAATTGCTCTGGCCATATGAAATATAACTCTTATCCTGTAGGAGTTTCTATTATATGAGTTAAAAATGGAAGATTCTGTAAACCACTGCTATGACCAGCAGAAATCTGTCCTCAATTTCTGGCTTCAAAGGAGTGAATATTAGGTATATCTGTGTAAAATAAGCACATTCATCTAAGAGCCTGGAGATAGACCTCCTGGGCCACTATATGTATATAGTTCCTGCTTGTGATTTTATCAGTTGACATGAACACAACTTATTCAACAACCACTGTAAAGGATGTCCATTGGTTTCTGAAGGTTTTAATTTTTTCTTGCTAAGAAATTGCCTACTTGGCTTCTCTAACTATGTGTGAAAAAACCAGACAACTAACATATCCAAAACAAACTCAGTATCTTCCATTGACTTGCGCATATTATTCTGTGGTCACCAACAGAGCAATCCCTTTTCTCTTGGTTCTTCCACTATGGAAACTGGAAAACCTGAATACAGGCATTTCCCAGTTAATATCAGTAATTCATTTCTGACAAATCTGATATTCTGGGTAAGAAATACCAAACAGGAGCTTATTTCCCATTATTTAAAAAAGGGAAAATTATATTGCATGTGAACACTAAACCTCTAATCAATTTCCTGAAAAGTATGTAAACATACATACATAAAATACTCACCTATATACAACTATCATGTTATAAAATATTACTTATTAGTCTCTAAACAAATATGATGTTATTAAGAAACATCTACAGAAACATGACACTTATAATACAGCATGACAAATATAAAATAATAAATTGGTTGAAAAAAATGTACCAATGTGTTCAGTAAAAAGCAAGCAACTTCTTATGACATATTTCTCATCAAGTCAAGTGGAGACTTAAAGAAAGTTTAGAAGATAAGAGGAGGGAGAAAGTGGAAAAGTCACTATTTGCCCTGAGTTGTGGAAGATGATGGTTCTAATAAATGAGTTAGAAGTTCCAGTAATTTTTGCTTTGTAACAAACTTAGTGGTTTAAACTCCCAATTCATAATTCTCTGTACCTACATCCACCTATCTAACAAGGAGAAATTCAGTCTGCAAGTTTTGGAGATTCTTTAATTTATATGGTAAAAATTATAGGAAAGCAGTCTATTTTGACTACACTGGTCTACTGCCATACTCCTTGCTTATTCTCACAGGGCCTTTTAAGAAAGACAGTGGCACCACCTCACATGATAACCTGATGTTCCCAAGGCTATTGCCTCACTGATCAGGAATAACCAACACAGACTGACACTCATGAGCTCTGACAGCAGAGATCCATCATCTCTCAGGAGGTTCTTTGCCAGGACCCATGCCAATCTCAGGACTGGCAAACTCTCATCCTCTCACCACCACCAAGGAGAACTCTCCAATCTTCTCCTGGGTATGACTCTGTCCACCTTCCATCAAGTTCATAGCCCCCTTTTCTTCCTTTTACCTAATACCATGCATGACCTCATCTTTACATGACCCAAAAAATACGATACAGGTTTCTTTTACCTGCAGCTGACAGCAGAGTCAATAAGGGCTGTTTTCCTTTGGTTTGGTTCCTTTCTAGCTCATTTAGTACTGTGTAATCTATTGTTTATATTATGGACACACACATTTTAAAATTGTACATAATGTCATCCTCTTAATCTTAAAAGTTTAGAGACTTTCCAGTAGAATCAAGACCAAATTACTCACAGGCCTGGAGAATCTGCCCCCAAACTTCCCCTTTCCCTTTCTTTCTTAGCTCCAGACACACTGGCTGGCTTCCTCGTCTATGCAACACTAAGGTTTGGCAGGTGATAGGCTGTCCACCTCTCTCCACCCATCATTGCCGTCTCCCCTGCCAGTGTGGGGCCTACTTAGCGCCTACTCATCCTTCAGATCTCGACTTAAATGGCACTTTTTTAGTAAAATTCACTATGCTCCCATCCTGCAGGCTTTATCTAATCAATTTTTAAAACTCTAATCATTCCCTCTCTCCCTTGTACTTTTTCTTCATAACAGTTAAGATACTTTGTGGTTATACATGAAGTTTCCCTGTCATGGTAAAGTCTGACTTTGCCTTCCTGTTCCTTAGCTTTCCCCTGTGGTCTGAGTTCACTTCTTGCTTCAGGGTCCATCGTATGAAGACATGGACTTTGCTTACATAAACCCCAGTGAAGGAATTTTGAAAACCAAACCTTTATCTGTTAGTCCTACAGATGTGTATGTAACTCATTGTTGCATTGTTCTGAATTGAGTATTTTGTGCCTATCATCTCTCTCCCGGTCTGCCTGTGGGGGAAACGGCCGTTTTCTGCTCCAATGATGTGCTCTCTCCACTTCTAAGTGTGAAAGGGATTCTAAAGGCCCTCTGGTGGGAACAGTCCATTCCTGCCTGGAGACTGAATGAGGCACAGATTCTCCATTTGGGCAATAACCATGATACTTAATGCATAGCATCATTAAAACTGCCCAAGGCAACGGTAGCTGGGAGACTTTCTGTTTAATCACTTTATACCCAATAAAGTGTGGATTACATAATATTTTCATAATGCCATGGTAACCTAATGAGTCATCCTCCATTATAGGCAAGTGTACTTGTGTCTATGACCAGGGCAGAGTGTCATCAAAGCCGGGAGGGAGGCATACCGACAGATTCTTAACAACTTTCCTTTTTTAAACATTATGATAACCACCCAAAACCTTTGCCAGAGTCCCTGAAGCAGCAAACTTAATCCTTGCAAAATACCTTTATTATGTATTTCATATTTTGAAATTAGGTCTCTGATGATATTGTGAAAGTTCTTAATCTTATCAATAAAATATTTCCAATTTCTGCTAAAAACCGGTGACTTCTGGGTAATTTTCCTGCCCGTGGTGATTGGATTAGCTGAGATCCCAGCGATGTCCTTTTCTGACATGATTTCCTATTGACTTCCTAATCCATTTGTTGTCAGTCATTTCTTGTTCTGCAGTGTGGCATTTTCCACAAATTAATATTTTCATTCCCTACTTTACTGACAGAAGTAAAAAAGCAAGTTTTTTTCACATTACTCAGCAGATCTGTTAGAATAGATTAATGTTTTTGATATTCTAATCCACTCAGTCTCTGGTTAATTTGTTCCCTACCATGCATTAACATCTTGATTTACTGTCTGTCTCTCTGACTGTTTGGTAGAAATGCTAAAGAAGATATAATAACTTACTTTAAGATGTCAAAATATAAATGAGCATGAACAAATAACACATGACAAGGTAATACATAATTTAGCACTCAATTTAGTAGAACAACAGAGAGTAGTGGAGAAAATCAGAGACAAGGAAGCTCAATGAAATTTGAAGATAGAGAAGATTTGGGGGAGGAATGAATGAGTTTTCACTGAACTTAAAAAGGGATACAGAGTATAAGATTTACCTAAGGAGTGAAGGGAAGAGCAGTGAGCAGTCCAACTGAAATAAATCACATGACTACAAGAACATAGGCACAAAGAGAAAAGCGTCATCGTGGACAATGAGAGGGTATAAGTGGCACCAGTGACAATTACTTTAGGGATAGAATTTATAAATACAGAATTTGGCTTCATTTTACTAAAAGGCAGAACATTAAATGCCAATTCCATTAACATTTTGAGTGTTAGCCTAGGAAAAATGGAGTAAAGCAAGCCAGAAAAATCTGGTGTTAAATCCCAGCTCCACTGCATCCTCGCTGTGAAACGTTAGGTAATTATTTAACTACTCTCAACATCAGTTTTCTTATCTGTAAAATGGGAGAAGGAGGGTTGTCTCATGGGTTTATTGTAATTATTATACAAGAAAATGCATGTAAAGGATTCTTATTTGTCAGCTGCTCTTGTTATATCCTACTGAAGAATTTCCAGCACCAAGAATAGTGTCTAGCATATTAGTAAGTTCTCAATATATTTTCATTGAGTGAATTATTATTTTTTAAAATGTCCCAAATCTCTCAGTCTTAGACATTAAGACTCATGTTGTTGTAAGAGAAAGAATAAAGATGGTTTAAACTGTCTTAGCTAGTAACAAAGTAAATCAAACACAAATTCAAAAATGTTAGTTAATAGTGTCACCTTCATGTATGAGCCACACATCTTGAACCAAGTAATAATAATCTGAGTAAATATAACAATCAACTATGAAATAAGAATTTCTGATTATATATGCTACTAGAAGGCAATTGCAGCTCTAAGATATACCTACTGAGCTCTTTGTAATTTCCATAGAGCTGAGAACAAAAGAATATATCTCTATGATACTCCCCCAGACACGCAAATCAAGAGTTTGATAAATAAACTTAGTTAAATATTAAGTATACATTTCCAAATGGTTCTTCAGTTCCTATGATTAGTGTATATTTTTAATAAGACTAAGTTAACTCTTCCTAAATAGTAAACTAAAACTATATTTTTGCAATATTTTGCAGTTAGGATTCAAAATATCCAAAGAAAGACAAAAATAAAATATAGAATGCATATTGCACTGCTTTCGCTTACATTACCTAGAAATGGTAACAAATGTATTCTATAAATACACGATAAGCTGATGAAGAAATCTGGTTACTAAATCAGCTTCCTGCATTTCAAATATCAGTGCAAAGAGGGCCAGATGGTGAATTTAAAATGTGCATGAGTATTGACTTCTAATGAAAACACTTACATGCTCTTCATGGCCACAATTAGTATAGCTTCTCTGCTCTCCTCCCTTGATGCTAGGACCTTGTTACACTGACCTCTTATGTCAATGAAACCAGCTTGAAGTTCCCAAGCAAGCACATTCATAGTAAGCAACCTCCCCAGTTAGTTATGAAGGTTAATCACGGTAAAGCCCTTGGTAGAGGCAGGATATTTATTTCTAAATTGAAAAGTCCTCTTGATATTAAAGTTTGGAGGGAAAAAAATATTTGCTAACCCTATAAAATTGAATTACCATCAGGCAAGGAAAGTGGTTCTGCATATTTCATACATGAAAAGAAAATATTTGATATCCCTTCAATTTTTTGCTCGTAAGTCCTGTCTTAGAGACTTTGCACTCATATGAATGGAGGAAAAGCACGAAACGAGTGCCATACTGTTCCAGTAGTTTGCTTCGCTTTCTTCCTGAAGCACATTTTCTTTTACTGCTGTGAAAAAAATAAAAATATACAGGACAGAGAATAGCAGTGTTCAGACTTTACGCTTCATGAAAACCTCATCTGAACAGCTGGTATTCAGAGCTGTTGGAGAAAGATGGACATCTGCTGTACAGATATCTTGCTTTAGCCAATATTCATTTTTTAAAATGGTAAGTAATATGGATTGGGATTTCCATCTGTCCATGATCTTGTTATGAATACTAGCATTGTAGATTTCAAACTTTTCTTCCTCAATATTACTTTCAAAAAAGCTAAAAAGAGAAAGAACTGAGAAGCCAGTAACAGTTCTAGTCACCAAGGAGAAGATCTGGGAAACCTCCATTTAATGTGAAAGACAGTATTTCACTGGTAATTGTGCTGACATCCATCAGTTCTCCTTCTCACGTCTAGGGCATGAGAGGTATTATAAATCTTAAGTATCTATGGTATAATCCTGTTCCTAGCAGGAATTTTCAAAAGTATTGCATGTGTCTTTTGAAACCTGCCCTTTCCAGAAATTTACTCTCTTTTTTAAAAAAATAATTTTATTTATTGTTGGCTGTGCTGGGTCTTCTTTGTTGACTGTGCTTTCTCTAGCTGTGGAAAGTGGGAACTACTCTCCTGTTGCAGTGGGTGGGCTTCTTATTGCGGTGGTTTCTCTTATTGTGGAGCATGGTCTCCAGGGCACATGGGCTTCTGTAGTTGCAGCGCATGGACTCAGTAGTTGTGGCTCCTGGTCTCTAGAGCACAGACTCAATAATTGTGGCACATGGGCTTAGTTGCTCCATGGCATGTAGATTCTTCCCTGACCAGGGATCAAGCCCATGCCTCTTGCGTTGACAGGTGAATTCTTCACCACTGAGCCACTAGGGAAACCCCAGAAATTTACTTTCTTGTACACATTTTTTTGTTCTCACAGCTACATCACTGCGGTCAAAGCATGCAATCTTCTGAGTATTTCACATAAAGGGCTAAACAACCCTAACCAGTGCCACCTAAGGAGTTCAAAAATGAGTCCAAGAATGTGTGAATTAATGATAGTTACTGGAGTGGATGGCCGTTCCCTTCTCCAGAGAATCTTCCTGATCCAAGGATGGAACTGGGGTCTCCGTGTATTGCAGGCAGATTCTTTACCATCTGAGCCACCAGAGAAGCCCTCATAGGAACAATAAGGAAACAAATTCAGACTGAGTAGAAGAGGTGAGGATTGTACTTGGGAGAATCCCTCAAAAACCTGGATGGTCTTGTTTCAGGTTCTTATGTTTCTATTTAGGCTCTGTGAAACCAGAGAGGACTTAGGGTCAACTATGGGGTAGTTAAAAGTCCTCTCCACATGAACAGACCTGCATTTGCATTCTAGTTTCAGTCCTTACTTGTGCTTGATCTTAGAAATCTGTTTAGATTTCAGCTTCTTCAATGGTCAAATCAAGAAAATATTAGAGTTGATCTAAAAGTTGTTGTTGTTCAGTTACTCCGTCATGGCTGACTCTTTGCAACCACACAGACTGCAGCATGCCTAAAAGAGCTGTTGTTAAAGATAGTGCACCGATAAGTTTTTTAACCACAATGACTGAAACATAGTATTTAGTAAATAATGATTTGATTCTTATCTTTTTATCATTCTTCCTTTTCTTCCTGAAAGGAACATTTATAGTATAAATAAATACTTATTTGATGTGTATGTGGGGTTGCAGATGGGGTGGGATTTAGAAGAATATTGGCTGCCAGGCAGAAAGCTTCATTTAACCAGACTTGAAATAATGAAGTTGAGAACACTGATGCAATCATAGACAAGAAAAGAACAGAAGAGATAAAAGATAAGTTCAAGGACAAATCAATTAATCACTTGAATCTGCCTGAATAACTACAGAGAGTAAAGACCAACAGGTCTGTGGAGTCCAATTAGCAGCAAAATAAGACGGTGCTAACTCAATTACTAGTCAATAATGACCACAAATATCTGGAAGATCTCTATACTAGCTGGTAAAGAGTTTTCCTATACCCCAACTCAGTTGATTTTCATAGCACTTTTATAATGAGAATTTTATTATGTTCTTTTTCTTAATTTTATTGGAAATGGTAACAAATATTCCCAGAAAGAAAGGAAATGCTCCCAAGGTACCATAACCAGTAAGTGGTAAACTCAAAACTCCCATCTTGGTTTCTAATTTGAAATTCCATGGTCTTTCCATTATATTATTGCCTTTCTGGAAATTAAGTTGTCTCTAAGGCCTTTTCTGTGTAAATCAATTATGATGAAACAGTTGATGGGTTTTCCAATATTGAAAAGTGAATTTGACCAATTGACTTTTTCAGTCATTGCTGACTCTGATTCAGTAAGAGTGTAAATTCCTTGGAGTCAGTCTGGGTTTACTCAAGAGAAACTGAACCCAGAAATTGTCTACAGGCATTCTTTTGGAATCAAACAGAGTGCCAGGCTGCTTGGTTGCTTATTTCTAACTGCCACAATTTGGCTGATCTTGATCTCATCCTGAATTAGATGAGAAGTAGGCATGATGAGATTGTTGTCTGGCTGAGTGTTTCTTAAAGTATGGTCCCCAGACCAGCAGTAACAGCATCCCTTGCTAGTATGTTTCACATGGAAATCTTCAACTCCTTCCAGACTGAATGAATCAGAAATACTTGGGGTAAGATCCCCAAGGCAAAAACATACAGGAGGGAAAATCCTTGGATTCTTTTTCTAGGGATGTAATACATACAAATAAAGTGCCTTAGAGGGGGAAAAAACACACACACACACACAGTCATCTGTGTTTTAATAAGCCTTCCAGTGATTCTGCTACACATTAAACTTAAGAACAACTGATATAAAAAAACACCTTACAACAGCATTAATTTCATGGCAGAAACCAAGTTACATATAGCTTGAGATTCAGATTTTCCGGAATATTATGGATGTCTAATTAATGTTCAAAAAAGCAATAAATGGGAGTCAAGCAGTAGCACTATCTGCAGCTTTAAAATTCACATAAGTCTTTATTTTCATGTCTACAGGTTATAAAATTTTCTTTCCATGCCTTAACAAAATTTTTGAACTGTTTATTACATGGTTTATTGATGTATTGTCACTGGAAATCAATAACTGGCACATTTATGTACTGAGAGTGATCAAGGAGAGAAAAGGCTATCTTGACATGGTGCCTTGGAAATGATAAAAATTAATGAAATATCAAATGTTTTATACATTAGAATATAAATCACAGTGGGGAAACAGATTGCTGCTAAAATATTATTAGCATGGCTCATCCAGTTCACGTAAATTGATCCATCCACCATGTGCAGATGAATTCCAAGAAAGCTTCATGTAGTAAGTTGTGTTAGCCACTCAGTCATGTCCGACTCTTTGCAACCCCACAGACTATAGCCTGCCAGGCTCCTCTGTCCATGGAATTCTCCGTTCAAGAATACTCGAGTCGGTTGCCATTCCCTTCTCCAGGGGATCTTCCCCACCCATCATGTAACACAGTCCAACTGATAATTGACTGAAGTATGTGAAATTTGCTACTGAGAAACTGCTTGACTTACCATCTTCTAATATTTTAGTTAAGAGAAGACACGGATCCTGGCTCAAAGAAAACTGTTTTCTGGACCAGTGTTGTATCTGTTTTATCTTTAAGTCATCCATCAGCTTCATTCCAGGGAGGTCATATGGTGTAATTGAATGAACTGTGAACGAAGAGTTGAGAAGCTTTCATTCATTCAATGTCATTCAACTGACCTTGTAGAGTTCTCACAAATGGCAGGCACCCCATGGTAGATGTTGGGGAGTACAACTCCTGTCTCTGTGGGTTTCTTAATTTAATTATGTATTTATTTTTAGTTGCAGTGGATCTTCATTGCTGCATGTGGGCTTCCTCTGTGGTGAGCGGGGGCTACTCTAGTTGCAGTGCATGGGCTTCTCACTGTGATGGCTTCTTTTGTTGAAGAGCATGGGGTCTAAGTGCACAAGCTTCAGTAGCTCTGGTTCATGGATTTAGGTGCGCACAGCTTGTGAGATCTTCCCAGATCAGGGATCAAACCCCTGTCCCCTGCATTGACAGTTGGATTCTTGACCACTGGACCACCAGAGAAGTCCTCCTTGTGAGTTTTAATACTTCCACATTTAGTTCTGATTCTGTGATAATATATCTATATGAACAAGAAATCTTAAATACATCCATTAAAGACCTTGATTTGGGGTTGTCACCTTTGAAATGAGGTTGATTAAGTAGCTACCAATATATCATGATTCTAATACTTTGAAGGAAACTTCTTCCTTAAGTTTTGAACATACCATATTTTCATCAGAATGTGATGCTTCATGATTCAACACAAGAAAAATAACAATATTCCTCTTTTTATCTGAATAGTGAAGTTTATTAAATTTTAAATCCTACTTCACTTTTTAACACATTTGACATTTCTTATGCTTTTAAAATCATATGGTCTGATTTAGCTTCCTGGATGCTCCACTAGTTTATTTCATTAAAAATCTTTGCACTGAGTGCCCACCTTGAAAAATGAACAAGGAACAGCCATATGCTGCAAGGGCTCAAAACTATCTGTGGGAGACACAGAGTGACAATTTTTTAAAAATATGGAATAGTATGATAAATATATGTAAAAGCTACTATGGAAAACACTGAATAGGAACACTTAATGTGACCTATGGAAATTGGAGAAGACTAGAGATTTCTCTCATATTAAGAATAAAGCTGGGACTTCCCTGGTGGTCCAGTGGTTAAGAATCTGCTTTGCAATGCAGGGTACACGGGCTTGATCCCTGGTTGGAGAACTAAGATCCCACATGCAGCAGAGCAACTAAGCCCACGGGCCACAATTACTGAGCCTCCGTGCCACAACTAGGGCGTGTGCTCTGTAGTGAAAGATCCCGCATCTCACAAGTAAGAACCAATGTGGCCAAAATAAATAAATACTTAAAAAAAAATAATAAAGCTAACTGGTTCTCTACAAAGCACTGTTGGTACCCTGGATGAGAATGGTCTTCATTGTACCTTGTACAGCAGTCATTTAGTGCCCCCTGGCCAATACTCAAGAAATGGCTATGGAAATCCCCAGACATGTGATAAAATCATTCTCAAATATTTCCCAATGTTCCCAGGGAGAGAGACATTTACCACCAGTTTAAAAGATCCATTATCTCCTGTCTGCTCAGATGATTTAGCCATGTTCAGAGAATGAATCTGTTTACCTGAGAATAACAGGAGAGAACATGAAATGAATCGATCCAGGAGACTTTATGCTGTTCGTTTGTTCTGTGGGAATAAGATGAACTTTGGTCTTAAATTCCAATTTTTGACAATACTTTTTTATTGTTTAAAAATATGGCTAGCTATTCATGAAAGATAAGAAAAACTGTATTCTTTAAAATCCAAAAGGAGACATTGTGGCCAATGAAATCAGATAGGAGAAATACAGAATACACTCTCCATGTTAACATTGTCTTCTCAGTGAGAGAAAAAAACAAAAAGTTTAAACTCATGTCATGGTTTATGATCCTTTTTATGGACTAGGAAAGTTCAAGTGAGGGAAGAAATAGAGGATATAATATCTTAGCTAGCAATATTATCTTTAAGACTTGTTTTCTTTAAGGTCTCTACCCAATAAATTTGAAAGCCCAGAGCATTTAATAATCTAATATAGTCCAACCCTCCCTCCCCCAAAAAAGAAAAAACAGAACAACTATAACTCTTTTTAACAGGTTACTGTTGGTTATAATTTTCTTTGCACATAACATTCAATACTACTAATTATTCACCGACAGAGAGGCAATTAAAGTTTATCCCCACCATGAAACTACTTGTAGGCAATAAGGCTTTCCCTTACGCTGACCTGCTTAGAAAGATTTAAATTGTGTCTCGTTTAAATGTTAAGAAGTCAATGAAAATTATGTATGGGGGTAGCACTACACTAGAGATTGCAAGTTATGCCGCGTTAAATTGCCATGAAATATCAATAAAGCCTCTTGTGCATACACATTCCAGCCTAAAACGTGTTGGTTTTACCCCAGCAATGTAGGCTCAATTTCTCACACAGGGATTTTCATTAAGGGACATTAGGGTAACTCTTTATTCTTCCTACCTATATGGAACGTGTTTTCACCAGTTCCAAATAGCGCTTCATAGAAAATACTGATCCATATATAGATACTGTCAGCTCCCTGTGTGCAAGCCAGCTCAGTATTCAGAATAATGGCATTGCTATATGAAAAATAGATTTTTTTCTTTTAAAAAATTTTTACTGGAGTACAGTTGATATATAATGTTGTATTGGTTTCGGGTATACAGCAAAGTAAATCAATTATACATATACATATATCCACTCCTTTTTAGATTCTTTTCCTGAATAGGTCATTACAGTGTATTGAGTAGAGTTTTCTGTATTATATGGTAAGTTATTAGTAATCTAATCTGCCTGCAATGCGGGTGTTGCAGGGAATTTGGGCTTGATCCCTGAGTCAGGAAGATCCTCTGGAGAAGGAAATGGCAACCCATTCCATTATTCTTGCCTGGAGAATCCCATGGACAGAGGAGCCCAGTGGGCAACAGTCCTTAGGGTCGCAAAGAATCAGACATGACTGAAGTGACTGAGCACACATGGTTTTATATATATACATATGGCAAATAGATGGGGAAACAATGGAAACAGTGAAAGACTTTACTTTTTTGGGCTCCAAAATCACTGCAAATGGTTACTGCAGCCATGAAATTAAAAGACACTTGCTCCTTGGAAGAAAAGTTATGACCAACCTAGACAACATATTAAAAAGCAGAGACATTACTTTGCCAAAAAAGGTCCATCTCATTAAAGCTATGGTTTTTCCAGTAGTCATGTATGGATGTTAGAGCTGGACTAGAAAGAAAGGTGAGTGCTGAAGAATTGATGCTTTTGAATTGTGGTGTTGGAGAAGACTCTTGAGAGTCCCTTGGACAGCAAGGAGATCCTAAAGGAAATCAGTCCTGAATATTCATTGGAAGGACTGTATACTGAAGCTGAAACTCCAATATTTTGGCCACCTGATGTTAAGAACTGACATTGGAAAAGACCCTGATGCTGGAAAAGATTGAAGGTGGGAGGAGAAGGGGATTACAGAGAATGAGATGGTTGGATGGCATCACCAATGTGATGAACATGAATTTGAGTTGGTGATGGACAGGGAAGCCTGGCATGCTGCAGTCTATGGGGTCGCAAAGAGTCAGACATGACTGAGCGACTGCACACACACATTTTGTCTCATGAATTATGTGAAAAATACCAAGAATATCTAATCAAGGCATAAATTATTAAAGAAGATCTTAGAAATTTTTCCTTATTAAATTTTAATAGTGTTGATTTAATCACACACATTGAATCGCCATAATAATGATGTGTATGCACTTAAAGGAAATTGCAGGATAAGCACAAAAATGAAAGACTAGCCTCTGGTACTATCTTAGCAATTATACAATAAAAACAGAGAAAAATAAAGCTGAATACAAAAATAATATGAAGCCTAAGGTAAATCCAAAAAACTAAGGAAACATTTAAGACAGGCCTACATGGCTAGAGAAGTATTCCAATAGTAAGGCCACTGATGTTTTCAGTAATCTAGTTTGCAATTGTCTTTAATGATGAGTGTATTTCTGTATTTCTGCCCCCGGGAGATTATCTCAATCCAATCAGTAGTATCAAAAGATTTTCACTAACTATCCCACTCTGACTCTCCTGGCATTGGGTAATAATGCTTTACTTATTATTGCTTATAGCTCTCATATAATTGTGACTAATTAATTGCCATTCCTCTGATGAAATGCAGCCAAAGAAAAAAGCATACATACATATACATATGAACATATGCATATATAATATAATGCCTGTCAACACACACTCACACAAACACACCTACACGTACTCACACACATATTAATACTTTATAGAAAACAAACCTAAATGAAAGAAATCAGTTTTACTTAGTTGCCAACTAGAAAGAATTTTTTTTTTCTAGAAAGAATTTTAATCAATTAAGCTTACAACATAATTCATGTGAGAATATGCAGGGGAGTATATTTTTTTCTCTCAAGGATATTTCCAATTAAGATGCACACAAGATAATCATAGACTCGTACTGTGGAAAACAGAGAGCAAAGGAGGCAATGGAATTGTCGCTTCTGTTTCCAATGCCAATATTCTTGCCTACTCAGGACAGAGGGGAAAAGGTTTTCAACACCATAACTTAAATGAATTAAAACAACCTGTTTGCTGCAACTTCTATGTAACTACATTTGTTGTTGTTGTTTAGTTGCTCAGTTGTGTCCTACTCTTGCAACCCTGTGGACTACATTTACCCAAATCAAAATTACATTAAAAAGCAATTAGACTTCATAGATTTTGTTGGCTATACCAGATTTGTCCTAATTTTTAAGCACAGATATGGGTTAATTTTTCTGGAAAGAAAAAATGTTTTGGCAGGCATAATCAGCTTATTAAGCAATGTTCTGAAAATGAGAGAGCTGACTTGGTAGGAAGCTTTGTGTTCATGTCACCTACTCACCAAGATAATCCTTTAAAAAGGTACTTATAGCTCCCTTTCTGGTGACTTGACACCATGTTCTTTCTTCTTTTAATTGTTCCAGTGTTGCTGAGATTTAATAAATAAATAGATTTTTGAGACTCCCTCTGCTGAATGATCCAGGAAATATCCAGTAGGATACAAGAGACTCAATACTTAGGACACATCTGAAGTACACACAAGGGTGCTCACTTCTGGGACAAGGGCAAATGCTGGGAAAACAAGATCTAACTAAATGTCTGGGAGTCACAAGTACCAAACTCACTCTTCTGGGAGACTTGTCCATTCAACAATTCAAGAGAAATTGACTAAACACCTACTATGTGCTGAGTGCTAAGAATGTAGCAGTGAACAAACAGGACAAGTATCTATCTTACAGAGCTAACAACCTATACAAACCTGTCACCGCCACCCTTGTTGGCTTATTTCAAAAATGCCAGGAAGCTGAGTATAGAACTCTAAATAGGATCTGCTTTTTACCTGAGGGCATTTCTGTGGAACAACAACCACCTCAATGTGCTGTGGCAGTTCTGTTCATATGAATGCAGGAAGCTAGCCAGGATAAAATGGGAGCGTGGGAGCATTTTGCAGTCCCTTCAATTCCCGAGTTCAGCTCTTAGACTTTCAAATACTCTGTGCCTTGAAAATGGTCATGGATTCCCTATTATTTCTTTCTCAAACAGGTCTCCTCTCTTCCAGCCTTGAACCTGCATCTCTGGTTACTTTGATTAATAACCAGTTCCACTTTTGGGTTTCTGAATGACCCAAAGGCACAGGTGGTCCCACTTGCTGTCCCGCAATCTGTCACCCCCCCAAAGCACAAGTAGCACCAAAAATGACCCAATTCAAAAATCATTAAATAAGAGGGTGGGGAAGTATTTATTTCCTTTTTCCTCTTGTCTTTCCTCTCTCTTTTTTTCCCTTTTCTCCTTCTCTGTCTTCTTCCTCTTCTTCTTCTTCTTTCCCCCTTCCTCCCTTGCCCCCTTCCTCTCCTCTCCTGCTGCTGCTGCTGCTTTTTCTTCTTCTGCTTCTAATCTTTTTTTATCTCCTTCATTCTTTTATCCTTTATCTTCTTTCTGCATCTCCTTCTATTTCTTTTTATTTCCATATTTCTTCCCTTATTTGAAAGATACTCCCCACCCTCACCCCTTGCATCCTCTAATGGACTCTCTTTCCAGTCCTAGCACCAAATTTATACCTCATTATTTTATGTCACTTCAGTTCAGTTCAGTTCAGTCACTCAGTCGTGTCTGACTCTTTGCGACCCCATGAATCGCAGCACACCAGGCCTCCCTATCCATCACCAACTCCCGGAGTTTACCCAAACCCATGTCCATCAAGTCGGTGATGCCATCCAACCATCTCATCCTCTGTCGTCCCCTTCTCCTCCTGCCCCCAGTCCTTCCCAGCATCAGGGTCTTTTCCAATGAGTCAACTCTTCGCATGAGGTGGCCAAAGTACTGGAGTTTCAGCTTCAACATCAGTCCTTCCAATGAACACCCAGGACTGATCTCCTTTAGGATGGACTGGTTGGATCTCCTCGCAGTCCAAGGGACTCTCAAGAGTCTTCTCCAACACCACAGTTCAAAAGCATCACTTCTTCGGCGCTCAGCTTTCTTCACCATCCAACTGTCACATCCATACATGACCACTGGAAAAACCATAGCCTTGACTAGAAGGACCTTTGTTGGCAAAGTAATGTCTCTGCTTTTAAATATGCTATCTACATTGGTCATAACCCTCCTTCCAAGGAGTAAGCGTCTTTTAATTTCATGGCTGCAATCACCATCAGCAGTGATTTTGGAGCCAAAAAAAAAAAAAAAGTCTGACACTGTTTCCACTGTTTCCCCATCTATTTCCCATGAAGTGATGGGACCAGATGCCATGATCTTAGTTTTCTGAACGTTGAGCTTTAAGCCAACTTTTTCACTCTCCTCTTTCACTTTCATCAAGAGGCTCTTTAGTTCTTCTTCACTTTCTGCCATAAGGGTGGTGTCATCTGCATATCTGAGGCTATTGATATTTCTCCCGGCAATCTTGATTCCAGCTTGTGTTTCTCCCAGCCCAGCGTTTCTCATGATGTACTCTGCATATAAGTTAAATAAGCAGGGTGACAATGTACAGCCTTGACATACTCCTTTTCCTATTTGGAACCAGTCTGTTGTTCCATGTCCAGTTCTAACTGTTGCTTCCTGACCTGCATACAGGTTTCTCAAGAGACAGGTCAGATGGTCTGGTATTCCCATCTCTTTATGGATTTTCCACAGTTTATTGTGATCCACACAGTCAAAGGGTTTGGCATAGTCAATAAAGCAGAAATAGATGTTTTTCTGGTTCTGTCTTATTTCAGAAACAAGACAAAGGACATCACATAATGAGAAAGTTGTTTCAGTTTCTATCTACTTTCTTAAACTGTTTTTGAGCAAAAGATTAATGGCTAAAAAAAAAAAAAAAAAGAACAGAATAAAAAACTCCAGAGGAAGCCTAAGTCATGACTAGATGTCAACTCTGTTTAACCAAATGAGAGGGAGAAAGCTGCAGTATTAGCATAATTCTTGCCTACCTGGGCAACCCAGAGGCTTGGTCACTATTACAAGCTGGAAAATCCAAGGAATAAACTGCAGGTATGTTCCAGTGCCAAAGTCCTCAGTGGAGCTGTGTTCTCTTAAACACTTTTTTGCTAAACTGAGAAAAACAGATACTTATCATAAGAGCATATTTAATCCATGCAAAAATGTACCTATTACCAAGGCTTACTCAGCCACAGGGAGGAATTCTAATATTTCTTTTTTTTTTTTTTTAATGTATAATACTAGGACCCTTTTCAGAATGCTCACCACTCTGAAACAAACCTGCAAGGTATTTTCAGTTGTGTAGCAAGGCAAAGTGATAGCATCTAAACCTCTGGGGTTTTCACATCCTGTCTCTCAGAAATTCCTGCTGCCCTAAGAATATCTTTCAGTTTGTTCAATCTCATATCAGCAGTGACACCCAGCGGATGAAAGCATCTTGAACAAGCCAGCTCTCAGCTCTCTCACTGTTCCCCTCCCCCGCCTCCTCTCTCTGGGGAAGAGTTTTGTAAGTGCTTTGTTTCTCTGACCTTCTTACAGCTCTCCACAGGAAAAGAATTTATCAGATTGCCTAATGCCAGCCAGCTTGTCTTTAAAATTTACTCAAATTAGAAAGCCTCAGACATTTCCTTTGCACTGAAGACATTTAAACCTATCAAAATATGTTCAACTAATCTGATATTCGGTTTCTAAAAATAAAACCAGATATTCAAGTTAGGAATGAAAGAGGAGAGAGGTGGTCAATTAATTTCCTACATTTTGCACTTAAAAACGTGTAATTGCCAGCAGAAATCACGGTTTATTATTTATTCATAGCAAGTCATTCAGATCTTATTAAACTTAATTGTGAGGAAAAAAAGAATATAAACTGTGGACCAAAACCAGCTTCATTTCATATGATGGCTATCAGTAAAAATATATCTACTCTTTCTAATGCAACTATATATTAAGATTAACTAGGTCAGCTGGTCTGAATGAAATAAATGGTCTCTGATTTGACAGAAGCTAACAGGTGGCTTGGTGGTAAAGAATCTGGTTACAAACGCAGAAGACCCAGGAGACGCAGGTTCGATCCCTAGGTCAGGAAGATCTCCTGGAGAAGGAAATGGCAACCCACTCCAGTATTCTTGCCCGAAAAACTCAATAGACAGAGGACCCTGGTGGGCTACAGTCCATGGGGTCACAAAGAATCAGGCATGACTGAGTGACTGAGGACATCAAGATATAATTCTGTAAAAAGTTTCTCATTATAGCTTCTTTATTCCAAATACTCATTTGTGCAATCTTTTTAAAACAAAATGCCTTTAAAAGCAAAGACAGAATTTTGTTTTATTTTCTTTAAAAAACTATTTTTCCTCTGTGTATTTAGGGACAAAGGAGATATTATGCACCTTTAAGTAGATCCTTTTCCAGAATCAAACACTAGCACCAGCTCTCAATTAGGAGTCTGTGGGCTACAGACCGTGGGATCTCAAAGAGTCAGATATAACTGAGGGACTGAGCACATCAAGTCAAGGAAGCACCTACTGGCAAAGATCGGTGATGGGAGTGGGGCTAACAGAGTATTTTCTGACTTTATCAAAACCATTACAAGTTATCTGATTTTCCAGGTGGAATTTAGCATGGAAGTGGATCCAATTGCATAGAGAACTGAGGGAATTTGGGAAGCAAAAGAACCAATACTCAACCTTATCATTAGTGATTATCACCAAAGTTAGGAAAAATCAACAAGTTCCTTGAAATAAAATTATCTTGAGGAAAGTGGAGGTTGTACTGGTAACCTAGGCTAAGATAAGTTGTGTTTGGTGGGAGATGGTTGATTTGGTTTGGCATAGTTTATGCACATTGTTAAAAACTCATATTCACTTAGGTAGCAAGAGATTGAGCATGAAAGAATGAGCTAACATTCTCACATGTTGCCTGAAAAAACAATTATAGCCTTTCAGTCACATCCGACTCTTTGCAACCCCATGGACTGTATCCCACCAGGCTCCTCTAAACATGGAATTCTCCAGGCAAGAATACTGGAGTGAGTAGCCATTCCTTTCTCCAGGGGATCTTCTTGACCCAGGGACTGAACCCTGATCTCCTGCATTGCAGGCAGATTCTTCACTGTCTGAGTCACCAGGGAAGCCCTAGTATAGTGTCATGTTCCCCAGCAGGAGTAGGTCCATTGGATGTGTAGGACAGTTACTCAATAGTGCCACCATATGGTAGAAAGGAGAAACAGAATCTATGAACTGACTCCTTTTCTGGGGCATTCAAAAAATCTAGAGACACTTTTTATCTCTTCAGTGATGGAGTAAAATGCAAGCCTCCCAGCTGATGCTGGAGCAGGAGAGAGGCAACCCCAGAATAATACATCTGAATCCACATGGTCACGAACACTTATTTAGAGGAACACAATCTTGCACTTACTGAATGAGCTATTCTTGGCCCTTGCTCTGTTTCAGCGTTGCCTGAGGTTACCTCTGTCACCTTGTCTCAGCTTCTGGACACCCAATTCCACCTGCTCACTGACTTCCATCCTACTTTGATGTGACAGGATTCTTTACTGGAGGGGGCATATATGTGTGCACAGAGCCTGTGTGGCTCTAAAAAGCTCTCCTGATCCAGGCTTTTCAGATTGTGCAATAATACCTTCACTTCAAACAAATTTCATTTTCACTTGAGGAAGGAATGCTTTGTCTAATGCTCACAAAAGGCATTACCTAGGCTAATTATAGTCTAGTCCTTACTAATTATTGTTTGCACACTGGAATAACGCTCTGGATTATGTCTTCTGCTATTTAGAGGTAAAGAAAGCTGAAGGCTAGAAGGAAAGGTCCACTAATGTAGGTACTAGATATGTTTAGTATTTTTTAATACCTATTTAAATATCTATTTTTTTAATTATAAACTTGAGCAGATGATACAAAGATTTCCTCCCTACACCCTGCTCTCGTGCACGCATAGTCTCTCCTGTTACCAACATCCTCCAGCAGCGCAGTACATTTGTTACAACTGAGGAACTTACATGGACACATCATTATCATCCAAAGGCCATAGTTTCCATTAGGGTTCACTCTTGATGTTGTACATTCTATGGATTGGGGCAAGTATTCCTGCCTGGAGAATCCCCATGGACAGAGGAGCCTGGCGGGCTACAATCCATGGGGTCGCAAAGAGTCAGACACGACTGAGTGACTAAGCACAACACAGCACATAGGCACATATGGGTTTCCAGGTGGCTTTGTGTGAAGAATCTGCCTGCAATGCATGAGATACAGGTTCCATCCCTGGGTCAGGAATGTCCGTTGGAGAAGGAAATGGCAACCCACTCCTGTATTCTTGCTTGCGAAATCCCGTGGACAGAGGAGCCTGGTGGGCTACAGTTCATGGGGTCTCAAAAGAGTCAGAAAGGACTTAGTGGCTAAACCAAAACAACAACATAAGGACATGCCTCTACCATTAGCAAAATAGGTTTCCATCGTAGAAAGAAGATGTGTAGATCTTGACATAGAAGGGCGTAATCGAGGGATCAAGAAAGGCACTGAAAAGTAAGTTGAGAAAAATGGCAAAGGGAATGGAGGAGGGAAGGAAACAAGAAAGGGAGAAGAAAAAGGAAAAAGTGACTACAAACTAACTTCACCAGCTTTAATTACTGCCAAGAATGACCCAGATAATTTGATTAATCCTAATAAAATGTGTTGTGGTTTTGACCCAGGAAGCTCTCTTACTGACCTGAATGGCAAGCATCAAATGGAAACCACTGATGTAGGAAAACATTCTGTTGGCCTTGTGAGAAGAAACTAAAAGAAAAAAAGAATCCATATAAAAAATGGAACCCAAGAAGGTGAACGTTATATTAGGACCAAAATAATGCAGAGATAGACTTAAATGGTTTTCTTGTTTTAAGTTTTTAGTTGTTTTGGTTTGGTTTGGTTTACGGTCACAATACCCTATATGCAGGATCTTAATTCCCTGACCAGGGATCAAACCCATGCCGCTGCAGTTCAATTTCAGAATCCGAACCACTGAACCACCAGGGAATTCCTTGTTTTAGGTTTTTCAGTTTTGGTTTATTTTCTGAACTTCTTATTAAACTATAAGATATTATTTACAAATGCATAAATAACAAGTATACATACATGCGTGTGTGCTCAGTCGCTTCAGTTGTGTCTGACTCTTTGCAACCCTATGGACCATAGCCCACCAGGCTCCTCTGTCCATGGGATTTTTCAGGCAAGAATACTGGAATGGGTTGTTGTGCCCTCCTCCAGGGGATCTTCCTGACCCGGGGATCAAACCCATGTCTCTTATGTCTTCTGCACTGGCAGGTGGGTTGTTTACTACCATCGCCAAGTGCACAGCTTTATGATTGATGTAAAATGAACATACTCAGGTGACTAACACCCAGCTCAAGAACAAGAACATTATCGGTCCCTAAAAGCCAATCCAAAGGCCCCTCTGTTACTCTTATACAAGTAAACATAACTTGCCTTCCAACATCGTAGATTAGATTTAAACTCCATGTAAGTGGAATTGTATAGAATATATTCTTTTGGATTCTGACTTATTTTGCCAATGTTGGTCTGAAAGATCCATCCATGCCATTGCAGGGAGGAAAATTTTATTCATTCTCAGTGTCATATAGTATTTCATTGAATAAACATACCAAAGATACTCAAACATTCTGCTAATGATCAAAGCTTATGTTTTTTAAACATCTGCTATTACTCGTAGCAAAAAAAGAAACGTACTTTTTATTTTTCAGTGAATTTATATTTAAAGTGGATTTATATGACCAAGGAAGAGTCATATACATATTAGATGTATATGTATAGTCATAGTATATGTATATGTATAGTCATATACATATACAAAAGGCAATTTACAGGATAGAAAGTTGAGAAAAAGTCTTCTTGTCCCACCATACACACACACACACACAGGTTGAGTGAAAGAAAGGAAGGAAGATTGGATCTGTATATTGAATGAACAGTGTGAGAAGAAAGGTATGGTTGCCAGATTATCCTTGAAACCAACTGAGTTTAGCCCACATTGGAAAAAAAGTTTATGACTGACACCACTTTCCTCAAAGCACAAATGTGTAGAGGTCAGTAATGACCCTTATGAAACTCATGGGCTTATTGTAAATAGAAAGGTTTTATTTATGAACAATAAGGTTTCCTTATTCTCAGATCAGGTAAGCTGCTTAAACCTATAGACAAAAAAAATTACAAAAGTTGGTTGAGATTTATTAAAAAAAATAAAAAAAGAGAGAGAGAATTCAGAGGAATAAATAAGCTTGACCAAAAAAGAAAAAAGTTGGTTGAGGTTGGTTTGTTTTATTAATATATTTATGTTCAATTTTATGCTTGCTTACAGACACATTCACACATGTGCTATACACAGGCTGTAAAATAAGTTGTTTATAAAACCTGCCTATAGAAATTCCACTGAGGAATGAGTGAGTTAATGACTCCTTTTCTCCATTAAATTGTAAAAAAGGATTTTTTCACAAAATACCTATAATATGCCAGTTAGTCCATAAGAAGTATGAATTTATATAGGTTGCCTGTATAAAAGTGTGCATTGTTACTGACCTAAACCAGAGCTCTGATTTCAGTTCTAACCTGATGGGTTTTCTCCACCCCTCTAGTGTCATAGGAATAAAGTCTTTGCTTGATGACTAAATACCTCAGTAGACTGGCCCTTTTCTATTCCACTACACTCAGAAGCCACTGAAGTTCTAGGTGAACCTGATACATATAACCATTTAGTAAACCCAAAGGGACTTAGCTGGCCAAAGTAAAGTTGAATATTTGCTTACTCCCCACTTTGTTACAATGAATATAGGTTTAGTGTGATTCCTTGGGTTGTCAAATTTAGCTGTCTACACAGCCTGAGATGAACAAATTTGACTAATTCTCTGCCTCCTTTTTTGGCTTTGTGTGTGTATATGTGTATGTATATGAGTGTGTGTGACTTAACGCAAAAGTTATCATTATAGAAGCAGACATTACTGAGTTTAAGAATAAAATCAAGGGAATTCCCTGATGGACCAATGGTTAAAACTCCGTGTTTTCACTGCTGAGGGCCTGGATTCGCTCCCTAGTGGGAGAACTAAGATCCTACAAGCTGCATGGTGCAGCCAAAAACAAAAAAAAATATTATTCTGCCTTTGTACTCCTGCTTAGTCACTCAGTCATGTACGGCTCTTTGTGACCCCATGGACTGTAGCCTGCCAGGCTCCTTTGTCCATGGGATTTTTTTCCAAGCAAAAATGCTGGAGATGGGTTGCCATTTCCTCCTCCAGGGAATCTTCCCAACCCAAGTATTGAACCCATGTCTCCTGCATTGGCAGGCAGATTTTTTACCACTGAGCCATTGGGGAAGCCCCTTACTCTGCCTTACCAAAGATATATAGTTGGAATGAAAATGAGAAATATTTTATTGGGAGAGTGAATAAATTTTATACTTCATGGAGGGAAGACACTGCCAATGTATATGCCTCTCAGCATGTTTTTACTAAACAATTTCTTCTGAATAAAAGGAAAAGGACTCAACTCTTTTTAAAATAATGTATGTACACTCTTAAGTTTCTTTGGGCCATAGTGATTTTTCTGTCCTTCTCTGAGGGAGAAGTAAATTGGAAATAAGTTTATGAATCAATTCACTTCTGAATGTTTACCCTTTTTTAGCCTGAATGTTTCCTAAATTCTTTAATTACTTTAACATGTATTAGTAGTGCTAGAGAGACTAGTGAGATGCTAGTTTCCAGGACTGAGTTGGTAAAGAAAGGAGCTGAATATGAACATAGACTTTTTGCTCTCTTTAGGTCATTAAGATGAGAGGAGAAACCACTATTCCTTCCAATAACACAAATTAAATGATGTCACTTCCACCTGAGCTGGTCTACATCAGGGCATTGGTCACAGAGTCCGGAAGGCAAATTGATTATTGTGGAACGATTATCATGGAGTTAGTCTCTGGGGGCCAAATGCTTTTATGCATTTTACTAATCCCTACGTCAAACCTCATATAAGAACTGACTAGTATTATTTGTTAACGAATGAGGACTTTCCGATTTCCTGTTTGCTAATCAGACTTTCTATAGATTTCATAAGATGATCAGATGATACATGCAAAATGAAGTAACATTTAAACTGATATCAAGATAATCAAACTGTATCAAGATAATCAAACTGTATAAAATCTTTGCCTGATACCTCTGGGTCATGGAAGCTACGCTTTATTTAAAACATTCCTTCAATCATGTGAATTGCTTCCTCTAGTCTCCATTTCACTTGTACATTGTTAGTGTATCTGTGGGGAAGGCAGGATTAGCACCTCTGCTTCTGCAAACTCAGCTGGTGCTCTTTGCTAACATCATCCAAGAGGAAGCCTGCCAAAGAGTTGGGAAGTCTATTTGGGTTTATAGTCTGAAGGCTGCGGTCACTGGAAAAATATTCCAGTCACCCATTGTTCCAGTTCCTATTGCTGCATCATGAAATTAACTCAAGGCTGAGTGGCTCAAATCAATCATTCCATTATTCACACAGAGTCTGTAGGACAAGAATTTAGACAGGAAACCGCAGAAATGGCTTGTCTCTGGTCCACAGTATCCAGGGCCTCCCTGGAAAAACTTAGAGGTTGAGGATGACTTGCAGGCTGGGAGCCAGAGTCATGTGGCGATTTGTTCACTTGCATGTACGGCCCCTGGGTGGGAAGACTTACGCTGCTGCCTGGCACACCTACAGGTATATATGGTTTCTCCATGTGATTTGGGGTCCTCACAGCATGGTGGCTTTGGGGATAGTTGGAATTTTTGCATGGCAACTGAGGTTTTCATTTGCAAGTATTTAAATGAATAAGGAAGAAACAGCATTATCTTTATTATTCTATCTCATAAATCACATGGTGTCACTTCACCCATGCTCTGTCGGCTGAAGTAGTCATAAGCTCAACCAGAATTCTTGAAAACTGCCAATCATGTAAATATGGTAGCAGATATCAAAGGCATTTCTCCATGTATTTATATGAATATAACAAGCTATATGATAATATTTTCTGTAGAAATGGCTACACGTGTCTTTTCAAGTCAACAAGAGAAGCTAGACTACATCTAGTTTTCAGGTTACATTAACTTATAGAAAAATGCTATTTGAACACTTAAAATTTTTACTCTACACCGAAAGAGAGTCTGGCCTACCTATTTGGACTGAACAGAAAGTGGTTGACTGAGTTATTACCCAAGGTCCACTGATTTATTTTGTACCTTGACAGCTGAGCAGAAGTTGGCTTTCTTTTTCTCAATCTGTAGTTTTCATCTAGCTTGAAACTTATTTCTCTTCTGAAACCAAAGAGGATTATCTAGGTTTATAGTCTAACATTATTGAAAATCCCCAAGACTATGTAGTTATTACTCAACATATTTTTCTACTTGAACATTTCCAGGAAGATTAGTTAGCTACTCAAAAAAAAAAAAAAAAAAGAGAGGGACAAAAATAAAAGCCTTCATATTAAAATATCTATTTATGTTAACACTTAGTTTATATACAAATTATAATGAGAAAATTATATATACGAGAAAATCATAGTGAGCTTTTAGTTCCTGCTTTGCTGGATCTACTTGAAGATAACATTCCAATTTTAATGGCTATCACAATCCTCAAGCTTCCACTATTTCTTAGGGGTCTATGTAACCTCATGCCATAGAATGATTAGGTTTCAGAGACTTTTTTTTTTTTTTTCCAGAAATGCCAAGCTGATAAACATCTGAAATCTCTACACAGCTGTTCTGAGTGATTTCCTCATGGCTATAATCACATCAAGAAATCAAAATTGGAGTAGAATATTTGGAACACATTTTCTCTCCTGTTTAATAGCCTGTTAGAGTGTTTGTGGTGAGGGGATAGATGCAAGGGAGGTGGAAAAAGAGTTGCTTTTTTCATGATTGTCACTATGTGTTTAGTGTTTAAATGGGAGGTTTTCCGATGTTTGCCTTGAATGTTCACTGGGTCTGATGGTTGATGTCTTTTCACAGAGCCTAGAAGAGAATTCATTTTGAAATTCAAACTTGCTTTACCTAGTCAAGGAGAGCATAGAATGAAGAAACCATTCAGATTATCCAGGCTCCAAATCACTTTCATCTCCATTTTTACATGTTTTTGGCATTTACCAGATAACGGATGTGATCATTTCAGAAACTTTGTCTATCTGTAGAAAAGCAATAAAACTAATGTCTCCTTCATAAGAATTAAATGACAAGACTATTTAAGAACACACTTTGTAAATAGGAACAGACTATGCAATGAAAATGAATTCAAGGTCCAAAGCCTAAAAATGGCCTCTATACATTAGATATGAGTTTGTCAACAAAGGGCAACTGTGGGTCGCCTGCAAAAAGGAGACATGTGATAGCAGTGAAGTATGTCCTTATGCATTCATTAATTCATTCAGTATGCCAAGAGAATGAGTAAAAAGGATGGATTCAGATTGGATTGGGGAGTGAGCTAAGATCTGAAGAATAAATGACTGGTAACACTCAAGAAATAGAGAAAAGCAGGTGAGAATATTCTGAGCCTCATTAGAGCTTGGTGTATTTAATGAACTCTAAGCAGCCGTGACTTCCTGTATTCGCCTGTTTCTCCAATCTTGGGTCAGCAGTCTACCTATGTCCCCTCTCCCTTCCAGATCCAAAAAGAGTTCCTGATTCTTCAATCTATTCCACTTTGTACTTGTCAGGATGGAGTGGCAGCTTTTAAGTTCCTCAAAATAAGGAAAATTCCTTACTTTTCCATTTCTTCTCATTCTTCATCCCAAATAATTTCCACCAACAACATCCACTTTGGTTTGTACAGCCACGCTGCTCCTTACTGTGTGCTTCTCTCTTGGATTCCAGAGTTCCAACCATTCTGATTTCCCTGATGATGCAGGAACAGTTCAGAAGAACTGCTAACCAATCCAAGCCTCTCTTCAGTTCATGGATTCATCCTCTACTAGCACAGAGATGTTTTCTGTTTGTTTGTTTTTAAGATTCTTTCTAGAGTGCTTTATGAGATGATTAAAATCTCAGCCTCTCTTTTGTAACCTACCTTTTGTTGGAAGTGAAATAAAATGATCTGTTATAGTCCAGAGACTTGACGGTCATGTGACATGCCAAAAGCGGAGCTAGACACTCACTAGTTCAGATCCAGGCTTAAGTGCACTTTGAAATGAGTTGCTTCTGGGGACTTCTACAGCGTGGAGGAAAAGGGGGAATCAAGCATGAGTTTAGTTAACTCTCCACTGGTCTGAGAAATCCAAAACCTTTGACACTGATAGGTGTGAGAGGAGTGGAAAGCCAGAGATTACCAGAGAGAATGGGTACCTTGTTATAAAAGTAACTTCCTGAGCAGTGATCATAAGCATATTTGGGATAAGCGTGTTTCCTCTACAGAGTGCTATAAAGGTGACCTATACAACTGTTGTGCCTACTGGTTGGTTAATGATAAATCAGAAGAAAGATATTACTGTAATTTTTACCAAACCATGAACTCTTTCAAGGAAAGAGGGTGAGTCTTACTCATTACACTATTTTTTGCACCCAACATAGGGCAGTGCAAGGCAGGACATCTAGATAACTCTTAAATAAGTGTTTGTGGAATTAAGGAAGCTTTCTTATTCTTGACAGTTAACAGTCAGGTATGTTAAAAGTCAGGAGAAATTTGCCTTTGCTGCTTTTTTATTTAAATTGCATTGTATTGTGTTGTTTTGAGTTGTAGTGTGGTGTAGTGTGATATCCTTTTTTTCGTAGCCTCATGGCTTTTGTTTTCTTTTTAAGTCTTTATTGAATTTGTTACAATATTTCTTCTGTTTTATGTTTTGTTTTTTTGGTGGTGAGACATATGTGATCTTCGCTCCCAACCAGGGATCAAGCCCTCACCATCTACGCTGAAAGGCAAAGTCTTAACCACTGGGCTACCAAGGGAAATCCCACCTCATAGCTTTTGAATATCCACTGTAATGTAGAAATCAAGGAAGATAATTTGTGTGTGTGTGCACATGCATGTGCAGAAGTTTCATCTACAAAGTTGGAGAGCATGAGAGAGAGATTTTATTTCAAACGAATACTAAGTGACGTTCTTCCGTAAATAAAAGTGAGAATCAGGGCTAAGAAGGGCTGTACCAAGAGCTGATCACAGGGTTTGCACAAAAGGAAGATATTTTTCATCAGAATTCTAGGGCAGGTGGGTTAGTGAGTGAATGGGGGTGATTGCTGGCTGAGAAAGATATTACAGCTTTAATAAGGAAGGCTCCATGAAAATAGCTGCTGGAGCTGCTGCTGGCCCTTTTCCAGGTGGTTTTGTGCTGCAGGTGGGATTTACATTGTCTCCAAAAAAGTGGAAACAGAGATGAAGTCAAATAGAAAAGTAGTAGCTCCCATTTCATTTGTACCTGCTGCACATAAACCCCTATATAGTCTCAGTGAAGTAGCTCAAACAACCTTCTGCCTGTTGTGATGACATTTCTTTAAACGGCCATCAGTTGGCAATGTTTTGTACCCAAGAAGACAAATGTAAAAGAAGATGATCTAAAGGTTTAACTTTGTAAGAATCACAGGAGGACATACATGTAATAAATTGAGAAACTGAGAGTTTAAACCAGGTTTTTCTGATCATGAAAAGCAGGAAAACATAAGCTATGTCATAGTCAATCAATTTGACCCCAATATCCTAAATAATGTAAAACAATGAATGTGATTTGCAGATTAATGATCCAGATAAGCTCTTAGGTGTATTTTAAAGTCCTTTGCTTATTAGAAATCCATATGCAGGCCCATAGTCTTATGATATAGAAAATTCTGAAAATATTTTTTATGGACAATCTGACATGGTCCCCACTCTTCTTTTATTCATGGACTTTAACCAGAATACCCACCCTGTTCTGATTTAAAAAATCTCTGGAGAAAAACATAATAAAGATGCATGCACCTGAATGTTCATTGCAGCCCTGTTTACAATTGCCAGGGCATAGAAGCAACCTAAATATCCAACAACAGAGGAATGGATAAAAAAGATGTGCTACATATAAACAATAGAATATTACTTAATCATTAAAAAGAACAGAATAATATCATTTGCAGCAACTTGGATGAACCTCGAGATTGTCATACTGAGTGAAATTAGTCATATAAAGACAAATTTTATAGATATCACTTATATGTGGAATCTTTAAAAAAAAAAGATTTAAATAAACTTATCTACAAATAAACTTAAACTTATCTACAAATAAGTAAATAAGTACTTATAAACTTATCTCAAATAAACTTATCTACAAAACACAAGTAGAGTTACATATATAAAAAACAAACCAGGAGATGAGGGAGAGGAGAGGAAAGATGAGTGCTTTCTAATTCATCACCGTTTAGAAAGCTTAATTTTAAGTATGATTGTTGGGAAATGCTTTAACAAGTGGACACCCTGAAAATACTTTACTCATCAAGTTAATAACTTTCACTTTGTTTTCTTACACAATTTATGGAACAGCATGAAGAGAAATAGGCATTAGAAAGAAATAAGATTTCAGTTTTAGCCCTTGAAAATAATTTCAAGAATACCCTACCCTGGATGCCAATTGTTGTTGTTTAGTTACTAAGTTGTGTCTGACTTTTTTGCGACCCCATAGACTGTAACCCACCAGACTCCTCTACTCCTGGAATTTCCCAGGCAAGAATCCTGGAGTTGGTTGCCATTTCTTTTTCCAGGGGATCTTCCAGATCCAGGGATTGAATCTATGTCTCCTGCATTGGCAAGGTTCTTTACCACTGAGGCGCTAGGCAAGCCCACCCTGGATGACAATGGAATATAGTAGTAAAAGAAATATTACTTCTTTAACCCCTGATGGATACATAATTGTATCCTGATGGTTGTAGAAATTTACCTACAGTTGGAAAACATCAGTACCTAGCACTGAATACTTGATGTTTTGTAGCCCTTAGACTTTGTCTTAGCTTTTTTGATGAAATTTCACAGATGTATCTTTCTACTCATTAAAGTTTAAGGGGAACAGTTTGGTTCTTCATGAAGTAAGGTCCTTGGGAGAAGTTACAGTAAAATGGAAAGAGCACTATACCAAGAATGAAGAAGTCCACGTTTTTATCCTTGTTCTGCTAGTGGTATACTTAATGATCTTAGACAATATATTCTACTTCTTTTCAATCTTTTTTTTTTCTTTACTCTTCAGCTTTTATAGCATTATATTTGAACAAAATATTCTAGAGCTTAAAAACAAAAACAAATTAGAAGGAAGAGGAGGATGGGGAAAATCATGGATTAGACAACTGCTAAAGGTTTCTTCTATGTCTTAGATGATAGCAAGCTATGGTATTAATAACAAGCAAAGTCATTGATAATGTGAAAAGTGATGTCATCTAAAGCACTTATAAAAGTAACATAAATAGTACTATTTTACAATGTAATAACAAGCCACTATTTACATTGGAGATTTATTTCCTCCAACATAACAGAAGATAAGAGAAGGCAGATGCAAATATAGGTGGATTTTTACATTCGGTGTTGGTTGCTGTTGTTAAGTCACTCATGCCTGTCCAACTCTGCGATACCATGGACTGCAGCATGCCAGGCTTCCCTGTACTTTACCATCTCCTGGAGCTTGCTTAAACTCATGTCCATAGAGTCAGTTATGCCATCCAACCATCTCGTCCTCTGTCGTCCCCTTCTCCTCCTGCCTTCAATCGTTCCCAGCATTAGAGTCTTTTCTATTGAGTCAGCTCTTTGAATCAGGTGGCCAAAATATTGGAGCTTCAGCATCAGTCCTTCCAATGAATATTCAGAGTTGATTTCCTTCAGGATTGACTGGTTTGATCTTCTTGCAGTCCAAGGGACTCTCAAGAGTCTTTTCCAACACCACAGTTCAAAAGCGTCAATTCTTCAACACTCAGCCTTCTTTATGGTCCAACTCTCACATCCATACATGACTACTGGAAAAACCATAGCTCTGATGAGATGGACCTTTTCTTTGGCAAAGTAATGTCTGGCTAATAGCTTCTGTTTTCTTCCCTGGTTTCCAGGCAAATGATTGTGAACAACAGACTTCTCTGAGTTTCAGCTTCCCCTTGTATTGACAGGATAATATGAGAAAATGCATCTGAAAGAGGCTTCTACTGGTTGCAAGTACTCAGTAAAGCTGCATTTCCCTGGGAGAAGAAAGGAAGAATCATATTCAGTTGGGGCTGGCGTGGCAGCAGAATAAAAAGAGTTGTCCTAAGACTGATAGTAGGAGGTGAATAGAGTTGTAAAAAAGATGAGGCAAGGATCTGCAGACACAGAAGCATGAGAACATCACAGTACATATGGGTGTGGGAAAATGTTTGCTATGTCTGAAGGGTGTGTTGGAAGGAGTGGCAGCAAGAGTCATTTTCCATAATCCATAGTACATAGAATTTCAATTTTATCTTATTAACATGAGCTTTCCAATATTGTGGCCCCAGAGCTTTTGAAATGTGGCTAGGGCAAGTGAGAAATTAAATTGCTGATATGCCACTTTAATTAATGGAGATGTCAAAGTTGAAGCAATGCAAATTTTGTGCTGTTACTGTTAAACATGATGATTTAGAAACAAGACTTCATTTCACTTTAAATGCTAAAAGTTTAGCATCCTAATTTAAATGTGAAAAGTGTGAAACACATACCAGATTTTTAAGACTTGATACCAAAAAGTGAAGTATTGAAAATTTCCAAAGTAATTGCATGTTGACATATTAATGCATTTAATATGTTGGGTCAAATAAAATATATCTTTGGATTAATTTCACCTGATCTTTGAAAATCTTTTTAATATACTAGACCTGTGAAAATGTCTCTCCCGTGAGTAAAGTATCTTCCTATTATCTAAAGCAGTACTCTCCAAGAGAAATACAATGCAAGATACCTATGCAATTCTAAATTTCAATAAAATGGAGACGACAGAGTCTATAGAAGGCAGCTCTCATTGCTCTCTGTTAGCTTTACTTGTTATTTCTTTCCTAAACTATTGCAAGGCTTCTTCATTACTTTCTCAGTCTTCAGTTTTCAACTCCTAAGAAATGCACACATGGGTTTCAGTCAATGCATTCCTAAATTATCTGCAAAAAGTTTTGTGGATATGGATGTATATGCAATTCAGTACATTTTTCTAGGAAAAAGTGCCATAGCTTCTACTGTATTCTACATGGAGGTAATAATCACTAACTCCCCGAAGAAAAAGGCTAAATGTTATTGCTCTAAGATCCATGTTGTTTAAGAAATGCTAGTTAAAGAGAAATAAGAAATTAATACACAGTCTTGGAGAATACCCACATTTATATGAGAAAGAGAAATAAAGTAGAGCTAAGCTCACTACCTGCCCTCTCCCAACCCCAGATGCGCTTGAAGAACAGTTGGCACTTTCATCAGTTTTAACATGTGTTTGTAAAAAGGTGAAATGAGGGTTTGCTGGCTGGAACACCTCATTGTTTGTGTGCATGGTTCTCATAACAATATTTTTTAGATCGTGCTCTTTCTTGAATGTCTAAGATGCAGTATCTTCTAAGGTATCTGTATCTGGAAGTAAGATCTCCATTTTTAAATACCATTTCCTGCCCCGAAGCTGGGAAGTGTCTGGCTGGAACATCTGTGAGATAATCAGCTACTACTCACCAGCTATCTTGATGGCCTGGCGTCCTGGAGCTGGTCATTTCAAAACAATGCGGAGACTTGAGTTGTACCCCCGTGGGCAGCTGAGAATTTAAATGGATTTCAGGTGCAGAGGTAGTATCACTTACAACTGAAGACTTATAACTAGAACAAGCTTCAGAC
This sequence comes from Okapia johnstoni, assembly GCA_024291935.2. NCBI lineage: Eukaryota > Metazoa > Chordata > Mammalia > Artiodactyla > Giraffidae > Okapia > Okapia johnstoni. The sequence continues at coordinate 28,559,833 of CM044309.1, forward strand.
CTGGGAAAATTCAAAGTAAACATAACAGATGTAATCATGACAAGCCATACCATTGCCTTGTAACAGCAGCCCCAGCAAGCTACATGCATTGGTTTGGATGGACAGAATGCACTCATCATAACACGCTCATTAATAATTAGTCCGGATCCCCAAGAAGGCAATATAGTTTTATCCAATACAAATTTTCCCAGCATGCTTACTCAAGCTTATGAATCCATAGGAGCTGTCTGTCATGTGGGCTTATGACAGATTTTTGCTATGGTGTAGACTGTCTGGCAGTTTATATTAGAAGGAGTAAAGGTTTGTCAATGGGAAGAAGGGGTTGAAGTCAGGAGACTTTGGTCTGGGAGCCTGTTCTGTGATCATCAGGCATGAACTCCTCTCAGAACTTTATCCTCCATCTTTCCATTGAAGAAAGATCTACTAAAGGACACTGGTTTTCCCCTCTTTTTATGACTTTCAATGATTTGCTATCAGGGCACCCTTAATAACAGAAAAAAAAAATGGCATTGTGCATGACTTCTATCCTTGCTTAGCTAGCTTAAAGGTGAGCACTGTATCTTAATATTAGTTCCATTTCAGGGAATCTAGATAATTAAATATTCTGTGTTTAATCATTAGCCCAATCCAGTTATTTTTACTCCAAATGGTGCCCCAAATTTATTTTCTCGTCACTTAGGCTAATCATAGCAAGGAAAAAAACAAATGAATGCAGGTTTTCTTTAAATGCTTCAGTTCAAGTAACCATGAAATTTTAGTAAAAAATTTTGTTTCCACGTGTTTATATTTTGCTTTCAACTAAATGTATAGATACATATTTTAATTTATATATATGTAACTTACATAACTCCTATACTTAATGAGAGACTTTATTCAAAATGCAGATTTTGTACAAATTAACTTGTTTAATCTAAGTTATAATATACGAAGTGCTGATAGTAGTAACCACTTTATGTCATTAGGACCCACAGACATGAAACTCGCTGTGCTAAGTACATTACAGATATTCTATTTCATCCTCACAACTAGTAGATTTCACTTCCCAGATCTAACGTGAGAACATTGAAAGATTAAATAAGTAGTCTGGCGTTAAGTAGCAGATAAGTTGCATAACCTGGATTTGAACAAAAATTTGTCTGCCTCTCACCCCCACAACCCTTTTTTTTTTTTTTTGCAACTCCTCCTCTGCTGCTTTACCGACAATATTTTTCTCTTTCATTTCTACAAGCAACTGAACATTGCATATAACCTGAGCCTTGTCTCTGGAAGTAAGAGCTCTCTTCATAGTCTTTGAATAAGACCTTTACTGAATTACATAACTATTGAGTTTTGTGGGGAAAAAAGTTTATTTCTACCAGAATTTGAAATTTTCATATTTTTACATAGCTAAGAAAGAATTTGGACAGAAAACTGGAGAATTTCAAGTTGCCCAATGACCCATTTTCTATAATGGTGACAAAAAAACATTCAACTTCTGCTTGAATCCTTTCAGTGACAAGAGATCAATATATTAAAGGTATTTCATTCAAGTAAGGTGAATTTCTAGAGTTTTAGAAACTAATACCTAAGGAATAAATAATGTACATACATTTATGACAAAGCCTGAATTTTAGTTTAGTGTTCTCACTTAATCTTCAGAGCTATGTATCCAAGTATCAACTAATCCCTCCATATTTAGAAGCAATTAAAACTTGGTATGTTTCAAAGTAAATCTCTCTCCTGCTCTGTATCTGTTCTTCCACTGTTTCTTACCTCTGTAAATATTACCTTCACCCACCCAGTCTCTCAAGTCAGAAGTACTGAAGTTATCTTTCACTTTTACCCAGTAGTCACAAGAAAATGCCAAATTTTATTGATTCTACCAATAAAAAAACGTCCTTGGTTCTGTCTGTTTTCCATTTTTACTCATATCATCATCTCATTGCTTCTTTTCTCAACTTTCTCTTAGTAAATTCCTTTCAGACTTTTGAAAAACTGATGAGGGTATAAATTTGAACCAAATAGATTGAAACTTGAAACCAGAGGTCACTGTGTCCAAGCCAGGACCTAGATCAACTACAGACTCATTCTGTGAGTATGCAAGCAACTTCCACAAGATTACCAGTTAACATGCTATGCAAAAAGAACAAACACCTAGAACTGGTAAACTGATCGGATCTTCCAGAATTCAAGACCAAGTCACTTGGTTGAGTGAGACCTAGAGACTTTGGGTAAATCAGGGAAGGAGCAGAAGTTCTTAAGAAAGAAGAAATTATTGTTTTAAAAGATAATGAAGCCTTGATTATGTAAATAATAACAATTATAGTAATAATAATAATAAATGTTATACAGCAATTGTTGTGTCCCTAATTAGTGAATCAGGGCAAATCACTTAAATTTAAATTTGAATTATTTTCATTATGTTTGGGTAGCTAAATTCTCACATTTACCACAACAGCTCACTTTCAGGCTGCTTATAGTGTGATCATTTCCTGCATTGATGGCGGGTTCTTTACCACTGAGCTACCTGGGAAGTCCAAACAATAAACCACTATGTTTTAAAGCTTCATAGTAGAATTATCTGTTCTTTGTAGGCAACCCAGCTGCTATCTGGCATACCTACATCGGTGCCTTTATTTTTATCCTATGTGAAGTTCATTTCCTCTTATCCAAGATATTTTATTTCACTAAATGTAAACTCATAACTGTCAATTTTCCAAAGCCTTACTATTATTTAGTTTACCATAATTTAAATATGACATCACAGCAGTCATATCTTGTTGCATTCTTAAAATGTTTAAATATTAACTTCTGAGCCTAAGAAAGTAAAATAACCAGAAAAATATGCAAACAAATCAAAACAATAAAGAGAGAGTACATGTAGTCAACTCCTTGGGAATTTTTCAAAATAAAATAAGTAATAAAGCCATCTACTTTGTATATGGTTATTAAATGACAGAAATAAACAGTATTCCTAGTCTATATATGTTAAACTTCCTGTCCTATATTCACCCAGTATCAGGTGACCAATTAATGACTAATCTAGTGATTAATTATTTTGAAGTTAGTATTTAGTAAACACATTTAAGCAAATTCATATGGGAGACCCTTCTATTTGATTTGCACAGAACAAAACATAACAATCTAAGACAAAATTCTATCAAACACAATTATTTTTGAATTACACTTTTTCTCCCAAGGAAAGCATATTCTTCCATCCATCTCTTTTGTACTCTTTTTTATCTTTTTTCCCTTTGTTGTATTATTATAAATTAACTTTTTCTTTTTTGTTTGTTCTCATTTTGTCCTTTTGTTTGTTTTTTGTACCCATCTCTTTTTAATGGGATTAATCACGTATTGCTACAGGATTTTCACAGCTGTATTTTTTAAAAGCCTATTAATTTTAACTGAAATCACAGTAACTACAAGTCAATCCATTTTCATCAGGTCCATTATCCTTATCCTCATTCCTCCCAGAATAAGTCTTTAAAAAGGGAGATGGTAGAAATAATTTTCCCTCAAATATTTAGAAACTTATATTAAAGCAGTTGCTGAAAATTGATTATCTCCAAGTCCTCTGCATTACACAACCCCAGGGGGTACAGTTCTTAGAGAATAACCCAGCTTGGATTTTAAGCAACTACTTTTTCCTGCAATATCTTTTCTGCAAATCTGTTAGGGCAAATTCCACAATTGATGTTCTGAATCAACCATATATCAGTGTCTTCAGCGGCAGAAGTCATGCCTTTATCTTTGTATCACTGTCTAGTACACTGGTTGGTACAGAGACCATGAACAAAAATTGTTCCTTTGAACTGAATCAAACTGTCTGCTTTTCACAGTATCAATCAGGGAGCTAGTTTGGAGATTCTACCTAACTTCAATGTCTTTTGCCTCATAAACTTGACTATGAACTTAATGCATCACCTTAGGAGGTAAACACATGTGGTTTGGATAAAGAAAGGAAATAGTTGCCAAACCTGCTATGACTTGAAATTAACCCTGGGAATTGATGAAATGCATGTAATTTGAGCTGAACCTCTTCTATGCCCATAACCAGTCACTTGCCATTCTAGTCAACCTTCTCTAAAACACCTAGCTCTCACCTCAAATTTACACATAAATTTACCATATAGTTTTAATTTTTCAGTTCCAATTCTGTCATTTTTTTTTCAGATTTAGTTGTCAATTCATCAGCTATCCACATAAGACAATCTCTCTATTCCTACATCACTAAAAACTCAATTGCCAGTGCTTGTCCAACATCTTGTGGTGAAAAGTGTTACTATATGCTCCATACAGTAATTTGGGGGAGGAAAATTGTCACTCTAATTTTTGACTTATTTCTGAAAAGGCACTGGGGTTAAAATGGGGCGTATTGTTTTATTAAAACATTTATCTTTACTACTGTAAATAATTTCATAGTAACTCTTTCCTTTCTCCCCATCACAACTGAAAAAAACACTCATCCTTTTTTTCCCCTCCAAATGTAGTTAGCAGAGACAACCAAAAAACACATTTGGATAGTATGTTGTTTTTCCTCTGGCCTAAGGGGACAAGAGGGACTCCTCTTGAATTCACATCTAAGGACATACGTTTTGAGAATCTAACTATAGAACTAGGATGCTAGAACAGAGAGAGACTGAGATGTATTTGGGGCAGCTGAGTTTGGACTGTGAGAGAGAGAGAATGAATGGGAGTTTCTTGTCCTTAGGAACAGAGTCAATGGAGAAGTTCTCTCATCAGGATCAGAAGGGATGTTCTTTTGAACTGGTCCAGAAGTAAGTCACGAAAGACTGAAGAGGACCCTGGAAAATCTGTACCGTGTGACAACACCCAGGGTTCAAGTGATGTTCCCGGGAGTTAGATTGCCAAATGATCTCTTTCCACATAGGAAGAACAGTTTGGGAGCAACTTTGCCAGCTGAGAAAATATTACTTGGAGTTACGGGGGACAATTGGTCATTGGCTATTCTCTTCACAGGTGGACATAATTATTCTATGGTATTTGATAAGGCTGATATCTATGGCTGCTTATTGGTTGTCAAGAGAAGTCAAACCATGGCCTTCATCAATGCTCCCAAGACTCTTCCAGCTGCCAAATAGAAGTGTAGAAAGGTACTATATTCATTCATTCTGAACTGGGTATATGTTGGACAAGTGAGATTGAAAGAGAATGAGGTGAGGATGTTTAGTTACGTAAACAATAGTGAGCTAATGACCCATGCATTTAGACTGAAAAGGAGTCAAAGAAAGGACAGGGAGACAGAAGTTAAGTAGAAGAGCAAAAGTTACCATTCCTCATGAGAAAGGAAAACAGGAATAACTAAATAAAAGAAATGTTAGTGCACTTTGACCCTTACATTCTTTGTAAATTTAAATTTAATATCAGAAAATAGAAAATTCTATTCTACCATAAATTCATTCCTATATGCATCATTACAGAATATCACCTTGATACAGTTTTTAAAAATAATTTTGTTTGCATATTCATTTATTTATTTATTTGGCTGTGCTTGGTCTTCATTACTACATGAGGGCTTTCTCTAGTTGTGGTGAGCCGGTACTACCCTTCATTGTGGTGCACAGCCTTCTCATTGTTGTGGCTTCTCTTGTTGTGGAGGACAGGCTCCAGGTGCACAGGCTTCAGTACTTGCAGCAGGTGAGCTCAGCATTTGCAGCTTGCAGGCTCTAGAGTACAGGCTCAGTAGTTGAGGTGCATTGGCTTAGTAGAATCTTCCCAGACCAGGGATTGAAACTGTGTCCCCTGGCAGGTGGATTCTTATCCACTGCACCACCAGAGAAGTCTCCATCTGAACAGCAGTTCACTGGTTTCATTTTTACTTCTATATTGTAAATTCTGAAAGATTTTGGATTCAGCTTTATACCACAAAGAATAACAGATTATTTAAAAATGCATGATTGGATGCACATGCAGAATGGAAGCAAATATTTACCAGTTATCATTCACCTTGGGCACTTCCTCCTACAGATAGTAATTGTCATCATTTTAGAAAAAAGGGTCACTATATTTCATGTGTCTTCTAGGTCTAAAGTCACACTGACAGGTAAGCATTGGCCCAGATTTCACCCAAATCCAGTGAACATACATATTATACAGCTGAAAGCCTAACAAAGGCTAGTACTAGAATCAAGAAACACAAATTATCCAATTAACTTATTTGGCTCCTGTTTACACCTGTTATAGAGGCATTATTTCATTTTACATTAGATATTTTCCTTTAAAATTTAATGATGCCAGTAAAATCATTACTGAAGATGAATTTATTTTGTAATCAAGAAATTTAGGGACTTCCTTGGTGGTCCATTGGTTCAGACTGTGTCCTTCCAATGCAGGAGGCACAAGTTCAATCCCTGGCTGGTGAGCTAAGGTCCCATATGCTGTGTGGCCTGGCCAAAAAAGAATATTTTTTTTAATTTAAAAAAAAATTAGAATTTTCCTGATAGCAGAGATTGAGTATAATCCAACCTGTATCTTCAGTACCTATTGTATCTGACACTTTGTGGGTACATAATAAGTGCATAGTAAATGCTTGATGAATAAATAAATAAATGTCTGTTTGATTTAGAGTTATTGTATCTATCAAAACTGTCACCTATTGTCAAGGTAAATTATATTTCTGAATAGAATACAGTAATATTTTTGATGCCAATATTTCCTGATCTTTAGCCTACATAGCAAAACTTGAATTAACCAGGGTAGTTGCAATGTTTGCTATTTCCAATATTTGAAGATAATGCTACAGCTCAGAATCTTCTCACTTTCAGTAAAATAATAAAAACATTAAAATATTGAATAAATACAATGAAAAGGAACTCAGCGGTACAAACCAAAACATAGTAGTTAACTTCTTAATATCTTTTCCTTTATAATGAAGAGAAGCTTAATACCTACCTTTTACTAACATACAGAAATGTTATTTAAATGCAAAAATAGGTGTGAAGCATTTTGAAAAAGGTGATATGTAACTACAAAGTGTCATTATAATGTTCAATCTGGTATTTTGATTTTTGTGTCCCTAGAAATTCTGTTTCTCTTGCAACAATCCTTTAATATCTTTCAGAAGATTGCTGCACACATCATTCTTATGTATCAGATCTGATAGCCCATATGCTACTTAGGAAACATTAACACCTTCCTATAGAAATACTAACACATGATGCAAACTTCTGTAGAATTAGTTTTGCATGTGGAAAATATGTTATAATATAAAGACATCTGAGCCCCAGTTTTTAAAGCATTTTAAATTGATTTTTTTATTTTAATAATTTTAAAAATTACTTTTTTCTTGTAGGAGGATAAAACCCCCTTGCATACTTTTGAGCGAACATTGCACAATAATTTAATCTTACTTCCCCTTAGAACTCAAAAAGAACTTGAGAACATTAATTCCCAAACACAAGAAATAATTTTAGTTCCCCTATAACTATTCTCAGAACAACAGGCTGCATTTGTAACTTTCCCTACAATCTTCTGGAAAATTAAACCCACTGGAAGTAGGACATTTAACTCTGGGACACTGAAACCAGCAAATGCCATGCTAATAATAATAATGGAAAGAGAAGCTGCAAGAACTTTCTCTGGAATTTTCCTAAGAGCTATTCATGCATAGCCTCATTTAATCCTCAAAGCAGCCCTATGGAATGAATGCTACTATTCTTTCCATGTTACAGTCAAGCAAACTAAACTGGAGAAAGGTAATTAGAACTCAACCAAATTCACATGACTAGTACTAGAAAGATAAAACAGATATTCCTAAACAGAAAGTACTAGTCCTAGGTGATTAAAAGCCACCAGGGTAGACCAGACTCTGGACCCCGTAATGCTGGAGGTCTGCCTGCCAGCATTTAAAACAAAAACTGCTGATTTCTTCAACATGTAGGGTAAAAAGTATAAATCTGGGAGAAAATGTTTCTAAGCGATTATATTTTTGATATATTAAACAAATTTCACTCCTGGGAAGAAATTACTATAATTAACAGAACCTAAATCAGTGTTATAATTCACAGTGTGCCAGATCAGTGCCTTTAATGTGATGTTGGCAATTATCATGACTCAGAATCCAGGTATCAAAGGGTTAAGTCTGTTTGTGTTGATAGTTCAACACCAAGATTTCTATGACTCAGAGTCTGCATTGAGAGTACATAGGTCCTCTCTTCTCCGGCTGATCATCGTCTATGCAGAAATCAAAGCCAGATAGCTAAGAAGCTGATTTACAAAGGAAGCTATAGTAGGTAGATGTTGGAGAGTTTTGCTTTGGCCGATTGTTAATCTATGAAAAGCATGTGTTCAATTCAGGAAGCAATAATACATATATATTTATCCATTTGTCAAGTATTTATTGAGAACTCCCCATGTATGAGCCATTATCAGTGGTTATTGAGCAGATGAAGTTCCCACTTCCATGGAGTTAACTATTCTACTCCAGGAGTTGGTGATGGACAGGGAAGCCTGGCATGCTGCTGTTCATGGGGTCACAAAGAATCGGACACGACTGAGTGACTGAACTGAACTGAACTGAATTAATAGTATGCACTTCTGTAGAGACACAGATGTAGAGAATGGACTTGTGGACTTGCGGGGCAAGGAGAGGGTGGGAGGAACTGGGAGCTTAAGACTGACATATGTGCATTACCATGTGTAAAATACAGAGATAATGGGAACCTGCTATAAAGCACAAGGAGCTTAACTCAGAGCTCTGTGATGACCTAGATGGGTGAGATGGGGGTAGGGGGTGGGAGGTCCAAAAGGGAGGGGATATATATACACATATAGCTGATTCACTTCATTGTACAGCAGAAACTAACACAACATCACAAAGCAATTATATTCCAATAAAAATGTATGGATTCTAATTTTTAAATATGTAATTGTAAAGAGCAATAGGCAATAAACAAATTGGGAAATATTCTGTCAAATAGTGGTAAGCACAAAAAGTAGATGCATGGTAATATAGGTACTATTTATCACTGAGGGATAAGAAAGGTCTCTCAGATAAAGTGACGGGTACCTGGAAGAAGACGAGAAGTGGCCCAGGTTTTGTAGGGCAAAGACTATCCCAGGCAGGAGAAATAGCAAATGCCCAAGCCCTGAAGTGTGAGCGGGAGTTTGGTGTGGCTGGAATGCAGCTGGGTAAGCTTGAAGGAAATGGTGGGAGAGGAGGGAATTGATAGATTACATCATGGGAATAGTGATGAGGGGGTGAGGTCAGATCTCAGGGCTGTGAGGATCACCATGGTGAAACAGAAAGCCACTGGCAAATTTTGAGTGGAGGACAGATCTGAGCTAATGAACTTTAAAAGAATCACCCTGGAAGCTAGGTCACAAAGAGTCTGTAAAGCAACTAAGATGGATACAAGGGAAAGAGTTAGAAAGGAATTGCGAGGATCCTGTCAAGAAATGTGGGACTTACCCTTCGCTGTTCACCTGAAACTACCACAACATTGTTAATCAGCTATTGGGCTTCACTGGTTACTCAGACACTATACCCCGATACAAAATAAAAAGTTTAAAGCTTGAAAAAATATTTTAAAAAATAAAAGAAATGTGGGACTTAGGTGAGGGAAACAGTGATGGAAGGTGAGAAGTGCCTTGATAGTGGATATAGCTGAAGACAGAAATGGCATGGTATGATGACAGATTGGGTGTGAGGTGTGGCAGAAAGAAAGGAATCTAAGGTTTTTGCCATGAATAACTGAAGAAAGGATTTGTCATATCCTGTAATAGACAGATGAGAAAAGGAGCAGCTAGGGACTAAGAGAAATTCAGAGTTTGGTTGTGAACCTGTTAATTTGTGATGCTTATTAGATATTCAAGTGGGATGAATATACAAGTTCAAAGGTGAGCACTTGATGCTAGAGATTGAAAATGTAGAGCCATTAGCTTCATATAGTGAAAGGCTTTGGCTGTGAGCAAGATCAGCTTCAAAATGAATATAGACAAATTTCAAAAACTGAGCCCTGAGGAATCCGATAACTAGAGATCATAAGGCTGAGAAACAGAACCTAGTGAGGTACAGGAGAGCCAAGAAAATGGAGCCCTGGAGGCAATGTGAAGCAAGGGTTTGAAGGACAAAGAGATAAACTACCAAATGCATCTGGTGGGTCTATTCTCATGAGGACTGAGAAACGGCCATTGGATATGACATTATATAGACAGTAGTGATCAATGTAGGGCAGTTTACTTCAGGGGTGGGGAAGAATTTGGATAAGAATGAATACAGGAGAGATTTGAAGACAAGCTGGCAACAGCATGTATAGTCACCAGCCTGGGGATTATATTTACCTAACAAAATTTCAAGATATATGGTTTCATATATCATGTGTTAGAGGAGTCAGGACATTCAAATTTAAAACGAATTTCCAGCAAGTCCAGTATCTATGCTGTTACATTACAATGCAAGTACATTTACACAGATTGCCATTTATAGAACAAACCCAGTGGAACTTTATCTTCACAAATCCTTGGTTCCTGAAGACAGCTTGTCACAGCAGGCATCCTACCATAGACTGATAAATGTCTATCAAATGCTTTAGTCATCGTACGATTTAGTAGGATGTTTCCTGAAGCATAAGGTGAAATACTATTTCTAAATTTAAAATACCCTACATACGATGTTTATGCTAGTGTGCATACTACCACATTTTCTCCCCATGAATAATGCATGTCCTATGCAACTTGAATCCAAAATAAGAAAAAATGCCAAGCATCTAATAATCTACATTAAATACAGGAATAAAACTGCTCTGCCTGATAATATAAGCCATGAAATAAAAGCAGTTGCTGGGTTAATTCTATACAGAAAAAAAATGAGGTCAAATAATTGTCTCTATTTCTCTCATTATATTTTTTCCTGCCATTCATTCACATTGTTGTTCAAATAAATGAATGTAGCTTTAAAACCATAAGGCAAAGTGTTTATTTTTTGAACACCAGCTAATGAAGGGTCATTACAGATTGATGTTAAAAAATGGCAGAGGCAGTTGGAAGTGTACACAGCTGGAATCCAGAGATGCAAATTCTGTTATTGTACATGTCACTAATACTTCTTTACTTCAAATAAGTCAAGCAACCTCAGTCTAGTCTAGGTTATAAGAAAATTATCTCCTTATCAAGTTAGATTCAAAAGGAAACACAGATTTGACTATGGAGCTTCAGGATTATTGTCACTAATTATTTTAATAGATTTACTAATTTGTCAGCTAGAGGTCAATCATATATGCTAGCTACTGATTAACGGTCCTGGTTCCCACTACCTCTAGGGGAATAAGCTCTGGATTCAACTATCAGGAGACTAAGGATTGAGTTTTAGCTCTCAGACATACCAGGTAAGGGCTTCCCAGGTGGCACTAGTGGTTAAAAAAAAACAACAAAAAACCTACCATCCAATGCAGGAGACTTTAGAAATGCAGGTTTGATCTCTGGGTCGGGAATGCCCCCTGGAGGAGGGCATTAAAAACCAGTCAGTACTTGTGCCTGGAGAATCCCACATACAGATGAGCTTGGCGGACTACGGTCCATAGAGTCACAAAGAGCTGGACACAACCAGAGTGACTTAGCACACTCGCTCCTATATGAGGTAAGTGACATTTTGTAGGTAATGGAGCCTTACATCTTAGTATATTATCCATGAATTAATAACTTCATGGTGATTACTATCGAGTGTGTGTATTATAGACAGAGAGACAAAGACTCCAGTGAGATAACAGGCTCTCTGATCGGTTCCTTATTGTGTCCTCAGCCTCTTCACTTCCCAATAGCTTTCTTCCTTTGTCTTCAGTTTCTTTCTCTCTCCTGCTCAGATTCATACAATTAACTATTAATTTCACTTATCTGTGCAACAGTTACCTACAAACCAATCAGTCTCCATCAACAGAAATGTATTATTATTAACACAACAATTATTTTTTCCTCTTATATTCCTATTTCCCAGAAAAGAGTTTGTACAACAGGAACTTGGTTTTCCCATCTCTAGATTTTTATACTTATCTTTCCAGGTAGAATTTTGTTACTCCAGATTTGGAACAAATGCCAGCATTTTAAAATCTTCTCATAATCAGTTATGTCTCCCACTGTGGCTCTTTCCACATTATATGATTTTGACCTTCACACTCTGAGATCCATATCAATATATCTGTTTGATTTAAGTTGGATACCTTAGAATCTTCAGCGTGATTCTCATTTAGCAACCAGTCAAAACTTGCTGCAAGCCACTGAAACCTCTCTTAGAAACCTTTAAATGTTAGAGTTCTTCATAAAGTCCTTTCTTCTTAGGAAGCTATTTAGATGTGCTCATATAACTTACATTAAAAACTACCCATTTGGATTTTGGAAGGCACCATAACTCAAACAGTAGATATTTAACCATTGCCTCATTAAATGGATTTTTCTTCTGAAGCTATTGAAAAAAATAGCTGAAGATAGATAGTATAAATAAATAAATGGTAGAATTTCTGTTGTCTGTTACTGAGTAACAAATCATCTCAAAAGCTATGGGCTTCAAACAATGATAATTAATTATTTCTCATGCTTCTGAGAGTTAACTGGGATCAGCTGAATGGTTCTTTTGTAATTAAAGTCACTCATAAGACTATAGTCAACTGGGAGCTCAGCTGTGGCCGGAATATCCAAGGTGACCTTATCCTCTATCATCTCTTTTCATGCAGTCCTCTCATCATTTGACAGACCAATGCCAGCTTCTTTACAACTCGGCACATGCTCCAAGAAACAAACACTTTATCAAGCACTCCGCTGTATCACACTTGCAAGCCATATGGCCAAGCCCAAAGCCAATATGAGAAATAACTATGCAAAGTCTTAAAACTATAAGGCATGGCCTTTAGGAGACACCAGTGGAAGTCTACCATAGATAGTTTAAGTTTGCATACTCTTGCTGTCTGATCATTTATTAAAAGTCAAATCTAAGCTCTCTATCAGCTTCTGTATCCACATAATTTAATCGACAACCTTAAAACACAACACTTTCCTCCTATAGTCTTATCCTACAACTTAAGTATTAAAAATTTTGAAGTCTACTTTTTATAAGTGATTTATTTGTATTCACTTATTTTTTTATTGTAGTATAAATGCTTTACAATGTTGTGTTAGTTTCTGCTGCACAATGAAGTGAATCAGCTATATATAAACATATAGTCCCTTTCTCTTGAACCTCCCTCCTTCCCCACCCCCATCCCACCCCTCTAGTTCACTGCAAAGCACTGAGCTGAGTTCCCTGTGCTTTATAGCACATTTCCACTAGCTACGTGTTTTACACATGGTAGTGTGTGGATGGACCTAGAATGTGTCATATAGAGGAAGTAAGTGAGAAAGAGAAAAATATCACATGCTGTGTGCTGTGCTAGGTCGCTTCAGTCCTGTCTAATTCTTTGTGACCCCATGCACTGCAGCCCACCAGGCTCCTCTGTCCATGGGATTCCCCAGCCAAGAATACCAGGAGAGGGTTGCCATTTCCTTCTCCAGGGAGTCTTTCCAACCCAGGGATTGAACCTGTATCTACTGCATTGGCAGGTGGATTCTTTACCACTAAGCCACTGGGAAGGAACTTTCTATTTCCAGAGTCCTGCCCTTATTATGCAACATTTTCTTGTCTTACGAAACAACTAGATTGAGGTTTTGTCAGAACACTTCCCATTCATTCAGTAGTCCTATCTTCAAGTTCAAAGTTGGAAGAAAAGAGAAATTACTGGCTGAGTTTATTGTCTTCTGTGATTTATAATAAACTGTATTGTGAAAGATACTAATTTATCCTTAGTTGTTGCAAAAAGAAAGAGAAACTTGCAACAAAGAAATAGAAACAACACAGAATTGGTGATATTCCTCAGAGGACCTTCATAGTGTTGTAGGAAAAAAATTAAGGGAGACTAAAATAGACTCAAAGTTTGGTCCAGGCAATTGGCCAAAATAGGGGAAATTCAGATGTGTGATACTGCCTAAAATTATAGTCTTGAACACTTAACCTGCCTATTAGAAAGCAGATATTCTCCATCAATACCAGTGATTTTTCTGCTATTTTTCCACCTCTAATAAAATGTGAATGATGTTTAAAATTAAATTGTATTTAACTCAGAACTATATGTCTGAATCTACAATAGAATATTTTAGTAGTAAAATAGTGCATGGCAACCTACTCCAGTACTCTTGCCTGGAGAATTTCATGGACAGAGGAGCCTGGTGGGCTACAGTCCATAGGGTTGCAACGAGTCAGACACGACTGAAGTGATTTAGCACATATGCATGTACTCTCTTATTTGAGCTTTTAATATATCCAACCCTGATAAACTTCACTGTGATTCAGCAGGATTGCTGTGAGCCTCTTCTGGGACAGAAAATCACCTAAGAATCCCAACTTTATTTGCAGCCTTTTATCAAGCTACTCACTAGAGCATGCTGTTTTGATACTGACATAGCAATGGAAATACAATGGAAGCCTTTTCTCTGAATTTGTGAGGCGACCACATAAAACCAGGCAGCAGAAAATGTGGCCAGCATGTGAGACCTGATGAGGTGTGTCCAAGGGTGGGCCTGCCAGGGCACGTCAGGTGGCATGAAGGCTCTCACTATATCTGTTCTCCACCACAAGGACACAATTTGGCCCAGTGCTGCTGCATAAAAGCAGCCAAGGGAAGTATTTGAGAGTGATATATGAAAAGGGGAATTATAAGGTTTGTGTGTTGATATTTTCAGAGAAATTCTAAACTTCAGCAGGTGATGACACTCCATCAATATCCTTCAGTAAAGGACATATAGATACTAATGAATAAATATGCACTGGAGTAAAAGCCTTCAATATGCACCAGCTACAGTCATTAATTTAGGAAAAGCACACCATCTAAAGGGAATGAAAAAACATATAATTTTTTCAGGCACAAATACAATTGCAAACTCACTTTTTTTTCTTCTTGCTTAGCTCTGAGAAAAATTCATCCTTTTAGGAAAGCATGGCTGACATAAACTCAGGTAGGTGGGCAATGTATTTTTTGAGGAAGAAAACAGAATGATGGGTGACTACTGAGGATACTGATATATTTAAGTGAGCAAAGCACAGAGTTGACTGCTTGGCACCTCGTGGTTTTGTTGTTGTTGAAAATAGTTTTAAGGATTTTTAAATGTAGGTATGCTGCAATTGCTACCCTTGGTTTTCTCACATATGTAAGTATAAGTCAAAATCTC
The DNA here is from genome assembly GCA_024291935.2 of Okapia johnstoni. Lineage (NCBI taxonomy): Eukaryota > Metazoa > Chordata > Mammalia > Artiodactyla > Giraffidae > Okapia > Okapia johnstoni. The sequence continues at coordinate 28,575,022 of CM044309.1, forward strand.
CCTACTTTCTGTCTTCATTGTTTTCTTTCACTCCCTAAATCACGACCAGAGATTGCTCCATGTGATCGTTTGGAAGTAGAAATATTGGTAACTGGTAACTATATGCAGAAGTCCCATTTTTAGCCCTACCATGCTCCACATTGACTGTCCTCCTTGTCTTTAGAAAGAAAAAAAATCAGAAGTTTTAATGCCATTTCCTACTTAAACTGTCATATTGTAAAAATCTCATTTCATGGGGGTGTAGCTGTCAAATGAGGCAGTATCTACAAAATGCTCATTTGCTAAAACTTTTAAAGAAATTTTCACTGAATCCAATTCATGGCATTAAGTTTTTAATTTATCAAGTCTTTCACATAGTTTTCAACCTTTGTGAGAAGCATATTGAGTCATTCACTGTCATCAACTCACTGAGAGGTGGCTTTAATATTCATACAAAAAGCAGGTAGGACTACCTGCTTAGAAGTGATTGGGCAATTTTCTCAAAAGACTGCTAAGAGAATTAAAATATATAAATAGATACAGTAAAAGTGGTTAGCAAGATAAAGTAAGCCTGCACCTACTTTCTGATAATATAGTTGCTAACATTCTTATGGTGAGGACAAGTTTCCAGTGGAGTTAATTATGTGAATCGACGTAGAAGCCATTCTACACATGAATAGAGAGTCTGCTTTCTAACAGAGCAACTGCTTAGAAAAAGTTTTATGTGTGCAATGAGTGAATACAGGGAATGTGTGCACCAAGAAAATATTATAGGACTCTTCACAGAGAAGTTTAAAATTTTGTTCTTCAAGGAGCAACAGCAATAAAAAAAAAAGCTCTGGTTTGTAGTGTTTGTCAATTTCCATGGTGTAAATACTCTCCCCCTGGCTGATTTCAAGTCATCAATGTGATATGACAGAGTGGTGGCTGTGGGTATGCATACCATTGCACCATCCAGATTTCCAAAACAGAGATATGATACATAGAAACACTCTAGAGAAATAGTACAATGTAGTGAAATAATTAGAAAGTGATATATTTTGAGTCTTCATGACTTTTGATTTTATTAACTATACACATATAACTTCATTTTTATTATGGCAATTCTTAATAACCAGCTTACAAAATTTTTGATTATTTAACAGTTAGCTCTCATGAACCAGGGTAGCCACTTCCAGCACATGACTGCCCCTAAGCTCATGTGTGCTAAATCACTTCAGTGCTGTCCCACTCTCCACTAGTGCCACCTGGGAAGCCCTGCTTCCCAAGCACAATCCTACCTGAAAGAGAGTTCCCAGCTTCTGTTCTTATATGTTAACATGTAACCGAGCAAAGTAAAGTAGAAAATCAACATTTAGAGTGTCTTCACTGTTGATGAAGCTAAATTCTGCAAAAGTACAAAAACTGACAGAAATAGATCGCCTTAACATTGATTTCTGCATTCAAACAGAAAGGTTTTAACAAGTGTTTCCAGTTCACTGATTTCTCTCATGCTGTACTACGCATTGACAACTTATCTTATTAAAAGAAATCAGGTAGCCACACCATCTATGGACTTGAACAGATATCGTTTGGGAGCACAATGAAAAAAGGTGCTTAGAAGAGGATGTGTTTTAGTCTAGGCATTGGTATGCATTCAGAGAGATGGCTTCGAGCCTAAAACTTGACCCCGTATGCCTACAGCAAGCAATCAAGGGAGCTCTAATAAAATGAGCACACATTTTTTATGATCCAGCAGCCTTTAACACGGACCCTAAGGGAATGTCCTGTTAAAGGAGTTGGAAAGAATTAAATTTAGAATCTGGACAGGAGACACTGAATGAAATGAAGCAGCCTTTATGTTTTTAGAACTCCCACCTAAATATAATAGATTAGGTTTGTTGGACTTAATCAGGAGATTGCAAAGTCTTTAAATCTGAAAAACTCTCTCTTCTGGAATCTGAGGAATGTTCTCATAGTGGCTCACCACAAAGATTAAATTCTGCCTTTTGAAGAAAAAAAAAAAAGTTGCTGTTTTGATCACAGAACAAACAGATCTCCAGGAAAGAAGGACCACCCGCTCAGAAAGACCCCTACAAGGAAGGCAGCTTGAGAAGTAAATCTGCCTGTAATTTTTGTTAATAAGACAAACCCAATGACATAAATTGACAAAAATCTGAAGCCACATGATAGTGTTTTTTCCTATATTAAAGTGATAAATTAGTTAAACAATGTGGGTTTTATTGCTTTTAAGTGTTAACTGCATAGGGTTTGTATATTTCTGTACAGTTTACAAAGTATATTAACATTCACTATGTCAAATGATTCTCAGAAAAACTCTATGATAGTTTCTTTTTTTTTCTATAAACTCACAATTTATAGATAGGAAAACAGCTTCAGATCTTAAATGACTCACCCAAGATTTGACATTTAGGAAGGCAGAAGAGCCAAAACTCACATACAGATTTTCTTGTACAAGTCTAGAGCAGGGTTTAGAAAACTCTTTTGTGAATGACCAGACAGTAAGGATTCTCAGCATCGTAGGCTGTAGGTCTCTGTGACAACAACTGAACTCTGCAGTCAAAGTGCAGAAATAGTCATGGACATGGCTGTGTTCCCATAAAACTTTATTTTCCAAACCAAGAAGCAGGCCACAGTGAGCCTTGTGTCAGACCACAGTTCGCTCACACTTGATTGAGAGGAAAGAGCTTAGATTGACACCAAACATTTGTGTGATAAAGTGTGAGTTACTCAACCTCATTTTGTCTCCTCTTCCTCATCCATAAAATAAAGACAATTATACTTACTTCATCAAGATATTCTAAGACTTAAATCAGGTAACACATACTAAGCACTTAATGCCACGCCTGGCCCAACATGTAAGTACATATAGACAGTCCCCTCATTGTCGTCCCATCTCATATTTTCTTTTTCTTGAAAAGTATCTAATAAATATCCCCCATACTATAATTAACTGGAATATCCTTGATTCAGTTTCTCTTCTCAGTTTTTTTTCCCTCTCATTTCATATTTTTCAAATGTTCATATTATATTCATTTTATGAGACTGCAATAACAAATTACCACAGTCTAGGTAGCCAAAAAAAAAGAAATTTATTCTCTTATAGTTCCTGAGTCTAGAAGTCTGCAATCTATGTCAGCAGGCTCACACTCTCTCTGAGACCATGAGTATAATCCTTCTTTGCCGCTTCTAGCTTCTACCGGTCACCATAATCCTTGGCATTCCTTGGCTTCCAGTTGAATGGCTCCAGGCTCTTGTCCTGTCATCACATGACACTCTCCTCTTGGAAGGACACCAGTTTTATTGGACTAGAGCTCACCCTAATGACCTCATCTGAACTTGATGACATCTGTAGAGACCCAGTGTCCAAAAAGGATCACATTCACAGGTACCAAGAGTTAAAAACTTCAACATAATTTTTGAAAGGGACACAGTTTAACTCATAACACATTACCACAGCCATCATCTTCCTCATATAGACTTTCTTGATAAGCCCAGAAAAAAGCAAGAGGACTAGATATAATTCACAATGATCTTTACAGCAAAACATAAAGGCTCCATGTAATTTTCTAATTAACTGGTTTCTCATACACAATATTCAAAATTATCAACAAATGATTGTGTTTTGGTACTTAACTCTAAATCAAAAATTGTCTGCATGCCAAATAAAATAGCAGTCTGCCACTGTCTGACACACTATAGAAATTCTCAGATATTACTTTAAGCAATGCCAAAATTAGATACTTATTTATTTTTAATCATTCATAAAATGAATTATTTGCTAGTTATATCAGTTAAGATATGTTTTATTCCTGGTAACAAAAACAGAATTTAAACTGCTTTAAACAGTTAGCAAAATCTATCATTTCACTTAATACTGACGGTATAAAATGTCAAGGCTGACTAGATTCTACAGCTTTAAAAAATAAAATAGTCTGACTCTTCACTCTGTTTTCCGTGTGTCATTTTCACCCGTAGACTGCCTTCTCCTTTATTTTCAACGCCACCAATTTCTTAGGGCTCCATTTTCCCATGTTGACTTTATTTATTTTTTTTTTTTTATTTTTTTTAGGGGCTAATTACTTTACAATATTGTAGTAGTTTTTGCCATACATTGACATGAATCAGCCATGGGTTCACATGTGCTCCCCCTCCCGAACCCTCCTCCCACCTCCCTCCCCTTCCCATCCCTCTGTGTCATCCCAACGCTCCATCCCTGAGCATCCGTCCCATGCATAAAACATGGAATGGTGTTCCCATGTTGACTTTAAAGCCAAGAAGAGAAAGTTGTTTCCCAAATTTTATCTCAGAGTTGACGGAAATTATCTTTTTGAGAAACATGAATTAAATCTCTTTTATACTACGGTGGCTAAAGTTAAGTCTTATAGTTGTTCTGGAATCAATAACTGGCAAGAGGATGACATGTTGTTTACTCAGTTGCTGAAGTGAAAATAATAGTCTTAAAGCACATGGGCAGCTCCAGGTAAAGTAGATAGGGGGCTTCCTTGGTGATTCAGTGGTTAAGAATCCACCTTGCAATGCAAGAGACATGGGTTCAATCCCTTGTCAGAGACCCAAGATGCCACATGCTGCAGAGCAACTAAGCCCCCACCACAACTCTTGAGCCTGGGTGCTGCAACTGAAGAGTCTGTGTGCCTTAGGCAGAGGATCCCATATGACACAATGAAGATCCCAAGTGCTGCAGTTAACACAAGATGCAACCAAATAAATAAACATATTTTTTAAAGTAGAGACTTCCCTGGTGGCTCAGACAGTAAAGTGTCTGCCTACAATGCAGGAGACCCGGGGTTCAATCCCTAGGTTAGGAAGATCTCCTGGAGAAGGAAATGGCAACCCACTCCAGTATCCTTGCCTGGAAAATCCCATGGACGTAGGAGCCTGGTAGGCTACAGTCCATGCAGTCGCAAACAGCTGGACATGACTGAGTGACTTCACTTCACTTCACTTCACTTTAAAGTAGATAGTTGAGAGAAAACTGAGGGAGTTACTGAACTACTAATGGACATTGCAAAACATTGCTGTATATATTAGCATTCAATCAGTAGGAGGTGTGTGTGTGTGTGTGTGTGTGTGTGTGTAGAGACAGAGATCTAAGAAAAGAGATACTGATGTATTACAAGGAATTGGCTTTTGTGATTGTGGGCACCAGCTTAGCAAGTTGAAAGTGTAGAGAAAAAGTCAGTAAAGGATCATGAGTCCTCTAGAACCCCATAAACAAAAGTCATTCATAATCTTTAAACTCAGAGAAAGCTTAAGTCCTCTTTTAAGGGTTCACCTGAATAAGTCATTCCTATTCAGGATAATGTTCCTTTTCTTTACCATAAAGTTCCTGATTAGGAACTGTAATCATATCTGTGCTATTCCTTCATGGGAGCTCCTCTATTGGTATTTGATTGAAAGACTTGGGACTGTAGTTCAGCCTAACCAAGTTCATACAATGAAAAGTTATCACAGTGGCTGAGACTTGGTTCTCTATTTCAATCTAAAAAATTGTTATTTTTAGCTGGACAAGTTGCCACCTAGATAAAATAACACATTTCCAATTTCCTGGTACCTATGTGTAGCTCTTTAACTGGCTTCTGACCAATATGATGTAAGTGGAAATACTTTATGGGATTTCTAGAATATCACTTTAAAGAAGCAAAGTAAACTTTTCTGATGACTTTTGTTTCTGCTGATGCCTGGAATTTTGATGTAATGGGCAGAGTTCAAGCAGCCTCTTGGGCAATGTGTGTGTGTGCTCAGTCGCTCAGTCACGTCCAGCTCTTTGCAGCCCATGGACTGCAGCCTGCCTGGCTCCCCATCCATGAAATTTTCCAGACAAGAATTCTGAGAGGGCTGCCATTTCCTTCTCCAGGAGATCTTCCCGACCTAGGGATCAAACCTGCAACTCCAACGTCTCCTGCTTTGGCAGGCGGATTCTTTACCACTAAGCCATCTGGGAAGCCTTGGGCAATATGGTTAAATGCTAAATCTGCTGTAATGACATCAAGGAAGAAACCAGAATTCATGATACCAGTGAACTACCAGACCAGTCATGGAGTGCTCTACTTTGGACATCTTTTACATGAAATAGAAATAAACTTCTATATTGTTTAATCTCTTATTTGGGCATTTACATTACAACCAGCCAAACAAACCCCAACTAACACTAGGAAGAAACCACAATATCCACTAAACTATGATAAAATTTAAACAACTTTTCTATTATGATGCCAAAACAATATTACATTACCAATTGATGAGAAAATTAATACCTCTAAATTTTTTAAAAAGTTAAGCATTTTTGAATTTTATAGGTTGGACTAAAGTCTACAAATGCAAGGAGAAAAAAACTCGTGCTGTTTGTAAAGCCGATACGCTAGACTGCATCTAAAGGCAGGAAGGGCACTAATATGATTCCTCTAATTTAAAGGGTAGTTAACCCAATTGATGCAGGAAAGTTCAAGTTATCCTGAGAGCCAATACCTCTATTGTACTAGAGTCTGTAATATTATTAAGACAAAACTCAGGCCTGTTAACAAAAATTAAGTTGGCTTATTGTACTTCAAACAAAGAAAATATACTTTTAAATTAACATAATTAAGCAAAGAAGATATCAGTTCCTTTCTTAAAATATATACAAATTATTCTTTAAATTTTAAATCCGTGTTTCATTATACAGAAAATGAAAGCATTGAAGGCAAATTATATCACAGGCAAATGAAGAAATATATATTGAAGAAATGAAGAAAAGGAAAGGAAAACAGTTTTTTGTTTAGTCTGCTGTATCTTAAGTGTCACCGACTTTTCCAGGTTTGGGGGTAATTTTGTTGTATTCCTGTTTTGTTCTTCTTGAATTTTAAGAAAATTGTGTAGGTTTGGTTTCACTAAAATTTAATCATAAGTGTATGACGGATTAATTTTTTGAAGTATTGTTTTTTGGTGTAATTTACATGAAATAAAGTAGTTTATACATTTTTTAACACATTTCTGTGATTTACTGCAACTTTTGGATCATGGTTCAATTTGGTCAATATCCCTCTCCATGAAAAGGAAAATAAAATGACTCATTGTAAAAACTGACTAATATTGAAGAAGGTTTCTTGTGGTTTTATATGAAATACAGCATCAGACTAGAAAGAATCATGGGAAACCATAAGTCTTTCAGGAAGATTTTAGAGAGTTGCCAGCTTCAATAAGTCAGAGCTCACAGGAGGTTACACCAGAGCAAAAGCTGTGGCATTCTATTCCATCAGACTCCTTATACTGGCCAATTATTAACATTATTCAATTGAAAAATCTGTATCCTACTGATGTACAAAGAATCTCCTGCTGTCTACTTTGTTGTCTTAGTGGTTTTTTTCCTTAACAAACTGTCTTATTTGAACCTAAAAAACCTTTGTAAGAAGATTGTTGTACAAATGCTTTCTGAAGCATGCTGTCATAGAAAAATGTGTGCACATCTTGTAAAAGGGCTTTTCTGGTCTTCTCTCCAGAGCACAAATTATAAACACACCTCCTCTTTTAAATCACAAGTCACTATTGGCAAAGTCTAGAAAGTATTATAATCACTCAGACTGAAGATGAATCAATCCACAACCTCTTAATATGAAAATATGCATTTTATACAAAATGTTTAGTAAATTGGTTGTTCTATATCCCAGATGGCTCTACAATTTTTGGCTCATAACAAGGTAGTGGTTTTTTAATTGGCCTTAGAGAGAAGCTGAGATTTTCACTGCATGGGTTGGCCTTCTTAATAGCATCTGTGACTTTGCATGGCTCAAAGTCTGAAGATAATTTTTTTTTGTTAGAGCAGGCTAATTATTCCTTTCTATGGAAAAGTGAAAATGTGATTTGTCTAATTGGGTTATACTTAGACTGACAATGACTTTATTCTTATTAGACAGAGAATTTTCCATCACTGTAGATTTCTGGCGGTGCATAAAGGCTAACTACACAATGAACAAGTAACATATACACACACAAACTAACAAAATTAAAATGTCACTTACAGACTTCCGATTTCAGCTATGATATATGAAGAACTTGGACATGGTCAGTCTTGTCCTTATAAAAGGAAAAACTCTTGACAAACTAAACATTAATAACTGTTCTTGGATTCAGTAGGAAAGAGAGGATGCAGGGAATACTGCCATCCTGAAATCTGTGAAGATATTTGCATCCAGAGAGATACAAACCCAAGACCTGTTTGCCTGGAACAGAAGTTGCTGGAGCCACAAACCAGTAGGAATACATAAGAGGTAACTACAAGGAACTGCATGAGGCTGAGTGAATCCTAGAATGACAGTAAGACATTGCTGGGCCTTCAGTCTTACTGGGACCACCACACATTTGTGGGTTTTCCCTACAGGAATACCAACAGGTCCATATGGTAAAGATCTGAGAAAAGTGCCCTCAAGTCTCTGGAAGGGGGAAGGGAAGAATAATCATTTTAAAATATACTCAATGTTTCTCTATAACATAGGTCTCTGTTCCCAAGGAAAATATGACCAGGATCATATCCCTATTAGGGGAAGGCATTACACTCAAACCCAAGTCAGCTAGTGTGGAAGAGTGGAGGATGGGTGGATATAGTCAACAGGGTTCACACCTTCAAGGAAATAGATTAGAAACCCTGTTGTCGGGCTTCCCTGGTAGCTGAGTTGTGAAGAAGATGCCTGATGGTGCAGAAAACACAGGTTTGATCCCTGGTCTGGGAAGATCCCACATGCCTCAGAGCCATGCACAACTGTTGACTCTGGAGCCTAAGAGCCATAGCTGCTGAGCCCATGTACCATGACTGCTCTGTTCCCTGCTGTGTGGGCCCCAACTGAAAAAAGGCCCACAAAGCCAAAAATACCCAGCAGAGCCAAAAATGAATAAGTAAAAAGAAATCCTGTTGTCAGGAAAAGGAGTAGGGAACAAAGAGGCAGAAATCTATACTACCAGGGAAACATTTGTGGTGATCACAGCCCTGAAACAAGCTTACTAGAAAACGTAAATTTATTCAGAAGATTATAGAATTCTTCCTCTCCTTCACATTTGACCCTCACACCAGTGAATTCTGAGATGATAACAGTGAAAGAGTGGCAAGACATGAACTCTCTAAGTTGAGAATTACCAAAGAAAGCCAAACACAAGAAGGAATACAACACACACACACTTAGAGGAATCTGAAGCCAGTGGCACCTATAACAATTTAGTTGAAACTCTAAACAAAGCAGAACCCCATAGCCAGATTAACAAATTCTCAAAATGAAGTCCTATTTGCCTTCATTTCTGTCATCTGAAGCAATGTGTCTAATTTTCAACACAACAACAAAAAGTGCAAGGCATACCAAATGGCAAGGAAAACCACAATGTGAAGAGACACAAAAATCATCAGAGTTAGCCTCAGTTATGACCGAGGTGTTGGAATTATCAGAGAATTTAAAATAGTTATGGTTAGTATGCTAAGGACTCTAATGGGAAAAGTAAATAATATGAAAGAACAGATGAGCAATATAAGCAGAGAAATAAGAACTCTAAGGAATAAAATTAAAAGAAAATGTTGAGTAACAGAAAACAATGTAACAGAAATGAAAAATGCCTTCAGGTGGCTTATCAGTAGACTCAACATGACCAAGGAAAGAATTATGGTGGACTTCTCATCAGGAAACATGGAAAAAAGGAAATAGTGTAGTAAAATATTTGAATTATTGAAAGAAAAACCTACTAACCTAGAATTTTATATCCAGCAAAAATATCTTTCAAAAATGAAGGAGGTAAAAAGCCTTCTTAGATAAACTGAAAGAATTCATTTCTAGCAAACATTCTCTGCAAAAATAATGTTTAAAATAGTTCTTCAAGCAGAAAGATAATTGTAGGTCAGAAACTTTTATCTATGTAAAGAAAAGACCAGGAAAAGAATAAATAAAAGTAAAACATCATATTTTATTTATCTTATTATTGGTCAATTAAAAATATAATTGTATATTTAAAACTGATAGTATAAATCAGATGATTATAGCAAATATTATAAGTTAAATGAATGACAGAAATGTGACAAAGAACAGAAGGGAGAAATGCACATATTCTGTTATGAGTTACCTATACTACATGCACAATTATGTTATAATTTGAAAATAAATTTAGATAAGTTAAAAATGTGTATTGTAACTGCTTAAAAGCAGTATAAGGAGTGTTTCGAGGGAAATTTATAGTGTAGTAATGCATTTATGTTTTAGATGAAAGATGTAAAATTAATAACCTAAACTTCCACTTTAGGAAACGAGAGGGTAAAGAACAACTTAAGCCTAAATAAAGAAAGAAAGAAAATAATAAAATTTAAAATATAAATTAATGAAATTGAGAATAGAAAATCAATAGTAAAAGAGTGAAGCAAAAGTTGACTCTGAAAGATCAACAGTTGAAAAAACCTTCAGCTGGGTTAATAAAAAAATAAATAAATGTATTGCTAATTTCAGAAATGAAAGAGAGATCATTATACCAATATCCTGAACATTCAAAAGTTAGAAGAATACTGTGAACAGTATGCCCCAAAATATAACTAGGTTAAATAGTTCAATTTCTTAAAAGACACAGACTACCAAAATTTACTCAAAGAGAAATAGCTTATGTGAATAACCCCATGTCTATTAGAGAAAGTGAATCAATGCTTAATAACTTCCCTGAAAAGAAAGTTCCGGACCTAGACTGTTTTATTTGTGAATTGTACTAAAAATGGAAGTGAACACTTCCTAAGATATTCTAAGAAGCCATAATTTCTTTAATACAACTTTTTTAAAAGATAAAGATGTTACAAGAAATGAAAAATATAAACCAGTATGTCTCACAAATGTAAATTTAAAAGTCCTCAACAAAATACTAGCAAATCAAATCCAAAAACAATGCATAAAGATATTATACATCACAACTAATAGAGATTTATTCCAAGTATGGTTCAATCTAAAGCCATTCACGTAAACCTTCATATTATTCAGCTAAAAAGAAAAGTCATCTGTTTAATGGAGATGACAAGAACACTTGACAAAATCCAAAACTTTTCTAGAAGGGAAGATAAAATTAAGGATAAATATCTGGGTTCTATGTGCTTAAAAAAGAACTAAATCTAAGAGCAAATTGTCCCATATCACTTATCACTTGGTCTCACTAGGAACCAGTTCTATGCAGATATTTCTGGTCAATGATAACCATATAATCAATTAGCTGAGCCAAATTCACTTGTTTGAAATATAAATATGACAGACCACATACTTCAAAAATTCCTTCCACTACAAATATCTAGAATTGTTAAATACATTATAGTGAATGTTATTTTAAATGCATATTTAATAGCATCTCCTAGAATACCCAACCGCAATGTGAGTGAAGTGATCAAAGGAGAATATAACAGAAAACCAGAGTGATAAGCAGTAAAGTAGTTCTGGGGAACTGTCAATGCTGGTAACTTTAGTGCTTTAATGTTTACTTGCATACAAGTGAGAAGGTCCTGGGGTCATATATATTCAGAAACTGGAATTGGAAGTCTGAGATGCGTAATGATCATATACATATACATGCACTCACACATTCAAAGTCAAGACCCTGGAGAATAACTTCGAGAGAAAAAAAATTCTATCCACTGCAGAGGAAATCAAAACAGCCTTTCTTTGCCTATGCTCTCAATAGAGAAAAAAATGTATATTTCTAGGAAATTAAAAAACACATTCTCTCAATCCATGCGGTTCTGTGTTTTAGTTAGCAATTTTCCCATCATGTAGAAACACATGCTTAAAATTTAACAAGGACTTTTGTAACTAGCCAGTGATAGCCTGAAGCTCCTGGCAGAAGAACAAAATAAACAAGCAAACAAAACTGGAAGAAAGTTTGTAAACCCAGAACACAGAATATATTTTTTCTCTCCTCTCTCTCTCTTTCTCTGTCTCTCTTTCTCCATCTTTTCCCTTTCTTTCTCTTTGTTTCTCTTTTTAAACATGCAATCCCATTCAAGATGAGTTCACAGTCAAAAATTGCAAAATACATAAAGAAACATCCACTAATAGTGAAAGTGAGCATAAAAAAACAGCAGAACAATAGCTTCAATTTTGAAATCATAGAACAATCTGAAAGGGAAAACACATTTATTTAAATTGTTAAAGAAAAAAAAAACTGCAGCAATACAATATTCAAATTTTAAGAAGATATACAGAATGGAAATTGAAGTGTATAAAATAGATATTAAAATGCAAAATAAATGGGTAAACAGCAAATTTGACTCAGCTAAAATAAGCTCAGCAAATTAAAAGATAAAAATGAGGAAGCTACACATATGCAACAGGGAGAAGTAAGACACAGCATGTATAAAAAAGAAGTTAAAATATATACAGAATAAAATGAGAAGAGCTGACATACATTTAATTGAGAAGAGAAAAATAGAGTAAGATATTTAAATAAAAGATGATGGCTGGAGACTCTCCAGATATTATAAAAATCTTAGATCATCAGCATCAAGAAAATCAAGTCTCAAAGATGTGAAATAAAAATAATTCTGTAATTAGACACAGCATGATGAAACTACATCAAACTAAAAAAAAAAAAAAGAAGAAAAATACTTACAAGATGAGAAAATATCTCTATAAGCTGTTGTAAAAACTGAATTTATCAAACTAACAATACCATCAATCTGTTAAGATAACATAATTTTGAACTAAAATGTCTATTCCCATTTAGGTGATAATTTAAAATTGCACATAAATAAAAGGCATACCCCAATAAAGATGAAAACTTTTTTATTCAAAAACTCTTTGAATATTACTCTTTTTAATATTAACTCAATATTACAAACATTGAAAGATTTACTTGAGGAAAAAGGTAGTCAAATAAAAAATTCAAATAAATAAAATTACAGATGCAATGAATATTTTTTAATATGTGTGCATGTTAAGAAATAAAAGAATTACAATAAAAAATAAGCAAATTTAATTTATTAATAAAGCAAACTAATACAGGAAAGCAATAGCATGTAAAACATGAAACAGTATTGGAGGTTAAAGGTCAATTATGATTAGGATTTGGAAAACAAGAAGATATAGTGGTGAACTACATAGATAAGAGACAGACTGATTTTAAGAAATCGGCTCAGAAATTTGGAGGCCTGGTGAATCCAAAATCTGCAGGGTAGGCCGGCAAGCTGAGTACTCAAGGAAGAGATACAAGTAAAGGCATTCTGCTGGCTGAATTTTGTCTTGCTTGGAAAGGTCAGTCTTTGTCTTGTTAAGGCCTTCAAGTGATTGCTTGAGACCCACCCACCTTCTGGAAGGTAATTTGCCAATTTAAATGTTAATCTCATTGAGACACACCCTTACAAACACACCTAGAATAATGTTTGACCAAATATGTGGGTGTTGTAGCCAAGTTGACATGTAAAATCAACCAACAAAACACACAAATTTTTAGACAAAACAAGCAAGAAATAATATTAATGCAAGAAGAGACAGGAAAGGAGAAGAAAACCATGAAATAAGGCAACAGCATTATTTAGAAATGCACAAATATAAATCCAAAAATAATGTTAAAAACAATATCTATATATCAAATTCATAGTTAAAAACAGAAATTCAGAAGAATTATACATCCAGCAATACAGTAAAAAAAAATAATCTGAGAGGCACTCTTGCTGCAAACAACTAGATCCTGAAGAAAACAAATTTTTATTGTAACTCTATGCTTTCAGGAAGCAAAGAAAATCTCTAAGGGCCACCCATACACACTCCCTAAAAAAAAAAATACAAAACAGAGTTCAAAATATTTAGCAGTAAACACACTCCACTCCAAAGAAAGAGTTCTCTTAAGGGCAAAAGACCAAATAGTCACTAAAAGAAGAAGAAGAATCATGGGGTGAGTGGCACTACTATAAAGAGGAAGAACATGAGGCTTCCATGTCAGACAAGAAGTAAGCAAGAGTTCCTATAAATATGTTCAAAAATATAAGGGAAATATGAATATAATGAGAAGGAAACAGCATATTTTTTTTAAAGAATCAAATGGAACTAGTAGAAAGGAAAAAGAATCTGAAATGAAAACTTCAGTTGATGAGTTTAGCAGCAGATTGCACATTGTAGAAGAAAGGGACCAATAAATGTAACAACACAGCAATGAAAAATTTCCAAACTGAAGCCCAGAGAGTGAAAAGACCAAAAAATAGAAGAAACAAACAAACAAAAAAAACCGACAAAAAACCAAGTTCAGTTCAGTTCAGTTGTTCAGTTGTGTCCAACTCCTTGTGATCCCATGGATGCAGCACGCCAGGCCTCCCTGTCCATCACCAACTCCTGGAGTTTACTCACACTCATGTTTATTGAGTTGGTGATGCCATCCAACCATCTCATCCTCTGTTGTCCCCTTCTCCTCCCACCTTCAATCTTTCCCAGCATCAGGGTCTTTTCAAATGAGTCAGTTCTTCACATCAGGTGGCCAAAGTATTGAAATTTCAGTTTCAGCAGCAGTCCTTCCAATGAATATTCAGGACTGATTTCCTTTAGGATGGACTGGTTGGATCTCCTTGCAGTCCAAGGGATTTTCAAGAGTCTTCTCCAACACCACAGTTCAAAAGCATCAATTCTTCATTGCTCAGCTTTCTTTATAGTCCAACTCTCACATCCATACATGACTACTGGAAAAGCCATAGCTTTGACTAGACGGACATTTGTTGGCAAAGTAATCTCTCTGCTTTTTAATATGCTGTCTAGGTTGGTCGTAACTTTTCTTCCAAGGAGCAAGAATCTTTTAATTTCATGGCTGCAGTCACCATCTGCAGTGATTTTGGAGCCCATAAAAATAAGGTCTGTCACTGGGACCAGATGCCATCATCTTAGTTTTTTGAATGTTGAGTTTTAAGCCAACTTTTTCATGCTCCTCTTTAACTTTCATCAAGAGGCTCTTTAGTTCTTCTTCACTTTCTGCCATAAGAGTGGTGTCATCTGCATATCTGAGGTTATTGCTGTTTCTCCTGGCAATCTTGATTTCAGCTTGTGCTTCATCCAGCCCAGTGTTTCTCATGATGTACTTACTCTGCATATAAGTTAAATAAGCAGGGTGACAATATACAGCCTTGATGTAACCCTCTCCCAATTCGGAACCAGCCTGTTGTTCTATGTCCAATTCTAACTGTTGCTTCTTGACTTCCATACAGATTTCTCAGGAGGCAGGTCAGGTGGCCTGGTATTCCCATCTCTTTAAGAATTTTCCAGTTTGTTGTGATCCACACAGTCAAAGGCTTTGGCACAGTCAATAAAGCAGAACTAGATGTTTTTCTCAAACTCTCTTGCTTTTTCAATGATCCACCGGATATTGGCAATTTGGTCACTGGTTCCTCTGCCTTTTCTAAATCCACCTTGAACATCTGGAAGTTCACGGTTCACATACTGTTGAAGCCTGGCTTGGAGAATTTTAAGGAGTACTTTCCTAGTGTGTGAGATGAGTGCAATTGTGCAGTAGTTTGAGCATTCTTTGACATTGCCTTTCTTTGGGATTGGAATGAAAACTGACCTTTTCCAGTTCTGTGGCCACAAAAAAAACAAAAAGAAAAAGGAAAATTAAAGGAGAAATCCAGAGACTCAGTGGCAAAAGAGGGAAATATGAAGCAGACAACCATGTAAGTCCAAGAGGAAGAGAGACAAAAAAAAATATTAAAAATCATTGCCAAAAATTTCCACAGTTGATAAAATCCTCAAAGCCAGAGATTCAAGAAGCTCAGTGAAGAAAGTTGTGGTTGTTTTTCAGTTGCTCAGTTGTGTCCGACTTTGCAAGTCCATGAATGCAGCATGACAGCCTTCCTGTCCTTCACTGTCTCCCTGAGTTTGCTCAAACTCATGTCCATTGAGTCCATGATGCCATCCAACCATCTCATTCTCTGTTGCCCACTTCTCTTCCCAGCATCAGGGTCCTTTCCAATGAGTCAGCTCTTCACATCAGGTGGCCAGTTTTGGAACTTCAGCTTTAGCATCAGTCCTTCCGTGGTGGTTAACTATCTTGGTTATTTGGGTCATTAAGACCTTTATTGTGTAGTTCTCCTGTGCATTCTTGCCAGCTCTTTTTTAATCCCTTTTGCTTCTGTTAGGTCTTTACTGTTTCTGTCCTTTATTGTGCCCATCCTTGTATGAAATATTCCCTTAAAGAAATAATAGGCTGCACTATTAAAAATAACAATAAATTTAAAAGGATGAAATTATAGAATAAGTTCTTTGATCAGATGGCAATGTATAAAATTTAATTCCAGAAACTTTTCTAGAGAATCTGCAAATGTTTTGAAGTTAAGAAATACCCTTTTTTAAAACCTTGTATTAATCATAAGGGAATTCAGAAAGAGAGGCACAAAATATCAATATTTGTCAGTTGAAATTATAGCAGAAAGATAATAATAAAGATGAGATAAAACAGGTGTAATAAAAAACAAACAATAAATAAAAATCAATGAAATGAAAGGCTAAATATTTATAAAGATCAATAAGATTGGTAAATCCCAGCTAAATCAAGTAAGAAAAACAAAGGAGATTCAATTTACCAACATTGCAAATGAATGAGGGGACATTACTAGAAATAATCCTACAGAACTTAAAATATATTAAGGAACATAAGGAACTTTAGTAATAACTTTATACTGTTTAATTTGAAAACACAGGTAAAATGGACAAATTTCCTATAAGATGCAAATTACCAAAAATAATTTAAGTAGAAATGGAATATCCAAAGTGTTTCCCTGGTGGCAAGATGGTAAAGAATCTGCCTGCAGTACAGGAAAGCCCGGTTCAATTGCTGGGTCAGGAAGATCCCCTGGAGAAGGAAATGGCAAACTACTCCAGTATTTTTGCCTGGAAAATTTCATAGACAGAGAAGCCTGGAGGGCTATAGTCCATGGGATCACAACTATAGTCGTGACAAGAGTCAGACACGACTGAGGGACTTACCCAGAATATCCAAATATGCTTAATTTTTTGTTAAGCTGAATTTGTAACTAAAAACCTTCCTACAAAAAACTCCAAACCAGTGGCTTTACTGGTGAATCCTTTCAAACACATTGGAAAGAAATAACATCAGTTCTGGATTCAATCTTTCAAAATATAAAGAAGAAACACTTCAATCTATTCTTTGAGGCCAGCATCATACTGATACCAAAGCGAAGAAAGGCTTACAAGGAAAATAATTTACAAAAACTCAGACCAAAACTTCTTTTAAAATGTAAATCAAACAACACAGATTAAAATTTGAATCAAATAATATGTATTAAAAAGTAAGAAGATGCATTGACTAAGTAGAGGTTCCCAGCTGGCTCAGACAGTCACGCATCTGCCTGCGATGTGGGAGACCTGGATTCATTCTATCACTGGGTTGGGAAGGTCCCCTGGAGAAGGGAATGGCTACCCACTCCAGTATTCTTGCCTGGGAAATTCCACGGACAGAGAAGCCTGGCAGGATATAGTCCATGGGGTCACAAAGAGTTGGATACAACTGAGCGGCTAACACTTTCTTTCAAGCAGAGTTGATTCTAGAACTGAAAGTTTGTTTTAACATTCAAAATTCAATGTTGCTTTACAATTTAAAAAAAAATGAACATATAAACGGTGGAAATAAAGGCACTTGCCCAGACTAAAAATCTATCATGATTTAAAATATAAACAAACTAGGAACAGGCAGGAACTCCTCACCCAAATAAAGAATATCTATCAAAAATTTACTTTTATTTTAACATCATATTTAAATGGTGCAAGATAAAATGCTTTCACCCAAAGACTGGAAATAAGGCAAGGGTATATGCTTTCTCTACCTCTAGTCAACCTGGTAATGGAAATCCCAAGGCATAGTAATAAAATAAGAAAAAAAGAAGCCATGTATATTGAAAAGAGGGAGGTAAAACTGTAGGTATTAACTGACAGCATTATTGTGGATATTAAAATTCCTAAAACTTCTGCAAAATATTTACTAAAACAAATAAAATTTAGTGAGGCAATAGTACAAAAGAACAATATAGAAAAACTAATTGTATTTTACTTACTACCAATGAAGAACTGGAAAATTAAATTCAAAATTTCTTTTTAAAATAACATTAAAATCTTAGGAATATATTTAACAAAATATGTTCAAGATTTGTACAATAAAATCTACAAATCTTTGCAATGGAATTAAAGAAGAATTTAATAAATTAAAAGATATATCATGTTTGTGAATCTCAGCATTTACCATTGTGAGGTAATTATCCTTCAATTTTTCTACAGATCTACATAAAATCCAATTAAAATTTCTGCTATAGTTTGCTAGTAATTGAGAGTCTAGTGTAGAATATTAACTACACAGGAAATATTTAAAAATGAAATTTTCAAAAAGAGCCACCCAAAAAAGATATCCCAAAATAAAGAAGTGGTAATCAGAAGAAATATTAAACCTTCAATGCTTATTTTAGAAAATAATCAGGTCTCAAAATTCAAGTGAAATATAATTCAATTTAAGACATTAGAAAAATATTAGATTAATCCTCTGAAAAATTGAAAAAGATGATTAGTAAGCACTTAATATTAAATAAGTATGGAGATCCAACCAGTCCCTTCTAAAGGAAATCAGTCCTGAATATTCATTGGAAGGACTGATGCTGAAGCTGAAACTCCAATACTTTGGCCACCTGATGCAAAGAACTGAATCATTTGAAAAGATCCTGATGCTGGGAAAGAGTGAAGGCAGGAGGAGAGGGGGATGACAGAGGATGAGATGGTTGGATGGCATCACCGACTCAATGGACATGAGTTTGAGTAAGCTCCAGGAGTTGGTGATGGACAGGGAAGCCTGGGATGCTGCAGTCCATGGGGTCACAGAGTTGGACACAATTGAGCAACTGAACTAAACTGAATGCTAACTAAATAAAAATATGTCTGAAAATATTGCTAGAGCAGAAAAATACTCAGATCAAACATATTAAATAAGTTAAAGAGTAGAAATATATACCATTATATAAAAGGACAAAACCACAGAAATAGCAAAGGTAAGAAAAATTAGAAATATCTAATCCAAATAAGTTTAAAACATATTAAATGAAAAACTACTAACATAGCTTATCTTTCAAAACTTTCAAAAAGTTACTCAAAATGAAGTAGTAATTTAAAGTTAATAATTAGTTGAATCATTAATAGGAATTTCTCCTGAAAATCAACTCCAAGCCCGTGTACATACACATGTGAATTATACCAAATATGTATGTAATAGGTCATTTAAATATTATTCAAATACTCCAAGAATAGAAAATGAAGATTTCTAATCATGAGGTCAGTATAACCTTGATATCAAAACTAGTTAGAGACATTAAGAGGAAAAAAATTTCAGACTGAACTCCTCCATGAATATCACTGCCAAACATATAGACAAAATGTTAGCAAAATAAATTTAATGAACTGTATAAAAAAGTTTATATAGTTTGGCATCAACAACTCGATGGACATGAATTTGAGCAAGCTCCGGGAGTTGGTGATGGACAGGGAAGCCTGGTGTGCCTCAGTTCGTGGGGTCACAAAGAGTCGGACACAACTGAGCGACTGAACTGAACTGATAAAAAAAAGTTATCATATCTGGACTGGAATTGTCTTCAACAACATTAAATAGATCTCAAGCTATGAAGAGACTTACCCTGTTTCAATGTGAAAAGTGAAAGTGAAAGTGTTAGTCGCTCAGTCATGTGTCCTACTCTTTGCAGCCCCATGGACTATGCAGCCTGCCAGGCTCCTCTGTTCATGGAGCTCTCCAGGCAAGAATACTGCAGTGGGTAGCCATTCCCTTCTCCATGGGATCTTTGCAGCACAGGGATCGAACCAGGTCTCTGGCATTCTTTGCAAGTGAGTTCTTTACCATCTGAGTCACCAGGAAAGCCCCCTGTTACAGTGTGAGTAGAATAAATGTATAAGAATATCAATTATTTCAATATTTAATAATCATTTCAATTTAATTCCAAAGTGCCAACAGATTATTCTTAAGAAACCTGACAATCTGATTTAAATTATTTGAAAATTTAATTTATTTGGAAATTGTTATTTAGAAATTTATGTTTCCCAAAAGCGTCAAGATACATCTACAGAAGAATAATAAAAGAGTGGTATTTGCCAACCAAGAATTAAGATTCAGTTTAAGTTATAGGAATTAAGATAATCTGACATTAATTCAGAAATAAAATTAAACAATGAAAAATCATAAAGAGCCCAGAAACAGAGCCAGACATAAACATACATGCAGAAGTGGCATTGCAGATCAGTGGAGAATGGAAAAAAAATATTCAATAACATATGAAAAATGAAATTAAATTCAAACCATATATAAAAATCACGTCAAATCATACATAAAAATCTATTCTCAGTGAATTGTGGTTTTCAATACATAATATGATGTAGTCGATATATATATATAGAGAGAGAGAGCTATCTCACTACCCTATATAAAAATTGAACCATGTATAAAAAACTACTCAGTGAATTAAAGACTTAAATGTGAAAGATAATTTCTTAAAATCCACTTTTAAAGCACTCTTTAAAACAATATAGGACAAGAAAGAGTAAATAAGAATACACAAAAGCACAATCCCTGAATCACATCTGCCTTTCATTAAAGGATATGAGAATTGAGCAGAGCATCATTCCCACCCTCAAAATTGAAAAGAACTGACAACTTCAAATTCAAAACTCTCTGAGAACTCCTTGGACACTGAAATCACACATCAGCACATCAACCAATTGCCCCAACCTCAGGACAGACGAATATCTTCAAAGAGAGAAGACATGCAAGAGCTCGCCTACCTGGATGAGATGCAACCAAAGAAGAGTTTGACAAGAATAACCAATAAATTGTTGAAAGGTGAGAGAACGCTGGTAGACTGGATGAAGCTTAAACGCATTCATCAGCTGCAGTGTCTGCATACTCTTAAGAAAGAGTCTATTGTGGTGCATACCTAGGGGCAGTGGAAGAGCAACTATGGAAGAGAAGCCTGAAATTTCCGCTAGCTTCTTCTCCCCTCTCTTCCCTGTAGAGCAAAAGCCTTAATTTGTACGGAAAGAGGAGAAAAACACATTCTTAGCACAACATTTGGAGCACAGGTGAATAGACATTTAAGCTAAGGGGAAGAAACAGGACAAAAAAAAAGTCCTACTTCTGGAGGAAAGAAAGGATACACACTGAGTCCACAACCAAAGCTGAGGTAAGGCAGAAGAAGTGAGCAGATCACACACTCGAGACCCAAGGATACAGTGTATACGGCTAGGATTGAGCAAATAATTAAATATATTGCAGACAATGCAAGCCAGTTTTCTCAGTCATCAGTGTTGGAAAGTGAAAGTGAAAATCGCTCAGTCGTGTCCGACTCTTTGCGACCCCGTGGACTATACAGTCCATGGAATTCTCTAGGCCAGAATACTGGAGTAGATAGCCGTTCCCTTCTCCAGGGGATCTCCCCAACCCAGGAATCGAACCCAGGTCTCCCGCATTGCAGGCGGATTCTTTACCAGCTGAGCCACAATGCTGGAAAAAGAAATTACAAATAAGAAAAGATATCAGAGGTATTACTATGAATGCATGATTTTTAATACATATACAATATGGAAAGAAATGGTACAGGTATATGGAAAATCTGCATACTAGTTTTGCAACTCTTGTAAATCTAAAATTACTTCAAAATAAAAAGATTTTAAAAAGATGGATAAATTGACTATAATAAATATAACCATATATTTAATATAGAAATAATAATATAAATACATAATTTTATACTGTATATATCCTGATATATAATAAATTTGTGAAAAATATTTTCAGATTAAATTATAAAATCCAATTGCATGATATTTATAAAGAGATAAGCCTAAATTACATTGATAGGAGAACTGGAGATAACTGGTATAGAAACAATACACTTGACAATTACTATTAAAACAAAGTTATATATATTTACATGCACTTATAAAAATGAGTTAAATGCAAAAGAAATTACTAGGGATACAGAGGGCCACTACTTAACATGAAACCTCCATCTGAAAGACATAAAACTTATGAATGTGTGGTGACCTAAGAATTAAGCACACATTTTGAAGGATTTACTCAGTAGGATATTAAGTAACCATTAAAATAACTTTTATAATTAGTGTATTAAAATTTTTAATGTTAACAATATTACAGTCAAAGAAAAACTACTTCCTAAATTGAATATAAACTGGGATTACATCCATGTAAAAGTAAAACTTATGCTAGGAAAATATTAGAAGGAAAGGAGACTTCAACTATGAATGACCTTTTCCCTTTCTTATTTTCTGTATTTTTCAAATTTCATTTGTCACAGAAAATGACACACAAAAGAGCAATTAAAAATACTAGAAAATGCACCCTCTCGTCAAATTACCATTTGACAAGAAGCATTCCAAAAATTCAAAAAGAGTGATTGGAATACAGTATATTGAAAAGGTGAGAATAGTGATTTGAATGAGTCAAAAAGAAAGTGACTTTCCAGTCAAGTCTGTGTTAATGCATGCTATTTGATCAATATTCTGACAAATTATGAGCCCTTGGGGAAAAAAACCCTACTAAGGGCTGTGTCTATAATTCTCATTTTCTCAGTTAGAAGGGGCTCATTTTGATTCAGCTGAGGAATAAATACTTTTGTTGACTTTGGGGGGTAAGTACATAGAATTTTGCAGCATTTTCAAATATTGCTTAACTAAGGCACAACCTGGAAAAGGAAATGACAACTGACTTCAGTATTCATGCACAGAGAAGCCTGGTGGTTAGTCCATGGGGCCTCAAAGGGTCAGACATGACTGAGAAACTGAGCATGCATGCACAGTCTCTGAGTATCTTCAAATAGTAATAATGAACTTCCTGCCTGAGTGAAACCTCTAGGAGTCCAGTAGCTGTTCTGCCCAAAACCTGACAGCTGGAAGGTATTTGATAAATATTCACTGAGTAAGTGAATAAACAGAGGCAAAAAAAGATCAAATGCACAAAGTTTAGCTTACTATCTAGGGTACTATTAATAAAATCCACAAGAAAAAAAGAACACAAGGGAAAATTTCTGATGAAAAAGCAAAATACAAAACAAATGGTCATTTTAAAATAAAAAATTATAATCTTGACTTTATTAAAATTTAACCCTCCCTTTAAATTTAACAGAAGTCAATAGGTTAATTCACAGTTATTGTTTGAAATCTACACTCAGTTAAAGAAATACTGTTTAAAAATTGGCATATAATTTTAAATTTCAGAATTTAATTTCTATCATTCCAGAAAATGTGTTATAAAATATTTTTGTGATTTATTACTGAGTGGAATATTAAATTATTTTATTTCAATGGGTTTATAAAGGTTATTTAATAAATGTAATAAATATTGATATCATCTAGTTCCATAGCCTATCATCAGCCATATCATTCTACATTCAGACAGATGAAAATTTTATCTAGTTTTAAGTAAATTCAGGAGCAAAGATGCCTCACATTCTTTAAGAAATTACTTTGAGAGTCAATTTGGAGCTCTAGATAGCTTTAGGACGTCTTTCAAATTCTCTATTGCATTAATTTTTGAATGAATTCTATAAAGGTATAAAACAAGTAGGCTTTATTCTCAAAGATTCTACTTGTTGCTATTCTACATATTTGCTCACTTCCCCCTCAACCTATGCAAAACATTTTCAAAATTTAACTAGTGTTTTGCACCTGGAAAATACAGGCATGCATGAAGAGTGGGAGGAGAATTCAGCTGACAGTATTTAAAATAGAGTTCTCAGTTGTGGAAGATTTTGTTGATGGAGAAAGCTGGAATCTTCCCCTTCTGGTCAGCAAAGCAAATTAGAATGGTGTTGAAATTATATCTATCTTGTCATCTCCCTGGCAGGACATCTCCTGATAGGGCCTTCTGTTCCTCCCATTTCTTGGCAGCCTCTGCCTTTGGGATGTCTGGAAATAATGGAACTTCCAAGACTAAATAATGGAGCCTGGCAGAGCTTCTGTAGTTCTTACTTAAAGATCTAAATCATATGTTTGCATCAGGTCATTTAAAGTAAACTTGAAGCACTTGAATTGAAGCTTGAAATATAACCACTCAGCAATAGAATTCAGTTTTGTCAGCTCTCCCTGTGATGGCAATTTCATCTAGAAAACAGGGGATTGCAGGCTTTCGTTAAATGTATCCTGTTGCTTTTAGGTATACGACGTTTCACACTTTAGGTAAGAAAATATAAAATATCTAGACAGATGATTTGGTACCCATCATTGGAAGCAGATGCATGGTTTTTAAATGTGGCAAGCAATGAAGATCTGCCTGTATCTGGTTTTGCTCCATCCTTCACTGACTTGATCTGAGCAGGAGCTCTTGCTGACTTTAGAAAGAACACTACGTCTTTGACTCCAGAACAAACTCCTGTTTGCAATTCCACAGGGCACAGAGCAAAACAGGAATGTGTTTTGTACTTTTCGGTGTCAGTATGATTCATGTAATATTCCTAAATATG
This sequence comes from Okapia johnstoni, assembly GCA_024291935.2. Lineage (NCBI taxonomy): Eukaryota > Metazoa > Chordata > Mammalia > Artiodactyla > Giraffidae > Okapia > Okapia johnstoni. Next base: position 28,599,506 of record CM044309.1, read on the forward strand.
TGTTTTCTGAGTGCTCAGCCACTTGAAAAATTTTTATATATCCCTCAATGAGGTCTAGATTTTATTACTGGTGTTTTTCAGAGGCAACAGATTTAAGTAATGCCATTTTTGTAAGCACTGGAGGACCTCATTCAAATTTTTCTTTTGTAAGTTCCATTTTAGTCTTGAAAAAATACGACTGTATAAACTGAATCTGAAAAATATGCTGAGTAAAAGAAGTCATACACAAAATAGTACATATGAGTGAGTCCATTTAGATGAAGTTCTAGAAGTTAAACTAATCAATGACAAAGTAGGCAGGCCCCTCAGTATCTGCAAGGGATGAGTTCCAGGACCTTTGCAGATACCAAAATCCAGGGATGATCAAATCCTTTATGTAAAATGGTGTGGTATTTGCAGGTAACCCCTGCACATCCTCCCATAATCATATCTACTAATGCAATGTAAAATGCTATGAAATAGTTGTAAGTACAATTTAAATAGTTGCCAGCACATGGTAAACTCAAATTTTGGTTTTTAGAACTTTCTGGAATTTTATATATGTATATATTTTCAATCCACAAGAAAAATGGTTGAATCTGTAGATTCAGAACCTGTGAATATGAAGGGCCAACTGTATTCATAAAGCTTTATGACTGAGAATGAGATGCTTATTTTAATTTACTTCAGATGTCTTCATTTGCAAATTCACCCAAACTAATCGCTGATACTCAAAAAGGATGCCTATTAGCAGATAAAATTTCTCAGCTAAGAGGTAATGAGCAAGGCAACTTCTAATTTAAAAATATTTTAACATTTTTATTGTGATAAAATATACATAACATAAAAGTTACCATTGTAATCATTTTAATGTATATAATTTAAGAGCATTAAGTATCACAATGAATATCAGCGAATATCACAATGTTGAGCAAACATCACCAGCATCTAGTTGTAGAATTTTTTCAGTAGCCCGAAGGGAACTCTTGTACCCTGTGAAGCAGTCACTCTCCATATTAATACTTGTAAATGCATCTTTTTCCTTATTCACTTATTTATTAAATGACCATGTTTCAAGTGCCTCCTATATCCTAGCACTGGGTCAGGTGGGCAGATACAGCACTGTCCCAGAGGGACCCACAGATCCCTCTTTTGGAATGGCTCCCTTTCGACCCTGCCCCAAGCATACGTGCTCTGTACATGTCCAACTGTAGCCTGCCAGGCTCCTCTGCCCATGGGATTCTCCATGGGGTACTGGAGTGGTTTGCCATTCCTTTCTCCAGGGGATCTTCCTGACTCAGGAACTGTACCCACATCTCCTGCATTGGCAGATGTATTCTTTACCACTGTGCCACCATGGAAGCCCTGCCCCAAGGGAAGGCAGTAAACAAAAGGGACAGAAAAAGAAAGATAAGCTAGTATTTCCAAAGAGAAGCTTTGGAAAACATATAACTGCAATATTTGTTTTCTAGCAACTCTTTTAAAAATATTCTTCTTTTAGAAGGTGAATTTCAGAAACACAGACTTTCATGAAAAGTTTTCCGTTTACTTTGAAAGAAGGACCTTGAAGTGTTTTGACACAGTATTTAGTGGCATCAGCAAAGGAAAGGGAATCAGAAACTTTTGATTCTATTCCTGTATACTGGTGGCTTCCTGTGTGGGTTTAGGCAAATCAGTTACTGTTTGCTGTGTAACTTATTGGGGTGTTCTTTCTCAGAATGAGTAAAACAGTTCAATCTCCTGAATTGGAAGGGATGTACAGAATATACATGGCGGAATTTTATGCAACAAGGGTAATAACCTACTTTCTGAATGACGAAGAGGCTCAGTCTTTCTCAGCGTGACCTTTTTGCCTGGCCTCATCGGCATCCATGCAAATAATGCTAAAAGAGCAGTATTTGACAAGTACTGATCATAACCACGCACCAAAAAAGATTCTACACATATTTTTCACCAGCAAGAGAATGGCCACATTGTCAAGCACATTCATTCCCATGGAAAGGGTCAACATCTACACATGCACACACACACATTTTCCTCAGATTTCCCAGTTCAATCCCAACTTCAAATATCATGTCTCTTTGGCAAATTAAGCATCATAAATGTTTCTTTCTCTGGGGTATTCATTCTCATACCTTCTCCTTATGCTCTCATATACTTATATTTCTAGATCACCACAGTTTCTTTACCATAAAATTTGGCAACATACCAAGGAATTAAATTTTGAATTAAAATTTCATAGTATCTTGATTCTGAATATCTGATGTTAATATTTATCCTAAAGACAATATTTCATATTATTGCAATAATACACAGTGGAAAATAGATTAACATTTTTATTGCAGCATATTTTAATAGGAAAATAAAAAACCAGAAATGGCTAATACCATAATAATATGTATATATCCATATAATCTATGATACATCCATATAACTAAAAACCAAATAAGGTAGAACTTATACTTACTGATATAGAATGATCACCATACTATATGGTTTTGTTGTTGTTGTAGTTGCTAAGTCATGTCCAACTCTTCTGCAGCCCCATGGATTGTAGCCCGTCAAGCTCCTCTGTCTATAGGATTTCCCAGGCAAGAATACTGGAGTGGTTGCCATTTGGTTCAACCAGGGTTGCCAGAATCCTGGTTCTCCAGTATTTCCTGGCAATACTGGTTTCCATTTCCTTCTCCAAGGGATCTGCCTGACCCAGGATTAAACCCGTGTCTCCTGTACTGGCAGGTGGATTCTTTATCACTGAGCCACCAGGGAAGACCATACCATATGGTTATGAAGATCATTTATTAAGTCATCAAACAATTATTGAACACTTACTATATCCTAAGTATTTTTCTAAGTACTGGGGTTTAGGTAAGCAAAATTCCTATCCCTAGCCCATTCCAGAATGAAGAGGAAGATCCGAAATATGGGTGAGCAGGGTTAATATCTACACAGGTTTAGGGTGCTATTAATTAAGTCCTCTCTGATAAGGTGCATCAGATAAGGGATGTGGAAGCAGTGATAGAATTAGCTCTGTGGACTTAAGAGGAAAGAGTATTCTGGGAAGGTGAAATGCCAGCATGTAGATTTGAGGGAATTATACCTGGAACATTTCAGGATAGCAAGGAAGGCGGGCTGATTGAGTAAATGTGGGGCATAAATAATAGCAATGGTACTTACTTTAAGAATTTGTCTTTAATGCTGGGTGACATGGGCTTAAATCAAGAGGATGGCAAAATCCATCTTATGTTAAAAGACCATTCTGCCTGTTGTGAGGAGAATAAAGTAGAGTCAGGATGCAAAAGTAGAAGCAAGGAGACAAATTAGAAGGCAACTGCAATAATTCACAAGAGATGATGTGGCTTGGGATAAAATGATGACACAAGAGGATTAGAAGGATTATAGGATTCTGCCTATATTTTAAAGTACCATACCCAGTGCGGGGAAAGTGAAAAAAAAAGATAATAAATATTATATGCAGTAAGATATCATTTATTTGGCTACACCGGGTTACTTTTGGCATGTGGGATCTTTAGTTATAGCATGTGAGCTCTTAATTGTGGTATGTGGGATCTAGTTTCCTGAAAGTGAAAGTGAAAGTCACTCAGTCCTGTCCGACTCTTTGCGACCCCATGGACTATACAGTCCATGGAATTCTGCAGGCCAGAATACTGGAGTCGGTAGCCTATCCCTTCTCCAAGGGATCTTCCAGACCCAGGAATTGAATTGGGTCTCCCATATTGCAGGTGGATTCTTTACCAATTGAACTATCAGGGAAGCCTCTAGTTCCTTGATTAGGAATCAAACCCAGTGCCCCTGCATTGAGCACTTGGAGGTTTAGCCACTGGACCAGCAGAGAAGCCCCAGAATAGAAAACTCTTGACCATTGTTACTTCTGGGCTCTGGCTGGCTCTGGGGAAAAGGAGATATTTAATTTTACTTCATATTTTTATATAAAATTTTATTTATTTGCCATTATCATTAATAACTTTTAATGACCAACACTAAACAAACTAGAAAATGTGACTTTTGACTATACATACTGCAAAAACAAATGATTTCAAAACTTTGAACTATATGATAGAACACTGAAGGAATATATTCAAGTTAGAAGCACACAAATTTTTCAGTGAAAGAAAAGCATGCATTCAGGTGATGAAGAACTGTATCATAAATTATCTAATTTGGGAGTTTCCTGGTGATCCAGTGGTTAAGACTCCCCACTTCCAATTCAGAAGGTGTGGCTTCCATCCCTAATCAAGGAACTAAGATTCCACATGCTGTGAGGCAAGGGCCAAAAAGTTTTAAAAAAAAATTGAAAAATGATCTAATTAGATCCTCCCAACAACTCACAACTAGCTATCCAAAATGTTGTCATTAGAACTGTAATTCATTCATTCAATAATTGGATATTTTATGAGATGCCAGGAATTAACACTGGGGGAAAAATAAGATGAAAGCTCAAGACAAATGTAACAAGCTCAGTGTAAGCATGCATTGTGCAAGGTATCACTGCTTTAAAAAAAACGAAAAAAGTTAAATTGAATCACATGAACGGGAGTAAAAGTAGTAACTCAGAAACAACTGGTCTACTGTATTGGGTGTTTAAAATCCCTACTAGACGATTGTGTCCAGTTTGGGGCTCTGAACTACAGACAGATATGAAATCTTGGAGACTTTTCACAGGAGAACCACAAAGACAATTAAAGGATTAGGAAGTAATACTTAAGAGAAAAGGCTATAGAAAATGGATTATTTAGCATGCAAGGAGGATGTGAATGGTGATTTAATATTGACCTTTAGAGTAGCCAAGTATTTTAAAGATGCTGACTAACTATTCTCTACCTTAACTGGGAAGAGAAAATGAGAACATGGTTTAAAGCTGCAAAGGTAAGTATGACAGCAAAATGAAGGTTGTTAGGTACTGGTATGAAGGCACAGCTTTTCTTCCTTGTGGGGGCTTGGTTTTTAAAATGAGGATCAATTTCCATCTGCCCAAATGACTTCCCAAATCCCCTTCATCCTTCTGATTCTCTCTCTGGAGAAAGAGATTCCTTGACCTGGCTTAGCAATCCATTCTTATGCCAAAAAGCCTTCAAGGCCAGGAAGCTCTCTAATATAATTCACCTAAATAGATCCGGCTTCAACTTGAATCCATTTCCTCTTGCTCTGTCCTCAGTGGAGAGAAAGAAACATTTGTCATGGAACTCCATTTCAGAACATTTCAAATAACTCAAGACAGCAATTTTGTGCTCTTGCCTTCCTTTCTCCATGTTAAATGATTTCAACTCACTCGATATTTCACGAATTTTGCCCACCTTTTAATCTAGGTCATTATGACATCAATCATAGCACCACAGTTTACAGCAGTGAATTGAAGAGGAACTCTTCTGGAAACTCTCTGTTCTTCACATCATTTCTATGCAAAGGAACAAGCTTGGATTAAGGATCAGCACCTCTAGTCCCAAATGATATCAAAAGATGCATAAGAGCATCATGTTTTCATGCCTTGAAAGTGGAATGATCTATTCGGCTGAACATTCAACTTCAATAATCCACATCTGTGAGGTCAGATCCTGTATTGGATTGTCTCTTCCACTTCCTAAAACTTAAATGTTTGTGGTCCCTGGGTATATTAGTCAAAAATCTATTTTTGCTGAAGATGCCAAAAACCCAATTTGAACTAGCTTAGAACAAAAAGGGAATTGATGTAACCAAGCCACAGAGGCAGGGGTACAGCTGAGCCTCAGCAATTAGGCTACAAAATCAAGCACGATCAAGACTTTTTCCTCTTGGTCTCTTGACTGTGCTTCTTTTTGCAATTCAGCTTCAATGTTTCCTCCCACTAACCCAATTTAGGAGATTTTAACTCTTTAAGTGTCTGTTAAATTTGCCCCCTCCTCTCTATTCTTAATTCAATAACTACCAATCTGTTCCTAATTATTTCTCACGAAGATTAATTCAGAGTCCTATTAAGAGATTCCCCTATCCTCACCCCCTTCCCTTTTAATCAATTTTAAGTTGCATCGTGGCAGTTCTGTGGTCATAAAAAAACCCACAGCTCTTATCCTTTGCTTAGAGAATAAAAATCTGAACTTCCACAACTCAAAAGCTTTAATGGTAGGCATATTTCTGATCTCTCTAGCTTGAATATATCCTTAGAATTGAACCATTGAACTACTTGCATTTTCCTTGCAGAAGCCACACTTCTCTTAAATACCCATGCCTATTAGAGATAGCACTTCAGTCTGCATACGCCTCTCTGCTTTGTCTCTTTTTTTTCACATCATCCTTTAAGAACGAACTCAAGTTGGATATCTTGTTTTAATGCCTCTAGTCAGAGTTAATCACTCTTGTGGAGGAGGTTGTGTTGCAGTGGAATAATAAACACTGTTACAGAGTTCATTTTCCAATTGTTTATTATTTAATCATCCCTGCTAAAGTATAAACTTTTTTTAATCCTCAAGCCCCACTTAGTTCTTCACTCTTAAAATGGGATGATAACAGTATCCACTCTGTGGGTTTGTTGTGAGAACTACATCATCAACATTTTTATAAAACACAAAATATAAAAAGTCTGGCATGGGAAACACCTAATGAATGTCAGTTGTCATTGTTATTTGTTATGTTTATTCCATTGCTCCTGGTTCATTGTAATACTCAATAAATGTTGGACGAATAAAGAAATGATTCAATCATTGTAATATGAAACAAGGGAATGAATATATCTGGTGACATCTAAATCTCCAATAACACTACTTCTTAACCTTCATCATTTCCCTGAAGATTTTTAATGCCAGTTGGGACTTGATCATAACCAGAATTTGTTATTAACAAAGAGATATTGTGCAACATGTGAAAATAGAGATGGTGGTGCCACTTGGATGTGCGTTGGCATGGCACAGAGCCCTTCAATTACACCTGCACCAGAAGAGTCCAGATGGCTCATAGCAAGACCCTCCACAGTGTCTTATCTCCCTTAAAAGAATATCTTCTTCTGCTAATATCAATATACACTGTAAAGGAAAAATGACATTCTTACTACATAGGCTAGGCGACCACATCTCCTCTTTCCCCAAGTCTTCCCCATGCCACATTTTATCAACACTGTGGGAAGATTACCCTTTGTGATGAAGCATATACCAGTCTTGTGGTACTAAAGCTTCAAGTGGGGCTATATAACTAATAATAATCCCAGGGGATGTCTTATCATTCTCAAATTACAAACCAAGAAATTAAAAAACCAAACCAAGTCCTTTCCACATTATCCTGTTACGTCTCCAAAATCTACTTTTAAGAGAACAAAGGAACAAGATAGGAAATACAGATGGGATTCATCTTGTGTGTTTATCCTCTTTTGGAATCAGAGAGATGGACTAAGAAAACATTTTAAATGCCTTTGGAAAGAAGTAAATAAAAGAGAGAGAGAAAGACAGAGACAGAGAATGTAGTTAGTACTTGCCAACAAAGAGCAATAAAATGCAGACTTGAGAATAAAGGTGATGTGACTTGGGCTCTCACTGTTCCTACCTGGTTTCCAGACCTTTCTGTTGATCCTCCAGTATAAGCCATAGAATTTGGAGTCAGATAGCTTGGTCTTACCTGTTAATGGCTGTATCAATTTGGGCAAATGTGTGTGTGTGTGTGAAAGAGAAAGACAGAGAAAGAAATGTGTGTGTATATGTAGTTCCTCCCCATGCTCATAAATTTTCAAGATCTATCTATTTCATCACCAAGAAGAGAGGAAATAGAGATATATATACATTGTAAATCTTGTGGCTTGTGTACTGGAAAATATCTGAAAGATAATCTAGCCTCATGTCCTCATTTTACAGAGTCAAAGTACTTAGAAAACTAATCTTACCAGTAGAAATGTGTCTATGCCTTCTTTTCTTCCACTAAAAGAATTTCAGAAAACTCTGCTTTCTTCCCAAACGTGATTAGGAATAAAAGAATTCAGCTGTACATAGCATAATTCTTTAATTTACATATATTCATACACCTTATGTAAGAGCAAGATATCACAAGTCAAATGGCAAGTGAGACCAAGGTCTGTTCCCATGGCTTGCCTCACTAATTACTACCACAGCTTGTAACAGAATCATAGTGGCAGATCAGTTTCTGAAAGGATCAAATGCCCGAGGCACAAAATGAGCAGCAAGATGAGGCTCTGCTCTGTCCTTTTTCTCCCTTATAATAGTTTTGCACTTAATGCACTATTGCTGGTGGTCTACTACCTATTTGGCCACCATTTGTCACATGTTAATTACTACAGGGCTTCTAAAGTAGGAAGCTGAAACAAATACTTCTGCCCTGGTATCTTTTTATCCTATGAGGCTTTTGCTTCTTTTTACTTTATGAAGTTGATTTCCGTAGTTATTGAGGGAAAATAATAACCATGATATAATGGGTTTCTCAACAGAATGCTTGACTTGGTCACAGAAATATGACTTACTTATAGAAATGTCTCCTTGATCTTAAAATTGCCAATCATTTCCAATAGCCAAACCTCTAAAAGGCTTTCAAGAAGAGTGGAAAATTTTGGTGTTTACCCAACATAGGCCTCTAAAAATTCTTTTAAGAATTCAAGAAACTATTTACTTTAGTTCCAACCAAATTAGATAAATATATATGCATGTGTGTGTATCTTATTCTAAGTGGATTTCTTGACTTTTTATTTTCATTTCTTCTTTTTTAGTGTCATGTTAGAAAAAACACTGGTTTGGAAATGAGGTGATGTGGGTTTGAGTCACAACTGAACCCATAGCTAACTTTGTGCCTTAGGAAAAGCGTTTAACCTTTTTGTCTACAAAATGAAGTACAGTTCAACCAGGAGGCATGTAAAGTTCTTCATAATAGGTGTTCCACTTTCAGATTGGAGTATCAATCTTTTCTGAAGGCCACATTCTAATTTGATCTTGAGGAATCCTTCAGGACCTATAGTCACTCACCCCACCCCCCAAAAATGGTAACACACAAGAGTTGTTAATCATAATTGTTCCCTGAACTTCTTTCAAAGTAGCTGCAGTTGGTATGAGAAAGGCAGAGAGGTGAAGCAAAAGAGATTTTAGGTTACCTTCAGAAAAACAGGAGGTGTGATACTCTGTCCTTCATCAAAGGCAAGGATGACATAGCTCTACAGATGAACCCTACTACGACCCTGTTCTGAGAGAACATGCTGGAAATGTGCCTCTGGAAACCTCATGGGACACTAAACAATGGCACAACCTCATTAGGTTATATGTCATAATCTGTGCAGTGCTATTAGAGAATGCAAAAATAAAATCGTCAGCCCAGGCAGCAGGGTAATACAGCAGCAGCTTCAGCCTTTCCTCCTCTGATGGCCTGCCCGTGTCCACCCATGACCTCCACGGGGTGCTGCTGAGCCTGAGGCAGAGGTAGACAAGGCCACCTGAAAGAAGAGGGCAGAGACAGGACCCAGCAATGAGACAGGTCTACACCAGACTGAGGCCTCTCCCAAGCCTGATCTGTTCTTTGGCTTCGTTTTGTGTTGTGTTTTGTTTTTCATTACTTACCACCACAGAAAAGATATAAGATTTAGTGGCTTTGCTTCTGATCAATTTATTTTTGCTTTAGAAAATCCACTCTCTTTTCTAAACTTTTATTTTATGGCCCTCTCCTCAGATTCCCTTAATCCTTCAGTAATGTCTCACTCTCAACCACATAAACAAAACAAAATTTTATTCTTCATTCTCCCCTCATAAATGAGCAGATTCCAACTTTTGTCTGAATAGTAAGTCTTAGCTCTTTACTCTCATGTGAACTGTGTGCTTTGCAAAAAGTCTTCCCAAACTCTGATTTTGTTGCTGAAAGCTCAGCCTCTATGCTCCAGTGCTAATCAAATCTCAAAGCAGAGTTCTTCGTGAAGTAGAAAAGAAGAGTTTTATTGCTTTACCAGCAAAGGAAGACACAGGAGGCTCCTGCCCTCAAAAACTATGTGTCCCAACTCAGGGGAGTTTAGTGAGGAATTTAATGGCAATGGTTCTAGGGTGGGGTTGCTGATAAGATCTGGGTTGTATAGGGCCTGCCCTCCTCTGATAGTGGCTTAGTCACTAAATCCTGTCTAACTCTTTCAACCCCATGAACTATAACACACCAGGCTCATCTGTCCATGAAATTTCCCAGGCAAGAACACTGGAGTGTGTTACCATTTTCATCTCAGGTAATCTTCTTGATGAGCTTTCAGATTCTTTTAGTCTGGCCCCATGTGGTGTTGGAGAAGACTCCTGAGAGTCCCTTGGACAGCAAGGAGATCAAACCCATCAATCCTAAAGGAAATCAATCCTGAATATTCATTAGAAGGACTGATGCTGAAACTGAAGTTCCAATACTTTGGCCACCAGATGGGAAGAGCTGACTCATTAGAAAAGACCCTAATGCTGGGAACGATTGAAGGCAAGAGGAGAAGGGGATGACAGAAGACAAGATGGTTGGATGGCATAACTGACTCAATGGACATGAGTTTGAACAACTTACAGGAGATGGTGATGAACAGGGAAACCTGGCGTGCTGCAGCCCATGAGGTTGCAAAGAGTCAGACACAACTGGGCAACTGAACAACAGCAAGGTGGTCTTCTCCAGCAAGAAGAATACTTCTGTTTGCTGGGTTTTAATTCTATAAAGGGCTTAAAGAAATCACTATGCATATTCCTTGAGATGGAACTAGGGCCCTGCCCCCAAGGTTGTGCTAGTGTCTCCTGCCTGCCTCTCCCATGTCTTTGCATCTTTTCCCTTTCCCTAATTAGCAACTATTCAAATCTGCCCTTTGGAACTCAGGGAGGATCATGGAGGCTGGAAGGGGACAAAAAGACTTCTGTGCCCAGAAGTCCCAGAGTCCTGATCTGTTTCTATTTCACAGAAGGAGGCAATGCAATCTTGAAATACAGCTTTCACAGAAGATGGTGTTAAATCCATCCTCTGAACCCAACAGTCTTCAGGTCACAAGGAGGAAGTTCAGCCATCCGTCAACCTCTCTGAGTGAAAGACAAATCTCTACTTTAAAGAATTCAATGAGTATTTATTTGATTCAACACAGTTCCTGACACATAGTCAGATTTTTAAAATGCTATTTCGTTTTTATGCTCTCACTACGGTTACAATATGTGAAATTAAATAAACCAATAAATCAGAATTTAGTGATTCAAACGATAAGAAGGCATAGTCATTGTCCTCAAATAATTTGCAATTGTTAGGTAGTTAGAATAGGGAAAAGAAGCCCACAATGGTGGTGGCTAAAAGGCAAAGAAGGGGAAAAGCCTGATAAAATAGAACAAAGGAAGGTCCGAGGACCTGAGTGAGAACCTCAGGTAAAACAAACAGCCCTCCTGGCTAGCCCAATTTACATAGGGCAGCCCCAGGGGGAGGAGAAAAAACACATGAAAAGAGGAGCTATAATTGGACTTCTGGATTCTCCTCTCTTCAAGTCTTTTAGGTTGCCTCTCCACCCCTTCACCTCAAAGATGTGGTTTCCTTTGCTTGCCAAATAAAACTGAGCTGTAACATTGGTCCATCCCTCGATTCAGATTTTTGCTGCAGCAAGACAGAACTGAGGAAATTGCAAACTCGGTTTGCAAACCTGATACAGTCAGGTAATGATAATATAAGAAAGGAAAAATGTTTTTTTCTTGTCATCTGAAATAAAAACACAACATAAGAGTTGTGAGTTTCAGTTTTATCTGGGGACTATAGCACTCATCTCACACACTAGCAAAGTAATGCTCAAAATTCTCCAAGCCAGGCTTCAACAGTACATGAACCATAAACTTCCAGATGTTCAAGGTGGATTTAGAAAAGGCAGAGGAACCAGAGATCAAATTGCCAACATCCGATGGATCATCGAAAAAGCAAGAGAGTTCTAGAAAAACATTTAGTCCTGCTTTATTGACTGTGCCAAAGCCTTTGATTGTGTGGATCACAACAAACTGGAAAATTCTTAGAGATGGGAATACCAGACCACCTGACCTGCCTCCTGAGAAATCTGTATGCAAGTCAAGAAGCAACAGTTAGAATTGGACATGGAACAACAGACTGGTTCCATATTGGGAAGGGTTACCTCAGGGACTGTACATCATCACCTTGTTTTTTTTAACTTATATGCAGAGTACATCATGAGAAACACTGGGCTGGATGAAGCACAAGCTGGAATCAAGATTGCCAGGAGAAATATCACTAACCTCAGATATGCAGATGATATCACCCTTATGGCAGAAAGTGAAGAACTAAAGAGCTTCTTGATGAAAGTGAAAGAGGAGAGTGAAAAAGTTGGCTTAAAACTCAACATTCAGAAAACTAAAATCATGGCATCTGGTCCCATCACATCATGACAAATAGATGGGGAAACATTGGAAATGGTGACAGACTTTATTTTGGGGGGCTCTAAAATCACTGCAGATGGTGACTGCAGCCATGAAATTAAAAGACGCTTGCACCTTGGAAGAAAAGTTATGACCAACCTAGACAGTATATTGAAAATCAGAGACATTACTTTGCCAACAAAGGTCTATCTTGTCAAAGCTATGGTTTTCTCCAGTAGTCATGTATGGATGTGACAGCTGGACTATAAAGAAAGCTGAGTGCTGAAGAATTGATGCTTTTGAACTTTGGTGTTGGAGAAGACTCTTGAGAGTGCCTTGGACAGCAAGGAGATCTGACCAGTCCATCCTAAAGGAAATCAGTCCTGTGTGTTCATTGGAAGGACTGCTGCTGAAGCTGAAACATCAATACTTTGGCCACCTGATGCAAAGAACTGACTCATTTGAAAAGACCCTGATGCTGGGAAAGATTGAAGGTGGGAGGAGAAGGGGACGATGGAGGATGAGGTGGTTGGATTGCATCGCTGACTCAATGAACATGAGTTTGAGTAAACTCCAGGCGTTGGTGATGGACTGGGAGGCCTGGTGTATTGCAGTCTGTGGGGTCGCAAAGAGTTGGACATGACTGAGCAACTGAACTGAACAGACTGAGGACTACAGTCCAGGAAACAGCATTTCAGTTAGCTCCGAGGAACCTCTCTGAAGAAGTAAGAGGAGAGATCAGTATGTAAGTGATTTTGGAGAAACGGGGCTTCCCTGGTGTCTCAGAAGGTAAAGAATCTACCTGTAATGTGGGAGACCCAGGCTTGATCCCTGGGTAGGAAATAAAATTTTCTCCTGAAAAGAGTTACTTGAAAACCTGTTTTGCTACTTTTCCCACAGCACAGAGTGCTTCATTCCTGATATCCACCCTGAGCTCCTTTCAGGGTGTGTTGAAGGTCAGCAAGTACAGGGCTAATGGCTCAATTCTCCTGGAACCAGATGGTAAGTGACAGTCTTAGTTGGCACTCTCCACCCTTCTAGGTTCTTCCTGAGACCTTTTGATAATAAAAGACAGAATAACAGAAGAAAAACAAACAGAAGTTTAATATCACGTATAGCTCCTGTATGCATAGAAGATACCCGTGAAAACTCATTACTTCCCCCAAATGGCCCAAGTCACCACCTGAAACACCATCTCCAGCTAAAGACAAAAAAAAAAAAAAAAATATTGGGAGGGAGGATCCAGAAGGGAAGCCAGTTGTGGGAAGATATCAAGCAAAGCACAGTAAACAATTATAAATTTGTTATGCAGATTTAAGTCAGTTGCTTTCTCCATTGATAAGAGTTTCTAGAGATTTAGTCATCCTCCTCTTCCTGGTACAGAGAGGGAGACACACTTACAAATGGATATTTTCCTTTTATTAAAGGAAATGTCTCTTACAAGAAGGTAACTTCTTCATTTTCATAGCTTTTCCAATCCCTACTGTTTCTTTAAAATAATCAGCCTAAAATAATCCTTGTGCCAAAAAGACATATTCTAGGGGCTAAGTCTGCTCCGATTCAACACAATTTTTAAAAATTAATATTTCTTTACTTGTTTATATTGCAAGAAGGAATTAATTTGAGAAAGACTGTACCATTTTCATAGATTCTAAAGAATATCTATCACCAAGAAAAATGTCTACCAATATATACTGCTCAATAAATATTTGAATAGATGAGTAAATATCTCAACAAACTTTCTCTCTTATCAGAAGAGACTGGAAGATTTCTGCCTTTACTTCCTTGACTTTTGAGCCATCAATGTGGACCAAATCCCAGGAGCCTGACAAAGCTTTCTAATCAGCAGCTCTGTTTCCTACCCTCTGTTTATTCCCATGTGCTCCCTAACTGCTGAAAGTGCAACCTTCAAGTAGGGCAACCAATTATCTCCCTGTCTGCTCACTTTGGTCTCTGTCAGGAGATTGGGGTGATTAGATGTCTTTAAAGTGCAGCGTCCTGGTCATGAAAGAGATAATGGTGCCTGTATCCTCCGGACAAAATTGCCGTATTAGCACTCTCAAGTCCAATCATAGGTGCCCATTTTAAAAGGAGCATTAAAAAAAAATTTTTTTTTGGAGTACTAAGTGCAATGCAGCATTCTGGACTAGGTCCTGGAACAGAAAAGGGACTTGAGCAGAAAACCTGGTGAAATCCCAGGGAAGTCTGAAATTTAGTCAACAATATTGTATCCATGTTAATTTCCTAGTTTTGTCAAATGGACAGCCATGATATAAGAGGCTAAAGTTAGAGGAAGCTGGGTGAAGGGTATATAGTAACTCTCTGTGCTATTTTTTGCAACTTTTCTGTGAGTTGAAAATTGCTGTTAGTTTGTTGCTGAGTTATGTCCAACTCTTTGCGACTCCATGGACTGTAGCCTGCCAGGCTCCTCTGTCCATGGGATTCTCCAGGCAAGAATACTGGAATGGGTTTCCATTTCCTTCTCCAGAGGATCTTTGCAACCCAGGGATCAAATCTGAGCCTCCTTCTTGGCAGGTGGATTCTTTGCTACTGAGCCACCTGGGAAGTTACAAGTTTAAAACTACTCCAAAAAAAAAATTTTACTTAAAAATATAAAGGAGAGAATCCAAGATATTGGCCAATTGTTTGAGATATGGTGTCACAGCTATAGTAGAGAGCCATAATGTTTAGTGACAGGTAAAAAAAGCACAGAGTAATGGGTGACTCTCATCATAATAACAAACATATGTGGTGCTTGCATGTATAGTGATCAAAGTGCTTTACCTACGTTAAATCTCTTACTCCTCACAATCATTTATGAAGTAGTTACAATTATTATACCCATTTCATAGATAAGAAAACTGAGGCCCAGAAAGCTTGAATTACTTTGCCAAGGTCAACAAACTATGATGACTCAAACCCAGTGTAATGAACATTGGAGGTTTGATTTCCAATCCTGTGCTGTTACCATGAACCATCCAGGAACTAAGGAAATAAGTAGCAAAAAGTAAAAAGAAGCTGAAGGTTCTTTTTATGAAAGATGAATTAGAAATAATAGTACAAAGTAGAATAACATATATTTTTTAAAAAAGGAAAAACTTGGGAATCTGTTTTGTGTGTGTGTGCTTTTTTCTTGTACTGAGTCTTCGTTGGGAAGCAAAGCTCTTAGTTGCTGCGCGTGGGCTTTCTCTAGCTGCAGTATGTGGCTTAGTTGCTCCATAGCATGTGGGATCTTAGTTCTTGGACCAGGGATCAAACCCATGTTCCCTGCATTGGCAGATGGATTCTTAACCCCTGGACCACTAGGGGAGTCCCATGACATGAGTTTTGATGCCACCAACCAGTTATGAAAAATTCAGCAATCACATGCTTTGAGTTTCAAATTTCTTTCTTTAAAATGATAGTAATGATTATAGTACAAGTGACAGATGACAAGACTAAAAGAAAAAAAACTTAAAAAGTAGGAAAATACAAACCATCAGTCATTTCTGCCAGGATTGATTTGGGAATATTAATATGGGCATTCATTAATTAATTTAGTAAAAAAAGCTGAGTAATTCAATATTTAAAAAATAAGTTTAACAAGCCATCTCATATTTCATAGTTTAATAAATATAAAGCAGTTGTTAAAATTAAATAGTTAATGTAATTTAGTGCCACAATAATTCATTAACTGGCTGAAAAAAATTTTGAACATCTCCATGTGTGGAGCAGAGAGTCAAAGGTAGTGAAACAGAAGTGAATAATATGTATTTTCTTCCCTCAATATTTGGAAAATGTGTGGGTGATACAGACTTAAGAGATAACTGCCATAAAAGGTTATGCTATGATGTTGGAGAGGCCATCTAATCCTGATAAGAGAAAAAACTGTTTGAAGAATAAAAATTTTTTTTGGTGACAACGGGGAGAAGAACATCCACAGAAAAGACTGGAAAATGATAAATTCTGAGAAGTTTGTATATCAGTTGTTTGGAAGGAAATTGGGATGAGTGAGGGCAAGGCCATCAATACAAATTGAGTGTGATTGGCAAATACCAAGAAAGGGAATCAGCTGAGGTCTGTAAACCACTTTGATTAGATTTGATTTTGAAGACTGACATTAACTATACTATTGTGCACTGACCTAATCAGGTCACATCTGGAACATTAGTTCAATTATGTGTCCCATTGCAAGATAAAAAATATTAACAAATGGAAACATATGCAGAGAGGCTACTGAGATGGCAAATGAGCTGAAAAACTCTCTTTAATAATTATGAGGGAGCATATTTAACTAATTTCTACTAATTGTAGTCAAGAGACCACCGCTAACCCTTCACGTCCAACCCACCCCCTATACATTTTCACCCAAGTCCAATGGTGAAGTATCTTCATTACTATGTGTGGATGCTTTATTTTTTTTTTTTGTAAGTGAGAATGCAGAAGGATAGGGTGGGAGCAAGTGTGTGAGAGAGGAAGAGTTAACTGAAGAATGGAGAAGGATCAGATCTCTATCCCACCATCGGATCTTTATCCCACCAGTCCTTTGGGTTAGGCGTAAATCAACTACAGAGAAACGGGAAGAAACTAATAGAACTTTTGAGGGGAGCTGATGACAGGGTAACAAGCTGATTCTGGCATCTGAAAATGATTTAAGACACAAAGGGGAGGGAGATGCCCCTTTCCTCTTCTTGGCATGGTCCCCAGCACTGTTTTTTGTAAGATTTGGAAACCTTGGGTTTTTCACTGCAGGCAGTGATAATAGATATGGACAAGTGAGAGTCAAAGCAGAGCTGAGGCACATGGCGACATGGCTGAGAAGCTTGAACATTCCTCTGGGGATCTCCAGATAGAGCCAAGGACAATTAGAGGATGAGAACCTAAGTACTATGACATCACAGGTGGCAACTATCAACCAATGGACAACTGGCTACCAACCAAATATCATTCACCCTAAAAGAATGTAGACTAAAAAAGATGATTAAATCCTATTAGGAGGAATGAAATACTAGAGGAATGGGCTAGGAATAACAGGTACAAATGATACAGGTTAGAAACTTTTAATGAGATTAAGTTACTGGGCATTTATAAGGAACATCTCAAATAGTTTGAGATTTTCATGGGTTTTAAGCAACCTGAAACTAAGCACCAATGTCCCCTAAAAGGTGGAGAAAATGACAGACCTAGAGGAGAAAAGTTCCAAGTTCCATTGTGTGTGATTTTTCAGTTAAACTCAGCTAAATCTGAAAAATGAAGAATTGTCATGGCACAAAAATCGGCCATGAGAGTTTAAACTAAAAGTTAATGTAGAAAAGTAACTTTAGGAAGCCATGATGTCTTCAGGTGGTATAGAGAGTTATAAGAGTTCGACAAGTAATCTGTCCTATGGCCAAGAAAATGGTAACTGCAGAAATGGCAATATACCATTGAACTAATGCTCAATAAAAATAAATACACACACACATTTCTCTGGGCTCTAAACACATAGAGATCTTTCATTGCCCAATTTTCCTGATTCCTAGGGCTGCAAATTGTTGATATCAAAATACATTTGTTCTTTGTAGGACTAAACTTAAGCATAACTCTTCACATGACCTTGCTAACTCAGCTACCAGAAACTCTGAATTTTAGCTTCAAGAGTTAGGCAAACTGATAAGAAGATAAATAGGGATGTGGGCAAAATAGAGTGAAGGATGTTCCCACCTAGCAAGTAGCACTGGCCATGGATGCACAATAGTTTCCTAGAGTCGTAAAATCACAGGTGGAAGACACTGGTGCCACTAGTCCCTCAGAATGCTCAGGACTCAACCCCTCACAAGGCACCTAGATTTTTGTTTCTAAACTAATCCAGAGACTGGAGAGGATAATTTGGGCTCTTTTGCACACATAGCATGTGAGTTCATCAGTGGCAATCTACACATTAAATTCTAGTACAGCCTATTTCTCTTATTTCTAACTGAAAAAGTAAAACTTCCATCCCCCTGGGGCAAAAACAGTCTTTTTTTTTTTTCCTGTTTTTTAACTTTACAACATTGTATTTGTTTTGCCAAACATTGACATGAATCCACCATAGGTGTACATGTGTTCCCCTTCCAGAACCCTCCTCCCTCCTCCCTCCCCATCCCATCCCTCTGGGTCATCCAGGTGCACCAGCCCCAAGCACCCTGTATCATGCATTGAACCTGGACTGGCGATTCGTTTCACATATGATAATTTACATGGTTCCATGCCATTCTCCCATATCATCCCGCCCTCACCCTCTCCCATGGAGTCCATAATACTGCTCTATTTATCTGTGTCTCTTTTGATGTCTCGCAGATGAATGGATAAGGAAGCTGTGGTACATATACACAATGGAATATTACTCAGCCATTAAAAAGAATACATTCGAATCAGTTCTAATGAGGTGGATGAAACTGGAGCCTATTATACAGAGTGAAGTAAGCCAGAAAGAAAAACACCAATACAGTATACTAACACATATATATGGTATTTAGTCAATCAGTAAAAACAGTCTTTTGAAAACTACTGCTCTCCAAACCTTTTTGATTTCCCACTATATCACTAAAATTAATGTACCAGCATCATTAACACATTTGTTGATTTATGCTTATAGACATGGAGTAGAAAATCATACCATTAAGTTGGCTATCTTATAAAGTATTCACAAACATATTTATATCAAAGAAAAATGAAGTAAATATTAAGTGAATAATATCTGTAAAGATTTTCATTTTGCTTCATTTCTCAATGTTACAAATTAATAATGCTCCAAATAATGCTAAAAATTAATGATAAAATTAGTGCCCTAATAAATATAATAATAGTTTTTGATATCTAATTTAAGGTCCATTATAGCATAAAAGAAAATCTTATAAGAGTTTGTACATACCATTTGGAGAAGTACTTTGTTGACAGTTTTTCCTTCTCACCTACAGGTAACCAAAGTTTCAGGTTTTAATAGGGCTAGTCAAATTTCATCTTTTCACATAGTAAGGAAAATGTAGTTCATCTAAATGCATCTAAAAAAACATATTAAGGCAAATATGTCACATTTTTCTTTTAATAAATTGATTATAAATGCATTGAAACAAATTTGGAAGACTTAAAAATTCTATTTACAGAATTTTAAGCATGCTGTCGGAGAAGGCAATGGCACCCCACTCCAGTACTCTTGCCTGGAAAATCCCATGGATGGAGAGCCTGGTAGGCTGCAGTCCATGGGGTCGCAAAGAGTCGGACACGACTGAGCAACTTCACTTTCACTTTTCAGTTTTCATGCATTGGAGAAGGAAATGGCAACCCACTCCAGTGTTCTTGCCTGGAGAATCCCAGGGACGGGGGAGCCTGGTGGGCTGCCGTCTATGGGGTTTAACAGAGTCGGACAAGACTGAAGCGACTTAGCAGCAGCAGCAGCAAGCGTGTTGTATAAAATATTTTATAGGTGATTCACTTGAATAATATTTATCAAAAAAATCAATCCAATTTTAAGTATCTTTTTACAAAATGTTCTCTCCATAGCATATGTATTTTTAAAAAATCCTTTCTCATCATCATCTTAAAGAGAAATATTGCATACATATTGATTTTTGTGACTGTTAGTGGAGCTCCTTTCCTAAAGCTGTTAGTCATCACAGCAAACTTACTGTCATTCTCACCTTTTGTAAAAGAAAATGCATAACTGATCTTTAAGTCTAAAACCCCCTTTAAATATTATGCGATGGCAGCTAGTTGTCACCAATTATATCCTCCTCTGTTCTTTAGTAAAAGACGGGTACAGCAGGTAGAGCCGAGGTTTGTATTTCTCAGTTCCCCTTTGCAGCTGGGTATGGCCCTGGGAATAACCTCTGGCCAAGAGAAGGGGGAAGGAAAATATGGGACTTTCTGATTGTCCTCTCCTCTTTCTCAGATCCTTCTCTTTTTATGGCTTTCAATGGACATGAGTTCAAGCGATCTCCAGGAGTTGGTGATGGACAGGGAGGCCTGGAGTGTTGCAGTCTATGGGGTCGCAAAGAGTCGGACACGACTGAGTGACTGAACTGAACTGAACTGAACTGAAGGTGGCTCTGGCGCTGAATTGTCTTTATGCAAATGAGAAATGCCTTAGAGGGGTGGAACAAGAAGACAAAATGAATCCAAGTCTTCAATCATCATGAAGCTGCCAATCTAACCTTGGATTGCATGGCTTAGATTATTATACAAGAAAGAGAACAAAACAGAAATGAAAGTTCTAGCATATTCTTTCTGTCCCACAATGGATGGTTTTGAGCAACTGCACTTAGAGAGGGATCAGGTGGCTCTGTGGTAAAGAATTCACCTGCCAATGCAGGAGATGCAGGAGATGTATGTTCAATTCCTGGCTTGAGAAGATCCCTTGGAGGAGGAAATGGCAACCCACTCCAATATTCTTGCTTGGAAAATTCCACTGACAGAGGAGTCTGGCTAGTTCATGGGATCAAAAAGAGTCAGACATGACTGAAAGACTGAACACGCATGCATGCAGGCAGGCACTTTACAGAACACTGCTTCAGAGGAGCAAAAAAAAAAAAAAAACAGTCCAGAAGGGCTCATTGAAAGGAGGAATCTATGGAAATGGCTTCCTTCCCTATTCTCCTTATGTTCTACTCTTCCTTTTACTTTTTCTGTTAATTTAACCTTGAAAGTTAATTCCAGACAATTTAACTTGTTCAAACTCACTTTGCACAGTTGTTTAAGAAAACATACACAGCTTCTAATAAATGCTCCATTGGAAATAATCGCATTTAATTATTATTTAAAAAATGATTCACTTAATAGTCTAAAGATTTGTTTAAATATACTCTGGGCATTCACTTTACTTCTCTTTTTCCATTTATCATTCCTTCCTTTGCTCAGTTTTCTCCATTCCTGAGACGGTACCATTTGCTGTCGTTCAGTATGTTCACTTTTTCTTTCATTAGTGATACTAAGAATGCTGCTGTCGGAATATTTTTCTCCCTAGTGTGTCTTCTTTATAAGCTTTGTGTGATTAGAGTGTCTGACTTTGAGAGAATTTTGAACATCCTGTATAAATTTATTATCTAGCTTTTGAGAAAGCCTAATGAAACTGAAAGTCGCTCAGTCGTGTCCGACTCTTTGCAACCCCATGGACTGTATAGTCCATGGGATTCTCCAGGCCAGAATACTAGAGGGGGTTGCCATTCCCTTCTCCAGGGGATCTTCCCAACCCAGTGATCGAACCCAAGTCTCCTGCATTGCATGCGGATTCTTTACCAGTTGAGCCACCAGGAAAACCCAAGAAGGCCTTATGCCCACCTTTAAATTTAAACTCATGGTGCTGCTCCCCACCATAACTAGTCCTCACATCCAGCTGGCCTCCAAATGTGTGCCTGTGTGCATAAGACCTTTAGATACCAGAAGGCAGAGCAGTATAGGATACATTGCCTGGGTCCAAATCCTTGCTCTATCATTTACTAGCTGCATAAACTTGGGCAAATTACTTAATCTTCTCATGCATCCATTTCCGAGAAATAAAATGAGAATAATAATGCTTGTGCTTAATTATGGGGCTGCTGTGAGGATTAAATCATGTAAGTGCTTAGAACAGTATCTGGCACATAGCAAGTGCTATCCTTGTTATTATTTCAACCAACCACCTCATTAGATTTATCCCAGCTAGTCAAATATCTTTGACAATCCAGCGTTTGCCATTCAGTACAAAGGTCTAAGTTGCACAGACGTTTTGGAGATTCTATCAAACAAGACATGTCAAAGTGAGAAACAAATTTTACCAGTAAACAAAGCCAATTTGTTTTATGCCTAGACTGAGGTTCCCAAACGATGGATTATTGGAACATAACCAATCCCATTCAATTGCATATTGTTTATGGCTGTTTTTGCACTACAACAGAATTGTGTAGTCACATCAAGATTGTATGGCTTGCAAGGCAAAAAAAAAAAAAATTCTGTCCAGCTTTTTACAGAAAATGTTTGCCAACTCTGCTCTAGGCCATTGTTCAAGATTCTTTCTACTCAAAGGCAACAAAGATGGCTGTGACCCTGATGTGCCTGGAGAGAATAGCTGTCTCTCAAGTTCACACACACTCAGAACACCTTTCTGTTCTCAGGGCTAGAGTTGTCCATCATGGTCCACCTCTCAAGCTGGCTGCTACTTTCCCATGAGCTCCAAACTCTGTTGCAGTGGGAGCACATAGTCAATGCCTTAGAATTCCTCGACTCCTGCTCACTTTGCCTGGTAGACTGAAAAATGATAAGGAAAGAAGAAGAATCAAGAGAGACACATGTAGAGATCAAACGTATGGATACCAAGGAACAAGGGGGTGGGATGAATTGGGAGACTGGGACTGACATATATACACCACTATGTATAAAATAGATAATGAATGAGAACCTACTCTATAGCACAGGGAACTCGACTCAATACTCTGATGTGACCTAAATGGGAAGGAAATCTAAAAAAGGTGGGATATATATATATATATATATATATATATATATATATATATATATACACATAGAGCTGATTCACTTTGCTGTACAGTACAAACAAAAACAACATTATAAGGCAACTATACTCAAAAATTAGGGGAAAAAAGAAGGGAGGAGAGGCAGTGGGTGTTCAGGCACACTGGTGAGCAGTGGGAGAGTCCGCACTCCTTTTAAATGTGAGTTCCACTATTCTAAACCCACCCTCAACTCCAAGGGGCCTCCTCCCTAACCGAGTCACACCACTCCAAAACAGACGCACGAAAGAGGAACTTAGAGTAGCGAAGTTTTATGTATTTATTTATTTTTCTGAGATAGAAATGACTCTAGAAGTTCTCTGACACGGTGGTTTTCAAAGTATGATCTGAAGTCCGTGACGTACCTCCTCAGTGGCTCAATGAGGCTGAAACTATTTTTATAATAATATGAAGATAGTCTTTGACTCAAGTTCTTTTTCTCATAAGGAAACACTGAACTTATCCAATGCTGCATGACCTATATCACAGCCTACTGAATATAGAAGCTCATGTAATAATACAGTTGTCTTCTATAAAGCCAGACATCAAAAGTATTTGGAAAAGGTGCTCAATTTTTTTTTCTGAAAATGTAACTAACTTTTATGAAAAGATGTAGAATAGCATATATTGCATCTATTTTTATTTTCAATTTCTTAACAAATATGTTTTAATTTCCCAATTTTAATTTCTTCCCTGATAAGTCAGCAATATGCTGATAAATCAGTTCACTTAATGAAAAATAACCCGATCTGATAGCACTGGCCAATTTCCATGATGGGAATATTCCCTCCATGGTTGATTTCAAGCTACTAATGATTTAACCACAAGACTGTAGAAATCTTGACTAGTTAGCAATTGGCTCTCACAGCATGGACATTGGATTAACATTCCCCAGGGAAAAGAAACTCTATAAGGCCTGAAGTTGTTTGTTGTTGTTTAGTCACTCAGTCATGTCTGACTCTTTGTGACCCCATGGACTGTAGCCCACCAGGCTCCTCTGTCCATGGGATTTTCCAGGCAAAAATACTGGAGTGGATTGCCATTTCCTTCTCCAGGGGAATCTTCCCAACCCAGGGGTTGAGCCCACATCTCCAGCTTGGCAGGCAGATTGTTTACCACTGAACCACTTGGGAAGCCCAGGACCTGAAATGCTTTTGGAATATAAAGGGGTCCTGAATCAATAATGTTTAACAACTGCTTTTCTAATAAAATTCCTTCTTTCCACAAATAAGGCAGTGAGACTCAGATCCCCATATCTGAGGAAAGTGTCTGGCTCCAGTTTACCAAAGTAATCAAGTAAAAAGCCTTCGCCAGCATCCACCCTCTTTGCTCCTGTTTCTAGAAGTTGAACTGGAAAGAAAAGGACTATTTTCCCAGCACAGTTTAGCACCTAAACCTGATGCATGTGAAAGGTAGGGAAGGTACAGGGGTGGGTAATGAAGATGAAGAGAATGAAGAAGATCATTTTTATTACAAGTCTCAAAGTAGATACATGCATATAAAACATAAGGAATTTTTTTAAATAAGAGGATCCCAGAGGTAAGCAAAATTAACAGAAAAAGTAGCCTGCTAAGACTAAAGTCTCTTTATTCCTTAAATCTCCCATCCCTAGTGAAAAGAATGTTTTGACAAAGGACATAATCCCTTCAAAAGAAATAAATCATAAGTCAAATAAACACATGGTGTTATGCAGTTCCCCTTTAGCTGAAAGATGAGGGCACAACAGTCCACTTTGAAGGAGAGCAATTACAGCTCGATGCCCTTAAGACACACTCTGTGCACTTCCTCGTAAATCAACGTCGATCTCCAAAGGAGAGACACTCACTTCTCTCCATAGAGAGAAGGCCTCCTGCTTGTTCATCACTCCCTAAGGAGAGGGACAGGGAAGCTTGGGTTAAACCTGCCTTATCTGAACCTATCCAGAGTGTTCTCCAAATCTATTCAGACATGTGCTTATTATGCCACATTCCTGTAGAATTCTGTAAAGTACAGGACCAAGGTGACCTGCTGATGACATAGGAGCAAATCAGTATAAAATTTATAGATATCTGTGGAACACAATCCCAGGCACCTTTGGTAAGTTAGAGTGACTCCCTTGAAATTCCACATTGTTCCTGATCTTACAGGTTTTGTGAAAAGGGACAGTATGACAGATTTTCAGAAGCCAGACAAACAGCATCTCAAACCACAGGTCAAGACAGCATTCTGATCACAGCAGCTAGTGTCATGGGGTATTTAAAAAAATCACTGTTAACCTCACAAGTGCGTGATATCCAACTCAATCAAAACTGAGCAGTTAAGAAATTCCAGAAAGATTTCAAAAGATAAAATGTCCCTCAAGAAATCAACTTTAGACCATCTTTTAGAACTTAGGAATACTCCTAAACAAAAATTCAAATGTATCTATTTCCTTCTTTAAAATCTCCTGTCTACCATATTTTTGTTCTGTTTTCATAATGCTACTGATTATAGTCTGAAACATATCTTTATATTTTCTTGTTCGTTCACCTTTTATTTTGCTTTTGTGAGTTTTTGTTTGTTTGTTTTGGTTTCTTCACTCACTCAGAAAAGATGAATTCTGTGAGAATAGGGGCTGTATTTTCAGAATGTAGAGCAATGTCTGCCACATGTAGGATCTTAATAAATATTTTTTTGGATGCACAAATGTATGAACCAGGGTCATTCTCTCCTCTATTCAATCTTTCCTTCTCTTCTGTCTTCCAAATCTCATGTGAATGCCTCTCATTGGCAGACACTAAACTGGAACCATATGGAGAAGGGGGGCTTGGGGAGTGCAATTCCGTATTTCTTCTCTGCCTAAGAATGTGTTGGTGGTGAACCTGAGTTGAAAATACACCATCTGTCATGGGGGTTTGTACCCTGGGTTTCAACCCCGGCTCCTTTTGTGTTACTTAACCAAGATAGCTGTAAAAGGTTTTCTGATATTTCCAAAGCTCCATCAGACATAAATGCAAAAATGTTATTCTCATATAAGGGAAGACACTGAAAGTTTTCAAGCAACCAAATGTAGTGAGAGAGTTCCCCTAGACAAGCATCATAGAGGTGAAGTGATACTGAATTACGTATGAACAGAAACCGGAAGTAAAATACACCAGGGCCGAACAAAGAAGGATTGTTGTTGTTGTTGTTGCATGTTAGTCATTTTCTATTGCTTAATGAGCCCTGCTCCTGATGTCAGAACAGGCAGAAAAGGAGGCTGGTGTGAGCTACATGCAGGTGTGTAAGCAGCTAATGGAAATGACAGCTAAGATGACATATAACCAGGGTGTTGAAAAATGAATTATCCATGTGGTTTAAATGGGCCAAGTGATATATTGGAACACCGTGTGGTTTAACACAAAGCGTGGCATTCAAGATGGAAGATCCAAATCCTAACCCTGGCTCTCACACAGGCCACTTTTACGAGACTGAATGAGTCATTTCAACCACACGGTGCTGTGGTTTCTCCCTCAGTCAAATCAGTGTAGCAAAATGTATTGGCCAGTCACAACATAGGATGTTGCGAGGAAACAAGGGAGGTAACAACAAAAGTAATCTATTCTGACCTCTGCAAGGTGCATGTGTGCAAAACAATGACTCTTACATGTGATTGTCAAGGCAAGACTCCCAAAATTATTTTGCTTTGCACACTGAAAAACTCCACTTTTTTAAACTGGTGCAATACATTAGAAATATCAAACTTCATTGCTTTCATTCTGTATTTCTTCCTTTCATATGAATTTACATTACATACCACAAGCATTTAGAATTAGAGAATTCATTTTCGTTATAGCAACTGTTGCCAATACTTTGCAGTGTTTTACCATAGCTAGCAAGATCCCCTTTGGCCAGAAATATGCATCCTTGTCCCTGGATTCACAGTCTTATATTTAGTCCTTGCCAACAGGCCGTTTCGGTTGCTCCAAATCAAATAAACTCTGAAGCCCACACAGTAAGTATTAGATCATTACTGAGCAGGCGGTACACAGGCTGGAGGTGCAAACAAAACTCAGGGCAAAAGGGAATCACCGCGCCTGAAATTAGACACAGAGGTGATTCAATTATGGCCAAGGGGGAAAAGCACAAGACAAGGAGTAGAAATAGCTGAAGTTAAATACCATCTCTGTCACTTATGGGGTGACCTTGGTCAATCTTGAACAGGACTTCGGACCTCAGCTGTAAAAGTGGAATAATAGGTTATGCCAGGTGACAAGGCAAGAGGGCATACCCTCCTCAATTCAGCACACACAGTTTCTGTCAAAGGACAAGCTTTAGAGGCCACTGCCTAGGGCTTAATTCTAACTCTCACTCTAACCATGTGACCTTGGGCAAGCTGCTTAACTTCTCCGTGCCTTCAGTTTTCTTATGTCTAAAACCAGGACAGTAATAGAGGCTACCTCACACCGAGTTAGCTTCAACCCTATCTTTCTCATCTTGTCAAAAGCCACAATTCTCAAAGTCGTTATCTTCAATCAACATTGCCAATTCTTCACTTCTCTTTTTCACATTAACTCATTCAAAGCAGGCTTCTCTTCTTCCAGCAAGAAGAAGCTCTTCTTGTTGAGATATCCAATAATCTCTACCCATATCTCTAAATCCAACAGACTCCAATTTTCATTTTGCTTGACCTAGCCATGATATTTGACCTGCTAACCACTTCCTCCTTTAACCACACGCACTTGCACACTTTTCAATTCAGTGTCAACACCACACACTCCTGTTTCCCATCCCCTTTTTTAGCTGTCTTGTTCAGATCTCTTTGTGGTTTGTCATCTGCTACCTATTTTTAAATGTTGAGATTTACCAGCACTATCCCTGACTCCATGCTCATCTCTTTCTGCACCTTCCTAAGTGATCCTGCATATGTCTGTGGCTTCAGTAAATCTCACCTCTAGTCCAGATTGACCTTGTCTAATTTTCAAACCCAAATATGTAGTCCACTTAACTACTGAAGATGCCTCCCAGGCATCTCAAAATCAGTTTTCCAAGACTAGTGAGAGCATTTCCATTATAAGCTGTCCAAGCCAGTGCTTGGAGAATAATCGTTAGCTCCACCCTCACGGCTCAGAGGGTAAAGTGTCTGCTGGCAATGCAGGAGACTCAGGTTCAATCCCTCGTTGGGAAGATCCCCTGTAGAAGGGAATGGCAATCCACTCCAGTATTCTTGCCTGGAGAATTTCATGGACAGAGGAGCCTGGTGGGCTATAGTCCATGGTGTAGTAAAGAGTCAGAAAAGATTGAGCAAGTAACACTTCCATCCTTTTACTTCACACATCCAACCCATTATCCAATAATCTCAACTTCATCATTTATCAGCTCAAACATCATTTCCTAAGAGTAGACTTTCTCATATCCAAAGATATAATTAAATTCCTTCCCTTCTCCTACACTATATTGTCTCATACATGCTTTCTCTACGTTTCCAACTCTATTACATATAAATCCAAATCACCATTTCCTTCTGATCATGTTTTACACTCATTCTAGAATGTATACATTATCTGTCTTCCCCACTGAACAACCTGGACTTCACAGACAGCTGGTCTCACAAACCTGCTCAGCCCGTCTGAACTTCCTTCTGCTGATAATAATGCAGAGTATGAACTACCTATACCCTAAACAGAGGATATGACACTGAGCTTCAACTAATAGTGCAGTCATAGTGATCCACAAATATGTTTTGGCAATTAATGCCTGTGCAATTTTGCTCTCACTTTGGTCCACTCTCCTGCTGCTTGGCAACCAGGTTACCTCCTCCAAAAAGCCACTTCTCACACCTGGGCCACTCGAGCAATTCATTCACCTGTTCTTTGTTGCTCCCAAAGTTACAACCATAGCTTCATACTTCCAACCACAATTCAGATACAGCCTTGGGTTCCATTGTCTCATGCTAGGGCAATTTGTTCTTATTATCTTTAATTTTTATTTCATCTAGCAGAGAGATAGATATAAAAGCACTCAACTTATTTAGGTATGTACTTATTTAAACTGAAAAACAGGAAATGAGGCAAATTAGTCATTTGTCTAAAAACTAAAAATACAGGTTTTAGTCTTTTTCTCATGATGTTGGTAGAAACTTTAATAAAAAAATATTTTTAATCTCAATAGGAGACCATCATTGGACCTAGTACAATGTCATACATCCTCTGAAGGGGAAATAAAGATACATTATTATTCATTAGAAAATAAGGGAAAGTAATAATTAAAGAGCCATGCTTGAGACTTCCCTGGCACTTCCAATTCAAGGGATGTGGGTTCCATCCCTGGTCGGTGGACTAAGATCCCACAAGCCCTGCTCAGCCAATAAATCAATACATTAAATAATAGCTGTATACTTTTTTAAAAAAAAAAGATTCATTCTTGACAGTGAAGATGGCCACCATGGTGGGAAGGTTACTCTGGACATCGCTTGTCTGACATGTGAAAGCCATTCCTTGAGGCATTTCTGCCTATGCAGCCCTTATGTCTGCTGAAGAACGTGCTTGAAAAATGCATTGTGGTCTAGTTCTGGCCAAGCAAAATTGGCCTCTAGCATCAGTTCCTCACACCATATCCTTGCCATCACCCAGCAAGTGCCCTATATTAAGGGTACTGCCATTGGCAATGGAGAGTTCAAAGACACGACTGAGGACTAAACTGATGACTTTAAGGGGAAATATTTGGTGCTCTTCTTCTATCCTTTGGATTTCACTTTTGTGAACAGAAATTTCACAGCTGCTTTCAGGGACAAAGCCAATGAATTTCATCATGTGAACTGTGAACTTGCTGCAGTGTTATTGGGTTCCCACCTTAGCCTAGATAAACACACAGAGGAAGAATGCTGGTCTGGGCCACATGGACATTAAGCTCTTGTCAGATTTGACTGAACAGTTCCCCTGACACTACAGTGTGCAGTGAGAAGGTTCTGATCCTTCACTATGAGTTCTTTTCATGACTGACACCAATGGAGTCATCAAGCATTTGAGTATCAGTGATCTCCCAGTGGGCTGAAGCATGGAAGAAACCCTCTGCTTGGTGAAGGCATTTCAGTTTGTGGAAACCAGTGGAGAAGTCTGCTCAGCCAGTAGGATGTTGGCTTCTCCTGCAATCAAGCCCCATCCAACTGCTTCCAAGAATACTTTGAGAAGATAAATCAGTAGACCACGTGCACCTACAGCTTACCACACCAGAAAAGAACCGCAGCAGGACCTCATTTTTAGCATTTCAAAGATTATTATTTATAGAAGGCAAAAAGCTACTTATGTTTGTATTTGTAGATATTACTCTAAATATTTTGTTTTTGTAACATTTGCCAAGGCTTTTAAAATGTGGTACATTACTAACGTAAGGAGTTCTTTATCGGCACTGTATGGTTGGATGGCTAATTTCTATAGAATATTTGGTTCACCTGTTTCTTGGATCCTGTGTTCAATGGGAAACGGAAACAACTCTTCTTTCTCAGGCTTTCTTGCACTTTTGTGTACACCTGAGTATTTCGACAGCCACCAAAATCTTCTGATCAAGAGTCCCAAAATTTTCTTCTTGAATTTTTTTGCATTAAACTGAAGTTTCTTTTAAGATCTTAGTTTTAAGATGGTGCATCAGTGGTATAGGTTAACACTTGCGATGAATGTGTTTGTGATTGAAGTAAATGTGAATCATGTTTTTAAAAAAACAGTGGCAAAGTGACTTACATGATCATGGATGTTTCCTATTCCTGAGATTTATATTTCATATAATTATTTTACTTATTTTGTTAGCTGACTTAGTGTCTACAGACATTTCTAATATTGACTGGGTATAATTATAAAGGCTATTTATTGAACCCAGGGATTAATTATATTATGAATTCAAATCATTGCAATTATTTTCTTCCCTAAAGTACTCAATATAAAAATGCATAATTAGAAAATAAACAGATTTTTAAAAAACAAGTCATGATCACTAGTGTGAAAAAATAAAACTCTGATCCTTATTGTTAATAATTTTTTTAAAAAATAAACAATATGCAAATTTTCATAGGCTTTTTACAAAAGCAAATAATGAGAAGTATTTGAAGAAACACAAGAAAATTCAGGGAAAACTTTGTCTTGAAATATATAATATTCATGGCCTGATGGTATTAAAAGTTATTTGGCACTGTCTCAACCTAGGAGAAGATCATGGAGTCTTATAGAAGTTGGGCCTAATGATAAGAAGTCACATAAGGAGCATTACCCTCTTCCTCTCTGCCAGGTAGTTGGAGAATATTGCTAATTTTGTTGAAGAAACTCACATTATATTACATTGCTTGAACCCCAAACATGCACAATATTCAGATTATACTATAATATGTGTTAATACTGGAGATAAAATTTTGAAACAGTCTCTTTCAAAAGTTTTCTGTCTCATTGTGTGAATGTGAAGTCACTCAGTCGTGTCCAACTTTTTGCGACCGCATGAACTATAGCCCACCAGGCTCCTCCATCCATGGGATTCTCCAGGCAAGAGTACTGGAGTGGGTTGCCATCTCCTTCTCCATCTGTCTCATTGGAGAGACACAAAAGTAGAGAAATAAACTCAATATACTTACTACTATTTGTAAAAAATAATAAGTCAATGGAGAGAGGGTAATGCATGGTAAGGATGAATGATTCAGGAGCACTTCATAAGAAAAGTGATGACCCTTGAACAAAGTATTGAGACTTGTTTAAATATTTTATTTGTTATCAAAGTAATATCTTTTAACTGTTCTAAAATATTGGAGAGTACAGACTAAAATAACACCTGTAATCTAATGCCACCACCTAGAGTTACACACAATAAATTTTTAGATATTTTTTCATTATTTTCTATCCACTTTTGTTTATATCATTGGATTAACACTATATCTTATGATGTGTTTTCTGACAGCACATGTATTAGGCACTTAACAATGTACTGAACTTTAAATACTTTTAGTTAACTTTAAGTCTTGTTGTAAACATTACTTCTATACAAGCATCATTTTAAATTATTTGTTCTAATACACTAGAACATCCTCTAGCAGTGTGATTTTGTGTGTGTGTGTGGTTTTGAGTATCCTTAATACAGTTATTAGAAACACAATGCTAATAAGTAGTTATCTATAAATCTTTCTCCTTTAAAATGAAAATTTGGTATAAAAATGGCAGAGGAATGAATCTGATTTTTTTTTTTAATGAACAAAGTTTTCACTGAATAATCAGCATTCAATACACGCCTGATGACATGATAGGCATTTTAGGCCTCTGAAAGAGAACATACAAAAGCATACAATACTGACACATAGTAGGAGTTTAAAATTCACAAGTACATTGTCTTGTTAATCTGAAAAGATAAGTCAGGTGAGGACCAATGGGAGATGAACCAGATCATAAATATACTTTTATGCTATGATCAATAACTTCCCTTTTATCCTGAAGACCATGGAAATTCAATAAATGTTTGCTCAATGTAATTGATTTACTCACTGAGGAAGAGTTTGCTTCCTTATGTAAATAAGGGTAGTAGTGGGGTATCTAGCAAGGGCCCAGCAGAAAATTATCCTTTCTTTAGGAAATGTGCCTTATCTTCTTAGCCGAAATTAGGGGAAGCCCTCTTCTGACTCATTCACAGGACTTCCAATGAGTTAATTAATCCAAAAATATGATAGCCACAAATACTTTTTACATGCTACACACATACTGAATGTTAATGGACTCTGAAACATAGACAAATGCTTCGGTTGCAAACTTGTGATAAGGACAAGAGTCTTCTTTGATGAGTGATCCTCAGAGTTCTACCTTCTACTCTTTGCATAAAACACATACATTATTTATAATATACGATGCCCACTTTTTATTTCTTCAAGATGCAGCAAGATGTTTAGGATGTGCAAAGCACTCTAAATGCAGTGAAAATGTTTACACTGGAAAATTTTTATCAGTCTTGCATTTTATGAACTTTTCCAACTTTCAAAATTTCTACTTCTAATTCAACAGCAAACTTTTCTTAGCTTGTGTATCAATGATTTCTTTAAAAACACATTCCACTTAGAGTTCCTTGTAAAAATAATTTCATTTAAAATTCATATTCATTCGTTTACTTAATATTGAATGCTTTGAGTCATCATATTAGTGAAACTGGCTTAATCAGATTTGGTTTACTTAACAACGTAATCAGATTTACAATCGACTCTTAATAGGAATTTAGCACAGATGGAGGGACCAGAAGCGGAGTTGTTAGCTTGCTGTAGATTTCAGTCAGTTTTCCTTATAGTGGGAGTGAAGGGCACTTCGAAAGACCTCTTACTGGAGCTGTGTCAAGGGAGTTAAACCACTGTGATCTTTCTTTTTTCCAAACTTCCAAAGTCCTTTATCTGAAACTCTCATCACTATCTACCCAAATACATAATTACTTAGGTACCTGATTTTTCCGCTTTGAAAAATACTTTTCTGGTTTCTCTTTGTGTTCAGCCTATGGGAGCTTTCATTAAATTTTTATCTTGTTGACAAAGCTAAAAAGGTTGAAGTAATTTTATATGAACTTAAAAAAAATATAAACGTTGTTTAAATTGATAAAGACTTTATATGCATCCTATTACTATTGTGGGGGATTTCCCCACAAGCACTTAAATCATTTAAACTCATCAATGCAATAAATATTTATAAACTACAGATTTTTTTATGGTTGGGTGATGTAATACAATTTTTTTAATGCAATGATCATGAAAAAGATAAGAGTGAAAGTGTTCTAGGACCTTTGAGATCAGACAGCCCTGTGGTAGCAGTTCTATTTTTGTATATTCCTCCCCTGTGTATTCTCCATACTTCCTGTTCTGATCCCTAAGAACTGCTTCAGCCAGTCTGTATGGCTTTGGAGGGGCTTAACCAATAGCAGGCACCATCAGATGACAGCAAGAATGAAGGAGACAGTGGCCAGAAAATGCTGAGCTGCACTCCCACTGTATCTCAGTAGCAAATTTTAGCAGTGCCTGTGTCCCATGACAACTCCTATGAGTAAGTCCAGTTCCCAGGGGCTCCTGAAATACCATGTCCTCCTGAAATATCATGTCCTCTTCCTTTCCCATCAGATTGAGGTTATAAACAGCTTCTTTATGGAACTCCACATCCTTGACTGGCTCTCTTAATCCTACCTGTGCTCAGCTGCGTCCAACACTTTGCCACTCTATGGACTGTAGCCCTCCAGGCTCCCCTGTCCATGAAATTTTTCCTGGCAAGAATATTGGAGTGGTTGCCATTTCCTCTTCCAGGGGATCTTCCTGACCTAGGGATGGAACCTGTATCTCCTGCATTACAGGTGGCTTCTTTACTGCTGAGCCACCAGGGAAGTCCCTATTTCCACCCACACTTCTGTAAATAGTCCCTCAACCCATTTTCCTCAAGATTTTGGCTGAGTATGCATTCTGTTTCTCGCCAGGACTCAAGTTGATACAATCTCTAAATATTCCTCTATAAATCCTTACATCGAGTTTTTGCTATTCAAAGAAACTTAGACATTTTTGCCTTTTTTTTTTCTACTTGATTTATGTTGCATGAATGCTAGGTCTAGCTGAGAGCCTAGAAGTAAAAGCACTCTGGGTATTTAACAAAATGTGATAAATAATTTGACAGTACTATCAAAAATTTAGCATGATTCTACCCTTTGACCCAGAAATTCACAACTTAGGCTTTATCATTTAGTAATACAATTTAAATGTTTAATGATACATCTCAGGGATCACAAACTTCAGGGCCCACGAGAATCAAGCAGGTACTATAAATGAGGAAAACCAGCCAAGTGCAAGGCAATGGAAAAGGCAAGAACTGTAGCAGGTGGAATATATATGAATTTATAATTACAGCTGCCTCTACTCTGTCAAATCTTGTTATTGCAACTCAAGAAATAGACCCAGAAGTTATTGATCTTTAGATTTTTTTTAAGAGAAGAACCCAAAAATCTGGATTTTTCATCTAAATTCACTTGATTTATAAATGTTGACTTTTTTGTTTTTTTAATGTTTAAAGCAATTTGAAGGGATTTCCCTGGTGATCCAGTGACTAAGACTCCACGCTCCCAATCTAGGGGGCCTAGGTTTGATCCCTGGTCACGGAACCAGACCCACATACCACAACTAAGACCCAGTACAGCCAAATAAATAAATATTTAAAATAAATTAATTAAAAATAAAAATAAAACAATTTGAAACCCAAACCACATGAATCTTCACTCTTAATGTGGCCTTCAAGGGGGCCAGTTATTAACTTTGTTAGATGTATAAGAATGTTACTGGTGACATTATTTGAAATAACAAACACTTAGAGGCAAATTAAATGGCATTCATGAGATAGATTTCATTATACATACCTTTTAAGGACTAGTTTGCCACAATTAGAAGAACAGGGCAGATCTATACATATGAAGCCAAAAAGATTATGCCACGTATATTTGAGTTATTTTTCTAAGAAATCTGGAAAATAATAAGGAGGCAATGATCTAATATCTTCAAAGGGTCTTTGTAGGGTAATTGTGTGCTCATGAATAACATACAATGCAAAAAATACACATTGGGCTATTGACAGTGATTTAGCTATGGTCAGTAGGAATTGAGGTGATAGAGGTGTATTTATCTTTTTATTTTTTATTTATACAAATTTTATAATGATATTGTAATATATTTGTATTAAAATTTAAAAAAGATTTAGCTAAAAACTAAACGTTTCTGAAGCTTTATTATTTATCAAATAGCTTTAGAGCATTTTAGTCCATCATGAACCATAGCAAAAAGAAATAGTTGATAATCAATAAATATTGGCTAAAGTTGTACCAGGAATGTTTCTAATAGATATACATGTATTAACTCAGTGAAGCCTCATAACAGTCTTATGAGGTAGGTACTGTTATTTTCCCGTTAACATGAAAGAGTTTAAGTGACTTACCCAAAGTCACACAGCTAACAATTGGTAGAGCTGAAAATCAAACTATTAGCTTTTCTCAAGAACCCACACCATTAACCCCAACAAAACAACAATAAATGCTATCCTGTGTGTCTGTGTGCTCAGTTGTTCAGTGGTGTCCGACTCTTTGCGACCCCAAAGACTGCAGCCCGCCAAGCTCCTCTGTCTATGGGATTCTCCAGGCAAGAATACTGGAGTGGGTTGCCATTTCCTTCTCCAGGCAATCTTCCCAATGCAGGAATCAAACCTGCGTCTCCTGTGTCTCTTGCATTGAAGACTGCCTCTTTACCACTGAGCCACTGGGGAAGACCCCAAATGCTGTCCTGAAATGCCAGTAATTCAGGAATGGTTCAATATAAAGTAAGCTAATGTTTTTCAAGTTGTTAGTCACAAATTATATAAATTGAACTATTTTAAATTCCAGTAATGTTTAATTCAAGATAGAATAGCTCTTTTTTATAGGAAGGCATAAAGAATTTGCCATATCTTTTTTGAGTACATTTTTACTAAAGTTTAAGAATTTATAGATTTACCTTATGCAAACTAAAGTAGCCAATAATTGTCTTAAACATTCAGCCAAGGAAGCAGCACTTCAGTTTCCAAGATGTCTTGTGATAGATGCCAAAGCTATGATTTAAAGAGAAGTCAGGGGTCATTCCACTGTGGAGGAAAGAAGAGTTAAGTTGAGCTTATAAACACAGAAAAGAAAGAGAGCAAAACATCTTGAAGATATATCTTGTACTATTAGATGCTTCTCTTCTTAGGGATAACCACAACAGGCATGTCTAAGAAGAGCCATTGCTTGGACATATGGGCTTGGCATGCAACAAGCAATATGAGAACATGCTAACGTGACATCAGAATTTCCCCTCCATGAGTTTCTGCACTCTGTGCCACTGTATCCAGCATTGGGCAAGGCAGGACTGAGTTTTGACCAGAAGATTTTCATTTTGCCACTAATACTTTCCAGGAAATGGCATTTTAAGGCAAAATCTGTCTTATGCTCTTGGTAAGGTTAAGTACTTAAATTTACTAAGGGATGAAATTTGACACCCCTTCCTTCTCTTCTCATCTGTGCTCAGTTGTTTCAGTCATGTTCGAGCCTTTGAAAGCCTATGGACTGCAGTCCACCAGGCTCTTCTGTCCATAGGATTCTCCAGGAAGAATACTGAGGTGGGTTGCATTTCCCTCCTCCAGGAGATCTTCCCGACCTGGGGATCAAACTTGCATCTACCTGCATCTCCTGCATTGCAGGCGGATTCTTTACCCACTGAGTCACTTGGGAAGCCCCTTTCTCTTCTCAAGTACTGGTAATTCTTACTCTCATTCACTCAATCAAACATACAGAGCTTATCTGCAGGGTATTTTCAAGGCATTGAAACTAATATTTTCTTTTTTCCTTTACTTTTGCCTTTTTGCTAACTAGGATAACTAGATAGATTGCATAGTTCTTTCATCTGGAAAATTCCTAAAGTTGTAAAAATTGATTCAAAAAATGCCTTATACATAAGAGCAAAAGAATGAGTAAAAATGTAACACATCACCAGATTATCGATCTCTATGAGTATATGACAAATAAGGGAAGAAGGAGAATGGTTCTGTGCCAAATTCTGCCAAAAAACCTAAATTCATTCAAGAGATAAGATGGAGCAACAAAGTTAAAACTGAGAGAGAAAGATAGCAACTTAAGAGACTAAGCAGCTTATTTATTTATTCTCCACTCTGCCTCTTCTTACTTCTTGCCCACATTGGGCCACATAACACAAGATCATTTCCCAAAGGTAAGAGTATGGAGCCTAGAAGATAGACATATAGAATTATCAGTTCTAAGATCAAAGCCTTACTTATACCAAGGACCAGAGTTGACAGATTTCCTGATTATATCTGAAGCAAAGGACCAGTTTAAGAAAAAACAGACCAAGACCAATGAGATGACTTCCTCTCTAGTTAAACCACCTCACCCTTGCAAACCAAGATGAAAGCTACAGGTATGCAAGAATGAAATACCTGAAGATATTCTGTTCCAAGATTCTACATGCTACATTTAGTCCTTCAAACCTTTTATCCTAAATTCCTTTATTATCACTTTGCTTGAAAATTAAATAAAGAATTGGCAGTCCCAGAGGTTTCTTCAAGATGAAGAATTCAAGGGATTATTATAATACTGATCTCTTCTCAATGTACACCAAAGGTTCTTAAAATATTGATGGAGTGGTGACATCTTTAGGATGTTTCTTCTCTCAGGGAAATACAGACAACAGTATTTAGCTATAATTTCAGGGTGATGGCTGAAGATCATCCATATTAGAAACCACCACCCTGCATAGGTGCAAAACAAAAACAAAACCTACATTTATAGTTTTAACTACAATCTAAAGGCAGATGAAAACTATATTTATGACTCTAACGCAGATCTTATTCTTAAGGTCCAAAAGTATATTGTCAGCTGCTTTTTAGACATTCCTACCAGAATACAGTGAAAGCTGAGTCCAAATTGTGTGAACTATTGAAGAATATGGACTTAAATTACCTGGACTTGAATCACAACTCTACCATGACCTAGAACACCTCTGATTCCTGCATGGATCTCATTAGACTGTGATGAGGATTAAATGTGTTAGTAAGTATCAAACACTTGTCTCAACATCTGATACAAAGTCAAAAGCAAATAAATGTTATGTTATCATCACTAACATTATTAGCATGATCAACACAACATACTAATATCCTAATGATATTGATATCAATATTAATAATGTTAATTTGATATTTATAACATGTAACTCTTCATCCATTCCATAAAACCTGCTTGCCACCCTGCATTTCCTATCTTTTCCATCAAGTGCGGCACAACATTCTTAATTTTCTAAGTCAAAAACCTATGAAACATCTTCTCAATCACTACTCTCTGCCTGGTTGTTCCCTACCAACACCATCAGCTCTTTATTTTATCAAGATCCCATTTACTATTTGTGTCCCACGTAACTACATTTTTTTTTTTTTGGCCACACTGCATAGCATGTGGGATCTTATTTCCCCAGCAAGGGATTGAACCTATGCCTTGGAAGCATATTGGAAGCACAAATTTTAATCACTGAACTGCTAGAAAAGCCTCAAACTACATTTTACCAAAAATATGTCTCTGTTTTTGTAATCCTCTTTCCCACAAACTTTATTGGTTAGTCTTAGTTTCTAAAAAAAAGAAAAAAAAATTTGTGTTAAATATCACTACCTTTAGCAATATTTCTATAATACTCTACCAACCAGGCAGAATTACTTATCCTCCTCTATGTTTGCTCTTGTGAATGCCCAGGACACACTTGACCTACATCCAATGCAGACATTGTCATAATACATGGTGGCTGTTAGGCTTCTTGTCAACATGAACAATCACTAGGGACTGTGTATTGTTTAACTCAGTGGACCCAGGACAAGCACTGTGCCTAATAAATGCTAAGTACTTGCAAAGATTTATTAAAGAGACAACATGCCTGAAAACATATATTTCATTGCCTTTGACTTATAGGCAAAAATGTGAAATGTTGAAAAAGAAATGCTTCATAATAGATCTCTAACTTCCTGACATTTGACAAAATTAAGTTACAGAGTTTAACCAAAGGGGGGAATATTTCTAAATTGAATCTATTTGTGATATACTGGTTGAAAATTCAAAACTGCCAACATATTCTGTTTACTCCCTTGGCATCTGTTGCATCTGCCAACTGGTGGCCAAAAATTAGAGCAGACTTAACTAATTAGAAGAGTCCCCATCTGGTAGCTGAACTTCTTGTTTATGCTTTCTTTACATTTTAAGTACAGAGATTCGAACCAGAATTTCTGTGGTTTGTAGCAGAAGAGACCCTGTGGCCAGCCTAGTTGCTATTGTCCTGCTGAGCTGAACTTGGCACAGACGGAAACATTCTCTCTGTCTTATGGTCTCTCCTCCTGTGTTTCCCTTGGGATGAATCATCTTTACCACAAGAGTTTCCATTGTCTCCCCAAATATTTTCTCATTCATTTTCATCTCTATATGCCTAGATCTAAAACTAGGAGGGCTTTATGGACAAATACAATTTCCACATGGAATCCATGGTTTGGTAAAGCCAATACTATCTTTCCTAGGGATAAAACTAAAGGAAATGATTAAAGAAAAAAAAAAATCATAGAGTGTTTATTTCTTTGTGGTTTTTATTTAAGTGTTGTGAATATAGTTCAATAATAAAGCAAATGCCTGGCAGAATCAGGCAGCAGTTACAATCTCAGGCTTTAAATAAGGATTTCTACTGAAATTTTGGCCCTTCTTGCTATTAGGTTAAACTGATCGAACTTCATTAAACCTCAGTTTTCTCTCATGCAAATTTAGAGTAATATTTTAATTGCTGTTTCATAGTATGATGAGAATGCAGCAGTACATGACATACAGAAAACTGGCCAAAGACTTATTATTATTGAAAATACAGGCATAAAATATTTTTTTACATAGTGGCTAATAATCCTTTTTAATATAATGCATGGTGCACCATTTGATTGTTTTGAAGTTCAGTTATTTTGTGATATTTTTAAAGTTTCTCCTCAAAGCATTTCCCTGTGTATTTTTCAGTCAATATCAGAGGAATGTTAGAAACACGCTGGGTGGCAAAAGAAAGCAAGCACGAAATTAATGTATATGAAGAGAAATAGAATGACTCTATTCACTGTACTACATTTTGCGTATATTCCAATGTTACTTTTTTCCCAAGTTGACAAGAAGTGACACAAATTTGAAAACAAACTTACTTGGAAAGATTGAGGAGTTATTCAACATCTGTTAAACACATACTATATGTCAGCATTGTTCTAAGCCCTGGGAATATGAAGATGCTTAAGACATGTTCTTTGTTCTTCAAAGACTTCACAATGTTTTGAGGGAGCCAGGTATATGAGTAAATAAGTTTCTGTATAAATAACCCCAAGCTTGTGTTGTAGTGTCTGGGAACACTTTCTAGAAGTTGACCTCTGAGATGAATTTTAAAAGATTCATAGACGTTAGTGAAGCTCCCCTAAGTAGTAAAGATTGAAAAGCATTTCAGGTAAAAAGGCCATTGTAAGCCTAATTCTGGGAGTGGGGTTGATCAACAGTATGATTCCTTTGGGTAATACAAAAGGTTTATAATTATGGAACTTTAATGCACATGGTAGAAGGCACAGAGGAAGTGATGGGAGAGATGGCAGGGACTAATTGTGGAGGACCTCATGTAGGAGTTATTCCTTCAATAGTAATGAAAAGCTGTTGAAGGGTTTAATGCAGTGAAGTGGCATAGAGAAATTTTCATTTTCAATGACTCTTTAAACAGCATTAAGGACAGGACTAAAGGACTAGTCGAGAAATTTTGCTTGAAATTTTAACACAGGCATTAGCTAAGAAAAGATAGCCTCAACTAGGGTAGTAATAGTTTGACTAGAGTAGCTAGGCTAGATCTCCAAAAATGATGCAAAATACCAAGGCCTCATTGATGACCAAGATCTGAGCGTGTGCCAGCATGGTGAGGTAGGAGTAGTTTGAAGTTGAGACCACAGATTCACTACACTCAAGAACAGAAGAAGAGAAGCCAGGCTAAGCAGGAAGATGAAGTTGGGTTAAGTTTGGAGAGCCTATTGCACATGGGGCCACGGGGAGGAGCAAGTTCCTAGCAAATTAAACAATGTGAATATGACATTATTTAGATGTTTAGAATGAGAAGAGTAGTTCAAGAATGGAAACGAGAGGGAAATAATAAGCTTTTAATTCAAAAGAGGAATTAGAGGAAGAAGAGCCCACAAAGACACTGCAGAAGGAATGGTCAGAGGCAAGAGCCAAGCTAGAATAGGATCATGAAAGCCAAAGCAATAGAGGGAGGTCAAGGGCAACAACTGCCCAATGCAGACCCCATAACATAACAAGAACTGAAATGTATAGCAAGTTAGCCTGGACTCTGGAGCCAGATCAACTGGGATTTAAGTCCCTCTTCCACAACTCACCATTTGTATGACTTTGGACAAGTTTCCCAAACTAGAAAATGATGCACTGTATCTCCCTCTGAGGTTTGCTGGACAATGTAACAATAAATAGAACAATGTAAGCAAAAAACCTAGCACAGAGCTGGGAAAAGATTAATATAATAATCCCTGTGTGCTAAATTGTTTCAGTCATGTCTGAATCTTTGCAACCCCATGGACTATAGCCCACCAGGCTCATCTGTCCATGTGATTCTTCAGGCAAGAATGCTGGAGTGGGTTGCCATGCCCTCCTCCAGGGAATCTGCTCAACTCAGAGATCGAACCTGCATCTTTTAAGTCTACTGCATTGGCAGGTATGTTCTTTACCACTAATGCCACCTGGGATGTCCCAGTAATCCCTAGATAGGGCCATTATTTTGATTATTTCCCCCTAAAATATGAATACTATAAAATGATCCCATAGTGCACATTTTTATAGGCAACAAAATGACAATATGGTCTCTACCTGATTGTTGCACTATGAGAACTGTATGTTAATTGTTCCCCCAAACACCTGGTATATACCTTAGCATATGTATTAATAATGAAGCATAATTAAAATGGCAATTCGTGATCAGTTCTTCTAATTACAGGTCTAACATTTCATCAACTTAGGTAATATCTTTAAATATAGTGGAAATTACAAAATTGCAGTCATGCTTTGATGGAGGATTTATCACTTTATATGCAACAAATTTTAGACATTTAGGAGGGTTTGGCTCTAAAGTAGAAATTTGCTCCCTTGCTTGTCCAAATCATCTATTCCAATACTCATAAATTTACATGCAAACTACCGGAGACAGTTGCTCTCAGAAAGAAATTAAGTAGAGAAATATGAAACAGACAAGAACCAAAAGGAAGCACAACATACAATAAAGGTAAAAGCACAACTGGAGTGTTACCAAATCAAATGCATTATACCAGCTCCTATAAGCTGCCCGAAACAGACTCTGCCTTCAAGAAACATACCCTCTAGTAGCAGAGACAAGACACTTCAAAGGATAAAGAAATCATATCAGCAAGAGCCCTCAGAAAAAAGCTTCAAAAGGAAGATTTTTTCAGAGATGAAATATTGAAT
This sequence comes from Okapia johnstoni, assembly GCA_024291935.2. NCBI lineage: Eukaryota > Metazoa > Chordata > Mammalia > Artiodactyla > Giraffidae > Okapia > Okapia johnstoni. The sequence continues at coordinate 28,642,284 of CM044309.1, forward strand.
AAAGAATAACCTTGAAATAAGTTGAATCATTCAGAAATATGTATCGTCTTTCTGTGTTGGGTACTCATTTTGAGTTTGAGGGCTTAACGGCAAATAAGAGTTTATGAGATCCAATGACTTGTTTGTAAAGCATCAACTGAAAAAATTCTAGAGAGAGGCAGAACTTTCCTAGTGATATAATGGTTAAGAATCCATTCTTCCAATACACAGGGCACTGGCATGATCGTTGGTCAGGGAAGTTCCACATGCCCCGTGGAATGACCAAAATAAAAATAATAATAGAGAGGGGGAGTCACCCATGCAAGGGGTCTAAGGCTTTCCACTGAGTTAATAAACAGTAAAGGAAAGACAAAACTAAATATTTTATTAGGTGGCACTAGTGGTAAAGAATCTGCCTGCCAGGATAGGAGACATAAGAGATGCAGGTTCAATCCCTGGGTCAGGAAGATCCCCTGGAGGAGGAAATGGCATTCTACTGCAGTATTCTTGCCTGAGAGATCTCATGGACAGAGAAGCCTGGTGGGCTATAATTCACAGGGTCACGAAGAGTCAGACATGACTGAGCATCTGAGAACACACACATGATATTTAAAACTATCTTGCAGTAAGAATAACTAAGACTTGACTATTTTGTCAGTAAAATTATTACTCACTTGATAGCGTTACAATTGACGCAATTCACATCGATCTTATTAATTCATGTGGCACCCTTTATACAATTTGTCGAAATAAAATGAGTAGTGGTTAGTCCAAGAACCTAACTTCCTGTGTGACCTCTGTTACATTCCTTACATAGTAGTCCAAACCATTCTTAATTCCTATGGGGAATAAACATTGTATAATAAGTTAAAAAAATAACAGAGACCTTGACAAAAACAGGTTACTATGGATAGGCACCTCCTATGCTCACTGAAGGTCATGATATTTTAACAATGTGGGGACAATTTTGTGTTTACACCAATGAACTATGTCTAGAAAGACAGTCAATGGTGCTGGCTTTTTGACGTCTTCATGTGTTCTAGATTTTTGGATAGGAATTTTTATCAATATTTAAAGAAGCAAACCCACAATTATTTAAATGTAGCACAGACATAATTGACTGATCATCAGTGGAGTTAACAAAATTAAGACATTCTGCAATAAGATTCAAAAAACTCTTGCAAAAATATTTCTAGGTGTAGGTGTGCTTTTCTTATTTTTTATAATGTAATGGTTTGAAAATTCTAAATAATTAAAAATGCATAATGAAATAGTAGGCTGAACAACACAAAATCGATATTTTTATAGATGAAAAGCAAGTTCATCTAGTCCAAACTAATATTTAACCTGGGAAATATAATAGCTAATAGCAAATATAACATCAAATCCATGTAATCTGCTCCCAAACAAAGAAATAAAACCTTACCAGTTATGGTTGATCTCCTCACCAAAACTGAATTCATCCACCAAATAGATGAACACCCTTACCTGCAGGCCCCTTACTGATCTCAATCTCACCTCCCCATCTCCAGGGTGATTATCTTATATATGGTGATCATCCTTATACGTGGGCTTCCCTGGTGGCTCAGATGGTAAAGAAACTGCCTATAATGCCAGAGGCCCGGGTTCAATCCCTGGGTTGGGAAGTTCCCCTGGAAAAGGAAATGGCAGGCCACTCCAGTATTCTTGCCTACAGAATTCCATGGACAGAGGAGCCTGGTGGGTAAAGTCCATGGGATAGCAGAAAGTCAGACAGGACTAAGCAACTAACACACACATCCTTCCCTGGTGGGTCAGACAGTAAAGAATCTGCCTGCAATGCTGGAGACGCAGGTTTTATCCCTTATAAGCATTCTTTACATTTGATTAGAAAAGTTCCCTCATGGCCGTTCTTACCCAAGTTTCCTGGAACATGTCATAAGAGTTCCCCTAATATAATACCAAGGAGGGAAGGTGTTAGTTCCCTGGAAAAGGCTGACGGTTCTACAATGTGGCTTTTATAATTATATTCTCACCAGTGAGTTAAAAGTTCACATGGCTCCACATGAGCCAACACATCATTATCAGACTTCTTTTTTTTTTTAGTTTATTTATTTTTTAATTGAAGGGTAATTGATTTACAGAATTGTGTTGGCTTCTGCTAAACATCAACATGAATCAGCCATAGGTGTACATATATTCTTAACTGCTTTCAACGTGAAGGGTATAAAATTGTCTGTCACCATGGATTTAATTTGTGTCTTCATGTTCACTAGTAAAATAATTAACTTCTTAGGTAAAAATACTGTAGATTCCAAATTTGAGCATAAACTATATATTCACTCCAGGTTTATGAACAATCTTGGCATATTTGTGGGGCTAAAGAAGGAGATGATTTGAAATCTACTTAATATGAGTCCTGGGCATCTCCTGGGAGATAGGGAATTCCCGTGCACACACCTAGTGTAAGGCCATGTGGTACTGTCTACGGGGAGAAAGATATTGTTGGATCTTGTTTAGGATAGTCATTGGTGTTGCTTTTTTGACCTCTTCATGTTTTCTAATTTTGTAACTCCACTGATTATCAGTCAATTATGCCTGTGCTACATTTAGGACACAAGCCAATGGTCCTCATCATCCACTTCTTTGGATCAGCCTCACAGATTCATGAAGGAGTCCTAGAAAGAGGAAAAAATAGTTATTAAAAACTCTGTCGTTCAAATCTAGAAGGAGATCAAGGCCACAATACTTTGAAGCTTCATAAGAGAGTGCATCACAAGTTTCACACACACAGTGTCTGCCATTTGTCTCTGTGTTCCCACTCTGGTCCTGGCCAGGGCTCTGACTGAGACTCCAGTTCTCTATGCAACTGTCTGCAGTTGAACCCACCAACAGCCAGGTCCATACTAAGGCTTCAGATAACATTCTTCCCATAGTTTTGCTCCAGATGTGAAACTAGTTCGGCTTCTTCTAGACTCCCCTGTTTTCTGCTTCAACTTCCCCCTTTCCATTGCCTTCCAGCTTTAACAATAAAATGAACAATCCCCTTACACGCATAGAAAAGAATATAAAAATAGAAGGAGAGGGCACTGAGCATCATGTGCCCATGTGCTTTGTTGTCATTTTTTGTCTTGGCTTTGGTTTGTTGTCATCTTGAATGAATGTACCCAAATAGGCAAAACAGTAATTATGCTGCCTTTATGATAGACTTCAAGAGATTAAGAATATGAAAGAGAAAAAGAAAACAAACAAGAGAAAAAATAATAAAGCTTAACATTTTGCTTCTGTTTGTGGTTATTCATCATACTTTACATCTTAGACGTCCACCACCATATAGACTGCAAGCTCTTCCACCGCTCCTAGCATTTCCTGTGTTCTCTGTGTCTTGAGGTCTTACTCGTGGCATCATACATCTCCTAGGAGTACTTGTGAATATTATCAACAATCAACACCCTGAAGTCCACGTAACTAGGTGGGTGCCTTGAAGAATTAACTCTTACCCTTTTGGTTTTGACTAAAAAAAAAAAAAACTGATTGCTGTTAAATGAAGGGGGTAAATCAACATATTAAATTACTCTGGCAGGGGGAAAGGATGGGAGGAAGGGGAAAGAATGTGATTATTTTTTACTTGTAAAAATAACTGTGAAAACTTCAAACATTTAAAAATGTCTGGGGGACTTCCCTGGTGGTCTAGTGGTTAAGATTGCACTCCCAATGTAGGGGACCTGGGTTCCATCTTTGGTCAGGGAACTGGATGCCACATGCCACAGCTAAGACCTGGTGTAGCCAAATTTAAAAAAAAATGCTTTCAAATGACAATGATAACTACCAGTTTGGGACATTATTATGAGCCAAGCACTACTGTCTCTGTCTGTCTCTCTGTCTTTCGCACAAATACACACACACACACACACACACACACACAGCCCAGATATTCAGATCTCATCTGCCTGTGAATGCAAAAGCAAAGTCTTTAATTTCCTTTTAGTGATTTTGTCTCTACCTATTAAATCATCCAAGAGTATAGGCAACTCCCAGGGTTTGCCTCCCAAATATTCTCTGTTTTCTTCACTGTGGAGTTAGTTACTTTGAATTTCTCTCAGCTCTTCACCCATCCTTTTCCTGTCTACTGTCTGACACTGGGACTAGGGTTTGGGAAACTCCATTTCTCAGGTTCCCTTCAAACTGGCTTTTCCTGTTTTCATAGAAGGGCCTGGCAGGTTCATAGGCAAGAAAAAAGGAAAAGGCAAAAGGCAGCAGTTTCCCAGAAACCAAGCCTTTACCTCAGTGCCCCCGTACCACAATCAGCCTGGCAGATTGCCCCAGCCTCAGTTCAAGGTCACCTTTCTCGTTTCTCTCACTAGAGTAGCTGTTTCCTGCCATCATTTACCTCTGGTTTACCTCACTTCCCCTTTGACTTCCTCAGTCCTTTCAACACCATGTAATCAATTCCCTACATTAAATTCCCTCTGTTTGAAACACTTAAAATATTTTCTATTTTTTTGACTGGACTTTGGCAGATGCACTTGTCTATTAATCAGTCTCCTCAATATCCTGCTGGCTTGCCAGCAGCGTGGGGACTGAAAAACATCCCTCTGTATAAGAATCTGCAAATTTTTGGTCTATATGTATGCATAGTACACACACACACACAGGCACACACACACTTTAAGGAGTATTCTCAGGGAGCGTATCTCAGTATGATTCCATTTATGTAAAAATGCATGTCCATATGGATCGTCACCCTAATGATTATCTCACAGTAGAGAATATTAAGGGGTTTTGCTCTCATCTTTTATATTAAAACAGGTATGATGTGATAAAGTTATTTTCATTTTGAAAAAAAATTCAAATATTTTGAGAACATGAATGTGTTATAAAAATTTATATTCATTAATTTGATTATATTAATTGGACAGGATAGGTAAGATGAATAATTAGAGGTGAAATATCAGATACAATGTAAAATAATGTGACCACAATGTGTTTTTCTAACAGATTTAATAAATGTTTATTAAATAAATATTCTTTTATTTTTAAATTTAACTTTATTATATTGCTTGCCAAACTGTCATGTCTTCTATGAAAGCCAAATTCTCTTAACTTTGATCACTTCTACTCTAAGACATCCTTGCATACATTAGTCTGGTACCAATTGGAGTACATAGTAAATGAACAAAAGGCTTTGAATCAAAAGAAAAGAATGCACCGATTGGTAATTACCTCTCCTGGGCACCTGTTTTTACTATAGCTGAACAGCGGGATACTGCATGACTCCAAACAATGTCTAAGAAGAGGAATAAAACAATTTCCACAGAACAAGTTAAAGACTGAGGGACTCCATTTTGCTGGTTTGTGTTGCAAACTTAATGCTATTTAAATGCAGTTTTTATAGTGTGTTAATAACAGTAGTAAAAGAGGAAACAATGACAACATACAGCTATGTTACAACAAGCAGATGGTGACTGGAGATGGGATGTTCTCCAACTGTTACTATTCTTTCCAATTCATGATCAGTAAAAGGAATAAATGGTAGCGTTCCCCTGCTCTGCTGTAACATTCCAATGACAAGGCTCAGAACCTCAGTGTCTTACCAGATCAAAATTCTATACAATCACTATTTACCATTCTAAATTCTGAATTGTTAAGTAAGTGATGATTTAGGAAGTTCAAAAGCATCAGTCTTTAGAAATTACAGACAAAATTTGTCTTCTGCCTTCATTAAAAAAGACTAACCAGGGGCAATAATTTACAGGAATAATTTATTAGCAAAGACATATTTTTATTCCCCTCAAAATTTATTTGGTGATAACGTATTTTAGTGAACATCATAATGGAGTAGATCAGCCATAAATATTAGTGTACATGTTTGCAATGTGGTTTATGATGTCTTTTTGCCAACATGAATTGGCACTGAACTTTAAAATCCATTTGGGGACATATACACATTTGGGGATGTATTCAGAAAAACATACACTGTACATCAAACAGATTCACCCAGTCACGGTGCATTTGTGATCTATGCTTAGCAGTTGGTTTTATGCCATGCAAATCAACATCTGCTCTAATTATCTTTACAGTATATTGATTTATTACCTTTTTACATCCTATTATATTAAGCCATTACAAGAGAAATGGTGGCATGGAAGAAGCTGGCCTTTTCCATCTTTATAGCCTCATTTCCAGAAATTTCCCAGAATTTTATGTAGCACTCTTTCTCAACAATAGGCTCCTAATGTCCTCATGCTCCTCTCCATTTTCTACACTGTGCAAAGAGTGTGAAAAATTTACACTGAAGTGTAAAGGACTGCTATGTATATACACATTATTGTATATAAGGATTATAACTGTGGGGCCATTTGTATTTTTATTGTTGTTGTTTAACCACTGAGTCATATCCAACTCTTTGTGACCCCATGGACTGTAGCCCACCAGCCTCCTCTGTCCATGGGATTTCCCAGGCAAGGGTACTGAAGTGGGTTTTCACTTCTTTCTCTGGGGGATCTTCCCAACCCAGCGAGCAAGCCTGTGTCTCCTGCATTGGCAGGCTGATTCTTTACCCCTGAACCTGAAATTTTAACTCAGTCCTCCCCTCCAATGACTACTGTTACCTGAAAAGTTCTCATCTGGTCCTTGATAACAGGCTCCAAATCATCTCCCTTTCTCCAAAGCCTGGTGCCCCTACGATCCAAGTCAAACTACACCAGTGTAGTCTTTTTAAAAGGAAGCATTCATCTTGTAACACATCTCTGGCTCAAGATTCTCTACTCAGTATTTAATAAAATCAAATTCTATCTAATTCTGTGACCTTATCTCTTCCTACATCACTCTTGCATCTTACTCAACTGCTACCAATTTTTAGAGTGTCATACAGTTAGCTCACACAATATTCTAAGAAGCCCAACTGGCTTCTTTCATTTAGCAATTCACATTCAAAATTTCCCATATCTTGTCATGGCTTAATAGCTCATTTCTTTCCATCACTGAATCCTATTCCATTGTTGGGACTTATCACAGTTGGTTTGTCCATTTGTTAATAAATATCTTGGTTGCTTCCAAGTTTGGGCAGTTATAAATAAGGCCACCATAAACCGTCATGTGCTGGATTTTGTGTGGAATAATTTTCAGCTCAGTTGAATTGTGGGATCATGTAAGCTTATGTTTAGCTTAGTAAAAACTGCCAAATGTCTTGCAAAGTAGTTGTACATTTTTCATGTCCTAATCATGAGAGTTCATGTTATTTTGATTCTCACCAATATTTGTTTCCTTTAGTGTTTAAGCCAGCTTTAATGTAATTTCTTCCCTGGTGGCCCAGAAGGTAAAGAATCTGCCTGCAATGCAGGAGACCTGAGTTTGACCCCTTGATCTGGAAGACCCCCCGGAGAAGGAAATAGCTACCCACTACAGTATTCTTGCCTGGAGAATTCCATGGACAGAGGAGTCTGGTGGTCTACAGTCCATGCGGTTGCAGAGTCTGACACGAATGAACAACTAACGCTTTCACTTTCAGAACTGAGAGAACTCTAACCAATAGAGAAAGCATAAGAACAGAAGTGGGAAAAACACATAGGCATAATATAAGGATCCAAGTCCATGGTACACAGATTGGGATTTCTAGTTCTTTCATTTATTAAATGTGAGATTTTGGACAGGTTAATTAACCTGTCTGAATCTCAGTGTTTTTACTGGTATAGAAAACAGAGGAAAAGTTCTTCCCAAGATTGTCATAAACCCTGAATATGACTAACTACTTAACAATCAGTGTACATAAGAGGATTAAGAGTTAGATTAGCACCCTGGAAATTAGAAATATATAAGTGAAAAGAAACAAAGTGTATGATTATATCTTCTTTTCTTACAAACTTCAGATAAGTTTATTTTCTTCATTTTCGTTTCTTGCCTGTACAAAAAAAAATTAGAAGAAAGCTAATATGTAAGTCTCAGAAACCTCTCTTTCAAAATGGCAGATCTGAGGTCTAGGACTTTTTGCTTTGACTCTGCCTGATTTGCTTGCCTCTGCCTGATTTACCTCCATGCATTTAATGAACTAATTAATGAAATGCAAAATTATCAGTTAGCTTAGTGTTCCTACATATTGATTATATGAACAGTGGTGTCATCACTTTTAAGTGGAGAAAATATGAGATAAAAATAAGATGAATGCTGAAATTTTTACTAAATGGATTTCCTTTGTTCAGTAGAGAAATTTCCAAGGAGACATTTTACTCTTGACTCAGTATTTTCTGTTCATCTCTTTGCATGCCTGTCTAAAAATTTCCTTTCTCTTCAAAGTCTGGTAGAATGTGGCAGCATACAAACAACCACACCAATACCATATCAGTCAGGGTCTACCCAGGAAACTAAAATTCACATTAAGTACAACAGAAGGAATTTAATGCAGGGACTCCTTAGAGGGGCAATAGGAGAGGTGAGACACGAAAAAAGAACAAATAGGAAAATGAGAGATTAACAACAGGAAGTCACTCCATCACTGCAAAAACAAAATGGCCAGAATCAGCTAACAGAAATGAACAATGGCCACAGATCATCCAAGTGAGACAGCTGGAGCCATGGAGGAAACAGAGCTCCTATGGGGGAGCAGTCTGAGGCAGAGAAAGAGTGAGAAATATCTTGAATTTTCTCAATCCTCTCTATTGGATTTTCAGCCAATGTATTCTATTGGCAAATTGAGCAAATCTAACATGCATCCAGCTGACATGGGTGTCTGAGACATTCACCCCACAGCGGACAAACTTCCCACAAGACAGAACAGAATAAGGGAGAGACACAAAATAGTTCAGAGGCCCGTTGGGTCTAGAAACGGCACATATACTATGGCAACAGCCTGAGAAAGGCAGAGAGGAAGCATAAAAGAACTGATCAATTGTGGAGTGAAAGAGGGAAACGAGCAGTGAATTTCTCATACTAGTATCTCAGAATGGACAAAGCAAGAGGAGAAGAAAGGAAGGAAAAGCAGAAGGAAGGAAGGAAGGAAAGACGGAAAGGGGGGAGGACAAAGGCAAGTAGGAAGGCGGGCTAGAAATAAGGCATTTATTTTGGGGTCTTTTTTTTTTTTAAGTGGCATACACATTCTCTGTTTGTGAAAAAGAAATGTTAGCTATCAAGATGTAAATTGACCCAGAGAGAACATTTATATGAGGATAAGAGTTCAGGGGATGTCACCACCAGAGAGAAACTGCTTTTTAACTACTGTCCCAATGGTCATGTGTGGTGATAAAATAATAGAAGTCAAGCTCATAAAAGGGAAACTTTAAGATTTACCCTTTAAGTTCCAGGGTACTCCAGGAATGGTGGTGGTGATTCAAGACCTACCAAGGAAAATTTCATTTTACATGTTCATTACAGCATGGTAAGCTAAAGCCATAAAAAAAATCCAAGTGTCAGATCTTTTACAGATGATAATTTATTTCCTGTTCCAAGCCTGGCAGGGATTAAGAAAAGAAGTGTAGGGGGCATGAGTTTTAGAAAAAAAATTAAGTGAAGCACAGCTCCCAAACTTCAGAAACCACATCGGAACAAAAAAGAAAGAAAGTGAAGTCGCTCAGTCGTGTCTGACTCTTTGTGACCCCATGGAGCCTACCAGCCTACCATATAGCCTTCCAGGTTCCTCCATCCATGGGATTTTCAAGGCAACAGTACTGAAGTGGGTTGCTATTTCTTTGGAACAAGACTGTGAGTCTGTTCAGCACACAGCACAAAAGCCAAGAAGAAAATAAACTGAGAATCAATAACCTCGATTTCCGAAGTCACCTGATAACTTGGAACAATGATATTTACCTTTCCTTTTTAAAGTAAGGCACAGTGGGATCACAAAGCTGCATGGAAACCACAACCTGGGAAATTCTGTCTTCCCTGACAACCTCACAAATTTTATTTTGCCTCGTGCCCCCGACATTACCAGAGGTGTATGCATCTCTTGATGTGAGAAACTTGCCCCCAAAAGGACTGCAACTAAAGGTTGTAGTGCTCTATAATTCTATCTGGGTTTTTATTTCATTTATGTGTTCCAATAATTTTTTCTTGGAAAACGTGCCCGTTAGAAGGGCAGTTAGAATCAATACCTTCAATATCCAAAATTTACTGTTTGTCTTTCTCTCTTTTTGCCTTCTAGTAGAGAAAAAATCTAAACTCTCAAAAGATTCCTGTATTCACATCATCAGAAATAGCTTACTTTAGGCCACCAGATCTTTAACTAAAAAGGGAAAAACGTTCCATGATTTAGTCCCAAATCTTTGGACTTCATTATTGCCTCCTTTTGTTCAGTTTGTCTCTCAAAATTAGCCAAAGCTCTAAAATCTTTTTAATGGTCACAAATATCCATTTAGAAAGCATCTGACTTAGTGGACAGGAAACGGCATACAAATATTATAGGCGCAAATAAGATACTCTTGGACTATCTTTGGATGAATGGGAAGGGTGTCAGGTAGATTCCTACTTTGAATAGACTCTCAATATTATCCAGAATTTGTAGAAGAAAGGATCTTTAGGATATTTTAAAAGGTGACTACAAACACCTAACTAAAATAGGTGAAACAAGTAAATGTAAGGGAAGCTTTCTCCAAGGATTCTGTTTCTCTGAAATGACTCAGAAGTGAGATTCACTATGGACAAGCTTTTTGCTCAACAAGACAGCACAGTGTACTTAACCTGGAGGTTGTCTAGCTGCTAAGTTGATTTAACATTCCTATCTAATTTATTCTAGTATCATCCCCATGATTCAAATTGTTTGCCAGAGTGCCACTGGAGGCTTAAACGGTGCCAAGAGAAAAGGCTGACAAGCTTTCTCAGAATCCCTTCCTGCAAGGACTCTCATCATTCCAGCTTGTGTTCATTTTCACCCAAACTGACCACTTTTAAAGAGACAGAAGTGGATAAGATGCAGAATTCGTAAAGATCATCCAGTTCAGTCCTTCATATTAGTAAATGTCTGAATCATCCAGAACAAATACTTAGTTTCTTGAAGACCTGAGAGAGGGAAAGGATGGGGGAGAAGGGAAAGATATATTGAGCACCTAACAAATGTCATCTCAACATCTGCAATATCCCTTGATACTGAATTCCATCACCTTCACATTAAAAAATTTCTTCCTTCTGCCTAATTCCAATCTTTCTTCCCTTATTTTTACTGCAATTTATTATATTTTTGTTGTCCAGAATTATAGAGAACAACTGTTGAGCTAACCTCCTCAATTTAATGTATGTGCAGATGAAGATCACAAATCAAAACATCCTCTGTGCTCCCCTAAGCCCCCAAACCAACTCCATTAGCCATTCTCCATGTAGTCATTTTCATTCTTTCAAACATCTTATGATTTCCATTTTTGCACATCTCTTTAAGTACAGAAAAATAAAATGGAAAGATTTCAGCCATTGCTCTGTCATCCTCTTTTCTCTACACTAAATCAGGTAGGCTTATTTTCATAATGGCATCATATTGCTGACTCATTCAGAGTTTACTCAACCAAGCCCCAGGTCCTTTCCTTTTGATTCTCCTGCATAGATAGTTCTCCCTCAAATTGTATTTATAATGTTTACACTTTTGTCCCTAAGTAACTGAGCAAACATATTGTGGTTATAGCCACAGGATGTAAGGAATGAAAGACACGGGTTTTAGAGGATCACACTGAGAATTACTAGTTCCTTCCAGCACCAAATATTAAGAACAAGTTTCAATAGTTTGAGGAATCAATTAGGATGAATATGTCCCAGCTGTTTTTTTAAAGTCTCACTAATAAAAGATAAAATGTTAAGCTGGTCAACAAATTACCTCAGCTGATCTTAGTTCCTTAGGCAAGAGATGACATATAAAGGGAATTATTCTTCAAGGTACCAAGAATTTGCTAAAATAAGTGAACAAAGAAGAAGGGTTGATTTATCAGAATATTATGAATAAAATCTGAAAATACTATAGAAACAAGTATAGATTTAGATATCCAGATGCAAAACAAACAAACAAAACAAAACAAAAAGCAAGAGGCAGAAAGCTACTTCCTCTCAGCCTCTAGGTAGTTTTCAATGAGGATGTTTCTATCAGTTCAGTTCAGTTCAGTCACTCAGTCATGTCCGACTCTCTGTGACCCCAAGAACTGCAGCATGCCAGGCCTCCCTGTCCATCACCAACTCCCGGAGTATACTCAAACTCATGTCCATCATGTCAGAGATGCCATCCAATCATCTTACCCTCTGTCGTTCCCTTCTCCTCCCACCTTCAATCTTTCCCAGCATCAGGGTCTTTTCCAATGAGCCGGTTCTTTGCATCGGTTCTTTGCTCTAAGGCTGTGTATTTTATCATTTTGTTCCTAGACATAGAAACAGCTTATTTAACTTATATGCAGAGTACATCATGTGAAATGCCGGGCTGGATGAAGCACAAGCTGGAATAAAGATTGCTGGGAGAAATATCAATAACCTCAAATATGCAGATGACACCACCCTTATGGCAGAAAGTGAATAACTAAAGAGCCTCTTGATGAAAGTGAAAGAGGAGAGTGAAAAAGTTGGCTTAAAACTCAACATTCAGAAAACTAAGATCATGATATCCGGTCCTGTCACTTCATGGCAAATAGATGGGGAAACAGTGGAAACAGTGGCAGACTTTATTTCTTTGGGCTCCAAAATCACTGCAGATGGTGACTGCAGCCATGAAATTAAAAAAACACTTGCTCCTTGGAAGAAAAGCTATGACCAACCTAGATAGCATATTAAAAAGCAGAGACATTATTTTACCAACAAAGGTCTGTCGGTTTAGTCAAAGCTATGGTTTTTCCAGTAGTCATGTATGGATGTGAGAATTGGACTATAAAGAAAGCTGAGTGCCAGAGAATTCTTACTTTTGAACTGTGGTGTTGGAGAAGATCTTGAGAGTCCCTTGGACTTCAAGGAGATCCAGCCAGTCCATCATAAAGGAAATCAGTCCTGAATAGTCATTGGAAGGACTGATGCTGAAGCTGGAACCCCAATACTTTGGCCACCTGATGCGAAGAACCGACTCATTGGAAAAGACCCTGATGCTGGGAAAGATTGAAGGTGGGAGGAGAAGGGAACGACAGAGGGTAAGATGATTGGATGGCATCTCTGACATGATGGACATGAGTTTGAGTATACTCCGGGAGTTGGTGATGGACAGGGAGGCCTGGCATGCTGCAGTTCTTGGGGTCACAGAGAGTCGGACATGACTGAGTGACTGAACTGAACTGAACTGATAGAAACATCCTCATTGAAAACTACCTAGAGGCTGAGAGGAAGTAGCTTTCTGCCTCTTGCTTTTTGTTTTGTTTTGTTTGTTTGTTTTGCATCTGGATATCTAAAGCCTTAGAGCAAATATCCTTATATGGATATTCCTTTGGAAACAGGGACATGTCTCAATAAAATTCACTCTTAATAGGATATGTACCAATTTAGAAGTATAACCAGCTTTCAGAAAGCAATAATTATACTAGCTATAAGAAATAGCCATTATTTGATTTATTAGGGAGTAAAAAGATAATTAGCAAAAACCTCAATTAAGTGGAGTTGGCATACCAAAAGGGGGAGCCCTCATGCCCTGTGAGAATAACAGAGCCCAACAGGAAGAAGGCTATTCTTGCCTGGCAAGGACTCAGCCAATGAAAAACTATGGGTTCTTCCTTTACCTTTCCAACTTCCTTTTCTCTCTATTAAAGGGGGTCTCTCATTCCTTGGAGAGTGGGAATTTGCAGGTAGCTTGCAGTGGTTGCAGACCCTGAATTGCAATCCTCTGCCAATCACAAACAAGCACATTTTGGCTGGAGAAATCACTGACATTCTATATGTTTTAGGTCACCAAGAGTTGTTTCAGCATGCCTACTGAGATATCACTTAATTTATTCTCATAAAACCTAAGTATATACACTTTTTTCCAAATTGATTGGAATTTATGGGTACCTTACTTAGCAAATACAGGAACTCAAACTTTACTCTTTCTTGACACCACCATTCATTTGGTCTCCCAAGATTAAAATTTCAAATATTCTTATCCTTCCTTTATTACATATGGTCAGTTGTCACCACAACCTGTCAAAGTTGAACGTGAGTTGGTTCTTTCCTCGCATGACCAATACATGTGCACCTTACTAATTTCAATCTTCTGCTGATCGATGTAACAGTTCCAAGGTGATCTTTGACATTTGTTGATCTTTTTGCTGTTAGAGTGGTTTTTTAAAATAGTCTTTTATAGTTTTAATTCTATTTTACCTCTGTTTGACTTCTATATCACTTAGGACATTGGAATACAAGTTACGGAAAACTCATTTGTGTAAGAAAACTTAGTCACATGATTACACATAGTCACTTGGGGGACTAGGAGATGTAGTCTCCATTTGGGTAGCCATAGACAAACTAAAACCAGGGTTAAAATCTGTCCATCACTGAAAAGAGAGAGAGAGATCCTAATATTATTAGTCTTCTTATAGTAACACAAAAAGACTTTGCAGTTGTTCTTTTTTTCTTTTTTGTAGGATAATTGCTTTACAACGTTGTATTGGTTTCTGCCTTACAGCAACTGAAATCAGCCATGATTATACATATATCCCCTCCCTCTTGAGTTTCCCTCCCCACTTCCATCCCACCTCCCCCACTCCAGGTCATCACAGAGCAACAAGCTGGGCTCCCTGTGTTATATGCAGTTTCCCACTAGCTATCTATTTTACACATTTTAGTGTATATGTTTTGCTTTTAAAGGACTCTTGTAATAGTTTTTTTAAGTTGAAGTAGGTATTATGATTAGTCTAGCAATATTTTTTTTAAAAAAACTCTGTTCTGCTCAATTCCTCTTCAACAAGAATAGCACTGTTTTTACCTGATATATACATACAGAGAGTGAGAGACTCTATACCACATGGATTAATCATAGACATTTTCTCAACCCGGGATAGATAAGTATTCTTGACAAGCCCATCTCCATTACTTGAACAATTATCTTTTTCAAAGTCCAGTTGTATTGAAAGCAAAAGATTGAAACTCTTCTCAGATTTTACTATATAATAGAGAAGAAAGCTGGAAGAAAATAGTTTGGTATGTATGTGAGAAAATTTTTCTATTTGGAATGTGAGAAGAGAATATTCCAATTTGGAATATAGAGAAAATGATTTATAGATAGGTACACTCAATTAATAGGAAAGAATAACTTTGGTCTGAAATGAATGTTAGATTCCTGTATTTTTACCTTCCTGTTGAGTACTTACAACTTCCTATCAAGTCTTACAGTGACTGGTGTGGGTACAAGAAATGGTATTCTCTGAATTCCCCAAGTCTTTCCCACACCCATCCACTTAATATTTTTTTTATATTTGTCTGCTAATGTTTCTTGGTATTTAGAATCTTAGAGCATTTTCAACAGGCAAAAAGCTGACCTCCGACATCTAACACACAATTATAATTTCAATTCCTAGTGAACACCCACTCAATCCCTTTGACAGTAATCTGTGCCAAAGCTTTAATACATAGGGTGAAATCTCCCAAGGCTAGAACTTTTTCTTGGCAGAGGAACATCAAGGGAATGGAAAATGCTTTGAAAGAAGAAGGACCTAAGTTTTGTTTTGTTGTTTTAATTTTTATACATTAAAACTTTCTTTGCCAAGTGTGCTTCTTCAAGATTTAGCCTGCAATGTCTACAGATAGAAAGTATATATTCTTATGAGATTTTGCTACAGTGGAATTTGTTAAAGGACTTCATGTGGTTTACATCTTCAGAGATAACTGAAAGGTCTTGGCACTCATATTCCCAACCTGGCTCCAGTCATCTTCATATTCTTTCACTTCCTCTCTCAGAATTTAAATGTGGAATTCACATCACTATAATACTTTTACTCATTTTTTTCCTCTCAATTTTGCTTCCGCATTTCTGATTATGCTGTTTTTCCATTTTCAAAATTTCTATTATTTCTAATTTTATGTCCTTTGCATTTTATCTAAGTACCCATTACATTCTGGATACACGAAGAAAAGCTAAAAATAAACCATCCATTTCTTTGAATTGTGTTGATCTACCGTATTAATCTTGTGTGAGGTATTTCCTCTGGTCAAATCCAGGACTTACTTTTCTATTCTAACCTTCATTTTCTTTGTTCTCTTAATTCTTATTGGGGGCTTTCATGATAATAATTTATTATCCTACTCCACGTAGTTTCTCAGCACTCATTCCTTAACCTTTTATCCAGAAACCTGTAACTGGGTAGTCTTTTTAATAAAAAATCTGGGTGAATGTATAATACGTGCTGTGACTGATGTAAGACATATACTCAATTTATTTGCCCCTCTCGAAAGAGAAATATTTTATTTTAGTAAATTGTCTATATTTGTTAATATTTCTACTCTCCTCAAGTAATACAAAGACAAAACAATAGCTCTTTAAGACAATAAGTCTCAGGAATTTGGAAAATTTTGTGAAGGGTAAGCATATCTAGGTGATCAGTATCAAAGACAGAGGAATGTTGGTTTCAAAAATCTTAGTCTTCAGTAACCCAACATCTTCCTTTTCTGAAACCTAACCCCTCAACTCCCTCACATGGCTTGAGGACAGTTCAAAACCACTTAATCTCTGAAAACTAATTAAATACCCAAATACCATTTCAAAGAGTAAAGATCAAAGATATGGAACTCCAATCACTGGAAAATATTTTTCTTTTTAGAATAAGGCAAATATATTATGTAAAGTAAAATTGAAGCTTTTGTCACTGTTGTAAATAGAAATTTCCAAACAAATTAAAATTTTTATTGGCAAGTTTGCCATGTGAAACAATGTGGAAATTACTGGACATTTTGTTTAAGATGGTAACATTAGGGTGATTACATTTATTGTTCAACTTAGGAAGCTTATAAGAGTGAAGGCAAGCATTATTAATAATTAGGCTGGGACAGTTTCTAAACAAATTGAGACAAATGATCATTCTAAAAACAAGTCACTGATAAACTTTATACACTTAGATATAAAAACAGCCCATAATTCCATAACTTTTCTTTAATAAAAATGTTGGAAGTTTCCCCAGATACACTAAACAAATTAGAAAGAAAAAAAATACAGATAAATTACAAGGGGATAAGTTTCTATAAAAGAAAGATGGTTAGATCGCATAACCAACTCAATGGACATGAATTTGAGCAAACTCTGGGAGATGGTGGAGATGCTTCTCTGTCAGCAGCCTAGCAGGCTGCAGTCCATGGGGTAGCAAAGAGTCAGACATGGCTGAAGAACTGAATAACAACAACAAAGCTTCTATAAAAAGCACCAAAAAGCAGAGAGAAGAACTACCACTATGGATAAACAACGAAATCCTAATGTATACCACAGGGAACTATATTCAATATCCTGTGATAATATAATGAAAAAGAATGTAAAAACAGAAAATAATGTGGGTATAGGTACAGATATATCTGAGTCACTGTGCTGTACAGCAAAGATTGGCACAACATTGTAAGTCAACTATACTCAATTAAAAGAAAAAAAAAGACTACCACTACTATAATTAGTGTCCTAGAATAGAAAAGACAAATGGATACATGGAATAAAGGAAGTGTCCTGATTTCTCCTTCAATTCAAAATAAAATTGAGTAATCAAGTGGAGATAACTTTAAAAAAAAAAAACTCTAATCCAAGTCAATATGGTAAAATTAAACAAAAGTACAAGTTGATCATCTAAAAGTGTTGGTTATGATTCTGATAATTTAGTCATTAGCAGTGATCAAAACTTCTATGGCATTATATATTCAGGTATCCCTTTGTTAACAGTTTGTTCTGGGATATGAGCACAGGGATAGTTTATCAATAGGCTTAAAGAATTTTTCCTATTAATTAAAAGAGAGCTAGGATTGCATAAAGAAGGGAAAGTGCTGCTTGTAAATATGCACTGTTGTTGTTCAGTCGCTGAGTCGTGTCTGACGATTTGCAACCCCATAGCCTGCAGCACACCAGGCTTCCCTGTCCTTCACAAACTCCTGGAGTTTGCTCAGATTCATGTCCCTAGAGTCAGTGATGACATCCAACTATCTCTTCCTCTGTCACCCCTTCTCCTCCTGCCCCCAATCTTTGTCAGCATCAGGGTCTTTTCCAATGAGTTGGCTCTTCGCATCAGGTGTCCAAAGTATTGGAGCTTCAGCATCAGTCCTTCCAATGAATATTCAGGACTGATTTCCTTTAGGATTGACTAGGTTGATCTCCTTGCAGTCCAAGGTACTCTTAAGACTCTGCTCCAGCACCACAACTCAAAAGCATCCTTTCTTTGGCACCCAGCCCTCTTTATGACCCAACTCTAACATCCATACATGACTACTGGAAAAACCATAGCTTTGACTATACAGGCCTTTGCTGGCAAAGCAATGTCTCTGCTTTGTAATATGCTGTCTAGGTTTGTCATAGTTTTTCTTCCAAGGATCAAGCATCTTTTAATTTCATGGCTGCAGTCACTGTCTGCAGTAATTTTGGAGCCCAAGAAAGCAAAATCTGTCACTGTTTCCACTTTTTCCCCATCTATTTGCCGTGAAGTGATGGGACCAGATGCCATGATCTTAGTTTTTATGAATGTTGAGTTTTAAACCAGCTTTTTCACTCTCCTCTTTCACCTTCATCAAGCGGCTCTTTAGTTCCTCTTCACTTTCTGCCACAAAGGTGGTGTCATCTGCATATCTGAAGTTATTGATATTTCTCCTGACAATCTTGATTCCAGCTTGTGCCTCATCCAGCCTAGCATTTCCATTATGTAATCTTCATATAAGTTAAATAAGAAGGGTGACAATATACAGCCTTGATGTACTCCTTTCCCAATTTTGAACCATTCCATTGTTCTATGCCCGATTCTAACTACTGCTTCTTGACCTGCATACAGGTTTCTCAGGAGACAGGAAAGTTGATCTGGTATTCCTATCTGTTGAACAAACTTCCACAGTTTGTTGTGATCCGCACAGTCAAAGACTTTAGCATATAATAAATCCATCATTAAGAAAATATTCAACTTAAGCAATATTGAAATGTATTTGGATCATTAATAATAACAAAACATTTTCTAATCTCATGTACTGCTCATTATATCAACTCTTTGCAACCCCATGGACTGTAACCCTCCAGGCCACTCTGTCCATGGAATTCTCCAGGCAAGAATACTGGAGTGGGGAGCCATTCTCTTCTCCAGGGGATCTTTATGACCCAGGGATCAAATCTACATCTCCTGCACTGCAGGCAGATTCTTTACTGTCTGAAGCAGCAGAGAAATCTCAGCTTTAATTAGAAAACAAAGCTACAATATTCATTTTATTATCACTGAAACAGAAATCAAGCTTTTAAAATGACTCTCTCACGTTATTTCTGTTTGCAGGACTCTGTCCTTGTTTATATATCTCACCTGTGTTTAGCAAGCTGTAACCCAGTAGTTCATTCTATAACAAATAAATTCAAGTTTATGAAAAGAATATTTAAAAACTTGCTCAGATTACCTATATCTTCTAACTCAATTTTTAAAAGTAAGCAAAGCTAAAATGTCTTTCACTTTTTTTATTTTTTGCTGTAAATGCTTTTCAGCAAATCTAATTTCAGAATTTCTTATATAAAATCACAATTTTTTTTTCCACACAGAAGCAAACAGAGCTTCCTGTTTTTCATTGATATGAAGAAACAAAATATGTTCTATCTTTCCTAGCATATCAACATCACTAAGTTATTACTTTCTTCACCAGAAGAAAAAAAATACAACCCAATTCTCACAGAAAGCAGTGTAGCAATAGTGACCTGGGACTTTTTCTTAAAGATCAGTACACTTACTATAACGTCTGAATGCAGATTTTTTTCATCTGAAACTCTATGGTTTTGAGATCAAATAGGTTTAATGTTAGTAAGCTTGCCAAGATATTTTTGTTTTTATTCAAATAATTAGCTATAGGGTCTTATGAAATGAAAATCTTTTTCTTCTTTTAATATTGTTTGCTTTGTTTCAACTTTCAAATTTATCTTTACTTTGTGTTTCCACAGTACTGTGACTCCTGGAAATGATAAGCCACCCCTCACCCTCGTTTTTGGCCAGTTTGAAACCTCCCTATGTCGGTACCACCAACAGAACTGTGGTTAGAGCAGGCACGGTTTGGTGGGACCATTAATTCGCTTGAGGCTATAATTTTTGTTCCAGTAACTAACACTTCATTAAGTTGAAATAGTTTCATTATGAAAGGAAATATTCACAGAATTTTTAACCAATGAATGGAAAATTACTAAGTTTCCAACCAGTTTGATTCAGACTATATGTAAAGCTTATTAATAAAATTTGTTCATGTTTTGAATTTTTAAAATTTTTTAATCATAGGAGAATGAAGGCAGGAGGTATTTGTGAGCTTTCAAGTTTACCACAGAGAAGCAAAAATGGCATGTAAAAATACATAATTACTCTAAAAATGTGTCAGCCTATTTCATCGAAATTGAATGCAAGCATATGCTTTGTTTTCTTTAAAAATATATATTATTTCCTCAGATTCAGGCTTTAATTTAAGCACAGAAATTTAGTCTTGTTTAATTTCATTCATCCATTCACCATTAACTGAGCACCTGCTTTGGTCAAAGCATTGAACTAGAACACCAAGGCAAATAAAGCTGTCATCTGCCCTCCCTTAGGGAACAAACATTACAGGAATTGATACAGAAATTACACAACCAAAGTCAAGATTATTTCATTACAACCATGATAAGCAATGTGAAGATGAAATCCAAGGTACTAAGAATGCTTCTCTGAAGAAAGATCACTTAAATTAACATCTGGATGTGCAAGTCAGGTTAGGGGAGGAAGAAAGATAGGAAAGATAATTAATTTAATAAGAATAGACATCCTGAGAGGGGAAAATAGCCCAGTTCATTTGAGGAAAAATAAAATAATAAAATAGGCTACTGAAACTGGAACACAAAGAAGCAAGTAGAAGAGTGCTGACTCTGGGCTCAGATGGTTTGGATTCTAATCCTAGGTCCACTGTGACTTCCATGTTGTCCATCTTAGAGAAACTTCAATTTCCTTATCTATATGATAAGGATAATAACAGTGTCGACTATAGTTGTTATAAAGATTAAATAGCTAATTATTTCATCTTAAATGTTTATGATGATGCTGAAACCGTGTAACTCAGATTTGGAATTGAACCCATGGGCTTTTAACTGAGATCACACACCTGGTTTCAGGACTTCCTGAAGTTCAGTTTCTTGATGTCCCATTTCAGAAAGAATTCAGCGAGAGACAAAGAGGGTGAATTTATTTAGAGAGAAATGTACTCCACAGACAGAGTGTAGTCCATCTCAGAAGGTGAGAGCAGTCCTGAAATATGGTGTGGTTATTTTTTATGAGCTGGGTAATTTCATAGGCTGATGAGTGGGAGGATTATTCCAACTATCTAGGGAAAGGGGAGGGGATTTCCAGGAACTGGGCTACCAGCACTTTTTGGCCTTTGATGGTTAACCTCAGAACGGTCATGGCACTGGTGGGTGTGTCATTTAGCTTGCTAATGAATTACAATAAGCATATACCAAGGCTCAAGAAAGTCAACTCATCTGCCATCTTGAATGTATTTGGTTCTAATCAGTTTATGTCATGTCCTTGGGCTCTGTCATTCTTTTAAGTTTTGTGTCCTTCCCTCGTGTTTCAGTGCCACGCACATAGGAAATGCTGCAGAAATGTTAGCTCTTTTTACTTTTTGTCCCAATTAGACCCTAAATATGCATGATATTTACTATAGTTTCCTTCATTGAACTATATCTTCAGTTATACAGTAGGATGAGAACAAGAATTCTTTGTATTGCCACAGTAGCAATTGCACAATGTAAAGCAGATGGACATTATATATAAAACACCAGCATTTATTTTCAAAATATCATTTGCAAAGATCTCTTAATCTCCAGTCACAAGAAATTCAGATTTTTGTTGTAGTAATCATTATTATCATTATTATTTTGTTTAGTTTTGCTTTAATTAAACCAAATCTTTAACTAATTGAAGTCTTTAACACTTGGTAACATTGTTTTCTGTATCTATTTCTTAAGTCTAGAATTAAGTTTCATTATTATGGCCAGCTTCTTATAGTAAAAATTATTTTAGGTCTTTTTTAATGCAGTTATGGTACAAAAGTAGGATCCATAATAGAGAATAATGTGATGTAAACATAGGTATGTGTCTTTGGACCAAATTATAAGCTTTAAGCTTCAGTATTGATTTGTAGTTTTTGTTCTTTTCTTTCCTTCTTTTCTCTTTAATATCATACTATTTTTACATATTCTATATTATGTACTTAACACAAGCTATACTTTTTATTTTGAGTCTTGACACCTCGTATTTAATTAGGTACTTCTTATTTTGTTGGTCAATTATTTTTCCTTTACTGTTTTTCTTTGAAAACT
Source organism: Okapia johnstoni (assembly GCA_024291935.2). Taxonomy (NCBI): domain Eukaryota; kingdom Metazoa; phylum Chordata; class Mammalia; order Artiodactyla; family Giraffidae; genus Okapia; species Okapia johnstoni. The sequence continues at coordinate 28,664,632 of CM044309.1, forward strand.
GTAATATTTAGGGGCTTCCCACCGTAGAAGGATTAGCAAAGCCAGTTATTTTAATGGCATTCATTACATATCCAGGAGGTTATTCCAGCCCTGTTCTCTTATCTAAGGTCATAAAGTTCTCACAAATAGCTTATAAATGCAGAATTTACTATAGAGACCAACAAACTCACTGATAGTGATACTCTTAGTCCAAGTACTTATCTGACATTCCTAGGGCAACAGAAATTCAGACTCTGGATAAATCCCTCTGCTCTCTTGGAAAGGTTCCCAGTTTTACTGATGTTCACTCAGGAAGAGATTCAGGATTTTTCTAAATTTATCTGAAAATGAAACTACTCAAGGGAGTGACTACAATCCATTTATAGTCTGGCTCTGCATGAACATCTATCCTAAAATTTGCCTACAATTGTCAAAGACTAAAAGTATTCACTCCTGAAGACCAAATTAATACTTGCCTTATTTGGTTTCCAAATGCTGTGTTAGGGCTTTCAAATGTTCATTAAAAGATTCCAAGACCCATATGGTTTCCCAGTTATCCTAATTTTAAAACATGCAATGCTTTTTTTCATTATAGGCAATGTCATGAACTACCTCATTCTATTTTCAGTTCTACATTTTTCCTGATTATAAAATTAATAATTAAATCATTATAACAAATTAAGAAAGCAGAGTAACACACATCCATCACCACCAGCTTCCCCAAGAAGATTCATTGTATTATATTTCAGCATATTTTCCTTCTAAATCTCTAATACTATTTAAACAAAATGAATTTTTTCTCATATATTTAAGCTCCAGAAAAAAATAGCATTTTCTTATTCAAATGAAATCCCTAAGAGTCTGTATCCACCTATCCTTCACCTAATAGAACACATTAACTTTTCTTGCATCTTTGTAGCATTTTAAAACATAAAGAGAAGCCTATTTTACAATTGTCACCATTTCCAGGGTAATAGTTTTCCAGTTTAAAGAAGTGCAGTGAGAAAGCTATATATTAGAATCAATGACCCTCTTTAGATAGCAGCAGAGAAAAAAGTGCCTTAAGTTGAACAAAGATACAAGCTAATATTCTTTCTATATTTTTGCATTTTGAGAAAAACAAAAAAAACATAAAATGAAAGCACTAAGATCCCCTTCACTTCTTTCCTTGCCAAAAAACTCGTCATCCTAGTTAAAGCATATTTCATGATTCTGGGTTTTTAAAGTAAAATTACACATCAATTGTGGTTGAATGTGGATCCATCCATTCAGGGCTTTTTGTAAACACTATTCTAATATATAATATAAATATACACATCAAAATACTGAACACACCATGTTAAAATAATAAAAGTCCTCTCCTGTATATTTAACAATGTAATGTCTGTAAAAAAAAAAAAAAAAAAAACAGTGAAAGAAAATTGATGAGTAAGCTTAAGAAAGATGATTCACTCTTTATAGGATCTCAGAACAGAAGTCAGTGTTCAAAGTGGAACATTTGTTCACTTTCCCAGTTTTGCCCAAGCTTCTATCCAATTACACTCTCCTTAATTCCAGCAGATCACAGAAGCATTAACACTCTGGTCTACGTCTGCTTGTCAGTAAGAGTAACAAAACTTATTTCCTACTTCTCTGAGATATAAATTGTTCTTTTCTCATATTTTACTTTCCTTTTTTGGACTTTGAGAAAAACTACTTCATATAGCTATTTGACTCATTCACCCCATATTTCCACAGCACTTAAATATATTGCTTAATCTATTTTAATCTCATACAATCTAAGAAAAGTTTCCAATTAGTTTTCCAAATATTTTTTTGATCCGCTCTCAGTAATCTAAATGATTCTTGACTAAAGGGTGGTAGGTCTTGCTTTTCTTTTGTTGTTCTTCAGACTGACTAAAACTATGTTCTGTATATAGTAAGGACTTGATAAAAAAATTTGGTTATGTAACAACAACAACAAAAAAACCCAGTAAACTTCAGTAAGGAATGCCATTAATATCTAACATAAACAAATAAAATAAATTAGCACAGATAAAATTATTCTATGGGTCAAATAATGAACATGCTAACATAATAATCTACCATAAATCTCTTGGTTATGTTCACATTGGCATTCTACTACAGTATCAGTATCGTTACTACCAGATTAAACTCTTATAATCAAAATTTTATAGATATAATATACAGCCACTTGCCCTTTTAATAAGAAATTCCATGATATAAGTTTGGCTTTGTGTAGTACCACTAAAACTACTGAACATCCAGATGACCAAGATGGTGAGGCATCTTACTTACATTTGAATCACTATTTCACATATCTATTTTCTAAGACTTGATAATTGACCTCTTTAACATGCTCAAGAAGAGTATAGCTATTGAAATATTGATATCTGAAAGAAATTTTGCCTAAGGATCTGACAACATTTGAATGCAGTAAAAATCTCAAGATTATCTCTGTAATAAATACAATAAAAGTTTTGATACCACTCCTATAAACTTTCAACACAGATCAATAGTCTAAGTAAAAATAACTCTACAAAGGGTCAATGAAATGTAGCCTAAGTACACAGTTCTCTGATAATCTCGCTTAATTTAAAGACTAATTTTGAGTTCTGGATAAAAAGAAAAATCCATCTGGGTTGCAATTTATTTCAAATAAATTTGAGGAAATTATTGGCTGACTGAGAGATGACTGAAGATATAGTACTGTCTGACAGCTGCATAAGAGGATAATAATCTTCCATGTCCAGTAGCCAAGTACAAAGTAGGTTTCCTTGGCTCTTGAGAAAATTGACAAACTTTAAAAGATTCAATGCATATGCAAAAAACTACTTCATTTTGGCCCAGATTTGATCCAAGGGAAGATCCATGGATAAGGCAAAGAATACCAGAAAATGACTGTGATCCAACTCCAATACAAATGGACTAGAAGTCTTGAAATTCTACATCTTGAAAAGACATACAGATTTTAACATAAAAGAAAAATTCAAGCAACTATTACACAGTTTTAACACTGACCATTAAAAAAAATGAACAAAGTATCCCATGTTAAAATATGCAAAATAAGCTTTTCTTTGAGTTTCTTTCCTATTAATATTATAAGATATAGAACAATTAAAAGATGGAGAATCTGTTAAGTTGTACAAGATACTTTCGGCAGAGTTAAACTGTTCTTTCTACCCATTACTTGTTACTAAAACTGTCTTTCTAAGAGCCCTCCTTGTTTGGGAAAAGAAAGCCACATCACCTGCACATGAACATATCAGCAAATATAAATGATGGAGTAAACAAGTAAATTGTTATCTATTAACTATTAAGTTCTTATCAAAATAAACAGAAAAGCACAAGTTTGACTTTACTATTTCACTTTGACTTAATAATAAAAGCTAAGTTAATCTGTATAGACTATTTACTAAATACCTGGCATTGTGCTAAATAGTTTTCAAAAAAAACTCTTTTAAGCTTTCTCTTTTTAATGAAAAGAACCCATTAAGAGGTGACGATACCGAGTCTCAGAGATTTTATATAAATTACACTAGGTTACAGTTAATAAATGGAGAAGGCAGTACATAAACTCATAATGACAGTCCCTAGTGCTGGGGCTTTTAAGCAAAGCACTGTGAAGTCTCCACTATGGAGTGACTATGGATGTCTTCATAGCTATTAAATAAAACTAAGAAAGTGAGGTAAAAATCCAAAAGCTAGCTACATAAAACTGTGGTTCAAGGAATGAGAAAGTTATATGTCATAATCTAAACAGAAAAGAAATCAAGATAAAAATTTAAGACAGATTTAGAGGTAGTAATGATGGAATCATGCCATCAGAGGAGCCATGATTGTGATGATTCTTTAGTTCTAACATTGTCATCTTTTCAGAGAGATGGTAAAAAGAATCCATTTGGGGAACAAAGAAAAAAATCAGTAGAAAGAGGGCCAGAGACTTCTCAGAGGAATTGATCTTTGAAGTCAAGAGATGGAAGGACATAGTAGAGAAAGAGAAAAACAAAGGCAAATGAAAGGCTTGATGAAGAAAATAACCCAGAAGTTTCAGGGAATGGGTGCTGGGGAGGGCAAGAGAGGGAGGAATTTCTGGAGAAAAGAAGTATCAGATAGGAGGCTAGTTGAGCTGCTGAAAATAATGTTTCCACATTTGTAAATTAATCTCTGTAGATATCACCTGTATACCTAACTCCAGAATTAAAGCAGAAAAACTATAAAATGCATAGAATGTGGCCAGAGAAGTCTCTAAGAACGTGCAAAACTTATTAACTTTGGACTGGTTGTGGGAGAACTTAAAATTGATTCATGTGATTGAAATGTTGAAGATAAAAGCGACCAGAAAAGGCAGAATAGAAATTGGATAAGAGAAAAAATAAGAAATGAGATGAGAAGGCCTATCACTTTTTGGCTTAAAGGAGAACAGCATGATTAAAAGACCAGAATTAAGAGTTAAGAAACATTTGTTTTTATTTTTTATTTTTACAGGATCTGGATAGAACTAGATAACTCCATCTGAAGAGAGATTTTTTAAATCATGAATTGTGGTCAGTGTTTTCTAACCTGAAATCTCCAAGTCTTTTGAAATTCATCATTAATTTTTTACTATAATTCATCCAGTAGTTAATTAACTATGGCTTTGAAATTGTCATGATCTAGGGGACCCAACACACAAGAGACTGGAACCTCAATGTTGTGGTCTGATTGGAGAAGAGCAAATAACCAGGACTAGAAAAGTGCTTGCCAACTCAGAAGAGTTTTGCTCATTGAAGTATAGCTTCATATGCTGAAATCTGGTTTCATTTGGGCTAACATTAATATTCAGAGCTTTTAATCTATTGCTGGGAGTATAGTGGGAAGACTTCCAGTTTATTCTACTAACCAAGAGCAGCTACATGGACTGAAGAATCTTGGTTTGATTGGCAGAAGGGGGAGAATTTGTCATCCTGGGAGGACTGGCAACTGGACCTATATTAGTGCTGATGTTTCTAAGCATAGGGCTTCCCTGGTGGCTCAGTGATAAAGAATCCACCTGCCAGTGCAGGAGACACGGACTTGATTCCTGGTCTGGAAAGATCCCCTGGAAAAGGAAATGGCAACCTACTCCAGTATTCTTGCCTGGAGAACTCCATGGACAGAGGAGTCTGGTGTGCTACATTCCATGGGGTCACAAAAAGTTGAATGTGACTTAGAGACTTAGGACTGAACAACAGCAACAACAATTCCAATCATATCTGCTGGTATTCATCCCCCATCTGAAGAGATAGGTGAGGCTGAGCCTGCATGGGACAAGAATGCTCTGAACACAGTGAAAACAGTACCTGTGAAGTTACTTCTTATTTTTCCCTCTCTTGTTATTTAATTTTTACTTCATTACTATCTATTTGAATGTCTATTGCTAATTTCTGCAGCTATATGGTAAATTTTTAAGAAAGAAGACCAGGACTCATAAGTTATCATGTTCATTCCATCACATCAAACCTTTAAATAATTCTCAACATAAGTTGATCAACTGGTATAAACATAAAGCCTCTACAAAGATTAAAAAGTGATATAGCTATATAGCAGAATAAGAAGTCCAAGACCCTCTTTTTCCACAGTTATTCAACAAAAATATGTGGAATGATTCTCTTTATGAGAAATCTTAGGAAAGAGCTCAAGGGCCCCTGTACCCCAGATGAGCATAAAACCAACTTCATCAAAGCCAGTAGGAATATGGTTGGAGTCTTGTCATCATGAGCCCTTTCACATAGTCAGAATAAAACTCCCAGCTTCTGGCTTCTTCACAGAGAGGCAAACAGAAGACTGAAGAGTGTACATTCAAGTTTCTGACCTTGGGAGGCAAGGGCTGCCCAAAGGATTGATTTCCATCTTGCTTATCTCAGAGCACTGACAGGACCCAGCACAATCAACATGCCTAGGGGCCACTGAGAACATAAACAAGCAAAAAAGCTGAGCGGCATTCTGCTTCTCCAGAGGACCCACAGTACAGCAGACTCAGACTGACAGAGTTCAGCATCTACATCTTCAAGGGGAAAGAGAACAGTGGAGCATGCCTTCAACATTCCAGGTTTCCAGGGGTTGCTTGCGGGTACAGTTCTGTCTGTTTCAACTTGGGGACCTGATATGACCTGACATAATCTAAATGCCTATAGGACATTGAGACCAAAAAATAGTTGGTGTCATGTCTCTACTTTAAAGGGCCTGTGGCGTAGAAGACAAGACACCAGAGGGGACAAGAGATTACAAGTTCCTTTTTGAAAAAAGAAAGAATTAAAAAAAAAGGAATAGTGTATCCCTTTAATTAGGAATCTACACAAAAGACTTGTTTGTGCAGATTTATAGTTAGAGACACATTCATAGGAAAAGTTTGAAAGGCCCTTAGAATATCTATTAAGCCTGATGGGTAAAGGTCTTTCCCTGTATGGATCTAATCCATAAAGATTGGGAAAGGATACTGTTTTCTTATTAGCACAAGTACCAACACAAAGTTACAAAGAACACAAAGAAAAAGGAGGAAATGGCCCAACCAAATGGAAAAGATAAATCTCCAGAAAGGAACGTGAAAGAAATAAGGTATATGGATTACCTGACAAAAATCCAAACTAACTCATAAAGATGGTCAAGCTAAAGCAAATAACACATTAAAAAAATATAGAGCAAATTCAAAAACGAAAATAGAAGAAAACAGCAATTTAGCAAAGAGAAAATATAAATAACAGCCTATCAAGTTTTGGAGCTAAAGAATTCAATAACTAAACTGGAAATCATATTCAGTGGAATTATATATATTCCAAGTGCTGAGTGAAAAAACTGCCAACCAAGAATACTATATCCAGCATACCTGTCCTTCAAAATTAAAAGAGAGATAAAGACTTCCCCAGATAAACAAAAGCTGATGGATTTTATCACCACTAGACCTACCTGACAAGAAATGCTATAGGGAGTCCTTTAAGATAAAATGAAAAGATGCTAAAAAGCAACACAAAAGCATATGGAGCATAAAGCTTGCTGTTAAAGATAAATATAGACAAATGCAGAAAATTCTAATTCTTTAATAGTGGTTGATAAATCACTTTAATTCTGGTATAAAAGTTAAAAGGCAAAGTGTAAAAATATGATAGCTATAAAAACATACTAATGGATACACAATATATAAAAGATGCAATTTTTGAGATGAATAACAAAGTTAGGGTTAGAGATGGTAAACTGTAGAATTTTTATATGTGATTGAAGTTAAGTTGTCAACATCAACAACAAAAAAACTGCTGTAACAAAAAGACATTTTTTGTAAGCCTGATGGCAAACACAAAATATCTATAGATATGAAACAAAAGAAAAAGAGAAAGGAAACAAACTATGTCACTAAAGGGAAAAAACAAAATGAAGAAAAAATAAAACAGCAAGAGAGAGAAAAAGTGGACAAAAGAACTACAAGACAGAAAGAAAAATGGCAATAGTAAGTGCTAAGTCGCTTCAGTCATGTCCAACTCTTTGCGACCCTAAGGGCTGTAGGCCAGCAGGTTCCTCTGTCCATGGGATTCTCCAGGCAAGAATTCTGGAGTGAGTTGCCATTTCCTTCTCTAGCAGATCTTCCGACCCAGAGATCCAATCTGCATCTCTTGCCTCTCCTACAGGAAAGGAGACACGGGCACTACATTGCAGGTGGATTCTTTACCACTGAGCCACCATTTTTCCTTTAAATGTAAATAGATTGAATTCCCCAATCAAAAGACATAGAGGGGCTGAATATATTTTAAAAACAAAAAAGCAATAGAATGCACATTCTTCTCAAGTGCACTTGGAACAGTTTCCAGGATAGAGTATATGTTAGGCCACAAAGTCTTCACAAATTTTACAGGATTGAAATCATATCAAGCATTTTATCCAAGTGCAAAATAGCAAGATTAAAATTATATGAAGAAACTTAGGAACTTTACACATAGGTGGAGTTTAAACAACTGACCAACCAATGGGCCAAAGAAAAAAACAAAAGAGAAGTTTTAAAATACCTTGAGACAAACAAAAATGGAAATACACCAAAATTCATGGAAAGTTTATAGTTATAAGAAACAAAGAAGAAAAGTCTTGTTTCTACCTCAAGAAACAAGAAAAGTCTCAAGTAAAAAGCCTAATTTACTTACATCTCAAAGAACTACAAAAAGTACAACAAGTGAAGACCAAAGTTAGTAGAAAAGAGGAAATAAAGATTGCAGAAGAAATAAATGAAATAAAAAATAAAAAGACAATAGAGATGATCAATGAAACCAAGAACTGATTCTTTGAAAAAAATTTTTTTAAAAAATGACAAGACCTTAGCTAGATTCACCAAAATAGAAAAAGCAAAAAGAGAGATGGGGGGACTCAAGTAAAATCAGAAATAAAGAGATATTACAACTGATACCTCAGAAATAAAAAGGATCATAAGAAAATACTATGAAAAATTATACTCTAACAAATTGGACAACCTAAAAGAAATGCACACATTTCTAGAAACACACAACATACCCAAACTAAATCATGACAAAATAGAAAATCTGAACAGACTGATTACAAGTCAGGAGAATGAATCAGTAATCAAAAACCTCCCAACAAACAAATGTTCAGGAAGGACCAGATGGCTTCACTGGTAAGTTCTATCAAATATTCAAAGAAGAATTAATATCAACCCCTTCTCAAACTCTTCCAAAAAATAAAAGAGTAGGGAATTCTTCCAAATTCTTCCTTTTATTTAATGAGGCCAGCATTATCCTGATTGTAAAACTAAACAAGGATGCCAAAGAAAAGAAAATTCCAAGCCAATATCTCTGATGAACATAAATACAAAAATCTTCAACAAAATATTGTAAATCAAATTCAAAAATACTTTAAAAGGATTATACACCACAATAAAGTGGAATTTATTCCAGGGATGCAAGAATGATGCAATGGCTGTGAATCAGTCACTGTGATATATCTCGTTAATGAAATAAAGGGGAAAAATCATATAATTATCTCAATAGATAGAGAAAAAGCATATGACAGAACTCAACATCCATTTATGATAAAGACACAGCAAAGAAGATATAGACAAAGTATACGTCAACAAAATAAAAACATATATGACAAACCGTCAGTTATCACACTCAACAGTGAAAAACTAAAAGCTTCTGCTCTTTATAACACAATTTAAAAAAATGATTTAAAAATTGATAATGGAAATTAAGAAGATGAATATAAATTTATTGCCACCATTTTGGAGCTATAAAAAGAAGGGACTCTTCTAAAACAACAAAATTAAAGTAAACAGTAAACTGTATAAACCATTGAATTATGCTCAGAAAGCGGTTATCTGAAAATGCAGTTCAGATGAAAAATAATAAATAAGTTCAAGAATTATTTGATAAAATTAGCAGAAAATAACCTCAAATGAAACTTAGTTGAAATTATAAAATTTTCTCTATTTGAAGTTGAGATCACAGATGGTGATGTGATCTCTTAGAAAAATAAAATAAATTCCCTGATGAACTTGACCTCCATGTAGTTCAGTAATTTTTATCATGAGGTCACTTAGCCAAGCTAGAGAAAAAGCCAGGGAGAATGACACTGCCACCAACAGAGTTGAAGTAAGGAAGGCAACTTTCCAGCATTTGAAAATTTTATTCTCAAAAGTGCTGATGACACAGCAGGAATTAAGCCTTATCCCTGAAGCTAGGTCTGGTTAATATTTCACTGGAGTCACCTCTCTTCAGAAGTAACCATATTAATTCAGTGGCTACACTGAGATCTGAGAGCACACAGCTTCCTCACATACACACTTTACAGAGGCCCCAGCTTCCTGTGAAAGCTGCTGGAGTTCTGTCAACACAAGGGAGTCGCCCAGTGGAAGAGCCTGTAATACCATGCTGGTAGCAAACAAAAGGAGAGAACATACTTTGTAGAACAGTCCCAGGAAAGCTAACGCAACCAACACACTTCAGAAACCTATGGATCATTGAATTTCCAGTTCATTTATTTACTTATCTCCAGAAAATCCCCCTTTCCAAATTAAGTTCTACTTGGAAATCCAATATATAAAACAGGAGAAAGTAGATATAATCTGCTTTGAGCAATACAGAGGTCTGTTTACCCTCCTTGGTTCTCCTGTCCCCATAATGTCTCCCACATTTTGGGGGAACTCCAGGGCTTTTCAGAACATAGTTTGAAAAAGAACAGATATAAGCCATTTCTATGAAGAGTTCAATTTTCTGTTTTTTAATTTAGAATAAAGATTGCTGAATATATTCATATAAATGAAATTAGCATAATATTCACAAAAAAATTTTAAGACATCATTCCTGGCTGTCAACAGATTTGTTAGGTAGCTGATCCAGGGAAGCCCTGGAATATAATACATTAAAAAATTATTTAGCTATTTAAATTTACTCGGGAAATATTTAATGGTATTCCTGATCTACCAGGCATGGACAGGTCCTGGGAATATAGAGAGAGCTTGTAAGGTTGAAAGTTCAAAAGCTTTTGTGTATAAAATTGGGTCACATTGATTTAATATCACTTTACAAATCTCAACATTTTGGGACCCACGATTGGGTGCCAAACATGATTGGCAGGAGCCGGCTCTTTGGGGGTAACTCCTCCCAAATATTTCTAGAAATTCCTTGGGGTGCTTTGCTGTGTCTGCAGAGCATACTTGGTCATTTCTTCCTGCCAGTGGGGTGGGAACTCAAATATACTTCTTAAGGCTCTAACTCACAAAAAAGCAACTTCAATGATCCTCTGAAAATGCTGCTCCTATTGACTTACCCCCTTCTCACACGTGCCTGTTTACCTCAAGCACAGCCTCCAATGTGGCTAGGGGAAAGAAAAACCTTTGTTGGATTCACCAAAGCACACTGAGCATCTATAGGCTTAATCCTCCACAGTTCATAGGGATGTGCCTTCTCTCACTGGCCTGGTACAATGCTGTCTCGTTACAACAGATACAATGGATCCAGAGCATGAAAGGGGAACTATTCCCAGCTTTGTTTTGCACTCAATCAGAGGGTCCAGCCTGTAGGTTAGGTGAAATGAAAACACCCTCACTCTCTACCTCCTTCCGGGTTTAGGCTCCATCTGTGCCTGTGTTAAGCACATCAGAAGCTGTTTCACGTGAGAGGATGGTGAAGAAAGAGGAGGCAAGAGGAGATAAATGTAACAGGAATTACAAGGAAAAACTGAGAAAAGGAAAGCATTTAGTATATCTTATAGTAATTAAATTTAGTATATTTTATAGTAATTAAAATGAGAAACAATGAAGATCTATCTCTTTCTTATGGTAGAGGTAATGGGAAGAGGCTAAGAGCTGAGTAAAATCTTGAGAGATAATGCAGTTGAACTGACAAGAGTATAGTTCATAGTCAATACTTGTTAGTGTGATTATATATATTATGATAAGTAGCCAAGATGATAAGACAGTTAAAGCGATTTTTGTTTTTCAGAGAGATTGCTCACCAGGAAGAAGTCTCTTTCTGGAAAAGGATTATGTTTCTGGAAAAGGATTATTTACAGACCTACAATGGCTGTAGGTCTATAAAACCAACTCTTGGTTTCCTTGAAAGTGAATGTTACTCGCTCAGTTGTGTCCTACTCTTTGAGACCCTAGTGAAGGTAGCCCACCAGGGTCCTCTGTCCAAGGGATACACCTGGCAGGATTACTGGAGTGGGTTGCCATTTCCTTCTCCAGGGTATATTTCTGACCCAGAGATCGAACCCAGCTCTCCCACATTGCAGGCAGATTCTTTACCATCTGAGCCACCAGGGAAGCCCTTGGAGCATAGCTTCTTGAAGCTTGGTTTGTAGACAAGCAGCATTTGGGAGCTTGTTATTAAATGCTGAATCCTTAGCCCCACCAAACCCCTCCTGAACTAGATAATTCATTTGCACATTGTAGTTTGAAAAACACCACCACAGAGGAAGGCGGGATTACTGTAAAACACGTGGTCCTTACAGAAATATACAACAAATATCACAAAGAAGAAGCTTAGGTTAGTGTAACCCACAGGGAAACCTAGCTCAGAAAAACAATCACAACTGCAAAATGTAGCATATAAAATCTTCCTAACTGGACAGATTTCCATCACATTCAGCACTAAAATACAATTTAACAAAAGTTTAAATGCAAAATGTGAGCAGTTGATGTCCAATGAGATAAATGACAAAGTATGTTAGCAAGGGCAGCATTAACTTGGGCAAAATAATTTGAAGGAAACATTAGTAGCCATTGTAGCCACAAAACTACACAAGACAATATTTACTACCAAGGGGGAAAAAAACCCTCAAAAATATGGATAAGAAAGAAAAGAACCAGGGTTAGCACTTTGCCTTTGTCATTCATCATTGGGTTATTCATTCCTAGTGAAAATAGCTCTTGATTCAAAATTGGCATGGCATCTGTGTAATAAATGATGTAATTAGGCATGTGCTCATTGTACTTAGTAGTGTCCGACTCCTTGAGACCCCATGGACTATAGCCTACCAGGCTCTTCTGTCCATGGGATTCTCCAGGCAAGAATACTGGAATGGGTTGCCATTTCCTCCCCCAGGGGATCTTCCTGACTCAGTGACTGAACCTGCATCTTCTGAGTCTCCTACATTGCAGGCAGATTCTTTACCTGCTAAGCCAGATACATGTAAATAAACTGCGAAGTAAATCCACATTTCATTTACCCTCTGGAGTTCCTTTAAGTTAATTTTTTTTCTTTCCAATGGTAAAACCCAATTCATGTGTAGAATTTTGCCAAGTCCCATATTTATTGTTCCTATAGCAGTATTTCTTAACCCATGGTCCCTAGACAGATCACCTGCAGAATCACATGAGAGAGCTTTGTAAAAATCAGTCTCCTAGATTCAACTCCAGACAATGATTCATAATCTCTGGGGATGGAGTCTAATAATAGATATATTTGATAAAATGCCTAGGTGATCTTCCTTTATTCATTTAAATATTGTACAATGTCTGGCATTGTGCAATGAACAAGAAAAATACATAATAATTGCAATGTAGGAAACAAAAAAAACAGCCGTTCTTACATAGTGATCAGGAACACCACTTTCAGATGACTTGGATAGTTGAGACGCTTAGCACAGATTCAGAGGAAACCAAATTTCAGTAGTAGCATCAAATCAGTACTAAATGTACAGGTATTGTGTTTGTGGAGCCCCAGAAGCTGGACTGGTGTGTTCAGTGTTACAGTTCAGTTCAGTTCAGTTCAGTCACTCAATCATGTCCAACTCTTTATGACCCCATGGACTACAGCACACCAGGCCTCCCTATCCATCACCAACTCCCGGAGTTTACTCAAACTCATGTCCATTGAGTCGGTGATGCCATCCAACCATCTCATCCTTTGTGGTCCCCTTCTCCTCCCACCTTCAATCTTTCCAGCATCAAGGTCTTTTCAAATGAGTCATTTCTTCACATCAGGTGGCCAAAGTATTGGAGTTTCAGCTTCAACATCAGTCCTTCCGATGAACACCCAGGACTGATCTCCTTTAGGATGGACTGGTTGGATCTCCTTGCAGTCCAAGGGACTCTCAAGAGTCTTCTCCAACACCACAGTTCAAAAGCATCAATTCTTCAGCGCTCAGCTTTCTTTATAGTCCAACTCTCACATTCATACATGACTACTGGAAAAACCATAGCCTTGACTAAATGGACCTTTGTTGGCAAAGTAATGTCTCTTTTTTTTTAATATGTTGTCTAGGTTGGTCATAACTTTCCTTCCAAGGAGTAAGCATCTTTTAATCTCATGGCTGAAGTCACCATCTGCAGTGATTTTGGATCCCAGAAAAATAAAGTCAGCCACTGTTTCCACTGTTTTCCCATCTATTTACCATGAAGCGATGGGACCGGATGCCATGATCTTAGTTTTCTGAATGTTGAGTTTTAAGCCAACTTTTTCACTCTCCTCTTTCACTTTCATCAAGAGGCTCTTTAGTTCCTCTTCACTTTCTGCCATAAGGGTGGTGTCATCTGCATATCTCAGGTTATTGATATTTCTCCCAGCAATCTTGATTCTAGCTTGTGCTTCATCCAGCCCAGCATTTCTAATGATGGACTCTGCGTATAAGTTAAATAAGCAGGGTGACAGTATACAGCCTTGACGTACTTCTTTCCTGATTTGTAATCAGTCTGTTGTTCCATGTCCAGTTCTAACTGTTGCTTCCTAACCTGCATACAGGTTTCTCAAGAGGCAGGTCAGGTAGTCTGGTATTCTCATCTCTTTAAGAATTTTCCACAGTTTATTGTGATCCACACAGTTAAAGGCTTTGGCAAAGTCAATAAAGCAGAAATAGATGAGGGGTTAGAGGAGTTAGTTCTGGACATTGTCAATATTAAAAATCATCATCATAACCATCTGGAACAAGGAAGGATGAAAGAGCAGAAGTTAGAATGCATCCAAAACGGCCCTCCATCAAGCACATAGGATTCCCCATTAGGATCCTTAGAACTATTTCAGGGAAATGTACAACTAAAGGATCTTTAGAGCAGGTGGGAAAAGAACAAGAGAAATGTGATTGGTGACTTCATTTGTTACTATTCTTCCCATCCATTCACTTTCCAAAATTGCCTCTCTGTCCCCTTTCTTCACCCAGTATATCCTCAGGAACATGAATTTACCTTGATTTACAAGGACTCTTGAAAATGGCTTCTTAAGGACCTTGTAATTTGAGAGTAGTAGCAAGTTTTCAGAACACCCTATAAAAATACCTGGCATCATGTTTATAGACTATATAGAAGCATATTAGTCATAGAATATTAGCCTTCCCTTGTTAGCATATGGGAAGAAAATCATATGGAAGATTTTTCAGTGAAGTTTTATCTCCAGACTAAATAGAAAAGATACTCATGATGACACATCGGAAATTTTCAATACTTCTTTCAGGGTAGGCAGTTACTGTTTACAGATTCATACACAACCCTAGAACTACTTGGAAAAGTGTCAAAATGTCTTCCCCAGCTCTCCAAAATCACTTTATACTCAAAAAAGTGAAGGCTAATTCAGTACATACATTTATTTATTTTTTTTCCTTTCTATGAAAGTAGTCAATTGGTCAATGTATTCTTGAATGGAGCCATATATTCATAATTGGAGCATAGGAAAACTATATGAGTCAAGCACCTAGCCCCCAAAGCTAGAAATTTCATGAATGTGGAGAATATGAATTCTTCTATCCAGAGAGTAAAAGCAGAAGCAAACTTATATAGTCAATTAGTTATATCTGCTTGGTACTATAATTTGAATAAGGGTGAGTAAGGATGAATGGCAGCTGTGGTTGTAGAGGTAGATTGAATTTGTCAGAAAAAAACAAGAGGAAAGAAGAAGGAAAAAAGAGTTCATTAATGGTTTAAATGACTATAAAGCAGGATCAAGAGGCTTAGAATGGCATTCTAAGTGGAAAGGGCCTGAAATAGAGGAAGCATCGCATTATTATTAAATGCATAAGAAACAAACGATAATTCTGGGTAGTAGGCTAAAGAACTATTTGAAATGATGTTCAACAGAAAAAGGAGTGGATTTAAGACTGCAGATAGTATAATTGGATACTAATCTTACATTTGACTGTGAAGAGATTTACAAAATAATCCCAAAAATGAGTGAGAAAGATTATTCTCCCCTTATACTGACATAGAAGCAAAATTATACTGTGATATTCTACTGAATAAAAGGTAATTCTATTTGTCAACTTAGAAAGAAAGCTATAAAAGAACTGAAACTTTAATAAAATTTAAAGATATTAAATTTAAGGCTCTTTTAAAAGTATGTTGGGCTTCAGAGAAATAGTATGGAAAAGACTATAGTGGCAAAGATGTTCATTTTAATGACCAAAGGGGCCAGGAGTTAAATAAAATAAATTTTAACATTATGAAACAAATGACTGAAAAGTGAGTAAAATCAGGGAATTTAACTTTTTTAATTATTTAATTTGAAAATAATTAAATATCAACTATATAAGATTTAGGTCCTTAATATGACAAAAATAAATAAATAAATAACGTGAAACTATTTAGCTGTAACTTAGAACCAAAGTCTAGATACTTCTTTCTTTCACAGACTTATAAATACAGAATTTTCTATACATAACTGAAGTGTTTTAAAATACTTATCAAGTTGAATTGTTGACTAAATAGCTGTGAAATTTCATGAATTAATAAAATACAATGTGCAAAAAATTCAAATACACAGAAGTGAGATTTTATTTCTACAAAGCCTCAGATTTGGGACAAACTACAGCTCTTTCTGAGCACGCAATTTTTTTTTTTTTTAAGCATTCTAAGATCATTTAGGGTCAAGAAATAATAAGGATACCATAATTAAATGAATTCAAAACACTCTTAGGGGTACAGTTTATACAGTCATCCCTCAGCATCTATGGAAGATTGGTCCCATATTCTAAATGTGTATCTTTTGTGCAAAAAGAAGGACCATTAGTCAAGAATCTCAGGCGTGAAATAGAAGGAAGAATTATCAACAATATTATCAGGTCCCCCCATTCTTTAAAATCCTTGGAGTTGCCTTTAATTTCACCACTAATTTCTTGGATACTACCACTTCAGGTTGGGTCACTAGGAATGTACCAACTCCCAATTTCGTCTCCATCAACTGGAGCAAATTTTTCCCTGAGTGATTCTAGTATGCCCCAACCCAGTCCAATTGAATCAGTCCCTGGAGAAGACCCAGCATTTCATTTTTAAAATTTACCCCAGTGATTACATTGTGCATCCAGGGTTGAGAACTAATGCTTAATTTAACCAGGGCTTCTAAACTTTATCGTGCCTGTGAATCACCAGGAATCTTGTTAAACTGCAATTGCTGATCAGTTAGTTCTGAATTAAGGGTTTCCCCCTTACTGTGGTCTACAGAGTAAGTGACCAGTTTAGCAATCTTTTTTTTCTTTCTCTCTTTTTTATCTTGTTATCCTCCCAAACCTTCTTTTCTTTTGTGGATTGAGATCCTTTTGTCTGGTGATACTTTTTGTCTTGGGGTCTGGCTCTTGGAAAAATAGCTTTCACTTGTGTGAGGGGAGAAAGTGGTTAATATTCAAACCTTCCTAAATATAAGAGGAAATATTTTATCTGTAGTAAATGTATAGAATGAAATCAAGAGAGTTGTTTCCATTTTACAGCAATGGAAATTCCCTAGTCAGCCACAGTTTGTTCATTTGCAGGTCTCATCCAACATCCTATAAGATATAATCATAACAAGAACTTGCTGCTGGAGAAAGAGAGAGAGCAAGTTTGTAATAGTGAATAAGGTATTTTTTAAAGAAAAATATACCCTCTTTCGGTAAAACATCCTTCTCCCTTGATATCTCCATCTCTCTCGTATCACAATCATTTTTTAAAGTAGTTTGATGATAGTGCTTCTCAACTCAGGGTAAAAACACCTAAGGAGCTTTTAAAAGTAGTAAAGCCAAGACATCATCTGGAACAATTGATTCAATCTCTTGAGACAGAATCTGAGCATCTGTGATTCTTCCAATTCCCCACACAAGCACACAGAGTGAGTTACGAATCCCTGATAAAGATAGAGAGGATATGCCACGGGCTTTTGGGCCTCCTACACTTCAAGGCCTCCAAAAGGAATGGGCAGTGGAAATTAAGGAGTTAACAAAACTCAAGAGATTTTTGAAAGTGCATTTGATAAAATTCAATAGTAGTCATGAATTAAAAAAAAAAATAGTAAGCAAAAAATGAAACAGAACAGCATTTCTGTTCTGTTCTGAATACTTAATCTGATTGTTGTCGTCATTTAGTTGCTAAGTCGTGCCTGACTCTTTTGCAACCCTACAGATGGTAGACCAGCAGGCTCCTCTGTCCGTGGACTTTCCCAGGCAAGAATACTGGAGTGGGTTGACATTTCTTTCTCCAGGGGATCTTTTGGACCCAGGCATTGAACCCAAGTTTCCTACATTTACAGATAGATTCTTTACCTCTGAGCCACCAGGGGAGCCTTAACCTGATTAAGTATTCTATCAAAAACTTACATCAAATTATTAAACTTGTGAAGTGTTACCTTCAAAATAAAGTATAATTTAAGGACAATTTTATTGCTGCTGTTATTTACCTTTGTGCTGAAGGTCTTAGCTAAGGAGCAAAGCAAGAAAGAGGTATGATAATTATTAATATAAAAAAATACAAAAAGCTATTATTAGGTGTAGAGGATATAAATATTCTCATGGAGAGTATAGAGAGAAATTTTTAGATCTAATAGACTTTGGAAGGCTTTCTGGATACAAGGACAACATTTTTTTTAGTTAATAACATTCCTATTCAACAGCAGTAACAGTATTATAAACCTGAAAAAATTATTTTAATTACTGCTAATAATAATATGGATAAATTTTACTACTATATAATGGAATAGAGTTCAGCACTATAAACAATAAATTGTTGCTTTTGTCTTCAAGGATAAATCACAAAAAATATGATTTTGAAAAGTTTCATAATGAAGCATTCCCAATGATATCATTTATTAATGTTTATAAGTGAATAAATTAATAGTACATGTATATATAATTGGAGTTTCTTCAGTGGCCCTAGTAGTAAAGAACCCACCTGCCAAGTCAGGAGACATAAGAGAACTGGGTTCAATCCCCGGGTCGGGAAGATCCCCAGGAGGAGTGTATGGCAACCCATTCCAGTATTCTCGCCAGGAGAATCCCATGGACAGAGGAGCCTGGCGGGCTGCAGTCCATGGGACTGCAAAAAGTTGGACATGATTGAAGCGATTTAGCACACACACATGTATATATAATTATCAATATTCATGTAGTTAAAGTATGTGCAGGTGAGTAACAGCTGTGTTGAAATGAAACAGCAATTTTAAGATAACTATTACCTCAGGTAAGAGAGAGAAATGAAATAGAATAAGGGTAAGAAAGAGTTTTAACTAGTGTTTGTAATATTTCGTTTCTTAAAAAAATAAAATCCAAAGCAAATAGGAAACCAAAATGTTGCCTTTACCATGAATATTTGTTATGTGATTCCCTGTGCTTTTTGATATGCATGAGACGTATTAGCGATAAACATTATTTTTAAAACAGCAGTGAAAGATGTATGAGGGTGACTATGGTCATAGGGAATCACAGACATGAAGAAGGAAGTGTTTTCAGCAAGAAGATATTTTATCCTTTTGAGCTGCTACAACAAAATACCATAGGTTTATAAACCACTAAAATTTATTTCTCACTGTTTTGGAGGCTGGGAAGTCCAAGGTCAAAGCACTAGCCCATTTGGTGAGTAGTGATGACCATCTAGCTATAATGTCACATGGTGGAAGGGGCCAGGAGTCTCTAGGGCCTCTTTTATAAGGGTGTTAATCCCCTTCACAAGGGCTCCACCCTCAAGTCCTAGCCATCTCCCAAAGGCCCCACTTCCTAATGACATTATCTTGGGGATTAGGATTTCAGCATACATATTTGCAGGGTGGGAGGTGGGGTATAGGGGTGGACAGACATAAATATTCAGTCCATAGCAGAAGGGGCACACTTGATTGGGTGGTTAAAAGCTCAATGATTCATTCATTGACATATCAGTAGAGTGAACAAAACTTTGGAAACATGTATCAGATGGATATGCATTTGAATTTCTATTTGGTCACATATTAGCTGTACGGACATGGTCAGTCTTAACTTCATTAAACTTCCATCTTTTAATCTGTAGATGTTAGTAATCATCATTCCTACACTGGGGATTATTTTGAAGATCAAATGAGATAATGTATAGAAAGAATTTATTATGCGTATTGGTGACCTAGTCATTTGCATTACCTCTCTCAAGCCTAAGAGAGTTGATTTAGTGAGATAACCTTCCAAATGTAATAAATTAAATCCAATTGGGATCCATCTCTGCTTCCAAAGAATTTACAATATCATTAGGGATGTGGAGTGTGGGAGAAAGATTTGGAGTCAGATAAATGGGGCTTCATGTCCAGGCTCCTCCACCTAAGTGACTTAAATCTCTCTGTTTTCTCTCCAAGACTAAAACAATGGAGATAATAAAACATTTTTCACAAATTTGTCCCAAGTACTGAATGAGATAAAGTATGCAAGAATCCCTACCATAAACCATAAAAGACTTGCTTAATCAATGTTCATTGTCTTTGGAAAGACAAGAATAATAAGAAACGTGAGGATAAATCACCAGAATGTGCAATCAAATGCCAAAGTGGGTGGTACAGATAAGTGTTCCAGAAAGCATGAGGGTAACAAGCATGAAAATGTAAGATGCACTACAGTTTTATTCTGGTAGGATTATTCCAAAGGTGCATTCCTTCTCAAGTCTAGGCAAAATCACGTGTTTAAGGAAGCGGCAAAATAAAACTCTTCCTTCATCTCTCAAAGAAGCTATTGAATTTTTGGCTCATTACCTTTGAGAATTTTCTTCATCAATCTTCTGAAACAGGATCCCTTGAGGCTTCATTCTCATATCTTATCTAGTTCAACAAACCAGTTGTCTTATCTTTTCCTGTTTTAATCTGGAGGTTTCCAGGCATATTTGCCTAAATTTTCATGCCTCATTTGCAAGGCAGAAAATTGTCACTAAATAAGCCTTGGCAGCAGACTGCATGGGTGCACGATTAGTCTGGAATCCTCTGACAGAGCCGAGATAACCCCGGCAAGAGAGGCTTATCTGGCTTGTTTTTACAAATCGAAAACAAGTTGCTGAACATGGGTTTATCTCAACCAGGAGAGCTACTTCAACAATTCAGATAACTTCCTCTTTGCCAACCAACTTTCTGTTATCAGGAAATACTACACCAAGAGGCTGACTGTGTGAAATATGTGGAAATTTTCATCACACATTTATATTCCGACTAGAAGATGATGTTGTTTAAAGAACAGGCAAGTGTTGAAATGTCACTGAACGTGTACAAAGTCTGTGATAGTCAAAGAGCTGCCCCAGATAGGCTCGTATGTCAACAGCACTGTGACTTTTTGTTTTGCCTTTATCACAACTTGATGTACAATGAGCCATTTACCTGACAGGGACAAGGGCAATTGTCATTTCGCTCTTTCCTTTGTAAAGGTGTATTTCAGAGTCACATACTGATTGATGCTCTGTACTCAAGAGCTTTCTATTTCTGGTGTTCCCAGAAATCTCCAAGAAATTCAGAAGATGCATTTAGAACCCCTCAAGATCAAAAGCTTCCTGAAAAAATTGAGAGGGGTGGAGAGAGACAGGAATTCCGAAGGCTTCAAAGGAAAGGAAAAAACATGCTAATTTTCTGCCATGGAATTGATTACCAAAAACATAAGTGGTTTATCCCGCCAACAAAGAAAGGTGAGTGGCAGATGCTGCATCCACAGTTTGGCAAGAGGAATCCTTTGTTGCCGGGGAAATACCACAAAGGGGAGGCAAAAGTATTATATGGGAAGACAGTAAGGACAGAGTCTGACAGTGGGAAGGAGCAGATGCACTCCAGTGACTGCTCTGCAGGAACTTTAATAAAGTTGACTCAGCCCTGGCAACTGCTAAATAGCCAGTCTAATCGAGTGTTTAATCAAGCCTTCTAACAGTCACAGGAACAAGAAGTTGGAGGAAATGCTGAAAAGTAAAAATAAACAATAAAGATTCTTTTGTATGTGGCAAACTGCAGAGAGACCAACTACTCTACTTCTTCTGGAGGATTTTCATTGTGTGAAGGGAATCAGTTCCACATGAAATAGGACACTGTTTAAATCAGTATTGGGTAATAAAGAAGACGAGCCTCTCAACTGGAATACATTTATGAAATAAGAATGACAAAGGGAAAAACAGGTGTAAAGAATCAAAGTATGAAATAGCTAAATCACTTACCAACAGAAAGCTTGGGAGAAAAAAAAATATGAAATTTTTAAAGAAATCCAAATCTATACTTAGGAACTGTGGAACTCTTAAAATATCTATGAAATATTTTTTTTTTTAATCTGTGAAAAATCATTCTAAGCCTCTTACGTGGAATACAAATTCTTAGCTGGAGTTCACTCTAGAATTCATGCATGGTTCAAAAAACAAGAGTGTGGACCAGAAGGAAAGAAAGAGTAACATTAAACAGCTTACTTCATGATCTGAGATTCAGTTTTGCTCTCCCCGTCAAATGGGAATGATATTGATCTCTTGACCTTAATGTGATGTTTAAACAAGAACATTTATAAATACTTCCACACTTCCTTGGCATATAGTAGATGCTCAATCATTGAAGTCAGTCATTATTATCATCATCACAGTCACTAGGATCTCAACTCACTATGCCATAAAGACCTAAGACACAAGGAACTTTGCCTGAGTTCTAAGGGGAGAACCTGTAATTAAACAGAGATTAAAACCAACAAATAACAAATTTTCTAAGGAATTTTTTTCTAAAGAAAAACAGTTTAGGGAGAGCAAGCAGTGTTGAAGGTAGTAATGCTTACACGCTAGCAGGGTTCAGTGTTATGAAGTAGGAATCAAATCAGGGTTAGGAGGTCATGACATCATAATGATTGTAGGAAGTATCCAAAAATGGCATTAGGTATCACTGACTTCTTGCTGAAAGAGTTTTCTCTTTTTAAGTTCCTTCAGTTCCTAATTAACTCAAAGGGAAAGTACCAGTAGGTTCTAAACCCTCTGCCTTTTTAACATTTCCCTAACATTTATTAATCCCCCTTTTCACAAAGGAAAGGGGCTTCCCTGCTGGCTCAGACAGTGTACAATATGCCTGCAATGCAAGAGACCAGGGTTTGATCCTTTGGGTAGAGAAGATCCCCTGGAAAAGGGAGCAAACCTCAGAATCAGAGTTCTTACAGGTAAGCATGTCTACCTAAAACTTATTAACATGATTTATTTTCACAGTCTTTATCCTCTGACTGCCTTTTGTTGATAACAATATATTGCTTTTCAATTAAAGTTAGTAATAAAGAACTTGCCTTCAAAACACGCATATGTGCATAAAAATGAGTATGTGCAAAGATAGATGTTAACCAAACCATTGCTCAGCTTGTCATTAGTTATATGCCCTTGGTAAAATTGTTTCAACTTTCTATGCCCTAGTTTCTTACTTATAATATAGGGTAATAATTATACTTACCTCCAAGGGTTTTAAAAGGAGTAATAAAATGATGTATGTGGTATGTTTAACAAAATGCCTAGTGGATAGCAATACAGGCTCAATAAAAGCTTGCTATCATTTTAGAAATCAGTTCTTGAGTCCAAACCATCATTCTATGTAACCAACCTTCTTATTTAACAGTCTGGTTATCCAAATTATCTCCTACCTAAAAGGGATACCCTGGAGGATCAGTGGGTAAAGAATTCGCCTGCAATGCAGAAGACACAAGAGATGCAGGTTCAATCCCTAGGTTGTGAAAATCTCCTAAAGAAGGACATGGCAACCCACCCCAGTACTCTTGCCTGAAGAATACCATAGATAGAGTAGCCTAGGCAGGCTACAGCCCATGGAGTCGCAAAGAGTCAGACACGACTGAGCAGCTAACACTTTCACTTTCAATAGGAATAAGTTAATATTATTATTCAATAAATAGTACAAAACATGTACATCCACACAGCCATAAAAAGGTGCCAATTATTTCACTCCTAGTAGTTGTGCTCAGGAATAGTTTCCGACTCTTTGCAACCCCATGGACTGTAGCCTTCCAGGCTTCTCTGCCCATGGGATTTTCCAGGCAAGAATACTGGAATGGGTTGCCACTTCCTATTCCAGGGGACCTTCCCGACCCAGGGATCAAACTTGAATCTCTTGCATGTCCTATTTGATAGGCAGATACTTTACCACTAGCACCACCTTTGATAGACTTTAACAAATTAGGCAAGGTCATCCAGTATATCAGAAGAGGTTCACGTAGCTATATGTGGTTGAATGATAACCAAACTAACACCAAGTACCCCAAAAACCTTACAATGAATGCTTCTGATGTTCTCAGAGGTTAAAGAAAGCAAGGAGAGAAATGTAAAAAAATAGAGATAACGGAAAGCGAGGAATGAAGGGCCCTAGTAAAGAATTCTTTTTAGAGTATTTTAACCACTATTCAAATTCCCATCACTGCACAAATCTCTGTTGATTAGAAAGATCAAATCTTCTACTCCCTCAGATGACATGGAGTGGAGACAGAGAGCAAGTTATCCTGTGTGTTCTCCATGACAGGAGTAGAGGAAGAGGTACATCTATCTCTAGTGCTTGTAAAGGGGCCTACACACCTTAGGCTTAATCTTCTGAAGTTAAAAATAAAGCTAACAAGCTGATAAGCAAAAAGTGTTTAGTTTTATAACTTCTTACCAACTCAAAGAACTGACTCAAATTTAGACTTGCTGGAGTCTGTGAAGTTCCACACCAAAACATGAAGGTGCTGATAGATTCAGCTTCCCCCAATTTTTCCCCTATTTCCTATCACCTGTACTCCATCCCTAACTGTGAAAATTCTCACAGACACATGTGTTGTTAAGGAGTAAATATTTGCTTCCCTCCCTTTAACTTCATATGTTGAAACCCTAAACTCCCAATGTGGTAATATTGGAAGTAAGGGAGTACTTAGAGCTAAATTAAGTCTTAAGGTGGGGCCCTGATCCCATAGGATTAGTGTCCTTATAAGAAGAGCTATCTCTCTCTGTCGCTCTCCACCTCTCCCACATGCATGTATGTACACACAAACAGACACACACACATACACACACATGGAGGAAAGGCCATATGAAGACATAGGGAGAAACTAGCCATTTATAAGCTAGGAAGAGAGTTCTTTTATTTTTGGCCACACTGCACAGCATGTGGGATTTTGGTTCCCTGACCAGAGATCGAACCCATGCCCCCTGCTGTGGAAGCATGGAGTCTTAATCACTGGATCAGGGAAGTTTCAAGTTGGTCAGAACTTAGATCTTAGACTTCTAGCCTCTAGAACTGTAAGGAAATAAATTTCTTTTGGTTAAGCTACCCAATCTATGGTATTTGGCTTTGGCAGCCCAAGCTGACGAAGGCATGTATAAACAGCCTGCACTGCACATCCAAGCCCTGTCCACATTCCCTGCAAATATCAACCCTTTGGTCATCCTGTACCTGAGGATGTGTACAGTGATTACACAGGATGCTGTCAAGAGGAGAGCCCTGGGCAGAGGCCCATGCATGCCCTGGAAGCCCATTCAGAACTGTTTGTCCAGGGAATTTAGAAATTATGAGGACACAGAATGTGATCTGAAAGAGAGGGCAGCAGCTATGGTGGAGTATGCATCTTTGACTCTAAGGAATTCTCACCCTACAGAGAAGAGTATGAATAAAGGAGACCCAGAGGGTCCTCTCAGTGATGTGGGCCTAATGCTCAGGGTGCACATCTAAAGATTCACCTACAGGTCTGAGGTGTCTCAGAGAATTGGACCTTCTCTTTTCAGAATCTCTGGTGATTCTGGTGAGCATGGCCCATTGGAAAACACTGTTCTAAAAAGGGAGTATTGTGTAGTGGCTAAATGCATGGCTAAATGTGGTTAAATGCATTCAAATTCAAAATATCCAGTTTTGAATACTTCCCCTATCATACTATCTATGGAACACCGCACAAATTACTTATTTACACCTGATTTCCTCACTGTCAAATGGGATAAATATAGTATCTAATTCATATGGTTGATATGAGAATGAGATGAGTGAACATATATAAAACACTGATTTATGTGTCTGACTCACAGGAAAAAAAAAAGTCAAGAAAATTAGTAAACATTCACTCCTATTTGATATAGCCACAGGACCAATGTGCACGGGGAAAACAGTATTTTGCAAGCTGACTAATAAACTGCAAGCACTATACAGGTAAAGATATTTAAACCAATGTCTAATGTAAGGTTTTCGACAGATGAGAAATTTTAAATCCTCCATGTGTTCTTCGTATATTCATTATCTTTCTCTTTCATTAACTCTCATAATTGAAAGTTGGTTTGAAATATGAGACACAATTGGGCTGCCAAGGGGATAAAATTGTTGTCTCTGCATAGTGTGAAAGTCATTCTGTCTCTGGTACATAAATTCCCATTAGTAAAAGTGCAAAGTCTATGTCCACCTAGAAGTTCCCATTTCCAGGATTACCAAATCGTCCTGTGATAGAATACCTCTTTGCTTGTTTCCAGCATACTGAATTCCTAATGACTTTCCCTCGTGGAAAAGACATGGTTAGTCTTACAGACGAAGCAAATGCTTATTCAGAACACAGATCTAAAAAAGCATGCAGGCTAATGAAATAATATTTCAGATCTCACATTTCCATGTGGCAGAACAGGAATAGAAAGAAATCCTACTAAAGCTGGTACTGACATTCCCAGATGTGCAGCCATTAACACGTGCTAAAACTGGCTTTTTAAAGAGTCTATGCATTTTTCTCCAAAGGAATATAAAATATCGTTCTCCAAAGCAGCCCCATAATGCTCTGTCTTCCTTAACTTAGGAGTTATCAAAGCAGCAAGAGATGTTCTGGAACATTGCCACTGTCATGAATGCCATGAGTAGGGGAAAAGGAAGGTGATATAAATCAGTGTGGTATTTATATTCCTTTTTGGTTCTTTTGAGTTCTTACAGAACCATACAATATTGATTTAGAGTGGGATTAGCCCAAAGTCATCTATGCATCACTGAAAGTTTTAGTTGAGGGCCTGTTTATCCTTTATTGTTTACTGCCGCCCAGCATATCTTCTGGTGATAAAGATGGGGTTCTGTCGAAGCGCCCAGTGAGAGTAAGCAGTATAAATCCACTCTGCAGCAGTGCTGGTAAACTGTTAAACACAGCCTCTGCTTGCACCAGGGGTGCACACTGTGTTGAAATGACTCCTTTGGGGAATGTTGAAGAATTTTATGTCATCCAGCCTTTCAAAATGTATTAAAATGCAGCCCAGACATTAGCATAATAATTTATATCACCTAGAGTCAGAAGCTATTGATTACTCACCAGAGAATGAAGCCGCAAGAATCATCCCATAAAGCCTTAGGACCTTACTATATTTACCACAGTTCTCATAAATGCCAAGTCCAAACTTGGGTTAGGTTTTGATTCCGACTTTGTTTTATCAAAAATCACTGATAGTATTAAATATATATATAGTTTTAAAAACTTCCCTGACAAGATTTCTGAGCTCAGCATCCTCTCTTCAGGACTGAATTGAGGACACATTTATTTATGTATGTATTTTAAATAGAACACAGGTTTACCTTTTTAATATTTATTTTTATTTATTTATCTGGCTGTGCCAGGTCTTAGTTGCAGCAATGCAGGTCTTAGTTGCAGCACATGGGACGTAACTCTCCTACCAGGAATCAAACCCAGTCCCCTGAATTGGGAGCATAGAATCTTAGCCACTGGAACACCAGGGAGGTCCTGAGAACCCAGCTGTGTATGAAAATGCTCATGTTGAAATTTCCCAACAAGTTTACACTAAGCGTAAGAATATGTCTTAGTTGTCACTATATTCCAACTCCTTAATATTATAGCTAACCCATAATGGGCTCTTAATTAAATATTAAAATAAAAACATAAGAATTTCTATTCAGTAGTAAAAAGGCCATCATCTTTAGTGGTTCTTGCCACTAATTTTATTTTCATCAAAACACTTTGACTACCAGACCTTTCAACAGATTCTTCAAATGGCAAGTTACAAGGAGAAGGGGTGTGGTAGAACAATTACATTAATGCCCCACCTCCAGTTCACCCCTTTCTGTGTCCCAGACTTTTGTCATATAAACATAATATCCTCAGCTCTGACACAGGTCCTGATTATGTGACAGTGTTAGTCACTCAGTCGTGTCAGACTCTTTGCAATCCCATGGACAGAGGTACCTGTCCATGGGATTTCCCAGGCAAGAATAATGGAGTGGGTTGCCATGGCCTTCTCCAGGGGATCTTCCCAACCCAAGGATTGAACCCAGGTATCCTGCACTGTAGGCAGATTCTTTACTGTTTGACCTGATTATGTGACACACTTTAGCTAAACATTTATTTAGCTGAAGAGTTGTGAGTGTTTGTTATGTAGCATTAGCTAACTGATTCAGGGAACTAGCTTAGTCCTTCTCTATTTGATTTTTGTGCTAAGCCTTCTGGAAGAGAACACACCTCTTTCTGCTCAAAAGTAAGAAAAGTAGAAATTTTGTCATCTACTCCACCTAAGTCATTTCTAGCTTACACCTTCTTGATAAAGTTTTACATAATGTGCATTATAATCACTTTTCCACTTGCATACTTAGTGCCATATTATTTTTTTTTTAACTTTTCTGTTTGATTTGTTCTGCCAAACACAATGAAAAGTTTAGTCTAACTGTATAGAAAATAGAATTTGAAAGCAGGGTATACCATTTTTTCCCCTCAAAATATCTACATTGCTGCTAAAAATAAAATACTTATAAGCATGTAGGAAGACAATGTGTGTGAAGCAGGACATGTAGGCTTTCTTTTCAATTGTGGAACAGAACTTTTCTCTAAGAGTAAGATGGAGCCAAGAGAGCCAATGTTTCCTTCTCACAATAAATACCATGTTCAGGGTTCCATTATGTGTAAACTCACAATGCAGCTTTGGTGGTCCCACAAGAGTAGGACATCACGATTCTCTTTAAGAGTTATACTGATCATGAAATTCTACAAGAAATTTTTTTCCCTACGCCAAGCAAAGACTCTTTGGCATGTCACCAAATAGTACAGAAATGCCTTTTGCTTGGTGCTAATGATTCTAACAGACTCTGAGCTTCTTGAAAGTAATAAGTTGGGTTTTATTTATCTGCTTATCCCAAGCATTGAGAAGGTATGTGGTAGAAGCTACTTAATATTTGCCAAATGGATGGCAGATGATTAAATACACATTCATCTCTGAAGGCCCTTCTGAAATAGCCCGGTGAACTGTCATGGGAAAGGTAAAATTAAAAAGAGCAGAGAATTGAAACTAGACCCATCTATGAAGATCAGGCATTTTGCCAAAGCATGTTGCTCCAGGCCCTTGAATTTCAACAAAAATCAATACTGTCACAACTTGTCTTGTCAATCTGCATTTAGACAGGTGAGTATACTACTGTATGTACTGTTCTTTGTTAATTTTTACTACAATTCTAGTCTTTATCAGTAATCACAATTGTTCCTGCCTATATAACCAGACCAGACTGATTCATTTATTCCTCTATTAATGTATTGAACTTCATTTGTATGTTCCACATGTTCTCCATGAATGGTCAGTCAATCAGAGTGTGAAATCTTTAAACAAATAATTTTAAAATAAAATAGTAAATGCAGTTTCAGATGATGGTGGAAAGTATTTTACTATTCTTTAGTTTCTCCTCAGTTACCAACATCAGGAATTTCTTATGGAGGAAGTAACATTTCTGCTGAAACATAAAGAATGAATAGGAGTTAATTTAATTCCATATTGGATACATACTCTATGCCAAAATATGTGAATACCACAGTGAATAAAAAAGATAAGTTTGCTTCCCTCATGTGACTCATATCTAATGATGGAGTAATTGACAAAACTGCAATTTCACTGTAATTTTACCAAATACAATAATATTAGGAAATCATCAAACCTAATAAAAAAAATAGAGATGATGGAAGGAATACTTTCTTATTCTGCTTTCTTCCATAGAACTGATATAGTTCCTGGTATATGGTTCAAACAACAGACTCTTATTAAATGGATAAATGGAGGTCACAAAATCTGTGTTACAAGGTCCAAATATTCAGTGACCTTCATAGGCTATGAACAGCTTGTTGTTGTTCAGTTGCTAAGTTGAGTCCTACTTTTGTGACCACATGCACTGGAGCACACCAGCTAACTCAGCTTTAAAATTGCCCCACTCACATGAACTCGAAGCAATACAACTGTTAGGAGAATTTTCCCTAGATATTAAGCATCCATAATGCAGCCCAAAAAAAGAAAAAACTCAATAAAATATACTGTCCTTCTGTCTGAATGCATATGAGGATTAAAAAGAAGAAATGTGAAATGATTACAATAGCTCAGCAGAAAACAGAAGTCATTCCAGGTAGTTAAAGAAGAGAGACGTTAGTACAGAAAGCTGAATATATTGGTAATTGAAAAGCTGAACAACTAAGCAGGAGATTCTGAGGCCACCCAGATGTTGAACAACCGCAAGACACTTCTACCCCTTACTTCTAAGAGTGGAGGGAACAAAGGAGCAACAGCCTTCTACTAGAGGGTGGAAATAATTCGGCATACCTGGTAGGAAACAGGACCTCACTGGGAAGTTCTCCACCCAGAGCTGGAGGCACAGAGGAGAATTATCTTCACTACAGTGCCTGTACAGAGAGACAGAGATGGGGAGAAATCCTCTGGTTCAGTGGTGTGCTGATCATCATGTTTTCTCTCTGCAAAATAAATCCCCAATTTGTAGTGTTTGCCAATTTCCATATTGTAAATATTTCCAATGTCATTGATTTCAAAATGCCAAGAATGAAGAACCTACTGGAAAAGTTAATGAGGCTTTCAATGTTCTTGCAGCTAGTATGAGGTGGTTTCAGCACACTGTCAGTGCTTCTTCCTGCCGTTCTACCAAAGTTTCCTTCTCTGAAACCAGGGGAAGAGGCAGCCTGAGAAGTGCATAAAACATTCACAGAACCTGGACACAGCAGTCACAGACATTACCATGCTATGATCTAAGGAGTGCCATTCACACTTTGTTCTTTGCGAATGTTGCCCTTGGAACTCACCTTTCTGCTCTACATATGCTCAACACAAAAACACTTCTGTGTTTTCTGGCTGCAGGATCCATTGAAAACATACAACTAAAAGTAACCTTTAGAGAAAAGCTTTGCATGAGAATTATATCAGTAAGGATTCATCAAGGTTCAGAGAATGTCGGAAGCAGTGATTTTTTTTTTTTTTCTGACCACTGTAACTGCTAAAGTGGAATTCCACTTTTATGCCCTGAGGGAAATACTTAGATTTTATAGCTACCGAGGCTGTTTAATGGTGTTACATATGGACTGTCAGGATGCCCATGATTTATGCACTGTAGGAAAGGCTTTTCAAATTTAACTAAATCTCTAGTTATTTTTTCCACCAAAAGCAAGGATATAAAACCATTCTGTGACTGTCACAGCCTGGCGAAAAAAATTACATTGAATTAGTTGAGGCATGATTCATCCCAGCTCCATTTTTTTTAAAGGTAAAAGCTTGTCTTTGATTGCTATTTATACTTATACCAAACATTCATTCTGGGTTTTTCTTTAGACTCAATGTGTGTGTGTGCATGCTCAGTCATGTCTGACTTTTTGTGACCCCATGAACTGTAGCCCACCTGGCTCCTCTGTTCATGGGATTTTCCAGGCAAGAATATTGGAGTGGGTTGCCATTTCCTTCCCTAGGGGATTTTCCCCAATCCAGGGATTGAACCAGCATCTCCTGCATTAGCAGGTGGATTCTTTACCACTGCACCACCTGGGAAGCCCTAAACTTTCAATAGTCAATGCCATGCATATTTAACCTCCCAAGAAATCTCAAAATATGTGTCAGTGAGATTGTCCCTGATCTTCACTTAACTCTAAGAAACAAAGAAAATTTGTCTGAAATTGAAGAACTAATGGATTCAGTTTGGAGAAGGTTTTATCTTTAAACAGCTGGGATATGAAAACAAGTACGACCATTGATTTTGTTTTTAATAGCCATCATTTTCCCCAAACTTCCCTTGGGTAAGGATTTGAAAGGGTTGAGGTTTTCCACTTATTTTAGAGCAAGAAGCTCAATTCAGCTCTTTTTATGTCTTGGAGCTGTCTAGGGGATTACTTTTATGCTATCCTAAAATGTTCACTATTAAAACAATGGGTTAGTTTTTTACATTATCGTTGGCATACTATGTTCAATAAATATTTATTAATATTCCTATCTTAGAGAAATCTCAATGTCTAAATGAAATAGGTATACAAAGATTTTTCTGAAGTATTACACTGATGGAAGTGTATTGCTCTGGGATCTGAATGTCCCTTGTATGACTAACAATGCAGTACTCACAAGGCCATAATAGATATTGGAAAATAAGCAAGAAGAACCTTCTGGAAATATAGGAGCTGGAGGTAGATAATATTTTGTTAGATGGAAAAATTTTGCATATATTAATAGTTTAAAATAATCAAAAGATATGAAAATGCTAACATTTGCTATAGATTCCTAAAAGCTAATCATTTGAGAGTAAAGTTTGGAAGAAGACTTAAAAATTTAGATATTCTTGTAGGGGAACAAAATTTACCAACCCAAAATTTATCTCTTTGGCATGAGCATTAATTTAGGCTGTTTATTTTTAAGAAACAGTAGACTCAAACAGTCTTTCATTTTACCTACCTTAATTGCCTAAAAATTTTTAAATAAGGGGCCTTTTCCCAGAATAGATCTACCACCAGTGATATCTACAAAAATAATGGGACAGGTGTGATAGGGAGAAACTGTCACAAGGCCTAGGGATCAGGGACCACTCTCTGTCTTATTGTCTCTGCATGGCTCAGAAAACATTAGTATATCATTCATTTGCTTGTCCATCTCCATGGTAATTGCCTTCCTCCTGTTTGAACTCCCAAACTCCTATCTCAACATCCTCTTTTATCTTTAGCTGAAGATGGTATTTAAGGTGAGGGCTTTGGTCATCTTGGTGAGTTGCTCAGTATTCCTGGGTCGCTTAGTCACTCAGTCCTTTCCAACTCTTTGAGACCCTAAGGAGTCAGCCTGCCAGGCTCCTCTGTTCATGGGGATTCTCCAGGCAAGAATACTGGAGTAGGTTGCCATGCCCTGCTCGAGGGGATCTTCCCAACCCAACAATCAAACCAGTGTCTCCTGTATTGCAGGCAGATTCTTTACCATCTGAGCCACTAAAGAAAACCAAGAATACTGGAATAGGTAGCCTTACCCTTCTCCAGCAGATCTTTTCAATCCAAGAATGGAACCGGGATCTCTTGCATTGCAGACAGATTCTTTACCTCCTGAGCTACTGAGAAAGCTCTAATCTGTCTCAGGTCAATGTATTATTATATGAGACAAAAGAACCTAAAAGGATAAAGGAAACTTTCTTTTTTCCCTACCATTCTGATATAAGATCTACTCACAATATTTGCACCTCTGTTTTCTGTTTTGAATAAGTTGTTTTTGTTCTTTTTTTCCTAACTAATGAACCACTATCTGGAGGAAGAAATGACAACTCATTCCAGTATTCTTGCCTGGAGAATCTCATGGACAGAAGAGCCTGGCTGTTATAGTCCATAGGGTCTCAAGGAGTAGGACATGACTGAAGTGACTTAGCACACAAGCACAAACCGCTTCAATTCCTAAATTGTACATCGAGGGCCTAGAATAGAAATTTGCTGGGGAGAAGTGTGTGTGTGTACACGCCCTTCCACATATCCATTTGTTAGGTAATGTGCATGACCATACTCATTTGCTTTTTTCCCTTCTAGGGATTCTTTACATGTCCTGAGGCAATTTTCTATGAAACCTTAAACAACTTAGTGTATTTACATTTTCAATAACTTATTTACAAAAAGGAAAAATAGTGTTGACATAAATAATAATTTTACTTACAGAAATTTTAAAATTATTTTGCAATGATTTGAGAAAAGCAAATTAGATTAGTGTCCATTCAGAGTTTTTCTAGAGTTTCAGATCATATACTCTCCAAAAGTAAGTTTTGACTTAGGAAACTGATAAAGCTGAAGTAACTTTAAAACAGTTTATTCCCATAGGTTATGTAGCTTACATACTGAAAGCATTAGACCAATCATCAAATAGATAAATTATTATTGTTAAGAGTATATTATGGAGAGTATGTATGTTTATTATGAAATACAACAAATACAGCTATTGAAAAAATTCTATACCCATCGATGATATTATGTTTTCAAACAAATTATGTACATTTCCATTGCTATCCTTGTATTTTTTTCTACTGGTATTGCATTTTCCCCCCAAAAGAATCATATTTTTATGCAGTTGCAATTGTTATAGGAGTTATTCTGAAATTTAATTCTAAACATGTGCAGATAATATTATAATCATCATTTACTGAATTAAAACAGCTTTTCTGATATATGCATGCATGTCTCATGCTAAGTCACTTCAGTCCTGTCAACTCTTTGCAACCCTAAGGACTGTAACCTGCCAGGTTCCTCTGTCCAAGGGATTCTCCATGCAATACTGGAGTGGTTCACCATGCCCTCCTCCAGGGGATCTTCCCAACCCAGGGATCAAACCCAAATCTCTTATGTCTCCTGCATTGGCAGGTAGGTTCTTTACCACTAGCACTAGCGGCAAACAAAAGGAAGTCCTTTCTGATCTATATCTCAAAAATCTCCATTGCAAAGAAATTCCCACTTGTGCAACAAGGTCAAAATTCAAGTAAAATGTTATTTTTCTTTCAGATCAACAGGTTTATGATTATTCTCTTTGTATATCTCTCTTTCAGGTAGAGATTTTTAATACACCTAATCATGCATTTATATTTTTCTCAGGTTTGCCTTTTTTTTATTTTGTATGTATTCTCGTCCAAGGAACTATTCATAAATTCAAACAGTAAACTTCAGATTATTATGTGAACATATAAGGTTGGGAATTATTTTCCAGATACTGGTGAGGGAGTTTCCCTTCTGTCTTTGATCTATTGTTTGCTGTTAATGAATAAGTAGTGCAACAAAATCATGAAAAACATAAAATTGACATATATTGACATAAGTTGCACTTAAAAAGTTAAAATATCCCTTTGTAAAAGGCTAACTTCTAATTTGTATAGAAATCTGTAAAATCCTAGAGGCTATGTGAAAATCCCCGGTGCTTCCTGAGAGAGAGAGACTTGAGCATAGCAATTATTGCACTGTTTGTGGTTACAGTGCAGTTAACTTCTCTCTGATGTGTCCTTAGGAACAGAAGGAAAATTGACATAACCAAGATTTTAATGTTTTTCTTCCTCTCTTACCTAACATCTTGGCATTGATGACTTTATAGTATAGGAATTATAGCTTTTTTTTCTTAACAGCAGGGAAAATGGGTAATATTAAGCATATTTAACAACCCATTGAATATGAAGTGAAGTGAAAGTCATTCAGTCATGTCCGACTCTTTGCGACTCCATGGACTATGCAGTCCATGGAATTCTCCAGGCCAGAATACTGGAGTGGGTAGCCTTTCCCTTCTACAGGGGATATTCCCAACCCAGGGATCAAACCCAGGTCTCCCGCATTACAGGCAGATTTACCAAAGGAGCTATCAGGGAAGCCCATTGAATATGGATAATGCTTAATCATAATGATGCCAAATGATAGTAGCAACCAATGAGAATGGATCCTGTCTGTAAACAACTCATGCAAATCAACCAAACAGTAGTCTTGACACAAGTTCATTGTGACAAATAAATTTCCAGAAACACAAAAAAGTTCCTGCTCCCTACTCCTTGTCATGGTTTTTAAGTATATTCCTAATCTCTGGTGTTTAAATAGCTAGATAAAATACATATAGATGCAAACATAGTCAACAATATTTTTTTTTAAGTAGCAACTCAGTAAAAAATTACTAGGCTCAAATGGAAGGGAAATTGAGGACTAAGAAAAGAAAGATGCTTTGAAATCTGCTTTTGTTATAAGAGGATTTGATGATCCAGGAAAATCATAATATTTGTTTTGTCAGCTTCGTAAAGAAGCTGGGACAGAAATCAAAGCATTGCACATATAAGGTGGGAAGCTGAACAGGAAACCCAGCTGAATAGACTGAATATACTTAAGGTGAGGATGAATCAGAAATAGTATATTCCACATGGATTTATACTCATATTTTAATCTCTCATGTTGTTCAGGGATGTTTTAGACCTTAAAAACATGTTAAAGTAATATTGGAGGCTGTGTCCATGGTCTCCTAGCAGAAACAAATGCCAATTTTCTTTGGATAAAAGTATTTTCATTATAGACTTTATTTTGTTTCTGAAAAGATTTTTATCAAATGAATTGTGCAATACACAGTTAGTGATGATGATTCACACACAAGGAAAGTAAAGTATTTTCATTATAGACTTTATTTTGTTTCTGAAAAGATTTTTATCAAATGAATTGTGCAATACACAGTGATGATGATTCACACACAAGGAAAGTAAACATTGTAAGCAGGAACTAGCAAAAATAACAAACAAGAGGAACAAATCTGCATAGAAATTGGATTTGGGAGATTTTCAGCCCAGACTATACAGTAACTATATGTCTACATTTTAAAAACTAAGACACACAAAAAAAATTAAAAAAATAAAAAAATAAAAACTAAGACACTGACTATAAAACTATAAGCTATAAGATGTGACATAAAAGATTTGAAAACAAAATATAGTTTCTAGAATAAAAATATTGAAATAAATAACTCATTAGACAAGTTGTAATTGGAAACTAGATATAGGTAAGAAGAGAATTACTGAATTAAAAAATCAGTTAGAAGAAAATATTCTAAGACAAAAATACAGATAGAGGGTAAAAGAGAGACTAGTATGAGAAAGTCAAACATAGCTTTAATAAAAATCCAGAAGAAGAGAATGAGGATCAGATAATGGCATTATTTAAAGAGAAAATAGTTGAAATTTTTAGAAACTAATTAAAGACATCACTACATATTCTAAAAGCTCCAGGAAATCTCAAGCAGATTAAGCAAATTAAACAGTAGATTTAAATTCTAATATATAATGATATACTAAAGATAAATGTACCACATATTCTAGTTGTCACAGATTGCCAAATTGGATTATGAAAAAGATAGATATAAAACATAAGAAAATAGAAAGATTAAAAATCAACCAACAAGGAGGATACCTCAATTTTAGATTTTTATGCAGTAATAGCATGCTGTGTGTTGTGCTTAGTTGCTCAGTCTTGTCCGACTGTTTGTGACCCCATAGACTGTAGCAGGCTCCTCTGTCCATGGGCATTCTCCAGGCAAGAATACTAGAGTGGGTTGCCATGCCCTGCACCAGGGGATCTTCCCAACTCAGGGATCGAACCTAGGTCTCCCACATTGCAGAAGGATTCTTTACTGCCTGAGCCACCATGGAAACCCAGTAATAGCATAGCTGTAATATGTATCAGTTAAAATTGGTAGTTGACAAAATCTACCATTATGTGGATGATATTTCACACCTCTTTGATAATTGATAGGAAAACCAAACAAAAAGGCAAAGAGATAAAGAGAAAATTTGAACAGCATGATTAGCAGTGTGTACCTTAAGAATATTGCTAAAAATTCATCATGTACCAGATTCTAAAACAATTAGGAGCAACATCAAAGTATTGAAAATTACACTGGATATATTCTAAACTAGGACACAGCAGAAAATTCTGATAAATTTAGAAATTAAAAAGACACCAATCAAGGCAACTAACACTGGAAAACCCTTAACTACCAGGGACTTAACAAATTTTTGTTAAATAGCAGAAAATCCTGTTAAGTTTAGAAATTTAAAAATGCACTTTTAAATAACCCAGTGGATAAAAAAGAAATTACAATGGAAATTAGAAAACATTTTAAACTAAAAAAAAAATAATGAATACAATAGGCCTTGACCCAGTTTTTTTTTTAATTTGGCACAATGACATTCATTTTTTTTTTTTTAGATGTCTCACTTTCCCTGATGTTTCAATATCTCCTTGTCTCTAAGTAATGGAGGGTACATTTTCTTACATGATACATTCTGTATTGCTTTCTTCCCACATCTAAAAAATCTTTAAATTTTGTCTTTCTTTTAAGTGATCTTTACATCTGCCCACTTCTCTTCATCCTCACTGCCATTTTGCTATCTCAGGCCACCATCACCACTTCTCTCTTGGTTTACTGCAACAGCCTCCTACATGGTCTCTCCAATCCTCTGTTGTCCATTGCTCATCAGAGTGCTGTTTCTAAAATTAAACCAATCATGTCACTGCCCTGCTTTGCAAAGAAAAGAAGAGAAAAGAAACCAAAAAACAGGTTGGCTTTCCAATTCCCATGGGATATAAAACATTTTTAATCTGTTTTGAAAGATTTAGGAAAGTCCCTCAATCCATTTACCTCTTCACCTTCATCTCTCATAATTATTCTCCTTAAGCTCTAAGCTTTAACCATCAAGATATTTAAATTTATCTTATTATACCATGTCTCTGAGCACTTGTGTTTTTTGCACTTCCTGATAGCAACTCTTCTGTGCATCCCTTTTCACTTAACTAATTGTCTTTCCTACGTTAACATACTCGAAACTATCCTATCATAGCACTTCATAGACAGTGTGTTGAAAATATCTCCTTACTGGTCTGTATTTGCCCACTTGATTGTAATTATATAAAGGTCAAAATTAGATCTAATTAATATCACAATCCTAGCACTTAGAAGTATATCAAAAGATTGGATGAAAAGTAACACCTAGCTATATTACATATGAAAGTAAATTTTCAAATTTTTCAATAAAAGGCAAAAACACTCAGATTGGACTTTCTAATTGTACAATTTGTATTGACCTGAATCCAACTCACTGACACTTTCTTCTGCTATCTCAAATCTATCATTCGCCCTCTAGTGAATTATAGAACATGATTTAGCAAATTATCAATAAAACAATGAATTATGACCAAGTTCATTTAATTTCAGTTATGAAAAGGCATTTCCCTCGTCTCCCTGTCTCCTCCCACTAAAATGTGAGTTCTTTTAGCTCAATGATTTTTGTTTTATAGACTGACACACCTAGAATTGTAGAGTAGGTCTGCCACAACTGAGGAGCTCAATAAATACTTTCAAGTTAATGGAAGAGTAAGTGAATACCATGTAATATCATGAGTCAATAAAAGGTAAATTAAGAAAATATACTGGCATTGCAGATGACAGTCAAGTAAACTGTTATCTATGTTGTTTGACCTTACAATGCGATAAATACATATGTTTTTATTGAATATATTTATTTAGCTAGACCTTTTTTGTTATTGCTGTTCTGCATGGCTTACATGATTTTAGTTCCCAACCAAGGATCGAACCAAGGCCCTTGGCAGTGAAAGCATTGAGTCCTAATCACTAGACTGCCAGGGAATTCCCATATTTAGCTGTATCTTTTGAGAGAGAGAAAAAAGGAGGGAAAAAAACCAGCATGGTGCCATGTGATTATTATTTCTGTTGTATTTATTTCTCTTTTAAAATTTGTCTTAAATTATCATAGAATTTTTTTAATCAAGGGAATGTAAAGATTAACTCTCACCTCCACTTGCAATGCCTATTTGTTCACTCATTCTGATGTATAGTCTCATTTTCTCCAGCCCCAAGCATACCTCCAGATATTTAAAACACAACTGTGGGTTCTTTGGTTTAGACTTGCAGGTTGTTAGCTCTGAGGAAAAGGGTCTTGCCTTGGTTTTTTGTGTCCCCAGTATTCAATGCAGGACTTCATTACCTAAGCAAGCCTCTGTATCTTCATAATGTGCTTTCATTTCTCCAACAGGTGAGCCAGTACACTTTTAGAGCTTTCTTTTATTTTCTTAACATTTTGCTGCATGCCATATGCTCAGTTGTGTCTGACTCTTTGTGACCCCACAGACTATGCCTTGCCAGACTCTTCTGTCCATGAGATTCTCCAGGCAAGAATCCTGAGGTGGGTTGCCATTTCCTCCTGTGGGAGATCTTCCTGACTCAGGGATCCAACTAACATCTCCTGTGTCTCCTGCATTACAGGCAGATTCTTTACCTACTGAGCCAACCAGGAAAACAAATATATCTATGTATCTGTCTGTATTTATATCTATTTATTTGGATATGGGTATTCAGTTACCCAGTCATGTCTGACTCCTTGTGACTCCATGGACTGTAGCCCGCCAGGCTCCTCTGTCCATGGAGTTTTCCAGGCAAAAATATTGGAGCGGAGGGTTGCCATTTCCTGCTCTAGGGGTTCTTCCCAACTTGTATTTCTTATATCACCTCCATTGGCAGGCAGATTCTTTACCCTGGAGAAGAGAATGGTTACCCACTCCAGGATTCTTGCCTGGAGAATCCCATGGACAGAGGAACCCAGTGGATTACAGTCCATTGGGCTGCAAACAGTTGGACATGACTGAGCAACTAAACATTTTACTGCATCATGTAACAAATATTTGTTTTTGTATACCCAAATTCTGGTCCTTGTGTAACTCATGAAATTCCACGTTTAGATCTTCCCATTATGGCATCCATTAGTTGATATGGATATTTTTGTCTCGCTCAAATAAATCTCTTATTATAATAATTTGAATTTTATAACAAAAGCAATACATATTCATTGCAAGGAAAAAAGCAAATGCGTTCCTCTTTGAAAAGAAAAATCATAGTTAATATATGTTCCTCCACATTTTTCCTGCCATAGAATTAGATGGATATTGATGCTTATTTAGTCACTTATTGCAAAGTTAGAATCATAAACTTGATTTTCCTATCAACAATATTTAATAGTAAATTTTCCCATGGCAATTAATACATCTTTATTTATCATTTTAATGGCTCCATAGTTTTCTATATTATGTTAACTATTAATATTTTGTCTATGTCTTTACCCTTCTAAACAATGTAGTTTTGTATATACTTGCATATATATATATATATGTTATAATTTTTTCCTTAGAATAGATTTGTAGAAATGAAGTTATTGATTACAATGGGCAGAGAGGTATCTTTTTCATAATGAACAGCTTGATCATTAAAAGTAATGCATTATTTGACCTATGCCCTCAGTTTCAGCATTGGTAGAGGTTACTTTTAAACACCTTTGTGAGCTAATTGGTGAGACATAAAAATTTTGGATATTTAGATTCTCTTTACAATAAACAATATTAAGTTATCTTTTAAATTACTCAAAATCTAGTCAGGGCAAGTGAGAAAAACATCACAAATAATTTCAACAGTTAAATGTGGTCTGTTGATATGTAAGAGGTGGCAGGTCCACATGAAGAGCTCTGAAGCAAATCACAATTATATGGTGCTATAAATGTATCCACTCAGTGTAGGAGCGCAATTAGGTGCCTAATTATATGGGAAAATGTAATCACATCCAGGGCAGGAGCCTAAGCCACAAAACCTGTTGCTAAAGTTTCTGACACAGTGTTCTACAACCCTGGGGCTCTGCCATGGCTTCAGTACTCTTCACAGATTCAGACTTTCCACAGATTTGCCCCAGATTTTACTTTATGTCTGTGTTTGCATGTGAGATTATTACTAATATATCATGTAAAACACTGAAATATTATACATTTTGATAAATTATTAAAATAACAAGAATCCTTCTATACAATACAAGTATATGTGAGAAGGGAATTTTGTGTGGTCACTTTACCCTTTAAAAAAAAGCTTCTTTCTAAGTTTTATGCCAAAAATCCTATAGTAAGCTATTACAGAAATTAATTTTAATTATCTATCAGATAATAACTGAATTAACTCTTTTCACCTCTTCAATAAATG
Source organism: Okapia johnstoni (assembly GCA_024291935.2). Lineage (NCBI taxonomy): Eukaryota > Metazoa > Chordata > Mammalia > Artiodactyla > Giraffidae > Okapia > Okapia johnstoni. The sequence continues at coordinate 28,706,021 of CM044309.1, forward strand.
TTCTTTAAAACCTTGAGGCTGCAAATTTAGTGTATTTAATTTACTTAAATGGCTTGCCATATTATCTAATTGGAAAGGCTAATTTTATTGTCAAATTCATTAGCCCCATATGATATACTTTCTGCCAGAAAATGGCTAACTTGTTATTTCTATTCAGATAAGCATATATTTTCTCTTGACAATGACTCACTGCTGATAAACTAATTCTAAAATAGATAAGGCGGAGGCCCTCACCAAGAATTTGTCCTTTATATTACTTGGGTCACATAGCACGGAGTATTTCTTACCAAATTTTCTTTGTGTTGCTTTTACTGTATTCTCAACCAGGAGCAATGCATTTTCTGAAAGTAGCCAAGGAATGAAGCAGACCAAGCATTGAATCAGCACAAAATCATCATTCTTATTGTCTCACCCTGTGCTATCTTAATCCAGAGCATCCTGATATAGACCAAAGTACATGATTTCTCATATCACTCTTCATTCCTGAAATCTGGGACATCCTGCTGTCGGTTTGGTTGCTTTGTATAAAGGAGGTTTTGTTGACATCCAAAGTGTCCATTTGCTTGGAGACCTCTAATATAACATATGCATATATATGTGTAATATATACATATATGTATTATATACATTATACTAGAAGTACATTATATCCTATTGCATATGTATGTGTGTGTGTGTGTGTGTGTGTGTGTGTGTGTGTGTGTGTGTGTGTGTATACTTGTCTGTGCCAGGTCTTAGTTGAGGCACTCAGGATCTTTGATCTTCATTGCAACATGCTGGTTTTTTAGTTGAGGTGTGCAGGATCTTTTATTTTTAGTTTCAGCAGGTGAACTCTTAGTTGTGGTATGTGGGATATAGTTACCTGACTATGCAAACCAGGGATTGAATCCAGACCCCCGCATTGGGAGCTCAGAGTCTTAGCCACTGGTCCACCAAGGAAGTCCCTGGAGACCCCTAGATCTTTTTACATAAGTGCATGAGTGCTCAGTTGTGTCTGCCTCTTTGCAACCTCATGGACTGTAGTCTACCTAGCACCTCTGTCCTCAGAATTCTCTGGGGAAGAATACAGGAATGGTTTATCACTGCCTCCTCCAGGGAATCTTCCCAACCCAGTGATCAAACCTGCCTCTCCTGTGTCTCCTGCATTGACAGGCGGATTCTTTACCACTGAGCTACCAGGGAAGCCCCTAGATCTTTTTACATCCAGGAGCAAATCACCAAAGTAAGATTCAGGATGCTTTGTCTTTGTAAGTGAGGGGAAAAGCAATCATGAAAGGAGAGGCAGGAAAGCTATTAATACAACGTATCAACTGCAGGAAAGTCCTTTGATAAGTTTTAGTGAAGAATATACACGAAAGACAGGATGTTAGACATTGATTTCCTTAAAAACATTTCGTTTCATGCCTGCCTCTTGGAGAGTTTTCATGCGCTCTGTGTGGTACTCATCTGGGGACCTACATCCTGTTCACAGCTCACTGCACCAGAGAACAGCGAGAGACTGGAGAGCTCTATTGGAGATCATGATAGTATACAAACTTACCTTTATCTTGGGGAGAAAAGAAAGGCAAAAGAGGTGAACACTGAGTATTTACTCAAAATTAACGAAGTTGTTTTGGGAGGGATCACGTTCTAAAATGGACGGCAGGACTTCCCTAGTGGTCCAGTGGCTCAGACTCCGCGCTCCCAATGCAGGGGGCCTGGGTTCCAGCCCTGGACAGGGAGCTAGATTCTGCATGCTTCAACTAAGACCGGGCACAGCCAATTAATACATAAAATGAAGTCAGTGACACTGTACTTCCTCAAAGTGACTAAACTGTGTTCTATTGGAAAGAGTGGAAATAGGTTGTGAGCACAGGAGCAAGATGAGTCAAGTTTTATTTCTGCATATTCCAGTCATTCTGAGTAAAATTATCCCTATTATGTACAGATCAGAAATAGATTTGGAGATGAATTTCACTCAAGCTGAGTGAAATTCAGGGGTCCCAAATTCTACTGTATTACAGTCTATATATTGAGGGGGAGAACGGGTTTAAACTGCTTTAAATAGCAGAGCTTTTATTTCCCTAAAGGAATAGGACGCTCGAGCACACATGAGTGCATGCGTCCTCAGGAGTGTCCAACTCTTTTGGACCCTATGGACTGTAGCCTGCCTGACTCTCCTGTCCATGGAATTTTCCAGGTAAGAATACTGGGCTGGATTGCCATTTCCTGCTCCAGGAGATCTTCCCAACCCAGGGATCAAACCCACATCTCTTGCATCTCCTGCATTGGCAGGCAGATTCTTTACCAATGGCGCCACCTGGAATGCCCCAAGCCACCCTTCCACAGACACACACACAAAGCTATAGAGAGAAAAGTGCTTTGGTTGAAGCCTGAGTTGAGAGTCCAGATACTCACCCACCTGGCTTCCTCTTTGCCCTCCAGATTGCCCTTGAGCTGCTTTCATAGAGACATTAGGTTCTGTAAGACACATTTATGAAACATGGAGCTATGATTATCTCTTTATAGACGTAGATCAAACTTGCAGAAAAATCAAAGCTTACAACAAACCTGAGAACCTCAAAAAAGCAAAAAAGAAAAAAAAATGTTTTATGAAATAATTGGTTCAGCACTGACAGAGCTGAGTCAGGCAGGCTGGGTTTGAATCCTAGCTCAGGTATTTATGAGTTATATCAGTAACTTGAATAATAAATTTTGCAAGTATTTAAACCTAGCCACATCTCAGTTAGGCCATCTATGATCATCTACTTTACAAGACTGTTAGAAAAATTAGTGATGATACATGCAAAGCACTTGATACATGGTTTATGTGTACATGTGTGCTCAGTCGCTTCAGTTGTGTTGGACTCTTTGTGACCCTATTGATTATAGACCATCAGGGTTCTCTGTCCTTGGGATTCTCCAGACAAGAATACTGGAATGGGTTGCCATGTCCTCCTCAAGGGGATCTTCCCAATCCAGGGATTGAACTTGTCTTTCCTGCATTGTGGGAGGATTCTTTACCCATTGAGCCACATGGGAAGAACTGACACACAGTATATACCTGATATATAGTAGGAACTCAGCAAATGATAAATTGACAGAATTTAATAAAACACACATTTTTTAATTATTTGCATTTGACAAAGTTCCCTTTTGCATAGCTAATCAATTCATACTCTCTTAAATAATTCATACCCTCTTCAACAAACTAAACTTCTTAAAGCACCAAATTTTTATTTGATTGTCTTCATCTTTGAGATAGAAGGAAAAAAAAAACATGTAAGATCAGATTTTTTTGAATGTTCAGATATAGAAAATAATTGATGCTTTTGAACTGCGGTGTTGGAGAAGACTCTTGAGAGTCCCTTGAACTGCAAGGAGATCCAACCAGTCCATCCTAAAGGAAATCAGTCCTGAATATTCATTGGAAGGACTAATGTTGAAGATGAAACTCCAATATTTTGGCCACCTGATGTGAAGAACTGACTCATTGGAAAAGACCCTGATGCTGGGAAAGATTGAAGGTGGGAGGAGAAGGGGACAACAGAGGATGAGATGGTTGGATGGCATCACCAACTCAATGGGCATGGGTTTGGGTGGACTCCGAGAGTTGGCGATGGACAGGGAGGCCTGGCATGCTGCACTCCATGGGGTCACAAAGAGTCAGACATAACTGAGAGACTGAACTGAACTGAGGTGGAAACCATAGTGAGAAAAGGGGAGTGGGTAGAGGGGGTCACAATGCAGCAAAAGTGCATTCAGATAGGCAAGAAAATAAAAGCTATCATAATAAATAGCAGAGGGTCATCATAATGTTTCAAATCACCAACTAATGATTGTTATCTTCTATATTTTGTATTTTTTAAATAAAATAAATCACCATAGAAATGCCACAATCAAAATTACATTTTATTAAAAAAAAAAAACTTTGGCACTTAAACTTTTTTGTTTCCTTTCTCCAGAAAATCCATATTAGGTCCTACACATTTACTCAAAAGTGATAGAATGTATTGTAATGGGCACGGAAAAGTTGATGACCTGTGAGCATACCACCTGATTTCACATTCAGTCAGAATAGCTGAGTTCAAATTCTACCTATACTTATCCTCAAGTATGTAACATTAGGCAAATTACTTTTACCCCTGCTTAGGTTTCTTTAACCAATCTGCACAATGGCATTAATAATGATAAATATCCACAGATTTGTTGTGAGAAATAAAGAAGAATTTACTGGAATATCATAAAACTCAGCAAACACGGGATCTTAGTATTACTACTATTGCTACTGCTACTATATTAGAGTGGTAGTGGCAGAAATAGTATTAGTGTTTGTCCTAGTATTACTAGCATTACAGGTGTTAGAGTCTATGCTCACCACATGTTGTTGTTGTTCAGTCCCTCAGTCGTGTCCAACTCTTTGACGCCCCATGGATTGCATCACACCAGGCTTCCCTGTCCTTCACCGTCTCCTGGAGCTTGCTCAAATTCATGTCCATTGAGTCGGTGAAGCCATTCAACCATCTCATCCTCTGTCGTCCCCTTCTCCTCCTGCCTTCAATCTTTCCTGGCATCAGGGTCTTTTCTAATGAGTTGGCTTTTCACATCACGTAGCCAAAGTATTCAATAGGAGCTTCAGCTTCAGTCCTTCCTTGAATATTCAGGATTGATTTCCTTTAGATTGACTGGTTTGATCTGGCAGTCCAAGGGATTCTCAAGAGTCTTCTCCAATATCACATTTCAAAAGTATCAATTCTTCTGTGCTCAGCCTTCTTTATGGTCCAACTCTTACATCCATTCAAGGCCACTGGAAAACCATAGCTTTGACTATACAGAACTTTGTTCGCAAAGGAATGTCTCTGCTTTTTCATATGCTGTCTAGGTTTGTCATAGCTTTTCTTCCAAGGAGCAAGGAGCTTGCTCATGACAGGCTAATAAATTGAAAGAGGATTTGGAGTAAGGAATAGTGACTTTACTCAGGAAACCAGCAGACAGAAAGAAGGTGGACTCGTGTCTCAAAGAATCATTTACCTGAGCTAGGATTCTGGCTTCTTTTATACTGAAAAGGTAGGAGATGTGACTGCTTGTTGCAAACTTCTTGGTGCCAGAATCCTTTGTTTTTGCCTCTGTCGACATAGGTCTGGTCACCACGTTCTCATAAACCTCCACCAGACAAATCTTATTCTCTGTTCTGCAACTTTTTAGCTTTATGTGAATGGAAAAGTGTTGTACCTTTAAAGATCAGAGCCTTGAGAATGAGCTATCCTGTACATTTCAGACTGTAGGCAACATTCTTTTACAAAAGTGCAGAGCCAGAAGGACTAAGCAAGCAATAGAGCACAAAGGCTAGAGCCAAAGGAATAGATTCAATATGGAGTTGGGTTTGTATTTCTTTGTTACACTTAGTGGGTCTTCCGTATTGTAGGCAGAGTTTTTACCATCTGAGCCACCAGGGAAGCCCCAGTATTACTGATACACGTAAGTATTTTAATTTCAAACATTTCAGATATTTTACCATTGGTTCCCCACTTACATTACAACGTTATTCATAGTAGGGTCCATTTATCACTTTTTGAAACTCTAGCCATCATTCCTAGCACAGTTCTGGACTTGTAGTAGGTACCTAGTAAATATTTCATGATTAGTTGAATACAAGTTTATTTGCATTTCAACTCAACTTAAAATAACCCGGCTTCACATTTGATACCTTCGTTTATTCAACTGTATGTTGCAAACAGCTAATTAGTGATGATATGGCACTGTTTGAGTTTTGGCAAACTATAATCTGTGGATTTTAATACAACCAACTGCCTAATTTATCTACATTGGTCTACATGCCAGGAAAATATATTCAAATTGAAGAGTATTATTTGGTTAAAGAAAATCAGAGAAACGGACTTGCCTAATTACAACTTTTGGAGTCAAAAATTTAGCTTAGCAAAATGATTTTATTGAAGCTTTCATTTATACTGAGCTTTGTTTATGTCATAAGTACTAAAGAAACAGTATTTTACCCCCAGGGATATTCACAGGTATAGCATTAGCCAAGTAAACATGTCATTAGTTGTGGTAACATGTTCAACATTTTTCAATGTAAAATGGAGTAAAAACATTTCAGTTATAAATAAATTTGAATTCTGATGTCCATGCAAATACCATTTTTAATACACAAATTTTCAAGTGATAGGGATTTTTGTGGAAAAATTCAGAGGAGATAATCAATGTATGTTTGCTTAATTTTTTTTTTTAATTCATTTCTACTCAATACGATTGAAATTAGATAAGTCTCTAATTTTAACAAAATGGGACATCATAAAATAATACATCTCATTTCACAGCTTACAAAAAACCAAGGTATACAGTCTTGTCTTGTTTTTGGACTACTCAGAGGTAACTAGTAGAGTTAAACCCACGTGAATCATCTCTCAAAATCTCTTGGAGGGAACTTCCTTTGTGGTTTAATGGTTGAGACTCTGCACTGCCAATGCAAGGGGACAAGTTGGGTCTTTGGTTAAGGAACTAAGACCTCACATGCTGTGTGGCATAGTCAAAACTTTTTTAAACATTAAAAAAAATCTCTTGGAGAATTCAATTGCACCAAGCAGTATTACACTATAAAATTATGTTAATTGAATTGATGGCATAGATGATAGATAAATAGATACATAGGCAGATAGAACAATTAACAGATTGATAGAGGCATAGAGACAGACAGACTTCAATCATTATTATAATTATTTGTAATAATCCACTTGCTCAGGTCCTCTCTTCTCTACCCCATGTATCTTAATTTTTTTAATCCTTCTTAATATACTGCAATACAATAAATCATCAGATATATAAATGCAGTTTTTTTTATGTTTATTTTATGATGGAGAAAATAGCTCCAGGAAAACTAAAAAAAAAAAAAAATTAAGTCAAGTACAAAGAGTAGAAAAGAAATTGATAAAGAAATCTCAAAGAAAGTGTGAAAAGAGCTAGAATTTGTTCCTGACAAGCTAGAATGGATGATTCAATATAGTGGCAGACATTATTCATTGCCATTCTAATATCTGTTCTACTCTACCCTACCCAATTCTGTGTTTGTCAATAGTATTCCTTGCCTCCCTCCTGGAAAACAACTAAATCTCACAAGCTTTCTTTTAGCTAGGAAAAGAAAGGTCCTGATCAGTGAGATGTCAGTGGGAGTGGGTAGCTAAAGCAGGGAAAAACTTCTAGGAAGGAAACATGGCAAAGGAAGAGATTCAATTGATGTGTCCCTTTTGCCCTTTGGCCTTATTCTTCCTGCCTAGAATGACTCTGGAGGTATCATATTGGAGACACAATATGCACCTCATCACCACAAAGTAATGAGCATTAAGGTGAAAGCCACATGATAAGGCAGGATACTGCTGCTGCTGCTAAGTCATTTCAGTCGTGTCCGACTCTGTGCGACCCCATAGAGGGCAGCCCCCCAGGCTCCCCCATTCCTGGGATTCTCCAGGCAAGAACACTGGAGTGGGTTGCCATTTCCTCCTCCAGTGCATGAAAGTGAAAAGTGAAAGTGAAGTCGCTCAGTCATGTCCGACTGGTAGCGACCCCATGGACTGCAGCCTACTAGGCTCCTCCGTCCATGGGATTTTCCAGGCAAGAGTACTGGAGTGAGGTGCCACTGCCTTCTCCCAAGGCAGGATAATGTCTATTAAAAATCCAATTTTCTTTTTTTTTTTCGTAAAAGGCTCTTGTTATGAAAAGAGAGGCACCCACCAAGGAGGTTACTTTTGGACAATGTGCATAAGGATTGTTTGTGACTTCCTCAAGGAAACATTTCTGACACCTTAATTCAGATCCACAATTACAGATTCTAATTTTTGCATGTCATTTTTTTCTATAACATTTATTGCAAATTTTAAATTTACTTTATCATGTTTTTCTGATCGTCACCCTGTTCTCCAACATTTATACGGAGGGAGAAATGTTGTCCAGTGCATTCCTGTGCCTAAAGGGCTTCCCAGGTGGAACTAGTGATAAAGAACCCACCTGCCAATGCAGGAGACATAAGAGACCTGGGTTCAATCCCTGGGTCAGGAAGATCCCTTGAAGAAGCTTGTGGCAACCCACTCCAGATTCTTGCCTGGAAAATCCCGCAGACAGGGGAGCCTGGCGGGCTATGGCTCATAGGGTGGCAAAGAGTCGGACACGACTAAAGCAACTCAGCACAGCAGCACAATATAATATCTGATATATAACAGGAACACACACATATGTACTGTTAGGATACACTCTTTCTCTCTTTGTTTTGGTTGATGTTATGCAATGTTGAGAACAGTTTGCAAATCAGCCCATTTCTTTAAGTGACTCACCAGAACAGCAAAGCAGGACTCACAGAGGTAGTTGCCGAAGACTAATTTGAGACTCTTGACCAATAGCTCCCACGAAAAACCCCAAAGTGATATTGAAGGAAAGAGTCCTTCTCTCTCACTCTTAACCTATAGGAATAGATCCAAGAACAACATTGGAATGATTAGTATGTGGTCCTTGGAGTTTGCAGCACACAAGACTTGTTCAAAACACACCAGCAAAATTGAATTGTAAGAGGCTACAGCCATCTGCCTCCACAGTGTTGACAATATGGAAGAAGGGTTATCTCTTGGCTAGAATTGTTTTACATTCTTTGTAAGAGGACTTCCTGAAATGACTATGTGACCTTAACAAAAAGGGTCGAGCAGGGTAAGATACCCAAACAGAGGAGATGAATAATCCATATCATGAGAGATTAGGGTGAAAAAACATTCCCACTGAGTCTACAGAAGCAATGAAAAGTGTTTCATGAGAGAATAATTTCAGCAGGACCGTTCCTATCTCTCACATCACCTTCCTATGCTGGCCTGATCTCTACTCCTGGAGAAACAGAGACAGCTTCGTGGTGAGAGGGTGGAAGAGGAAAGAGGAAAATTTAACATAGGAGACTTACCCTTCCCTCTGCAATTTACAGCCTAGGCAGATTCTAGCTGAGGAAACAATAATTTTCTATTAAGTTCAGAATTCTAATTTCTCATTGGGATGAAAACCATAGTTACAAAATGAGATTTCTTTTTTTTGGTGTCTGAAAATGCCAAGAGGATTTTTATTACATGAAAATGACTAAAAAAGTAGAGATCTGTCTCAAAATTTTACTCAAGTTGTGAGAAAGAATAAGCCCAACAGAGTGAGTTTGATCAGACTGTTGTAATAGGGGTGGAAAAAGACAAAAAGTTATTTTCTGAGGCGTTTTATGAAGTTACACTCTATAGAGGTGTATTCTTTCAACATAAGGCTTATTTTTGAATGAATGAAAAAGATGTACATAAATAGTGTTATTGTCAATGTTCATTTTTATAATTTATTGATGAATGGAAGTACAACCTAGAATTTTAAGTGGCAACCAGTTTTTCTTTTGTGCTTTAAAATTGTGTATAAAAATTAGCTAAATTGATTCTTTTTCTTATGTTATAAAATATAATAGATTGCTATGTTTACTGCATTAATGACATTGAAAATTTGCAAGGCATTAAAATGTATGCTTTTAAGCAGAATTTAACTTTTTTGTCTAGTTTATTATCCATGGCATACTACATAGATTGAGAAAACTATTCCTGCCTTCATTAAAGTTTTAAATAGTTATGAAATAGCAATACCCACCACATGGTTTAAATATTTTATGCAACATCTTTAATCACCTCTTTATAATTTACAGTATAGATTGTAAAATCATTACACATGTGGATTAATAATTAATATGTAATATTATCTTCTTATAAATATATGTCATAGATACATTTAAATCCTTTGCTTGCATGGTGAATAATACAGTTTTTTTTTTACAGCTATTACACACATTATAATTTTATTTTATACTTCAGTTTCATGCTTAGATTTTCAGGTCAGATTATTGTCACCTCTTAACCACCCTGATAACTATCCTTTGAATTGTGCAGATAATTTTTTTGTGGTATTTATTAGGGCTATTCACAAACATTCAAGTTTTCCTTCCAGATATGTGACAGGATTTTATTTTCCCATTCCTTTTGAGAATAAGCAAGATTCTCTGACTTGCTTTGGCTAAGGAAGTACAAGTGGAAATGATGTGCCACTTCCAGATAGAAATTTCAAGCGCCCCAGTGTAATTCCCTGCTCTTAGAAGCATGTATCAAGATGCAACATTTTTTGTGTAGGGATAAGGGATTAGGGGGTTGTTTGTTTTTTGGCTGCACTGCCTGGACTATGAAATCTTAGATCTTCCCACCAGTGATCAAACCCACGCTCCCTGCATTGAAAGCACAGTCTTAGCCAATGGACTGCCAGGGAAGACCCTCAAGAAGCAATTTTTGTCAGCCTGAGACCCTGTCTTAACACACATGCCTACCCATGTTAGTCATGTAAAGTGAATGAGAAATAAATGTTCTTTTGCTCATACCCAACAATTTATTTATTCCTACAGTATAGCCTATACCAAGAAGTGACCACCTTTGTCCGTAAAGGGCTAGATAATAAATATTCTAGGCTTTGCAGGCCATAATATCTTTGTTACAGCTATTCAATTTTGCTATTGTAAAAATTAAAAAAATAATAATTTAAAAAGCACCCGTGGGGAAAAAAGATAAAGGTACACTTGTGACTGTGTTCCAATAAAAGTTTATGTACAAAAACATTTGGTGTTGGTGAATCAAGGTTGGTCTGTGGGGCTCTAGTTTGCCAATCCCTGGTCTACCCTATCCTGACTGATAGACAGTTGGCTTTTTTTTTATTTTTGACAATTGGCTTTTTGTATTTGTGAATTCTGCATCCATGGATTCAACCAACTACAAGTCAAAAATATATATTTTTAAATCCAGGAAGTTCCAAAAATCAAAACTTGAATCTACCTCCCGACCAGCAGCTAATTAAACAGCATTTACTTTGAAATAGATATTATAAGTCATCTAGGGCTTCCCAGGTGGCATAGTGGTAAAGAATCTCCTTGTCAATGTAGGAGCCGCAGAAGATGTGGGTCCAGTCTCTGCGTGGGGAAGATCCCCTGGAGAGGGAAATGGCAACCCACTCCAGTATTCTTGCCTGGAAAATTCCATGGACCAAGGAGCCTGGAGGGCTACAGTCTATGGGGTTGCAAAGAGTCGGACACGACATGACTGAGTGAGAGCGACTAATACACACATCACAGAGATGAAAAAGTATATGGGAAGATGTGCTAGGTCATATGCAGATAACCAAGCCATTTTGTTATAGGGGACTTGAGTATCTGTCCTTTATAATAAAAGGACAGATTCTTTACCTTCTGAGCCATATACTTGTATCTGGCTCCGCTGGTGGCTCAGAAGGTAAAGAATCTGCCTGCAATGCAGAAGACCCAGGTTAGGTCCCTGGGTTGGGAAGATCCCCTGGTGAAGGAAATGGCAACCCACTCCAGTATTCTTGCCTTGAGAATCAGATGGACAGAGGAGCTTGGCGGACTACAGTCCATGGGGTCACAAAGTGTTAGACACAACTGAGCAACTGACACACAGAAGAGTATCCGTGGATTTCGTTATCCTCTAAGTTCCTATAACCAATCCCCTGCAGATACTAAGGGATGACTGTAGTCTCCTAATGGAGTAATAAATACTTTGATTTGAACTTAAAGTCATATATTTTGATTGATCACTCTGTCTTTTTTAAAATATCTTGGAATTTAATATTTCCAAAGAAATTTTCAGCTTTTTTGTGGTTTTCATTTTCCATGTATTTTCTAAATAGTATTAGGATTATGTTAAGTTAAACAAAAAATAAGCATGTTTCTACACCCTTGAATTGGAATATTTAAATATTTTTCCTTTTTCTTGGGCTACACATAAATATCTTGGCAAGATTTGGGAGACATTGCTTTACATTTCAATTATTCAATTATAGGAAAGTAAATCACTCCAATATATCAGACTTTATATTAGATAGAGACACAAGTACAAATTTGTCTGAATGCAATTAGCCAAAAAAAAAATTATCAATCCAACAGGCAGTCTTTTTCCTAAAACTTAATGTTATTTTATTGGTGGGAATATGGCTAAAATGCCAACGTATGTATTAAAAATTATGTGTTCCTACTCATATACATTATTCACACACAAACAGATATCTACAGTGAAAATGGTTAGAAAGGAAAATATTTGAGAAAGCATCAATTCTCTCCAAAAGAATTATATATTCTGCTTCAATTAATCAATTAAATCTAGATTCCTCTTATTCCTTGTGACTTACACTGATTTTTATTTCAATAAAATGTAATCATATTCCTCATTCTTTTTTCTCAGACTAACTTCTTCATCAACATTTAAAATAAATGAAGTGAAAATGTTAAAATGTATGTGAAGTATTTGAGTATTAGTGTAATAAGTAACCACATATTTCAATGAACACACTACTTTTTGACTATTAGACCTGTAAAGAAGTCATTATGCTTAATTCCACACAATTCAATGAATGGATTTTTTGACAAGGCAAACTGTAATAATTCCTTTGGATCCATTACTATTTTTTTTTCATGTAAAAGCCTTTCAGTCTTTGGATTATTAGTGTAGTAGATTTTTATGCTTCTAAAAGCATTGATGAATTGGCTGGCCGACAAGAATATTCACTTAATTAAAATTTTTTCTATTCATAAATTATAAAAAAAATTAGGTCAAATTATAGATTAAATGCTTCCCAAAGTCTTTAATTTTCATTCTGGCACTTGTGAGCAAAGATTAACAAAAGGAACTAAAGCACTGAACTTTATTTATTTTTTGTGTATATGCAAAAAATACACATTTTGTGTATATGTGTTTGCATGTGTGTGTGTGTAAATAAAAACCATCTAAGCATGTAAAATATGTATTTGCTCTGATTTTCTAGATTTATCCTAAGAGAAATATATAGAGTCCGGTATTAAACCAGTCAACATTGTGGGTTTTAATGGAAATGTTGCCCAGTCTTTCATGTACTACTCTAAGTAATTAAATATTTTAAAATTCCTGGTTTGGTTTTAACCATGTAGATACATTTATTCCACTCATTAGTGGAACATCGTATAACATAACCCAAATTAACAAAATGTAAAGAATGTCATCCCAGCAGGAACCTTGGAACATGAAATGAATTTCTATCGCTGGAATTTTTGTTAGTGCTCATTTGGATACACTCAATATGCTGTAGCAGTTACTTTTATGCACCCAGTTCTCTGGCTTAATCTTAGGATTTTTTCTCCATAACAGGGTATAAAGATCTTACAAATAAGCAACGTGTGTGGATGATTATTGTTTTGTTTTCTTTTGATATTTTCCCCCTATGGGCTTGATTTATAATTAAAATAAGCTTACTTACATGGAGGTCTTGAAACTTCCCCCATTCTTTTTTATATTTTAGAAAAATTCCTTTGTTTTTGAATGGTTGAAAAAATTCTTATTACTTGGGTTTAGGTAAATATGTTACACAAAAATTGTGCTCACCTCTCAGTGAGTGTCAAGACATAAGACACAGCCAAGGCAAAGAGTGGGAGAAGAGAGGATTTCTTTCTTAACAGCAATTAAGGAGAACACCAGGGATATTTCCCAAAGCACTGTCTCCCTGAACAGAAAGATTAGGGAATTTTAAGCTTAGGGTACATGCATATTCATGAAGAGACTTTGGGCAATAGATAGAGTCCAAGCATTAGTCAATTGAAGTCATGAGGGTCAGAAAAGGTCAACATCATCATCTCTTAGATTCTGGTTGATATGGTGGTTGAGTGCCTGAAGGGGGATTTAAATTCTTAGAATACATGGTAAGTTGTTTCAGTCATGTCCAACTCTTTGCAATGCTATGGACCATAGTCCACCTGGCTCCTCTGTCCATGGGATTCTCCAGACAAGAATACTGAAGTGGTTTGCTATGCCCTCCTCCAAGGGATCTTCCTGACCCAGGAAATGAAACCCATGTCTTTTATGTCTCCTGCATTGGCAGTGGGGTTCTTTACCACTAGCGCCACCTAACAAGGCAACAGACTTTATTGGAAAGGGTGCCTGGGGAGAGAGCATTGGGGGAAGAAAATGCAGAACTACTTTGCCACATGACTCACAGTCTTCAGTTTTATGGTAAGGAGGGTTAGTTTCTCTGCTGTTTCTGGCCAGTCATCTCTCTTGGCCCATATTTGGTTTGACTCAGGGTCCTTCCTGGTGGTATGTATATTTCTCAGCCAAAACAAATTCTAACACAAAGGATTCTGGGAGGTTGGGAAGCTTCCCTGGTCTTCCAGTGGTTAGGGACTCCTCACTTTCACTACAGGACTGCAAGGGGCATGGGTTTGATGCCTGGTTGGGAAACTAAGATCCCACAAGCTGAGGCACAGCCAAAAAGAAGGATTCTGGGAAGTCGGTAAGACAGTATCATGGGCTGGTATCTCCTCCCTTCTTTTGGCCCCTCCTGAATTTTCTCAGTTTTCAGCAGCACCATGTTTCCTATCAGTCAGGACCTCCTCTTGTGAGACAACTCAAGCAAGTGGTGATAATTGTTCCTGGCCAAGGTGGGATGTTTCAATGAATGATCAATAGTTACTGAGATCAGTTCAAGGATAAGCACTGTGCCCAGGCTTAGCTCACAAAATGGCTGAGGCCCAAAATGGCTTCTCTTATGTCAAGAAAGCCATGCCTGGTTCTCTTTCTCTGGGGTCCCCCTACCCTATTTGCTTACAAATAGGTCTGCTTTGTGAAACCAATTACTTTCTTTAAAACATAGCCTTCTAGATTGAAAAAATGTTATCAAAAGAAAACTATGAGGTACATTATTAATTTTTAAACTACATTTTCTGAAGGGAGAATGGAATCTGTCACCCCCAAATACGTAGGTCTTTCAGACAGAGTGTGATAAGTCACTTCAGTTGTGTCTGACTCTTTGCAACCCCATGGACAGTAGCCCACCAGGCTCCTCTGTCCAAGGAATTCTCCAGGCAAGAATGCTGGAGTGGGTTGCCATTTCCTTCTCCTAGAGGTCTTCCCCACCCAGAGAAATACAAATGTATTGAGAGGGAAAGGAAAGCAAATGGGTGATACCAGTGCTACACAGACACCCTAACTAGAGGAAAACACTTACATCTCTAGGCCAGGAGAAGCAAACAGAAGGAGGTGTCACCTATGATTAGAGGCCCACTCAGGTGGCTGCCACATTACTGCAGGGAGGACCCCAGTCATCCACTTCACAGAAATAATAGAACAATAAATGGCTTCTCCTATGTCTTGCTAAGATTACAGAAGACTAGAAAGACAAAGTGCAAGTTCCAGAAGCCATTTCACTAAGGCTTCTGATTTTTTTCACGGAGCCCGATCTTCCCATGGATTTCCCAGGCAGACTGGGGATCGAACTCAAGTCTCTTGTTTAGCAAGCAAATTCCTTACCACTCAGCCACCAGAGAAGCCCTAGCACATGTGGTATCCATGCATAACTCTGGTGCTTTCCCTTTCCAATTTTGCTTATGTTTCAATGAGCACTATGTGAGGTGAAGCAAAGAATGTATGAACAGGTGTACACTATAGCTCCGATTCAAGATTTCAAATTTTTCCTTTCGAATGTTTTCTCACTCAAACTAGCCTTTCTTTTTCTCTTATGTCTCCCTTCTGGTTCTTTTTTCCTGCCAAAGAGGTTAGTGCATCTCAATTAGAAACACTCAAGTTATAAGCACTTTTTGTTGAAATGTGGTAATAATTGCCCCTCTCTTCCTTCTTTACTTTCTTTCTGCTTAAAGACTGTCTTTGTGGCAAAGAAAACTAGTGCTTACCAAATAGCCACCTCCTCCACCATATCCCCAGTCTCCTTGCAGATACATGTGCAATGGAAGACATGTGGCTCTTTACAATGACCACTTTGTGAGCAGAAGTAATATGTGTCACTTCCTCAAAGGGCCTATTCCAGGTGGCAAAGATAAAAGTGAAAAAGAGTTGTCCAACCTGTATCAAACCTTACACAAGCAAAAAATTAAGCCATTGACAGTTGTGGGTTTTCCAATGATAATTACCTTAACTAGTCAGAGACAAGAGAAATAGCATCACTGGTCTTCATCACATCCTTTTCCCTCCGTCTCCCTCACTTTTTCCAGTCTCTGAATTCCAACTAGGTTTTACAGGAATAGTTTTCACTTATCTTGTGGGTCATCCACATTCCTGGATTTCATTATTTTAATGGATACTTCCTTATATAGATATTTTTGGCAGACAGTTTTAGAAAAATGAGTTTAACAAAGTTGTTCAGGTGAAATGATGGGAGTAAAACCCGAATCATAGTGAGTGGGAGTGAGAGCAAAAATTGAGAAAAACATGAACACAAGGGAAAATAATTATTTTTAGAAGACTGGCTGAAAAGTGGTAGAGAGGTATAATGGGAAAGTAGATGTGAGGTCCTGTGTGGTTGATTTGTTAAAACTGAAGATCCTCTATTGTGTTTAAAAGTGAGAAGGATTCTCTTGAGAAAAAGAGGGTGAACACATACAAAACAGAAAGCAAGAGTGAAATGTGCATTCCTGAAAAGGCAGTAGGTAATTGGATGCAAAGCTCCAACCCTGGAGAAGGAATTATCATTAAAAAGAAGTAAAAAGGTCTTAGTTTTCTCAGAGTGGAGGAGGAAATGATCAAAGCAAATGTGGGCAAGTATCTAGTTTGGCAGTGGCGAATGGAAGGATTTTCTGTGGGACGTTGTATTATCGGCTGACAACAAGGAGTAGATAGTACTTAGGATGTTTAAGGAGGATGGAAAATGTAAAAAATGGCCATAGAAAAGAGCAGATTAGATATGTCACCAGAAAAAAAATGTAAGGAATGGTCAAGCAGTATTCAAACCCCATTTGAACACAATGGTTCCAAATTAATAATGGAAACAATGTGCTCTCTGTTGTGACCTTCTCCGGTAATACTCAGATATTCTCAGTGGTACCTGTGCTGGCAATCAGACGTTTTGAAAAATGGGTTTTGCTAGGAGGTGTGACAAAAGAAAAAAACATGTGTTTTTTATAATGGCAGAGAGTTATTGAAATGACAACATATAAAAATCTGAGCTGAAAGATAGGAAAAATAAGTTATTTTTAAATTAGAGAGATTAACATACTACCATTTTTGAAGGAGTGGATACAGCTAAACTTGTAGATTAATTCATCCCTGACTTTCTTAATTAAGCAGAAGGCTTGATTTTCTATAAAGAATACGTTTGGGTATATAACTTGAACCATCTTTGTAAGCTACAGGTCATTCCTTTTACTGCATGAAATGTTTGTGTGACAGTCAAATTCACAATTTCACACTAAAATTTGTGTTTGTTTTTATAAGGAGTAGGCATTAACAAATTGTTTTTAAAATTCACTGAAATGCGTATTCTCAAATGCATATTTCCTAAGTGAAAGCAGATAGCTATTTACTGAAGTTTTTTTCTGGTTCAAGTTGGGTGGCCTTAAGCTTTTCATCTAAAAGTTCCAACCAGCTCTGATTCTGTACATCAAATAACATTCAGCATGGGTATATACAACACGTATATGGATAACTAATTAACATTATATATGAAACCACAATAGTATGCATTCCTGTATAATGAAAGGCACAATTCACTGTTTTAAAGAACAAAAACAAACAAACACAATAAAGACATATACCCCTAAATTTAACTTCTTTGTATAATTTGACTAAGGTCCAAGGTTATTTTTTTGTTCCAAAATGCCCGTGAGCTTCTTAAATAAAGTTAATAGCAGTTTTAGAAAAAGTGATTAAAGTTCTTCAAGGATAATATATTATGCAAAAAATATCAATAGAGGCTGCAAGAAATATTATCTTTTTATGAGCAGATAATGAAAATAAATCAAACTAACAGTTTAATAAACTGAATACTTAAAAAATATCTAAGTTTCAGTCTAAATTGAAGAAGTAAACTTGGCTGAGAAGAAGAACTCAGATGGGATGATAAGAAAAACAGTAATTTCTAGATATTTCATAAGACAAATTTAGTTCTTATCTTTGTCTATCAGATTCTTCCTACTCAAGTAAACTGGAAGGCAGCTTAGAGAATTCAACCATAAACTGCTTTGTCTTTTATCAATAGAATATCTTTATCCATTAATCCTGAATTGATTTCTATAACCCTGGAGTTTGCCAAGGTAGCAATACATAAAATAAATAATTGAAATCTAGGATACACATAAAAATACTTGCTGGACCAGTTAGTTATTCAATAACCTGTTAATATCTCACGAAGTTCAGCAAATAGATTTTGCTTCTGTTCCACGAACAGGTCTCCATTCAATGATTTGTTTTTTGTCTTTTTTTTTCTTTTAATGGAAGTCTATTGTTCTTCCCAGGAAATGTAATGTATCAAAATAATCTTTGTTGAGTCTAGCAAAGCACTGACCTTCACTGGACATTAGCCAGTTAAGAGTAATACATGCAACAGGAGAAAATGGATACATCACATACATCCTCAGTCCATTAGAGCTGGAAAGCACCTTAGTGATTCTCCGGTTTAACACCCTCATTTAACGTACAGGAAATTGAAATCTAGGAGAGTGACCTGCCAAAGTTTGCTCAAGTATTTATAATCTGGACCAAGACCAGAACTCAAATCTCATACTCCACGTCCAATAATCTTTCCTCCAGCTGATGAATATAACCACAAAAATACCATTTTTGCAACATATTAGCTCCATACAATCTCTCTGAGATTAGGATAGAGATGGTTTTGTAGCCTCTTCAACATATTGGAGAACTAAACTTGGTTATGAGAATTAGCACTATGAAAAGACTTATTTTTCCATCCTAAAAATATGATAGATATCATAAATAAAGAATATAAGTTTGTAAACTTATAATTCAACTTATAAATGTCACTTAGTCCCCAGACTATTCATGGCACCATGTCTACTGAGATTATAAATCAACACAGTAGGAAGCAAAAATGTAATTGTTTAAATGGCTTCCAACTACTTCTTTACAAACTTATCATAAATTTCCACTTGTTCTGGCTTGAACAGTAGAGAATATAATACATATTTCATCAATGCCACTACACTCATAATGTATTTGGATGAAATGAGAATGTTCCATATATTATATTAATAGAATAAATGTGAGATTTTAACATTACAATCTCTTGATATATGTATATAGATAGTGAACTTCACAGGGAACTGTGTGAAACATAAATGACTATAACCTATATGGGGCTTCCCAGATGACACTAGTGGTAAAGAATCTGCCAGCCAATGCAGGAGATGTAAGAGACATGGATTCCACCTCTGGGTTGGGAAGATCTCCTGGAGGAGAGTATGGCAATACACTCCAGCACTCCTGCCTGGAGAATCCCATGGACAGATGAGCCTAGTGACCTATAGTCCACAAAGTCCCAAAGAGTTGGATTTAGTACATTCTTTGTCCTCTACTGAAAAATTTCATGTCAGTTGAGTATAATTTATAACCAAAGCCAAGTTTAGTTCAGTTCAGTCACTCAGTCGTGTCTGACTCTTTGCAACCCCATGAATTGCAGCACACAAGGCCTCCCTGTCCATCACCAACTCCCAGAGTCTACCCAAACCCATGTCCATCGAGTCAGTGATGCCATCCAACCATCTCATCCTCTGTCGTCCCCTTCTCTTCCTGCCCCCAATCCTTCCCAGCATTAGGGTCTTTTCCAATGAGTCAACTCTTCCCATGAGGTGGCCAAAGTATTGGAGTTTCAGCTTCAACATCAGTCCTTCCAATGTACACCCAGGACTGATCTCCTTTAGGATGGACTGGTTGGATCTCACTGCAGTCCAAAGGACTCTCAACAGTCTTCTCCAACACCAGAGTTCAAAAGCATCAATTTTTGGCAATCAGGTTTCTTCACCGTCCAACGCTCACATCCATATGTGACCACTGGAAAAACCATAGCCTTGACTAGACGGACCTTTGTTGGCAAAGTAATGTCTCTGCTTTTTAATATGCTATCTAGGTTGGTCATAACCTTCCTTTCAAGGAGTAAGTGTCTTTTAATTTCATGGCTGCAATCACTATCTGCAGTGATTTTGGAGCCCCAAAAAATAAAGTCTGACACTGCTTCCACTGTTTCCCCATCTATTTCCCATGAAGTGATGGGACCAGATACCATGATCTTAGTTTTCTAAACGTTGAGCTTTAAGCCAACTTCTTCACTCTCCTCTTTCACTTTCATCAAGAGGCTCCTTAGTTCTTCTTCACTTTCTGCCATAACGGTGGTGTCATCTGCATATCTGAGGTTATTGATATTTCTCCCGGCAATCTTGATTCCAGCTTGCGTTTCTTCCAGCCCAGCATTTCTCATGATGTACTCTGCATATAAGTTAAATAAGCAGGGTGACAATATACAGCCTTGACGTAGTCCTTTTCCTATTTGGAACCAGTCTGTTGTTCCATGTCCAGTTCTAACTGTTGCTTCCTGACCCGCATACATGTTTCTCAAGAGACAGGTCAGATGGTCTGGTATTCCCATTTCTTTCAGAATTTTCCACAGTTTATTGTGATCCACACAGTCAAAGGCTTTGGCATAGTCAATAAAGCAGAGGTAGATGTTTTTCTGGAACTCTCTTGCTTTTTTGATGATCCAGCAGATGGTGGCAATTTGATCTCTGATTCCTCTGCCTTTTCTAAAACCAGCTTGAACATCTGGAATTTCATGGTTCATGTATTGCTGAAGCCTGGCTTGGAGAATTTTGAGCATTACTTTATTAACGTGTGAGATGAGTGCAATTGTGCAGTAGTTTGAGCACTCTTTGGCATTGCCCTTATTTGTGATTGGAATGAAAACTGACCTTTTCCAGTCCTGTGGCCACTGCTGAGTTTTCCAGATTTGCTGGCATATCGAGTGCAGCACTTTCACAGCATCACCTTTGAGGATTTGAAATAGCTCAACTGGAATTCCATCACCTCCACTAGCTTTGTTCATAGTGATGCTTTCTAAGGCCCACTTGACTTCACATTCCAGGATGTCTGGCTCTAGGTGAGTGATCACACCATCGTGATTATCTGGGTCATGAAGATCTTTTTTGTACAGTTCTTCTGTGTATTCTTGCCACCTCTTCTTAATATCTTCTGCTTCTGTTAGGCCCATACCATTTCTGTCCTTTATTGAGCCCATCTTTGCATGAAATGTTCCCTTGGTATCTCTAAATTTTCTTGAAGAGATCTCTAGTCTTTCCCATTCTGTTGTTTCCCTCTATTTCTTTGCACTGATTGCTGAGGAAGGCTTTCTTATCTCTCCTTGCTATTCTTTGGAATTCTGTATTCAGATGGGAATATCTTTCCTTTTCTCCTTTGCTTTTCAGTTCTCTTCTTTCCCCAGCTATTTGTAAGGATTCCTCAGACAGCCATTTAGCTTTTTTGCATTTCTTTTCCATGGGGATGGTCTTGATCCCTGTCTCCTGTACAATGTCACAAACCTCTGTCCATAGTTCATCAGGCACTCTGTCTATCAGATCTAGTCCCTTAAATCTATTTGTCACTTCCACTGTATAATCATAAGGGATTTGATTTAGGTCATACCTGAATGGTCTAGTGGTTTTCCCTACTTTCTTCAATTTAAGTCTGAATTTGACCAAAGCCAAAGTCCAGTACCATTTCTTTCTATTGTAAAATTAGCAATTGGTGACTGAGGAACATACCATGACAGTCTATGACAGTATAGTCCTAGTGTCCAGCTTTCAGGATATTGGCAGCACAGCCTCTTACTCCAGGGCTGTATATAATTTGAGTTCTTCCATCAATGTATAGGCCTGAACTGCTAATAGTGGGCTTCCCTAGTGGCTCAGCAGTAAAGAATCTGCCTGCAATGCAGGAGCCGCAGGAGAATCAGGTTTGATCCCTGGGTCAGGAAGATCCCCAGGAGCAGGGGATAGCAACCGACTCCATTATTCTTGCCTGGAGAATCCCATGGACAGAGGAGCCTGGCAGGCTACAGTCCATGGGGTCACAAAGAGTCAGACACAATTCAGCATGCTAATAGTAGGACAATTTACCAAGGTCTTTAGTTTACCCAAGTCCTGTCTACAAGGTTATTGTGGCTGGAATATGCAGCATCTTAATTTCAAGTTCACAATATGCCTGAAGTAGCATTTCCTCACAGTAAATTAGGCTTTGAGGTTAAACACAGACCATCCATTGAAGTGACTCAATCCTGTATTCCCTAAAGGCAAACCTCTATACTTATTCATTATTTTTAATTCTCATACTTCTCCTGTCTCCTTCTCATACCATTTTCTTTTCTTTTCTCTCATACTGAATTATTTCCAATACTTTGCAAATATAATATTTCAATTAATTTTTTGTCTTGACCCAATTTCCCTCTCCATTCATATATCAAGTTGTTGGTTCTCTTTTATGGCAAAAAGAATTATGGATTCTCAGTGTCTGCAAGAAAAGTCTTCTCTACGGTGGCTTTCTTTTCTTGGGCTCCAAAATCACTGAGGACAATGACTACAGTCATGAAATTAAAAGACGCTTGCTCCTTGCAGAAAAGCTATGACAAGAAGAAATGATGCTTTCAAACTGTGGTTCTAGAGAAGACTCTTGAGAGTCCCTCGGACAGCAAGGAGATCAAACAAGTCAATCCTAAAGAAAATCAACCCTGAATATTCATTGGAAGGACTGATGCTGAAGCTCTAATACTTTGGCCACCTGATGAGAAGAGCCGACTCATTGGAAAGGATTCTGATGCTGGGAAAGATGGAAGGCAAGAGGAAAAGGGGATGGCAGAGGATGAGATAGTTGGATGGCATCACTGACTCAATGGATATGAGTCTGAGCAAACTCTAGGATAATAAATAATAAAAAAAAAAGAAATTCTAACTCTAAGTAAAGGAACCTATGTATTTGATCTTACAGTGTCCTCGAGTGTACAGTAATAAAGACATAGTCTCAGCCCTGTAAGTCTCAAAGCTTAGACAGTGAGATATGCAAATAGCATGTACAACTAGTAAGGCATTTACAAAGTATTACAGGAGCAGAGAGCTGATATTTGCAGAAGAATAGACATTGACCAGGAGAGGTAGTAGAGAAAAGGATATTCCAAGAGGAGTGAACAGCATTTGCAAATGCAAGCAAAAAGGCAGAGCTGGACACCAAATATAGGTTGTTTCCCATGTCCTGATTACAAAGCTTGAAGAAGGAATGGCCAGGTAATGTTGAACAGAAAAGTATAGACTACATCTTGACAGCCTTCTGTAAAATGGTAATTTTTATTTTATCCTTTATGTCAGTCATTCACAAATGGACAAAGGCTCTGGGGAAAAAATAGGGGAGTTACTTGGGAACCCTTTTCTAAATACACATGGTTACCATATGTGTTTTGAAAAATGTCTCAGATGATTGATACAGCATCCCCTCCTTTCCACCTAATTTGAAAAATCTCTGCTGTGGATTATGGACAGCCACTGATGGATTCTGAGCAAAGAAGTGAATAAAGAGATTTGTCTCCTTTCCGGATGTATGGGTCCTTCATGGTCATTGGGTATCACTTCTTACCCAATTCCTATATTTAGCACTTGACCAATTTCCAGGATAGATCCAACTCCAAACTTTAAACAGAAGTGCAAATATTTTGTAGAATATTTCATAGGGAAGTGCAGAAAATAGCTTGTTTTATACAATGGTAATAATAAAAATTTCACTTAAATATTTCTATTCCCCTCTACTGCCATTTTTTCATTTTTCCTCTTTCCTTTCTCCAGTTTTCTAACAAAATCCCCTAAATCATCCTAAGCATTTTCATGTCTACCTTCAACTTGTATACTCTATTCAAGAAAACAATAGCCCTGCAAGCTTTTTTTTTTCAATCATTTCCCCTGTTAGTTTCACCTCTCTATTCCAAGTAGTTTATCAAATTATTCATTCCTTTTTATTTTATTTTTAAATTTTTTTATTGGGCTTTGCCAGGTTTTAGTTGTGGCATGCAGATCTTCAATCTTCCTTGCAGCTGGTGGGATCTTTTTTGTTTAAGCTGCAGTGTGTGGGACCTACTTCTGCACCAGGGATCAGACCTAGGCCCCCTGAATTGAGAATGCAGAGTCCTAGCCACTGGACCACCAGGGAAGTCCCCCAATCCTTTTTAAAAGGAGAGTTTGTAAATAATGAAAATGTTTTCTCTATTTTTACATATATTAGAAAAGTCAGCATAATCATTCACTTATTCATTTTTATCAACATTTCTCAAGTGTCTACTATATGCCAGCCCATCTCAGTTTATAGCTGCTACCTAGCTGTATGTCTGATCATCACTACCTTCCCAAGTCATATGAATGTTCTTAGAACAGTGTAAAGGCTATCATAAAATACAATTTCATGTATTAACTTTATTTTTCAATTATAGAAGCACTGTTGTGAGCTTCTGAAAAAGCTTTATCAAAGAATAGTCTAGGCCTTTGCATATTTTTTTTAGTGAAAATTTAGAAACTTTCACTAGAGGTAGAGAAATAAAATAGGTATTCTTATTCTGTCATACAAATAACAGATTTCCCCGTTAATTACACAAACTAGCCATCAATTTAGAAATAATATAATTCCTTTCTACGTATAGGAAATGTATCCAAAAAACAATAACAGTCTCTATTTTTATAATTCTTGTAATATTTCATATTATGAAACAATAATAAATTAATAAACACAGCAAAGCCAAGGTATCTATCTAGTTGTAAAGATCTTCTTCTCAACCAAGGATAGATGGTTAAAATTCTCCTCATGCCCTGTTTTCAAAATATTGCACTTCCATTTTTGAAACTAATTTGGTGAGACTCCATGTAGGACATAGGGAGAAATTGCACTTACTCTAAACTCTTTCCTGGCAAAATTGTTTAGCCCTCTGACAATAAGAAATTACAGGGGGACATTGAATTACTCCCTACCCAAATCTAAAGTTTCAGTTGGGGATGTTTTCCTAAGAAATGTATTAATTTGAAGACTTCCATGTTCATATCTTTTATTTATCTAAGTCAAATATTTGAATAATACATCAAAACTATCCTTAATACAAAGCATGCTTTTTTAAAAACTCCCTTCAGACACATAATACTTATCTATTTTTTTGCATGTGATCCAATTCTGTTTGAAGAAAGCTGCTTTGAATAACAGACAGTAGATTTCAGGAAAAGAGATTATTTACAACTAGATGGTTATGTCAGATTTTTCATTGTTGTTTTTGTTAAAATGTTATATAATTGAAATTATTTTAAAGAATATTCACATCCATCAAACAAAGAAAGGCATTAGCAAAGAGAAACTACACATTTTTCTAAAAGTCCTTAAAGTTCATGGTGGACTTCCCCTCCTCAATTAGTAGGTGTATGTCTGAGGTGGGGGGTGCAATATTAAAAGAAGTTATTTAAGTTCATTTTGAATTTAAATAAAAACCTGAATGGGCATGTGAATTGCTTTATTAAATACTACATACTCTTATATTTGTGAAATATCCACAGAGGCTATTTAAGCTTGTCTGATTAAGCAAATAAAGATACAGAATTTCCAGTTAAATTTTAATTTCAGATAAACAAGAGACAAACTTTTAGTGTAAGTATACACCATGAAACCTTTGATACATACTTATTTAAAAAATATTTGTGGCAGCCTGTATTCTTTCTGGGAAATCTAAGTACATGAATAAAGCATTGAGACTTTAAAGAAAAATAATTGGACAAGATGCAAACCTTATGTGGCTTTGATGTTTGCTGAATCACTTGGAAATTGAGGTCCATCCCACTCACATCCTGGCATAAGGTGTTTGTGATTAATTTTTAAAGTTTGGACTTAGAGATCTGTCTGTTGTCAAAGGTCACAGAATTTGAGCAACGAGGAGACCATAAGCTTCTGTATCTGTACTGACATCAACACATTGACTAACTAGGAAAATCTGCTAGGTCTAATCTCATGATCTTAACTCTCTGCTGTAATTATTTATTACCACATTCCCTTTGAGTCACACTGGAGACAGTTCAGTTTAAATAGCAGTGTTGAATTAATTTATCTAATTTCAAAAATACCCAGCCACTTCACACATTTTCATCTACACATCTGAATATTCTTTGTTCTCTACCTTAGAATTGCCTTTTCTGTTTCTGGGCTCCTGTAATATCTTCTGCTTGCCTATATGCCTCACCATAATCTGCCCCATCACTTCTTTAAACCATGATTTCACCTCTTCTGAGTTCTTCGAGCACCTTCTCATATTATCAGATATTAATAGAAATCAAGCACTGGTGAAGGTAAAAATCCATGTGCATGCACAGACAAGCAGACACAAATTGACATACAGCACTAAAAATGGTCTAATGCCCCTTTTAATTTTTCTCCCACTGGAGTAGTTTGAGGAAAGAGCATCTATAAAGTATCTATGAGCTTTGAAAATATCAGGAAGGAAAGGAAAAGAGGATACTATAACATGTGGTGGATTATATATGAGTCTTCTTTGAGCTTCTCTCAGAAATACATGTAGAAGATTTAAGTTATTTTTGGCTATACTATTAGGTTTTCTTTTTAATTGTAACACTGCTCTAAGACTGTACAATTAGGGGTTTACATCTATGAGATTACACTCAGTTAACATTCTAATAATCACTAACAGATAAACAAACTTAAATGTATCTTATGCACAAAGTACTGTCCTGAGGCAGTCTACATGTTCAATCTCATTTAATGGCTGAGACAGTTGGATAAAGTAGTTTCAATCTTCATTTTAATAACCAGGAAAACGACATTCAGTGAGGTTTCATCATTTCTCCATGGTCACGTAGCACTTCAGATTAATGCAGGTAAATTACTGCATTAAGGTGAATTTACTATAATTCGGGTACTGGGTTAGATCTGAGGAGTCAAAACCAAAGAAGGAAATGAGAAGAAAAAGAAAAAGAAGGAGGGAAGATGAAGGGCAAAAGGAGGTGGAGGAAGGGGAGGAGGAGGAAGAAGGAAGAATATTTGGCCTCCTATATCTTATAGTCTATTAGGGACAATATATATGCAAAAGTGAATATAATAATATATTGTATAAAGATAATAAACAAGATAAAAACAATTAGTTTTATGGCATATGAGGAGGAAGAGCTCAGTGAAAGTCACTCAGTCGTGTCTGACTTTTCGTGACCCCATGGACTATACAGTCCATGGAATTCTCCAGGCCAGACTACTGGAGTGGGTAGCCTTTCTCTTCTCCAGAGGATCTTCCCAACTCAGGGATCGAACCCAGGTCTCCTGCATTGCAGGCGGATTCTTTACCAGCTGAGTCACAAGGAAAGCCTGGAGGAAGAGCAGGAGCAATGAAATATTCACAGAGGCATTACAAACAAGGCTTTGAATAAGAATTCATTAATTTTCAAGGTGGTAAGCACATGTGCATATGAAAAGGTTTGTAATATGAAACCAAGTGATGTGTTGATGCCTCTATAGATAAGATAAAACTGGAAAAATCATGAAAGACCTCATATGCATATAAAGGGCCTTAAGTTTCAGCCCGGATGGGATGGGGAATATAATACCTCATTCAAAAATAAGTCCACATGCCTCCATATAAAATCCAGACTCTGAAGTCTGATAGTCAAACCTTTGAAAAAACTAGCCCATACTGACTTTTAAAACTTCATCCTCACTTACTCCTACAAATATTTCTTTCCAAACATATTAGTCTACTCATTTTTTCCTAAAATATGCCATGTGTACTTTTGTTTTGGCTGTCACTTTTTTATATACTTAAAACACACACATATATATATACACACGGTTTCTCTATTAAATTAAACTTAAATCCCTTCTTCTCTACTTCTTTAGTATTCAAGCACTAATGAGTAGCCTCTTAAAAGCGCTAGTGGGAAAGAATCTGCCTCCCAATGCGGGAGACTCAAGAAACGCAAGTTCGAACCCTGGATTGGGAATATCCCCTGGAAGAGGAAATGGCAAATCATTCTAGTATTCTTGCCCAGAAAATTCCACGGACAGAGGATCCTGGCAGGCTACAGTCCGTGGGGTTGCAAAAGAGTCTGACGCGACTGAGCGTGCACACCCCCAGCCTCTTAAAGCATGATTTTGATAACTAACATGAGAATATATTTAGGAAAGGAATTATTTATTTAAAGAAAACACCTCAATGAGCTGTTCGGCAATGGTAGAATAAACTCTTAGAGCATAGATTGAAAGAGATAGCAAGAAACAAAAATCTTACTTGCTTCTCAGATTCTACTTCCTTTAGAAACTTTTAGTGTTTTCTTCCCCAATTTTGCCATGTATTCTTCCCATGTGCTCCAGAGTACTCTAGATCAACTTTCAGCATGGCAGTCAGCAAGTGTATAGTAGTGACTGGTTGACTGTACAACCAAACTTCCCCCTGGACATTTGAATAGGGATTCTCGGAGGACAGAAACTATATAATCATTCCTAATGTTCCTGTAAGGCCTGGCACATTGCAGATGCTTAAAAGCTGCTCTGTGAATGAATGAACAAAACAACCTCACCAGGACAGAGAACTATTTCATGATTATATATGCTAGAAAAGTGAAGGATTAATAATTCCTCGATGACAATACAGTAACTTGCAAACACGAATAGGAAATTAGCTAACAGACTTCCTCAGGACAGTTCGTATGTCAGAAGAATATCGCATTACCAACCCAAGCCATGTCACAAAGGAGAGTTAATGACCTCAGTTGACATAAATAGGTCATGGAGGCAAATTAACTTTAAATCACTGTAGTCGTTAGTGATTGAACTGAGACTGTCTTTAAAATGGTACCTGGGGCAATAAGATGCTAAAGATGCCATCACATTGGCCTTTAGGTAGCAGAGGGATAATCAGATGGAGATTGTGTTCTGAACTTTAAGTGACACAGGAGATCCACCGAGATTAGTAATAGTCAGGCAGAAAGTCAAAACTACTGAGATAAATATTCCCTTATCTCTTTAAGATTTTCATCAAAAGAACCAGAGTCCCAGTCGTTATAGATGCATGTGATGATTATTTCTGATGGGCTTTAAATAACAAAAGCAGTCAATTATTATTTTTTTTAATTTTACGTTAAGACTGTTAACTCTTACTGGAGTTTAGATGTTTATTCCTTTCATTGGGAGGGGCTGTGGCACTAGTGGTAAAGAGCACTACTGCTAATGCAAGAGATGTAAAAGACATGGGTTCAATCCCCGGGTCAGGAAGATCCCCTGGAGAAGGGCATGGCAACCCACTCCAGCAGCCTTGCCTTGAGAATCCCATGGACAGAGGATCCTGGCAGGCTACAGTCCATAGGGTCGGCAAAGAGTCGGACATGACTGAAGTGACTTAGCACAGCACATCACTTCCATTTATAAAATCATTATTCAAGTATTTATTTATCCAGTGTGTATTGAATGGAGGCTTTCCAAGTGGCACTAATGATAAAGAACCCTCCTGCCAATGCAGGAAATGTAAGAGACTCGGGTTTGATCCCTACTCGGGAAGATCCCCTGGAGGAGGGCAAGGCAACTCACTCCAGGATTCTTGCCTGGAGAATCCCGTGGACAGAGGAGCCTGGCGGGCTACAGTCCTTAGGTCGAAAAGAGTTGGACACGACTGAAGCAACTTAGCACACACACATGTATTAAGTAACTACTGTGCACCAGGCATTAAGTGCTGAGAATATAATAATGAACAACAAGCACATATTTGGTTTCTACCAAGTTTATAATCTAGCAGAAAAGACAGACACTAAGCAAGTAATTGAAAATGTGGTGAAAAATTCTGAAGTAGTATACTTGGCTTGGGGAACTTAGGTAATGTCATTTAACATAACACTTACTTACAATTTCTGAGAGATAGATAGAATGGGCTGGAATACCATTGGGAACTCAGTTGACACACCTGAGATAAGTTTAGAGGAAGTTATGCTAAATATATGTTATTTTGCTGTTCTAGAATTTAAAAGGTAAAAGCAAAACAAAGTATTATCCTTATATAGATTATCCTTATACAGATAATTTGGTCCCAGGATGTTTAGGAGAAAAGGGACAAGTGGATTACTAAAGCCCCAACCCGTCTTTTTCAAAAATTTTTATTGGAATATAGTTGCTTTACAATGTAGTATTATTTTCTGCTGTTTGGTAAAGTGAATCACCTATATATATATTCTCTCTTTTTTGAATTTCCTTCCCATTTATGTGCTAACCATTAGATTCTCATTAATTATTTGGTTGTTTTATACATGCTGCTGCTGCTGCTGCTAAGTCGCGTCAGTCGTGTCCGACTCTATGCGACCCCATAGACGGCAACCCACCAGGCCCTCCATCCCTGGGATTCTCCAGGCAAGAACACTGGAGTGGGT
Source organism: Okapia johnstoni (assembly GCA_024291935.2). NCBI lineage: Eukaryota > Metazoa > Chordata > Mammalia > Artiodactyla > Giraffidae > Okapia > Okapia johnstoni. Next base: position 28,736,301 of record CM044309.1, read on the forward strand.
CGCCAGTGCCTTCTCCGTGTTTTATACATAGTAGTGTATACATGTCAATGACAATCTCCCAATTCATCCCACCCCACCTTTCCCTCCTGATGAGCACACATTTGTTCTTTACATCCATGTCTCTAATTCTGTTTTGTAAATAGGTTCATCAGTACCATTTTGCTAGACTCCACATACATGCATTAATATATGATATTTATTTTTCTCTTTTTGATTTACTTCACACTGTATGACCCCTTATTTAATAGCTGAAAAGAATTAAAGCCCTATGCGGTCATATGATGGGCTCCAGGATTACATGGCTCATAAATTGCAGAGCTAAACCAAGTGTTAAGACCCTTGAAAGAATGCTCCCTGTACAGATGGCTAACAAACACATGAAAAGATGCTAAACATCACTCTAGAGAAATGCAAATCAAAACCAGTGAGGTACCATCTCACACTGGTCAGAATGGCTGCTATCAAAAAGTCTACAAACAATACATCCTGGAGAGGGTGTGGAGAAAAGGGAACCCTCTTACACTATTGATGGGAATGGAAACTAGTACAGCCACTATGGAGAACAGTGTGGAGATTCCTTAAAAAACTGGAAATAGAACTGCCATATAACCTACCAATACCACTGGTGTGCATACACACCAAGGAAACCAGAACTGAAAGAGACACGTGTACCCTAATGTTCATCACAGCACTGTTTCCAATAGCTAAGACATGGAAGCAACCTTGATGTCCATCGGCAGAAGAATGCATAAGAAAGCTGTGGTACATATACACAATGGGATATTACTCAGCTATTAAAAAGAATACATATGAGTCAGTTCTAATGAGGTGGATGAAACTGGAGCCTATTATACAGAGTGAAGTAAGTCAGAAAGAAAAACACCAACACAGTATATTAACACATATATATGGAATTTAGGAAGATTGTAATGACGACCCTATATATGAGACAGTAGAAGAGATGCAAATGTAAAGAATAGGCTTTTGGACTCTGTGGGAGAAGGCAAGGGTGGGATGATTTGAGAGAATAGCATTGAAACATGTTTATTAGCATATGTGAAATAGATCACCAGTCCAAGCTCAATGCATGAAGCAGGGCAGTCAAAGCCAGTGCACTGGGACAATCCAGAGGGATGGGATGGGGAGGGAGGTGGGAGGGGGGTTCGGGACTGGGGTACACGTGTACACCCCTGGCTGATTCATGCTAATGTATGGCAAAAACCACCACAATATTATAAAGTAATTAGACCCCAATTAAAATAAATTAATTAATTAAAAAGAATAAATAGAAAGTAAAATGTTAAATATAATAGAAGACTTAAGTCCTAATACATAATTTTAAACACTGCAACATGGCACAACAGTGGCTATGTAATAAGATGTAATCAGCTTTTTCCTGTAAGAGAAAGGAAATGTAGAATGGAAAAAAAAATGAGTCTTCAAAGTTCTTGTACACATTTAGCACTGTGAGTCATTGTTTACTGTATTAATGTAGGCAACTAAATGGATAATAAAGGTAATTTTATAATAGTAATAATAATAATAATAATAAAAAAGAACGCTCCCTGTATATACACAACTGAGAGGAAAGGCAAGTTAATCCCCTAATATTCCTTGGTTTAGCTCTCACCATAATATTTTAGGGCTTCCCAGGTGGCGTTAGTGGTAAAAAACCTGCCTGCTAATACAGGAGACATAAGAGACACAAGTTCGATCCCTGGATTGGGAAGATACCCTGGAGAAGGGCACAGCAACCCACTCCAGTATTCTTGCCAGGAGAATCCCACGCACAGAGGAGCCTGGTGGGTTACAGTCCATAGGGTCACAAAGAGTCGGACATGACCGAAGTGACCAAGCACATATTATTTTTAAAATTATCTTGGTAGGGGAGCTGTCACGGTCATAGGCTTTCAGAATTTGAGAAATGGAGGTTATAATACAGAAGTTCCAAGAAAAGGCACTCTGAAAAGGAAAAAAAAAAAGAAGCCAAGATATAAAAATGGACTGCTAGAGAGAAATAATGCTACTCCAGGCAGGGACATAAAGATGTCCCTCATTCCTTTGTCAGTTTTCTGAGTAGAGGCGGCACGAGGGTAGAGGGTGACGGGAAGGGAGATTAGCAGACTTTAAGCTGTCTTATAATTTCTACTAGCTTTTTCAGTAATCTGTACTAGGAACAACTGAGGTTCTCAGTCTTATATCAAGTGTGAGTAAAAATATATGTAGAATGATTTACTTTTTTAAAAAAATCTATAACAGAAAATCGAAATAGAAACTTAGTCATTTTTACTTAAAAGCATTTTCCAAGACTAGTCTCTGGCATGCTTGCCTTCCTGCCCTGCACACTTCCAACTCCACTGCTTTTTCAGGACACTGCTATTTGGAAATTCTGGAACACTTCAGCCTGCGCCAGCAAAGAGAGCTGGTTCACTGGATGACTGTGTCACCATTGACCTCATATTTTGCACCAGTGCAGCCTTTCCTGGATTGACCCACACAGTCACTGACAGCTTGCTTCTTCACTCTGTGCGCTGTGCTATGTCACTTCAGTTCTGTCCAACTCTTTGTGACCCTATGAGCTGTAGCCTGCCAGGCTCCTCTGTCCATAGGATTCTCCAGGCAAGAATACTGAAGTGGGTTGCTGTGCCCTCTTCCAGGGGATCTTCCCAACCCAAGGATCGACCTGCATTTTTCGTGTCCCCTGCATGGCTGGTGGGCTGTTTACCACTAGCACCACCTGGGAAGCCCTCTTCTTCACCCTGGATGACCCCTATTTATGACCCAGACTCTTTCCTGGCAACAAAAGGAAACAAATGGTTACCACTTTAAAGAGTTTAGCTTTGACCTCCTGAATACAAGAGGTAGAGATCAGGCCACGTGCAGCTGGGACTTTTGGGGTCTTTTGTTCCTTGGTTTAATGTTTGACCTTTCCTTGATATCTCTTTCTTTAACTGGCTTCAACCTTTCCCTTTGATCTCTTCTCTTCCTTTGTGGAGGACAGGAGCCAACTTCTGCCCACCCCCACCACTCACCACCCCTTTCAGCAGCTTTCCCTTTGGTTTTCACAGCAGCTCCTAAGGTATTGGCGCCTCTTCCGCCAGGCCCTCCCCCCAGACCGCCACCATCAGACTTGTCACCTTCCTGATTAACACCTCCACCATTCATCCCCATTTCTAAGTACTTGTGAGAGCTTTGTTCCAAGAAGAGAGTTATGCTTTTTGTGAAATTTCTCCCCAAAGCGTACTTTACTGACCATCTTTCACCACATTTCCTTTAACAGCAAGCGTTATTCATCCAATAGAAATTCAGGTGAGAAAATCATATGAAACTTCCACTTTGGGCACATTGAGGAACTAACTAAACTATTTCAGACCATAAAGCATTACCTGGTACACTGAAGCGAAACTGTTTAAAAGTCGGACCTTCATTGACTGCTACTTGTTTTTTGCACAAAGTGTTTTCACAGACATTATTTTATAACCCTGTGAGGCAAGCAGGCAAGAAAAAAGAAGGAAACCAAGACTTGGAACAGTTGAGTGACTTAGCAAGGCTAAGGCTTGATATCCCTGCATTCATCGTTCAACAACCGAATTTGTCATGCCGACTTGTACACAGCGGTGGCCTTGAGACCCTGAGCGTCGCCCCACCTCCAGCTCCAGCCCATCGCAGGACCTTCCATTCTTTCTACAGTGCTTGACAGTATGGGGTGGGTGTACTGTGTTATGATCAACAGTTAGTTCTGATTGTCAACACCCCATATGTAAAAAACAAACAAAAAAAACCACCCAGTATGTTTCTGCTGTTAAGTGTGCAGTATTGGGCTTCCCGGGTGGCTCAGTGGTAAAGAATCCACCTGCAATGCAGGAGATGCAGATTTGATCCCTGGATCAGGAAGATCCCTTGGAGAAGCAAATGGCAATCCACTTCAGTATTCTTACCTGAGAAATCCCAAAGACAGAGGAGTCTGGAGGGCTACAGTCCATGGGCTCACAAACAGTCGGACACAATTGAGCACGCACATGCATGCATGCAGGTAATATCAACCTAGGACAACATCAAGCTAAATTTTCAGCCTTTTTGGCAGGGAAGAGGGTGGTTCAGGGATTGGGGAACGGTCCCAAAAGCAGTGTATATTTCAGCTGCAAATCTTTGTGAATGCCACGTTGTGGTTAGGAATCTTCAAAGATCTCTTTTTTCTTGCTCCTACCAAGAGTCAACATTGGCAGAGACAAGCATGACTGGGCCTTCTACATAAGAGTTTTTGTCTTTAAAAATATGTCATCCTTTGGTGTCTAAATTTTATTCAAGATTTGCCTTGATCTCTCACACTCTAACCTGGGCCCTCAGCCTTGTCTGCTGTCCTCTGCTAACATATGTCTGTTACAACTCGCTCTAGACCAGAGATCAGAGCTACTCACAGGCAAATGCCAAACCTAGCACTTGCTTACACATCTGGACTTAAACATTTCTGGGCACTGATTATTTCCTTCATTTTACTGCTCGTTCAGCCAGGCTTTTAATAAGATTTCATATTTAATCCAGCAATTTTTTTTTAGGTGTTTGATACTGACAGGGCGTTCTCTGACTAGCTGGTCCTCCCTAATGCCAGAAGCAGAAGTCTTTGACCCATAATTTGTTATTTTGTCCTTTATTGGCTGCCAGACATGCCATATACAAATCTTGAGGAAAAATGAACATGCAAAATTGGCATAGAAAAGTGGAGTTACGTTTCACGATAGTGTGTGGAAATGGACCCCAGGGGGTGCATGGATGCATGGAAGGCTGTGAAGTCACTGAAATTGCTATCATCTGGAAAAGATGATGTGATCATCAGCCGGACACATGGGTTTAAGAAAAAGAAAGTTTACACATTTATTAACTAAGGTTTTCTTTAGACAGAGAGGACTTACAAAAAAAAGAAAAGAACAGCAGCTGCCATGGGAATTCTAGTAAAAGTACATTACAGGAAGCGGGGACGGGGGTGGGCCTCAAGCCAAAACAGATTGGGAACCACTAGTATAGGGGAAAAATGCACTCATGTCCATTTGGAAGAATGAGAAAGTTTGATTTTTCCCTTTGTGCCAGGGAATACACATTCCCTCGAGGGCCGAAAGAGAGATGTTCCCTCCAGCTCTGTCCACAGTCACCTTTTCAGGCAGATTTATTCTCAGCCAAAGGGAAAGATCCAGCTCCAGATGCAAGGTATTCTCTTTGCCTGCCTGCTAACAGATTTGCTTATTAAAGCAGAATTTCTTGCTCTCTATGACTGGAAAAATCTTCTATGGAATGGAGTAAAGCAACGGTACATAGAAACCATCTCAAGCCATAGGTATATATGAAAGACAAACACCACGTATTAACAGCAGGATAATGTCAGCAAAAAAACTCTGGTGTCAAGCAAATACTTCACTTGAATACTTTTGCAAGCTAAGATTCCTCTAAGCACAAAGGGGGAAAAAAAGCCTTTAAAGGTCAATTAGAGGAAGAATTCTAGCATATCAGAAGAGATAAACTCATAGTAATTCATTTATCCCACCAAAAAATTTACTGAACTCCTGCTATATGCCAGGCAATGTTCTAACAAATTCATCAGTGAACAAAACACGAATCACAATAGCAGGTAGTATATTTTAACACAGGTCTGTGTGGATTTCTGATCATTTTCCTGCCCCTAGACTACAGCACCATCCCTTCTTGGATTTCCCAAAGCTTTGCCCTTCTCTGTTCTGTGTACATGCCTGCCCTTGTGGATTTTGTGTCCAAGAATAGTTTCAGAAGATTCTCAATCTACATGTAACTAATGGAAGAGGAAAGCCTCTATCCAGCTCACACGGATTGGCCTTTGTGCCTGTGAGCTTACGTTCTCCCAAAAAAGATGATTCAGGATAACGATTCTGGCACATTATCTCATTAGGCCTCCTGATACTAAATGAAGAAGGCAGTTGAAAAATAACACTCCATTTCACAAGAGAGAAATCTGGGGCAGGGAGAGGTTAAATAACTTCTCTAAATCAAACAGCCAGCAATTGGGCCTGGGACAAGGACAGAGATCTTAAAATTCACATCACATTTTCCATCCCTTCCGTTGCACTGACTTTAGATGAAGTTTAAAGAATTCTGGCAATAATCAAAGATATAGAAAGAGGAAAATATAAATTTAAAGCGAGTTGCTAGTTCAGAATATTGCTAAAATTTGGATATTGTCAACACTGATCCAAGATACAGAAAAATTGATAATCCACATGGAAATGCATTTTCTAATAAATTAGTATTTTCCTTAATTAGATAAAGCTGTAAGATTATATTAAGTAAATGTTTATGTTCCAGATGCCTCTTTTTTTTCTAATACTGATAATACAGCAACAAACAAACCTCCCAGAAAGTATTTCACAATATTATGCTGCTATCTGAGCTTTTAAAATTCAAACTTGGAAAATAAAATGCATAAAGGAAAAAAGCAGAGGGAAACACATTTGTAAATAACCTGGAAACATGAAGGAAAGAGATCAAGCTGAAACTGAACATCCAGCTGTGTAAACACACTCAGATACTTTAAAAAAATCTCAAATTGATGGTATTCATAAGGCCTTCCTAGTGCCAAATCATATACTTCACATTAATTCTTCTGTGATTCCACATCCTTTCCACACTGCATCAGTCTCAACTGTCCGTTTCAGATGGAGCCACTCGAATTCCATGAATGTTTTTGTTTAATCAAGTGAACACTGTAAACTGTTGTTCTTGGTCATACACTCTACTCTTAAATAAAAATAAGATTTTTGAAGATGAAAGATTGAGGTGCAGGTGCTAAATATTTGCAAATACATCCCTCACTCTCAGAGATCTGAATTACAAGTAGAGAAGTGGAGGCTTTGTTAGTTTCAGTTCAAAAAAGAGTGTTAAATTCCATTTAGAGGCAGAATGGTTTTCTATACAAAAAGAAGAGAAAAACTAAAACAAAATGACTAGAACAGAGACTTCCCAGACAGCAGTTTTTTACTGCACTGAAAGTCAGTAACAGATCTAGCCACCAGATGAAATTCCTCTTCCAATTAAATGAAACGGATAGTAATAAGAACCCACACAGTATGTGGCATTGCAACAGGGGTTAATTTAATCCTTCATTTGTAATCTTCATAACAATGTTGAAAACATCTACTTTGAAGAAATTGATTACAAGGCAAATTCACATCTGAGTTCTAACGGATACAACTATCTTCAAGAACCCAACACACCAGCATCCTGCTGTGGTCATTAGGGTAGTGCCCAATGGATACCAGCCAATCAAATTTGAGGAAAAGAAAATCTTATTTGTAAATTGTAAAAAGTTTATTTTTGGATTTAATCAGTTGGCTTAGACTACATTATTGAAGCCAAATATAGTTGAAGTCACAATATTTATTTACCACAAATGTTGTGACTATCAAGCTTTTATTTTACCTGTTTAGGGTTGAAGCTTTCCCATCTCATGATTCATTAAATCCATGCTGGCATATAATACAATTTTATTCAATATGAGTAATATTTTTTTTATTATACAAAGGTAAGATGATAAGATCTAACAAATAAAAGTTCATAGTTAAATTTGAATGTACCATGCAGTATTTGGGACATATCTATACTAAAAATATTATTCATTGTATTTTGGAAATTCTAATTCAAGCATTAAATGGGCTTCCCTAATGGCTAAGTGGTAAAGAATCCACCTGCCAATGCAGCAGATGCAGGATTTGATCCCTGGGTTGGGAAGATCCCCTGGAGAAGGAAATGGCAACTCATTCTAGCATTCTTGCCTGGAAATCCCATGGACAGAGAAGCCTGGTAGGCAACAGTCCATGGGGTCACAAAAGAGTTGGACATGACTTAGCCACTAAACAACAACTGTATTTAAATGGCAGCCCTGCTCAAAATCATCACAATAACCAATACTTATGGCTGTAGAGAATGTGAGATTTGGGGCTGAGACTATTCATCCCAGAGTTGTACTTTCTTAAATTGATCAAAATTAAACTCCCTCCCTTGTCACTTTTCAATTTGTGATCAGAGTGGAGTGTATGATTAAGCAAATGAACTTCTGAACAAGTATAGTGAATACCTTCTTAAAATTCAACTTTAAAATCAAAGATGAAACTATATTTCTTCTAAACAGTTAAGTCTTTTAAAATACAACTTTAAGGCTAATTTTAAGACTATTATTTCACAAAAAGAATAGTGTTAATGAAATCTATTCATCTTCTGAAAGACATAAAAACTATTAAAATTTTTGAAGGAAAAGAGGGCAAGAATTATAATGTGGTAGTATTGATCAAATAAAATGTAAAAGTTTATGCCAGCTCTAAGGGACAGAAGGTTATTGAAAATGAGATTAATTAGATTTGCTTATCTACATAAAAGATTTTATCATATAATGCATATTAACACATAAAAGTATTAAATTTTACCCCAGATACTAAAATTTGGAGTATCCATGATTTTTTTTTAATATGTCATGTTGAGATACTTGGATCCATGTTTTTTAAACTTCTTTTCTTAGGAAATAGCTTTATAAATTAAAAAACAACATTCTCTACGTTAAACACATCCAAGAACTGTTATCAAAATAATTAAACAGACAAAAAAAATCAAAATACAAAGCCCATCAAACATAAAACCTAAGCCCCTAAAAGTGCTTTCTTGATAACCAGTTCAAGTATTTGTTACCAAGTGGGTAACCAGTGCTTAATCCCAAGGTACCCTAACCAGGGCCTTATAAAATACATCTCAGCATTGTCCCCTTAGGGAATGGAAGGGGAAACCCAATGTGAAAACTCAACAGTTCTCATGCCCCCATGGCCAAGGGTGGTCATACAGGTGTCAATTCCACTACACCATATAAGTTGTTCAACCATGTACACAAGTTGATTTTAAAACCAAGTCCCAGGCTTTAAGACACATATTTACCTATACTTCAAATTGAGGTGATTCTTGGCTAGTAATATAAGTTAGAGTCATAAGTAGATGGTTATTTAAAGACTTTTCCAATTATGATTCTAAACACAGTGGGGGAAGAAGAGGGTGGGACAAATTGAGAGAGTACCATTGAAACATATACATTACCGTATGTAAAACAGATAGCAGGTGAAAAGTTGCTGTATAACACAGGGAGATCAGCCTGGTACTCTGTGATGACCTAGCGGGTGGGATGGGGATGGGGTGGGAGGGAGAATCAAGAGAGTGGGGATATGTATTATACTTATGGCTGATTCACATTGTTGTATGACAGAAACCAACACAACATTTTAAAACAATTATCCTCCAGTTACAAATGAATTTTTAAAAAAATTTTAATGAAATAAATATATAAATATTGAATTTAATCAGTACAACAAAGAATATTTTAGTTTGGTGTTTCCCCATTTATAAGACAATGAGCAAATTGATTTAATAAACTTGAACTCAAGAAGATGTCACCAAGATGGCAGTGCAAGAGGCTTCAGACTCCATGCCCCTAACAAAGATCAACAATTAGACAGCTATCCATGAACAAAAACAGCTCTGGGAGAGCTGAGGAATCCAGTTAAGAAACTTCAACCAGACAGCAGAATAAAACCATAAAAAACAGGAAGGAAGAACAGCTTCATCTTGCCTGCCTAATCCCTCGAGACTGCTTAGCACCAAGTGGCAACTTCTCAGCTAGAAAGCATTTCCCTCCCTAGGAAAGGGAGAGTGGGTTAACATCCAGCTTCTGAAGTCTTTCAATCACTACACAAATGCCCTGCTTTGGTTTCATCCACCCAGAGACCAGTAAAACTGAGATGCATACCATCTACACAGTGGGCGTGACTGAGGTTCCCAGTTACCTGCTCCACCAAGAACCCTGGTAGCTTTACCACTGAAGAAACTAACAGTCAGTACAGCTGCCAAAGACCCTCTGCAGATTTCACTCATTTTCACCCCACAGTTTTTCATGTTCTCAGACTCCAGCCTGAGTCCCTCACAGCACCCTCCCTCACCCCCACCGCCAGCTGGGAGGATTTATACCATGCAGCCATCTCCAGCTTCTGCAGCTGCAAGAGGGCAAGACAGTCACCCTTGACCCCTCTGACTGACCTTCACCATTGGGTCTCCTGCGGAGGGCTAGTCCTTTTAGTTGTGCACTGACAGGCCCTTGGCCAACTTTTGACATGGACCTCCAGACCTTTGGGTAGGGGGTGGGGGGATGGGGGGACTTGGCAACTATGAGAGTGCATTCCAGAGTGTTTGTGGGTTCAACCTCCACCTTATCACTCGCCTGCATCACTCTCCTGCATCCTCCAGCCATGTACCTGTACCCACCAGCCTGAATCATGTCACCAGCCTCCACTGCCAAGCACATGCCCTTGGTGAGACCCTGTGACCACAGGAGAGCACCCTGACAGCAAGGGCTTCCATAGCTGCTAGTGCAAACACAGTCGGCCCTGGATCTCACCACTACGTGTGCGGCTGCCCCTGGCCCCTGCCACTACACAGGCATCTGCAGGAGGCCCCACAGCCGAGTGTGTGCACAACACAGGCTGTAGCCCATGACCAAATGGGATTTATCTCCGAAATCAAATGGTTTAATCTGATATGCAAATCAATAAATATGATACACCACATTAAGATAATGAAAGACAAAAATTATATGATTATTTTAATAGATGCAGAAAAATCATTTGACCAAATTTAGACTCTTTTATGATAAAAACTCAACAAAATTGGGTATAAAAGGAGCATGTTGTGCTGTGCTTAGTCGTGTCTGACTCTTTGCGACCCCATGGACTGTAGCCTGCCAGGCTCCTCTGTCCATGGGGATTCTCCAGGTAAGAATACGGGAATGCTTAGCCATGCCCTCCTCCAGAGGATCTTCCCAACCCAGGGACTGAACCCCGGTCTCCTGCATTGCAGGTGGATTCTTTACCATCTGAGCCACCAGGGAAGCCCATGAATACTGGAGTGGGTAGCCTATCCCTTCTCCTGAAGGGATCTTCCTGACCCAGGAAGCCAACCAGGGTGTCTCACATTGCTGGCAGATTCTCTACCAGCTGAGCTACCAGGGAAGCCCAAAAGGAGCATGTCTCAGCATAATAAAGGCTTTATATATGACAAATCCACAGCTATCATCATATTCAATGGTAAAGGTATTAGAAATGTCTCACTCCAAAAGCCCTAGTAAATTGAGTAACTACAAAACTATTATGCTTCCTTAACAGTAACATATTGATCTCTACTACCTCCTGTATAAAAATTCTCTATGAATTCTCATATGAGACATACCTCAATTTTTCTAATAAAATAATACACAATTCTAGTTAGGGCTATATGCCTGCCTGATCAGTCCCTACATCATGTCTGACTCTTTGCAACCCCATGGACTGTCGCTTGCCAGGCTTCTCTGTCCATGGAATTTTCCAGGAAAGAGTATTGGAGTTGGTTGCCATCTCTGTCTCCAGGGCTATACTCTTCCCCAGTTTCCTGGCTTTTTGTGATCTGTAAGCCTACTTCTGTTTGTATACTAGAGGAAGATCTAGCCCAAAGAACTGAGAACTATCCTACTGGATAGCATGATTTGATTTAGTGGTTAAATCGTGTCCAACTCTTGGGACCCCATGGACTGTAGCCCATCAGGCTCCTTTGTCCATGGGATTTTCCAGGCAAGAATACTGGAGTGGGTTGCCATTTCCTTCTCCAAGGGATATTCCGAACCCAGGAATAGCATATTTTTATAGTATTACCATTATGATTATACTTTATATCTCATTATTATGATGTTATTATCTGTCATTATTATAGATAATGTGTCAGGCTCTTATTATATCAGGTACTATGCTAAATAATGTGCAAGCATTTTGTCACTTAATTTTTAAAAGAATCTTAGGGGATCAGTATTTTTTTAGTTATTCACTGGATTTCAAAGTCTTTTTTAAAAACCCTTTTATTTATAAAGTAATTTATTTAGGCCATGCAGCATGCAGGATCTTTTTACCCAACTAGGGGCCGAAACTGTGTCTCTTGCAGTGGAAGCACAGGGTCAACCACTAGACTGCCAGTGAAGTCTCAATTAATATTAATAGTACTATTTATGAATAAGAAAACAAAGGTCCAGAGTGGTGAAGTAGTTTGCCCATAATTACCAAGCAGATACCATATTCCCATCTAGGCATGTTAATGGCAGACTGCAATTAACCAGTATCATCTACATACCCACATTTAGCCATCTTTAAGATTCAAAAGTTTTAATAAATCATTATATTTTATTCAGATATAAAATACAAAAGTACTATGTTTTGTTTTGCCTTAACAACATACAAGAGAGATCTTACACACAGGACTATATAGTTTTGAGATGTCATAAAAAGAATGTCTCAGTAAATTGAAAAACAAGCTTACATATCGCTTTTGTGAGAAAATCCAAAAAGCTAAACTTAACCACATGGGTAAAATGTAAAAAGTTAAAAACAGACAGTCGTAATTCAGGTTGTCAGCTTTCAAAAAACTCATCTTTACTGGGTATTGTAAACTATCCTATGATGGCTTGCAAGAACATAAAAAAGTTTTGATGGCCAGGAAAAAGTGAAGTAAATTTGAGTATAGTCAGCAGAATGAGGAAAACTGAGATCAGAAAAAAAAAAAAGCGGAGGGGGAGGAGGAGGAGTTTATCTAGAAGCTTTTAAGTTCAGAAAGCCTGGGGAAAGTGGTCATGGAAACATTATTAATAGTGACAAATTGACATCATTGATTATGAAATTAATGGAAATAGGAATAGCCTGTCTCTGAGCTTTTATCCAAAGATTTCAAATGTTTTAAAAGAGTCCAATGGTCAATTCTTTCCAAAGAGACTGATAAATTGAACATAATAAAAGCACAGATCAAGACCCTGTCAGCCAGCATTCTGGGATCATTACATCCTCCCCGAAGGATGACCCCTCTCCCATGCTAGGAGCCTGAGGCTGACAGCCACGAAATATTACACTGCCACTAATGATCCTGAAGATAGTGGGACACAGCTTCCAACTTACCTTCCCAGGGATTTTCTGTGCAAAGAGAAAGTTAGCTTGGCAATAAATAACCTGTGTGCCCATAGTCAGGGAGGACTACTTGACAACCAAATGAATAGAGACTGTTTTAAAAATAGAGGAAAAATTACCCTTCACCAGGAAAAGACTGGTAAATGAGCTGCTTACCCTCGTCTCAGTTAACCATTTAAAAAGTAGGAACAGCCTGGATAGATCAGTTGGTGGTTAGACATAATCTCCAAACCATCTGAAGTGTCAGGCTCTGAAAAATCCACAAGGCACAGCAAAGCAAAAGGTAGGAAAGGATGTGCATGGCACAGCAGAGGAGATGTCAGCCGTTCCTGGATGGACTCAGTTTGGTACATTGGGGTGGTATGATTTCTCTTGGGTTTTCATTCCAGCATTAAATGATTACTAAATAAATATAATCCAAAGAGCAAGGTATCTATATTTCAGTCCAAGTTAAATCTCAGTTACAGGTGATAAAGAGATCAGTGCAGAACTTGAACTCAGGTTAATCCACTGTGGCTTTTAATTAAATCTTATCTTGAGAGATGGTCCTTAAGCCATGCAGCCAGAAGGAGTAAGTTGGTTTGGGAAACACCGGTTCTGAGGGACTCTTCTGAGGGAAGAGACAGCCCAGTTTAGAAGCCTGGAAGCCTGTGGCTGCTTCCCAGGTGGCTCAGTAGTAGAGAACTCACCTGCCAATGCAGAAGATGCAGATTCAATTTCTGGGTCAGGAAGATTCTCTGAAGAAGGAAATGGCAACCCACTCCAATATTCTTACCTGGCAGGCTACAGTCAATGGAGGTCACAAAGAGTTAGACACGACTTAGCAACTAAACAGCAAAAATAACGAAGCCTATGGCTCGTAAGCTTAGACAAGAGCATTCGGCAATTAAAAGTTAGTTTAGTAAAGTTCCAGTTCATTCCTCTGTTTTGCAACTAGAGAGAATTTTTATCATTCTTTCTTCAAATCAGTAGAGATTTCCAACACCTGAGCTTAATCTGTCCCTTACCTATTAGACATTGAAATAAGTTCAGCTTGACTGGAACTCTATGTATGAAGACATGCCTCAAAGATTTGACCTTCTGATGTGGAAGAGAAATATATTTTATTCAACAGTATGCCAGCCACACATTCCATGTGAAAACCTCCATAATGCTCTTGAAGAGACATAATAATTAAAGTAGGTATTGAATTAAGGCCATAATGATACCCACTATAGCAAAAGATTTTGTAATGAGGCACTGTGGATAATATAGCAATTTTTAACAAAGATGATGAGAAACATTTGTTTACAAATAATGCAAGGCAAGAAAATGAAGATTGTTTAAACTCTTCCCACCTTGCCCCATTCAACCGTAACACTCACATACATGCCACTGAAATCGATAATGCAGGATAACTGTAAAGAAAAATCTGAGCTGTTGGGCAAAAGGAATAGAGAGAAAATGTTAAAGGAAGAAAATGATCTAACTGTTATACACTGTTGATGAGAACATAAATTGTAATACACTTTGTGGAGGGTAGTTTGGCAGTATTTATGAAAATTTAAAGTGTGCTTACTCCTTGACCCAATAATTCTACTTCTAGGATTTGAATCTAGAGAAATACATTTGCAGGTGTGCATAAAGGCATGGAAACTGTTTGTTATGTATTGTTTACTAGGCAGAAAAAATGGAATCAAACTACATAACTATTAATACATAGACAGCTAAATTGTGATTAAATTCTCAGAATACCGTGCAAAGATTTAAATGAACAAGGAAGAACTGTGTGTTTTAAAATATGACTCTCTCCAAGTCATATTATTAATTAGAACAGGAGTAGAAAAGGAAAAGGCAGTGATAATAGATAACAGAGAGGTATTATAGTATGATTAAACTCTGCTTTTACATTTACATGTGTGTTAGATACACATAAATACATTGACAAAAGTCTGTGAAAGAGTGTTGTTATCAGTGGTCACCTGTGGAAAGAAACATGGGTTTCTGGGAGAGAGGTAAAGAGAAGTTTTTATTATGCTTTTTATTTTATAAATGCCTATATTATTTAAATATTTTAAAAGTACATAAAGATTTTAAAGGAAAATGTTTTTAAACATTAAATATTACTGAAAACTTCAACAGGATCTGCTGAAGACTTGTTAGTTAGTTAGCTCAGTTGTGTCTGACTCTGTGATCCCGTGGACTGTAGCCTGCCAAGCTCCTCTGTTCATGGGATTTCCCAGGCAAGAATACTGGAGTGGGTTGCCATTCCCTTCTCCAGGGAATCTTCTGGACCCAGGGATTGAACCCAGGTCTCCCGCATTGCAGGCAGATTCTCTACCACCTGAGTCACCAGGGAAGTAGCTAGACAGTGATATTATTCAATACCCAAATCCCAGCAGGGGAGGGGGGCGGATATCTCATTTCTTTTACAATCCAGCAGATGGGCTGCTTCACCTGGTCTTTACTCTGAGACCCAGACTGACCACTGGAAGTCACGTGGTGGTGCCCACCTTCTCTCCTCCTCCTCCTTTTGCTCTCACTTTGTTCTCCAGTTAGTGCCAGAAATGTAAAAGATCATTTAAATACCTTTCTCTACTGAAAGGTTTTTTCCAGTAGTCATGCATGGATGTGAGAGCTGAACTATAAGGAAGGCTGAGCACCTAAGAATTGATGTTTTCAAATTGTGATGCTGGAGAAGACCCTGGAGAGTCTCTTGGACAGCGAGGAGATCCAACCAGTCAATCCTAGAGGAAATCAACCCTGATATTCATTGGAAGGACTGATGATGAAGCTGAAGCTCCAATACTTTGGCCACCTGGTGCAAAGAGCCAACTTAATAGAAAAGACCCTGATGCTGTGAAAGACTGAAGGCAAAAGGAGAAGAGGGTAGCAGAGGATGAAGTGGTTATATAGCATCACTGACTCAATGGACATGAACTTGAGCTAACTCTGGGAGACAGGGGGACAGGGAAGCCTGGTGTGCTGCAAATCCATGTGGTTGCAAAGAGTTGGACAACAATAACTTTACTGAAATCCCTCGTTCACCCCAGCTGGAACTATTTAACCTCAACGTTCTCTCACTGACTTCCCACGTTCACTTCACCCTCAGGGCACTGCCTTCATGTCCCCAAACATGGTCACATCGTTGCTTCCCTAAAGCATGCAAGTGTCTCCAACTGCGCTGTCCGCATGCATTTCTCTACCTACAAAATGTTCTCCTTTACCTCTGGAGTTTACCTTTCTGGAACGTTAATCTGATCATCAGTTATCTTAAAATTCTTTGAGTCAGACTTTCATCTGAGGAGACATTGTGAAGATGTTAAGGCTATCTATGATTGGACTCATCCTGCTTGACTTCCTTCTCTCTGGTGGTTCTTGAATAAAGACTTCCCACGGTAGGGCTTCCCTGGTGGCTCAGTGGTAAAGAATCTACCTGCCAATGCAGGAGACACGGGTTCCATCTGATCCCACATGCCACTGAGCAACTAATCCTGTGTGCCACAACTATTGAACCCATGCTCTAGAGCCCAGAAACCGCAACTACTGAGCCCACGTGCTGCAAAAGCTACTAAAGCACATCCTTGAGAGCCCATGCTCCACAACGAAAGATGCCACCACAGTGGGAAACCTACATACTGCAACTAGAGAGTAGCCCCCACTCGCTGCAACTAGAGAAAAGCCCAGGCAGCAACGAAGACCAAGCACAGCCAAAAATAAATAAATAAAATTATATATTTTTAAAATGATTTCACACTGCAGGAATAGCAAACTCCCTAGCATCATCCAGTGTTCTAAGCTATGTTGGTTTTGCAAATGTTTCATCCTCTGCTTTAAGCTCTGGTGCCCTCCTCAGGAACTCCTACTTGTTCTAAAAGAATCAGTTCAAAGCTCTCATTGTTTCAATCCCTGATATGCTCATGCTGTTTATAGTGGTACCCTAAAAACCTAGGGCTTCCCACTGCTTCTGCATTCATTACAAAAATTGAAATTGTTCATTATTTGTCTGCTTTTCTCATAAACCACATCTCAACACTGTATTCTTGTGTCCAACTCAGCACCTATAAGTTTTAAGAAATGTGAGTTAAACAAACACCCCAGTACAACTAAGATGAGAATGATATAGGTCATGGGTATAGGTCATTTGGCCCCTGCAAAGCACACTTTTTTTTTTTAAGAACGTGAGGCACACTTTTTAAATCCACACACTCACCCTTGATAGGAAATTGGATTGTTAAACAGGATCAAACAAAGCTACCACCATAAAGTGCTCATCAGACCTCAGTCCCTTTGTCTAGGGCTCTGATCTCTTCACTTTCTCCAACATTAAGTTGCAACCCAAATGGGCCTCCCTGGATGTCTTGCTGATCCTGTTCACAGTGCCAATTGTCTCACTGTGTCTCACTGAGCACACTGTTCACTGAACCCATGGTAGGCAAGGCACAAGCTAAGAGGCTGGAAGAAAATTCAAGGAGCCATAGGAACTGCAGATACATTTATTCTCTCCTGGCTGGTGCAGCAGCCATAGCAGCAGACATAACATAACACAACATAAATGCACACAACCCTGCAGGGCTTTTCCAGGGGAAGCCCATAGATACTTACAGAACAAAAGTAGCCCGTGGCCAAGCAAGTACCTCGTAATGCGCATGCTCAGTGCCATAAGTGATCTCAGCTGTTACACAACCATGCAAAGTCATTGTTTACAGAACATGGGGTGAGAGGGCAAGAGAGCATGGGGCAAGAGAGCCTGACTGGTGCCATCTTGTTAACTTCCTCACACTGAATCACCTTGCCTTCAAGAATGCTATCACGCTGGCATTGAACCTCTGTTCCCTTGGATAATTAACACCAATTACAATTAAAATAAACTATCCTGTTGGCATTATAGCAACTTAGTTATTTTAGAGTTTGTTCTTTCCCTATACTTCTAAGTTTGAGGCTTTTACATGACATCAAGGCATTTAATAAGGCTTCCCTGATATCTCAGTTGGTAAAGAATCCACCTGCAATGCGGGAGACCTGGGTTCGATCCCTGGGTCGGGAAGATCACCTGGAGAAGGGAAAGGCTACCCACTCCAGTATTCTGGCCTGGAGAATTCCATGGACTGTATAGTCCATGGGGTTGCAAAGTGTCAGACAGGACTGTGTGACTTTCATTTTCACAAGGCACTTGATTGGGATCAGCCTCAAACTCCTAGGATCTCTAAATCATCAGTCCTTGAATACATGGCTTGATGGCAATGAAATAATCCTGCTACCTTCTAAATTTACTAGAACATGAAACTACCTGAGAAGCTATCTGAGCGATTCTTTATCTATACACACTGCACTTTTCTGAGTCTAAGTGCTGCCCTGGACTTTCCCAGGCTCCCAAGTTTAGGATTCCTTCCTCCATATTCTTATGTCCTGCTTCTCAATGATTTTGCTCCATCTCTTTTCATCCAGGGCAGAAAAATTTATCCCTTTGTTTACTTCAAAGGCATCAAGTAAAATCTCCTTGGTGGATTGACATGTTTGGAAACCAAAAGCCCTGAAGATACCACTTTTTTCTACTTTCTGACATGTTGCTTTCTTTCTCTAACGTAATGGGTTCACTGTCTACTTGAAGGGATAAAGTAAGAAGTATAAGAGAAAAAAGAAAAAATGTTATCCTACTTTAAGAGTAGATAATGATGTTTCAAATAAAATATTTTTCTACATGATTTTGGTTGTGAAGTGCTTTTCAGCACTGGTTCTGCATCTAGATATGGTTCACCCATGCTGTAACTCCTAAGAAATATGTTTTAATAGTGTACTTATGTTGGTGCAAAGGTAATTGCAGTTTTGCATTTTTGAAATTTGACATTTGATTTTGCAATACATTCTTAAATAAAGGTGATTATGTTTTATATAATTTTAATGTGTGTATATTGTTTGATGTTTTTTACTAATGAATTATCACTTGCTATTTATTTTATATGTATTTTAGACTATGGAAATGCTAGACAAAAAGCAAATTCAGGCGATTTTCTTATTCAATTTCAAAATAGATCATAAAGCAGTGGAGACAACTCACACCATCAACAATGCATTTGGCCCACGAACTGCTAATGAATATATGGTGCAGTGGTGGTTGAATGGGTTTTTCAAAGGCGATGAGAGCCTTGAAGATGAGGAGTGTTGTGGCTGGCCATCAAAAGTTAATGACCAACTGAGAACCATCACTGAAGCTGATCTTCTTACAACATGAGAAGTTGCTGAAGAACTCAACATTGACCATTCTATGGTCATTAGGCATTTGAAGCAAACTGGAAAGGTGAAAAAGCTCAATAAGTAGGTGCCTCATGAACTAACTAAAAATAAAAAAAATCATTTTGAAATGTCATCTTCTCTTATTCTATGCAACAACAACAAATCATTTCTCAATCAGATCGTGATGTTCAAGGACAAGTGGATTTTATACAACAACCAGTGATGACCAGCTCATGAATGGACCTGAAGAAACTTCAAAGTACTTCCCAAAGTCAAATTTGCACCAAAAATAGGGTCATAGTCACTATTTGGTGGTCTGCTGCCAGTCTGATCCACTACAGCTTTCTGAATCCTGGTGAAACCATTACTTCTGAGAAGTATGCTCAGCCAATTGATGAGATGCACCAAAAACTACAATGCCTGCAGCCAGCACTGGACAACAGAAAGGACCCAATTCTTCTCCGAGACAATGCCCAACCACACATTGCATAACCAATGCTTCAAAATTTGAATGAATTAGGCTATGAAGTTTTGCCTCATCTGCCATACCCACCTGACCTCTCGCCAACCTACTACCACTTCTTCAAGCATCTCAACAACTTTTTGCAGGGAAAATGCTTCACAACCATCTAGATGCAGAAAATACATTCCAAGAGTTCATTGAATCTTGAAGAATGGATTTTTATGCTACAAGAATAAACAAACACATTTCCTATTGGCAAAAATGTGTTGGTTGTAATGGTTCCTATTTTCATTAATAAAGATGTGCTTGAGCCTAATTATAATGATTTGAAATTCAGGGTCCAAATCACAATTACTTTTGCACAACCTAAATATTTCATTACCTGTATTGACTCCCATTTGAACCTGTTGTAAGTATTTTATAAGTTTATTGAAATGGAATGTAAAATCAATTTCATATACTCTAAACCCAAAAAGCAAAGAAGAGAGGATGTTAGCAAGGCCAAAAAATCCAGGTGTGATAACAGATGGATAAGCTGTGTAAAATTTATTCATAATTCTCAATTATTCTGTAAATAACTGTTTATATTATTCAACTGAGAATTAAAATAATCAGGGGAATGGTAAAGTTTCCATACTGATAAAAACTAGTGGGCAGAGATGTAAACATCCACTAAGACTTAGCAAAGATGGATCACTATTTTCCTAAATGGTTCTGTATAGCAATGGTAGGTGTGTAGAGAAATAAGGATTCTATAGTAAAACACATTTGAGAAGTGCTATGTATCACACCTGGGAAACTTTATGCACATTAACATATGTAAAACCTCTGAGGAGTTGTGCAAAAAAGAGAGCTGTTTCACTGTGCTTAAATTAGTATTTTTTAAACTTATTTGAGCATACTTTCTTTCTGTCTACACATACCCCACCAGCTAGTATTCCTATTATCATCTAATGAAGAAAAACATTCTGCTAAGAAAGCAACTTTTAGGATTATGCAATTTTAAATTCATATTTTTTACCTGACTTCCATTTCTTTTCTTAACTGTTTTTTAGTAAGTTATCTTTCGCCACAGAATGAACCCTCATTCATTCTATTAAGAAACTGGTGAGTGACAGTCGCTCAGTTGTTTCTGACTCTTTGCGACCCCAAGGACTACTACAGTCCATGGAATTCTCCAGGCCAGAATACTGAAGTGGGTAGTCATTCCCTTCTCCAGAGGATCTTCCCAACCCAGGGTTGAATATTTGATTAAGGAATGATGTGTAAAAATTGGCTTAGAATGCTTGTCTTTAAATGTTTATGTATATGTTTGTTTATTGAGGCTATTGTCTTCTATCTCCTGATTTCTCTCTATGTACTTAGAATGAATACAGTTTTTCTTTTTTAAATTGAAACTTACTGGCATAAGAAGTACCTTTACATTAAAAGATTCTGATGCTGGGAAAGATGGAAGGCAAGAGGAAAGGGGGATGGCAGAGGATGAGATAGTTGGATGGCATCACTGACTCAATGGATATGAGTCTGAGCAAACTCTGGGATAATAAATAATAAAAAAATAAGAAATTCTAACTCTAAGTTAAGGAACCTATGTATTTCCCAATGGGGGAAAGAGGGGTGATATGAATTCGGAGTTTGGGATTGACATATATACACTATTATCTATAAAAGAGATAACTAATGAGAAGCTACCATATAGCACAGGGAACTCGACTCAATGCTCTGTGGTAACAAAGAGGAGATATAGGTATACGTGTGGCTGATTCTCTTTGCTGTACAGCGGAAACTAACACAACATTTTAAAGCAATTAAATTTGAATAAAAAAGTCTCCTTAGGATATAAGTAATAAAAAAACAAGCATATGAATCACTGCTTTAAGATGTTGCTTCCTGCTGCTGCTGCTAAGTCGCTTCAGTCGTGTCCGACTCTGTGCGACCCCCTAGACGGCAGCCCACCAGGCTCCGCCATCCCTGGGATTCTCCAGGCAAGAATACTGGAGTGGGTTGCCGTTTCCTTCTCCAGGGGATGAAAGGTAAAAGTGAAAGTGAAGTCGCTCAGCCATGTCCGACTCTTAGCGACCCCATGGACTGTAGCCTACCAGGCTCCTCCGTCCATGGGATTTTCCAGGCAAGAGTACTGGAGCGGGGTGCCATCGCCTTCTCCGATGTTGCTTCCTGGATAAACTCTAATTCGCTCCCAAGACTTTCGTTGCTGTTGTTTGTATAGTGTTTATTGAGGACTTCATATAATGAATTTGTGATATCCATATTACTGTGCTGCTTATTTGTAGATGAGGCATGGAGAATTTTTTAGATGAATTTTAAGTCACAAGCTTAGTAAGTAGCAAAGGCAGTGTTTAAGGTCAGGCCAACTGACTCCACAACACAGGCTTCTAAGCAAGATATGTGCATGTGTGCTAAGTCATTTCAGTCATGTCCAACTCTGCAACTCTATGGACTGTAGCCCACCAGGCACCTCTCTCCATGGGATTCTCCAGACAAGAAAACTATAGTGGGTTGCCATGCCCACCTCCAAGGGATCTTCCCAAACCAGGGATCAAACCTGCATCTCTTAAGTCTCTTGCATTGGCAGGCAGGTTCTTTATCACCAGCACCACCTGAGAAGCCCCCTAAACATGATGCTCTTATACAATTCAAAGACTTTTTTTGTTTTGCTTTGTTTGGTCATGTCTGACTCTTGGCAACCCCATGGACCATAGACCACCAGGTTCCTCAGTCTGTGTTATTTTTTCAGGCAAGAATACTGGAGCGGGTTGCCATTTCCTTCCTGACACAGGGATGGAACCAGCCGTGTCTATTGCATCTCCTGCATTGGCAGGTAGATTCTTTACCACTCGCGCCACCTAGAAAGCCCAAATCAAAGAATATCAGAACACAAATAACTCTATAAGTCTAGTCCTTAACCTTGAGTTACAGACCCTTATACCTAATGGGCTAACTGTTCTACTGTTCTAACCTAAATCTGATATACTTGAATATCTCATTGGCAACTCAGTTTTTTTCTGTTTATTTAACTGATTTACTGAGCCATAATTGATATGTAATAAACTACACATAGTAAAAGTGTACAATTTGTTAAGTGTTGTCAAGTAATACTCTCATGAATCCATTCCCCATAATAAAGACAATGAACATATCCCTCATCCTCCAAATTTCCTCAAATTTCATTGTAAATCTCTTTCCAACTTTTCCCTGGGACCCACCCCAACCACAGCAACTAACAATCTGTTGTCTCTTGCGTGTTTACTATTCTCAGTTTTGTTCATGGCTTATGTAGATCCAACTTTCCATCTGTTATCATCTCCTTCCACCTGGTGGATTCCTGTAACATTTCTTGTAGAACAGTCTGCTAGCAATTCTTTTATCTATTTTATGTCTGAAAAAGTTTTCATTTCACTTTTGTTTTGAAAGGTATTTTCACCGAGGGTAAAATTCTAGGTAACAATTTTTTCTTTCATTATTGTAAAGATACCGTTCCAATGTCTTCTGCTTGTATTGTTTCCAAGAAATCTGCTGTCATTCTCATCTTTGCAATTGTTTGTAATTTTTCTTTTATCCGTGGGCATTTTTAACATTTTTCTAAGTGTTTTTAAGTCATTTTATTTTCTTTGTATAGTTTTCTTCATTTATGTGTGTGTTTATAATTCATTGAGCTTCTTTAATTTGTAGGTTTATAGTCTTCATCAAGTTTAAAGATATTTCAGATGTTATTTCTTTAATATTTTGCATCTCTCACTTTCCTCCCCAGTTTTACATATATTAGGCTTCTTGAAGATGTTTCACAGCTCATTGATAACTCTGTTCCTTTTATCTATATTTTCCTTGGTTGATTATACTTTTGGTATTCTATCTAAGAACAACTGCACAATTTAAGATCATAAAGATTAATACCTAAATTTCCTTCTGAGAATTTTATAGTTTTTGCTTTTACACTTAGGTCTTTGATAGATTTTGAGTTAATTTTTGTATATGGTGTGAGGCAATAGCTCAACTTCTTTATTTTGCATGTATATATCCAATTATCCCCAAATCATTTGCTGTAAAAAACTGTATTTTACCCATTTAATTGTATTGGCACCTTTGTTGAAAATCAATTAGTCATAAATGTGAGGGTTTATTTCTTGACTCTCAATTCTATTGCATTTATCCATGTGGCTGTTCTCATGACAGTATCTCACTGTCTTGATTTCTGAAGTTTTACATTGAGTTTTAAATTTGGAAGGTTTAAATCTTTGTTCTTCGTTTTCATGATTGGTCTCACTATTCTGGGCCTTTTGAATTTCCATATGAATTTTAGAATCAGTTCATCAATTTTTGTACAGAAGTCAACTGGATTTTTTAGTAAACGAGTCTATGGAACAAATTTGAGAATACTGCAATCTTAACAGTAAGACTTTCAATCCAAGAATATGAGCCATCTTTCAATTTATTTAGATCGTTAGTTGCTTTTAGAAATTTGTAGTTTTCTGAACATAAGTTTTACTCTTTTTTGGTTTAATTTAGACCTAAGTATTTTATTCTGTTATTACAACGTGCATGACCTTGTAAATAAAAATTTTTCTTAATTGTTGGGAGTTAGCTTATTGTTCAGAGAATGCAATGGCACCCCACTCCAGTACTCTTTTGCCTGGAAAATCCCATGGATGGAGGAGCCTGGCAGGCTTCAGTCCATGGGGTCACCAAGAGTCAGACTCAACTGAGTGAATTCACTTTCATTTTTCCCTTTCATGCATTGGAGAAGGAAATGGCAGCCCACTCCAGTGTTCTTGCCTGGAGAATCCCAGGGATGGCGGAGTCTGGCGGGCTGCCGTCTATGGGGTCGCACAGAGTCGGACACGACTGAAGCGACTTAGCAGCAGCAGCAGCAGCTTATTGTTATATTGTTAGTGTACATTGTATAATATTGTTATCATTATATCATTGATTTTGTATATGTTGTGCCACAATTTTACTGAGCTTATTTATTAATTCTAATATTTTTTAGTGGATTCTTTAGGATTTTCTATATGTAACATCATGTCATCTGGTAATAGAACAGTTTCACTTCTTTTTTCCCTAATCTGGATGTTTCTTATTTTATTTTCCTGCATGATTAATGTGGCTTAAACCTCCAGTACAATGTTGAATAGAGGTAGCATGAGTGGGCACCCTTCTCTTGTTTCTGGTGGTCGGGATAAAGCATTCAGTCTTCTTTCACCATTAAGGGTGATGCTGGTGCTCAGTCTCTCAGTCGTGTCAAACTCTTTGTGACTCCATGAACTGTAGCCTGCAAGGCACTTCTGTTCATGGGATTGTCATGGCAAGAATACTAGAGTGGGTTGCCTTTTCCATCTCCAGAGCATATTCCCAATCCAGGGATCGAACCCTCTTGTTCCTGCATTGCAAGTGGATTCTTTACCACTGAGCTACCAGGGAAGCCCAAGAATGATGCTAGCTGTAGGTTTTTAGATTTTTTTTTCATTAGATTGATGAATTTGCCTTCCCTCCAAGTGTGTTGAGTGTTTTTATCATGAAGAGGTATTGAGTATTGTCAGATGATTTTTCTACACAGATTGAGATGATTGTATGATTTTTTCCTTTTATTTTATTAATGTAATAAAGTCACATTAATTTGCTTTTTTATGTTGACTGACTCGTGCATTCTTGAAATAAATTCCACTAAGTCATGGCTACAAAAACCTGTTGGTCTGTCTTTCCCCACCTCAACCTCCCATCAAATCATCCTACTAATAGATATGTCTTTGTAAAATAGAAATCTGATTTCGTTATTAACTTTTAATTTCTCTTTACAACCTTTGGTGTAAAACTCAAACTCAACATTGCATTAGATACTCCTTGACTTGGCCAATTGGTATCTCCAGGCTGACTGTATACTATTTCCTCTTCATAAGCACCATGAGCTGCTTGTAATTTCTCTTACATACAATATTCACCTCCAAGTTCATGCCCCTTCACATGCTTCACCTGGAATGATTTTCATCATCTTTTTCTAGTTAGCTCCTGATAATATATCAAACCTGATTTCAAGCACACACTCCTCCCTGAAGCTATTTCTCATGTTCACTCTCCCAGTAGGGTATAGTTCCCTGTTTTAGGTAGTCCCTCAGTTTATCTCAATCATGGTATTTACTATGTCATATCAAGATGATTTCTTTATGTGAAAGGTCCTGAGGGAGGACCTTCACATTATTAAGATCATGCTTTAATAATATCTTTATTTCTAGTGGCTAGTACAGGTCCAGGCCATAAGATTTGTTGATGTTTTTTATCCACATGTATGTATGACAAAGGAGTTACTATATAGTAGGATATCAAACCAGTCAATCCTAAAGGAAATCAATCCTTCCAATGAACATTCATTGGAAGGACCAATGCTGAAGCTGAAGCCCCAATACATTGGCCATCTGATGCGAAGAACCTAACTCATTGCAAAAGATCCTGATGCTGGGAAAGATTGAAGGCTGGAGAAGGAGATGACAGAGGATGAGATGATTGGATGGCATCACCAACTCAATGGACATGAGTTTGAGCAAACTCTGGGAGATAGTGAAGGACAGAGAAGCCTGGTGTGCTGCAGTTCATGGGGGCATCTCAAAGAGTCAGACACAACTTAGTGACTGAACAACAACAACAATATTTTAAAGAACTGCAAAATTCCCAAATACTTATTATTGATTCCATTACCTATATGGAAATTCTCTGGAGCATTTATCATAACCCTGAGTGACTGTTTGCCTGTGATATATTGAATATCAAATCTCCCCTGAAGGCATACACCGTTTCTATTTTGTTCACCTTTGTGTCCCCAGCACTTAATACAATGCTGGTATATATTTGTAGGATGTAGAAATGAATGAATAATTGCCCCTTCTTTTGCATGAAGGAGTTATAAATCAGCCTATTCTTTTAAAGTAGATCGTACTTGATGGAAGTAAAGTATTCACTTTCTGGATAACTTATCAACTTTTCCCCTCAGGTTAGTTGGTTTTAGCAGACCTGGAGTCCTAAAATCATTTAGTTTGACATGAAATTGAAATCATCTAATTTCACACTTCATGCATTTACTCTTCTGTTAGTTTATAAAAATAACTAACTTCAGGCTCCTGCTCCAAGCAATTTGTGTGAAATAACTCTTAGGACACAGGTAGGTATAATTACTGTGGTAACCATTAGAGCCTTGTCACTGGATATTTCAGCCTCCTTCTTGGGCACGTGGTAGGGTTGCGCTATCGGCCTTGGAGCTGCCTCTGACCAGTGATTTATGAGGGGAAATGATGCTGGTCACATCTAGGAGACTGCTCTTGCTGCAGACACCCTTCCTGTGCTCTTTCTCCTCTGCAATGTGACTGGCAATATTCCCGAAAGTGACTGCAGTTTCTACTGGGTGTCCTTGAGTAAGTGTGATATGGGCAGCCCCCAGTTCATCTGAAAGTGTTGTGTTAGCAAGAAGTATCATCTGTTGCTTTATAAAATTCAGATGTGAGGGCTTTTACTGTAGCCCAGTCCAGATCAGCATGACAGGTCAAATTATCATCCTCATTTGCAGAGGAAGGAACTCAGGTAGAGAGTGGGCAACTGAATGATTTTCATCACTGCCACCACATGACATAGGCTTGTGGGATTCCACTCAAACCATCTCCCCACAGACTCAGTCCTTTTCACCGCCTGCTTCACTGCTTTGCCTTAACGTTACCCATCTTCTGGTTGTGACACTCTTTCTCACACACCCGGGAACACACAGCTGTCTATATTCAAAAGGAAAAGTGTTTAATAATATAAAGAACCTGTTTAATAGGGCCGAACCTTGGATAACCATTTTTCTCCTCTGATTGAGTACTTTGTCATCTTAATGGGACAATCATAGTTTCACAAATCATTTAGCTAGGACAATTTCTGGGATAATTACCTTGTCAGTTAAATTTTAAAATATTGAAATTAAGGTTGAAGTTTGAAAATTATTCACAGCTTTTGCTTTCTCCTTGTTGCATAAAGCCACCAATAATGTCCAGAAAGACACGAATACTCTGATACTGTAAACCCGAGATCAAATGAAGTGTAATCAATTTTTCATAGTGGTTTATAAGGTCCATGGAGTAAAGCATAACTCAGCTGACTACAGAGGCAGGGTGATATTATTCTGATATAAAATGACTTTAATATATTTGCTAAAGTAAATTATTCAAAAAACTAGTAAAATGATTTTTTTAAATGACCCTTTTTAATGCTTATAAAGTTAATACACATAAAGTACTAATAATTAATTACTGAGGTTTTTACATAGAAACAAAAGGCAAGAAGGGACATTAAGCTTCTGGTGTTATTTTCACTATGGTAAAGCAGCCCTGAGCTTCCCTGGTGGCTCAGCAGTAAAGAATCTACCTGCAGTGCAGATGTGGGATCGATCCCTGGGTCAGGGATATCTCCTGGAGGAGGAAATGGCAATCCACTCTGGTGTTCTTGCCTGGGAAATCCCATGGACAGAGGAGCCTGGTGGGCTACAGTCCATGGGGCTGCAAAAGAGTTGGACACAACAGAGCAACTGAAACAACAGCAATAAAAGCAGCGCTATTTGAAGAGTCTAGGGCTTCACTGCCTTGTACAACAACAACCAGCCACATGTGGTTATTTAATTTCAGTAAAATGAAAAAAAATAATCGGTTGCTCAGTCATACTGGCCACATTTCAAGTGTGGCTCTTGGTGGGGATGACTGTCAGTATGATGCGAGCGAAGGGAGAGGTGTGTGCCCGGAAATCCAGAGAAGGGGAATTTTCGGTAGTGTTCAGAGAAGTCATGCTTGAAATTGTTCCTGATCTGAATCTTGACAGTTCAGTAATGAGGAAGACAGGCAAATAAATGTGGGAAGGATGCTCCTATCAAAGGCAGCATCAAAAGTCATGATATAGATTCCAGGAGTCCCCACTGTGCTTGTGAAATGACTACCGGTGTCTTTCTCCTAAGGAGCAGTATGTGATGAGCTGTCAAGATCTATTGGGGCCAGGCATTGAAGGTTTTACAATGCAAATAGACTTCCGTTTTATCCAAGTAAAATAAGCAAGAATTGCGAAGGTTTCCAATACCTGAATAACAAGGTCAGCTCTGCATTTTTATGGAGTTTACTTCACAACTGCATGGAGTATAAGCCGAGTTGTATCATTTCCTGTTTAGTCGTTAAGTGCTGTGACTCTCTGCAACCCCATGGACTAGCCTCCAGACTCCTCTGTCCATAGGATTTCCCAGGTAAAATATTGGAGTGGGTTCCCATTTCCTTCTCCAGGGGGATCTTTCTGACTCAGAGATCAAACCTGCATCTCCTGCATTGGCAGATAGATTCTTTACCACTGAGCCACCAGGGTACAGCCTTTAAAATTCTGAATCACCATATTGTACACCTGTGACATGTAATATTGTACATCAAATACATTACAGTTAGAAAAAAGAAAAGAAAGAAATCGAGAACAAATGGGTTTGGCCGTTTCTCATGCGTTTATTTTCGTGATTGAGATTGTTCCCCTCCAGTCAAAGTCCTTGCTTAAATACCCTCAGTCCTTAATCCTTCATGATTTAATCAATCAGTATTTTATCCATTGACTATTATGTTTAAAATAGTTTCAGTAGGTACTAAATTGAAAAGAAGAAAGCAATTCTAAAGACTTTTAATCCCCAAGTATTCCCAAATGTTACTCTTTTTTTGTTAAAACCTCTTCTCCTGGAAGACATTTTTAGAGCCATTAACCAGTGGTTCCATTTTATCTAAAAAGATGCTTATTGAATGCTCACTATTACTAGATGCAATGCTAGAAGCTAAGAACAAAGAAGAAATGAGCTCTGACTTCTCTGATTAACCAGCAAAGTTGTTCTAGTATAGTTTTACCTCCTCTTCCCTTCCCTGCCCTCTTCTGGTAGATATAGAAAAGTTTTCTGAAATATACCAAAGTCAAGTAGTTGGAGGAGAAATTGCCTGTAAATAGCATCTGTAGCATTAGTCCCTTATTTAAAAAATAATGGCTGGAATAGCAGAAATAGGAATAAATAATAATAGGTGTGAGAATTAATTTGTTGTAATTTCCTAAGAGAAATATTGTAAATATCCTCTGTCCAAAGGACAATTTTTTGTACATTCCTTGTGCTTGGGAAAAGAAGGAAACTATAGTGATTTAGAAAATATACAGTGAAGAGAAGGTAAGTTTTCTTGAATTTTAGTCTTCTGTGACATTTCCATGAGACATCACTTACTCAAAACATAAAAATTACCTGTTTATGTTTCCCCATAAATATACTTCAAATATGCTAGGTTTTTTCTTTATAATATTTTTTTCCATTTGTGATTTTTTAAATAACTGATCACAGAAATCTTGAGTAATCTCAGACTTAAATTATGAAATTTAATTTAAATTATAATTCTGGAAAATTCTCCATTCATGTTGTTTGATATAACTGTAATTCATAACAACTCACAGGGCAAAGTAACTTTTATTTTTAGAAAGTATATATTGTGGAAAGATAAAAATGTTTTCATTTTGTTTCAGGTTTTTCTATATTTTGTTAAGAAAAAATAACTAAATTTGGAAATGGGGCAAAAATAACTGATTGAACTTTCAAGGCATGATCTAAATAAAAGGTTTATTACCTTAGGGTTTATTACCTACTCTCCAAGATAGTATAACTATTATTGCTATCTTACATCTCTCTAACATTCAGTTCAGTTCAGTTCAGTCGCTCAGTCGTGTCCGACTCTTTGTGACCCCATGAATCGCAGCACGCCAGGCCTCCCTGTCCATCACCAACTCCCGGAGTGTACCCAAACCCATGTCCATCGAGTTGGTGATGCCATCCAACCATCTCACCCTCTGGTATCCCCTTCTCCTCCTGCCCTCAATCCTTCCCAGCATTAGGGTGTTTTCCAGTGAGTCAACTCTTCACATGAGGTGGCCAAAGTACTGGAGTTTCAGCTTCAACATCAGTCCTTCCAATGAACACCCAGGACTGATCTCCTTTAGGATGGACTGGTTGGATCTCCTTGCAGTCCAACGGACTCTCAAGAGTCTTCTCCAACACCACAGTTCAAAAGCATCAATTCTTCGGCGCTCAGCTTTCTTCACCGTCCAACTCTCACATCCATACATGACCACTGGAAAAACCATAGCCTCTAACATTACCTTATAGAAAAATGATCAGTCATAATTATGTTTTTGTCCAGAAGAAAGGCCAATGATTCTTACCCAGTAATGAAGAAAACCCAAAAGGTTATAATCATTATTGCTAAATAGAATATGAAATATTTGTATCTAATTTAGCAATCTTATTTCATCATTCGTTCCCCCCCAAGTCTTTCATATCCTTTTTTGAACCAGCTTTGTCATATTGCTGTTTCCTTCTTTAATGAGTTCGTTAAATCTTTTGCTTGTATTCACTCTGCCTGTGAGAATGTTTCTGTTGTTTGTTACATTTTGAAGTTATGTTTTGACTATCTGCAAATTAAATAATGATCTAGTTATTTTATTTACCAC
Organism: Okapia johnstoni; assembly: GCA_024291935.2. Taxonomy (NCBI): domain Eukaryota; kingdom Metazoa; phylum Chordata; class Mammalia; order Artiodactyla; family Giraffidae; genus Okapia; species Okapia johnstoni. The sequence goes on from CM044309.1 coordinate 28,767,531, forward strand.
CAAATCCATTATGATGGAACACATACCCGAGAATCCCATCTGTAAAGATGGTGCCTATAACCCGCAGAATTTCTAGAAATATTTGTGGATAAGGCCAGGTTGATTTAGTCATCTGGGAAATAGAAAATGAACAGGTCCTAGAAGCTGCAGAGCTCAATTATTTGAAAGAATATATAAGCCCTGAAGAACCTGCCAGCCTTGGCTCTTTAAGTTTATAGTAAGACAGAGTAGACTGTCTTGGTTGTCTGCTTTTATAAACTTTGCATGTTTGGTAAGTGGTAAATGAGTGATTATATGTAAACTGATTCACCAAAATGCAAAGTATCAGCATGTATTTATTTACATTAATAAACATCGTCAATGAACAAACATGTCCTTAGGGGAAAAATGGAAAAACACAGTTTTAAAAAGAAAAATTAAGGATCTCTTGATGGCTGATTGGATCCTAAACATTCATTATCAATACCTTGAGTTTTTGATATTATGGGAACTGTTTATAACATTTCCCCAAGAAGTCCATGAAAATTGTGCCCAGAAAAGAAATCATCAAGTTAAAACAAGTTTTAAGTTGAAGCTTTTTGTTGTTTTGTTATCTTTCATGTCTTCCTTTCAAATCAAAGAAATTTAAAACATGAATGAATGTATTAATGCTTATAAAGTGTTGATTTATATTTCCTTAGTCCATCTTAAAGAGATCAGTTATCAAAAACCATCAGGGACAATGGTGTGTGTCTATAGGCAGTGCTATTTATTCTGTTGTTTATACCTCTAAGAAATATTAAAAATATATTTCTATGTAAAAGACCATTCTATAACTGTATTTAATTATCAACAGAGTTGCGCGTTGGTGTTTGTCTTGAAAAGGACAATTCTTGTTAATTTAAAAACATTTTAGAGTTTGTTTTTGAGGTTAAAGTGGTTGGGGGCGGGAAGGTTAAAAGAGGAAGTTTTGGCAGCCTCAGTACTCGAGTGCATGTGAGTATAGTCTGGCAAAAAGACATTCAGGAGTGGGCCTTGTTAAAATGAAGCATTTATTTTAAAACTTAATTGAAATGAAAATATGTCTACTTAGAGTCTGTTAAGTTCAACTTCTTGATTTCAATCAAAGAAAATGCTCCTGAAAGTTGTGTCTGTACCAAACTTTAGTTTCATGACATAAGGTTTAAAATGGCAAAGAAAACTGTGCATTATCCAGAATCCAATGTCTTCAAAAGTAAGTGATGTTTCATTTCCTTTTGGATGTTAAGATGCTAGTAAGGTGGTGTTATTGGAGAGGAGACTAGATGGCCAAGGACACAAAGGCATCAAGCGAGAAACATTTCCCCATGCTTTTGCTGTGGACAGCTTCAACCAAACATGTCAAGGAAAGCTTAACTGTGGTCTCAAAATATGAGATTGTCTGGGAAATCAGAGCCAGCTGGCATCAATTTAGAAAAAGAGATTTTTCCACTGCATTTGAGAATACTGAAATTGCCATCATCGGTAAGTTGTATAAGGGCATCAGGCAACCTACTCTAATCCTGCTTTCCAATGATGGTAAAGATCTGCCATTGCCTATGGAGAGACTTCCTGTAGCTTAATATTTGCATGCATGCAGGAAGTGTGATTGCTGGATTACAGAGCAAGGATAGCTGCTGTTGGCAAGGAAAACTCATTGATAAAATTCCACCAGCTGATTGCAGGATTACAAGTTAAAGAGCAATACACTGTAGGAAAAACAAAACCAATTTCATTGTATAATACCTCTGTGAGCCACCTATGTTTACTTGCTCTCTGTTTTCAAGTTTCGGTTTTTACTCTATTAGCTTGTGTGCATGCTAAATTGTTTCAGTCCTATCTGATTTTCTGTGACCCTATGGACTGGAGCCTGCCAGGCTCCTCTGTCCATGGGATTCTCCAGGCAAGATTACTGGAGTGGATTGCCATGCCCTCCTCCAGGGGATCTTCCTGACCCAGGGATCAAACCCCTGTCTCTTAAGTCTCCCGTATTGGCAGGCAGGTTCTTACCTCTAGCACCACCCAGGAAGCCCTTTACTCTATTAGACACCTTCAGTAAGGCATCATTCCTGAAGCACTTTCTTAGAAGCTACTCTGTTAATTAAGAAGTTACTTAAAAGTTGTACTGTTATCAAATACAAAAGACTTTCCACTGAATATGTTATCTTCATTTTTAAAAGTCACAGGGGAATAAAAGATGAGTTTCTCCTAAAATTTCAATAAAATTTTATTAAGATAATGGGAAGACTTTTTGTCAAGGGTATTAAAATAAACAATGAAATGAAATGCAACAACTAAAGCACAGAAAATACACCCAAATGAGAAAAGATTTATAACTAAGCCACATTAAAATTTAATCGCTGTACAAGCATATCTCGTTTTATTGCCCTTTGCATTATTGTGCTTGGCAGATACTGTTTTCTACAAATTGGAGGTTTATGGCAACTCTGCCACAAACAACTCTATTGGCGCCATTTTCCAACCACATTTTCTTGTGTTGTGTCTCTGTGGCTCATTTTGGTAATTCTTTCAATATTTTAAACTTTTACATTATGGTTATATTTGTTAAGGTGATCTTTGATGTTATTTTGTAAAAAGATTATGACTCGCTGAAGACTCAGATGATGGTTAGCATTTTTTAAGCAATAAAGTATTAATTAAGGCATGTACCTTGTTTTTTTAGACATAATGTTATTGTACACTTAGGCTACAGTATAATGCATACATAAATTTTATATGCACTGGGAAACAAAAAATTCATGTGACTCACTTTATGCAATATTCACTTTATTGTGGTGGTGTGGAACCAAAACTACAGTATCTCTGATGCATGCCTGTGACAGTTGTGTCACAATCCAGAAATATGCATCAATCTTAAACTTGTTTTATTTCTTTTATCGCTCTTGCACAGCTCTGAGTCCAGAATCAATACTAAACAAACATGAATTCATTCACTCAAAAAATCAATCACAACCACAATGAAAATTTCGTAAAAACCTGCATTTTACTGGGGGGTATCATTAGGAATTTATAAGATGGTGTTAAGAAAAACTAAGAATGCTATCCTTCCTGCGGTGTTTGAAATTAGCATAACTAACTGTATGCTATATTTTGAAAGGTAGGATTAAAATCAGAAATAATATTTTGAACTAATTAAACAAAATCATTGTGTTGGGGGAAATTTTTATGTGGGCAGTTTTTAAAGTGAAATTCAAATACCATCTTCAGGTCGGGAAGATTCCCTGGAGAAGGGAATGACTACCTACTCTAATATTCTCGCCTGAAGGATTCCATGGACAGAGAAGCCTGGAGGGCTACACACAGGGTCAGAAAGATCAGATACACTGAAACACTTTCAGTTTCGGTCAAGTGACAGTTTTTTGACTTTATCCAAATATCCGAACACCACTGATATATAGGGAAAATATATTGGCTTGTTTAAGGTATAAAGTTGCTTTGTGTCTGAATGGAATGCTTTCGAGTTCTGACTAGAGCAATAAGCAGAACAGCAGTGCCACAAGAAAAACATTTCATGGAGAAAATCAAGCTTTTGGGGAACTCCGCAATCACATCCACACTACCAACGTCTGTGTCTACACTGTCTGCTTTGCCAACTGTGACATGAAGGTGAACTCCCTTCTTTTCTAAAGCCATCCTTTCCACTCGGGCATAAGATTCTACCTTCTTTCCCCTACTCACCTATTAGAGAACTATTTTTTCTTCTCTCTGCTGCAGATGAATAAAGCACCCCCCCCCCCCACACACACACACACACTTAACTAAGAAACATGTTCTTATTTCTCCCATCTTAAAACAAAAAAATTTTCTACCGATTTCAGTATCTCTTGTCAGTAATCACCATTTTATTTTGGCCGATCCTTTTTACACCAAATCTCCCCAAATTGTTTCTACACTCAGGTCTCCAAATCGCTTCCTATTCTCTCAAATTTCTTCCATCAGGCTGACACACTCACCTCTCCAAATGAAGTTCTCAAGTCCATGTCACCATTGACTGGGGCTAGCTTCATGGGCACATAACCTGTGCAGCTGCCCAGGGCTTGGAGCAACATTGAGTGCTCTGATGTCACCAGCCTGAAATTCTCTTTTTAGACAAGGGGGCCCCACATGTTCAGTCTGCTCCTGGCCTCACACATGATACCACCTAGCCCGCTGATGCCCTTCACGTTGCTAAAACTAGTGGCCAGTCCTCTGTATTTATCCTACTTGACCTATAAACAGTATCACCCAGGTCAATCACGCCTTCCATAGTGATACATTTTTATTTTCCTTGGTTTCCAAGACACCTCAATTCTTTTTATCTCACAGACTCCTTCTTCAGTTTTTGGCACTTGTGTCTCCTTCCCCTGACTACAAATATTGGGCATATTTTCTTCTTTAATGGTTCTCTCTACGTTATCTCAGCGAGTTCCAGGATTTTAAATACTATCTACATGCTAATGCCTCTCCAACTCCCAACTCTAGACTCAGACCTAACAGTCTGCTCGACCTTTCCATTTGGATCTTAAATGTAGCTTGTTCTAAATTTAACTCTTTTCCTTACACCCTCCAAACCTGATCCATCAAATCTGTTCTTCTAGTAGCTCAGATAAAAAAATCTCAGCATAATTCTTGACCCTTTTCTCACACTCTACATCCAAACTAGTTTTGTTCTACTTCCCAAAATGATCTCTGGAATTTTAAGTGCTGTTCTGTTCCTCACATCTCTTGCAGAAATGACTCAACTAGCTTCCAACCTGTCTCCTGGCTTCTCTTCTATTGATTTATTCCATAAATAACTTCCATGATTTATTCCAATCACAGGAGAGTCCCATTAAAACAATCCTCTTCTAAAAACAAAACTACTTCTGCACTTCACGTAAAGTCATAGTCCTCGAGGTGGCTTACCATGTCCTAAATGATCTGATTTCCTCCCACCTCAATGTTTTTCTCTCTGAGTGAATTTCTAAATTCTCTCCCCCTACCTTATTCTTCCCCAGCCACATGGCTTCCTTGCTCTTTCTCTCTCACCCTAGGGCCTTTGTACCAGCTGTTCATTCTATCTGCCCTTCCTTTCAGTCTTGGCTCAAGGGAGGGCTGAACTGTTTAGCCTATTGAATATGACATCCATCCACTCATCTCCCTTTAATCTGCATTACTTTTTTTTCTCTAGAGCAAGGGTCCCCAACCTCTGGGATCTAATGCCTGATGATCTGAGGTGGAACTCACGTGATAATAATAGAAATAACATGCACAATAAATGTAATGCACTTGAATCATCCAGAAGCCATTCCGCCTCCTCCCTGCCTCCAGTCCGGGGAAAAATTTTCTTCCGTGACACTGGCCCCTGCTGCCAAAATGGTTGGAGAGCACTGAGCTAGAGCATTTATTACCACCTAACATGTTACTTAATAGTCTGTTTATTGTGTCTGTATGTTTTATGTCTCTCTCCCTCCCATAGAAACAGGAATTTTGGTTTGTGTTCTTTCATTGAGATAGTCCAAATGTATGAAATAATCCCCGGTATGTAGGAAAGGCTCAATTAATATTTGTTGAATAAATGAATGAAACCTGGGTTTATACTGCATGTCATCACCAACAAAACAACAAAACAACGACAATGATAACTTCATTAGAGAAAAAATAATCAAGGCAATTATAAAAGATAAAATTATAGAAAACAAACCATCATAAGGATATCAAATTGAGCTTTATAAACTCACTCGTGCATGTATGCTTTTTAGGATACATCAATTCATTCATTGGGTAATATATGCTGTGTAGAAAGAAAATGTCTAAGGAAATAAAAGTTCTGAAAAAAATACACCAACTCTAAGACATCCATTCACTCATCTCCCTTTAATCTGCATTACTTTTTTCTCTAGAGCAGGGGTCCCCAGCCTCTGGGATCTAATGCCTGATGATCTGAGGTGGAGCTCACATGATAATAATAGAAATAACATGCTCAATAAATGTAATGCATTTGAATTATCCAGAAACCATTCCCCCTCCTCCCTGTCTTTGGTTCAAGCTTAAAGTTTACACCAACTCTAAAAACTGACTGATGGGGACTTCCCTGGAGGTCCAGTGGTTAAGATGCCACACCTCTACTGCAAGGGGCACAGGTTCAATCCCTCACTGGTGAGGGAACTAAGATCCTGCGTTACGTGGCACCCCTCCTCCCCCCAAAAAAGAAAAGCTGACTAATACATAAACAAGATGAGGGAGGGCAGACATTGCTTTCACGTAAGAGACAGTGCATGTTCTGAGAAAATGTCTATTATTTATTGTTGGTTTTTATTCTTTATTCATTAAAACGATCAACTCTACGTATCATGAAAAAGCCCCTCCCTTCCCACGTACTGCTTTTCTTTCCTTTCCTAGCCCTATTATTTTTGCTCTAAAATACAACCTGGAGAGGGAAATAAGGACCTCTTGGGCATTACTGGATGATAACTTTAGCAACTTTGAATAGTTTTGGAGATTTGTTTCTACCAGTGTGTTTTTTTAAAAAACAAAAATTGTAGTTGGGGTTACAAAGATGGAGAACAGAAGTACAAAGTAATTAGCAGTATAAAAAAAAATAGGGCTTTTTTCTCCCCTGTGCAAATGTTTTTCATCTAAAGCAAATTTGGCTGCGGAAGAGTCAGGCAGGTGCTGCTGCCACAGTGTTTTCGGGTTTCCTGGCAGGGATGCACTGGGACCCAAGACAAAACCCAGAGGAACCACAGCTAACCTCAGCCCTTTGCCCAATTTCTTCCCTGCCAGTTACCAGAGTTCACTATTGTTCACGCTCCAGGGGTCACACACACTCTGCCTGTCTAGGGGTGGAATTTATTCTGAACAAGTGTTTTGTTTGGCTTGCAGTATTAAAAAAAAAAGAAAAAGTCTGTCACTGACATTCAAAATTAGATTTCATAGAAAACTTCCTTTGTCCAGTTTTTCTTGAAAACTTCAAATCTGGGAAAGCAAGTCAGCTTGGCAATATTTGTAGAGCTGAGAAAAGGCTACCTTAATACAGCCCTCTGGGCTTCCCTGGTGGCTCAGTGGTAAAGACTCTGCCTGCTAATTCAAGAGGTGTGGATTTGATCCCTGGGTCGGGAAGATCTCTTAGAGAAGGAAATGGTAATCCACTCCAATTTTATTGCCTGGAAAATTCCACAGAGGAGCCTGGCGTTTACACTCCACGGGGTTGCAAGAGTCGGACATGACTTAGCGACTAAACAATATGTTTAGTCGCTAAGTCATGTCCAACTCCATAGGGTCGTAAAGAGTCAGACGTGACCGAAACGTCTTAGCACCCACATGACATATAGCCCTATGGTTCCTGAAGTTTCCTCCAGCTGGTTTCACCCTCACAGGCCATTTAACTGCTCCTTTTGTGCACTGAGGTGGCCAGCCCCACCACCTGAGAGATGGAAGACCAAGAGGTAAGGGAGGGTCTTCCCTCCCCTCAAACAAGGGTACAGAGCTGATGGGCACATAGTTCTGCTTGAGTGGGATTCTGACAGTCCTGGGTGAGAACAGAGTGTATTTATCTGCAAAGTTCTCCCCAGAGAAGCATCAAATTCTATATAAGGAAAAGAAATCACATGAAGTGTTTTTACTACACTTATCTAGAGAATGTTGCCTCCAGCTGTGAAACAAGTTTATTATCATTATGATCAGACCCTCAAAGCCTTTATTTTGCTGTTTTCAAAACAGGGGAGAAGAGAGAGAGCTAGAAAAAAAATATAGGATTTGTTAATTTGGATTCACAAAAAATGAGACATGAAGATTTGTGCTAGGAGGGTAGACAGTAATTAACTTGAAATTTTCAAAACAAATCTTCTGAAGCAAGGAGTTCTTTATATACTTCATGTCCTGCTCTTTTTGCTTTTGTCCTTCTGGTCATAAACATTTGGGTGAGTCTTCTTTGCCTATCTGGTTTTCTTCTGCCTCTTGTCTCTTTCAAAATCCACCTTCAGGAAATCTCTCTGATTAATTTCATCTTAAGCCAACACATAAGGCATATAATACATTAATATAAATTTCTTGAGATGATTTATCAGGATCTTTATATCATATTCATGGGTATAGTAAATAGTATTTAAAGTTAGACTTCAAAAGCAGGATTTTTTACATATTATAACATTATCATTACCCAGTACTCAACACTCAATACGTGATACTCAATAAATGTTTTTGAAATAAACATGATTTTTATTGTTAATCTTCCTAAAGAAACTTGTATAATTTTTTTACACAAAAATCTATCAATAAGAGATTGATTGGTTAAAAGAAAAAAAAAAGCAAAGCAGAACAAAAGTTGAGAGAATCCAGGTTTTTTCAATCTTATTCATATTTTTTTTTAAATGGTGACTTGAATTCACCATCTCAATTCATCAGAGCCTGTGCATATGTTACAACAGTCTGAATTTCCTATTGCTACATGGATGAAAGTGAATCCATATAAACCATACCAACACCATCATGTATAACTGGTGGTAAAACTTTATTATTCAAGTTTAGATGTAACAGACATCTTTGCTGCCTGAAGATTGTTTGCATAAGAAATACACCAAGAACATGTTTGTGAGTAGAAATGAACATGCACTATGAAAACAAAATTAAATAAAACAAAAAAAATTCCATGTGTTGTAAGAACAGAACTATTATAGCCAACATTCTAATATTCAAATCAGGACTACAAATTGAATTTTTTCTTAGCAACATGAAATCATTCCGTATGAAAGACATTTTCTGCTGGTGAATATTGCTGTAAGTGAATTTTACATTGGCATTATTGAGATGCTTCCCATCCCCACCCCACCCGCTGCCCCCCCCCCCCCAATTATTCACGTTGTCACCTTAAAGAATTTGGCATTTCTTATTGTGATATTTGCCTTGTTGGTAGCCATTAAGAAACTATGGTTTTATCAGCCTTGTAATAGTTTTCCCTCTTCATAGTCAACACAATAGGCTGCCTGATTATGATATTTACAGCTCATCTTTAAAAAAATGACCCCAACCTTTCCTGGCCCTTGGGAACTGAGAGTTTAAATAAGCCCCTTGGCCATAAAATAATACTTGGCACTCTTACGGTGCCTTTCAATTAAGGATCTCAAAGTGCTTTACAAACAAGTACTACATTACCATTATTATTATTATTAATATTATTATTATTATTAATATATTTTTTCCATTTTACAGGTGAGGAACCTGAGGCACAAAAAGAAAAAAGTGATTTGCTGCAGGTCATATAATGAACAAAAAACCAGGAGTAAAAATTAGGATCCAGTTTTGGGACTCATGGGTCTTGAAGGACCATTTTCTCTGATGAAAGCTACATGTTATTTCTGTGTAAAAGTTACTCTTGCTTTTCTCTGCTGTAGGATGGAATGAAGTTTCTAGTTCTACTTTTCCCTTCAAGAGAACAATACATTAGGATACATTATCCATGTGTGGACCAATTTGAATTTCACATTTTCTTCATCCCTGACTTGACACACTTCAACCCTAGCCATCTTCCAGAGGTCCTAATTACTGCAGATAACTGTGGATGCTTTCTAAACCACTGATGGTTAGCAGGAACACGTGTGTCCACTGTTGGTGAAATGCTAATGGAAAACCCACAGGAAGTGCTCTGCAGTGAAGCCATGGCTTCTGCCCTTGGCCAAGTCTTTCTTTGGGAAAATAACACAGCCCTTCCAAGTCCTGATACATGTCTCTCTATCCTCTTCTCATTTATAGTGGCCTGCTGATAGAATTACACTTAGTACCTACCTTTGGTTAGCATCTTTAGTCTCATATTTGGATTTGATTTCATTCCTCCGTTTTCTCTTGCGATCTAGGACAGTCAGCAAGCTTTCACTTACTTGATCACAAGAGATGCCTTGCTTTTTTTTTTTTGCCATGGTTCTCAACCCAAAGATAGAAAGCTGTGAGCTCAAAGTAAACTTTAGGCAAAAAGCTAGCATACAGCACAGAAGCTGACCGTCAGCTTCTTTACTATCGCGGGATGTTCGATCTTCCCCCTCTAGAATTATGGTTCACGTTCACGAACTAAACAGGCAGGCAGTTCAGAGGTCTTAAGACAGGTCACCTTTGATGTTTTGCAGCCACAGAGCAGGAGGCTAATCATTACTTTAGTAGCAGTATTGATACTCTTCAATTAAGAAAAATGTATACCCTCAGGCATTTAAAAATATATACATTTAATATTTTTGGAGCTGTATTTGCATTGGATCATCATAGATTATGTGCACATGTGCAATCATAAACATAATGTGCTACCACAGGCTTCAACAAAGAGCTGTTAAAGATAATCACTTTTTCTCTCCTTCTCATTAATATTACCTTAGAAAAAAAAATCCCCATGCTTGTTTTCTAAAATCTACCTTTACTAAAAGTGAACAGTTTAGAAGAAAACATCATTATCTTAAAAGTTGATTTTTTTAAAAGAACATCTCAATATGTCATGTAGAAAGAATGGGCACACTCTTTTCCTTTGAACTACAGAGTTAACATATTAACCACGAGAGCTCCATCCTTTTTTCATGTACTCAGTGTAGTGTCTCTCAATCCACAATCTTCTGAGGTGGGCTGGCTCTTTCAGATTCTTCTATCCCAAACAACAATATGAATATATGGGTGAGAGATGAAGAGAGAAAGAATGAGAAAAAGGAGAATGAGAATGCATGAGCTGGTCCTGGCTTAAAGTTTGATCCAAAGCCCAATTCAGAATCTGGACACATACTTTAAAAAGACGTATGTTTTTTAAATGACATACAATTTTACCTAGCGTATAGTTTATATCATAGGGAAAGCCTTTTCCAAGAAGGCAAATTCCTACGTCATCTTGAAAATCCTTAAAAAAAAAAGTTTGAAGTATCTAAATAGCTTATTTAAAATCACAATTTAAGACACAATTTAAGACAGAATGGTTCAGAAATCCTAAACCCAAATAAAAGTAAAGATACCAATCAGCTTTGTAAAAATGTATTTTGAGAGCTAGGACAAAGGCTTTCAAAAGTCAAAAAAATAAGGGGTCTTTTAGTGTTTTGATAAATTTCCATCGTTTTTCATAGCCCAACCTCTTCTCCATCAAAATATGAAAAAAAATAAATGAAAATAAAATAATCAATAATAAAAGGAATACAGAATAAGATCTATTGTCAATGCTATCTAAGAATATTCTACCTACAGTAGACTGACCATAAATACTCCAAGGATAGTGATATGTATTTCCAATGCTAACCATTACTACTTGTGTGTCTGAGGAAAAAAAAAATGATGAAATAAAGAGACATATATGTCAAGAAAGAACAACATACTTGTGTCTGATACACTGGAGAAACTGCTTAAATAGTAGTTTTGCCCCAAAAGCCATACCTGTACTATTGCCCAAGTTAACCAAACTTCGAGTATTTTCTAATTTGAGCAGTTCACATATCATGGTGCTTGAGGATTGCCACAGTGCACTTTATTTCTAGTCCTTTCACTAAGAAAATTAAATACTGTTTTGTTGTTTGGGAAATCTCCTCTTTAGATCTTTAATTGCCACCTCTCCAAACTGCCTGTACATTTTGAGATGCATTCATCAAAATTCCTAAGAAAGATAAATGACATCACATAATTTGAATGTCAAAGCCCCGCATTTCACCTCTTTATCTCAGTTCATGTGAATTATATTAGAGCTACTTGACAGGTGAGATCAGAATACAACCCTTTAAAAATGAAACTGAAGTAAAAGGCTTAGTCCTGATTTCTTTCTCTCTTTCTCTCTCTCTCTTTTTTTTTTACATGAAAACAAAAATGCAAGAATGGAAATGACAACACAGCATCAGAAAGACAGTTTGAACTTCATTCACTACGACAGTCACAAACTGGTTGAACTCTACCTGCCATCCAACTTGAAGAAACGAAGACCTGGCACTGGGAAAAAAAACAAAACCCCAACAAAACAATACAAAGCAACTGCGAATTAATGTAAAAATGGAGTGCAAATGCGACTACAGAATGCAATAAAGACATCAGTGCTGCAGACTCCAGCAGCACTTATCAAAATAATTTCTGAAATGTTTCATCTGAAACATAGACAAAGCAATAAAAAGAGGATATATGTTTATCATTTTAAGCATAACAATGTGAGTTAAGAGCTTAAAAATTAAAAAAAAAAGTACTTGGAATGAATAGTGCTACCCTTTTTCTCCTAAGTAGGCATAAAAATATTTTCATTTCCTTCTTGTTTTCCATACCATTGTATCAAGAACTTTCATTTGTTTCATGTTACCGTTTACAATTTTAATGCACACACACACACATACACACACACAAAAGATATCTACCGCAATAGAAATAGTTGCTTCATTACCTTGTTTGCTACATTTGCAAATGTAAACAGCTAGGCAGAGTCAGAACTGACTCTAATGCATGATGGAATATCTTTGTTGCATACGTACACTGTAGAAAATAATTATTCAATATGTCAGGCACCATTATTTGAAATGTAATACATTAATATTTACTAGAAAAATAAGGTTTTTTTTTTTTTTTCCTATTTGTTCTCCCAACTTCTTTAATGAAATAAGTTAATCTGACAGTGCATCCAGTAGCTTGTAATATCTTCTACATCTCCGTGGCAAAAAATAAACTACTGGTTGGGACAATATAATGCAAATTATTAAAGTCAGTCCTTGTACATACATCCGTGTAGCAAGCGTTGAGGCTCGACTAACAGCACCTTTAACCAATTATTTAATGTTCAGTTATTTAGCCCTATTTCCCTGAGCAGTTATGCTGAGGCTTTCCCTTCATGGATAGTTTTACAAAGCCTTAAGTATTAAAAGTACTATGAAGAACATACTTCTAAGAATCCTATTTAATGCTACTTAACTAAACCTGTATAAATCTAATGGAGGAATTGATTGGTACATATACCAACTGTCAGCCTGTGGTAACGTAACCTTAGACGCTGCCTGACCACAAAGTTTGGAAATTATATTTAAACCAAAAGAAAATAAATAAATACAGCAGGTTACCTTGTGGAGAAATACCATGTGTTCTACATCAATGAATGCCATGGTCTGAACTTTTGTATCCATCTAGTCTTTTGAACTGAGGGGATCCCTTTAGTTAGAACATGCCAAATGAGGTTAGTGACCCAAAGGAAGCTTAGAAAACAAACCCAAACTGGTTCATCACATACAAGAAAGAATGAGCTGGCTAAAATAAAATTACTACGTAGCACTGAGGACACTGTTTTTTAAAAATGCATATATATTTGGACAAAATGAACCTAAATCGCAAACAAGAGGACTAGTTTTGAAAGGAGTATGTGAACATCTAAAGGACAAAGATATCAGAGAGGGTGTGCATGTGTATGTACAGGCAGGGCTGGCCAAAATCATCGTGCCACCATCTGTCACTTTTCCCGCTGCTCCCTCCCCAAGCCTAACCACAGCTCGCATTTCTAGGTCTAAATCTGAAACATGATCCATGAGAGGATTCTCGTCTAAGAGGGCGCCATTTTCCTTTCACTGCCCTGGTGATTAAATTTCTCCTCATCTGCCTAGGATTTCATGATACTTCGAAACTGAGGCAATAATTTATGGGTTTTTGAACAAATGGGCCAATGGCCAGCCCAATACTGTTTTAGGATCATAATATGTAAACCCTTCCAAATTCTAAACAGCTTTGATCTCTTTCTATACAAACATCATAATTATAGTCTGGTGATACTTCTTATGGATGGTTTCCATAGTACACATTCACCAAGATGGTTTTGACTTACTAGGTTCTAAAACAGGACCATTAACCATCTTCCTTTTTCTTTCTCCCACTGAACATTTGTCTCATTTTTTAATCTTGGTAACCTACTCATCAAAAGAAAGAATAATAAAAGAAGGGAATTTCATGTTGGATAAGGCAGGCTCTATGAAGTATTTTTTTTTAATAGGTCTTCATAAGACATTACAAGCTATTGAATTCCCATCAAGAAAACCTATTTCTATTTAATTGTGCTAAGTGCTAAGGTTTTTTACTCTTTAGGTTTTCCATTTTTTTCCACTTGTGCATTGTTCCTATGCAGGCCCCTCTGGATATGAGTTGTGAAGTCATATTTGTCCGTGCAAAGATGCTGGCATATGCTGCACTGGAAAGGTCCACTGTCACCATGGCAACTCATATGCAAAGCATACATCACTTCATCCAGAAAGACAATGCCACAGTGCACACATTTTGTTGAAAGTTCATCTTGAGTACTTCTATCAACTTTCTCTGTTTTTACTACATTCAAGGGACCTTCATTTTTTACATTTGATGGTGCCTTTGTTTTCTCCTTGGAGGCACCGTTCGCAGTTGGCCCAGGTCTGGAATGCTTGATCGCCAAATCTAGAGGAATGTCATTGTCTGATCCAACAGCTGGAAAATGAGGAGGCAGATTGAAGGTGGGATAAGGCACATAGTTTTGGCAAGGATTTGGTAGGCCAGGCACGTGACTCAAGTAGTGCGGATTCCCAGGAACGGAGAGCTTATATTTACTCCAGAACCGCAGCCAATCAGCTTCACTCTGGAAGTCATTATGTACAAAGGGAAGTCCGAAAAGGGGATACTGGTACTTTTCAATAGGGCTGCCTGGTGGTGAATAATTTGGGTGCTTCGCGGGTCTCATGTACTTTTCTATGGGACTGCCTCTCTCAGAACTTCCTTTTCCTTCAGATACGGATGAACTGTTTCCTGGGTCTCCAGTACTTTCCTGAGGACTTTTTATCTGAATGTGCAAAGGTTGCATTCTTTTGTGAATATCCAGAGTTTGGCTGACCAGGACTGGCTGCTGAGCAGAATGGCTTTTAGTCAATGAACCCTGGGCTTCGTATTTACTCAGGCTGGGGAGCGGAATTTCTCTCTGGTGACCTTCAGTTAAGTGATCTTCTGACCGCCTCTCTAAGGGGCTGCCGTTGACCTGCTCCTCACTGCCGGCCCTCTGCTGTTTGTTGAGCTGCTCGGCCTGAAGTGCCTCTGGGTTAAGGCGCTTTCTTGTTCTTCTCCTAATAATCTGCTCACCATTGTTTTGTTTAATGATGTTTAAAGGCCTGGGAGTCTGCAGGGAACACACACACAATACATAAAAGGAAAACATTAAAAAATACATTAAAATGCATTAACAATTCCTCACAAATATAAACCATGTTCAAGTTCAAAGCAAAGATAGGCTTTATGTTATAGATTTACTAAATCTCCTTTTGCCCTAAGCAGGATCAGAGGACAGAACCAAAACACACTCTTTTACCCCAATTAAATCATGCCCATCTTTACAAAGAGGACTGAAAAACTTTAATCTACTTGAAAACAGCCTTTCCAAACTCAATAGACTTCGCAATTGCATTATTTTGTGATAAAACAATGTAGAAAGTTAGTTGAAGAAATGTGATATTTCTAAAAGATTTCTCAACTTTTGAGTCATGCACCAAGAAGATGTTAACAGTAACACAGGAGATCGGTTTTGATGACAACTGTGGAAAAATGATACAAGGCTGTAGACTGAACTCTGTCTTCCTCCGCACCCCCTAGATGCTCCCTTCCAATTCATAGACTGAATCTCTAACCCCCCAGTGTGACTGTATCTGAAGATAAGGTCTTTAGGAGGTAAATAAGGTTAAGTGAGGGCTTTCCTGGTGGGTCAGATGGTAAAGAATCTGCCTGCAATGTTGGAGACCTGGGTTCAACCCCCGAGTCGGGAAGATCCCCTGGAGAAGGGAACGGCTATCCACTCCAGTATTCTTGGAGAATCCCATGGACAGAGGAGCCTGGCAGACTACGGCCCACGGGATCATCAAGAATCGTACACAACTGAGTGATTAACACACAAGATTAAATGAGGACATAGAGTAAAGGCAGCCTTCTACAAGCCAGGAAGAGAGCTCTCACCAGAACCCAGCCACACTGGCACCTTGATCTCAGACTGCTGGCCTCTAGAACTGTGAAAATAAATGCCTGTTCTTTAAGCCATCCAGTTTATGGTAGTTTGTTATGTCAGGCCCAAATGACTAATACACACATTCTCCTAAATAACTGCAAGTGTGGATATACAATATTAAACATCAGAATATAAATAATCAAAGGCAAACTGACAGAACTGTAAGGAAAGATATCAAGTGAAGTGAAAGTGAAATTGTTAGTTCCTCAGTCCTGTTCTTTCTGATATTGGACTGTAGTCAGGCCATGACTAATAACCACGGGTCAGGCAGATTCTTCTTCACAATCAGAGTCTCCTGCACCAGGGAAGCCCAACAGTTGCTCAGCTGTGTCCGACTCTGTGACTCCATGGACTGTAGCCTGCCAGGCTCCTCTGACCATGGAGTTCTCCAGGATCAAAGCCATATCCAGTGAGAAGTTTTTGTTTTGTTTTGTTTTTTATAAATCTCCTACTTTCAATTTCTTTTCCTCTAATTATATAAGTACTTTCTATTACGGAAGATTTTACCTGTTAACAGGTGAAGCATTTGTTTTCTGTTGAAAATCTAAATTTATTTGTAGGCTTGCTTCAAATATCCTGTCTGTCATTCTACTCTGTATTTAAATAGAATGCTGACTTTCACCCAGCTTAAGTATGATATGGCTGGTATTTATGTACATGTTCAACAGGTGTTTATATTACATGACTAAAATCCATAGATAAGACTATAATAAAAACTTTACTTGCAGTAGGAGCTTTAACTTTGATTTATAAAATCAAGAGAATATGTTTAATAAGTGAATGCACATTTACAAATTAAAAATTTAAAGAATCTTTAAATGGGCTAAAATCTGATTTTTTCTAAACGATTACTGAAAACAGGAAATAATCTCTACATAAAATATGAACATGAACAATATGTAATTTGTGAATTATACCTGGAAATGATGTACCTTAATGCAAGAGAGTATTTTTTAAGTGTTAAACAAAATACAAACACTTTTGGAGTGTTTTTATTGTCACAAAGATATTTTGAAGGAAAAAAGAATGCACTTGTTATTGAACATCAAATTACTGGTTTTAGAATGAAAACGTCTCATCCCCTGGATAGTCCATGTTCATTTACTTTGTTCAGAATTTCAGATTTATAAAGATCTCATATTTCAAACATATACATATTTAATCTCTATCCTTCTTTTTGAATATAAGCATTTAATGCTGAAAATATTCCTCTAAGCACTGCTTTAGGTAATTTCACAAATTTTGATGTATTTTAAAACTTGTATTTAATTACAGTATTTAAATTCAATGTAATGTTTTAGCACATAGTATATTTTAAAACAGCTACATGATAACTTTCTAAGATAAACATGCTATTTTATATTTTGATTAAGATGATGCTATTAAAACTCACTGAACACTATACATTAAATCTGTGCATTGCATAGTACATAAAGGTTATATTGATTATAAAAAACGTAAGTATATGGAGTTGATGGGAAAACTCAAGGGAATGAAGAGTTTCATCCTGTAGAATAAAGAGCAGAAGAAATATAGTGTCTGTTTTAGAATCCTAAAGAAGACCAATATTTAAGTGACAGGTAAAGGAATTACAGCCCATAAAAAAGACATCAGAGAATTATTATGCACAAATGTATAAGAACTAAGAGCATGTAGGGCCATGGAATTCATGGAGTAGAAGTATAGGAAATTTATGATTTAAAAAATCCCCTCAAATCAAAAACATCTCTGGAGAGATGAATATTAAAATAATTGTTAAAACTTTTTTCATTTATATTGCAGTTATTAAATTACCATAACCTGGAAGAACAGTAGTTTAATTAATATTTGGCCTTTGATTGGACAGCATTCAATTAAAATCATTAATGTCAGTACTCATTAAATGGAAACTTATTGCTTGCTCAAGTGGTGAAGGCTTAAAAAAAGAAAGGTGATGGTGGTAGGTGGAGAATCTTTCTACTAGCTACATGCTAATAACTAAGGTTTTTACAGTTTACTACCAATTAGTCTTGTTGACAGCATGCATTTTTTAAAAGAGTGCTTCCAGTGGTCCGTTTAGGAGGACATTTTGTCTAAAATTGTATTCCCCGTAGCTGCATTCTATTCACTGGTGGTGCTAAGAGCTATGGTAAAATGCCAAACAAAATGTAAAAGGCAGAAGGAAACAGATTTTTGCTTACTAAATGGGGCATTTCTATTTTTAAAGGCAGCTTTGGTCAGCAGATAAACTTTCTTTTTTTTTTAAGATTTTTTTTTTTTTTTTGGATGTGGACCATTTTTGAAGACTTTATTGAATTTGTTAAAATATTGTTTCTGTTTTATGTTTTGGTTTTTCGGCTGCTGAAAGGTAGTGGGATCTTAGTTCCGACCAGGGAATGAACCTGCTCCCCTGGCATTGGAAGGCGAATCCTTAACCACTGGACCACCAGGGAAGTCCCTAAACTTTCTAGACTAAAAAGAAAAAAAAAATCCTTCAGGAAGTCAAATGCATATAAAGATGGGAGATTTGTAAGTCTAAATTTTATTATAAGATTCTACCTAAAATTTGGTTAGAAATAACTGACGTTGCTCAGAGAGTCATAGAAACTAGCCAGCCAGACATCTGAAAACACAGAGCACTTCTGCACCTTCCTCTGCTCTGCCGCATGCTCTTCAAGCCCTCAGATCCCACTGGAAGCCCTGGAGAGAGTCACTTGGCATCTTGGACGCAGTAAGAACCATTCTTCTGAACTTGTCCTACTTCCAGCCTAAATGACACTTGCAAATTCCAAAAGTAGACTGGAAAAGAAGCATTTTTTCCCTTGCCCTATATTTTATACTGAACATGGGAGAGTCTTCTTGCTTATTTTTTTTTTTAATTTATGTACTTTTGAACTTTAAAAGTTTCTCCTTTCCACCTAAATTAATGTCACTGAATTCTATACCCACTCATTCACATATCGGTTATGTGAAGTTCCCAGAAATCAATCATTTTGCTCTTTTATATCAAAAGAAACATAATGCATTAGTAATGATCTCACATGAATCTCCCCATAACATCTAAGGCCGGTCCACCATAAATCACAAGTGCGCTCAAAGCAACTGGATTAAACTCTGCAGGGGCAGGCACCGCAAGCCAGGGAATGGTACTTATCACACCACAGACCAGGCTGCTTTATAAAGCTTTTCCTGAAACAGTCTAACAAGTTCTTACCGAGTGAAGCTTCTGGTAGAGACCACACGCATTGCATACATATCCGCCATTTGCATTCTTTCGCCAGAGAGAGGTCTTTGTGGTCAAGCAATTGGCACAAAAAACACCCGAGCCTCTGCGCCTCTGAAATGGGGAAAAAAAAATACAAGGTCAGAGGTGAGTCACATGATCAGTGGAGTTAGACCAAATCAACCCAGGAGTTTTGTCTTTAGACTAGCAACAATGACAGTATAAAACCACACTGCCCATAATGAGGTCAGGTTCAATTGTGTTTAATAGGCACCACTGATTTTCATTATAATTAACCCTACAGTGATGGATGAGGTGTGTGCAACACCAAAGGCTTTTCACAGAAACAGCTTTAACTTTTTGAACTTTGGGTTTTGTGCCTTTAATGATGGCTCCTAAATGCTGAACCCTAAAATATACCTTTTAAAAGTGTCAAAAGTCAAAAGACAGAGCATGGCAATATGTTTAATATATTTTGGAAAAAGAGGAGCCCAGGTTACCTGAGCTTCAAAATATAGTCAAGTTTGGAATAAGTGCAGCATGTAAAACACTTACAATTAAACCTGATGCATGTCTTTCTGGATGTCAATCATGTAACATAAGCATTAAGACACTAATAAGACACTCAGTTCTAATTTTTCATTTGCAGCTATAAAATCTGAAAGAGAACACCCTCTATGTCCCAAATCTGAGAGGAAGAGAAGAAACTTCTGCCAACTAGAAGTACAGTACTACTAATGAGAATCCTTATGAGGGGCCTGAGTAAGCCAGACAACATAGTCCCATCAATGGCTATTTATTTATTTTATTTGACTCAGACTTGGAAATCACAAGCATTTGTGAACACAAATGGATTTTAGTGGACTGAATTCTCTAATCACCAGATTGAAAAATAATCCAAAAATATTTAAAAGTAGATCGTTAGCACTGCTTGTTCCATTCTTGCTATCAAGTAATGATTCCATTAAACTTCTCATTGAAACAAAAGTCAGGCTGTGTTCATAGGCGCAAATACTAACAGGCAGGAAATGGAACTCTGGCTGAAGAAAAAGAAGGGAAAAAAAAAAAAAGACAGCCTGAATTGCAACTCTGCTCTCTTTTCTCTAGGAAGCAAAGCCTTTAATGATAAAATATGCATGTTAGATAAGGAGTGGAAAAAGTCTTGCTGGAACCCAATTTTGTGATAAATTTAAAATTACAAACACTATAAGTCAAAATTTCAGGGATTCATAAAATTTAGGCAATTTATTTAACTCGAGTCCATACTGTAGACGAGGGGTATCCCTGCCAAGAAAATACAATGGTTATAATTGTACTCTGATACATTTCAAATGGAAAGCTTTCTGCAGACATAATTTTGGCTTCAAGACTGGAACACTTTCTTGGCATTGAAAGGGCATTTGATTCATCGGGTGTTTCACAATGTATCACTAAAAAGACCTGGTGAGCAGCCAGTTCCCTATAGGGTAATTTTTCCATCCAGATGCAAGTGCTATCAGAGGCCCTCGTCAGCTAAACTAATTATGATCTTGCAATTGCTGATGCCTGCTCACTCTAACATTCGACATCCTCCATTAATCATCAATACAAGGAAAATGAATGAAACGTAAAGAAATGAGGACTGGTAAGCTGCATAGCCATAAAAATCTGAAATGAGAGCAATAATTTAACAAGATTGGGGGAATGTTTTTAGTGAGCACAAAGTCAGGCTAACAATTGCCCTTTTCAACCAAGAACACAATTTCATTAGTGTAGCAGGTTGTGCTACTTCAGGTGATGTAATAAAAGCTAGATTTTTCACAAAGATAATCTCTGGCTCCCCTTTTCTCCTTACTCCCTCAACCCCCTAAATCAGGACCAGGAGTGTATAATAAATTTCTCGGTCTCAAAAACAGAACGCTGGGTGCTGGTCCTCAGAGTCCCAATAGGGACCTACTGCAAAAGTACAGACTGCTATTTCCCTCAAATCAATGAACTATTAGAGCTTGTGTTTATCAAACACTCTGGGGCCCCCTTTATCCGAGGTAAGTCGGGGAGCCTAGTTAGGTTATAATTGTGAAACTTCCCTGGGGCCACGCTGTCTTTTCCCCGAGATGTAAATAACACGTTTGGCAAATAAACACCAATTTGATCCACATAAAGGCAATGTAAATGTCCATTTGGAAACTAACCCACATATATGGCTGCGGCTCAAACCTGAATGTTATAACCATTCACTGCAGCCTGCTTTTCTTTCCTTACGTCCTGGCTGCTTGACGCAGCATGCCAAAGTGGGTGTAATCCTGGTTTCAGAGAATGCGTCAACCTTGCACAATTTTGCGCTTAATTCTCTTGCAAAGAAAATGCCCTTCATTAGTTCGAGGGAAAATCCTGAAATTACAGTGCTGGTTTACACAGGCACATCTTGCTTTAAGCAGCATTTAGGCTCCAATAGAGGCTGGTATATTTTAGGTAAACCATATCTTATTTTAAATACATCAAGAGTAATCTGGATTCACTTATTTGGAGTCAGTATGGCATGGGGGTTAATAGATTTAGGAGACAGACAGCTTGCATTCAAAAATGCCTCTGTCTTGAGTTGCTGGGTACAACTTTGAGTGAATTACTTAACCTAGTAATACTTAAATGCTCTCCTCTTTAAAGTGTGAGCTGCTGGGAGTATTAATGTGGACAAATGGACATATAATTAAAACAATGTCAGGGATGTAGTAAGCTCTCAAGTTATTGATCCATCATCAATCCATTAAGGATTAAGCTGTATTTCTTTTACTAAGAGAAAAATATTTTGTTTCGTTCTTATCACCTTAATCTACTTATTTTACATTTTAGATATGCTTAAAGCATACGGTTGAATATTAGAACATGCATTTCATTTGTGTCATTCTTATCAAATATGAGAATGGAAAGTTGAGTCAGAGTGAAATATCTAGGTGTTCACACCTAGAATTCAATAGGATCGCACTTGTGTGGGGGCAGAGAGTGGGAGGTAGGTGAGAAATATTTCATACATTTAGTTACCTCCCATCTAACAAATGTATCACTTTGGTAAGCACTGTAGAACCCTATGTTTGATGCACTTGGAAATTTCGGAAGCAGCAGAGTAAGTGGGAGAAGTGGGCAGTGTCCTTCCCTGTATGACTATAGAATCGTGGACGATGACGCATCTCTCTAAACCACATCGCAGATGACAGTCTGACCCCAGCGAAAGCCACATCATGCATAATGTCACCTAGTTGGACCCAGTGTGGCATTTTTTTCCACGTCACCAACATCCTTAACCCAATCAAGTGCTGAGAAACAGTCTGTTGCCAAAAGAAGCAAAATAGAAATCTCCCTTGCCTCACTTTTTAAAAACAAGCTTGTTAAAGAGAAAGAAAGGCATTAAAGATCTTATTTCATTCACAGTTTATCAGGCACAACAGAGTTTTAAAAGTTTGTCATTCTCCTTTATACTGTGTTAAAGACAGAAATCATGTCCCCTAACAGTCATCAAATATTCTAAGTAATAAGTACCTAGGACAGTGCTGTCTGTCTTGAGTGGCTAAATATTAATAAAGTTGAAAATCACCTCTCTTGCTATAATTTTTATCACTAGTCATTACTTCTGTTTTGAAAATAAAGTTTAAAAAAAATATTCCCTAGAAATGTCTCCTGTTTGGAGTGACAAATTTATCTTCAGTTAGGCAGAGATGGCTAATGACGTTGGAGACAAGAAAATCAAGAGTTAATTTTCCCAATTCTACATTCCAGGCTTTTGTTTTTTTTCGCTCTCTTTGAGAAACAGCTGAAGCCAGGTACCTGCTAAGTTCTGAAGATATAAAGATCTACCTCTCCTATATATACATCATTAGAGTCATGCATTGCTGATGGTATATGTGTATGTTTTAAATAATAAAATGGTTTCTCCTTTTCCTACAAGCTGCTTTTAAGAGTTAGTAATAGGGGATTCCCTGGTGATCCAGTGGTTAGGACTCTGTACTTTCACTGCTGAGGGTGTGGGTTTGATCCCTGGCCACGGAACCAAGATTCTGGAAACTGAGGCCCCCCCAAAAAAGGAGTTAATAATAATTTGAACCTCCATGACTTTGCAGGAGACAGAATTGAGAGATATGGATAAGGACACTTCTGGGAGAGGAAAATGAGAGGAGTAAGCAGTTAGTGGATAACACGAAAGTGTACCTGAAAGGCCCTCCTTTCAGGCTGAAGGAAAGCTGTCCTCTTACATATCCAAAGCTACGCATGGTCATAGCATGCTCTGCCCCTGGCCTTCTCTAGGTGCACCTTCTATTCATATGTGGTTTCAAGGGAGGGCAAGAGTGAAGGGTGGTCAGCAGAAAACCCAAATCTCCATGAAAGTCACCTCAATGGAAAATGTCTAAAAAGGAAATTCTGGAATCAACAAGGAACTGACTGCATTTAACTTCAAGTTTAAATAGTTTGCCCACTAACTTTTAGGTCGAATCTGTATGGCCTGTATGTTATTTCTGCTGGCTGGTAATTTCCTGTGTGAAAAAGAAAGGGTGGTGATAGGAATAGTTCATTGCAAGGAATTCTGAGGCCAGCCCCCATGATCGGCCTCTCCAAGGCTTTTCAATTACTGAGAATTCTTTGGATCACTTCTTTCCTTCCCACGTTTCAAATGTATTATAACCACCACACCGATTTTCACAACAGCAAGTTAGGTGATGAATCTGGACAATCATCCATGCCAGGATTTGAAACAGAAAATGACACACCATCTTTTAATAAAGGTACATTTTAAATCCAATAAAAATTTTTTTCTTTTTCCTGCTGGAGAGTGTACCAAGAAGTGTAATGACTAAATAACTAACAGGAGAAACCTCTAGTCTTTAGGCTCACAGCTAACTACTGTAAGGCATCATGATCATTAAATTTTTCTCAAAGTTTCTGATTCAAGTTTTGCTTTTAGGGGGCTTAAATCCTCAGTCAATTACAGATCCCTCTGTGTTAAGCACTGACACATATTTTGGTAAACCCAGATGAGTCTTCAGAAAAGAACAAGAATGGGAAAAAAAGTTTTAAATTGGTTTAGCTATTTTTATAGCTTATTTTACTATTTGAAGATCAGCCAAAAGCAAACATTTTAAGGTTTTCAAATTTCATTATTAACAGAACTTATTTCATTTGATCAATAAAAAGTAAATTTGATTGAATTATTCATTCAAGTGGTTTAACATTTAGAGACATGGATATTCATCTCCAAGATATTAAAAATCCCCATTGGAGAAGTTTATCTGTGCAGAAATGATCCTTTCTAATGAATAAAAACCATACTGAAACCATGTAATTACATAACAAGCCTTGATAGGCAGAGTATTTACTCACATTTTTTATGGTTTTATATCTTGGCCATTTTAAATCAAATCAACTTGAAATTTGATATACGTGCTGTTAGTCTGGATGCACCTCAAATATTTTTAACTCTTTAAACAATTTTATGTTTATTTGATTATATCAAGAATCCTTTGAGAACTTCATTTTAGCGAAATGTACAGGTGGCTATGATAGAACCTTCTGGTACAACTTTGTAGTAATAAAACTTCAGTGATAAATTTAATTCAATTCAGTTTGGGGACTAATTATTAAATGTCCACCTTGTGCCTGGCACTGTGCTAGACGCTGGAGTTACAGTGAAGTATATGGCAGACATGGTCTGTAATCTCTCTGTTCACAGTAGATCTGCTAAAAACATACTATATATACAGTTAACATGATAAAAACTGAGAATGTTCATGAATAGTGACAGTTCAATTCATGTAAATTATATGAAAACATTTCTGAAAAAACCAAAGCATCTTCCACAAATACATCTCACTTAAAGGCTGAAAGTTATCTAATAATCAGAGGGCTTACTCTCTGTGCTCCTTTATAAAAATGGATAATAGTCTAGTCGTTTCAGAAACAAGAACCTTGCTTATTGTTCCATCAGTAATAATGTACTATCAACCACCAAAAGAGTTGATACAAACTAAAAATGCGTTCATGACTGTCATTATAAAATTGAAATTCAATAAATATTGAATAAATGATAAATAATATTTTAGCCATTATCACTCTTATTCACCACCAAGAGACATAGAAGGTCACCCTCTCCCACTTACCCCCATTAAGGAATTAACTGACTATTGACTACCCACTAGCAGAGCCTACAGAATATAAAGAATGCCACACCTAAAACCACTTAAAACAGACAGTAGCTTGCAATGAACACCTAAATAAATTCACAGCCAGAATTTTATCAGAAGTACAGGCTGGCCAGTATTTTAGCAAGAGCAGGGAGAGAGCTTTGCAAACAGAAAGTAATAGATATCAATACCTTGGCTGACTTTTGTTCCAAATAAAACTGTAAAGAATCAGTTGAAATGAGCTGTATAGCAAGTCTATGCCTGCTTTAAAACAGCCCTCTATGCCCTCAGATTTCTTGCCAGAAAACTGAAGAGACTCTACAAGGTTCAGCCAAGCATCCATCTTATAATCACCTATCTCAGAGTTTGGAAACAAAACCTGTTTACCCTGCTTATTAAATTCACTTCCTCAACACATCAGCAATGCTAATGGAGACCAGTGTAAACTAAACTGACATCTTTGGCTAGAAGCAATGGAACAACTTCTGTTCCAGGACATGAGGCAATTCATATTCTAGCAATCATACATTGTACCCAGGTATGAATGTGCCCAAGACTTTTCCACTGACACGTCACCACGCTGGAGTTGCCCAATATATCAGGTCATGTTAAAACACATTAGCTCCATTTCTTCTGAGATGCAATTGGTGACTCGTGGAGCGGGATTGCAGAAAATAAGAGTTCCCCGGGGAAAACCCACATTTTAAATTATTCGTATGGATTCTTCAAATCTTCTGATTTTAGAAATTTATCATACAGATAATATAATCCACTACATAGGTCCTACACAAATTACTTAATAGACTAGGACTAGAAAAACCCAGATCTTTGGAGTTCTAACCCATGCTGTTTCTGTAACAATGTCCTGTCTTTACAGCAATATGTATTTGGACAGCTGAAAATACAGTTGAAGATTTATATCTACACTGTCTTTTTTCATAAAGTCACTATTGTCAAAAGAACTGCTTAAGCCTCTTATTGCTTCTATTTCTGCCACCACAGATCCATTCTCACCTTTCCTTCAGTTACAACAATGGTCAAAGAGTGTTTCAACAGGGACTTTCTTCTATGCCAGTGCCAAAATCTGACACTGAAAAGGGAAAGAAAGGGGGGCTTTTTTGAGGCACAGTTAAACAACTCTAGTACTTCTTAAGTAAATTTCAGCATGAGAATATGAGAATCAATTCTGTTTTAATAAAGTTATTGCAAATTTTATTTAAACAATATATTTGGCAAACATTTATTGTGGGAATTCTTCACAGTATAGAAAATAAGCACCTTGGTGATAGGGATTTTTCTAGAAAAAGCCTAACGTTCAAAAGGTTCTGCTTCGAAGCACTTAATTTAAGAAACAAACAGAGGTATTTTATGCATTACCTAAGTAGGACTGGTTTTATGATAGATAATGATGATGACGTGGTCATTTTGAAAGAAAAGGAAAATAACAGATAATAATCAGTAATTCTTTTCATATTAGCTAACAGATAATAACTGTTCAATGAAGTGTTACCATCCTCAAGGCATTTACATCTATATCAATGGTTCGTAACATTCTTGGGACTCATAAACTCTTTTGATAAAATTTATGACACTCTCCCCAGATAATAAAAAAGATATGTAAAATATTTTGCAAATAACTTCAGGCTGTTCAAAAGAATGTCCTTCATAAAATGCATCCAAAGATTTCACATGGATCTGAGTACCCATGGATTCTGAGGTTAAGAACTCCTGACATATAATTATCTCATTTTAGGATTGAAAATGAATTACTAGGGATTGTTATTCTCCCATTTTACTGACGAGGTAAAAGACTGTGAATGGTTCTTTGACTTACCTAGTGTCCAAAATACATCTTAGTCTCTTAAGCCCAGGCAAAAACACAAGACTTTTTCTAAAAATCATTTTTGGTATTTCCTTGGTGGTCCAGTGGTTAGGAATCCGCTTGTCCATGCAGAAGGATACTGGTTCAATCCCTGGTCTAGGAAGAGTCCACATGCTGCAGGGCAACTAAGCCCCTTGACCACAACTACTGAGCCCACACTCTGCAGCAAGAGAAGCCACTACAATGATAGAGAAGCCTGTGCACCGCAACTAGAGAAAGTCCACACAGCAACGAAGACGGAGTGCAGCCATAAATAAATAAATACCATTTTTGAATCAGCTATCTGGTAGACTCGCTTGACTACTTCTTGTCCTTTTTTGAATAATCACCATCACACATCTAATATTTACCAAGTATTTATTTTGTGTAGAATGATACACTACAGACTTAAGTTGCTTTACCCAACATCTTCTAAACAAACTTAAGACACAGGAATTATTATTACCATTATTATTATCATTATTGTTATTCTATCCACTTTACAGGTGAGAAAACTAAGCCTTTAGAAGCATTTTTCATATACTAAATAGTAAGATCTCTCACTTCAGAGCCACAGTTCTTAACCATGTTTCAGGTCCTGTTACTGAAGAAATGATTGGGGAATTTTTACCAAAAATATTTCACCATAGCTGAGCTTTGAAGAATCCTTATCTCTTCAAACCACACTATAACAGCAGATTAAATTATGCAAGTTTTGAGGTACCAGAAAGAAATGACTCATCCTTGATCAGATATGGCAACGATCTGTGTTGAGGTTGAAAGATACAGTCGAAGCCAGAGGAATGCAGCATTTGGGGAATGGAGGGGTAGTGTAGGGAAGGCAGATGGGTGCAGTGCATGAGTTTTGATACTATTGTCTCAAAAAATAAAAATAAAAAATGTATGTGAACAAAGCCTCCGTTGAAAAGCAAAAATTAGTGCACTGATTTAGCACCTAGAAACGCGATCATGGGAAGGCAGTTGTGAACCAGGAATTCATTTGTATTCGCCACGGCTAGAGATGGGGCAGGAAACATGGTACTGGGGTTTTGAGAAGTGCTGTAAACACACATGTTCAGGTAACAATGTACTACACTTATTTTATATGTTGGTATGTTCCTTGGCAGAGACCTTTTGCAATGTGTGGAATCATTCAAGATAAAATACTGCCAATTCTGAAAAATGAGGTCATTTTACCAAATTCCTCAGATTTGAATAATATGAAAGTATTTTTTAATTATTTTCCCTTAAACATTTCCCCCGTTATTAGATATAAAAGTACATGTTCTTCAGTGACCTGTGCAGTTGACTCTGATACTTTTCATGTGTGATACAGTTTCCATTTCATTATATATATAAGAGAAAAGCCTATATCTCATTTTTTATTCAACTTTGTATTTCTTCATGACGCCAAACCAGGTATTTAAATACACTTTTCCAAGATTTAAAATCAGTGTCTAGTACATTTTGCCATTGTTCAAATGAAAGATTTGTCTTTAAATGAGGAGTCTGTGACTGTTACAGGTAAAACCCAACTCCGGCAGATAATTTCATTACAGAGGCTCTGGGCAGACAGGGACGTCTAAGCTGACTTTTAAAGTTTTAATGACATTATTTTAAAAAGACAACTTGGAATTATGCATTTCCTTAACAGTAATGATGTAATTTTGTAATAAGTGAAATCTTTCATTGGAAAACTGCTTCTTCCATAACTCACACGGTCAATTACACAGGAAAGTACTGTAATCGGGCTGTCCTGCTGTCGCCCCCCACCCCCCAGCCCCATGGTCAAAAAGCTCACGTACACGACTTCCTTTTCCATTACCAACTTGTCTGCAGTACCATCTGTAAAAATGAACACATACCTTGGCCTGCTCGTTTCTGCTTTTGCACGTCCATTAGTGGGACTGGCTGCAGCTGCTCAAGAAGAAAGCAAGGATTGTCTCTGCTTTTATACAGATGTATATATTCCCCCTCCAGTCCTGCCATATCAGCGTGAGGCAATACATCGTCTTGGGTAGGGAACTGTACTTAATAACCTGTGCTCCGACCAGCTTCTCCGTGCAATCTGGAGTTTGTTAATCACACTGTATCACGTACCAAAGCAAGAACTACCTCATCACATCACGAACTCTCTCTCGAGACAACCCCTCAGTCATTCCTTCCAAAAGGAACAGTTAAAATCATTTCAGATTTTGACATTTTCGTACAGCAAGCAGAATACCAGGAAACCAGTACTGAGGCCTGGCTGGACATCCTGAGAGACAAATCTCCTGATGAGTGAGATTTTATTTCATGAGAGGGGCTCTGATATTGCAATACTGCAACGAACTTATTTTTTTTGTTTGTTTGTTTTATATATTTTTTAAAATTTATTTTTTATTTAAGAATAATTGCTTTACAGAATTTTGCTGTTTTCTGTCAAACCTCAACATGAATCAGCCATATGTATACATATATCCCCTCCCTTTTGAAACTCTCTCCCATCTCCCTCCCCATCCCACCCCTCTAGGTTGATACAGAGCCCCTGTTTGACTTTCTTATACCCTTCCTCTGGTTTATATATATATTTTTCTGTTGGTATTACTTTTCCCTGGATTAAGGTTATTAAACTGTCCACAACCTCTGCAGAAGATGCAAATAAATTAAAGCAAGGAAAGACCCCAAATTAATTTTTTAAAGTGATTTGCCTACAAGAAGTAACATTTCTCCTTGTTGTGGAATAATAGGAATAATAATAAAAAAGAAAACACCATCAATTACTAAGCTCTTAAAAATATTTGGAAAAAAAAAGATTCATAGAGAAGCTGAAATTTAAAACACATAAAAGAAAAAAGAGAGACACCCCAAATGGTTTAATTGTTTTCCACATTTATAAGTTTACCCCAAATAAATCAAAACTACTTTTATTCATAAGAAGTAATCTGTTGTCAGTGTGTAACCTTAGCTTTTGGAACTCAGAATGCCAATTCCGCCTTAGATTTTCACATACTAAATTGTCTTAAATTATCAAACAGCCCTGCTTTCCCAGAGTTTAGGTATAGGAGAAAGAATGCCGGATTCCAGTTATTTACAAATGGATGTCACTCCTAAGGGACTGGGGACTTCTGAAGAGCTTTTTTTTCCTTTTAATCTTTTGTATTATCAGTGCATTGCACATAGTTGGTGTTTAATTATTGACAGTTTTACTGAATTGACCTCTATCAGAGAGGATACTGCTAATTTTAATAAACAGTCTGTTAAAATGTGCACATATGTGTACATATACATACATACTGTGATCAAAATGTTATCACTTTAAATGCAGCTGTATTCATGAAATATAAATGGCGGTCATTATCACAGAAAATAGGACTCAAATTGAAAACAGTTTCAGCTTGTGAGACATAAAAGAAAATTAATAAATTCTGTACCATATTTAAACAATATATTACATGACAGGAGAGAAGAGGAAAGAGCTTTGTTTACATGAGCTTCTGATCAATTTTCAGAAGTAGTAGAAGTGGCATATGTTGGTGTGTGTATTTGTATATACATGTATATATACACACAGATATATACATACACATACATATATGTATATATACACACATACACAACTGAATCCATTAAAACATTTTCAGCACTAACACATGGTTTAATGTCACTAGTTACTTTTATTTTCATTAGAGCAATCTAATATTTTATAAGTCAAACTAAAGTACCAATGATGTTATCAGACTAAAGAAAAACATTCCATGAGTTTTCTGGAGAGTTGAGAATAAATATAATTCACTACTTGTACATAAGATTGTAGGAAAAAAAAGCAGTAAGAGTACCTAAGAGAGTGTTTTCAATGTCAGCCTAATAAATATTGATTTTATTAGGTGGGAAATAAGACATCAATACTTTGTGATTTACTTTTATTACTATGCTAGCGTTCTCTCAATTCACATATGCACTCAATTAACATAAATATAATTGTATGAGAGAATACATGTATTAGACACTCAGTGAGCATGAAATTCCTTTCTCTCTTAATTTCAGAAGATAATAAGTATAAATAGATATTAGATTTCAGAAGATATTGAATAACCGAATAAGCTTTGGACATGTAAAGTTCAACCTCTGTAGCTATATATTTATGAAAATGTGAGGAAAACATATACAAAGGACCTCATATTTATTTTATTTTTAAGTATGAATAGTGATCCTAAAACTCTCACATAAAGATGACTGTCCTAAAAAAAGTATATCATATTAATTATACATTTAAAAAATAGAAATATCTCTCTTGCCTTCTGTCTTTTGACTTCTTCCCTTTCTTTTTCGACTGTGTTTCAAAGACCTTAAAGGATTCATTACACAAAGCAGTGTGTGATGACTTAGTCACTTACATAAGTTTCACAAGTCTGTCAAAGATATACATTTCTCATCCTAAAGCTAAATAGAAATGTGAAGAAGGAATAAGTGGCCTTGGGAATTTTCTAGAACATAAATGCACTGTCAGTTAAGGTCAAGTTCCCTTATATATATAACTCATTCTAGCTGCATGTAATTTTCTTCCTTTCATGTCGTGTGATCACTTAGATTGTATATATTATCACAAAATATGACAACGGATATTTAATTCATAGATTACACAAAGCTAATTTGCTTAAATTCATATAGATCACAACAGAAAACTTTGCACAAGAAAAAATTTTGGATAAATTTATGTCCATAAACAATCATTTTGAATTTGTCATCCTCTATTTTATATGTGCTTTGTTGCTTCAGTCGTGTCCAACTCTTTGCGACCCTATGGAATATTTTATATACCTACATATAAAACACATATATAATATATTCACATATGTAAGTATAAATATACATGTAAATAAAATACATATAAATAATATTTTCACATGCATACAAACATATATTTAAAATACGTATCTGTGTGAATACATGAACACATTTCTTTAAAATACAGTGGTTTCAAGGTCAACTAGTTTAACATCTTAAAAAAT
Source organism: Okapia johnstoni (assembly GCA_024291935.2). Lineage (NCBI taxonomy): Eukaryota > Metazoa > Chordata > Mammalia > Artiodactyla > Giraffidae > Okapia > Okapia johnstoni. The sequence continues at coordinate 28,799,683 of CM044309.1, forward strand.
TTAGAGACTGGTTGTCTTATATTTTCAAATGTCTGCCTTTAAAACTCACAAACTTATACTTCTTTCCCAGGTTAAAAGGTTTATAACAGACAACAAGATAAAATATTTTAGATGAAAAAGTGTAATGGCAGAAATAATGAATCAATGAACCTAAGAAACCAGCAGGTAGGTTTCATGAAGAATTAATCATTTATATATGATTGAAAGAATTCATGGGATTCCCAGGTGGCGCTAGTGGTAAAGAATCTGCCTGCCAATGCAGGAGCTGTAAGAGATGTGGGTTCAATCCTTGGGTCGGGAAGATCCCCTGGAGGAGGGCATGGCAACCCACTCCAGTATTCTTGCCAGGAGAATCCCACGCACAGAGGAGCCTGGTGGGTTACAGTCCATAGGGTCACGAAGAGTCGGACATGACTAAGGTGACTTAGCATGCATGCAAAGGAATTTGTAGATATATATTATATGCTTCAAAAAGTTATGTACTTGCCCAAGGAAAAGTTAGGTTGCTAGATCTGACTTTGGTCATCCTTCTTTTTCTACCTATTTTCTAAGATTTTATTATTTTGTTATACATATTATACATACATGTACACATATACTTAGAATTATACATATATGTATACTTTGTTGTCCATGTGTATATTTCTTTGGCAAAATAAGAATGGAAATAATCATACTCTTTTAAATTCATCCCCAAAATCACTGTAGATGGTGACTGCAGCCATGAAATTAAAAGATGCTTACTCCTTGGAAGGAAAGTTATGACCAACCTAGATAGCATATTAAAAAGCAGAGACATTACTTTGCCAACAAAGGTTTTTCCAGCGGTCATGTATGGATGTGAGAGTTGGACTATAAAGAAAGCTGAGCACCGAAGGATTGATGCTTTTGAACTGTGGTGTTGGAGAAGCCTCTTGAGAGTCCCTTGGACTGCAAGGAGATCCAACCAGTCCATCCTAAAGGAGATCAGTCCTGGGTGTTCATTGGAAGGACTGATGTTGAAGCAGAAACTCCAATACTTTGGCCACCTGATGCGACGAGCTGACTCATTTGAAAAGACCCTGATGCTGGGAAAGATTGAGGGCAGGAGGAGAAGGGGACGACAGAGGATGAGATGGCAAGATGGCATCACTGACTCGATGGACACGGGTTTGGGTGGACTTAGGGAGTTAGTGATGGACAGGGAGGCCTGGTGTGCTGCGGTTCATGGGGTCGCAAAGAGTCGGACACGACTGAGCGACTGAACTGAACTGAACTAATGAAGGCAATAATTAAAAAATAAACATAATGGTCTAACTAGTACCAGACTAAAATTCAAAGCAATTCACATTTATCAAAAAGAAAAAAATAAAGGTAAAGCAAAGTGCGCCTTAAACATAAAAGTCCTAACTTTTAAGGAAGAAAATCACCATTAGCAGAGGTTTAGCTAATTAGTCAATCTAATGCAGGGCTTTTATGTTCGTAGGTTTACAAATTTCAGAAAATGACCGAATTATTCCACTTATATCATTAACTTGACCCCTTCCAGGATTTGACCTTCCTAATAGATTTGTTTTATAAGATATGACATCTCAAACAGCTGTGCTATTCTTTCTTGAACTTGACTTTTTTTTTTTAAGAAAGCATGAAAATAGACTGATTTACCAAGGCACAAGTATTGATGGTGGGGGAAGAGAGGGATCAAAAATGGAAAAATAATATGATTTCCTATCTGAGGGAGTTATTTTGAAACTTAGAGAAGAACATGAAAGTAACATTTGTGGCCTATTAAGGAAGTGATGCAGAAAGAATTTGAAAATATCACAGTGAACTGAGTTCATTAATATAAGGAGGTATGATTTTTAAAATGGAGAGACAATTCCTTTGAATGTTCTGATTTTCAAAGCTCCCACCAATAAGTGTAGGCCATTATACACTCATTGTAAATGGGAATATGTTTAAAGTTGCTGGGACGGTTCTCTGCAGGTTTTTATTTTTTAAAACTAAATATAAATCAGGATTAAGTTAGACAACCAAAGGGAAATTTTTTTCTAAACTTTTTACCAGGCAAATAATTCGCAAGCACATTGGGAATTTTAATCTATGCTAAAAATATCTCTAGACAGATAGATTTCATATAGCAACTACATAGTTTGATTTAACTGATACTGGTCTGACTCAGAATTCTTTTAATGATAAAAAGCAACACTGGATTTGTGGAAGAAATATAAAGGGACAAAACACCTGTTTAATGATCATGGTTTCTACCCCTACTCAATTCTGTGTCAAGTTTCATCTTGTAGAGAAAGTTATGTTGCAGAATCATTTTCTACCTTGGCTCCACATGGCATCGTGACTTAAAATTCAAGAAAGCACCTCAGACAAATACTAAATTGCTGCACAGTACTAGAAGCACATGTGAAAGCTATTTTTAATTTCAATTACACCTTTAATACATTAATTATCTGCTTATCTGAGTGCTGCTTCTGATAGGTTTACCATTGCCTAGTTCATTCTGCACAGCGTTCTTTTTACAAGAGGTAGAGGCATTTGAGAAAAAAAAAAAAATCAGACAACTCTGTTTCCAGTGTCTCAGGGATAATTGTTACCTTTCTCCTTTTCAACTTTCAAAGAAAGCAGTGTCTATTTTGCTCAGGGCAGCTGTTTAGGCTCCTGCTGTCAGAATCTTTTCAACTTGAGTAGATTTAGGATTATTTAAAAATGATTATTATATCACAATAAGCTTTCTATTGCTGTTAATAACTGAGAGTGCATAATTAATGTCCACATACAGCACAATAAATAACTCAGAATACATATATTCACACTCACTTCTGTGTGTATGTATACACATATACATATATTCTACGTGGGTGATTCTAAAAGGTTTATTCTGAGTTAGGAAAAAAATTTAGACAAATCTGTAAGGGGAATGTAATATTGAAAGTCTAGGATATAATAGGGGATTCCTGGGTGGTGCAGTGGCCAAGAGTCCACTTGCCAATGCAAGAGACGCAGGAGACCAGGGTTCAATCCCTTGGTTGTGAAGATCCCCTAGAGGAAGAAATGGCAACTCACTCCAGTATTCTTGCCTGGAAAATCCCACAGAGAGAGAACCCTCGCAGGGCTACAGTCCATGGGGTGGCAAACAGTGACTGAGCATACACATATGTAAGACATAATAAAATTACTTAAAGTTTTATCTTCTATCTGTAGTTCTGAAATTCATATTTCAAAACAAATTCTGAAAAAATATTCACTTCTAACAGAGGTGCTTTTGGAAGCGGATCCATTCTTTTACTTTAATTACTATGCAATATTCTATTGAAATGTGATTCCTGAATATTAGCAGAGAGGTTTTGCTTTAATAGTCTAACAAAGCAATTTATACCAGATTATCGTAACAGACATTATATTTCATAAAAATTGTCTTTATCACAAAATTCAAGTACACTCTTCAGCTTAAATAAAGTTTTAGTTTAAATGAAGGGACATGCTTTTATTATTAGATAAATATATAATTTTTAACTTGGTGATACTGGTGTAATTTTCCATTGGAACTCTAAATAAAATTTATTTTGATTCAAGCCATAAACATTGGTTTCCTTTACCTTCCTTCTAAGTCCATTTAGATTTTCCTTAACAACCAACACACAGCCTTCTCCACTCTTTTATTTCTTTGAATGTTTATTACCTGTTGAAATCTTCTTGGCGTGGAGAAGTCACAGACAGGAAAGGAAAAAATTCACAACCTAAATGCCTGATATTTAATCAATAAAAGGATTTTCTCCTTTAGGAATTCACTTCTCTATAAACTCGGCCTCCTTTCCCCTTTTAGGAAAAGAAAGGAAAACTCTCTGCTTCGCATGAAATCAAAACACTCAAGTCACAACAACACAGTAAGGAGCAAGAGAAACATGTTCTTATTGACTAGTTCATTATAGATTATTCATCTCTCACCTGTGAATACTATTACTAGTCGTTTTCTATTATACAAAGATGACAAGGCCTCTGAATCTAAACTCATAATTCTACTTTCTAAGTTGCTCAGAGGTATATATGAGCTTCCCAGCTGGCTCAGTGGTAAAGAATCTCCTTGCCAATGCAGAAGCTGCAGAAGATGTGGGTTCAGTCCCTGGGTTGGGAAGATCTCTTGGGGAAGGAAATGGCAACCCACTCCAATATTCTTGCCCGGGAAATCCCAAGGACAGAGGAGCCTGGCGGGCTACATTCCATGGGGTCGCAAAGAGTCAGACACAACTGAGCGACTGTGAATGTATGCACACAAGGTCATAAACATTCATTAAACCAGTTCTCTCTGCAGTAGAAAAAAATCTACTCTTCTGGACTCAATTTCATTTCTGGAATAAGGCAAAATTTGCTCAGAGGAAAGTTGATGAATAAGATGGCAGAATCACCCAGGTGACACCCAAGGGTGTTATTAAAACTTATAATGGATTCGTATGGCCTGGACACTAATCAGAATCAGAAGCCCGCTGTCTGTAGTGTGCAGGAGGAGAATTTAGGGGACCCTCTATGAGGCCAGTAGCCGCCTCTTCATTACTATTGATAGATGGCAGTGGTTCCCAGGGAGTGCTAAGGGAGAAGTTAGGATTCCCGCGGTATCATGGCCCTTCAGTTCTGGAGACCCTGGGCTGACACTAAGTCCATCAGGATTAACATGTTCTGAGTCAGTTGAACATCGGTCCCAGAAGTGTCACTTTAGTAAAAATCAGATGCAACTAGCAACATACTGGTGTGATCTCATGGCTCAAAAACTGGTGGTGATCATTATTCTAAAGACTCACAACAATGTTTTCTCCAAAGTCAGCAAAACCTGAATAAATTCGCAGCTTCCTCAGGTGGTGGTTTTGAAAGCCTACACTCACTTCGTATAAGTTCTAGTATGTTTATTTATAAACGTCTTATTACTTTAAATTATCACCTCATGTAAGAAAAGTTCAGTGCCTTTGAAATGTTTATAATTTTGAGGGGAGGTAAGGTAAATATACATGAAGCAATTAAGGGGACAGTGCAAGAAAGGAGACACGTCTCAATCTCAAGACTTTTATGATTCCTTTGCTTCTAAGTGCTGCGACCAATGTGAACTGTGAAAAACACTCACACACAAACTCTGTCTCTCTCTCTCTGAGCTTAGGAGCTCAGGCAAGTAGGTGGTGGACTTGAGTAAGCTTTTAATCGTTACTCATCATTGTATCTTTCAGTTTATTTTCAGTTGCTTGTGGCAGAAACTACAACCCAAACCAGGTCAATATGAAGATAAATCTGACTCATGCAACTGAAAAAACTGGGAAAAACTCTGATTTTAGGCATAGTTTAACCAGGATTCAAATACTATCATGAGAGCACAATTTGTCTCCCTGTTTGGAATGTTTCCTCCTTGTTGACTATAGTCTTACTCATATAGACCTTGTCTTAGGATGGTGACATCACTGTTGCACATTGAAAACCATATGCTCAACTGAACATGTGAAGGGGAAACAAGGATTACACTTTCCTGTCGGCTCAACTCAGTGTCCCCAAATAGGGGGCCTTGGTGGCCAGACTCAGGTCATGTCCCTGTCTCACTATGGCCAGGTGGAATGTGTGATGGGATGCCTTGTTGTTTAGTCACTTCAGTCGTGTCAGACACTTTTGCATCCTCATGGACTGTAGACTGCCAGGCTCCTCTGTCCATGGAATTTTCCAATCAAGAATACTGGAGTGGGTTGCCAAATCCTTCCCTAGGGGAACTTCCTGACCCAGAGATCGAACTGGGGTCTTCTGCAGTGGCAGGGGGATTCTTTACCATTGAGCCACTAGGGAAGTTTACGAATGCCTGGATTAGTTTATTAGGTCTAGGGCAGTTTCTTTAATCTGAGTTACAAATCAATTGTCTTATCAAAATGCAAATTTTATTTAGTAGATCTGAAACAGGACCTGAGATTTGGCATTTTCAATCAACTTCCTGTCTGAGTAACACAGATCTAAGCACATACATAAATAAGCCCTCAATCTAGGGCAAAATCAGCTTCATCTGAACTAGATGAAATAAAAATGAGGGAAGTGCAGATTCTCAAAAGAAAATCAAATACTGTTTCCCGACATGAGGCATTAAAAATAAGTTAAAATTAAAAAAATAAAATAAGTTTCTTCTATAACACACACACACACACACACACACACTCGTCTGAATGTTATCAGCCGAGAAATCTTTTAGTAAGCAGAGCATTTCTACTTAAGCAGAGACAATCCTGATCTCATTTTAGGAGTCCATATGTGACATTTAGTATTTTCTTTGGTGTGAATAATCCTTGAAAGGGTTCATCATTATCTACACTTCTCATGTAACTTTTTTGATAAAATCGATCCTTGCCATTTTCTATTTTTTCTACAAAAGCCACACTATGAGAAAACAGTATAATGATCACTACACCACCAAAGAGTCTGTTTAGAAGAACTTGGAAAAACGTTGTTGGCATGAAAAGCAACGATACCCAGATGACAGATGCCACGATTAACAATTTGAGATTCAATCTATGCCATTTCCTTAGTTCACAATGAATATACAGGATATGTGTGGACAGTTCACAATAAAAGTCCTTGTGGATAGCTCACCTGAGAACTCTCCTGAAGGTTTATCTGTACTTGAAAGACCGAAAGACCTTTTCAGGTGTCACAATGATGACAAAGGTAGCATCAGATTGTTTTCTGAATGCGTGTATTTACTATCCTGTGTCAAGTATCAAAAAGTATTTAATGGGTCAATAACTGATCCCATTGGCCCCTATGTCAAAAAAAATTGACAAAAGTGTCATCCTTTATCTTCTAGGAAGACTGAATAATTACATGGGCAAGAAGAAAGACTTACCTTCTTTCATGTGAGATACCCAAATGAACTGGGAAAAAAATATACCTCTTCTGATAATCACTCATATTTACACTGTAAATATTAGATTAGCTACGGCGCTAATGGTAAAGAATCTGCCTGCCAATGCAGGAGATGTAACAGATGTGGGTTCGATCCCTGGGATTGACAACCCACTCCAGTATTCTTCTTGGGAGAATCCTATGGACAGTGGAGCCCAGTGGGCTACAGTCCATGGGGTTGCACAGAAGTGACTTACCATGCACTATCAGTTTCAACTTTTGGTCTCTTCATATCCTGAAGGAGTTGGTATACTCTTCTGTTTGAGTTCTGCATCACTAGATATGTCTCTAGTTTGTTTGGGTTATAATTTAGAGTCAAAGAGACCATGAGACAACTTTATATATTCTTTCTAAAGTAAAGAATAGCTATGACTTCTATTTTCCTCTATGAACTGAAAGCGTCTTATAATCTACCAAGTTTATTTTACAAGTGAAACATGAGGGTATTAAGGCTAAAATATTAAAACGCGGCATATTTTTTCCTACATCTAAATGAGAGCAAACTGATACCCCCCAAAAGATACTCAGAGGTCTAAAGAGCATAGAGAGTGTAAGGCTCACTTACTGTTAAAAGCATGTAAATCTAGCAGTGAGAAGTCTTCCATGCACAGGACTGCATAAGCACCAAGGCCATAAAACATACAAAATGGGAAAATCAGGGGATATTTATCCGTAGTTCATTTTCTCATTCATTAAAATTTGATACCATTCATAGAGTATGTACCCTGTGCCTAGCACCTTGCTGATACTACGGACACAGAGCTGTAAAAGACATGACCCATTGTCTCAAGGTACTCACCATCTATCAGGGAAATCATAAGCAAAGAGCCGATAAGTGCTCTATCTAACAAAACTATGAGAGAGCTTCTCAATAAGTTCTGACTCAGAAAAAAAAGTAAAAGCTCCCAAATTTTGAGGGCTTCCCTAGTGGCTCAGCGGTAAAGAATCCGTCTGCCAACATAGAAGTTCGATCCCTAGGTTGGGAAGATAGCCTGGAAAAGAAAATGGCAACCCACTCCAGTATTCTTGCCAGGGAAAGCCCGTGGACGGAGAAGCCTGGCGGGCTATAGTCCATAGGGTTGCAAAGAATGGGACAGGACTTAGTGACTAAACAACAACAAACTTTTCTGAAGGGTCATGAATAAAATGCACGTAGGACACTTGTATTATGCCAGTCACATAAAAGATGTTCAATAAATTAGTCCTCTTCTCTCTTTATATATTTATATAAAAGGGAGTGCAGAGAGTGTAAATAGCAAATGATCTCCAAGGTCCCTTCCAGTTCCAGTAATCCATGAATAGTTCATTCTTTTCCTAACGATCAGGAGTGACCTCATCAGCTCTGAGACTCACATTTCCTCCCTCCCTTCCCCCTTCCTGTCTTCCTTCCCCCCTCTCTCCCTTCTCCTAACCTCCTCCCTTCTTGTTTGTTTTGTTCATTTATCATTTTTCAGACTACTCAAGTTCCAGGCATTATACACTGGTGATCCTACAGAAAACTTTATTTCCCAATAAAAGAAACACTCCAAGATCATCTTATGGCAGTTCTTAAAAACATGATATGATGACTGGTGTCTGATCTGTCCTAATGTAAGACGTATTCATAGTAGGATGAACTCATGTTGATTTCACTTAACAGATATTTGTTGAGTACTCAGTAAAATGCACTTCCAGGTTTGTCTTTTGTCGAAGGGAGGGATCCCAATTGTCTTAACTGCTGGTAGAGACAGCATTAGATGTGTTTCTTTTGCTAACATTAGACAGTCAACAAAGTGCCTGAGCTGGAGTGTAGGTGACAAGTTCCTTACTGGCTTCAGTCATCGTTTCTATAAACTAGGAATGGAACTCATCACCCAGGGGGCCTGGGGGAGCAAGAAGTGAGCCTTTCAGGATGGTAAGTGTTATGATTTCCATTTTCTGGCACAGAGTACTGACAAGCACAGGAACCTAGGAATCTAAAGACCCACATTGTAGCCTGGTTCTACTTGGGATGATTTTTGGACGGACTGGAACAAATTATTACTCTCTTACACAATTTTCACTTTTTTTTTTTTTAAATTAAAAAAAGAAGGTATGATATCCCCATTGCCATTTTCAGGGACACTAACAAGATAAGAAAAACGAGGACACAGGAAATGGACGTGAAAGTAAAAGTCACACCACAATGTCAGGGCATTTTAAAGGCTATCAAACGGACAGAAACTGAACTTGTTAAAATGGCAAACAGAGCAAGGACATGATGGAGTCATTAGTTTTTCAACTGGCCTGTAAGTTATTTTCCGTGCTATCATCTAGGACACATTTGGTTAACTATGTCATGTCCTTCAGGTCTTCACCAAGTTTGTTTTTAAAGCAAACCGCTGGTAAAACTGAAATTTATTTTCATAATGAAAACATTAGATTTAAAGAGCAGAGCTTTTACTCATTAGCTACAGGGGACATTCTGCACCGTGTTTACATTACTATTAGCACTTTGCAGCTAACAAGCAACTTTTAAACACTCCTCTGCAACAGCTGGAAAACTAAACCTTCCAGCCGTTGGTCTCTTCTGCTGAATGTCCAGAAATGCAGTGTTATGACATGTAAGAACATCCACCCTAACTTCCTTTAAACTAAGAGAGCTCAAGACGGTAGGAAAGGACGGGAACCAACCAGAGTCCTCTCCTGACTGTATACAGAGTCTCACCCTCTGATTAGAGCCCAGGGCACCCTGGCTCAGGGAGCAACAGCTGTTTTCTGTCTTTTCATTCCCTTCTCCCATTAATGTTATTTCGATTGTGTTATGGGCTGCACTTTAGATCTAAAAGGAAACATTGAGTTTTATTTGAATGTTTAAATGATTAATGACCCTCTAGTGTAGTTGTCTTCTCATAATTGCCACAGAGTAAGCTGCAATTTACTTTGAAAATCCAGACCTCTGTGTATTATGGAGAGCAAATGAGAGCTTGGGTATTGACTGCTATGTGGAAAGCCCATTTTATTTTATTTTTTAAAGATCCATCCATCCCCCAGTATTCTACACAGACAAGTTCTTAAATTTTATGCCAAGTAAAAGTCCAAAATGTCTTTTCTGGAAAAATCAAGTTATAGCCTCACTGTTCACGGGTGCAAGGCTGGGTATGTACATAGGAAGAAGACAGAAGGGGAGACAGAGGCTCAAGTCACGAGGAAGGGCTATGTACATGAGGCAAGACTCTGAGTTCTTCAAAAGGAGGACAAGCTTGGTTTCATCTCAGAGCCGTGCACAGCTGTCTGCCTAAGAGGAAGGAAGTAGTTACGTGCTCCTATCATGTAATCAGGAAAAGGTGCCTGCAAGTTGTTACAGACCACGTGGGTCTTACACTTTTCTATTTTATACAGAGAAAACCCCCACATCCCAGAGAGAGTCAGAACAGCAGTCTACATCACACACATAACTCCTAAAAATATAGATGTTTACATTTGTATAATGGAAAGAGACACCATGTTTGCTTTCCAGGGTTTCAGCCCTAAGTCTTATAATAAGTTTGCATTGGTCTCCCAGCTTTCTTTTCTTTTTGGGAAAATACAAAGTACATTAAAGAATCAATTCTGAGGTTCGGTATGGCATATGAGGATGATGGGCAAATGGTTTCATAACTGACATGATCAAACCACAGTGCCTGAGTTACCTACACAGTGCTGTCAGTTTGTTATGCTTTTCTTTTTAAGTCTTCTGGCTAAAATGTTTTCTGACTTTTGTCTTGGCCAATTTTGGGCCACACTGAATGTTAAATAAACTATTATTTAATCAAATACAGGCATATTAGTCTCACTCCTGCTGACAACTTCAATTAGAATATTTTTGCTTTGTTAAAAAAAAAAAACCAAAAAACCCTCATGATCTTTAAACTGTTAAGACCTCGGCACAACATCTGGTAACAATTTTTGATATATCCAACCATCAAACTTCTATCTCCGTGAAGTGGTTTATCCAAGATTTGTTTTAATTAGGCCGCCTTTCTAACTTCACATGGCTTTCAAAAGGCAGAATCACTCAGATGTTTTAAGCTGTAAACTTACTGAAAGGTTCAGAGGCTGTAATTAGAGCTTCACCAAGGTGGACTCTTTCTGTTTATTACCTAGATAGCTAGGTTCATTCAACTGCCTCTTAACAAGGACAGTAAATGATTTCTTACTTTAGTGCATGGGTTTTTAATTTTATCAAAGCCTAGTACTGATCTTCAACACCTTCCCTGACTTGCTGGTGTTCTTATCAAAAGCAGTTTGGGTCCAACTTCTTCCATAGGAACCCATGTTCCAAATGCATATTTCACTGGGCAGCCCAGTTCAGTTTTAAAGTCTTCCACTTAGACTAAGTCCAAGTTAGAGAGCCATATCACTATGAAGATATGACTGGCAGTGCAGCCTCTACTTGAACAATGCGTCTAAAAACAAACCTAGTTATAGATTCATTTTAATAAAGCGTCTTCCCTCTGTCAACCAGAGCATCCTGTAAACTCCTGTTTTGAGTAAGAAGTTACACTCACCTTGGATGCTTTTTAACATATTTGCCTCTGTATAAACCTTTGGGAGTATAAAAATCCCCACTCATTTATTTGCATCAGAGGCACAGATTAAAGGCAGAAGTAATGTGGAAACTTAAACTATTTATTTTATGAGGTAACTATTTTAAAATCCACTGGGAAAATAATGAAAAATGGACTCATTATCCCTCTTCTTTGGTGAACCAGGCTTCATTCTACCAAAATAGGTCTCCCAACCAAGTGTGTGTGTGTGTGTGTGTGTGTGTGTGTTTTGAGGTTGACGGTAGCCTGTGGCTTTTCTCCACAAGTTTTTGATGTTATTCCCTTTGAAGCACTAACACAAGTTTATAGCTTTTTATTATTATTAAACTTCTTCATAAATGCACAAGTTTCTTACCATGGCTCACAAAACCAAAGAATGGACCCATAAGATCACTAATATGTTAACTTTTCTGGGTAAAATTGTATAAAAATAACTGGAATGGAGTTCATTATTGAGTCTACAAGATGCAAGGCATGTCGATACTTGAAAACTTGGAGGACTGACTTCAAATGTCAGACTTAGATTCACCAGAATTACATAAACAAACAAATTCTCTGAGTGGATGACACAGTGTGGGCAGCAACAAAACATTTTCACCCATTGATTTTCTGAAGGAAGAACGTAACATCTGATATTCTGTTTTTGCCTCCAGAAATGTGGGAGACAAGTCAGTAGGAATTTTCACCTAAAACTGCAAACTGTAGTGAGTTCTATATTTGAACACTCTCTAGCTTTTGTCCATGACAAGAAAGAGGGGGCTTCACAAATATATACGTAATGTATGTAAAGATTTCAAAGGGTTTATTGTCAATTAGAGTTATCTTTCTGATAAGCAGACAGCTCAATCTGGGCAGTGTAGCCTGTGTTCTTTGTTTATTGATGTGTTTGTGGGAGGAAGGTAGATCACACAAGGTCTTATAATAGGAAAACTTCAACTAGCTATCACTATTTAAAAATTGGGTGATCTCACATAAATCCATTTTTTCCCCCTAGATTTTACTGGAACTTGTAAAGTCCAATGTTGCTAGTTTCATTCTCTCTCATGGCAAGACACAGCGGAGGTGGCTATGACTGCCTCTTTTAGAAACTGTATTTGGCACCTCCCCCAGGACCTCTGAGCCTTGGCATTTAGACAACCCACTTAGCTCCCATAAGCGTTTAATTTTGCTATGATAAGTTTCAAGTCCTTTGATATTAATTATCTCAGGCCTTTTCTGTCTGAGTTGCCTTCATAATCTGGAGTTCCTGGAGCCTGCCAGCCTGGATTCACATCCTGTATCTGACACTAGTTAGCTGTGTGACCTTAGGTGAGTTGTTTAAATTCACTTTGATCCATTACTTCATCTGTAAAAAGGGTATAATAATGGTACCTGTCAGGTTGTTTCACAGAGTAAAGGAGTTAATTCGGTGCTTAGATCATGGTAAGTACTCAATAAATGATAGCTAGTATAACTATGATTTCAGACGTCAGTCTTTTTCTGTTACTCAAAGTTAGAAAGCTCATACCTCCTGTGACTGATGATCATCTAAAATGTAATCTCTCTGTAAATAAATATTGTAAATTAGATTATCTCTGACTTCAATGTATCTCTACAATCAGTGTATCTACAATTTCTTCAAAATCGAAAATACGGATTCCCCCCCATCTCCCCAAACATTTAAAGTTCTCCATCATTCAGTGGACAATGTGACTGAGTACCCACCTCCTTTCCCCATTTGTTCTAGCTGATCTTTACCATCTAATCTTCTACAAACTCCCTCCATCCTCACTCCTTAGCTCCATCCACTTGGGATCACATGTCATTCACTCAGACTCTGCACTTGCCAGCCTTTATTTTCTCTGATGGAGACTGTGCTTTTTTTTTTTTTTTATCACCCTGTTTAGTGTCCAACACAGTACCTGCAACACAGCAGATGCTCTACCAAGTTCTGTTAAATGCATGAATGAATGAAGAATGAAGCCAACTTAAGTTCTTCTTATCCATCTTTCTAGGTCCAGCACAAAACACTTCTACTTCCTCTTTCAAGAACAAAGGTCTGTCTTTCCTACATTTTCTCATTTCATTTTGCTGGTAGTTCTAACATTTTCAAAGTATAAGTTTTCTGTAGTGTTGGTGAGTATGGCTACTTCCATGAAACCATGAGCTAATAAAGGCCAGAGGACACATTTTTGGGGGGTCATTTAAAAATGTTTTGCAAATCATTAGTGCTTATTACTCAATCAAATCATGCTTTTAAAAAATCATCTCAAAACCCAATAACCGTTCAAAGAAAATCTTTGTTTATTGACAACTGGTTCCTTCTCTTCCTCATTATTTTTGTGGCTCTACTACTTTCCTATCCACTAAGAGTACCATTTCTAGATTAATTATCTGAAGACAATCTTAACATTTACCACTTCTTTATTCATAACTTTCATCTTTTCACAAGTCAATCTATAAATTCCAAAATTCTTTGTTCCCCATTCTTAAGGCTCTTCACAGTCTAGATTTTTCAATTAGCTTCCGCCACACTTCCTTGAGGGGCTTCCCCTAAGGCCCAGTGGTAAAGAATCCATTTTCAATGCCCAGAGACATGGGTTCGATCCCTGGGTTGGGAAGATCCCCTGGAGGAGGGAATGGCAACCCATTCTAGTATTCTTGCATGAAAATCCCATGGGCAGAGGAGCCTGATGGGCTACAGTCCATGGGCTCACAAAGAGTTGGACACGACTGAAATGACTAAGCATGCACACACACAGGCACCCGTCCTTGAACCCTCCAAGAAATCCAGTTTACTCCAAGTTTCTCACACAGATGTTGTACATTCCCAGCTCAGTGCATTTTCATATACTGTTTTCTCCCCTCCTCTCAACCTTCTAAAACCTGCTGTAACCTTCAAAGCCCAGCTGAACAGTCCAGATTTCAAGAAGCATTCAGTGTTAAAAAGTGGCTTCCAGCACTTCTTCTAAGCCAGGTAACTTGCTTTATTGCCCCTATGCTCTCATAACCAACCTCACCAGCTAAATAAACATTTTATTTTCTCTTTCTACTTATCCTTTTCTCCATCATCTCCCAAATTTCCTTTCAACAGGGAGTCCTGTTGAAACCTTCTCTATTCTCTAATTATGCACCTGAAATCATATTCCTCTTTAAGGTGGTCCAGAGATGTTGGAATTAAATTGCATCAAAATCCCTTTTTCACTTAAGGGGACAAAAACAGCCAATGAAAAATGGAGTTACTTTTATGTATTAGATTGTGAATTCTAGGAAGTGGGAAACTGACTTTTAATTAAATGAAGCAAAATTTTGTTCAGTAAAGAACTGAGAAGAATTAAAGCTCAATTTCTAAACTCAAGAAAAGGAGGCCATTGATTTAACTTAAAGATAATCTTTCTTTCAAAACATGGCTGTTTCAAAAGACTAAATTTATGTAAAGAGAGATGGAGTCACCAGAGAGAAATCACTAAAATAATACATTACCACTACACTGCCACTATAGACTTAAGAGATTTACCTATAAATGTCAATGCATAAAGCTTTTCATATAAAATGCAGCAAGTTATTAACCTCAATTTCACTCATGGATTAACTTACAGGATGGTTTTCCCATTAAGTAAATACTATTCTTTGTTGCAATAATTTTTCCTTTCAAACACTACTTTAAAATTTTGAATTTGGATGAAAGTGCTGTAAAATGACCATTGGGCTTGCACACATGTGGATGTTGTGATGTTGGGTGTATGTATATGAGGTGCAGTTTGTTTCACCTTTGCCAAGTATTCCTTTATAGAGTTCATTAAAAATTTAAGGATGTGTACCTGCTTATTTAACTTATATGCAGAGTACATCATGAGAAACGCTGGGCTGGAGGAAGCACAAGCTGGAATCAAGATTGCTGGGAGAAATATCAGTAACCTCACATATGCAGATGACACTACCCTTATGGCAGAAAGTGAAGAGGAACTAAAGAGCCTCTTGATGAAAGTGAAAGAGGAGAGTGAAAAAGTTGGCTTAAAGCTCAACATTCAGAAAACTAAGATCATGGCATCCGGTCCCATCACTTCATGGCAGATAGATAGGCAAACAGTGGAAACAGTGGCTGACTTTATTTTTATGGGCTCCAAAATCACTGCAGATGGTGACTGTAGCTATGAAATTAGAAGACGCTTACTCCTTGGAAGGAAAGTTATGACCAACTTAGGCAGCACATTGAAAAGCAGAGACATTACTTTGCCAACAAAGGTCTGTCTAGTTAAGGCTATGGTTTTTCCAGTGGTCATGTATGGATGTGAGAGTTGGACTATAAGGAGAGCTGAGTGCCGAAGAATTGATGCTTTTGAACTGTGGTGTTGGAGAAGCCTCTTGAGAGTCCCTTGGACTGCAAGGAGATCCAACCAGTCCATCCTAAAGGAGATCAGTCCTGGGTGTTCATTGGAAGGACTGATGTTGAAGCTGAAACTCCAATACTTTGGCCACCTCATGCGAAGAACTGACTCATTTGAAAAGACCATGATGCTGGGTAAGATTGAGGGCAGCAGGAGAAGGGGACGACAGAGGATCAGATGGTTGGATGGCATCACTGACTCGATGGACATGGGTTTGGGTAGACTCCGGGAGTTGGTGATGGACAGGGAGGCCTGGCGTGCTGCGGTTCATGGGGTCGCAAAGAGTTAGACACAACTGAGCGACTGAACTGAACTGATAGTGAGAATGTTTAACACACTCAGGTAAGTGTTTCAAGCTATTGTAGAAATATTATTTACATAAAAAGCAATGTGCCATGTATACATTACTAGTATATGTTTATTACTCGTTCCCCCTATAAGAAAATACTTTGTTTACTATTTAACCAAAATAAAAAAAAAAGAAAAGAAAAAGATTGCTTCCCCTAATCTTACATTTTTCACCTGCATCAGCTGCTTCCAATTACCTGCTCCCACCTGCAAGACCCCATGGAGTTGTACTGAGTTTGGTTCCTGTTTCAAAAACAACCAGGAAAGTGACCTGGGCCTGAGGCAGAAGGCTGCTTCAGTTCGGAGAAAGAATCTTGCATCAATTTAGTTTCCTTGTTTTTTTTCCTCTAAAATTCTTGGTTCCCTGCTCGTGGCAAGGTTTCTAATCACTTACATTTTTCAGTCCCTGATGTGATCATCCTCCCAATTTCGTTCTTACTCTGCATTCTCTATCTATCCATGCCTATTTGAGAATCCCCAAATGCTAGAACTAGTTTACAGACTACAACCATGAGCCAGTTATGGGGATGACAAAATCTCATTCTGACAAAGCAGAGTTATAGATTGGGCCTTATGTAACTCCACTGTATTTTTATACTTCGACCCTTTTTAGGGCTTCCTCGGTGGCTCAGTAGTAAAGAATCTGCCTGCAATGCAGGAGACTCAGGTTTGACTTCTGGGTTGGGGATCCCCTGGAGGAGGGCATGGCAACCCACCCCAACATTCTTATCTGGAGCACTCCATGGACAGTGTAGCCTGGCAGGGCTCCATGGGGTTGCAAAGAGTAGGACATGACTGAAGTGACTAAGTATGCATACAAATGCTTCAACCCAGTAGAATGCAGTTTATGAGGTTGCAGATTTGGTCCTCCTTTCTGCTTTCCTGCAATGTCTTCCTGTGCTTCAAGTTCAGTTTTCCTCCTGATTTTCACCCCTTAGCTTTGCCCTGCTAGTCAGCATGGTAAATCTCTTGAGCTAGATTCTCAAAGTGTGGTCCATCATAGTACCAGCATAAAAATGACCCAGGACTACTTGTTGAAAAATGTTGTGTCTTTTACCCCATCCAAGACCCACTGAATCAGAATCACTAGTTATAAGGTCTACAATTCTATCTGGAATCTGTATTTTTAAAGAGGTCCCCTAGTGATTCTCATAGGTGTTCAAGTTTGAGTCACTTCTAAGTCCTTCAGCTTTGGCTGGACTTTGATCAAGTCCAAGTCCAAGTTCTGTTACAAGTTCTTTATCAGACCTACTTAGCTACACCCATTGTCCCATACCTGCTCCCTTGTAATCACTGAAACATGAAATAAAATGGAGCTTTTCTGATTTGCTATTGAATTACTTGAAGGGATTGGAATTTCATATGTAGGAAAGTTGTTTAGCAATTTGGATTATCTGCCTATATGTTGTTCTTGGTTTATTAGATTTTCCATTAATTCTACAAAACAGAAACAACTCTATCCCAAATTCTTCCTTTATGTCTATAAGAAGCTTACAGGCTGATGAACTTTTGTATGAAAGAGAGAAGTAATAAAAATTATCATAAAATATGCTAAAATTAATTTAATGTATGCCCAAGATCCAAGATGTAATGTGGGCATAAACAATTCCCAATCAAACCCAGTTTGGGGTTTTATTGGATTAAGCCAACCCTTGTTTTTCTTGAGCCAACCCCACTCCCCCAATTTTATTGAGAAGTAATTGACATACATCACTGTGTAAGTTTAAGGCACTCAGCATAATGGTTTGGTTTACATATATTGTGAAATGATTACCACAAAAGGTTCCTCTAACTATCCATCATTTCATATAGATTCAATAAAAACAAAAACAGAAAAAAGAAAAAAAAAAATCTCCTGTGATGAAAACTCTCACTGACTCTCTTAACAATTTTCCTATCTATACAACAGGCAGCAGTGTTAACTATAAGCATCCTGCTGTAATGTAAGCATCCGTAGTTCTTACTTATAACTGGCAGTTTGTACCTTTGGACCACCTGCCTGCAATTCTCCCTTTCTTGCCTCTGGTAAACCCAAGTCTCATCTCCTTTTCTACAAGTTTGTAAACTTTTAAACATTTAGCATAATCTTCAATAACTCTAGGTTTCTTCTTTTGAGGCGAGGGGGTTAAAATTGTTACAAATGTGATGCTCTGAGAAGGCCATATTTTATATATCTCAGAAGAAATATCAATAGCACTATTCAGAAATAATTTGGCAGTTTTTTTTTTTTAAAAGACAAGTGTTTTAACCGTTAACTTCTGTGATTAAATACTTAGAACAAATGAAACGTATGTTCAATGTCATCTGCTATGAAATCGCTGTGTAGAGATCTGAGTCCATTAGTTTTCTTTCATAATTGTTGTCAAAGTTAAAATGTATTAAACCTTTGAAAACAGAGACTAAAATGTCTCAACTTTCTAAATCACATAAAAGAGAATACATTTTATGCTTGCTTTGCAAGCCTCTGATGTCTTTTCCTTTCAAGTACACTAAATTACTAACTTGCCATGATGACTAACATAAAAGGACCAAGCAAAATACTGTTCACTTACCAAAGAAGATATATAGACTCATAATAATAAAGCACAATTAATTTTCATTTCTATAAACTAAAGAACACTACTAGCAAGAACTATCTTAGCTATGCTCCAAATCTTTATTTTGGAAGAGTCCAAATAGAAAGCAGGTTCACAGAATTTTATTAGTTTATTCTATTCTTTTCTACCAACCATACTGATCATATTGCTTTAGACACTTTCATTATTCTTGTGATGTTTGAGAAATGACAAAATTAGAGAAGAGGGATCTGATAAAGATAAAGCATGGCACAAAAGCTAGATGGATAATTGCCTTCACAAATCTAGCTGGGCTCTCGTCTCTCCTAATTAGCCTCATTACCATACTTTAAGACAGACTAGCAGTCATTCAAGACCTTGTTCCTTTTTCGTCAGAACAAGCGCTGACAGCCAAATGGACAACATATGGAAAACTACCCTCTTTCCGGTTATTCTTCCATGCATAAGGCCTCTGGAAGAAAATGTAGGCCAGAGAAAGTTTCTAAAACCCATGCTCAAATGGGTGTCTCTAAATACCTCTCTTCATCACCACATATCACAATTTTGAGTGCTTAGGTCCTACAGTGTGTTTTCTATGGGACTGTTGATCATTTTCTGAAAGAACATAAAGTATATAAGCACCCTAGTTCTGCCAGATAGCTTCATTTTTAGGATCTTTTCACGGTTAAACAATTATAATAAAACCTTTAGACCTCCAATGTTAGTTTGCCCTCGACACACTGCGATAGCTCCTGAAATTCTTTCTTAAAGACCAAATGGAATGTGATCACCCTTTGAAAGTGACATTTTTTAAATATCGATTTAAAAAATATCAAATAATCCTTGAGTACATATTTTTGTTGTTTTGTTGTTGTTGTTTAATTGTTAAGTCATATCCGACTCTTTGCAACCCCATAGTCTGCAGCCTGCCAGGCTTCTCTGTCCATGGGATTTCCCAGGCAAGAATACTGGAGTGGGTTGCCATTTCCTTCTCCAGGGTATCTTCCCGACCCAGGGACTGAACCTGCATCTCCTGCATTGGCAGGTGGATTCTTTACTACTGAGCCACCTGGGTAGTCATTAGAGTACAAATAATTGCCAATATTGTCTCATTTGCTGGAGGAAAACCTGCCATAGAATAGAATTTATATATAAAAGAAGAAAACATTTGGTGATAGGCTGAGGTTCACATGCATTCAATCATGGTTATTTCTGATTAATTTACTTTATATAAAATAAATTTTGGTAAGCTTTTAAAAGTATGTTCAATATACCATAATATCAAAAAAGGTTACTGATTACATTAGTCATAATACTTATGATATTATTCATTTCCCCCATTCTAAAAAAACCAAAATGTTTCAGCTACTTTACTTTGAATTATTTAACTATGAAATACTTCTATAGATCCTTTCGAGGCCCGTTTGTTTATATAATCACAGGTATTATGCTTTTTCCTGATCGCTTTTCCAGTGCTCTGAAGATCTTTTGCTAGATTTAGTTTTGCTTTTGTACTGCAAAACTTATGATGCAATCTCAGTGGCAACAAAATTGGGAAAATGGATTTTCTTCACTTTGCAGTTTGGGGAAACTAACAGTCCATTCAGCGTGACTGCAAAATACCCTGAAGGCCAATATTTACTAAGCACGGCACACACACAGGAGCCTTGTTAAAAATCCACAACAAATCTCTCATTGCAAACAAATCCAAAGGCTTCAGAGCTTCTGCAACTGTCTGAGTAATGTTGATTCTGACAGCAGAAAGCTGCATTCTTACCAATTCAGCAGCCAGCTCCAGGTCTGCTGGCCCCCTACCAAGATTTCATGATTTCTCGTCTATATTCTTTGCTACATATCCCTTTTGTAACAGGCTACCCGAGATTAATAGCATCAATATTAAGGTGAGCTTTTCTTATCTGCCTACTTAATATTCAAAGGAGACCGGTAAACACCAGCAAGTTGTTTCACTCGATCATTCCAATAAGGGCATACATAATTAATGCTGAGTTCCCATCAGACTGTTGGAAGAAAAATAACGGTCAAAGCAGCAGTCCCAAATAACAGGAAATACTTTGAACTTCACACATAATACTATAAAATGCATGTTGTCTTCACTCGGAGATGCCAAAGCAATATGTGATTAAAAAAAAATACACACACACACACACACACACACACACAATACTTGGAAGAGGAAAAAAGAGAGGAAATTTCTTGTGTGAAAAAAACAAGTCTATGGGAATGTGATGAACTATATCGACAAGCATTAATAGCTCTGAGCCACTAGCCTGTGCGTAATGGAGAATTCTGAGAAGTACGAGTCCAAAGTTTTCTTACCAAAATCTGATTGTACATTAAGTGAGTTATTTCTGAAATTCATTTCTTGCACCCACCTATGCAGCCTGGGAAACATCTGTTCTGATCGTGCTGTGGAGCCAGACACTGAATTCCAAACCCGATGTGATTAGATGATTGGTATTTAGAATCCTTCTAGGTTTGCAGGAGCTGCTGTGAATGGCACAGGCCTTGCTGACCATCTTAAATGCTTTGAACATGCTTTTCATTCCTCACGCTATTTAACTTTCAAATGCCTTACATTCCATGTCCAAAAATTAGATAATACAATTAAGCGCCAATGATTTTGTGAGGACCGAGTCCACAGAAATCACTAGCTAATGCTCTCTTTTGAAAACAACTTTTAACCTTGAACTGGAAAGTCACCGTACGCATGTTGCTCTTTTCTACCTTTCCGTTTTATAAGTTTAGAATCTGGCTGCCTGGAAAATCTGTGTCAGGAACCTTTTTTCTGCTCTGGAGTTATGAACTGTAACTCGAGTGTCACCCATGCATCCTCAACACCCATTACACATGAAAAAACAGAGCAAGGAAAAGTGGTTCTGCTCATATGTGTCTCATTCTTGCCTCCCCCTCAAGAAAAACAAATTAACAGCAGAGCCTTGGGACAGTTTTTTGTCTTCACACCTTACAAAAATTTCATGGATCCATAACACATCTTCTGGGGAACACAGTAACTTATATACATTCAAGACCTTTATGGAAACCCATCAAACAACAGAGATCACAATCAGAACTTGCATGGCACACTGCAGATGGAATTTGTCCTACCATCCTCCAAAGTGTGGTGTGTCTGAACATAGAGGATGTCCAGCATCCAGCAAATTCCTCCTCTAGCCTATTCTTTCTCATATATTTACTTTTAATTTTATTTATTAGGATTACATGATGTAACACAATTATGGAAGGAAGTTAAAAACTGCATATTGATGTTAACTGATGTATTTATATGTGCAGAGCTCTATTCAGGTCAGTGATGCTCTCCAGGTAAACGTCTGGCATGCCATTAACTCACAGAGGGATCCGAACCACTTCTGAAGAGCATGAAAGCTAAATCTGGTTGCATGCACACTTAAACGTATTCCTGTTTCCCTATTCATCTCTCATTCATTCAAAATTCATTCCTTTTTTAAAATCGGTGCCTTCTGTGTACCAGACGTTGTACTAAGTGTGTCGTTTTGCATTTTAAGTGAGTAACAGGGATAAAAGGAGAAAAAAATGACCTATCTCATGCACGGATACCACACGTCAAACAAGAATGGGACTGATGAACACATGAAAGGAACAGACAGCAAAAATGCAACCACTTTGGCCAATAAACACTGGGTCACTTAAGGGAAGCCCCTCCAGAGTTACTGCTTCCTGATTGATGTAATCCTAACCACAGCCTGTGGTCCAAAAATTGCCAATCAATCATGTATACATTACAGGGAAAATCGGGTTAACATGTCTTCATGCTGTTGCTTCAGTGACGTTCTGTTCCACCCTGGCAGAAGATACCCTGTGCAGAAAATCAGCCGGGTGGTTGTACCATGCGTTTGTTTTCACCTCACCATTTTGTTATGATGTATATAGGCAACGAGCCTCACGCGGCCTTCCTAATCTGAAAATGAGCCAAGAGAAAGAACGTGCTCAGAAGTGTTGAAAGAAAGACCCATTCTGTGCCCAGGGAACTGCATCTAATACAGGAAATGAACACAAGTTTGCTGTAAGCTGTCCAGCTTCTGAATCAGCTGTTCCTCGCTCAGCATCCTTCTCCCTCCCCCACCCCCACCTCGAAAACCCAGAGCTAAAAGCCAATATTCAAGTCTTGAAAAATGTGTGTACCCCCCCCCCCCCACTTCTCCCGTGTTCTCTCAAAGCTGTGTAAATCTAACTTGAATAGTAAGCGGCTTTATTTTAACAAGTGTGAGTTATCGGAGTTCGCATATCAAATTAAACCCAATGAATTCTGGACTTGTTTTAAATTTCAAGCCAGAGGCCCTAACTCCCTGCATTTCACTTGGCGGCGGGCCAGACTCAGTAATAAAGTGCTAAGCAGAAGACAGGAAATACTAGAGAAGTCGAACAATGTTATGACAATGTTTATAACTTTTACAGTCAGGCCTGGGCGCACATCTGCACAGCATCAGACTCTGGTCAGACCCGCAGAGAGGAAACCATTCCTTAGCTGGCAGCGTTTCTCTCCAGCCAGATGTTATCACTTTACTGGTATCTTTTCACCAAACACACAAAATATATATTATATATTTACATTTCTGAGAAGGAAATAGGGGAGAGGGGTTGTCTCTTGTTTGGAAGAAATGGTACCTCAAATGAATTCAGTCCCATAATTGACTTATTCTGACAGATCTAAGATAGTTCACAGACAATGGCATCTTTCCTTTGATGTGATAACATTCAAATTGCTTTTCTGTATGGGGTGGGGGCGTAGGGGGAAGCTATGTTTGATGCCATAGACTGAAATACAAAGAAACTTCCAAGTCCCATGGCCTTGGCAAGCTTGAAGAAGGCTCAGATGCTTAGAAAATTAGGCAGTCACCTGACAAGTATTTATATAAATGAGACGATATTAGTGGCATTTCCTTGAGCACAGATGTAAGAATTTATCATTTTGGTTGAAATGGAGGAAACTAATGTCTCTTTTACCTAAATCATTTCAAGAGCCTGACATATAAAATGTCGTATCACCATTAATAATGCTCTAGATATATCAGTACGGAAACAGAGTTTTAACAAACCTAGGCTAATGGAAAACAAAACAAACAAAACCGAAAAATCTCAGTGGGTGTTTGCAAAAGACTACTAGCCATCATAAGAGTTTTACATGTCTTCTTTCATCCCTCATTTCTAAATCTAAAGTTGGATGCAGTCATATAGGTTGTGTTCACTGGAAAAACACAAAAACAAAATCAAATAAAAATCCCCTCCATGATTTCGGATCTGTTTCTCAATTTTGCTAATAAGAATATCAGTGTGTGTGTGTGTGTGTGTGTGTGTGTGTGTGTGTGTGCGCGCGCGCGTGCACACGCGCATGCACTCCCCCCATGTTGATATCTCAGTGAACCTATTCCACACCTGTCTTCAGACAATTCATCACGTGTCATCATGTGTCGAAGATAAAGTTGAAAGCTAGTTCAAGACTTGAAACCCATTTGTGGGCTTGGCACCCTGGGAAAGCCACATCAACTCTATCAACAGTAACTACTAAAGACACATTAAAATGAACTTGGTTTTCAAAACACCTGCACAGAGCCATGTACCTACTGCAGTGTCAGCTATAAAAGACTGCCAATCTCTAAAGTACCCAAACTATAAACAGGCAATTGATTTGGATAAATTTGACTACATAATACCTATGAATTGCTGTTTGCACTGAGATAATTTTTATTGCAGTGTATACATTTGGCCCTTTACCCAAATTAATTCTTTTTCTGAGTAAGAGAAATCTCTACTTGCAAGGGAATTTACTCACTTGGTCATCCAATCTGAGGTAAGCTGAAATAGGGTGTCTAGTCTGGTCATTCCCAAACTCCTCTGTTTATTAGTATCACCTTGGTTACTATTAAAATGTAAATAAATGCCTCGGCTTCAGCCTAGGATAGGACTTCTAAGATGGTACTCTGCAATCTTTGGATATTGGGGTCTACTTACTTTCTCTTTTTTAATTAAAAAGATTTATTTTAAAATAAAGTTTAGAAATAATGTTAGAATATAAAATATTCAAATACATAAATGTATAAAGTTGAAAGTCTCATGTAATCTACACTGTTCATAAAAGCCATTAACAGACTTTTCTATGCAGTATGAAGCCTCTCCACTCTGTACAATTTTGCACTGTGTGTGCACTTACATTGGACAAAGATGTACCATGCAATGTGTCTGTATGACTGATTGGTGTCTGCTATATTGTCTACTCAATGTTTTGAATATCACCTTGGATACAGTAATTCAAATTGGCTGGCCTAAAAACATTCAAATAGTTTTCTAGTAATGTTTTAAATTATTCTACTCGTACTACTGTACTTCCATGCTATGACTGTTTGTCTTTTAAGTTTTTCAAGGTTTTTGGCTTTTATGCAAAGTAAGCTCCACTGTGTATAAGTTGTTTTGACATATTTAATTCCACAAGAGGATTCTAACCACCAGTTCTTTCATCAGCATTCACACTACTGCAGTGATAGAATGCTCTATTACTTAATATTTTTTCCAGAGCCCAAGACACTGATGTTTGATTAATCTCAATCTGATGTAGTCAACAGTGATATTATTATCACTGTGCTTTGATGGATTGGATTATTTGTAAATCCTGTAGCATTCCTCATTAATTAACTCTATGAGGTGGAAGCTGGCTGAGTTTGTTTTATTGTGTCATTCTCATGAAATTCACAGAATTATCTTGAAATATAGAATGTTTTCAAAGAAAATTATATACAACAGAATGAAAGAACAGTAGAAGATTCTTCTTTCCAAAAATTGTTATAAGCATGAAATGTAAATCTTTTGTAATACCAACATTATACCTTAAACTCTATATACTTTAAAAATGTATTTCCATTTCCTAAACTTTCTGTAAGAGTCCATTATTAGATTAGTTAGCAGAGATGTAAGTGAGGGCTCTCTAAGCTTTTGACTTCCAGAGAGTATATGGATTTATTTTTAAGAATGGTTATAGTAACTTGGTCAACTTAAACACCATCATTTGTTTCAAGTTCTTTTGTGTTTTTAAAGGTCTTGAGAATTCATCCTGGCTTTGAATGATGCCAAAGGTCTGTTGGTATTTTCACATTACTTTTCTTGTACTTTACAGCACATAATTGTCTTTATAGTTGTTCTCACTGCCCAGTTCCACACTGACCTATTTTAATGGCACCAATTTCAACAAAGGCAAAAACAAAAAATTAAGTGAGTGTAAAACCTCATGTTGTAGAGGTACCTGCATCAGAGTTTAATTCCACATAAGATATATGCTTCTGTAAGACATTTTGTCCATATGACCCAAGAGGTTATAATTTATTAATAGGAGGGTCATGTATTCAATGTTTAATAGGTTTAGCATGTACTACCAAATCATGGAAGCTATAATTTGAGTGTATGATCATTTATGGTTTATATACATTATTTCTGTGGTATTCAAAAATTTTTTGTATCAGTGAAAACATTTTTTCAAACCTTGCAAGGATGTTCAATCTGTATAATTATGTGTAAGTGAAGCTGTGAAGAGAGAAGGCTGGATGGAATTCTTAGGGCTTCAATGGACTTGCACAATTAAGACAGTTTGGGGAATCCTGGCTGAACACCAGAGCAAACTTAGACAGGTGAAACTAAACTTATTTTCCAGATTTTGAAACACGGCTGAGAGACCAGACAATCATCTGCTGCTGCTGCTGCTAGGTTGCTTCAGTCGTGTCCGACTCCCAGTGACCCCATGGACTGCAGCCCACCAGGCTCCTCCGTCCATGGGATTTTCCAGGCAAGAGTACTGGAGTGGACTGCCATTGCCTTCTCTGGACAATCATCTAATAAGCTTCAAATCTGAGATTTTTTTCCCCCAAATCTGAAATTCTTATTTTCCTATACCATATGGCTTCTTTTTGAAAGAGTAAAATACTTTCTTTCACAGTTTATAAAACATGGTATTACATTTCTATAAGTAATTGCAAATTTTTCTAGATTAAAAATTAGACAATCTATGATGAACCTCTGCAGATATCCTATTTTATTCTAGCTGATCTTGAATTATATGCTTTAACTTCTCAGGGTGTCCCTCCAGAATTTTGAAATTTTTAGTCCCCTTCCTTCTTGATGATTCAGAATTGATATTGTTTTCCATTCCTAAATTCTTATTCTGGTATGGGACTTGAATTATATCCTGAATATCTAATTAACCTATAAGATATTGTTAACTTTTAAGATGTGTTTTCTACATTTTAGTTTACAATATTCAAATGAATAACAGTTGGGGATTAAGAAAAAATTCAAAATATTTTAGAAATCTTGTACGAACTACTCACTTTGGCAATGGTCATCTTAAGGTTTATACGTTGGAAGATCATCTGGAATATTTCTCAGTAAACTATTTGGGAAGATTGTCTAGAATATTTTCTAGTATATCTTTAAGCAAATCATAAAGAAATAGTAAGAAAAATATGTATCTCCTCTATTTTATTCCCCCAGAAAATTCAAAGAAACATTTTTTTCTTCTTTCTTACATATAATAAAATTCTCACCATTTGAGATCATTTGCATCTAAATTTATAAATAAATTTGCTAAGAGAATGACTTAGGAAAATCTTAATAAAGCACATGGAAACATTTTTTCAAGAGGTGTTCTATTGAAACTAATGCAGTGCAGCATCTAGGAATGAGCATACTTATTTGCTCATCTAAGAAATGTTTGGGCTTCTCAGGTGGTGCTAGTGGTAAAGACATGGGTTCAATCCCTGGGTCAGGAAGATCCCCTGGAGAAGGAAATGGCAACCCAGGCTAGTATTCTTCCCTGGAGAATCCCATGGACAGAGAAGCCTAGTGGGCTACAGTCCATGGGGTTGCAAAGAGTCAAACATGATTGAAGTGAATCAGCACGCGTGCAAGAAGTGCTCATTGAGAGCCTACACACATTATCCTGTAATCTGGGGACAGAACACACACAAAAAAATTAGACAAAAATTCTTGCTTTCATTCTAGTGGGGAAGAAAATGCACTATTCAAATGCTCTGGAGAGAACAGAAATGCTAAAACACTGTCGTCCTAAAAAAAAAAAACCATGAAGAGAGAAAGTACAGTATGCACCCAAAACAGTATTGATGCAAAGAAGAGGAAGTGGTTCATTGAGACTGATTAGATAAAGCATAGTAGCTTTACTTTAAAAGGTAAACAATTTAGGTTAGTTTAGATTGATTAAAATATTGGTAGGTTCACTTTAAAGGTTAAGAAAAAGCAAAAACAAAAATGCCATCAAGGCTGGCTCAGATTCAACATCTGTAATGATGGGAATGGTGAGCAGTGCTATAGACTGCCTAACAGAAGAGTTTAGTGATGGTCAAAGCAGGAAGGGCAGTGGGTTAGTACCTATGGGGAGAAGGGAATGGAATCGCTCAGTAAAAGTGTTGGTGGTGACTACTTAAAACAAGGAAGACAATTAAGGGGTTTTGAGCTGGATATAATATAATCTGTTTGTGTGTTAGGCCTATACATTTGTGGGAAGTATGGGCTATGAATTGGAGAAGTAAAAATTGCAGTCCGTTTAGGAAGTCCATGAGGTTCTGATGACTAAGCAGCAGCAACCAGAAGGAAGGGTTAAATTCAAGACAAATTCCAGCACTGCCTGAAGTCACATGACTTTTAAGTTCCTTTTCGACCCTAATGTTCAATCACTGGATGTGAGGAAATGGAAGGGGGGCAGTCAAAGAGGGGGTTCCCTAGGGATATGATCTGGTAGCTTACAGAACGGCCACAGGAGGCTGCGCTCTTAGACTGTTTACAGGGTTCCAAAAATAGAAGCACTATTGAGTTGCTCAGAAAACTGTTTTGTAAATGGTGTATGGCACATGTGAATCTAGAGGTCTCTTAAATGAGTAGTTAGTCTAATTCAAAAGAGCCACCATAGTGTAGTCCGCTTAACATACTTACATCTATCTAATCATATCACCAATAGCAATTTGAAGTGACCAGCTGAACCAAATGGGCACAATCAAAGCACAGTATGCAGTTGCTGTTGGTTATTCACTACACTTCTGTGGGTCTCATCTGTAAACAGAAAGGGCTGGATACATTATACAGACAGGCCCTTCATTCCCATTGGCTATGATTCTAGGAAATAATGTTGCCGAACTTCAACTCAAATTTTAACAATACATTTGTAGAAAATCAATCAGCTAAGACTTAAAATACAAGTAATTATGTATTTAATGAGGCAGTATTAACCGAGGCAGTATTAACCGAGGCAGTACCTGGTACTGGTATATGCTGGTATTCCCAGCACCAGGGAAGCATAGAAGAACATAGAATTTAGCACCTAGAGAATTCGTTTTGAAAGAGCAGAGTATCGCTTGATTATGACAGACATCTGTAATTCTATTTTAAATTAAAATCATTTATGGAGAATTGAAAACTAGTTGCCATTAAAAAGAAAATAAATCTTTCCAAACCTATGTTTCAATTCTAGTTTTAAAATATAATAAAAGACAAAACTATTAAATTAGTTGTGAAGGCCAATTGTTAATGCAGGTTTGTGCTTTTCCAATGCATATTATTGACTGAAACTAACTGTTGAAATACAAAGTCAAGTATTGGTGTTAACCAACGAGTAGATGAAGTTAACTTGTAATTTATAGTAAACAGACAAATAGTTAATAGTCTAGGATCCTTAAAAACTCGTAAATAGCCATTTATTGCCTCATTTACATTTTACCTCATTTAACATTTTTTCTTCATGGTAGAAAACAAAACTTCAGAGCAGTGTAAGGTAAAATACCAGCATATATAATTCTGAAAATGCAGGAAAACTTAAAACACTCTAAGAGTTAGACAGAGTCCATGAAAAACTAAAATGTAAGAGTCACTATGAATGAAAGCAATTAATTAATTGGTTGCTATTGGTTTTCTGAATGGATTTCAAGTCACTGTAATGTCACAGGCCAAAATAAGTGCTTTTTACCCATTAAAGATTCACAACTTGTTCACAGAGCCTTAGAAGTTTTAAAGTTTATCTTTTTTTTTTTAACCAATTTATATTTGAGGGCAGCCAGCAGTTCACTATATTTCCCAAAGTTCCAGTTGGTGATATTTCTAACATAGTCCCCAATTTATCTAGTTTTTGAGCCTTACTTCAAACAGCACCAAAACCTCCAGAATCATAACTGGGGCGAAAGAATTATGTAATTTTCTTACCAGTAATAATGGGTTTGTATAATGACAAAGTTGAATGAGAAAGCATATGAGATGATAAAAACTATGACCTCCAAAGGCTTTTAGACTGCTAATTTAGTGATTTTTTAAGCGGAACTGCCTGCCTGAATTTTTGAATCATGAACAGGTGTTTAGGTGTGTAGAGTTCTCATTGATTTTACTGGAGTTACACTATGAAATCCCCATACGCTACTTTGATTGTTTCTCTTATGGAAAGCATAATCAAATTCAGACCACTGAAGTTATCCACATGTCTCTGAAGCTAGGATTTTTGTCAGCATAGAGTTATAATAAATGGATATCCATGTCTTTTCTGAACACCAGGTTAAGTAAAAACAGTGCCAAATTGTGGCCAATCATATACAGATATTATAAAAGTTGAAACTATGTAATATGGGTTTCCCTGGTGACAGTCAGTAAAGAGACTGCCCGCAATGCAGGAGACCTGGGTTCGATCCCTGTGTTAGGAAGATCCCCTGGAAAAGGAAATGGCAACCCATTCCAGTATTCTTGCCTGGAAAACTCCATGGACAGAGGAGTCTGGTGGGCTACAATCCCTGGAGTCGCAAAGAGTTGGACATGATTTAGCAACAGAGGCCAAATGTGGAATTATGGGCAACATACATATATAATATGTACTTTAATAACATACTAGTGAGTTCTTGTCAAATAAATTAGCTACATATTAGGAATTCAATTATTTTAAATATCAGAAAGGTATTGAGCAGAGAGGGACCTTTGTCTCTTTTGTTTATGTGACTGCGTAACATAGTGGCCTACACATAGTAAGTGTTCAATAAATAATTGATAAGTGAATGAACTGCAAATCCTTAAATACAATCATCTTCTCAGTCAAATTTATGGTCAGACTGCAGATTAAAACATAGTTTTCCTTTTCTAAATATTACCTTCTTATTTTACACAGTAAAGCCACACACACACACACACACACACACACACACACACATCATAGCAGGTTCAAAATATTGTGTGGCATGTGGGATCTTAGTTTCCCAATTGGGAACTAATTTCCCAACTGGGAACTAAGTAACTAATCCTTACTCTATGCAATGGACGTGCAGAATCCTAATCACTGGGCTGTCAGGGAAGTCTCACCAACATTATTTAGAGCAGAATTTTGCTATTAGATTGCAGGGACATCACATGGCGGCAAAATAATAAAAGGAATCAGTCATGTGATCTAGAAATGAGTTAAGAGCTAAGCCTTTGTAACTAAGTCAAGCTTTGCAATCAACACCATGATATTCTCATTCTGGAAGCTTAGCAGTTTGGACAACTAATCTCTCTACAATCTCCACCCCCTGCCCTCGCCATGCACCTGGCTGAACCCTTGTGAGATGCATTAATTCAACCAACAAACAGCCATTGATCACCTACTATATTCTAAGCCCTGAGCGTACACATATGAGTAAGAGCCAGTGCCTGATTTACATGAGTCTTTCTTGTAGCTGAGGCAAAATTACATAACAAATAATTCAATGATGGCCAATAAGTATATATACAGGAATATTTATAAGGCCCTGCAGTAGCCAAGTGGCTAACAATTTTGCATGAGTGATTTAAGTGAGGTTTCGTAGTTTCACAAACAGAAGGGGTGAACAAGCTGTCCTGGCAGAATTCTAAGCGCTATAAAACACGATGAAAAATCTGGGAATCATAGGTAGTAAGATCACATAAATACTATTGATTAAGAGCTCTTTATGTGGCAGGTACTGTGCTAAATGCCTTACATGTACGAAGGATAAACAGATACAGAGACAGATAAATACTTATATATATACATAAGTAGATACATATGAACCAAGACAGATAAATAGTCACATACATCCATAGGTAGATACATAGGTGATTCGTAGAGACAGACCATCAATGCCATCTTTTTTTTAAGGCAATTAATAGTTCATATTATAATTATTTGTTTACTCAGATGCCTTCCCTCTAAAGACCATGAATCCCTAGTGGACACTGTCTTATTCATCTATGTGCCTCCAGCAACACTTAAGGTTCCTTCCCCATGGCAGGCATTCCATAAAAGTTTCTCGAACTAATGAACAACTGAACCAACTATCTTTGTGGTATCTCTCAAGTCAATTAATATTTCTATGCTTCAGATTTTTTTTAATCTAGTTGGTCTCTAAGGACTTTCTGAGTTTAAAAAAAAAAAACATTATGAATTTTTCCTTCTAAGCAACTTATCTCTATAAATCTCAGTTAGATGGGTAAAAAAGAGAATATGATTGTTTCAGGCTGTGAATAAAAACCGCCTGCACAGACTTTACTCTTGAACTTATCAGTGCTGAGTTCAAGATGTTTAGTGACTGTCTGTAGGGCCAGATTTATGTTCCTTCATTTTTTAAAATTAGGAATGAATTTGAACACACATAAAAATAACATAATGAAAGTATACTCTAACAGATCCTCACCTTAAAGCAAACAAACAATATACACAAGTAAACAAAGCAACCCACTGTCAATGGAGTAGACACTTCCTGTTTGCCTGTTTCCAATACTTTGCTTCTTTTTCCTATACAAGGGATAACAATGATCCTAAATTGGATGTGTATCTTTTTTGTTCCCAAAGAGCAAAGCTCACAGCCAGAAGGAAACAAAGTTCATCATGAGGGTACCTTGAAGAAATATCTCAGTTTCAACAATGCCTTGGGTCATCACAACTGGCCCCCAAGGAACAAGACTGTTCCCAAGCAACTCCAGTACTCTGAGAGCACAAAAAACAATCTCTGCAAACCTCTGCAAACCAGCCAGCAGCTGCGGGAGTAGAAGAATCATTGTGACCAGTCACAGCTCCTTCATATGATGACTTATACCAATAAAGAAATATATAAGATAGCAAGGGGCAGTATACTGCAGTGGTCACAGCTGGAGCTTGGGACCACTGCTCTTGTCTTGTGACCTTGGGCAAGTTATTCAACCTCCACTGTACATCAGTCATGTCCTTTTATAAAACAGAGATAACAATGGTATCTACTTCATAGTTCAGCTTAAGTGACTTGCTGCATGTAAAATGCTTACAAAAGTATCTGACACATGTTAACTGTTATTGTATCTTAGGTCCACAAACAAAATTTTACAAAGGGAAGAGTTACTTCCTTTTCACCATCTCCAGAAATCTCTCAGAGACATGCATGTACCTCCCCCAAAAAGAACACACACGTCTGGAGCCTAGAGGTCTATACGGTATCCACAGTGGAAGATGACAGTCAGGCTCCTGCTTCTAGTCTTTGTTTATTCCTCAGATGCCCTTATTGAGCACGTATGAAATATCATCCCAGGTAAAGGAGGCATGGGGGATTAAGCGTGATGAACCAGATGCGACACTGCCCAAAAGTCATACACTAAACACACAATTACACCCTCATTTGCCTAAATGTAGGATCCTTCATTTGCTAACCCAAAATGTCGACCCATTTTGAGCCTCAACTTTCTCATCCATAAAATAAGGGCATTATTTATTTTACACCTGCTCTCTCTTCTTCATCTTGCTGTTAGCTGAAACAAAATCATTTTTATAACCAAACGCTGAGCAAGCTGAAACACCATCCGAATCAGAGTTCATGATATTGACTTTGGCTTGGCTATTCAGATATGTTCCCTCAGAACTATTCATGGGTCTATCCAGGCAGGGCATGAATCGTGGAAGCCACGTGCCACAAAGCTCAGGTAGAAACCTACCCGGCAACCACAATTTCCCTCACGTGGACTGAACATAAGATCCTAAAAACAACAGCTGGATATAAAAATGAAATTTAGTATAACCAACTCAAACCCCGAGGAAAAGACATGATCACTGTTTTCTAAGAAATGTTAATTATTTTATCTTCGGGGGAGGGTGAAATGAAAAGTAACGTATTTTGCCACACTCCTCATAAATTCTGTCTGTCTAAATTCCTAGACACAACAATGACAGAATTCACATAAATACTCCTAACCTTAGGGTCAGACTGGGGACCCCACGGAGTGGTGCAAGGGAGCCTGGCCAGCTGCTGACCACACTCAGTGTATGAAACCAAATACCCATCCCTGGGCTGGCCAACCTGGAAACCCTCATTATAAGAACTCCCAGCTTTGCTAAAGGAACAGGCTAAAGTGTTGCACTGATTTTAGGCTATCAATTATTCAAAACATTGTAATTTTAAACAATTTTAAATTTTATAACAACTTCCTAAATTAACGTGGTAAAAAGGGAACAGTCCCCAGCATGAATATTAAATTTCAGTTTTCCTTATTTCAAAAGAAGTAGCTTTCCTTCATAGACATGGGCTGTTAATGATAGCTTACAAAGTACATGCTGCATATTTGGTTCCAAAGCTAATATTTTACTAAAATATATAACAAAATATAACATTCAAATAGGTTATATCCATCTTTCTTCTAAATTAGTTCATAGCTTGATTTTTAAGTACCTCTCCCCTCAATTTGGCATTTTAAATACTGAAATTGTTTGTACATGCTCAGTACTTTGCCCCTTTACTGCTATATAGTTAGCGCCTGACAGCTGTTTATTATGAAAAGCAAAATAGCCAAATAGATGTCCTGATGTATTTCTGTATTCAGAGTCTGCTAAGTTATTAATTTTCAAATAAAAGAAAAAGAGTAAAAAGGCCTAGTAATAGAGCATGGAATTTCCTACTTTTAAGTAAACTTCTTGCTTTTTATTTTCATTATATCACCAGATTATATTATCCAAATACTTTGTCCAGTCCGGCAATCAGTTTAATCATAGTGATGTTATTTCCTGGTTTTGACCCTGTATAAAAGGTTACAATATTGGGTCAAATGTTCTGTAACCTGCTTATTATCGGTTATTCCTACATGGAATTTAGTAGAAAAATTCAAAAATTATAATGAAGGATTTACATCAGAGCTGCTACATAATTGTACACAAACTATTAGGAACCCATTTGAACTCTGATGGAGTAGTTCATTATTTGTGCTTGTCTGACAAAAGTACAATAATATCAGTAATATTTTATATGATATAAAAGGTTAGGTTTGAAAAATTAGCATTACAAATGTCACATTGACTTCCAGCAGGAAATGTGCAACAGTATGTGACAATACTGAATAAAATGTTGAAACATGTTTTCCTTTTGTTTTACGTTACTCATTTTTGTAATACAACACTGGTTACTGGAAAATGCCTTACAGCTTTATTCGAAACACATGTTCAAAGATTTGAATGAAAAAACTTTGACTCTCTCTGGAACATCTAACCGATACATCATTTGTGTGCTTTAAATTTTTTCTTACTGTCAGGAACACTTTTATGTCTTTAAGATTTATTTAAACTGGTTTATTATATAATGAAGCTTGTCAGATCATAGGAACAAAGTCAAACAAGATGTGCTATATCAAAGTATAACGTTTAACATATAGATTCAAGTATACATATCAAGTACAATGCAATCAAGCAAAGTTTAATCTGAAAATGCAAATGTTTCAGATTATTAAAGCCACATCTGTCCTTTGAAGCACAATTTAGAGTGTTTATCAAAAAGCTATGTGTAATTATTCTCCCCTACCCTAGACTCTGTAACAACAGCTTTCTTTTCTTAAGAACTTTCCAATTTCACTTGAGAGTAGGGGTTTAAAGACTTAACCACCAAAGAATATAAGATCACAAATGGAAAATTAAAAATCTTTACAATGTGTCCTATTATAATTGCTATGTTTTGTTGGTAAATCAGGGTAATATTTCAAAAGGCATTTCTCCCGGGTTTAAGAAAAATTCTAAATGCTTTTGGAAACCAATTCAACACAGTCCCAGGCATCAAAAATGTGTGCTTAAACTCGTTATTAAGAGTTTTCATTATAAATTTTTATAATACATTTGGCTTTCTCTGCCTCGGCCAACAGAAACCATCAAAGGCAGCGGCTTAGCTCGTTAGAATTCTGAAGGACGAAGGAAGTAGGATAGAGCTTTAAGTTCCTGAAATTCTCAAATATTAAATTGATCCAAAAAATAAATCTTTGTATATTCTCTTATATACAACTAATCACCATATATAAAAATACACTTTATATATTGTATATATATTAATATTACATATAAAATATTTAAATTTTATATGTAATATCGATGACATATATATATAATAGAAAAGATACATAAACTATCCTTAGCGATATTCTTAAGCTTGAACTTGTGGGAATAAATTGAGTTGTTATAACATTATTCTAGAGCATATCTACTTTCTGTGCAAAGATATGATTCTATTATTACGCACATAAGAACTGACTATGACATAGAAGCTTTGGGCTCACATTTATAAAATCTAAAGATGTGGGCTCTTTTCACTTTAGATTATAAAGGCTCACATATACTATAGTTGTTAGAAAAAAGCAGTAATTGACAAAATTAATTGGAGTCTCTGAAACTTATTATAGTGGAATTAAAAATTAAATACGTATTTTAAATCTGACAAAAAATCATTGAGACATTTGCTGCACTCAAGGGTGGAGATCCAGAGCTTGAGACTTTAGATCATTAAGGCTACCTCTGCAGAAGCAGGTAGTTACCATCATGTAGCACCAACTCTGCTTATGCATTCAAATTCAATCCAGAACTCACAAGCTGTTACACCCATAAACTTTCCATACATTAATTTGGAGATAAAAGGAAAACTCAGTATTTTAGTTTTAACTTATAAACTATAATCTGGCTTCAGCCATTAGAAAGTAGTAGCTACAGGCACTTCTGCTTGACTTTTTAAACTTTTAAAAAATGAATTGACTAATACCTGTGTGATGCCACAGACAAAGCAAACACAAACACCAGATCGTGCTGATTTTATTTTTTTAAGCAACTGGCATCAGGAGTTTGATGAAAAGATTGAAGGGAAACATTACTCTGTAATATCATAAAGTCTGTCCTAATATATTTGGAAAAGGAAACTACTGACAAATATACTATAGGCAAAAGCTTTTTTCCCTTTCCCTACAGGTTTGAGAGTCTGAGAATTTTTCTGAAACCTTAACGCAAACTCTTCAACAAAGTGATGAAGGGTTTCTAATGAAACAAAATCTAGTTTCAACATGAGAAACAATTAGTATGCGAAGAGCTTACACACTGGAAAACATACAAAATCACAAAACTCTTTTGAACAGATACTGGCTGGGCTCTTGCCTTGTGCAGACAGAACAGTCAGGGTAAGGCAGGCTCAGGATGAAAGCAAGGAGGAGGGGCCGGGGGCTGAAGCTACAGCGTGTGGGTAGAACTGCTCTGTTTCTTTCCCTCCCATTTCACAAATGCCCAGAGGCATTTCTGCAATGGAACATCTTTGCAACTTCTAAAAATAAAGTAATAAAGTTTGATTTCTCATCTTTCACAATATTTGGACACATTCTTCCAACTTTAATTTCCTTTTTGTAACGGTAGTATGATGTGCATTATGTTACACTGCTTCATTTTACCATAAAAAAGTTCATCTCTAGAGAACCACTCTGAAATTATGCACCACTTTAATAGACCTCCCCTCAGAATTGGATAAAAATAATTTTCTCATTGTAATCGTATAGCGTAACGGTTAGTAAGATCTCACCATAGACCTGTATTTGAAGCCAGGTTTGAATTTTCTTAAATGTTGAATCATATTCCCGTATTAGGTTCTTATTTCACTCCCAAATCATCTACATATACAAAATGACCAGAATGAACATATTAAAAATTTGGAGAAGTTACAACATAAAAAAAATCACGTTTGACATTACTTGATTCCCTCATTTAGAGTGGTAGTGTCCTTTTTTTTTTTTCTTGCCACATCTTTAAAAAGAAAAAGAAAAAGAAAAAGAAAAACCAGTCTGGTATGTGGAAGGAAAAGTGACAAATAAAACAGGGAGGGTAAAACCTGCTGTGTGACCAAAACTGGTCCAGAAACACTGCCTTGCTAGGAAGTCAGAAGTACGGAGGTGGAATGGAGGAACCCTTGAAAAGAAAGGAATTTGGCCTTTAGTTAAAAAAAAAAAAAAAAAAAATATATATATATATATATATATATATATATATATATATATATATACACATTCTTAGTTAGCTCTTTAAATATTTTTTGATGTGGACTGTTCTTAAGCTCTTTACTGAATTTGTTACAATATTGTTTCAGTTTTTTTGACTGGGAGGCATATGAGATCTTAGCTCTGAGACCAGGGATTGAACGGTGCACCCTCTGCATTGGAAGGGGAAGTCTTTTAACCACTGGACTTCCAGGGAAGTCCTCCTAATTTGCTCTTTAAACACAAATAAACCCTCTTTATTCTAAACCCTTCTTCTAAAGAATCCGAATTGATACATGTGTATCTCAGACCCTAGACAGAGAGTGCATGCGTGCATGCTAAGTTGCTTCTGTTGTGTCTGACTCTTCGCGACCCCACGGACTGTAGCCCGCTAGGCTTCTCTGTCCATGGGATTCTCCAGACAAGAATACTAGAGTGGGTTGCCATGACCTCCTCCTGGGGATCTTCTCAACTCAGGGATCGAACCCACATTTCTTATGTCTCCTGCATTGGTAATGTGGGTTCTTTACCACTAGCAACACCTGGGAAGCCCAGATAGAGTAAGAAGACATGAAAAAAATGAGGAGGGATAATTTACAACACTGAAAATGACGTGGATAGCTATGAAAGAGGGTGGAATGGGATGTGATTGCTGGCACATTATAAAGTCACTCTGGGAAATGAGAGTGACATTTAACAGGATAAGACACCAGCCTTATACATCAAACTCCTTATTGATACACTTACTTTGCCATGTAAATTAACTCCATGCTTGGAGCACTCTGAAACCTTCTCTGCTACCTTAGTGAGAGAGATCATCATTCTCCTCCAGAATGATCATAAATGAACTTCTTTTGACTGAAGACAAACCTTTGTAAACTTGGATGTAAAAGAAACGGTATCCAAGTGAGGTCCCGCTGTACCAGAGATGAGAATAACCCCGCCTTCCCCCTTCACGGCTGACACTCTAGAGTTTTCTCACCTACAGAAATTGCCCATGAAGATTCTACTACTATTTGCTGTAGAACGCTTTACTGATGAGAAGTGACACACTAGACCTCTGTTTTTGTTTTCCAGTTTTACTTCTCAAAATATTCAGGCCACAGTAATTTAGGTAACTGGAAGTCATCAAGATCCATCTCTATATATTTTCAGTTCATGCTTTTAAATAGTCAACTTTCCATTATCTTCAAAGGATCAGATGCCCTGCAGTTTATTTCTGACAAATCATCCGTTTTATTGTTTCTGACATTGTTACCCACTCTGCTTAATTAAACGTTTATTTACATACACGGGATATTTGCTTAATTTAATCCAGGATTTTAGGAGAGAGAAATGTTCCAGGAATAAAAATAATTCCCCTTGAACATAGGAACCAGCAAATAGTACATCTGGATGAATGTCGACTCCCAGAATAAAGTGGCAGAAGCGGTAAAATGGATTTTGAAGGACAGGGTGGAAAAAGGAGGCACTGTTTCCAGGCTTCCATGAGCCACATATGAACTGTGTGGTTATAGTGTTTGAGTTATGGAGAATTTTCAGATTAGAGAGACTCTCCACTGAACAATAAAAAAAAAAAAAAATCCCATGCCAAAGCGAAATGGAAATGTCTTTGTAAAAAGCTTCTTACTCCTCAATAGCACACAAAAAAACTGAACAGCAGAACAGAATGGCTACCTTGCTGGCATATCATTTTGAAAAGCAGAAGTAAAGTGTACGTATACTGATGTTTCCTTCTTCCAAAGGATCCATGCACAAATGGAGCAATTAGAAATTAAAGAACTCATGATACATTTTGAAAAGGGGATCTGCAGAGCCCATTACTTGTTTGCTTAAAAGTCATTAGACTTTATTTAACACACACACATATGCATAACCAAACAAAACTCCCAATTGGCAAGATGAAATAGTGTGAAGTGGCCCAAGATTCTTATTCACAGTTGCATAACAGGCTCCTTGGTCTGCAATGTGCTTGGCAGCAATTGCCAGAACAGATATTGTGCAAGTTACAAATTAAGTAGAACGTCATTAATGGGTGGTGAGAAGACAGTGCCTGGTGTTGTCTTCAGTAAACCGGCTATTTGAGGAAAAAAATTTTCCTAGTTATGCCTTTGCCCATAATGCCCAAATGGACATAGCCACAACTATATTATCATTTCTCATCCAAAGACTATCTATGGGTTATATATTGTTGTTGTTTAGTCGCTAAGTTGTGTCCAACTCTTTTGCAACACCGTGGACTCCAGGTTCCTCCGTCTGTGGGATTTCCCAGGCAAGAATACTGGAGTGGGTTGCCATTTCCTTCTCCGGGGGATCTTTGCAACCTAGGGATCAAACCTGCATCTCCAGCTTTAGCAGGCAGGTTCTTTATCACTGGGCCACCAAGAAGCCCATGAATTATATATACTCAGGATTAAAAAAAAAAAAAAAATTAACCACTAGACCACATCAATGCTACCCACTGGTTACAGCCCTAGTCCAGTCTCCTTTGAAAACTTTTTGAAATATAAACCTGGAGATTTATTTCATAAAAGGTTATTACTGAAACCAGATTGAGTATATCCATGTCTAGCCTTGTAAACGCTTTGGTCATTGACAGCTTGACTCTCTCTATGATTGGGTGATAAGGACAGGATTTTAAAGGATGATGTCTCTTTTTACTCTTTGCTTGCCTAGTCAAAGTCTTAAAACTTTAAGTTTTAACTTGAAGTTTTAAAGTCTTAAAACTTTAAGAACTTTTACTCTTTACTCTTTTTTTTTTAGCAGTATTATTAGGGCTTCTACTCAGAGAGTGGAACATTCTATGGATCAGCAATCTTGAATCACACTTCCTTAAACTTAATGTCCTTTCCAGCACTGGGCTAAAACACTGAAATGGGAAATAACACCATGCAACAATTAA
This sequence comes from Okapia johnstoni, assembly GCA_024291935.2. Taxonomy (NCBI): domain Eukaryota; kingdom Metazoa; phylum Chordata; class Mammalia; order Artiodactyla; family Giraffidae; genus Okapia; species Okapia johnstoni. Next base: position 28,840,607 of record CM044309.1, read on the forward strand.
AATAATTCTATGCAGGATCGAATTACTATCCAAATTGGAAAATACAGAATTCTGTTTACTTATCTTTGTTTTGCACTTATATAAACATTTTAATGCGTGCTTTTACATGTCAAAAATGTAATTATACATGTTGGCAGACAGTTTCACAAAAGACTGTTGTCTAACTATAGGCTTATCTATGGATGTTATGTATATAATACGGACAGAATAACAAGTACTTGTGTTATTATAATCAGGCATTAGTTCGGTTGAAAAAAAGTGCCTTTGTTTTGTCTGGTGAATGTTATTTTACCAAAGACCAGTTATTTAAGATATTTTAACATTAGCCACTGAAATGAAAGAATCTTTCTATTAAACATAATGACAGCAGTATATATCATTTAACAAAGACAAAAAGCAAACAAATGTAACCAAATGGGTAACAGGAAGCTACTAAATTAAAGTTAATAACTAACATATCTACCGCTCATAATCTCTATGCCAAATATGTGAAAACGTACTAGGTTTTATTAGTCTGCATTCTGGTGAAGTTCCTTTCATTTCGTATTATAGATGATCTCATAGATAGTAAGCATTCCATTAGACGGAGCCAATTTTGAGCCAGTTCCTCACTTTTCAGAGTTTACTTCTGGGCATAGAATCTTTACTTTAAATGTGGGCAGCAGTAGTCTCCACAACATAATGCAGCACTTCTACAATTAATGCAAAAATCCCATAAAGATATGACTGACTTGTTCCAGGGTCAGAAAGAACTAATGTGATTTGTTTGCAGAGAATGATGCAATTTCATGGGGAGTCAGATCAACCAAAAGTTTTAACATATATGCATCCATCCTCAGATGCCTAGGATACGCAGCACACATCATTTCGCTTTTAGTTACAGTGGATCTTTCCTTCCATTAAGCAAATTAAGCAAAGCCTCCTTAATTAAAGCATTCAAGATGATACCTGACCTTTCACTTGTGTTGACCAAATGGTTTATGCCTATTTCAATCACTGCTATCTATCATCCTTAATTAGCATCTACCCAATAAAACAGCTCACTTCTGAAGTATATTAATTACTGTTTTACGACTTTGGTTCCTATTATCTTAGCTGTTCAGCAAAGGCTATAAAAAGTGTGGCATTTCCAGCACAAAGGAGCAGTATATGTTATGTGTGATTCATGTTAAGTTACATTAATATTTAGAGAAGTGGTCTGGAATAAGCTATGTGTTCTGACTTTGGGCTCTAAGGAGTTGTTTTGATTTTCAGCACTAGAAATATGTCTTTCTGAGAGAGACGAGGTAGCAAAATTTTCTGCTACGAAAATTTCAAAATCATTAAGTTATGAGTGGCAAATCCAACAATAAAGGAAGATGCCAGGTTTTGATGAAATATTTTGTTCTATAAACTGTATAACCATAGTGTGCTGGGGAGAGTCTCTTTTCTGATACTTGTCCATAATTCAGAGATTTGAGAATTATTACACTGTGAGCTCTTAAATAAATAATTTTGAATTATTTTCATGATTTGGCCATTTGGAGTCCTGTAACAGAATTTTCTGTGATATTTACTGAAAATAGTTAACTAAGGATTGCCAAGAGTTCAGCATTACAAGATCTTACTAAACTAATATAACAATTCTGGTAGCCATGGGGAAATAAATATATCCCCCTCCTCCCCCCAAAAAAGAAAAAATTGGTTGAAAAATTTTAAGTAACTGAAAATTGTTAAAAGCAATTCGCAAAACATACAGCTTATTTCCATCACTGTCTTGATAGAAAGAAGCTGAAAATGTCTTTTTTAAAAACTTTATTTAGGACCATAAATAAATCCACAGAGTCATGACAACACATTCTAGAATGGATGGATGGGAGGAAAAGATGAGATGGATAAGGGGGAGGAGAATTCACATTCCTTTGCAAGGCTTCTTTTAGCAATTGATACTGTTCTAGAACTGGCTTGTGCATTTCTGTTACACTTTCTCCCATTCCATTATTAGTGAGAAGAGAGAACAGTTTTTTACTCTCCTCTTAGAAGAGTGAAAAGTTTTATTTCAAAGTGACTCATTAGTAAGCAGAAACAATATAATCTATAATGGTATTGCCAGCTAAGCAGCCTGTAAATTTCATTTATCAAACTACGAAGGGAGTTAAAGTATTTCTATAATTTGTATCTGGAAAGTCAAGGCAAATTTTCAGTTTCAAGCAAAGGAAATTTAAACAAGTGAAAAAAAAAAAAAAAACTTTGGGGAAAGGGAGTTTTTAAAAGTTGTGCATGTGGATTTAGTACTCTACTTAAAAGACTAGAGATAAAAATTCTCTTTGCCCACAGGTTATAAAAATAGCAGACCATAATGGTGCAGGCCTCTCTGGTCACTAAGAAAAAAAAAAAATAATGGCTTCTCAGATTCAAAAGAAAATTAAAATCAACAGGAGAATGAACCTGCTTTCTTCCTGAACTAAAATATGGAAAGCTAAAGACAATAACTTTTTACTGCAGGACTTTTTAAACTCTAAGTGCATAAACCAGAGGATTAAGTGAAAAATCGGGTTCATAAAAAATGCATAAATGGTATTTAAAAGACTACCATAACAAAAGCATTACTTTATGAACCTTTTTTACCATAAAACACATATTGAGTCATGTACTATTTATAAATTTAGCATGAATTTGAATAGCTTCTAGGGATGATGGCAAGTAATTTTAGGAGATTTTTATTAATTCTGTTCATTATAAAGAAGACACACACACACACACACACACACACACACACACACAGTTCCTATTTCCTTCACCTTTTCCTTTCCTTATGAATCCTGGATCACTCGATTTTTGCAAATAGTTGGTACCAACTTGAAATTCTTCTTGGAAACCATCATAACTGCATAAGCACCTTTAAGGTACCGCACACAGAACAAAAGCCTGATAAGGATCAGGAAATTTGAAAAGAAACCAGTTTAGTCTTTAAAAATGATATGTAATGGAATGACCATGTACTTTAAAAAAACAATTATTCCAAGATTCTGTTTATATTTTGCCCATCATACACTTTAACAGTGCTACCTCAATAGTTGTCATTTAAACCCAGGACTGCGCCTTAAGAAGAAACACAATAAACATACTCCAGGAATGCTTTGCACTGTCAATTACCATTCATTCATCACCTAGCTCGCTATGTGAAAGGAGTTTCATGTACACCACCTTTCCCACATGTATTGTCTATGATGTGCTCTAGTTCCATAGCTCAATAAACCTGAAGCAGGGAAGGTTTATAAAAAGAAAAAAAAAACCCACAAAGTTGTAGATCTTTAATGATAATATACACTTGACCACAAATGGATGTTCAGAAAATCCATTTTTGTTTAGGCACAAGGAAATATGCACAATTCGTTATGCAGCTGATTCAAAAGCAGCTCTAAAACAATTGTTGGCAATACTGAACTCAAGTTGGGACTAGTAATTAGCACAATAAACTTTCACAGAAGGAATTATTTCCCTAGGAAGCATGGCAGGCTCCCACTACTGAAGTTTGGCCAACTAATCAACCTTCTATTGAACATATAGCCTGTGGTTCCTCTTTTGCTTCAGAGCATCTATTTCTGAAGAAAGTCATATTGTAACAAACAAGTAATTCTAATTAAAAATGCGAGGAAGAGCTAGGCAGAAATTTCATTTTTGCCTAACAAGCAAGCAGCAGATCTTGGTTTATATAGATTTTTCAAATCTAGGTCCTCAATATTTGCACAAAATCATAAATTTTCATAAATGTTTGAGCTTCAAAGGACCAACAGGATTAAGCAAAATAGAGAACCATACAATATTGGGAGCTGCAGCTGATATGATGCCCTTGATTTCTATCCAAAGTCTTAACAGTGAATAAAGATTACTATTTCTGAAAATACACTCAAAATAAGACTCAAAGACTGCTTACCACACTTCCATGCTTACTTTTCCTCGTAAATAACATAGTGCCTTCACATGTGTGCATTTTTCAAAAATTAATAATAAACCATTGACAATTGATAATAAGTGATACTTTGATGATATAAAAAATATCACATCACAAAATAACCTTACATTTTATAGACACTATTACAGAAATGTAGTAATATACTAAAGTTAGTCAGAATAACTTCCTTACTATCCATACCTTTCCTATGTGCTATGTGCTAAGTCGCTTCAGTGGTGTCCCACTCTTTGTGAACTGTAGCTCGCCAGGCTCCTCTGTCCATGGCATTCCCAAGGCAAGAAGACTGGAGTGGGTTTCCATTTCCTCCTCCAGGGGGTCTTCCCAACTCAAGGACAAAACCCCACGTCTCTTGCGTCTCCTGCATGGGCAGGCACGTTTTTTACCACTAGTGCCACCTGGGAAACCCTATATCTTTCCTACTAGGTTAAAAAATTGAAATAATACCCTGAAGAGATTGAGAGAAATGTGTCACAGAAATACCAGGACACTATTTATCATTCCTGGATATCGGTTTAGAAAATAAATACTGACATGGAAGAACAGCATAAAACTTGGAAGATTAATGAATTTATAATAAACTAATATGTTACAGAAAGAAAGCTGACAAGAGCACTAAGGAACATATTTACTGAGCATAAAATAGAGATATGCCAGCGGGTATCAACATCTACTGTGCTGTTCCAATGGCTTATACATCATTAGCTCTGGACCAGTTGGGTTGCTTCACAGCTTACAGAGGTCTTCAAGAGCCTAAAACTGCTTCTGTATCATCATCTTATAGGGGAAGGTTTTTAGGTATCTCTCAACTGCCATTCCAATGACTTCCTCCCAGCTATTAGAAATTCTAACTAAAGACTGATCTGGAAGCTCTACCATAGAGATAAATTTACAACCAATGAACTCCAATATGTTTTAGTATTATAGATACATTGATACTTCTCCAGTTTAAACCCACAATTTTGGAACCAAGTCATATCTTTTGAGCATAAAATATCCACTGTCAGCTCCCCAGGCTCAGAGTTACATAGCAGTAAGTTCCATTAGAACATAATCTCTTGTCTCCATTCCTGTATCCCAGTATCACATAGCATATATTCAAAGGGCAATAAGATTTTACTAAAAAGGTTGTTTCTTCAACCTAAACTTTTTTTTTTCTCATTTAACACCATTCATATCAATAAATACAGAGCAATCTACACTGTCCTTTTACATGTGTACATAGGAATCCATTCCATAGTATCAATGGTGTATTTAGCAAAGTCCAGGCTATAAACTGCTTCCAATCCTCTTCCCTTTACCCATTCTCTTCTTCTGCTTCCCTTTCCCCTTTTCTTTCTCTAACGGAAACGATATCATGAGCTTCTATATGTTTCATATTTCTTTTGACTAAATTACTAGAAGTAGATGAGCAGGATTTCTAGCAAGCTATGTGGATTTAAAATTCTGTTATGTATTGTCAAATAGATCTCCAAAAGGATACACCAATTTACATCATCAAAGTACTCACTCACTCTTACCTATGCAACATAGGTATAAAAATAGAATTTTATCCTTATTCAAATGTATATTCCTTTTGTCAATAATAAGAATAAAACTCACTTAATATCCTTAATTGGTCAACTGTATTTCTTCTCTTTTTGAATTCTACTGGCTCAGTTTAGTGCCATATACTCATTTCCACCGCCTCCCTCCCCCAAAAGTTATAAATTGAACGTTTTCAAAAAAAAAATTTATTTATGTGACTGCATCGGGTCTTGGTTGTGGCATGCAAACTTTTAGTTGCAGCTTATGATATCTGGTTCCACAACCAGGGATGAAAATAGGGTCCCCTGCATTGGGACTGTGGAGTGTTAGCCACTGGACAACCAGGGAAGTGCCTGTAAATTGAATCTTAAAGACTAGAAACATTACTAGCTCTTTCACAATGTTTACTTTCTATGTGCTTGCAAGTGAAGCACAAAGATTTTCTACGTGGGCACAGAAGATGTGTTAGGAAATTCTGCTTTGAAAATGGAATTCAGCTAACTTTGAACTAACTGGTTTTGAACATATACTATGTGCAAGGCCCTAATGTTATGAAGATAAAATAACACACCAGGCAGAATTTCCTGACTTGAGTTTATCTTTTCAAGTTATGTAAGAAGACAGTTTTAAAAAATTAAGTTATGGTGGCACTAGTGGTAAAGAACCTGAATGCCAACACATAAGAAATACGGGTTCGATCTCTGGGTCAGGAAGATCCCCTGGAGGAGGGCATAGCAACCCAATCCAGTATTCACACCTGGAGAATCCTGTGGGCAGAGGAGCCTGGCGGGGTACGGTCCTAAGGGTCGCGTAGAGTTGGACATGACTGAAGCAGCTTAGCAAGCACGCACGCACACAATTAAGAGACTAATTATTTAAAATAATAAATACCCATTGAGTCAACAAACCCTAATTGAGCACTCACCCAAGATTATGGGTGAGTCAAATGTTGATCTTACATAACTTGCAGTCTAGTGTAAGAGGCACAAGCAGACAGATATCACTATTCAAGTGAGAAAGTATTAAGTTAAAGATTCTTTTGACTTGGAAAAGATTTTGGGAGTAAAGAGTACCTGGCCTGGAGCTGCTTGACATAGGAAAAAATACAGTGATCTGTATGAAGAAGAAAGTAAAATCAAGGGAAAATATCTCCTTTCCTTGTAAAAGGTTTCTGATCTAGAAATGTTGATGATCAGTATTTTTAAAAAAACCCACAAAATATGCCCTCTGTGAATTTCTTGAAGAATTTGATCTTTTCTAAAATCTTATGCCTAATATCATAGTAGGAAATGGCAACCCACTCCAGTATTCTTGCCTGGAAAATTCCATGGACAGAGGAGCCTGGCCGGCTACAGTCCGTGCGGTCACAAAGAATTGGACATGACTGAGCAACTGAGTATACATACCTAATACACCCCTTTTTATGTGTATTTCTCTATATTTAATGGCATCATAAACCACTGACAGCTAAGATACCTATTTATCTATCTATACATTATAGAAATAAATGGGTAGCAAAGATAAAGCTTTTATATTAAGAAGCAGTAAACTTGTCACAGATTTTGCATTTAATAAATAATTGAAGCCAGAAAAATAAGCAATGAAAACATGACATAAAGTCCAAATGTATTTCTTAGAAGATTCCTCCCAAAAGCATCTGATCATGACATCAGAAAGTCCTTACAATAGTGCTGTGGGCAGAAAGGACTAGACAACTTTCCAGTGCTCAGACCCTGTGATGATTTTCAACTCTTCAAAGAAGCAGAGGCTAGAAACCATTGAGAGGTAGAAGAAGGATAGTTTTATTCATATTTATACATTTAAATTCCATAGCATTTACTTCCATTTGCTTTATATAGATGAAGAAGTTTAAACATGTTCAGGGATTTTCTTTTGCTCAAACTGAAGATGAACATGTAAGTCAGACCACCAGTAACACAAATCTTAATTCCATTTAGAAGCATGTGATCTTAGGAAATTTATATTTCCTTTCTGAGCTGCGCCACCTAATCTATAGCTTTTAAAAGGAAGATTAAATGAAATACTATACAAACCACTTAGCAGAGTGCTCAGCATCAAGAAAGCGTTCAATAAGTGGCAGCTATTATTATTAAGATGTTTATACATAAGAACTCAACATGAAATTGGCTATCCAAGTATCAAAATTCATTTATAGAGTTTAGTGGGGAAAATGTCAGTTTACAGATTATATTCTATGCCTGGATAATTTCAATACGAAGGATCAATGTTATAAGGCATGGGAAACCTGATGGCTTCTAGGCATGCTGAGTGTTTAATCTGGTCAGAGATTCACTTTATTTCTTCCTTTTAATTCATTTGTTTTTCTTTTATTCTACTTAATGCTTCCAAAGATCAAAAATCTGGAACAATTCCATCCAATTGGGAAACTATTTTAATTCATAACCTCTCACTGTAAGATGAACGCATGTTAAGGATGCATATATAATCCTCAGAAACAATTTTTACATATGTATATATCTATTTTTTAAAATTCCTTTCATTAACAAGTTTTAAATAGAAGCCTTCTTTGAAAAGATTCCTTTCCATAAATGATAATATTCATATGTGATGAACCTCTTCTGAAGAGCCAATTAATTAGTTAACAGGACTTGCTGTTGTGTAAGTTTTTCAGGCTAATGATTTGATTCAATAAGAACACTAAATTTATGTGCATTTCAACCATTAAGATAAGTAGACAGATTTATTAACATTGGTTAGGAAAAAGGTTGACTACAAAATATTTTTAAGCATTTTAGACTAAAATAAAATATCAAATGCTATGCTTCTTTTTCACCACCACAAAGAGAAATATTAGGTACGATTCATTATTTGCAATGTGTTGATATTTGCTTTTCCTTATTTGCTGTTGATATTTTTCTAAGTACCATCCCTTTCCCCCAAGAATCAAGGGAAAGAACAGATTCAGAGAAAGGTAACTATTTGGTAAATAAGATATAGACAGGTTTGACTTGTTTGCTCATTTTTAGATCAAAAATTTCAGGTCTACAAACAACTCTTCAAAAGGCTGGTTGCTGCTGAGAATTAATGAAACAAATTAAGAAGCAAAGTATGACCCTACCCAAGTATTAATACTATTCATTCAATAACATGGAGTTTAAATTTCAATTTGTCCTAAAACTTTTTTGATGCTAGGAAATGGAGCTCATAGAGTTGCTTATCAATCCCTCATTTTACCCCAAACAGTCCTTTGATCTTAAGCAATCTCAACCGTTCTCCCACAAAAATTCCAATACTAGTTATTTATTTGTCTTTAACAATCACAAGGGTGGGAGAATATGCTGGAAATGAAACAAGGTTGTTTCATAACTTAAGCATTAGAGCACCTCATCTAACTGAACCGGATCATCCGAAAACTAGGGCATAAAAACTATGATGAGAACTCGATTCATGCCAAAGTATGAGCAACTACTTTCACTGTTTGAAGACGCTCCTGTCGGCTCATCACAAATAAAGAGGATTACTATTTGCAGAACAGAAATTGACTATGTTTAGAACGGCTTTCAGGAACACAGTGGAAACCTGAATATGTACATCTGCTGAAAAAGTGACTTTTTTTCCTTCCTGAGTTTTTCTAAAATGTTTCGATATAGCTCAAATATCAAACTTTTCCCTTAAGGGTCTGATGAACAAATATTCCACTGAGTACTGCTTCAGATGAGATGCCACGAAAGGCACTATGACAGATAGAAAGATGAAAGAAGGTTCTTGGGAAACTTCAATATGATCAGGAAGAGAGAATAATGACACAAATAAACAGAATACAGGGCAGGATAGGACAGTGCTTTTCATATATTTCAGAAAATGCTAAGGAAAGACAGAGGAGATGAAGAATCCTTGGGCTAAAGATTCAGCATAAATAAACAGCTCAGTCAGGACACCAAACTGGTGTATTTCACTGGGACATTCCCCAAATCAGGTCAATAACTTTGCTGTTTGACTGTCAGTTTTAAATGAAAACTAACTATTCAATAGGGATTTTTAAAACACATGATTAAAAATGAGGGTAACCACATATATATGGAGAAGGAAATGGCAACCCACTCCAGAACTCTTGCCTGGAAAATCCCATGGACGGAGGAGCCTGGTAGGCTACAGTCCATGGAGTCGCAAAGAGTCGGACACGACTGAGCGACTTCACTTTCACTTTCATATACATATTTGGACATTTAGAGTCCTAGCTTGACACATTCTGGTTATGCGTAAGATGAAACTCAAGCCTCCATATGAAAACTGATTCCACTAAACCATAATTTAATGTGCAGGTGAATTCTGACTTTGCAAAATCTCATGGTAATAAAGAATTAATTTTGCAGTTTACAAAGCAGTTTTCCTTGCTCCAATTACCAAGAATATCTAAAATCCTTAAGGAAAGAAACAAAGCATTAAATCATGAGTAATGGCTACATCTTCTCTTGCAAACAGCACGTTACTAGGAGAGCACACCCCCCTCCCAACTTTCAAGTCAAAACTGCATAATCATGGGCCTTTTAGTGTTTTTCAAGCCCCAGCAAAGTTGGAAGACATCAATTTAATAGAAGGAAGTCCCTAAGGCAAGGTAACTCCTTTGAATTCTTTTTGGCTCCTTTCATCAAACATCAAATCTAGAGAGTATGAAAACAGCTTCAGTTGACCATCAGCACAGTTCCAGCAGCAAAGGAAATAAGAATATAACTTAAAATAGCCAGGATCCATATCCTGTGGGCATTTCAGATGAAAGAACCCCACCTTAACTGCAACCAAAATGAATGGAAAGCCATGGCAAAACCCAGAAAGAAGACTAAAGTAATTATTTCCATGTGAACAATGTAACTTGTAATATAATTTACTATCTTCTGTAATAAGCAGTTGCAATTTGACATTTTCATGTGGATTGTTTAACTGTCTTGAATTTCTTGCATAGAAGCTGGTCTAGTCCTCTTTGTGGGCAGAGGCCAGGTTTTATATAGCCCCACGTAGATCTCAACACAGAATAAACAGTAACTATTTGCTAATGAATAAAGAGTTTGCTATCAAAATAGACATATGATGATGACTTACAAAAGATAGGACAAAAGTATTTGTCATTAGAATGTCATAGACATCATGCTAGGTACTTTAACCTTTATATTTCATTCTAAGTATCCCATGATAAAGAAATAACTATCACCATTCTACAGATGTGATTTACACTCAGAGACAAGAAACTAGCCTTAGTTCACTCAGCTAGTGAGCAGCAAAGTCAATATTCAAATTCTGGTCTGTCTGGTTCCCAAACCTTTGTAGATACACACTGCAGGTATATGTGAAAAGGAACTACCTACCTCGTTTTTTTTTTTCAATTGTAAGCCAGCTATAGGTGCACATATATACCAGGCTGCAAATTTCATACATACAGTGTAACATAGCAAAGAAACCACACTATAATTGGTTCCCAGTAGCCTCTAAAATGAGTGATGGTTTGAAAGGGATGTAAGTAACAAGAACTGGCTTTCCTCCAGACAAAAAAAACTGAGAACAAGGGAGGCTATTTCCCAGTTTCAAATATTCTCACATGGAAAAGTGTGTTTGATTCATAGTTGCTTTATAAAATATGTCTTCCCCTCTTTAATCATTATAATCCTGTAATTCTGGAGGAAAAACATAAAAATTTTATTCTTGCTATAGAATGGGATGAGGTCATCAAAAGTCAAATCTTTTATACAGTGAAAGCATCTTTTTTCATTAAAATAAACCAACATCTGTGTATTTCAAAACAAGGGAGACTACTTCCCAGCTAGAAAATCGAAGCATTCTTCATCTTCAACATAATGAGTAATGGCATGTGATCTTTTTTTTAGCTTAAGCCTAAAATAAAGTTCTGACAAAGAAAACATAGGTACACATACTATCACAATATGTGTATATTCATTTTAAATATCTAATATTCAATATTTAAAGATTCAATAGAAGAAAGAATAGTCAGTATTTCATATAGATATGCAACTTTTAGTCTTGTAACACTAACCTGGGAGAAGCAAGTCAATAAAATGCCCCACAACAGAAGAAATATCTATACTATCAAGATATTACAAACATTTCAAATATTACCCACAAGAGGAAAACAGAGACTAGAGGTCAGGTTTCCTAAATCATTGTCCTGTTTCCTTTCAGTTGTTTAGAGTGTTGCTTCTCTGTTATTTGTTTTGAAACATATCATAAAAATATTCTTCTTGAGATTACTTTGGTGATTCAGCTTCAATTAAATTAACATCACAAATGTATTACTTCTGTAAAATAACACTGTCTACAATACCATCGTCAAAATTTGGTATTTGAAGGAAAATGTTATATTAGTTAGGGCTTCCCCAGTAATTCAGCAGTAAAGAATCTGCCTGTCAATGCAGGAGATGCAGGAGATGCAGGTTAGAACCCTGGGTCAGGAAGATCACTTGGAGAAGGAAATGGCAACCCAGTCCAGTATCCTTGCCTGGGAAATTCCATGGACAGAGGAGCCTAGCAGCCTACAGTTCATGGGGTCGCAGAGTTGGACATGACCGAGCACCCAAATAACAGTAATAGAAATCATTTAATTATTGCTAGACTGAGCAACTGAGCACACACACACTCTATATTAGTCGCCCAATTTTATTTCATGGAAAGAGACTTCAAAAACTCCTAGAGTAGTGCTTGATGTATTTAAGAGAAATTCCAGGAATACTAGTTGAATGAAAGAAGTCTTCAAGAACCCGTTATCCTGAGAACTAGACTTCTTTGTGAGATGACGGAATTTGGAACTCCTTGGAATAAGTAGAGCCCTAAAATGGGATCCCAGGACTCCTGGCTGCCCTGAATGACACACACTTTCTCTGGTCACTCAGTAACACTGAGCTTGGTATTGCTGCAAAGGGTTTTTGCAGATGTAAGTAAAGTCCCAAATCAGTTGACCTTATGATGAGGAGATTATCCAGGTAGTCTGAGCTAATCACATCAGTAAATCACATCTATAAAAACAAAGAGCTTTCTCTGGCTGGTTTCAGAAGAAAAATTCAGAGAGATGTAGCCCACCTTGCCTAGAAGAAACCAAACATTCGTGGAGGCCACAGAGCAAGGAACTGCCAGTTAAGAGCTGAGAGTGGTCCCTGGCCAATAGCTAAGAATCGAAGGAAAATGGTACCTCAGTACTACAGCTGCAGAGAGATGAACTGTCAACAGCCGGTGAGCTCATAGGAGGTCTCCGAGTCCAGGTGAAAACTTCAGCTATAGATAACACCTCAGTGTCAGCTCCGTTAGACCCTAAGCAGAGTATCCACTCTCCTGACCTACAGAAACTGTGAGGGGATAGACTTATGTTATCTTAGACTGCTAAATTTGTCATTTGTTACACAGCAGTAGGAAAGTAACAGGATTCTTTAGTTTTCTCTGATAACTGTCTCCTTTTTTATAATTGGAGGATAATTGCTTTACAATGTTGTGTTAGTTTCTGCTGTATAACAAAGTGAATCAGCTCTATGTACACATATATCTGGGCTTCCCAGGTGGTGCGAATGGTAATGAACCTGACTGTTAATGCAGGAAACGCAAGAAACGTGGGTTCAATCCGTGGGTGAGGAAGATCCCCTGGAGGAGGGCATGGCAATCCACTCCAGTATTCTTGCCTGGAGAATTCCATGGACAGAGGAGCTTGGTGGGCTACAGTCCATGGGGTCGCAAAGAGTCAGACATGACTGAAGCAATCAGCAGGCACCCATGTATAAATATATCCCCTTCCTCTTGAGCCCTCCCTCCACCAGCACCCCCATCTCACCCCTCAAGGTCATCACAGAGCAGAGTTGAGCTCTTCCTGTGCTATCCCTGGGCTATACTGCTTCTTTAGCTTTTTATGTATCCCATGCTTCCTGAACAGATACAGAAACACATTGTTGTCAACTGATATAATCAATATGATGTATGGCCACTCTGGAGGAAAATGGTAAAGAATTTTGCCTTAATACTTGCCAGATTTTAGTGTGGAGTTGAGGGAACAAGGCATGGACATAGGAAATATAGCTCAATGACAATCTAAGTCACAGCCTGAGTCATCAGAAGGGTTTGAGCTAGAACATGATATGATTTGGGAAGATTATCTGGCAGAAATTGTTGGCAGGACAGGAGAGAATAAAGAGATCAGGAAGGCCAGGTAATAGACCACAGGCACTGCATCAAAAGAGAAGGAAAGGAACTTTCCTGGCAGTCCAGGAATTAGGACTCCATGCTTCCCACTGCAGGGGGTGCGGCAGGGAACTTGGCCAGGGAACTAAGATCTCACATGCCATGTGACAAGGCCAAAAGGGTCGGGGGAGAGCAAGAAGGAAAGAGGCCTATGGTCAGCAGGGGGAATGAAAGAGAGGGATTCACTGTGATATAATTGAAAGACTAGATTCCACTGTCCTTTTCATCACACTGTGAGACATTCATTTCTACCTTAGAGGGTAGTGGAATCTTTGCACTCCATTCATGCAAACAAATCTTCACTGGGTACACCCTATGTGCCAGGCACACCACTAGTAATAGATATACACCACGCCTTGAAGGAGCTCTACTTCTGAGAAAAAGCAGAAAGTAAAAAAGCAAAAAAAAATCACGTAAGACAGTGCTAAGTTTGCTGTCGCAAAGCCTAGCACTGTTGAATAAGCAAGAGAGATGACAGATGAGAGATGAAGGAGAAGAAAAGAGAGTGCGAGTCCAGCACAATTTGAATTTTTGTGCGAGAAAGACTGAAGAAAAGGTAATACCCATGAAAGAAACAAAGTCAGAATACAAACCTGAAACAAACTTCTCGATAGCTGTTTGCTCATTGATAAAATGAGTCTAGCAATAAGATTTGCCTCACAGGGTTCTCAGGAAGCAAAAAGCTAATATATGTACAGTGCTCAGAATGGAGCACAATAGATAGTAAACACTATGTGAGAATAAGCTACAATTTTTATTATTCACTCTTTAAAAAAAAATCAATACTGACTACTATTGATATCACACTCTCTACTGTTGTTAAAGGTACTCTATAGAGGAAACACTATTTCTTTCATACAAAGGTAGCAGATTGGAAGATGTTACTGTAAATCTGAAGTCAAGAATAACGGATTATTTTTTAAAATTCTTAATGGATTGTTTGTGTTTTCTGGTATTTATTAAACATCAGGAATAGTGGTTCTTGATTGGAACATGGATAGAGAGTCTAGTAATGGAACACATGAGGGTTTTCATATTCATCAAAAAGAAAAGGGCATGGACTAAAAAGATTGAGAAATATTGCCCTTCCACATATGGAGACATCTTTATAACCCAATTACAGCCATGGCTTTGACATGAATGACATTAAAAAATGAGTCTGAAAATTAATTCTTTCGGATAAATCCAATAAAGAATTAACCTGCTTGCATAAAGTGAAATTTGCAAATTGTACATCTCACTTCCAGTTTTAATAAAAATGTGTGCTACCGTTCTCAGCTTCCACAACTTCCTAATTACTCATACACTGAGAAAACCTGGTTCACCATCATAAATTTGCTAATAAAATATGAAGTGGTAAACATGACATACACAATAAAGGAGACTATTCCTAATGCCTCATTTCAGCTCCTAGTAATATTAGTAGCAAAGGGCACAGTTTAGCCCTTTCATGACACAATAGGGTGGCTCACTACGTTCCCAGAAGCGATCTACCTAAACCTTATAGGCTATGACATGATGCCCTGCCTCATGTGACGGGTCAAGTGATTATCAATTAATGACATTTTTTTTCTCATAAAAATAATAAAAGTTGTAACAGCTGCAATAGTTTAATATTTAAGTGAAGAAGCAAAACTGAAACTAATGAAAGAACTATTTATATATGTGAATAGTAATAGCAGAAGTGTAAGCAGAGAATCTAAAAGCCATACATAAAAGTCAAAATGTAGCCTGTTTCCCACTTCCAGGACTAGGAACAAGGCACAAAGCTACAGTAACTCCCTCAGGGCCATCCATCCATAAAGAGGATGAGAAAGCATATTTCTCTTGATTTTTAAAAAAATTGTTGTTTTTCTTTTTTAATTGTCATTGTGTATGTGTTAGGGGAGCGTCACAGTGATCCATCAATTTAGCTTAGTTTTAGTATAAGTGAGACAACCAGTGAGTAACTGGCTATTTTTTAAAGTTCTTTTTTTTTTAATGTGAACCACTTTTTAAAGTCTTTATTGATTTTTGTTACAATATTGCTTCAGCTTTATGTTTTTCATTTTTGGCTGTGAGGCATGTGGGATCTTAGTTCCCCTATCAGGGATCAAACCCACAACCCCTGCAATGGAAAGGGAAGTCTTAACCACTGGTCTGCCAGGGAAGTCCCTGGACAGTTTTTAAAAGAGTCCCTCTTGAATCTTTCAGACACTAAATCCTTCCTTTTCATTCAAGATGGCTTTGGAGAATTTATACCCAAAGGCAGAGAACAAGATATTTAATGATACAGACTGGATAATTCAGAAATAAAATAATCAGCTCATAAGTCATTGAGGCTTACTAAAATTGAGGTAGGGCTTCTGTGGCGGTGCAGTGGTAACGAATCCGCCTACCAATGGAGGAGACACAAGAGACATGGGTTTGACTCCTGGGTCAGGAAGGTCCCTTGGAGTTAGAAATGGCAACCCACTCCTGTATTCTTGGCCTGGAAATTCCATGGATGGAGGAGCCTGGTGAGCTACTGTTCACAGGGTTGCAAAGATTTGGACATGACAGCACGCGCGCGCACACACACACACACACACATATACACAGTTGAGGTTAAGGTGTGTATGTTTCAATACTTAAAAAATGTTCCCATAAAAATAACTGCATACTCTTTTTGGTACATCACAACTACTTCTACATTTTTTAAAAAATAGTGCCAGCATTCCTATTCTCTAAGAGTACAATTCTGATGATTTTCACTCTGCATAATAAGGACACCCTTTGCCTACAGGATAACAATCTATATGACTTAGTTTAGTCTTCATATCCATATCCAGCTCCCACTGTGTTTAAACTTGGATACGTACCTAGTCTCAAGTGAATTACGTGGTACATACATTTTCATTTAGAAACGGATGAGATATATGGGATGTTATTAAAATGCTAGCATTTTTCATCACAGCATGTGGGGACATATTTTATTTCATTTTTGTGCAGCCACATTGCCCAGTTATTCCCAACATACAAAACCAAACTAAAACTCTGGTTGAATCCTGGTCTTATAAAGCAACAAGTTTTTAAGGAAAAGCAAAGCTTCTCCCCATTCTACTTTTTAGAAAAGAGGCAGAATTCTTCCTGTAGTATTCAATCTTTTCTAATTAAAAAGTTTACAACCTACGACTGTCTGACAGAATTCAGTTCAGCATTCAAATATTTCTTGGTTTACTAATACAGAGTGAGATTTTTAAACATTAATTAAAGAGCACGCATTTTTGTTTTTTACTTGTATCAAAAGATCATGAATTATGATGCTCTGAGGACACATTATGTTCTAATTTCAAAGCCAAGTGTGGCTTTAAGCAGGAAGAAAAAAATGTGCCTGTGATATTTTGAATATGACAATAAATGCTACAGGAAATATACTTTTGTTAGAATCCCTAGAAGTATGAATTCAACTTTTTAAAAGAGTTTCTTTAAAGTTACAGCTTTCTGAATCATTTAAACTGTTTTCTAAAAACATTCAAAAGCAAGTATATGGTATTTTACCATTTTTATATCTCTAGCAGTATGTTTCTTATTTTCTTATATTAATTCCTTATAAGAAAGTAATGTTTCTTGATTCATCTTAAGCTTAATTTTTTTTTTATTTTTTAAAAGCCATTTCCTCTGCTACACGTAAAGATGCATTGTATTGTTTCGTATCCCTCCATCCTCTGCTAGGGAAAAGTCACTTATCCTCTAATGTCCCATTTTACCTAATAAATTGTGAAGAGGAAGAAAGAATGAAATAATGTTTTGGAATTTGTCTGATGGCTATCTCTACATTTTGCTATACACTTGTATTTTTATACAGTTATCAGTGCAAAGCACATATAGAGGTTCTGTCAAACAAACATTTTATCTTACTAAATAAAACAAGGGCATTTTTCTGGGACATCATCAAGTTTTATAGGGAATTCTTAAACGTTTCAATTCTCATAAAGTCCAGAAATTATAATAAGCAAGTAGTAAGTCTGTAAAATAATTCTTTGCATTACAATTTTTCCTTAAAATGTGAGGATAATTTAAAATATCTTTATTGTGAGGATAAATAAGCATAGTTGATTATACCATTACATTTATTCACAATCTTTCAATTATAATTTGCATCCTAAAATCCATAAAAAATATACTCTATACATGCATCTGTATGAAATGTGTGTTTATATAAAGAAAGATAACTCTTTTCCTAATATAGACAATAAATAAAAGCCCAACAATTTGGAATCCCAGAGTACATATTCACACTTCCAACTAAAAGAGGCTGTACATTTAGTACAGTAATCAGCATTTTTCAGTCTTTTATTTTATATCCTTCCTTGAGACAAAGGACCTTTCTGCTCTTAAAACTTGTGTTTATCTTTTATTGTTGTTCCTAACAGTCGCAGGTTGATCTGCCCATATAATTCCGTTGTCCCAGACCACATAATTAATCTCATGGAATTTGAAACTGTGATTATCTTCTAATGAATCTTTCCTTTAAATTACTATCAAGGACTAAAAAAAAACTATTCTTCCAGAATTTTGTAACCTGGAAATCAATCATTCTCCACCCAGATTAAATCGAGGATAGACTGACAGCTCTTTGACTACAAACCTGGCAGGACTCTTTGTACTCAATAATCCAATTCCATTATTACCTAAGCACGGCATGATGAAACAACAACAAAATACTGCAACAAATATTCTCAATTTTAATTTTTCAGAAAAAATTTTCAGTGTATCATTTAGAATGTCAGTTGATGGTTAACAACTCTCTTTTCTTCTGAAGTGCTAACTGGAAGATAAACGAAGTAGACATCTGTACTTCCACTGTTTAATAATTAGACTTTACCGAAGTTGGTTCCAACTCCTTTTTCTGCAGCTTTGTCACTCACTATCCTCTTTCATGAGACCTTTGTGTCTGTCTTTTTCATGTCACAGGTAGCTACATTTGCCAGATTTTACCTCCAAATAAAGGAGTTAACCGCATGAATCTTAGATTCTAAGATATTCCACTGAAGAGAGAGTATGTACAGTCCAGTAACAGATTCTATTGTTACTCAACTCATTTTGAAGTACTGTTGGTTTGCTTTTGTCCTTTTGCTTTGGCTTGGCTGTGGTCTCTCCCCTCACAGTGCCAACAGAAAGCACTCATGGAAAGGTTGGTAATGCTGCCTTCTCCACTGACGAGAACCCGCCAGCAATCAGGCCATTAGAATTATTTATTGTCTAATGATACATATCCAGAGGACAAGTTAACCCAACCTATAACAGGTTAAACAACCAAGAATAAAGCCAAGCACAGAGTGGTTAATTCAAATGTTTAAAATAAATGAAATTTGTGGAAAGCTAATATCCTTGGAATATACTTACTTTTTGCGATGTTTCTTTCATAAATGAAATATTCCCAGGAGGGCCTGATGACTATGAAGAGTTAAGAGTCTTTTAACTTCAAACCAGTTCTCACTGGGCTTCTAATATATATGTTTAAATTTTTGAAAAAAAAATACTGAGAAATAAATTTAAAAAATTGGGAGAAGGAGGCTGGATTAGTCAGGAAATACTTCAGAGACTGTGGATCTTAAAGAAAATATTGATCTTAGGTAGAGAAAAAAGCGGGGGCAAGGGCATTCCTAAAAAGGGACTTTGCTAAGCAAAGATTCAGAGGTGAGAATGCTCATGAAATATGTTTGGGAGGTAATCGGGACAATAACTAGATACATTTTCACAAGTAACTGGAGAGGTATATAAATAGCCCAAGTTTCATTGCTAGAATATCTAAGCATCTTGTGAGAAATAGGAACCGCTGAATTTTTGAGGAAATAATTGTATTTACTGAATGCCATGCACAGGCATCACTAAATTTATCATTTTTATTTAATTTAACCCATGAATCTCTATGGGGGTGGGTGCTCTTGCCATCCTATTTTATAGATGAGGAAACGAAGACTTAGACAATTAACTGACCCAAAGTCACACTGAAGAGTAAGTGGCAGAAGTATGATTGGGACCTACATCTTTCTGAAAAGTGAATGACTGAAACAGTATTATAAAGGTGAAAAAACTGGAACAAAAGTGGTTTTGATGGATAGAAGGGGTAAGATATAAAAAAGGGAAGCCTGGTTAAGACCACAAGCTCTCTCTGAAGTGTAGAACATCACGCCTGGCGTTTAGCCTGCACTTAAATATCTGTTGACTGGACTATTAGCAGAAGTCTGGGGCTGACAACATTTTGTCACTTTCTCTTTGAACTTCACAAGTTTCCCCCACATCATCATAATAAGCCACTAGTCTTTAACTTGCACAAATTTTTTCCAGTTTTAAAAATTGAAATCTACTGTATGTCACACCATGGTCTATAGCCCACCTTTAAAACATATTGGTGGCTTTGATCTCCATGCTTCTATAAAGACATTTTTAAAAGATATACCTCATGTATAATGCCATCATTATTTATACTGCTAGCATACTAGTACAGATCTTCTAATTATTTAATATTTGTATTTTAATGTCATTTTTATATGTTTGACCAAAACATAATTTTCAAAGATATGCTCTAAATGGTTATGTATTACAAAGCTAATTAATTAAAGATTTAAAGAGATGCAGGTATTAGTTGCCATGAAGTGCTATAGCAGGGAATTATTTTAGTTGAGAACACTGAATTATAAAGGAAACAAAATTTTTCTGTAGCCAAAATGTATTTCATGTATCTTTCACAAGATTCTGTCACAGCTCGGAAAAAATATATTCGATCATTTCATTAACAAAGCTTGAACTCATGCTGGGGCATCTCATTCTCAAGCACTAGATTTAACAATGGGACTGTGAACTCCAGTGTCCATGGCAACAGTAGCTAATTCTTCTTTCCAATCATGGTGGCAATTCTCTCCCATGGCTTGAATCAGTTACAAAACAAAATACTCTCAAAGACCTTTCTGAGCCAATAGCCTTGCAGCTAATCTGCTAATAGGAAATAATCTGCAGCTAATACACACATTCCAGGGCAGCAGTGTGTTTTCTTAATACTTTGTTTCGTGGGCCTCTTTCC
Source organism: Okapia johnstoni (assembly GCA_024291935.2). Taxonomy (NCBI): domain Eukaryota; kingdom Metazoa; phylum Chordata; class Mammalia; order Artiodactyla; family Giraffidae; genus Okapia; species Okapia johnstoni. The sequence continues at coordinate 28,861,339 of CM044309.1, forward strand.
AAAGAAAGCATGGTAAAGAATAGAAAACAGACATTCATTAAAAATAGTATTATGCTACCTGGCCACTATTAATGCCTAAAACTTGCTGCAACTTGCAGTCTGTTAAATAGCAAGTCGAGAGGAGGCAATGCAGCAACAAAGAGAATGAGAGCAAACTGCTCATGCCAAGAGGGTAAGGGCTGAGTGAAGAGAAAACATACTTAAAACAATGATTTTCAGCAGAGGTTTATATTTAACACGCTTATTATTATTATTATTTTTTAGTTGTTTCTATTTGTAGAATCTGTCATTGCATGCATTCTACAGACCAGCAACAAATATCTCAACAGCCTTGTAAAGCTTTTTTTTTTTCTTTTGGTCCCTACTGTGGAATAATGGAAATGGTTTAGCATTGAAATTAGTTTTTCACCTCAAGGGTCAAAGTTTAACCTCTTGAACAAGTCTAATGACCGAAATCATTCTAATTACAGAGAAAAAATGGTCTTCCCCAAAGCCTGATCAAGTTGATGAATCAGCTCCCAAAGCCCAATATTGCTTTTTTGTTCAGAGGAAGGTTGGGATGTTTTTGCTTGAAAGAAAAGTCATGAATAATCATAAAGAAAGATGAAATACCTTTTCAACCCACTTTGAGTTGAGACTTCCTCTTGCTTGGGGTTGGGATGGCTTGACATAGCAGTTTATTTGATTCCATGTTCCAGACCCTGCATCCTACCTGGCTCAAAGAAAATGTGATGACTGAGGCCTTTATGCTGCAACTTTTCATTTGGGAAGAAGTATGGGTGGGTTCCCATTATTCCCTCTAGCCACAGTTCCCCTTCTACATTTTACAAAAAAAAAAAAAAGAGAGTAAAATGAAATCACGAGAAGTAGAGGAGGAATGAAACCTTTAAAGTTAAAGGAATCACAACACCAAAGGGTATCTCTTCATCCTCTTTAAATCCGTTTTATAATTCTGGTTGCTATGACAACATAAGGCAACTCTGTATTACCATGACAATCTGACACAACTTTCAAAAAACAGTAAGTACTGTTTTATTCTGTTGTTCAATTGCTCCCAAGGAAACATGCTGTTATTTACTTCTGTGATGAAACCTGTACTATAGTCTAAGAGATCTTACGTCAGAAAAATAAAAGCTAAATTATGGCGGAAACTGTAGGAAAAAAAAATAAGGGTCTGAGTTAATCACCTTTTGAATGGGATCTTATTGAAACTTTTTCCTATTCCTAAAGAATTTGAAATAAAGTGTTTTTCATTTGAAGAACAGAAACAAGAGGGCGACTGCTTATACAAAATAGTACTGATTTAATTAAAAGACGCTTACTCCTTGGAAGGAAAGTTACGACCAACCTAGACAGCATATTAAAAAGCAGAGACATTACTTTGCCAACAAAAGTCCATATAGTCAAGGCTATGGTTTTTCCAGTGGTCATGTATGGATGTGAGAGTTGGACTATAAAGAAAGCTGAGCACCGAAGAATTGATGCTTTTGAATTGTGGTGTTGGAGAAGACTCTTGAGAGTCCCTTGGACTGCAAGGAGATCCTACCGGTCCATCCTAAAGGAGATCAGTCCTGGGTGTTCATTGGAAGGACTGATGTTGAAGCTGAAACTCCAATACTTTGGCCACCTGATGCGAAGAGCTGACTCATTTGAAAAGACCCTGATGCTGGGTAAGATTGAGGGCAGGAGGAGAAGGGGACGACAGAGGACGAGATGGCTGGATGGCATCACCGCCTCAATGGACATGAGTTTGGGTAAACTCCGGGAGTTGGTGATGGACAGGGAGGCCTGGAGTGCTGCGATTCATGGGGTCGCAAAGAGTCGGACACGACTGAGCGACTGAACTGAACTGAACTGAACTGAACTGAACCTTCTCAGTTACTAAACATGTTTTGCCATTACCTGTGCAATATGAAATAAAGATATATGAAAGGGCTACAGGAAAATCAGATGACGAAGTTCAACCTGCGTAATGGCTTATTTTAAGCTCATCATATAGTTCAAACAAAATTCTATCGAGTCCAAATTTTAAGGTGACTTAAGCACACATGTGTGCCTGCTAAGTTGCTTCAGTTATGTCTGACTCTTTGTGACACATTGGACTGTATCCCCTCAGGCTCTTCTGTCCATGAGATTCTCCAGCCAAGAAAACTGGAGTGGGTTGTCATGCCATCCTGCAAGGGATCCTTCCAACCCAGGGATCACACTTGTGTCTCCTGTGTTTCCTGCATTGGCAGGTGGATTCTTTACCACTAGCGCTGCCTAGGAAGCCCGAATTAAGCATGGTGTTTCTTAAATTTGGAGGTACCTTCAAAAAGGGAGTAGTTGGAATCTCTTAGTTCCTTTCCTGGATAATTAGTTCCAATCGTCACTTTAAAGTCAATGATTCAACACCTTAAGAGTCCTCTTCCCATCACCACCACTTCATCAACTCCTCCCACTGTTTCTCACATCTCATATAATAAATTAATAACTGTATCTGTTGAGCAACTACAACATGTCAAAACCTGCATCTGAAAAAAAAAAACACCTTACAATAATTATTCACAAATAGGTGCTATTTCTACCAGGTGGAAAATAAAATTGCAACTTAGAAAGTCTAAGGAACCAAGGAACTCGCAACAAGACTCAGGCACTGATTAGCAGAACACAATTTGAATACACCTCTTTTCTTCCAAAAGTCAAGTTCTTTCCAATCAATGGATCACCTTGGAAATAAGAGCATTTTCTAGACCTTGTATTATGATAATAAGCAATAAATTCTTTAAAATATAACAAGCAATTTTTAAATATAAAACACACAGCCTACATCTGGATAAGATTTCTTTCTGTTCCAAATGGGTAGCTATTTTGCCACACATCAACATTAATGTTAAAAGACAGAAGAAAGAATCATTTAGGCACAAAAGAAGATAAGGACTTTAAATATGATTAATATCCTATAACAAGTTTGTCTTAAAAAGTATGCAAGTACTTGGTTTTTTAATTCTGAAACATAATGGCTATCATTTACTACTCCATAACAAGGGGAGGGAAAAAAATATAGTAAACTTTGCTGTCAGTCTTTTTTTCTGGTCAAGTCTTACAGAAAAATGAGGTAGAGTGAATTTCTCAATACTGTGAAGAAAGGATAATGCCAATTTCATAACTAAAAAAAGCAACATCAACAAACCCACTGAATTATGAATTTTCAAACAGTACATACAGTGAAGTTGCAACAGGTATGTGTTATAACAGCAATTCCCTACATTTGTATCTCAATTTTAAATCAAACTTTTTAATATATTTTATGTGCTTCTAAAAATGTATTTTTATATTTATACATACCTCCCATGCCAACTTTTGCTGCTTATAAAGTTTCAATGCTAAATCATCAAATGTCAATCTCAAAAAAATCTTTTGTCTCAAGAAGTGTTCTCTTGGGTCCAAAGCAAGGAAAAAAAACTAATGATACAACTTTAGAAAATTAAGGTAAAAAATGTAGATATCAAATATTATCTTCACTTTGCTCAGGGATTATTTCTCTAAGTGAACACAGAATTTGGAGAAGGAAATGGCAACTCACTCCAGAATTCTTACCTAGAAGAGCTTGGCAGGCTACAGTACATGGGGTCACAAAGAGTCAGAAATGATGAGGCAATTTAGCATGCATGCACAAACAGTATTGATCTAATTCAGTGCTTGCTTTGTGCCATAGAAAACATTCGTTCCCTCCTTGCCTTACTTATGATAGTTGTAGCATATATCAAGTCTAGAGATCGTGGGCTCAAGGGTCCTCAAGTTTTAATTCTGAAAAGCAGACGAAATTGCACACACTTGTAAGCTAGAAAAAGTGATTAAAGGGGAAGGGATAATTCTACCAGTTCTGTCTGGGGCATAACCATGGGACCTGAGCAAATAATTCTCCCATTTCATGTTGTTCAGTTTCAAAGACGACAAACCATCTGTTTGCTCAATTTTTGACAATATGTATGACACAAAAATATCAGAGGTTAAAAGTATATTACATGAATAAGCCTCTGTAGAAGGTATCTATTATAAGGTTAGGTTTTGATGGTGGGTATATGTCAACAAGATGCATCCTCGTGATATTAAAATATCACAGGAATACATATAAAGTCAGTAACTATTGAGTGTTTATAGATGTCATAGACACCAAAAAAAAAAAAAAAGAAGACATTCTCAATGCTGTCAAGGAACTAGGAGCTTGGATGAGCTTTATCAATATCTGAGCTTATTCCATATACAAAACCCTATAGGAAATAGGGAAATACTTAAAAGAGATGGATCTTGCCTACAAGGAGTTTAGAACATAGAAAGTTGAAGATTTATAAAATTTTGTTTATAATAAATATAAGAGTTGCCAAGAGAATTTTGAGAGACACAAATATTCCTAGAGTACAGATAAGAGAGGGGAAAAGACTTCACCAAGAATAGCATTTATTATTGTTTTGTCTTTTTCAGTTAACTTCATGATCTTAATCTGAGAAGGAGCAAAGACATTAAAAAAAAAAAATACCTTATATTATTGGTGATGTCTTAGCATTTAAAAGAGCTCCATGAAATTGAGGATTTTTTTGTTCACTGTATCCCCAGTGTCTTCCTAGAACAATGTCAGATTAGTAGCAAATATTAAATATCTTACAGTGGAATTAAGAATTCATGACCCTAGGCATGCCTCCACCCCCTGAGTCTATATTATACTAAGATACTTGAAGCCAGTGTTTAAGAGCTACAGACAAAGTTTGGCAAATTATTATGAAAATCAGCAAATGAATGTGCTTCACCTAAGACTTCTTTGCTCTTTTGAACACGAAATCTTACTGTTTGAGAAGACAATCAATTCCAAGATGGAAAGTTATGTTGGTTCTTTTGCCCTATTCTCTGTAGGAATAATCTTAAAGTTCAACATCAAGGATGAAATAAGTTCTTGTCTCCAAAATTAAGATAAATGTGCAAAAGATAAAATCTTCTCAGTCAAAACAGATGGAAGGAGACATGAGGATGATGCCTTTATTAAAAATAAAATTGACTGTATCAATAAAATTGATTGTATCAATTGATCAATTGATCAGATTATCTTTTCTCTTTACAGTTTGAAGTCCTTAGCAGATTGGAGACATCAAAAGAGAAAGGCATAGGTGTGGGATAAGGAAGGTCATCTGCAAGGGAGAAATATTAGTCATACATTGAATAAAAAGACAAAAGCAAAAAACATGTAAGAAAGGTGCAGTGTAGAAAACAATGGGCACTGCTTGCTACCTTATGATACTAAGAATCAATAAAGATACAGAAGATATCACAGCTGTTTCATTGACTTCAACTAGGTAGTTTACCAAACACTTTAGGAATACTTCACCCCTAAACCTTTTTTTCCCAGTTTTAATCTTGTGGAATAATTTCAAAATTTGGAGAATTCACTTATGTAGGACTTGACAAACCAGAAAAACATGTAGTAGAAGCCGTGAATATATACTTGAATCTTGTAGTGTGGAGTTTAATGTATTTAAAACAAAAGGTTCGTATTACACAAAGTAAAGAAAATCAAACAAAAAGGAACTTCATGTCATGTAGTTCTTTGAGGAAATGCCAGGAGGGTTGACGGAACTATGATTCATCACAAATATACTTCTTATCACTAAAATATAACTCCAGACAGAAATGAGCCAGTTCTGGTTGTTTACTGAAGTTTTAATAAAGCAACCTGTTTCTATAACAAGTATTTACCACCTGGCAAGTATGACAGACCTCAGAATAAATCCCATAAACTAGAAATGTTTACTCATCCTTTTAGCCTACTTATTATGATATTAAAGATTTTTGAAAAATGAAGTACCTTTATATCCAAAAATGATAAAGCCCTCAGAAATCACATAATATTTTTTTGCACTTAACAATATTCTTATGTCTCAAGCAGAATCGGTGATATTATTATTCCCATTTTTACTTAATAGAGGAACAAATTCAGGAATGGATGAAGAGCTACTTTGGCATAAGTATTATGCAGGTTCAGAGATGACACACTTCTTGGTTATTTCCTAAACTCCGAAATTATGTTGATAAATAACAAAGGGCAATTGACTCAAATTTATTGCAATTTATCTCCCAATAAAATTGTGCTCACTTTTTTATAATGCATTGAAGATTACTGAACAAAAATTTTCAGCAAGTGGAAGGTGCTCTATGCTAGTGACATGTATGTACTACTGAATCAGTATGTCCTGCTTCTTTGAAAAACAAAATGATTTTTGTTTTTTTCAATAATAATATACAAAAATAAGATTAACCAGGGCCAACAGCTTTCCTGTGTTTTAATATGAGGTTTCTTTTTCTTTCCTTCATTTTTCTGTTTGTGTGCTCTTTACCCTCAAGAGAATATTTGCTGCTTTTTGTAGGCAAAATTTTCTAGGTTTTAAAAGTCTAAGATTTTCAAATTGAGGTCTTTTTTAGATCAGGTTTTACAACAAACAACAGAAAAGTTAAAAGCAATAAGAATGCAAGAAGAACCTTTAATCAAAACCATAAGTTAGGGGTGTCTCCCGAAACACAGTTTTCTTTAGTAACGGAGTTGGTCTGTCTGAAGTGTTTCCATACTATTTCCTGGGGGCAGAAGAAATGCTGCTTCATTATTCTTGTGGGTTAAACAAAATTTAATGAACACAGATTAAAATAAATTATTGAGTTTGTTTTCTAAGTCTGAGCAACATAACTCATTATGCAGTATAAAGATATTTTCATACAGTTGGGCTGAATATAGGTAGCTGGGATACCATGTGGCGTTATTTGTGACACTGGGTTAAACATGAAGGGCTTTGGGAAAATGCTGGATTTATTCCTTAAGTTACTTAAACAAGTTCAGTGCCATCCTTCTGTCATTACCAAACAGGGCAGGGTTCTGTCTGATCAGATTTGTCTCAGCTAGCCACCTCCTTTAGTGCAACAGCAACTAACTAAATGCTCAACATACTATTATTAACACCTCCTTACTGAATTCTGCAAGAACCTTCACGCTAAATGTTTGTACCTTCAAATAATTTCTGTAGAAATAAAAACCTTACTTTTAAAAAACATTTCTGCCACTTGATCATTTGATGTGGGAAAAACATAGAAAGAGGTCGTCGATATTCAGCTAACTTGAATATAAACACATGATGAACTTGGTTTTAATGCCAATATAGTTCAGTCATGGCATGCATTTCTGACAGTGACAGAGAATCCCAAACTTCAAGCATGTGAACCAAACAACCCCCCAATGTGCGTAAAGATCTAGCTATGGGGTGATTTCTTCCATTGCTCTTTTTGACAGAGTCAGGGGTACAGCATGTAAGGAGCCTTGTGACCTGAAATACTGAATTCTTAATACATCCCTTGGCTGTAGCTATAGCCACCAGTCTCTTCCAGGTGTCATCACTGTGCTTAGTCACTTAGTCGTGTCTGACTCTCTGCAACCCCATGGGCTGTAGCCCACCGGACTCCTCTGTCCATGGGGATTCTCCAGGAAAGAATATTGAAGTGGGTTGCTATGCCCTTCTCCAAGGGATCTTCCCAACCAGGGATGGAACCTAGGTCTCCCACATCACAGGCTGATTCTTAACCATCTGAGCCACCTTTCAAATCTACCTTCCTGGCATTATAGAGCCAACACATAGTTAACTACATGGGAAACAAATTCTCCTATGTGGACTACAAATGAGTTAAGAATAGAATCATCTAAAACAGGGGTCCCCAACCTCTGGGATCTAATACCTGATGATCTGAGGTGGAACTGATGTAATAATAATAATAATAGAAATAAATTGCACAATCAATGTCATGCCCTTGAATCATCCCCAAACCATCCCCCACACCACCCATCTGTGGAAAAACTGTCTTCCAGGAAACTGATCCCTGGTGCCAAACACGTTGAGGACCACTGATCTAGAAGAATAAAGTCACCCACTTAGGATATACTACAAATTTGAGCCCATTTTTTTCTTGATAGAGCAAAATACAGTTGGAAGATAGGGCAAGGTCAGGTAAGTCACGCCAGTCTCCTCTAAGCTATGATTTTAGTTTCCTAAAGCACAATGATCAAAACGAGAAAGTCCACAGAGGATAGACTCCAACAGCTGAAAGCAGATGAGACTGCCTTGGAGGCCTGGACACTAATCAGCCTTAAATTCAGAAACTAGAACAACGAAAGGCTTACTACCCCCAGTCATTGGCTCCCTCCCCCTTACCTCTTCGATGGAGGATTCAGGCAAAACACGAGAGAAAGTTAAACAGAGGCCACAGAACAGACATGGGGACATTCACAAGGTCTGAGGTGTCTAAGCACCTGAAGGCTCTCTGATATCCCAGCTTATATGGTATTCAGGCCCACAGCAAAGTCCAGAGTGGGAATAAAATATCTAGAAACAATATACTGTATCTGGCCCACAGGAGATGCTCAAAAAAATGCAGTGTATTTGAGTGTTAAACAACCAACTAGATACAATAACGAAACTGTTAAAAACAATAAGTCAACTAATTATGCTTAGAATTTTAAAAATACACAAATATGTACATGTACACACATTTTTAAAAATGGCATCTCATTTATTTAAAATTTTATTTTTTGTTGTTGCTCAGTCATCAAGCCCTGTCCAACTCTTCACGACCCCATGGACTGCAGCACACATGTCCCTCACCATCTCCTGGAGTTTGCCCAAGTTTGAAGGATGCTTAGTCATTGTTATTCATAGTGAAGGTTTTTTTTTTTTAGATAATTTATTTTTGTAAGTCTTCAATGTAAATGCCTAGAAATACTCTGGCTTCCTTGATATATAATGTAATGCTAAAACCCTACTGGATGGTGTTTCTCTTTGTACTAAAAATATTCTAAGATTGACACTTAAGATATAGGTGAATTACTTACTACACAATTCAACCAAAGTTCAGTGCTGCTTGTAAAAAAAGCTGCACTCAAATAGTTTTTTTAATAAAAGACAACAGTCAAAAGAAATAGTTCAAATCTAATCACAGATTTGGATAAAGCCCTCTTATTTTCTACATTTTAAGAAAAAGCCTCCTTCAAAATTACTAGAAATAATTTTAATAATATTTACTATTATTTACAAATATTTCATAAATAAATCATAATGGAATACATTTAAATATACTGAAACAGAGAAACATATAGGGTAAATATATATATATATATATATATATATAGGGTATCTTCAAACTAAAATACCGGACAGAATTCAGTTTTATTTAAAATTAGATGGCTGGGTCAAGCTTCTTAAAGTTGCTGTAGCTCTAGAAAAACTAATTCTGGCTGACAAAATGAAAAAGTTAAAAATAACTTTGAAAGAGGCAAAACATTCATTTATTAGCAAGGATGCAAATCTACAAACAATTGCATTTTGTCCTCATCTTGATTGATTCTGGAGTTATTTCTGGGTTAACAGAAAAGAACAAACATTCCTTTCTTAACATGGTAATGTAATTTGTACTACCAACTTACTATTGCAATGAAAACCATGTTTTCCCTTATTTGGTATTATCATCACGGTGGATTAAATTTATGTATCCTTACCATTATAGATGACAACTTACATATTTTTCCAAGAGCTTTTTTAAAATTATACAACTTGCTTATTGGTCCCACGCTTCCCATCTCAGGCAGGGTAACTTCCTTGCATCCTTTCTGTGTGTGTATTCAGTCGCTCAGTCGTGTCTGACTCTTTGTAATCCCGTGGACTGTAGCCTCACAGGCTCCTCTATCCATGGAATTTTCCAGGCAAGAATACTGGAGCAGGTTGCCATTTCCAACTCCAGGGGATCTTCCTGACCCAAGTGTTGAACCTGTGTCCACTGAGCCACTTGGGAAGCCCTACATCCTTTTCATCGTCCTTCAAACCCTTCTCATAGCTAACCGGTCACCAAAACTTGTGGGTCAACTCCACTACAATGCTTCTACTTTCAGAAAATTATTAGGTCTCACTTAGACTGTGCATCAAAAATACACATACACAGATACATATATAAATATTTAGTCTGTTTTAGCCTGTCCTAATAAATGGCAACGCACTCCAGTATTCTTGCCTGGAGAATCCCAGGGACGGGGGAGCCTGGTGGGCTGCCGTCTATGGGGTTGCACAGAGTCGGACACGACTGAAGCGACTTAGCAGCAGCAGCCTGTCCTAAAATAGGAGTTGCAAAGTCCAAGATATCCTAAGGACAAAAGGAATGGGAACAAGGCACCATTGGTTGAGAAATTCTGGAATGTTTGAGGACTACTCTAAAAGCAATAATTTCCATACTTCTTTGCTGTTTCTTTTTTGTTTTAAGCTACTGAATGATATATGAGTGAAACACGACCATGAGCGAATGACTTGTACCACTTAAAACATGAAGTTCACATGATTTCAGAGTATTCAAGATCCCCTCCATTATCAGAATGTAAACTTTTGTTCTTATCATTCACTGCTCTCATGCACAAAACTCAAACCTCTCAACTGGAGAGTTGGTTCTTTCCCAACCTTTCAATACATTTTTTTAGAAAAACAAAAACAAGTGGTAGAACAGGCAGCTTCAAAAATCCTGTTGAGGGAAATAATTTTCTTAGCATAGGTCAGCCCGTGTGGTTATGAGTGATACTGATAGTGCTGAGTCATTTTCCATGAAATTATTATCTGCTAGGGATATTTATTTCTGAAATCCCCCAAAGATTGTTGCTTTTGAAGTGCATGAACACCTACCTCAAGAATTCATTCACAGCTAGCTCATACATATTCAAGTAACACTTTAAATAAAATAAAATTGAAATAAAGTAAAAAGGAAAACCTATTCAGGTATAAGAAAATCATTCACTGTAAAAATCACCATTAGATTGTGTTTTCTTCAAAGATATGGCAACTGTGTGGGGGACTTTGGTTGACATTTTTGTTAGGCACAAGACACATGCCATCAGATCCAAGCTGAGAGACATGTCATCTGTTATTCTGGCAAAAAAAAAATATGTCTTACCAAGTTCAGCAAGCCTCTGTACATAAATGCGAAATAAAAGACAGTCCTTCTCAGGGTATCTGGTAGAATGCTCTGAAGGTTATTGTCATTATCAATTACCATTATGGATGCTTTCAAGGAAAGAATTATGCCAAATCAACCAATGTACCAAAAAAGACAAGAAAGAAGTGTCTTATGAAATATAAAGCTGTCCACACCATGTTTGAACTATAACGAAGACCATGTTTAAGCACGGCTGCTGTTAACATGGTTTCACTTACAGTGTAGACAGGACGGTAAATTATCACACATTCCCCTAACAGGACTTGACCTCACTTTGGAATTACAGTGGTAATATTTTTAATATGCAAGAACCCTTACCTGAGGCTAGACGTAAGAGTCAGGAAAATGTATGTGTGCCAAAACTGTTTTAATGTGTGACACAACCACACATTCCTCCTTTTTCTAAAATGTCAATTGCATGTTGAATATCATCTTGATAGCGTTATCTCCTATAAGTGTTACCTGTGATGTGTTATTTAATGGCCTGAAATTATAAAACCCTTTGGCATGCCCATCTCTACCTATATATACAAGCATTTCTTAAAACTTTCTCTTAATCCTTTTAACAAATAACAAATAATCTAACTACTTACCAGAGGTATGCATTTGTTCCAAAATCTTTAGACATCATTCTTGCAAAGTGATCTTGTAAAGCATTGGAAAAAACTTAGGCACCTTTGTTTAACAAAGTTAGGTCTTAAGCCTTATGGAGGCAATTTGAAAGATTCTGAAAAATGATGACTTACAGACTGAATGCTTGTTTAGACTTAAAAGCTTCCTGATTTAAATATATATGTGTGTGTGTATGTGTGTAAGTGTCTGCAAATGCTTTCCACCCAAAGTTTTATTTCTTTATTTGTAACTTTCTAAGCAGGTGGAAAGGGAAGTATTTCAAAACTATAATGAAAATCTGAAGATCTATCAACATTAATCCACAACTTAATTTTAGAAAATAAAACATTTGATTAATATGTGATTATTTTTTGAGTCAAAACAGTTTTGGTTTCTCAGTGAGAGCAGTCTATCTTGTTAATCTACAAAGATTTATATGATGTCACCTAGCTTTCTAAAATGTTAATAAATTATTCAAAAGAAAATGTAAGGGAAAGAATGCATATATGATTTAATAACCTAAGTGACCAGGAGATAAAAATCAGAAGATCATAACTTTTCTCTAAAGAAACACATTTTAAATTATAATTTACAAATCTGTATGGGAAAAAAAAAATTAAAAGAGGGATTCGACTTTTCATATACTAGGTTATCAAGAAGCCCAGGAAATGAAGTTCTGAGATAACAAAAGAGAGTATAGCTTAGAAATAAATTGTCAGAGATAATTAAGAATTGAGAATTATCCCTAGAGTTGATTTCATAAATCAAATTTCTCTAAGTAGAAATCAAATAGTCTTAATGGAGCTCTTATCTTACAGCATTATAAAAAGACATTGATAGAACTGTCATGTTATTGTTACTATTGCATTGTCTGGTCCATTATATATAAAGCATTTAGAGAGGCTTTGTTCAAATAACTCTTATTTAATTGGAGGAAAACATTAAATATTGGTTTAGCATGTGTGCATGTGTAAGTTGTGTCTAACTCTTTGTGACTCCGTGGACTGTAGCCCGCCAGGCTCCTCTGTCTGTGGGATTCCCAGGCAAGAATGCTAGAATGGGTTGCCATATCCTTCTCCACAGGATCTTCTAGACACAGGAATCAAACTTGCATGTCCTGTGTCTCCTGCATTGGCAGGCAAATTCCTTACCACTGTGCCGCCTGGGAAGCCCATTGGTTTCGATACTTACCTAAATAAGATGATCTAAATTCAAAGTAAAGAGTCTATCTTTAAACTGTTGGGCAACAACAATCAATTTTTAAAATTATATTTTGACAATTATAGCTATCTCTTTTCTTCAAATATCTACTATTAATACAACACAGGTAGTTCCCTGTATACTCAGAAATTAAGAAGTCCTATTTGTGAAATGTTTACAGTTAACGTCTGTCCTGTTTTAAAACTTACAATTTTTTTTCTTCACGATAGGGCAAAGCACAAACATGAAATGATATCTGGCCATTCTCTGGGTTCACTCTCTAAAAGGTGAGGAGAAAACGGGAAGGTTGAGTCTAATTTGGTTTTCAAAAATACATTTAAAAAAAGAATGGTTCAGGTTAAAAATAAAGATGGCTCAATTTTTCTCTCTCTTACAGTAAGTAGCCGAAATGCGAGCTGAAAACCCATGGAAGCTGTACTCATTTCTGCTCACAAAGAACTGTTCTACTGTCTGTCTGCAAATAAATCTCCTCAGTAAATAGCTCCAAGGTTGAGCTAAAGAATATTGTATGGATCAAAGAATTCATGTCTTCCTGTGTAAAGTGAACAGGCCGCAAGCTCACTTGTTTGTCTAAAACAATTAGAGCGAGTATGAAACGGAGGGGGTTGGTACAAATAAGTTACAGCTGATTTTACTCTGCAAAATATTTAAGGGGGGTTTCAAATTAATAACCACCCAGGCCCCCAAACAGCCTAATCTTTGTCAATTGGTGCCAAATTATGCAAGGTGCTGCCAATTCTGGTTGTCTAACAAATCAAGGCCAGTGTATGTTACTCCTCGGCTGAAGTCTGATTGATTCTGGTCATTATATGGGCTGATCTCATTTTCACACATGGAATCAATATGGGAGCCAGATGTTCGTTTACAGAGAAGCATTGAAACGACTCATCTACACGCAACTTTATCCCGGACTACAGAGCCCCACAGACCCATCGCCTCTCCTCACCCACACAAAGCTTCACACAGTACAAAACCTATAAAACATTCTGCTAATATTACTGTCAGCTGAATGACTTTTACAGTACTATATAAAGTTGACAGATAATACATGCCAGTCCTAATTTGAGATAGACCTTTTCTTTGGGGACCTCAACCATTGAACAAGCAAACAGATTGAGAAGCAACATTTATTACAACACATAAATCATTTTCTTACAACTACAATAGGTCTGGCCCGAGGGTGAAGCCTCTGTATAGGCTGTGAATCCTAATGACTGCTTAAGTTACTAAATTGTCTTGCCATTCCACGGCTGGTGTACAGGGAAGAGTTGGTCTAGCTTTTCAAAAGGAGGCTCTAATCACAATAATTTTTGTACTCTCTTCCTTGAAAAAAAAGACTACTAACTTACCTTTCTGAAATAAAAAAGTAAAACATCAGTTTCTCTTGAATAGTAATGATCACCTTGCCATAATTATTTAAATTAGATAGACAGGTGCCCTATTTCCATTCATGCAAAAATTACTGCATGGTTCAACACGAGGACTAAACCCAAGTTTACTATAAATATACACAAGGAATTTGTCATTTTAAAAACAAAAAGTATCATGTATCACTAATATAGTGGAATCAATGTTTATGGCATGAGCTTTCTTTAGAGAAAAATGATGTCATCATAAAGAATGAAGGGGGTAGAATATAAAGAAAGGATGATAAGCAAGCTTGAAGGATTCCTCCATTCCTTGAGGAGCCGACTCAAAGTAAAATTCTCCAAACCTCCTGAAAATACTGACTTTATCCCATACTAAGTTGACAAATCTAACGTGCTCTTCACGACACAGTCAGCTGCTCTAATGCTTTTCCGATAATACTATTTTGAAAATGCATGGGTTACCTAAATACAGTGAGACCATATTTCACATGCAACAGTTTTTCTGTGATTCCTCAACCATCTTGGCCTCAGTGGAGTCTTCTAATTGCATTTAGTCCTGCCCAGTACTTCATGAAGATAATCCAAAGGATGTCTGCTTTTCATCAGATAACGACCATTAAATTTAGCTGTATTTCCTTCTAAATCTTGTTGAATGGCATAAGAAAGAGAAGCTAGAAAACCTTATCTTGTAACTCTGCTATTGTTTCGGAACCTGGACCTCTCTAGAATTTTAGCTCCCTACTGCAGAACTCAGAGTCCAGTGCCATTTGGAAGTAAATCCAAAATCCTCTCCACCTCCTGATCGACTTTCCTGGAGGATTTATGTCTAATGCATCGTTCAGCATATCCTGGAAAGACGGGTCACTTCTAAGACAAGTTTTATGTAGTGCAGCATTTGGGGCCTGTCTTTCTTTCTCTTGAACTAAATCAAAAGTGTGCCAGTACATATTCTCCTTTATGATTTAAAATTCCTCTCAGTGACTCCTTATGCTGAATTAAAATTCTAGCAAGCTAAGGACTAAGTAATAAATGTTTCAAGATATGACCACATAGGCTTCCATGGTGGCTCAGTGGTAAAGAATCCGCCTGCTAAAGCATGAGACGCGGGTTGGATCCCTGGGTCAGGAAGATCCCTTGGAGAAGGAAATGGCAACCCACTCCAGTATTCTTGTCTAGGAAACCCATGGACGTGGTTCCCATTCCATTCTCCAGGGGATCTTTCTGACCCAGGGATTGAACCTACATCTCCAGCACTGACAAGCAGATTCTTTACTACTGAGCCACCAGAGAATTTCATCAGTGGCTTTACTCTTAACCAAAGTTCGATTCTTTTAACATGATACTCAAGGTTTCTAACTCTGTGTCTTCAAGTCTAATTCCTTAAAGATCTCCTAGATCCAAAAGAATGCATGCTCAATCATGTCTGACTCTTTTTGACCCTATGGACTGTAGCCCCCCAGGCTCCTCTCTCCATGGGATATCCCAGGCAAGAATACAGAGCGGGTTGCCATTTACTTCTCCAGGGGATCTTCCTGACCCAGGGATAGAACCCGTGTCTCTTGTGTCTCCTGCATTGGCAGGTGGATGCTTTACCACTGAGCCATATAACTTGCATCTTCCACTAGTACCCACACTATACCCAATCCATCCCACTTATCTTAGTCTTCCCAATCCTTCAAAGCCCAGTTCAGTCACATCTTCTCATACACATCTGGAAATACACTTCCATGTGCCGTTTCCCCATGGTTCTCCTCTTTAAAGAAACACTGGAAGTATAAAGCCATATAAACACATATACAAAACTTGGCTTGTAACAGGTTTATCCTCTATGATGGGTTTTTGTCAACGGCCAACAAGGAACCTTTAAGGGTTCTTAAAATCCTGCACTTGCAGACACTGAACTCACTGATCACTCACACCAGAGCTCAGGTCAGCCCTCTATAATGCAGACTTTCCTCCAAAAACTATTAATCTGTTCTTCCCAAGCCATAAATTTTAAAGCAGCTATTATTACAACTCAGTTCTCTGGGACTTTGTCTCTTAGGCTCTGAAAAGAGTGTTAAACTTCTGACAATGACACTGTTCCTCAACTGTCAGTTTCTTATTGAAATATTTCCATTAAGATTGAAAATCTTTTGCAGGGAGTTCTGTTTTGGCTTTGACCTTGGCTTTTCCCAATGCATTTCACATCTTGAAAATAATTCCTTATTTTACCTCTCACACAGCTCAACAAGTCGATTCGGAATTCAGCACAGATGTCACATGGCTCTATTTATCAATATTAGATAATTCCTCCTGCCATATTGAAGCATTTTGAGGAAGGCTATCTACCCTTTATCTCCATGTTGAATGTCAAGGTCATCAGAATTAGTTCCAGATACAGATGTTAGAAAGTCTCATTCAACTGAAGAAATAAATGCAAAGGATCTTAAGGACATAGTCAAGCAATACTGGATCTCTAATTCATGCACCTGTTTCAAGGACTAAATATTAGTCTTAGAGTAGTTTGTTTTATTTTTTTTTTTTCCTTTAAAGTTGTCCTTCATCAAATTGTTTGGCCTTCTTTTAGGGTTATTTGTGCCAAAGGCTATGCATGTCAAGAGTTTAAAAAGCATAGCTCCTGCCAAATCTGAAATTATTGCCTTTCTGGTGGAGGAAAAAAGCCACAGACATGTATCAGGGAAAAGAAGGGGTTTTGTCTCTTTCAATCTGAATTATGTGCTGCAACAAAACTTATCTGTAAATTTTCTACATGACTAACATTCTGCTCCATCAGATTTTGTTTAAAATAAATATATATATTGCTGCTTAGAAACCATTTTTTTTGTTTTTCTCAGGAGACAACCACAAGAGTATGCATGCATTTGACTGGTCTTTGTTTGACAGTATGTCTTCAATTTTGTTTGGGTCCAGACAAAAATGACCAACTCTCTTTGCTGGGTATCTGCCTCCCGGAACATGTTCCCTGCACCCAATATTTCAATCAGTTATTCTTTCCCTTTCTGTTTGCCAATCTGAAATTGACCCCTATTTGCAGTAAAGTACCACATGCTATCCATCACTTTGGAAGTGAAACTTTGGGTTCCAATGTCCTAAAATTCCCACAACAGATTTGGGATGCAATAAAGACCTGACATATTCTGGGTTTCCCCAAAGGACAAAGCACCCTTTGGTTTACATGATAAAAATGAGAGAACGAGGACTTTTATAGGGGATCTTTTATACTGGCAAAGATATTCAGCCATAATCAATTCAACCGTGACAAATTCAACTTCCACAGTGAATCCAAACCATATTTAGCAGCTAAAACACAAGTTATATTTAATTAAGAAGTTAAACTATATGTGACATCCACAAAATGGATAAGACAAAGGCTTCGCCACATAACTACACTTAGTTGAAGACAAATGTGTTTTAAAATTTGAAAATGTGTATCCCATGAAAAATTTAACATACTAAATTTATAGCTAAACAAAATTTTGTCTTTAGAAAATACTATGATGACAAGCCATTGCCACCATCTTTAAACAATGAAAAGATACCTTCATTCTCAAAAGGTGGCAAGATTTCTGGCCCTTACTAAGAATGTGTAAGGATTTCCACTTAAAATTTTCTATTTTCAGGGGTTTATAAAAGCTATAAAAATTCTCTCCAAGCTGAAACTTGGCAAACAAGAACTCAGCATGAGGACATTTTTTTTTAAAGCCTAAATTTAAAAACAGTATGTTCACGTACTTTTTTAAGCACCAGAAGACAAAAAGGAGAGAATTTTTGAGGTTTTAGTTGCCTTTTTAAAAAAAATCTGCATTCCTCAGGAACTACTTTGCTTTTAAAAATGGAAATCTGCAGACTATAAATTCAAAGTTTGGCCCCTTTTCTTCATGAATTTGATATAATTTAAAATGGAGCTGATCATGAAGGGAAGAAACTCATTGTTCTCAGAAGACTGTTTCCAGAAATAACTATACAGTCCTCTTCTCCAATATGGATTTGAAAGATAAATGTATCACTTCTTTTTTTTCCCGAGCTAAAGAAGCTATTTTCATGAGTGAAAAAGTTCAATGAATCACCATCATATTTTTGGTTAGAGAATACTATATTTTATATCTCTGCCTCCACAATATATATATATATATATGTGCATATATATAAAACATATGCTTATATATAATAAATAATTTTATTTATTTGTCATTATCTACCACAGCCTTGGAGAAGGGAATGGCAACCACTTCAGTATTCTTGCCTTGGAAAACCCATGAACAGAGGAGCATGATGGATTACAGTCCATGGGGTCATGAAGAGTTGGACACAACAGACAGATTAACATACACACACCAAAGTCTTAGATTTTAGTCACAATTTAGTTTCCCTGAATTTTGTGTGCATATGTTAAATTCCATAAATCAGTTCAGTTCAGTCACTCAGTCATGTCCGAATCTTTGCGACTTTATGGAGGTAGCACACCAGGCTTCCCTGTCCATCACCAACTCCCGGAGCTTGCTCAAACTCATGTTTATCGAGTCAGTGATGCCATCCAACCATCTCATCCTCTGTCATCCCCTTCTCCTCCTGCCTTCAGTCTTTTCCAGCATCAGGGTCTTTTCTAATGAGTCAGTTCTTCACATCAGGTGGCCAAAGATTTGGAGCTTCAGTTTAAGCATCAGTACTTCCAATGAATATTCAGGACTGATTTCCTTTAGAATTGATTGGTTTGATCTTCTTGCAGTCCACGGGACTCTCAAGAGACTTCTCCAACACATGGAAAAGTAAGGTTATTGTGTGCATGCATCCATGTGTACAAAGTCACTTCAGTCATGTCTGACTCTTTGTGACCCCATTGACCATAGCCTACCAGGCTCTTCTGTCCATGGGATTCTCTAGGCAAGAATACTGAAGTGAGTTGAAGATCCTCCTCCAGGGGATCTTCCCAATCCAGGGATTGAACCCTGAGTCTCTTATGCCTCCTGCATTGGCAGGTGAGTTCTTTACCTCTAGCACCACCTGGGAAGCCCAAGTTATTGTATGCTGCTGCTAAGTCACTTCAGTTGTGTCCGACTCTGTGCAACCCCATAGATGGCAGCCCACCAGGCTCCTCTGTCCCTGGGGTTCTCCAGGCAAGAATACTGGAGTGGGTTGCCATTTCCTTCTCCAATGCATGAAAATGAAAAGTGAAAGTGAAGTCGCTCAGTTGTGACCAACTCTTAGCGACCCCATGGGCTGTAGCCTACCAGGCTCCTCCGTCCATTGGATTTTCCAGGCAAGAGTACCGGAGTGGGGTGCCATTGCCTTCTCTGAGGTTATTGTATACATGCCTCTAAAAATATATCTTACATATATGTCCTAATAAGGCTGGTCTAATATTGCATCAAACACATCTCAATATATACTAGAATTTTAACTATTATTTCACCTCTCAAAATATCTAACTACTCTGTCCCCAATGCTGTTATGAGGAGTGGGAATGCCACACAAAAAGTAATGAATAAGGCCTGGTTCCTGTTTCTAAGATGTCCATAATCTAATTTATGGAACCAGACACAAGCAATGATACCACTTATAGCCATACTCTCTATGTGTAACATACATACACACCATAATCTTAGGTTTTAGTCAATTTAGTTCCCTTGAATTCGGTGTGCATATGTTAAATTCCATAAATCAGCTCAGTTCAGTTGCTCAGTCATGTCCAACTCTTTGCAACCTCATGGACTGCAGATTCCCTACAAAATTTTTTTCAAAAAAGGTGGCCTCCATAGGCTTATTATCTTTCTTCCATCCTTGAATTTTAGAACACTTATATAGTTAAGCAATCTTTTCATCACAGTCTGGTTTCTATTTTTTTATTTTTTGGTTGTGCCACGTAGCATGTGGGATCTTGGGCTAGAGATAGAACTCTAGCCCCCTGCATTGGTGGAAGCACAGAGTTTTAACCACTGGACCAACAGGGAAGTTCCCACCATCCGATTTTAGAACACTTTTTAGCATTGCAAATCTTTACCTCAACCCCATAGTGATCCTCTTTCCGAAGTAAATCATTCCAGCTCACACGGAGGCCAACTCTCCCTTGCTCTTCCCAGAATTCACTCTACTTCCCTTTCGGAAGTGTCATTTCTGCCTTGGGGACTTCGTTATCAGAGTTTGGAACTCTAAAACCTAAAGTCCATTTTTTTTCGTGATTTTTCTAATTTCTTCTTTTCCCATGGCTCTGTCACATGCCACTCCGCAGTCTGATATCCGCTTCCATAGTCTGACCCAAAAAGGGCCTGCCCTTTTCTCCAGCCTGCTGCCCCAGGGGCTGGCTTGGTCTTGCTAAGTCATCCAACCCCAGAGTGTCTGGAAAAACGCAAGGCTGAACCAGACTTTGTACTTTCTCTGTAGAACTTTCTCAATTAATTCACAACTACCACTTACCTCCTACTTACACTAGAAACTGGATGAAAATAAATAGTATCAAGAATTAAACTGAATGGACAGATCAATATCTAAAGAACCTCAAAACAAGAGAAGGAAGTGAACATGTTAAATTTGATGTAAAAATCAAATACAAAATCATAGTGAAAATATCTTGACCACTTCAAGGATCTCCGCCGAAAATACAGCAGTAGGTATAATGAGTGTTTACAATTTGTTTTTATTAGATAAAGCGTATGTTTAAAAGGAAGCCCCCTTTCCCTTCTTTCTTATCCCATGGCCAACTCTCAAGCTATTATGATTTTTAATCGTTTCATCTATAAATTATTTTAAAAATATTCTTAAATTATTCTGATTACCATTATTTACCCAATGATTTAAGTTTGCCATACTGATGTTACTTCTCATTTATATACATTATAGTTTAATTTTGCAGTGGACTATTACATGCCACAATTCTAAAGACATTTTACTTGAGCCTTTCAAATAAACAGCAGGGACACACAAAAAAACAGCTGAATGGGAAAAATTACTTCCCAGACAAGGATAGGAAATGACTGTGGTTCCATTAATATTCTCATGTTCAAATGCATGACGTCTACCATCACAAGATCTTTACATTGCAATATGTCAAGTCCAATATAATAAAAACAGGACATATTTTTTTTTTAATATGATTCTTATATGACAAAGAATAATAGAGCAAAAGGCCAGAAGGAATCTCCAGAGATGACATACAAGTACATATTTGATATAAGTAAGCTGGTATATCTCATGCAAAGGGTTGACTCATTGGAAAAGACTGGGAAGGATTGGGGGCAGGAGGAGAAGGGGACGACAGAGGATGAGATGGCTGGATGGCATCACTGACTCGATGGACATGAGTTTGGGTAAACTCCAGGAGTTGGTGATGGACAGGGAGGCCTGACATGCTGCGATTCATGGCGTCGCAAAGAGTCAGACACGACTGAGTGATTGAACTGAACTGAACTGAAGCTGGTATATAAGAGAAATTTGTTGCAGACTTAAGAAAAATGAAGTTACTTTTCCAGGGCCATTGAGTAAGTTGAAAGGAGTCAAGCTGGAATACAAAGACATAGCCTTATTTTCCAAACTCTTTACTTCTTTATGTAGCATAAATGACACAAATATCTTGGTGGTGTCACCCCTGTGACACCATCTAGCAGAAGTCAAGGAGATCTGACGTTCTCAAAGACTAAACTCCTCTCTGACAATTATGATCCAAAACAGATCCAGAAACTTAATGAAGTGACATTAACAAGTTTAGTTTACAAGTTAGAATTAGTTCACCATTTTATGCAGAAAGAATTTAATAATCTGCAGAATACTCAAATCTATGCATTTTTCCATGAAGTATAAATTAAACTAAAAGCCAGATACCCTTTTCCTATGACTTTAAATGTAACTAGTTTGGTATGTAGCATTAGTATAAACATACAGATCAATCTCTCTTTTTTTTATGTAACCGACCTCAAGTGTTAGTGGCTCAGTCATGTGCTCCTGTGTCCATGAAATTTTCCAGGCAAGAATACTGAAGTGGGTAGCCATTTCCTTCTCCAGGGCATCTTCCTGACCCAGGTATTGAACCTGGCTCTCCTGCATTGTAGGCAGATTCTTTAGCATCTGAGTCACTAGGGAAGCCCTCAAGATATTAATAGTGACTCTTTTAATAAACCTTGAGTGTTTCACCTGAATAATCATTGGAGAGACTGATGCTGAAGCTGAAGCTCCAATACTCTGGTCACCTGATGTGAACTAACTCATTAGAAAAGACCCTGATGCTGGGAAAGATTGAAGGCAAGAGAAGAAGGGGACATCAGAAGATGAAATGGTAGGATGGCATCACTGACTCAATGGACATGAGTTTGCACACATTCCAGGAGTTGGTGATGGACAGGGAGGCCTAGAGTGCTGCAGTTCATGGGGTCACAAAGAGTCAGACACGACTGAGCGACTGAACTGAACTGACTGAAGTGTTTCACATTCACAGTGTATGGAGAAGGAAATGGCAAACTTGCTCCATTCAAACGGGAAAATGAATCTAAAATATTTAATACTGGAACTTAAATGTATTTTTTTACTTGTCTCTAAATTTTATATTTCTTGTTGACCTCTAGTCAGTATTCCTAAGAAATTTAAGAAATGGATATTTGATATTTTTATGTAAAGTAAGTTAAAAATCTTTGAGAAGACTTAAAAAAGATGAGCTGCCACAAAATTAACATTGGTTTGGCTACAGATGATTTGCATAAAAAAATAAAGAAAAGTTATAATATCTAGAGGATAAAAGGGAGCAAAAGATACCACTCCAAAACATGGTTCTTTGGTACAGATTACTTTGCACTGGTTATTAAAAACAAAAATAAAAACTCAGTAAACACATCAGAAGCTCTGAAAATTGAGAAGATACCCTTCTGTAAAAGATATTTACATTTATAAGAGATATCTCCTGGTGGCTCAGATGGTAAAGAATTTGCCTGCAATGCAGGAGACCCGTGTTCAGTCTCTCTGGAGAAGATCCCCTGGAAGGGGGCAGGACAACCCGCTCCAGTATTCTTGCCTGGAGAATTCCATGGACAGAGAAGCCTGGTGGGTTACAGTCCATGGGGCTACAAAGAGTCAGACATGACAGAGCGACTAATACGTCTCTCCATTTATAGAAATGTCTCCTGGAGGAAGAGAAGAATGACTTTAAACCTCTGGAAACTCTTTTATCAAAGGAAAAACCAAGGACTTGAATCTGCATGACAACTTTAGCCTGGTTTACTGTGCTTTTTCTGGTTTTTCTCAAAATTGGCTCCACACCTCCCTCCATACCACTACCACCAACTCTCTCCCCAAACATCTTCTTCTGTCTTTAGCTGGAGTTGGTATTTAAAGTGGTGGTTTGGGCCAATTTGGAGAGTTATCCAGTTGTTCTGGGTATCTCCCATGTATACACGAGGTCTACATGTTATTAAACTTCTGTTTGTTTTTCTCCTATTAGTTAGCCTGTCTTTATTACAGGGAGGTTTCAGCCAAAAACCTAGAAGGGTAGAGAAAAAATTGTTTTTCTTCTCCTACAGCTTCTACTCTGAAATTATTTCACAAGTGCCTTTCTGTTTTTATCCAATTGTTAAAAATTAGATATCCAAAACTGGAAAAAACATGTAAAAGGGTTGGTTTAGGAAAAAAAGAGGAGGTAAGACTATGGTCAGTAGTGTTGACTCAGAGAAAAGCCTCTATGTCATGTTCTGCTTGTTTTAGTTGCAATAACGTGCTTAAGGTATTCACGTTTTAAATAGCTGCTTCCTTTAACTCTCCCACCTCTTTTTCTTTTTTGATTGCCTGTTCAATAACCAACTGATCTAAGACCTTCCACTTTACAGTAACCCAGTGGCTCTCAATCTGGGGTGATTTTGCCATAAAAGGACATTTGGCAAAGACTAGAGCCATTTTTGAGTGTCACACTGGGCAGGGAGGATGCTACTGGCCTCTAGTGGGTAGAGGTCAGGGGTGCTGCTATGCTACAATGCACAGGATAGCACCTCTCAACAAAGAGTCATCTGGCCTAGAATGTCAGTAATGCTGCTGAGAACTTTAGTCCAACAATAAAGTATGATCAATGATATACATCATGTAGAACAGGATTTACAAATGTGTGCTGAATGGTATCCGACTCTTGGCAACCCCATGGACTGTAGCCTGCCAGGCTCCTCTGTCCATGGAATTTTCCAGGCAAGAATACTGGAGCGGGTTGCCATTTCCTTCTCCAGGGGATCTTCCCAACCTAGGGATTAAACCTGTGTCTGAGTCTTCTGCAAGAGGATACTTTTACTACTGAGCCACCAAGGAAGCCCATTTAGAAGTTTAACCATTGCTTAACATCTTGTTAATATATTTAAATAACAACAGTCAATGTAGGGATGACAACAAAAATAGCAATTTGATTTTCATTTTCACACACATTTTATCACTGGATCCTCACAAGGAACTTAGAAGTAAGCAAGGTATATATAATTAGTCCCATTTCCCAGGCAGAGCACTGAGGCCCATCAAGGAGAAACAGCATGAACAAGATCATGTTGCTTTACAATGTCAATTTCTATTCTACAGCAACGTGAATCATTGGAAAAGATCCTGATGCTGGGGAAGAGTGAAGGCAAAAGGAGAAGGGGGCAGCAGTGGTTGAGATGGTTAGATAGTGTCACTGGCCATGAATTTGAGCAAACTCTATGAGATAGTAGGGGACAGAGGAGCCTGGTGTGCTACAGTCCACGGGGTTGCAATGAGTCCCACAAGCTTTAGCAACTGAACAACAGCAACAGTTGAAAAAGCAAAAGGTGAGGAAGAACATTCTATTTC
The DNA here is from genome assembly GCA_024291935.2 of Okapia johnstoni. Taxonomy (NCBI): domain Eukaryota; kingdom Metazoa; phylum Chordata; class Mammalia; order Artiodactyla; family Giraffidae; genus Okapia; species Okapia johnstoni. The sequence goes on from CM044309.1 coordinate 28,886,355, forward strand.
ATTTTATCACCGCAGGAGAAAGGTACTGGCAAAGAATAATCATTTTCCATAGTCTTTGATATGTACATTCCTAAAGCAAAAAGATAACCTGACACTTTTGCACTTTTAAACCAATATACCATAGTTCATCTAAATCTAGAACAATCACCTTGTTTATCAAAAACAGGAAAGATTTCTGCTTTGATATTTCTAACAAATTGTTTTAAAATATGAAGTCTATTTCTTCCTATAAGCTTCAAAGTGCCAGTCTGTACTCAATGAATTCTTATTATCATTTAGATGGATATTCTAATTCCTTTCTTATTCAAATCATGCAAAAGCTTCACTTTTTGAAAGTCTGTGCATAAACACACACCTTCCCTGGAAGATACTTGCTTTTTCCGCTCATAGGAGGAAAGAAGACCAAGGGCCTCAACTTGGACCTTTTTCTCCCATAATTCTGATAGAGTCACTATTAACATGAGACAGAGTAACAAGCTGAAGGACTTCACATGGGTTCTGAAGACCTAATTACCAAGGACAGCATTAAAACGGTAACAGGAGTATAGGGAGAAGCTTCCAGGATTCTATATATATGGGGAAAAAGTCAGATAAACGGTTTGAATTAGCGTAATGATATACCAAATATTATATCTTTCTGCATGAAAGAAAACAACTTTGAACACGCCTGGTGCTCTAACTATACTCAAGTTTAACCCTCCAAATTCTGATTTCCAGACCGCTTTGGAGAGAAGGAGAATTCAAAGCCCTGACAATCCTTCATCAGCTTCAAACTGAGGTTAACTGACTCCAGACTCTGCTCTTCACCATGACCTCTATGGCTTCTTAGCATTTACTTCTGCAATTGTTTTGGACCCATATTTGCGTGAATTATTATTATTATTTGACTATTTAGTATGACTCCAAGAGAGCACAATAAGAATGAATCTAGTAGAAGATAAAGGAAACAAAAGATCTTTCATATAAGACAAATTTTGATTATCTAGGCTAAAGCAAAAAGCCATTCTCTCTCTTGAAAATGTTACAAAATTCTTGTCATGTGATAAGGTGTTCAAAGATCAGGACAGACAAGAATGTGAGAGAAAGGGATTAGAGAGATGGTCAGAAGGATAATCAACAAAATATACTATTCTTCTCGATTTTCATGATAGTTATGGGACTTGTCAACTTTTAGAATTCTGTGATGTGCCGTGATTTTTTTTTCATTCTAAATATATACTCATTTTTAGCCTAATTGTACATTCATTATTATGAAATATTCTTCTTAAAGGAAGGCCTCTAAATTTTGTAAGCTTTAATTAAGGTGCCACAAAACCTAGATTCACCCGGCAGATGCTAATCAAAATGGAGAAAATTATTAGAGACAGGAATATACTTGTCATTAAGTTAAAGAAACAGTATGACCATCTGAAAAAAATTAAAAATTAGTAGATTGGAAGAGTGATGGTGAATATCCATCACTGTAGCACTATCTGCCAACTTCAAAGTAAATAATCAGATAGAAACATAAACTTATTCTCTCATAACATCAATAGACACAAACACTGTTCATACAGATATAATGTGTAAAGATATGTCATAAGTACTACTGACTTTCTGTGATTAAGGTCATGTATGTTATGTGCTACTATGTAGGATCTTCCTAAAAGGCAGGAACCATCTCAATGTACATACGTACTCGTGCCCATTTTAATGATGAAAAATCCATTAATATTTCATCTTAATCTTACTGCATTATTTTTACAATAATATATTTAAACTTTCTCTGCTTTTATTCTTGTTGTTGTTATTAACTTAAAAGTAGTATTCTCATGGATAGTGAGCTTGACAGGAGAAAACCCCGAAACCAAATGTGTCACGGAAACTAAGTCAAATTTCAGTCATCAAGGCACACACTGTATAAACTATGTAGAAACACATTCTTCAGATGAATATAATTTCTTAACAATATTCCTAGGGAGGATTTACTCTCATAAATGCTCATTAGAGTAATCCTTTGAACTTAAAGTTTTAATTAACTTTGAAACCCACAATGTAAATTTGAAATATGTTGTCTTTAGAAATCTGTTCCAGTTAGGGGCTTGGAATAAACTATAATCTAATAAAAAAGGTTCTCTTTCAACATAATTTATTTAGCGACTCTAAGTCCATTTCAATAGATGATCATTGGTTTAAATAAAAACCTCAAGAGCTGCAATTTAAAAGTATGTGCATTTGGCTCTTTCCAATGTATTTAAATATACACTAGATGTGAAGCCAACAAAAAATACTAAATTATTTAGCCATGAAATCCAGTACACATAAAAATATTTTGAATATTATAACTTTAAATTAAAAAACCTTTGGCTAACATTGTAAAGACAACAATTATGATAATGTAAAAAGAATAAAAAAACAAAACAAAAACCAAAGGATGTTACTTGAATTATATATTTATTAAAAACACAGATGAAGGAGTAAGGTTTTATGACATTTCAAAAGAAAAGGGTCAATTATAATGGATATAAGATTTTTCAAAAACTCAGAAATACTAATTATTAAACACAGAAACCTAGAATATGCTTTTCAAGAAACACCTCTTACAAAATTCCTAACTATATTTTGGCAGCAGTTCATGGCATTTCTAGTTTCCGCTTGATTCCATCTAAACTATTTAATTCAGCAAAGCGGGGTGGGAAAGACTCACATCTAGATTCCAGACACTGATTCATATACGTACCTCTTCAATGTCAATGTAATCATGATTGTTCTGCTAATTTATCAAAACAGAAAAGGTGGAAATACTTTAAAAAAGCAGCATTAATATATGCCCTGATTGTGATTGGCAGTGTTAATTATAAAGGGTTTTGATCCTGTCAGAAGTTTCAAGACGATTATCCTTAGGTTTAAATTCCAGCAATGTTCTGTATATATGCACAGAAATATACTTTGTGCACTAGGAGACCAAAAGAAATGGACTAAGGAGCAGGAAGAGTTAACACAGAAAGAACACAGGACTGGGTGTTATCCTGGTTCATCTCAGATCATGCATCTTCCAACTCTACTTCCCATAACTAACTATACATTCTTGATGCTTGGTCAAGCCACTTAATACTTTGTATAAATGAACTAGATGGTCCGTGTGCACGTGTTCTAAGTCGCTTCAGTTGTTTCCGACTCTGTGCGACCCTATGGACTACAGCCGGTCAGGTTCCTTTGTCCATGGGATTCTCCAGGTAAGAATACTAGAGTGGGTTGCCATGCCCTCTTCCAGGGGATCTTCCCAGCCCAGGGATCGAACCCACATCTCATGTCCTCTGCATTGACAGGAAGATTCTTTACCACTAGTATCACTTTGGAAGCCCAAAATAGAGAAATAGATGGTAAGGACAGTCTATTCAGTAGTTAAATTTATTGTTCATGGAGGCCTTAAAAAAACTGAAGACCTAATTTGAACAAGCACATTTTTAAGCTGACATTAAAAATTTTTCTCCCTTAGCTCTATTATGAAAAATTATCCAAAACCTGGAAATAAGGTCAAATAAGGAGTAAGTAGCATATTCTTTCAATTACATACTGGGGGATTATTTAAAGGCTCAACAAGACTTACTGAATTATCTAGGGGAACGTACCTGTTTGACTTTGCTATTTACTGTTAAAGACTCAGATTCTGTGAAGTTACATGTTAATTTTCTTTCCAAAAGAAATGATAACCCCAAAGGCTCAGTTCCCATTGTCCTACTGGACACTAGGTCTGGTCCCTAAGTCAGACTGTTATTCCTGAGGGACTTATATAACTCGTGTTCCTCTAATTTTCCTTCAAACCAGCTTTGTCATCTTCCTGGTTCTCTTATTAATCAGTTTTTTAAAAATCTTTAAAATGTGCTTATATTTGTGCAAGTTCACTGTTTTAAACTTCCCTAAAATTATTCTTGGACAATTCTGGAGATTTCACTGAGATACCCGAGTGGACTGATCTTCCAGAAATAGTTAAGCAAAGGCACTCTGTTTTTGGTTCCAGAAGTGAATCCCAAACAACAATAAAACTTTTGTTTTAACAGTTCTTTGTTTCTTTTCCTGGTTTTGTTTTTGGTCCTTGGCTAGCTTATTTGGTTCTGGTTCTGATGTGCACATAGTAAATAAGTTATCCCCTTCAGAGATAATCAACGGCAGGGAATCCTATTGCTGACCATTTGGTGATCTCCCCCAGGGGGCTCAGTGGTAAAGAATCTGCCTGCCAATACAGAAGACATGGGTTCGATCCCTGGGTCAGAAAGATCTCCTGGAGAAGGAAACGGCAACCAGCTCTGGTATTCTTGCTCGGGAAATGCCACGGACAAAGGAGCCTGATGGGCTACAGTCCATGGAGTCTCAAAAGTCACGACTTAGTGACTAAAAAACAAGTACTAGGGTTCTATTCTCTGTTGGGTACGAGACAACAGAAATTCTGCTTTGTCTGCCTCTTATGTTGATTTGTTTGTGCAGCAATATGTTTCAAATCCATTGAAAATAGAACAAAGATTTAAGATCTCTACCAGTGACTGTTGTGTTTATTTACTCTTGACCCATGGATGAGGCTGAAGAATTGAAGCTGAAAACTCTGCTTCTATGCTTCTCTAGGAAAGGACTTAATCAATTTGTGTGAATTTATACAGTAAATAATTTCCTATATCCAGAGTGTATTAATAAAGTACATGATACTGTCGAAGTTAAATGAGATGTGTTATGATTGCATTTGAGAGATGTATAATGACATTCATTCTAATGCTTTCAGATTTTAAGAAAATAAAGAACTTGAACTTCTAAAATTTAAATAAGCTAGTCTTTAAAAAAAAAAAACAACCCTGCAATCCTCATAGAATCTGCTAGCTTTGAGCACTTTTACATAAGAATACAAATCCAGGTTTATATAATTGAGGTATATATAACTGAGGGCTTCCCTGGTGGCTCAGTCAGTGAAGAATCTGCTTGCAATGCGGGAGACCTGGGTTCAAACCCTGGGTGGGGAAGATCCCCTGGAGGAGGGCATGGCAACCCATTTCAGTCTTCTTGCCTAGAGAATCCTCATGGATAGAGGCGCCTTGTGGGTTACAGTCCATGGGGTCGCAAAGAGTCTGACACGATTGAGCGACTAAGCATATACTCAAGCATATACTCAAGGCACATTTTTAGATTACCATGATTGCTGTGACCATTTTGGTTTGAATACTACATATCTTTCCCTAATTTTATTGATGGTAAGTATAATTCAAGCTTACATTTCATTTTTTATAAAATTTAGTTTTGTGTCCTCATAAAGTGAAAGTCGCTCAGTCATGTCTGATCCTTTGTGACCCCCATGGACTATACAGTCCATGGAACTCTCCAGGCCAGAATACTGGAGTGGGTAGCCTTTCCCTTCTCCAAGGAATCTTCCCAACCCAGGGATCGAACCCAAGTCTCCTGCATTGAAGGAGGATTCTTTACAACAGCTTTACCAGCTGAGCCACCAGGGAAGGTCGTCACAAAGAAACCAGTTTAACCTGAAATTTCCAAACTATTTTTTATTTTTAAAAATTTAAAATATTGTCTTTATTTTTGATGATTCTAGTTTCATTGGTGTCTTAAATTTAAATGCTAACATTATTCCAACATTATGTCTAGGACTGAGAAAAATGTAAATAATAATATGTACCAATAATAATTACATTCTGTAGTTTGTCAGGCTAAACATAAGTGAGTTAATGAATCTTTAGATAACTAGTAGATATCTAAGTAAGACGAGGTATTTCTAAACTTATCATCAATTTGTCAAAATTTTAGCATAACTGTATGCCATTTTTATATATGTATTCATTCTTCCACTTAACAAAAGTATAAAATCAATGAATGTGAACACAGAAAATCATGTGCTAGCATTTGTGAGCTTTGCAAATCTGATAAAATGGTTGTGAGTAACAGCCATATCTCAAATCTACCTCTTAGCACTCTCTGTGAAACAGAAATTACTTAATTTGGTTAAATGTTATAGTTAATATGGTGATTAAGATTTCATATAAACAATAGTGGCAGAAAAGTCTAACTGAGCAAGCAAGTTATAGAATATGTTGTCTACCAAGAAGAATTCAAAAAAAAAAAAAGTAGTTTCCAAAGTGAAGTGTCTGGTCACTCCAAAATATGACCAAGTATAATAAAAGATAAAACTTGAGTGTCAGCAATAAGTTGTGTAAGAGTTGAGGGAAGGAAACGTTATTTGCATCAGTTTAATAATATCAGAAAATAACAAGCCTGAAAAAGTAATAAAATGTGTTAATTTTGGCAACATGATAGACTTACTCATAAAACAATGCAAAATAAAAAGAGCCTGTAAATCCTTTCTCACCATAAATTAATGTAAAATCAGATCTATTTTTAATCTCTGCTAAAATGATAAACTGGTCTTAGAGCATTTAGTCTGTTCTGAGTAAAGGTTAGTAAAAGGTTATTTTTTAACTTTCTGTTCACCAGAGTAAGTTTCTATGCTTTGAGCTTTCTCTGGTATGCTCTTGATTCTAAAAGATCTCTGGTTCTTTATGATTATGTTACTTCTATGTTAATTTAGGGTTTCCCGGTGGCTCAGCTGGAAAAGAATCCGTCTGCAATGAGGGAGACCTGGGTTCAATCCCTGGGTTGGGAAGATCCCCTGGAGAAGGGAAAGGCTTCCCACTCCAGTATTCTGCTTAGAGAATTCCATGGACTGTATAGTCCATGGGGTTCCAAAGAGTTGGACACGACTGAGTGACTTTCACTTCATATGTTAATTTAGAAATTCGTACTGTCATTTTGATCAACGGATAGCCATGCTATTGTTTCTCAGGCAGCTTGGTCCTATCTTAGTCACCCAAAGCTTCTCCCTGATACCCTTTCCATTTTAATTTTCAGAAATCAGATCTTAAATTCAGAGAGAAAAGAGACTATACTCAGAATATTAACACAGCCCAAAATATGTAAGCTTTACAGGCCAAAAATATATAAGAAATGTAAAAGACAGGGCAAGGCAGGAAGCTTAAAAGTTTAAGGTGCTTTGCTAAATAGAAAGAAGCAACCAAGAAGACTAGCCTTGGACTTACTCCAATGTTTGGCGCCCAGGAGATTGTCCTAACCTTCAGAGAGATAACATGCTAAGATTGTGGATATGTGATGGCTATGTCTTTTCTAAAGCGATCATAAAATCATACACACTATCCAGAAGCCAGGTTCCTTGCATCTGTCCATGAAAACCACGTGGAAAGTTGTCCCAAACTCTGTAAACTCTAGTTCAAAAGATCACTGATCTACTTCTAAAATCTGAATCTGAATATCAGGATGTTTTTCTGGAGACTAGAACTTTACTACTGATAAGCCAATCTAAACAAAATCACTGCCTGAAAGAGTATTATAATAATGTTGTCTGCTTATACATGGGTTAAGTCTCCAGTTAAGGTTCAGCTGCTAAATAAGGGGGCTTCATTTCTAACTCACCTACGAACCACCAAAAATGGTATTCAAATCAGTTATGAATTGTAATGAATTGTTGGCACTGGATGGTTAAGAAGGTTATTGCCAAATTCAAAATACATAAAAGAGTTTTAACCAAAAACACACTGGGTCCAGAAAGTTCCTTTTATTCTAACTTCCTAAAAAGCTATACAAATTGAATTTATTTTTGAATCATTACCATGATTAGGTTATTAAAATAGTCAGAGAAGTGGGTGAAATTTATTTTATCTGCCTATATAGATGTTAAGTATACACATTAAGCAAGGATTTGGCATTAAGTGGGCAATTTTATTTTGTATTCTTCAGCAATAACTGGCACGTGTTGACAGACTACTGAATTGTTTCATACCACAAAGTTCACATAATCCTAACATTTGTTTTGGTTGCATTTTCTTCATATTTCTAAGAATAAGATTCAAAGAGGCACATGCCATTTGTATTAGTATCAACTCTTCCTCTCAAATATAAATCTGCAGTAAACACACAATGGTTAGAAAGTTCTCAAATAATATAGAGATGGTATTAAAACATTGGTGACATTTTTCAAACTGGTGTACAAATGCAATTACATTAACTAGCACTAACAACTGTCTTAATGTCATCAACAAAAATTTACTGGCTCAGACCAGTGATCAAAGTTAACTGGCTTTAAATAACTTCAGGGTAGTGGTTATAATCCCATTCAGAATTTCTCTCACTTTTATATAGATCTTAGTATGACTTCTTATGAAGGAGCCTAAGTTCAAACAACTCCGTCCTTTAAAGTTTTTTTTTTTTTTGGCTAATATATAGAAGCTCATTGATTAAAGATAAAAAAAAATGTATCAAACTTTACTGAAAGCATCTGATGCATTTTATCTGAGCATTAAATCTTAACACTGTACCATAAACTAAGTATTAAGGACAAGCTTCTGGTTAGGTATTTTGGTGTACTCTGAATTCAATGAAATCAGACTTACTCTTCTTCCTACATACACATGGCACTGTATACAGTTGAAAGCATTCCTACAAAACACAGAAAGCCTATGTGAGAAAACACTATTAACTTAGTGCCCTACAAATTAAACTTTACTTCTAAACCCAGATATAATGAGGATTTGCCTGCGTTTTTAAGAAACCAGGAAAGCAGACTCTATATTTCAAAAGGCTCACACAGTGATCCCCATCCTTATGCAAAGATTATGCTCATAAGCACAGACACTTTTAACCCACAGGGAAGATACTTCTTCATCAAAATGATGGAAGCATGATGGAAAATAGCAACAGAAACACATTTTATGGGTTTATGAGTATAATAGTAACAACCATTCAGCCTGACTATGTGATAAGATTCCTGAAAACCATAGCCTTCATTTTTGTTAACACCTTAGTAACATGAGTAAGTGGGTAGAATCAAAGCTTTCGAAGCAAGAAATATGATGTTACAGCAATAATTATTCCTTTTATTTGTCCTTACAGTTATTTTCAACACTCTGATGCAAAACACAAGCGCTATGGATTTTGACCTATCATGTCAAATTTTGACCAATCATGCATTGCTCAAGATTAAAATGATACAACTGAATAAACAGAGCAATAATTTTAAAAATCCAATAATATTGATTATTTTCATAAATATATGAGAAATTTTAAGAGTTGACCATCATAAATTGCAATTTACTTCATTTGCATTTCAAAAATTAATACCAACCATAACATCAGTGAAAGTCACTCATTTATTCAGCAAATATGAGACACTACTATTTGTCATGTTTTACAATCTGTTCTTTAGACCATTTCAGTTTATTATAATACAATAGTCCATTTTTCTTTAGTTTCTTATCTATGGTTCAAATTTAAGAAAAAAATTTTTTTCATTTTAATGTATGAAAAATGAAATTTAGAAATGTTAAGTTTGAAGGTGACTTTGAAGCCATGTCTTTATACCACATTGGGTTAGAGAGTATGGGAGGCAATAACATTTGTTTCTTCATTCACAAAATGAAACTGTGCAAGCTCAGTTGGTAAAGAATCTGCCTGCAAAGCAGGAGACCTGGGTTCCATCCCTGGTTCGGGAAGATGCTCTGGAAAAGGCAATGGAACCCACTCCAGTATTCCCGCCTGGAAAATTCCATGGACAGAGGAGCCTGGCCCGCTACAGTCCATGGGGTCCCATAGTATAAGACAGGACTGAGTGACTAACACTTTCACTTTCACTTTCCTGCAATACTCAGGCATTGAACTAAGTCCTGGGCCCATAACACACCCAACAAGGTCCCTGTCCTCATGGAGTTTATAATCTCCTCTGAATAACAGGGTCTTGTTAAGGTATTATTGGAGACATTTTATGCTAACAGGTATATAAGAAGGTAGAAAATAAAGATACAATAAAGGGAGATAATTGATGAAGCAAGGTCTCAGAGAAGGTATGAAAAGAAAGAGTCAATGATATAATGAGAAGGAAGAACCTTCAGTTTTTTAATTACATTTAGCTACACAACATAAATGTCACAGGTGTTACATAGACCATAAGTTCTTTGTTTCTAAAATACAATTAAAAGATACGAAATGTGTGTTAGTCTGAGACTAATTGAGATTAGGTCTTATAAACCTATCATATTGTTTGAATTTAAGAATAAAGTATTTGATGAATTTAATAGCATAGAACAGTGGTAATAAAGAATGATTTTCTAGAGCTGAAATCTTTAATATGATAGCCACTAGCCATATGTGGCTGCTTAAACTTAAAATAATTAAAACTAAACATAGGAAACTTTTGGTGGTCTAGTGGTTAAGAGTTCACCTTTCAATGCAGGAGATATAGGTTAGATCCCTGATCAGGGTGCTAAGATTTCACATGTCTTGTGGCAAAAAAAAAAAAAAAAAACCAAACACAAAATAAAACATTATTGTAACAAATTCAATAAAGACTTTAAAAATAAATAAAATTCAATATAATAAAAAATTCTGTTGGGTGCAATAGAGACATGAGACTATTTGGACAGTACAGATTACAGAAAATTTCCAACACTACAGAAAATTCTATTGGAGTGTAGAGATAAGAAGAGTCTAAATATACTGAAATTTAGAGGGGTTTGTAGGAGTGGAAATCAAAATAGGGCTTCCTTTATTTGGTATGACTAACAAATAAAACTTAAAAAACAACAACAATGACAATCGCCTATTAAGCAAATCTTTCACCTAAAATAGTTATGGTGAGACTGGCAGTAAACAGTGAGAAATAATGGAGAGTAGGAAACTAATTGGAAAGATTTCACAGTATCAGATTAAATCAGGCTAAAATGGAAACATGTAAAATACTCAAGAAATTTCTGGGTCATTTTTTATACGATCATGCTGTAATGGATTGCTTTGGGGTCCATTAGTAACAGGAGGGAAAGGGGCAGGGCACAACTTTTGAAAGAATGACATAGCCCAAGGACACAACATAAACCAATTATAATCAGATGGAACCAAGATGGCAGACAAGACTAGACCTTGATCTTCAATCAGCAAATGAAATGACATACCCGACAGTTTCAAGGCTCTGTGAAAGACCAAGGAGTGGGCAGTGGCCCAAATCCTGGAAATCTCCACCCTTTCTCCCAAAATAGTTGGACTAACACTCCCCTTCATTAGCATATGAAATTACCCAGCCTATAAAAATTAACCATGACATTTCATGGCCACACTCACCCTCTGCCATGGCCCACACTCTGTCTGATGAGTGTGCTTCTCTCTGAATCTAAATAAATCCATTTCCTACTTACCACTTTGTCTCTCACTGAATTCTTTCTGCTATGAGACACCAAGAACCTGAACTTCACTAGGTCTTGAAACCAAGTATTGTGGGTTTCGGCTAGATTCAAGTCTCAAACAGGGTTTTGGCTGGGTTTGAGTTCCAGCCACGTGGGTTCAAGCCCCAAGTAGGGTTTTGGCTGGGTTCAAGTCCTAGCCATGTGGGTTCCAGTCCCAGAACATGAGCTAAAGTCCCATCCCCAATCTGAGGTAAATGGTTTCACATTTTTCTATAATCTGAAGATTTTTGAACTAGTAGATAACACAGAAATAAAACACTACTGTTATTCTCTTTCAGCAGCCTGAATTTCTTTGTTCTGTTTTCCAAGAAAACACTACCTCTATAATTTGGACAAAGACAAAAAAGTTAAAAGGAGGTTAACAGAACTAATTTTTAGAGAGTAAAGAGAGAGAATAGGCTAAGAACTAGAAATTAAAAAAATAATGAAATCACAATTAAAAATCACAAACTCATGCCTCACTTAAGAGAAAGCCATAAACTATGTGCTAAAGACAAAACATTAGTTCTAGTACATTAGAAAAGGAATCCCCAGCTTGCCCTGCCTTAAATTATGTGGCAAAGAACCAGACTATTTGTTTCTACTAGCAATAAATTAGCTAGTCACATAAGGATTAATTGCAAAACTGACCCTTGAAACACTGCCCAGTAGCCCAATTTTGAACAATAATTCAAATTTGGTCTTCTACCAGAAATTTTTAGTAAAGAGAATCTGAATGGTTTAATTCATAGGAGAGAGATATTGGTGTGAGGATTCCTCTTACAAATTTTTTCCAGCTACCTACTTACTCTCCAAACTGTGTATATTAATGTGTTTCTCCTAAGGTCCAGCACCCTTCAGGAATGTATGAAGACTGTGCATTTCATATCCATGTATTCCAGGGGATATCAAGTTCACAATAAATTTGAATTTTCATTACTTGTGCATTCAAGAGTTTAGTAAGAACGTGTTGACTATATAAGGGACATAAACAGAGATTTCAACCCTCAGCCGTTTTTTTCATTCTGACTTCAGCTTTTTCTAATTTTTAGCAGTCACTTAAATTTCTATCCTCTAATTTCCAGTCTCTAAGGAAATGTGTGCTCTGCCTAAGAATGATATCATTTAAGTAAGTATATATTTTTCAGATATGCAAAATTATATATTTCATGCAGAAAGTGAAATAATTTAACCCAAAATGTGTGAGGCTTTGTTCACTACTGAAATCAGAAGAACGAATGTTTAAGGATCATACTTTTTTTGACAATCTAACCAATAATGCATTCAATCTCCCCACATCTTTCATGCTGAGTTCCTATATAAAAGAAAAAAAAAAGGAAAGAAAGAAAAATTCAGTGGTAGGCTTGGAACAAAGAGAATAAAAGAACAGTTATAACTGTACTCCTTTACTTCATTTCTAATACACTAACGGGCAATTAATAATAAAGCTGAAACTATACCAGGTAAAGGTTCCTTTCACTAGCCAATTATACCTTCACTTGAAAATGATCCTGAGGAGAAAAGTCAACTTAAAAAAATTCAGTTAATAGATGAGGCGATATTTACCTCCACAAACACTCGAGATAATTGAGCATTAATAAAAAGAAGACATTCCAGTTTTCTATTTCAGCTGACATTACCTCCTTTGAGCTAAGAGAGTTCTGTCCAAGTAAAGAGTTCTGTCCAAGTAAAAATCAAACGGTCACTGTTATCCGTTCTCAAAGTGTCAGAATCTAAGACACCTCAAGTTAGAGCCTTCCTATTCCTTTATCAAGGAAATAAGGACAATTTTATTTCCAGCCATCTTAGATTTCAATGGATAAGTAAAACTGGAAAAAAAAAATCAAAGCATAAGTAATTACTTGTTGGTAGAGCCCCAAAACAATAGTTTGAAATGTGCCTGCTCCTCTTTTTACTTGTCTTCTCTCTGATTTAGCATTAAGAAGCAATCACTGAAGGAAAAAAAGTAAATAACCCAAATAGATAACATAAAAGACACACCCTTTAATGAGAACGTAAAACTCAAAACTAACCTTTTACTAAGCATGGTAACTTGTAAACTGGGAAATTCAAGTGACAAAAGTTGTTAAACTAATCTTTTGTTAAGTAACTCTAAGCCCAATGCACATCTCTTTATAATGGGGAATTGATTACAATAATAACTAACATGCATTGAACACTTAATCTCAGCAGATACTGCATTGAATTGAGTTTTATCTATATATATATTCTTTCAACTCTCACAATACTCAGAGAGTAAAGCCTTCCTACTGCCAGGAAGGAAGGGTGTCAGGATTACAACCAAGAGAATCTGACTTCATAACGATACAAAAGCAAAACTGACTTTCAGTTTTAAGTGATAACAGTCAAACACTCCTGATTTCACTTTTATATTTGGATAATACATTCACATTATACTTGCAACCTCACTAACAATTATTAATCCAGCTACTATCCTCAGAACAGAGCTAAAATCCTAGGGGGATAAACAATAAATTAAAAAATAAAAAAAGTTCAAAACTAACCGAGTAGATAAACAATGGTCTAGCTAATAGGTATGTCTTCAACCACTAATCACTTTAACTCTTATAAAAGAAAACAAGAGCTTTAGAGTTAATACTATTCAGATTAAAGATGATGCAACATGCAGGATATAAAGGTGATGTAATAAATTATTTAAAATTCTTATACAGGCTATTTCAAAATAGAATTTGAATGAAATCAGAATAAAATCACATAACATAGAGCAGTTAAATATTATGAGCACAAATCAACATATAGGATAGTGACAGTTAAAGACACTACGCAAAGAAGTGGAATTAAGAACAATATCACTGGAGACTGTGGTTATAACATTGAGGAAGTGATGCTAAGAAAGAGATGATGAAGAACCAAGTTGGTGTGGTGACACTGGGAATAAGAGGAAACGGATATGAAAACTGGCAGAAAGAAGACATATTGGCCAACTGGCTTTAAGGAAAGAATGAATATGAAGAAGAACTAAAGAGCCTCTTGATGAAAGTGAAAGAGAAGTTGAAAAAGTTGGCTTAAAACTCAACATTCAGAAAACTAAGATCATGGCATCTGGTCCCATCAGTTCAGTTCAGTTCAGTTCAGTTGCTCAGTTGTGTCTGACTCTTTGTGACCCCATAAATCGCAGCACACCAGGCCTCCCTGTCCGTCACCAACTCCCGGAGTCTACCCAAACCCATGTCCATCGAGTCGGTGATGCCATCCAGCCATCTCATCCTCTGTCATCCCCTTCTCCTCCTGCCCCCAATCCTTCCCAGCATTAGAGTCTTTTCTAATGAGTCAACTCTTCGCATGAGGTGGCCAAAGTATTGGAGTTTCAGCTTCAACATCAGTCCTTCCAATGAATACTCAGGACTGATCTTTAGGATGGACTGGTTTGATCTCCCTGCAGTCCAAGGGACTCTCAAGAGTCTTCTCCAACACCACAGTTCAAAAGTATCAATTCTTCGGCACTCAGTTTTCTTTACCGTCCAACTCTCACATCCATACATGACCACTGGAAAAACCACAGCCTTGACTAGACGGACCTTTGTTGGCAAAACAATGTCTCTGCTTTTTAATATGCTGTCTAGGTTGGTCATAACTTTCCTTCCAAGGAGTAAGTGTCTTTTAATTTCATGGCTGCAATCACCATCTGCAGTGATTCTGGGCCCCCAAAAAATAAAGTCTGACACATTTTCCCCCTAATCTGGAAATATCAATGGTTAAAAAAAAAAATCCCTCATGTTATTAGTTTCTGAAGCCTTCTTTTTTGAACATATTTCATAATCCAAGCATTTTCTGTCATTATTCTCTGAAAACCTGACTTTAATTCCATTATAATATTCCATCACAAAGAATATATCAACATGTATCTTACGTGACTTTTAGATATTTTCCTTAAAAAAAAAATTATGTGGCTGCGTTGGGTATTAGTTGCTACAGGCAGGCTCTAGAGTTTATGGGTCCAGTAGCTGCTGCTTGTGGGCTTAGTTGCCCCACAGCATGTGGATCTTAGTTCCCCGACTAGGAATCAAACCCTCATACTCTATATTGAAGGGCTGATTCTTAATCTTACTAGACAATCAGGGAAGTCCCTAGATATTTTTTAAAGATGCTGACATATATCACCATGTGTTAACTCCACATCTAGTACTGTGCTGAATATTTAAGAGGCTGCTGCTTAGTCTCTCAGTTACGTCTTACTCTTTGCGACCCCATGGACTGTAGCCCAGCAGGCTCTTCTATCTATGGAAATTTCTAGGCAAGAATGGCAAGAGTGGGGTGCCATTTCCTACTCCAGGCGATCTTCCTGACCCAAGGATCGAACCTGCATCTCCTGAGTCTTCCGCATTGGCAGGCAGCTTCATTAACACTAGTGCCATTTTAGAGGAGATAAGAAGAATTAAAGATCAAGTCCAGCCACGGTAGAACATGCAGTCTGCTTGAGGAAAATCGGGCATGAATAACCCAGGGAGTTGGTTTAGAAAGAGCATTTAACCAGTATGAGGAAACAAGCCAGCTGTGTGGTCCTGGGTAAGAAGGAAAAGAAATGGAGTGATCATACTTATCAGACTTGGAAACGTGCATATCAATGTGAAAACATGAAGTAATATCAAGATAAAGGTAGTAACTACATTAGAAACATAACCACTTTCTGAAGCATGCCAATTGCCCTAAAAGAAAATGTAAATAATTTTCGTATCCAAACATATAGGTGCTTAAAGAACTTCTGGTGGAGCGATTTTAGGAATTAGCGAATGACAGGCACTGAAAGAAAGGCAGAGAAGAGAACGATCACAGAGACTGAAACAGGTTTCCTGAGGACGGTAGACCGCTTTGCTCCTAACTAACTACCAACACTAAACTAACACCAAAGTATCCTGGTAAGGAATGAGTCTGTAAGTAGGGCTACCTGACAGGGCTACCTGTCATCGAGTAACATGTTGATGACACAGGCCTTGCTTGAACCCATTAGCTATGATATTAAACTTTTAGTTCCGGACATCTCTCAAAATCGAGAGGCTGGGAACTGATGGGAAAAAACAAAAAACCCAAATAATGTCAGAGTCACATGTTAATAAGATAGGGAACAATTCAATATAGTTTTATGGAGATGTAAACAGATTGGTAGAAAGGAAGACCGAAAAGGAAGGGCTGGTGAAAAAGTCAGGAGAGCAGATCAAAGGAATAAAAGGACTAGGCTAGAAAGAAGTGGGAGAGCTCCTCTTCCTATTCAGATGAGATGAAGCTCCAGAAGCTCTTGCAATAGAACAGAAGCAATTACTTACAAAAAAAAAGAGAGTTTAGAATGGCAACCAAGAAGAATAGAAGCAAGAGAAGACCCTCGTTGGTGAAGGAGATCATAGGTAATCAAATAAAGATCTGTGCAAGGACTGTAAACATCCATGGAGAGCCAGCAGGAAAGAAAGAGCATACAAACATCTGATGATGCATAGACTGGGCATCCTTTCAGAAAGATGGAGAAAACTGATAAGGTCAAAGAAAGACTGGGAAGATGTGGTCAAAGACTGAGGTTTCTGAGTTCTCTGTTTTAAGGGGATGTCTTTGTACGGAGTGATGAAATCTGAAATACTGCATGTCCTCAGAAAGGAGTGTAAAGGTTACTGACACTGAAGAGGTTGAGATTTTCTTAGAAAAAAAAAAATACTGGAGGAGTCACAAATTTACAAAATAATCCTCAGATTAGATAATCGGACACTGGACAGTAGAAGTCTGAACCACGACTTTCTGGTAAAGTTAGCTACAATTGGCCCAATAGTCCTGAAACAAGTCTACATGGTCCAGGAAGGAAGTGGAATTGAAATTGGATTATAATTTTTATATATTTCTGGTAACAATACACCAAATATTTTTACTGATTAAAAACTATAAATCAGAGAATAGATGAAGAATGAACAATTCAAAGACAGGCTTTTCAAGCATTTTCCAGTGCAATAAATTCTACAAACACTGACTGAACAACTACTTTAGTCAAGCACTAAGCTTGGCATCAGAACACATGGATAGGACATACCCTCTGTCTTAAAAGCTCAGAGTCTAGAAGGGTAATAGAGTCATTCACAACTAATGACACTATGGTGCAATTTTAGAACTATCAGTAAGGTCCACAGACAGAGTTATTATCTAACAGTGTGACCAGTCAGAGAAAGCTTCTACTTGGACATGAGTGGCTGGGCTGAGTTCTGAAGCATGAATATGATCATAACCACCACCCTCAGAACACGGCACAGTGTGTTAATTACCTTAGTATCCCAGGCTGCACAAAAAGGGCTTAAAATTTTTGATTAGTAAGTGAGTTCATCACACTGGACGGCAAAATATGAAAGGGGGGTATCAGGAGATGAGCTGTATGCGAGTGGCCAGCCCATGAAGAGATCTGTATGCCACGCTGATAAGGCAGTGATGGGCTTTCAGCAAAAGCGAAACAGGATCATGATCCAATTGCATAAAGATGACTCCGCTGGCAGCGTGGACGATGGATTACAGAGAGCAAACCCAAAGGCAAGAGAAGTTCACCAGTTGTGAAACTTTAGAAGAGAAAACAAAGCCCAAACCAAAGAAGTGGATGAGAAGACAAATGAGTGATCAATCAGATGTGAGATCTGAGTACAGATAAAGAAAAAAAGGTGAGGCGTTCTAATTTCTGCACTCTAATTTTACTGGACGGTCCATATTTTTATATTGCAGCAACAAGGGTGAATGCTGGGAATCTGAGAGTAAATTCTAGCTTGATAAAACTGTCAGCAGTTTGTTAAGGGCTCCAAGATGGAAGATTCATAGCCTTAAGTTGTGAGGTTATCTGTTAGGTTGTCCACAATACTCTATACCTCCCCTGCACCTTCCCACTACATTGTAAATGGAAGTCAGTGGAAAATGAGCTCAGTATTTGAAATGTTGCCATTGATTAAAATCCATCTACAGTGTCATACATGGAGGAACTATATGAAAGCTTTGACACCAAACAGGGCCAAATTATTTTATTCAACTTTTTATTTTGTATTGGAGTATAGCCTGATTAACAAACTATGTTGTGATAGTTTCAGTTGAACAGCAAAGGGACTCAGCCATACATATATGTGTATCTATGAGAGCATGCTGAGTTGCTTCAGTAGCGTCCGACTCACTGCAACGCTATGGACTGTGGCCCGCCAGGCTCCCCTGTCCATAGGATTCTCCAGGTAAGAATACTGGAGTGGGTTGCTATGCCCTCCTCCAGAGAATCTTCTCAACCCGGGGATCAAACCCATGTCTCTTATGTCTCCTGCATTGACAGGCATGTTCTTTACCACTAGCACCACCTGTGAAGCCTTTTTTGTCTCCATTCTCCCTCAAACTACTCCCCAACCAGGCTGTGAACAGCGCCAGATTTGAAGGACCCCATTTCCTACATGTAACTTGTCTTTTTGAAAATAGGCTTCCAAAAGACAGTGATTAAGTTAAAATAAAATATTTTAAGTGTCCAATTGTGAAGAGAATATAATGCTTACATAATTAGAATAAAAAACAAAAGTTTCGTACCAACTACATATATATTTTCTTTTACTAACTAGCAAAAATAGTTACATTATTTTGTTAACTTAAAATTTTTATTTTAAACTCCCTCTGAACATGATATCTTAGTCATCTCAAGCTGCTATTAAAAATGCAATAGACTGGGTGGCTTAAACAACAGAAACTTATTTTCTCACCGCTCTGGTGGCTGGAAAGTCCAAAATCAAAGATTCAACAGAGTTCAGTTTCTGGTAAAGACTCGCTCTCCAGCTTATAGACAGCTGCCTTCTTGCTTCTGTGCTCACATGACCTCTCCTTTGTAGGCACCCATGTAGAGCAATAGCAAGCTCTCTGAATCTCTTCTTTAAAAAGCACTAATCCCTTTAGCCCAGGGTCCCACCCTCATGTGCTCGCAATGCAGCAGACGGGGGCTCCATCCCTGGGTCAGGAAGATCCTCTGGAGAAGGGAATGGCAACCCACTCCAGTATTCTTGCCTGGAGAATCCCATGGACAGAGGAGCCTGGTAGGCTACAGTCTATTGGGGTTGCAAAGAGGTGGACAGGACTGAACGACTAAACACTTTCGTTTTTACTTTCCACCCTTATGACCACATCTAACCTTAATTACTTCCCCAAAGCTCTATATCTCCAAATACCATCACATGACTAGGGTGAGAGGAGGGTTACAGCTTAAACATATGAATTTACGTGGGACACAAACATTCAGTCTATAACATACAGCAAAAGACTTCTGAAGATAAAAACATTTTTCCATATATGCTTTGTATTATGTAAAAGGAAAAATGATAATGCCTCAAAAGTCAATCCCTTTCTTGCCTCTTTTCTATAGACCAAGATATTGCAAGTAAATCAACACCAAAAATTTCAGAAGATGTTAAAGACATGATACTAACTGACGGGAACTGAATCTGAAGGAGAGAAACATGGAGAAATAAACTGCATTATATATTCTTTTTCAATTACCATTTCTAAAAATTATTTAAGTAAGACTGAAATACTCTCTATAAAGTTAAAAATTCACTAGGAACTTCCCCTGTTGCCTCCCCAAAATCAATGTCTTAGGTTTTAGAAGGTAAAAAAATATTAAAAAAAACAAACAAACAATATCTAGAGTAAAAACTTATCATACATCAGAGCCAAGACTTTTGATTCACCTGCTCTGAATATAAAGTAAAGTTAGTACTTCAGCTCATCTTAAATCTTAACTGTTATTTAAGAAACTGTAGCATATGAGTATGAGTAGTATTTCAAACCCCAAAATTTCACATTTCACTTTGAGGGATTACACTGCCCACTATTACACAAGTAGAGACAGCCAAGTAATCTATCATTTCCTGTCATAACAGAATTTCTTAAAATTAAATTCTAAAGAGAGCTTGATGGGCTTCAGTCCATGAGGTCGCAAGAGTTTGGACACGACTGAGCAATGAACACATACAAGAGAGTAAAATCAGATAATTCTTATTCAAAATAGGAAATCACTGAGGTAACTAAAGGTAAAGTACTAAGGTATTTGTCACCAAAACCACTCAAATGCATACAGGAACACGACACAGGAAAAAGCAAATATTTATATAATGCAGTTCATTGAACCTTGAACTTTTAAGGCATATTTAAAAAGTTAACCTAAGTTACCATAAAATAGCACTTTACAGGATTGTAAAATATAATTTACATAGCTTCAAACTACTCCACATTTTCACCAATGGACTTTTGTGTGTGTTCTTTTATTTCCTTATTTCAATCAATATAAAAGTCAGTATTAATTTAAGTGATTCTAGTTTTCCAATCAATCTGGTCATGAATATAATCCAAATTGATACTTAATACGAAGATGCTGAAGCTGAAGTTCCAATACTTTGGCCACCTGATTCAAAGAGCTGACTCATTAGTAAAGACCCTGATGCAGGGAAAGATTGAGGGCAGGAGAAGGGAGTGGCAGTGGATGAGATGGTTGGATGGCATTACCTACTCAATGGATATGAGTTGGAGCAAAGACAAGTAAGCCTGGCATGATACAGTCCAAGGGGACGCAAAGAGTCGGACATGACTTAGTGACTGAACAACAATAAATGTTGCATTTTATTGTAATGTCTGGAAGTTAAGTGAGTGCTTACAAAACACAGCTGAAGTTTCTTTCCTTTTCATTGTTAAGAAATAGATGTATTTTTAATATTTCATAATTTTAAAAATATTAACACACATTCAAAGGTCTGCATTTTATATTGTGAAGGTCTTTCCTTTAAAACCTATTAAAATAAAATTATAAATTGCCTTTGGAGAGAAGTCAATTTGGTTTGACACGTTAGCAAAAAAGTTTTCACATCACATCATATATCATGAATAAAATGTTATTACAGAGCTACAGAGGGAGCTCACACATATCTGATTTTCTTCTATCTCCTCTCATTAGATAAATGAAAGCCGTTTTAAATTTTCTATTAGATGACTTCTTTTAAAAAATCTATAATTTCAAATCAGCTGGGAACCTAACTTCAAACACCTAAGTTCTTCCACTCATAAGTCTTTTACATGCAGCTTAGTTTTTCTTTTTATAAAAATCTTTTATCCAACAAATGCCTTTGGAAATGTTCATAGTTATGATTCATTTTGTTTACTATATTGTGTTAAATAAAATGTGTTCTCTGAATTATACATGTAAATGTTTGAGAATGGAAATCAAATCTTGTTAAACACAAGCAGTCAAAAATTTCAAAATCAACTCTTACAGAGCGCTATAAAGAAATCCCATTAACAATCACAAAAATTCAATAAAGTTAAGAAACTTAATCATATATAAAAAGCCATCAGGGAATAAAAACAACATTTGCCTCCCAAAACTCTGGAGTAAGTCTAAGTAGGTCAACTATGGGGCTTTCCTGGTAGCTCAGACAGTTAAGAATCTGCCTGCAATGCAGGAGACCTGGGTTCGATCCCTGGATCAGGAAGATCCCCTGGAGAAGGGAATGGCTGCCCACCCACTCCAGTATTCTTGCCTAGAGAATTCCATGGACAGAGGAGCCTGACAGGCAAAGAGAAGGACACAAACGAGTGACTAACACTTTTACTTTTCAGGTCAACTATGCAAAATGTACTTAAAATCATCCATATTTATTTCTTATAAAAAATATTCTCTGATCTCTATGCTTTGGGACTTCTCTATAAAATGAGCACATCTCATGACTTCAAAAAGATTTTTTTTAATATAGATGAAAATGTGTCTGTAAGATATTAAGCTATAATCCAGAAAACCCAGCTATTTAAAATTTTATTTATTCACTGTTTAAACAAAAGGTCCAGGCTTTGTTGACACCTGAAGTAACAGGTAACTGAGCTGGCTGGACTTCAGGTAACTTAAACACTGGACTGCTGATGATCCTTGCTTCTAATTTGCTCCTGGTTTAATCTTAGTCACATTTCACAAAGCTAACACTTATCCTCCAGTGTTCTACTAATTGCTTGGTGCTATGCTGACTACTGGGAATGAACCACAAGATACATCACTGTAAACTGCAGGGAGTGCTTCGATGATCAGGAGGTTAAATACTCTCCATCAGCAGAAAGGCAGAATTCTTTACTAACTCAGTGGTACAAATTATTTCCAGGTGGTGATAATTATCACTTGTGGTGTTTGATATTCCGGACTTTGCATCTAAATTTATACTTGACAAGTTAAACTTTTCATCGTGTGCATTTTCCTATAATCTCTCAAAGGCCAAAGACAAGGATAGACGGATTAGTGATGGGTGAAACCAATTCCACCCGAAATGGCAACACTTAATTACAAGCCTTGTTGTTTATAATTAACTGTGTAAATCACTAACTTGAAAGTTTCTTTTCAAAGTATTTAAAACCAACTCTTTTTCCAAGGGGATTTAATACTATATATTATTATGTTGTTAAGTATTATTTTGTTTGTTCTATGAACAGGATATACAAATGACACATTCTATAGACTTGTCTTGACAGCAAATTTGGGAAATGTTCATGAATTGCAACAGTATTGCTGATTTGTACTTCTCAGTATTTCAGCCCTTTCTTTGCCATATATATGTATGAGTGTGTACGTGTGTGTGTGTGTGTGTGTGTATATGTAATTGTATTATCTTCCTTATGGTTTCATAAGGAAGTTTCTTATATATATATGAAATCATAAGGAAGATAATACAATTACGTAAATGACCATGAGGAAGTAATGTTTAAGAGTGGAATTGAGTCAAATTCTCCACAATTTCAGAAAATAAAAAAAGTGAGCTTCCAAATATTCCTTCTGAGATGTATTCATTTTTCTGCAAGCAATATTTAGAATCAGAAAACATTTACAGAGAACATACTATGTGCTGGATACCTTATGCTTTGTAATATTCTAATTTAGTCGTTTCTATTTGTAAGTATTGAAAAATACTGAAAGGCAGGAATAATAACTTGTATTTTACAGATGATTAATTCAAAGTAACCTATTTGTGGCCACTGAGTTAGTAAGAGGCAGAAGATCTAGAGTTTGGACTCTGTTCTTCTACATTTAAGCTTTTGTTTTTTCAACCAATCTTGCCAACACAACATCAAAAAAGTAAAGCATTCACTTACCATGAGGATCTACATCAAAGCAAACCACAAGGGAAAGAAAAAACAAATGCATATACAGCGAATTATAGATGCCTATAAATATCACATCGTGTAAAAACTGAGTCAACCTAAAAGTAAGTATGTTAAAACAGTTCTCTAGATTCTGACTTGTTGCATTCAGGTGAAATTTACTGCTGGCCTATTCTGTGTCAGATACTGTAAACAGAAGGAAAGGGAATCAGCAAGTTCTTCCTCACTCCACTGCAGACAATGCATCAGCAGAGAGCTGTCTATAACACAGCACAAGAGGTTCACTGGCAAAGTATCAACAAGCGTTATCAGGAATGGTGATGGGATCAGGATCAAGCTCACTCTAGTTTCTAATGTAAAGCTAAAAAAACCAAAAAACAAAAAACCTCTGGAATCTAATTCAATCTTTTTAGCTTCAATTAATCCATTTTCGCCACCATTTCCAAATCCTTAGGTCCAATCCCAGCCTCTCCCAATTTCTCATTTTCCTGGATAATTCATCCCGTCTCAAGGGCCTATCAAGAAGCATTTGAAAACCTGCTCCCAAGAATCATGTTTCTTTCACTCCTCAAAGTCTGTGTCGATTATTCTTCTGTTTAAAGAGAATTGGGTACTATTTGGCAAATTCCATACACCATTTCTTTCTCGACTGCAATAGTGTTTGCTGTGTTCCTGAGCCTGCCAATCTCGCTTCATCTCTCAAAATCCAGAATTTATCGTCTGGTTGTATGTCTCCTGGATTATGAACTCCATCAGGAAAGAAATCTTAACATCTTTTTGTACAAAATAGCAAAACTGTATAACAGACACACTAATCAATAACAATATTCTAAAATACACAAATGCTATAATCACAGCAGAACACTGCTGGGAAAGTATATAATTTGTAAGATAATGTAGAAAATATCAAAGATATTTAAAAATCAGTAATAATATAAAACTAAGTACACTCAAAACAACCAACTGAAGACTGTTGATTTTATGTGCATGAATAAGACCAATAAGTAACATTTCTTGATCTTCATCACTGTAGAAGTCACCTCACCAGCTGACTGATCAGTAGAGTTAAAAAGTCAGTTAAAGAGAGGAATCATTATAAGTGCTATATATATAGTGTTATTTTGCATCTTAATTGGTTTTTACAGTATTCAATTAAATCATTTGTCATATGCTAGAACACATAAAATATATTTTGCACCAATCTTTGCATTAAATACAAAGTTATCTTTCTTACATAAATCCATGCACATAATGGGTCCACTAAGATTTCCAAATGTTTATGATTTTTTACCTAATCTTTCTTTTAAAATTGTATCACCCACACAATCTGAATCTTCAAGTGATATACTTTATTAAATCTTTATAAAGCATTCACTGTTGCAGTCATGGAAGAACTTTCTTCTCATTCTTAAATGTCATAACTTCATATACTATTTAATTTATCTATGTAAATATGATAATAAGTTCCAAAGCCCTAACAGGTTTGGAACGACCCCCACTGACTCTTGGTGGACACACAAGTCAACTAGCAGTACCGGAAGTGTATGTAGATTACATTAGAGAATGTAGTCTACTATCTGGAGGTACTCAGCATGTGGGGTGGCCACCAGATCTAGGGAGCACTGGCTAACGGGAGATGGATTAAGAGGGTTTCTACTGTAGCTGCTTAATATGCATCTTTCTTTATCATCATAGTGCAAACTTTTCCACTTTACTTTCACTCAATATACCTTAATGCTTTCACTATGAACCATTAAAAACAAGTTATGATAATCTTTATTCTAGAACAACCAATTTTCATGGGTGATGCCAAGGCAGTAGAAGCATTTCATATTGCCCAGCTAAAGTGTAACTTCTATATGTAGACATACTTCCAAAGTTACATGCACAAATTATTTGTGTTTTAAGATGACAAGTTCACAATTAGAAAAATTAAATAGGTCCAGAGGTCAAGCATTCCACTTGGAAACACTACACTGTGGAGCTCTGACAGTTATATAGGTGGCCTCATATCCAAAAATTAATCTTTATTAAAAAGCATTCAACTTCAGGTTCCTCACTTGTAAAATGAGAGACTGGACTAAGAATCCACTCATCCTTGATACAGTTTATCATTCTGATATGGATTTTCTTAAAGGACCGTATTCCATTTTAAGATATATTTGACATGTTATAGCCCAAATTCTGGACTGTAACACAATATTTATTAAGTGAGCTGTCAGCCATAAACTGTGCCAGAACCTCTTATATGCACACACAGCAGGGCCCAACATGAGTAGCACTGTACTGAATTACACCAATATGAAAAGTTAGAGGTCAGAGAAGCCACCCAGAGTCCTGCAAAAGCCAACAATGCGACTTAATGTCCTTTCCATGTCCAGAACAATTCTCCATGTGGCTTCTGCAAAAGAGATTAATGGTGATAGGAGCAGCGAGTAGAGGAGAAATGCACGATATGGAAGCCCAGCCAATATTCCATTTGTAATTTGTCACATCTCAGCACAATAAGACTACTGCAATTTACAATCTACAATGTTGGCAATTTACAATTCAAATGAGTGCCTTGATTTTTCAAAGAATGGACTGTGTACACATCAGTTAGGATGACACAAAAATGCCTGGTCAGGTTCATTTTAAATGCACGTTTTATTTGATACTGTTAACTAATCACTATCATTACTTTTACTGTTTACAGATGCAATATATATTAGACAAAATGTAATTTGGAATCCTTTCTTGCACCCAAACCTAATTCATTTCCTGACTTTCCGAAATATTTATATCCTGATTAGACATATTAGGTCTTTAAAGCTGTTATACTAAGATGATTTATTTATTTCTAGGGCAGTGTTAAAAAAACTACTCTCAAAGAGGAAGGTTGAAAAGGAAAACATCACATTGAGTCCTTTCCAGGACTGAAAAAGAAAAAAAAGATGAGAAGGTGGGGAGGAAGAGGGAGGAGGCTTAATTCAGGGCTAAGAAAGGGGATTTAGGTGTCAGCTACTCCTGCGTTTGCATCCTGGTTTTAAATTCTGACTCCCAGAATGGCTTATGGCAAGACTCTTAACCTGGTTGCATCAATTTTCACATCCGTCAAATGGGGATGATGATATCCACCCTCACAGGCATGTTGTGAGAATTAATTACTGCTTAGGAAATGCTTTGAAGATGAAACAGACTATATAAATGCTAACTATTATTATTACAAGAGAACTGTCAAATGCTATAATTAAACAATTTTCAGTCTCACAATATGACCTCCTCCAAAAAAATCATAGTTCCACCAGGAAAAGCACTAGCTCTAGTTATTACTCTTTTCAATTTACTGAACAAAACCCAAGAACAAAACCTCTGCCTTCTATTTATCACCTGCAAAAAACAGAGAATCCATACTCTCTGAAAGTTTGAAGCTTGACACAAACAATGTCATGAAGTCATTACAGCACTTTCTGAAGCAGGCTGACATCCTAAGGGATGTGGAGGCCCAAAGCAGAAAGAGGAAAAAAAATAATAAAAGACTCGGGATATTTTCGACAGCAGTTGAAGGATGTGGGGAAAATGAGCAAGTTGTACAGCTGTTACTATTTCCATCGTCATCTCCTATGGAAGCAGGATTGGTTTTATAGAAAAAGACACAGCTTCAAAGATGTTAAGATACAACACTGAGGTGATAAGGATTAAATTAAATTTTAGTTTATGTGAGTTCTCTTGATTTTGTTGTTGGTTATGTATTTTGTTGTTTTAGTTGATAAGTCATATCCAACTCTTTTGCAAAGCCAGAACTGTAGCTTGTCAGGCTCCTCAGCACATAAGATTTCCCAGGCAAGAATACTGGAGTGGGCTGCCATTTCCTTTTCCAGGGGATCTCCCAGACCCAGGGATCGAACCCGCGTCTGCTGCATTGGCGGGTGGATTCATTACCACCGAGCCACTGGGGAACCCTGGATTATGAACATCCACATCTTATATCAAGTTTTTGTAAAGTTTGTTTCATTGAAGATAAAGAATAACTTAAAAACTGCCATTAACTTTTCAAACACTGCTTAAAATTTCATTTTTAAAATATTTTAGTTGTCTATGGTTTTTCCTCTGTAAGAACTGAGTGTTGATTATTTTTAAATACTACATCTTTGATTTTAGTTTATGCAAAAAAGTATCAAAAAAATATTTTACACCGTAAAGATTTTAAAAATTGAGGCTCTTTATCAAACTAAAAAATGGTGGACCTATTTTTTCCTTCACCAAGAGGCATTTTAGTAACTTGTCTGAGGCCAGAAGTCTTTTCTCTTTCTATGCATCATGCGAAGGTCAAATTAAAATGAAGCAAAAATGAAATGATGCTTCAAGACAACGAGTCTAAGTTATTTTTGGATTTTTAAATGGCCCTCTCATCAGTGTGTTGATCATTTACTCATCTTATAAAATCCTCAGGTTCTTCTCTGACAATCTGAAGAATGATTTCCCTGAAACTGCTCTAACAGCATGTTCTAGAAGCTCCTGTCTGTCCAACATGGGCTACCCTGATGGCTCAGTGGTAAAGAATCTGCTTGCAATGCAGGAGACATAAGAGATGAGATTGGATCCCTGGTTTGGGAAGATTCCTTGGAGGAGGAAATGGCAACCCACTCCAGTATTTTTGCTTGGAAAATTCCATGGACAAAGACACCTGGGGGGCTACAGTCCACGCAGTTGCAAAGAGTCATGTGTGACTGAGCAACCATGCATGTATGTTCAACATAGTACTGACAGCAGCCTTAACAATAAAACATGAAAATGCAAATATCCTCAACAGGAATGCCATGGATTTTTTTTTTTCTCAAATCTTTACTTACAATTCATCAAGGCAAAATGAACTAAAAATGTACTTTAAACATGAAATAAAATCCTCTTAAGTTATCAGATAATTTAAGGGAAATTTCAGGCCAATAGAGGAATGCTTCTTAATCTCTGAAGCATCAGTTTCATGGCTATAACAATGGAAAGGAACCAGAAGAAACTGGTGCTTAAGAGGAAAGATCTGGTACCCAATTTCAAATTCAAATTCCAGCCTGTTACCAAGTAGTCCTTTGCCTTCTCCAGAACTCATTTCGTTCATCTGTAAGATGGGGTACTAGTATCTAAGTCATGGGATTGCCGTGAAGATTTGATGAATTAACATTAATATATAAAATACCTTCCCATCTGGTCCTCGGGAACTCTGTAATCATGACCTAGATGATGCTGGATTGCACACATGTGGGAATGTTAGCAAGGCACTGAACTCTCGTTCCTGTGTCTCCCCAGCATCAGCTGAGATTCCAGTTAGTGCTGTAGCTAATGTTGCAGTGTGGGAAGAATTTCTTCTAATTATACCTGAAAAGAGTAGCTAAAATTTGTACTGTATTCTTTTACTTAATAAAATTAACAGGCATCCAGCAACCTCAGAAAATCCACTAAATGGACAATACCTACACTAACATGCAGGTATTTATAGCAACATGAACCTAACCATTTTTAAACCATTTTTTAGCCATTTTTGCCAGACAGAGTCACTAAAGTCCACTAATGCTTTAACATCTGTATTAGTTAAAATGACTCATTTTATTACATTCAGTCACTTCATTCTCCAGGAAAGTGTAACTTCCGTGGGATTCTTGGTTTTCGCTTTTTGTGAACCACAAAAAGACTTCAAAAGTGAACCTAACTGGAGGAGCAGGAGAAGGGTAACAGTATAGAGAAGAAGGAGGAGAAAAGTTCCTACCATTATATACACTCGTTTTAAAATATAAAGAATACATGATATCCAAATGTTTATGTATTGTCCCTTAAGGTGACAGAATTTTAACAATTGTTTTTTATGAGAATTCTGCAAACAAAATCCTCTTCATCAATCTCATCCGTTCTTATACGTAATTTCTGAAGTGGATGCTTATGCATAATTTGAGAAGGTATTTCCTTACAATGCTTTCACTTTGTGTTTCACTCCATCAGATATTACTTCTATCACATGCAGTCCAACATAAGGAATAAAATTTTGATGAGCAAGGATACTGAAATTAAGAAACCTAAGATACTGCTGTCTGTGGATCCAATATTAAAGTTCCTCTACTGATGTCAGTGTGGTAACCTGTGTGATTAAACCACACGAATTATACTTTTCTATCCTCTATCCAGTAGTACTTTGACTGGATGGTCAAGGAATTCAAAACTATTCAATAGTTAACACTGTATTTTTTTAATGTGTTTCTAATTCTTATCTACATAACCCATATCTCTTCTTTACTATATCTAAGGGCCTTCAAAATGAGACACTATCGAACAATCTTAAAGAACAAGTAGTCATTAAAATGTCATAAAACATTCAGTGATGTCAGTTATTTCACTCTTGAAACTATTTGAAACTAAAGCCAAAATAAAAACAACTGAACAGATCTATATAATATTCTGTACTTACTAAAAATGATTATATTAAAACTCAGTAGTCATTTCATTATGCACATTGTAGGTGATTCAGTTAGGATTTATGAAAATAACCCAAATAACCAATGATCTCTCAACAATCAACCTCAAAGTGTATTTTAATTACACATTAGAAATCCATTATTCAAAGTTAGTTTTAGGACAAATGGCTTCACTATTTCATTTCAAGAACAGGTTCTAAGAAGTGAAAGTGAATATGAAGTTGTATAAGTGAAATGCACATATTACAACTCACTTCACCAATTTTGATTCTTTTATCTCCAGATATCACAGAATACATACAATAAACCTGCAAACAATACAAGACATATTCTAATCTGAAAATATACATATACAACAATGACATGATAATACCTTTATTATTTTTACCATCCCTCCCTCAAGGAAAAACAAAAAAGCCTTTTCAAACAGTCCAAACTGTAAACTTGATCTGATATTACTGATATGCCAGAATCTATTTAAAAAAATGCCCAAAAAAGAAAATGCCAAGAGTAGGCAAAAGTAACTTTCAAAAGAAAAAAAAAGTCACAAATTTAAATATATATATGTAATATATAATTAAACAATTTCATGTAATACACACATATCTATGTATAAACACATGCATGCATACATGAATATTTGAAAGTCATTTGCAGTATGTTTTGAACAAGAATCACTGCTACCTACAAAAAGTGCAATGCAAACAAACAAAAAACCATAAAAACCTTATACCAATCAGTGACTTTCCTCTAGCAATCAAATCAGTATTCAATGTCTGTAAGTAACACTTGGGATGCTATTTAATTTCAGAAATATAACAGCTCTTACATAATAGTATTTGTTCTACAAGTCATTCTGAATTTGACATGTTTTATCCTTAGTGTTTCAAGGAAAGAAAACACTATATGCCCATTGGATAAAGTAGGAAAGAAGTATAAATATAATAATCTTGGCATGTAAAAATATAGCCAACCTGCACAGAGCTTTTAATGTTTAGCTAAATTAGTATTTCCATAAATTGACTTTAAATTTTTTCAAAATTACCTACAATTATAATTATTTAATACAAACAGACATCATAAACTTGGGCAAAGCAGTTAAATGCATAACATGACTGTGAGATGAAAAAACAACTTCTACCTTGACTGAAATTGGCTAACTTTTAAACATGAAGAGGTTCATTCTAGATCTAGATCTAGAATGGTGAAAAGAAGACAGATGTCCACAAGTACAGGCAAGAGGCAGTTATTAAATAATTCTGAGCAAAAAAAATCTGAATCCCGTGCTAACGCTCCCCACAAAGGCCCACTTCAAATGTTTAACTAATAAAACTGTCAGTACAGCTGTCAACTACATTTGAAGTTTATCACTGATTTTGTAATTTCCAAGAAATTAGGGTTTTAACCTAGCATCCAAATTACAGGAAGTTTACTTAATTTTACTTTTTAATTATATTAAGAAATATATCAAACAGTATAACTCATGTCTGATAAAATCATGAAAATGCCGTATCAAATAGCAATCAAAAGATGTTTTTATCACCCATAGTTTGTTAAAATGACTATCATTATTTTTTGTTTTAAATCAAAGCAGGAAGGTTCTCTCTTTTCCCTTTTCTCTATTTTATTTTTTAAGATTTATTTATTTATTGGCCGTGGTGGGTCTCTGTGCCACACAGGGGCTTTCTCTAGTTGGTGAGCGGGGGCTACTTTTTGCTGTGGTGCGTGGGCTTCTCACTGTGGTGGCTTCCTTGTTGTAGAGCACGGGCTCTAGGCACACAGGCTTCGGTAGTTGTGGCTTGTGGGCTCTAGAGCACAGACTCAGCAGTTGTTCACACGGGTTGTGTTGCCCCATGGCATGTGGGATCTTCCCAGACCAGGGATCAAATGGATGTCCCTTGCACTGCAAGGCGGATGCTTAACCACAGGACCACCAGTGAAGCCCCTCCCCGTATTTTTTCATTCTCTGTGCTAAACTGAAATCATCCAGTGAGTCTCTCTAGCTTTCAACTGGGCCGCTGAAGCTTGGGGTTTAAGTTCATGGGCTGTGCTGCAGAGTGACTTAACACTAGCTCTGGAATCTTAAGCAAGTGACTTGGTCTTCTGGTCATTAAAAGCACCACACATTATTCGGTGGTCAAGATGGGAAGCAATCATCACAATTAGCTTTGAGAAAATCAGAACTTTTTGGCTCCCTCTTCTCTCCCTGCTTTCTCCCATCAGATTCCCTGTAAAGAGATCCAGATCTGCCTTCATACTAGTAAAGGCTTCACCCCTGGATAGTGGTAGCCTTTATGGTCGCTGTCTCTCATCATTCTGGGCCTATTGTACCTACCTGGATTTTTCTTTTGGATCTTGTTCTCTGCTTTGAACAGCTAAATGATCACCTAAAAATTAACTTGTACTAGGATAAAAATGCTACAAAGAAATTAACATGTGGCTCCTCAAAGAATCCGGAGAAGGCACTGGCACCCCACTCCGGTACTCTTGCCTGGAAAATTCCATGGACACAGGAGCCTAGTGGCCTGCAGTCCATGGGGTCGCTAAGAGTCGGACACGACTGAGCGTTCACTTTCCCTTTTCACTTTCATCATTGGAGAAGGACATGGCAACCCACTCCAGTGTTCTTGCCTGGAGGATCCCAGGGACGGGGGAGCCTGGCGGGCTGCCGTCTGTGGGGTCGCACCGAGTAGGACACAACTGAAGCGACTTAGCAGCAGCAGCAGCCTCAAAGAATTACTTCTATTTTCACAGAAAACACTTACTCATAACAAGCTGAAACCTAAAGAAATCAAAGCTTAAAGTAGGACTATTATAAACCCAATCAGTAAGATTCACTTGGAGGATTGAGGAAGTGGAGCATATATTTTATAAACCTACAAACCAAGATATAAGGGGGAGGGAGGCAGGTTGAAATCACATTTGAAAACCCTGCACATCAAATTCTTTTATCTTTCTAACAGGCGTATTACTTTCCAGTGGATCTATAATTAAAGCTTCAAGATATTGGTAAATAAGACTATATTCAAGTTCACGAAAGAATTAGTAAGGGATGAAAAATATTGCCAGCAAAATCTCTGATGCGTCTTGTTCAGAATGCCAATCTTAATCACATAGGCTTCTGATTGCTAACAATTAAAATCCTGATCTCCTTTTTTTCCCCCCTAATAGATGAAAGCCTTTGTGAAGAAGATGTAAAATTTGCCCTGTCATATTACTGACAAGTGGCACTGAGCTGGTAAAGTAGTGTATTAATACTGATTACACTGATTAATAGTACCGTAAAAATTGGTTCAATGGTGCTTTAACATTTTTTAAAGGAACAGATGAGAGACATACTGGGCAGAATATATAATTGGTTTATCTCATTCTCCAGCAAAGAGAAATCTTTGAAATGTATGAGTTGGGTGGAAGCTGAACTGTTTCTAGTTTTAATCAATAAATTCATTTAAAAATGAACACGTTTAATTAAACATCTTTCCATCCTGCCCACCTATCCCAACTACCCCACTATGAGGAAGCTTTAAGAGAAACTTCTCAAGGCTTAGGACAGAGCCTTTTACATTCAAGCACTGTCGGTCTTCTTCATGAAAATGAGGAGGCACTCAACATTGTACTACTGCCATAAGAGGCACTATTTATTGATTATGTTTCCAATATGACAGGTTATAGGAAATATCATACGGTATAAAGTCAGAGCATCAATACCATAAACACTTCTAAGGAAGAGCAAGAAGTTTCAATACATGCATCAACAAAAAGTGTTCTCATATACAGGCCACTTTATAATATCAACCCCAGAAGATTCAAAGAAAAAGGATTCACCCACCCTCCTTTGACAGCTAAAGGATTATACTTTCGTTGTGTGGCTCATCCAGGTTTTTCCAACGAGTTAAGATAGATTTAGGAATCTTGGTCAAGCAGACTTTTCACTACACTACCTTGTTAAAAGCAGCCCTTCAGAGTAAGATGTAAGATACACGAACGAGTAAATGTAAAACTGAGCTTAACTGAAGAAGTTTAAGGAAGCCACTTGTTTGGGGCAGTGCTTTCCATGTCACAACTATGCAGCAACAATCTGATGGGCGACACTGACCTCAGAAGCTTGAATGGGTAACAAATGTGGCAAAGGCCTCTCGTTGTTTAAAAGAAAAGAATCAAGAAAAATTTCTAGTGGTAACAAATAATTTGTGGAGTCTTAAATATCTCTAACTGTGGGCTTTTGGAAAGAAAAGTCATCAAAAATAGCTTTGTAACAATAACAGAGAGAGGCAGTCGTGGTGTGGGTTTAACAGCCAAGCATTCCAGCTCTTAAGTCAGACACACATGGACTCCTCCACCTCCCCCCGGCAAGCCAGCTCAATCAGGAAGTAGCTGTGGGACTTTGGGGAAGTCACTTGACCTCTCTGAAGTTCAGCATCTTTATCTTTAAAAGGAAGGTGATAA
Source organism: Okapia johnstoni (assembly GCA_024291935.2). Taxonomy (NCBI): domain Eukaryota; kingdom Metazoa; phylum Chordata; class Mammalia; order Artiodactyla; family Giraffidae; genus Okapia; species Okapia johnstoni. The sequence goes on from CM044309.1 coordinate 28,920,637, forward strand.
TAATCTGTGTCTCACTCATGTAAACGAAAATTCATGTACAGTACAGTCCTTTTAACTGCTATGTGTTACCATTATCAACTGGAGTTGCCCAGTCGAGACATAGCTGCTTTGCAAAGTAGTAATCTTCCTAACACAAGAAATCTTCTATCAGTCCTAGCAAGGATCTGTTAAAGAACATCATGTAAGGAATCTTGGCACTGGGGAGGAGGCTGTTCTACTTGACTTCTAAAGCCCTTGGTATTCTTGGAAATCTGTAACTATTCCTGAAGGTCTCTTTTGCACCTTGACTAAGTTTAACCAACTTGTACTGTGCTTCAACCACTGTTAATGCAAAAAAACATTAACAAGAATCAGTCCCTGCTCCTCAGTTGGAGGAGAGAGAAACACAGACAATTTCATTCTAAGATGGTTTTTCAGTGATACAAGCTCCACGAACTTCAGGTTCACAAAGAGCCTCCTCAAGACTGAATCCTAAGGATACATAATACAGGTGACCTCGGTGCTAAGGGGACTCCAGCCTTAATTCTGAAGACTTGTAAAAAGACAGGTACATCCCTCCAGCTGAAGTATGAAGGATAGATTTCATAGACAGAACACTGGAAACAAAAAGGCTAGTTCACCAACCCGAGACATTTTTGTTTTCAAAACCAGATTACAGAAGAAAAAAAAAAAATGTTCAACAAATTATGTCTTAATTTTCCAAAGTATGCAAGGATTCCATGATTCCATGATGGGGTTGCAAAAACTGAGCCTATCTAAGGCAAATTTCAAAAGAAGAGGAACAAAAACTTTTCATGGCTTCACAATTCAAGTTCCCATACAATACCAGTGCTGGAAAATAAGGGTTGTTCCAGAAAAACCCATAGCTTTGTTCAAGTTGTGATTAAGTTTAAAATCTACACCTACTATATATATTGTCTTTTCTTCTAGGCTTATCTGGAGCAAAAGCTCACGTACATGTGCTTTGGTTCATGTTAAATATACATTAAATATGTCCATTTCTGCAAAGTAAATGTGACAAATGTATGCTGCTAAAGCCTTTATCGTCAAAGCTGGATAACTCACATGCTTTATATGCAGGGTATTGAGAGTTCAAAGAAGCAAAGCAGATTTTGATTATGATGATGCTTCCAGTAAAATGAATGAAATGATTACTCGCATAAAATTTTTTCAAAGTGCTTTTGAATAGACTTGTATCTATTTTCTAAAACATCGTATATAGCATTAAAAACATAATTGAGCAGAATATGATTACAAGGAACAAAATTACGTTCAAAGGCAGAAGTAAAATGCATTCTAAAATCGAAGTTGAGGAGAATACATTTGCAACACTTAATTTAGTGGCTCCCTTTTAGAGCTGGGTCGCTAACACAGCAGAAAAGCAAGCCAGTTTTTCTGCTCTCACCTCCATGCAACGCCTGCCTTTTGCAGGTGTGCCTCAAGGACTTCTCCGTCTTACTCTTTGAATCATCTTGCAGACACTAATGAGCATCACTCTTCAGCTTTAATTATTGGCCCCTGACAAGTCAACATAATAGGAATCAGCTTAACCAAGCATACTCCCTAGTGACATGTTCAATTACTCAGGTTGTACTTCTCCGGGAGAGGTCTGAGGGGTTGCTAATTTAACACTGTCAAAAAAATAAACATAGGTATCACTTACAGTTTATCTTTTGACCTTTATGTCACCAAATCTAACAGGATATGCTTCCACCCTTCCTCCCCCCGGAAAGGATCGGCAGATTAAGTGTGCTACAAGGCCTTTCCAAAAAAATTAAAGAATGTCCTGACATCCACACTAGGGTATGAAATTACATAATGTGCTTTATAATCTGAAAATGCTGGAATTTCTTGGGAGAGTTAGTTACTTCATTTCTCTTTTAAAAAAGAGACACACAGGATATACTCTGATCTGCTGTTCTGCTACTATCCCTTTATTGGTTCGTATCAGAAGAAAATAGCAATTCTGCTCGGTTATCATTGAGTATAAAATAAAATGCATATTAAACTAAGAATTTTAAGGATAATTTTTCAACAGAAATTTCTAAGCATATTACACAATGGGTGACAGTGGTTTACAGTAATACGTCCCTTTCTTAGGGTATAGAAATGAATTAGCATTTTAAATTCAAAACTACAGCACAGTAACATTTAGCCAGTTAACTAAAAATAACTCAAAACTGCACTGTCATTGAGCTATACCATTAACACTTCTTTTAATTTCTGTAATAATTTCGTTGTTATAAAAAGTGTTCCAATTTAATTCTTGTAAAGCTTACATTCTCCCTTTTACACAAGTGATTGAAGAAACACTATCTGTCAGCACTTACTTTTTTCTTCAAAGCACTCTCGCCTTCAAACTTTAATCCTGGCAAAATCCAGTAGAGAAGGTCCATCCAAGAAATGACTAATCAAATTTGACCTAGTACAATGGTCACAGGCTACACCCCCTCCACCCTGGTTTCAGAGTGCTGAAGTGTAAAAAGGCATCACTATCTAATAGGAAAATGAGGTGTTCTAGAGGTGGCTCAGTAGTAAAGAATTCACCTGCCAACGCAGGAGACGTGGGTTCAGGAAAATCCCCTGGAGAAGGAAATGGCTACTCACTCCAGTATTCTTGACTGGAAAATCCCATGGACAGAGGAGCCTGGAGGGCTACAGTCCTTTGGATCAAAAAAGAGTCAGACAGGACTTAGCGACTAAACAACAACAAGAGAAGAGAAGCATCTTTATAAATGTGTTGCAATGGCAAAAGGAACTCAAAGCATGTGTCCTAACGATAATGGGACAATTGTAACTTTACATAAAAATTATTTTTTAAATAATATCAAAATTGTATATTTTCTATTACATTATTATAACTAACACTTTTTCAAATAATAATGCCTTTTACAAAGATTATTGTGATGTGACCTTTATAAGGGTCAAGGTCTTTGTATATTTGTATATATCAATTTTTAAATGTAATGCCCAGATCAGTGTCTGGCTCATTTAGAATAAATGCTCTAAAACCTATTTATTAAAATAAAAAAGGAATGAGTGAATAAAGCCTTGCTATATTCCTAATGTTTAACTCACTCTAAAGACAGATGTACGTCAATTTTTCAAAAAGTAGTTCATATTTCTTCCTTTCTTAGCATACAAATATATAACATACTAATACTTTCTAGAATGGAAAAGCATTATTGCTGTTTGTGATAACAAATGTTATTTTGCAATATTCTACTTTCCTCCTTAATAAGCAGAGGTAACTTTTATAAGTAAATAGCAATAAAAAACAAGTAAATAGACAAACTGGGAAAGTGTAAACATCACGATATATATTAAGGGGATTAATTTTCAATCCATTTATTTTTCTACGTTAAAATACAATGATGACAGGCATTACTGATATTCAGAAACTTTGAATGTTTTTCTTCTTTTTCACAGCACCAGAGAAGTAAGTAAATTAATAGAAGAATTACTGAATCCTTTAACAATAAGAGCTGGCCTTTGGAAGACAATATCTAAATTTCTGATCTAATTATAAACAGGGAATATTTGAGGCTCATGATCTTCCTTGTACAAGTATTCCTCTAATGTATTATCAGACTCTGATAACTAAATATTTGCTAAACTCATTTCTAAATGTGTAGACAATTAAGAATTTTATTATTTTTTCCTAAAATCCTCCACATTTCTTTGTCTCCTGCTTTTAGGAAACCATTTTTAACTTCACAGAAATAATGCTAATATTGTATAATGTTCAACAGTATGGAATACTAATACAGATTTCCATGTGAGTATAAATATATTATTTCTCATTCACCAAACCAGCTCCTCAAAAGCATTCTTAAGTTTAATGCAAAATAAACAAAGGAAAATCTGTAAAACTGGCTCAGCATTCCTAGGCATTAATGAATCAGAGGAGAGGCTGCTTCTTCCTCTCAAGCCCTCAGAGTAGATTTAAGGGTGATGCCCCACCTGCCCACCTGTCTGAAAAGGAAACCTTTTAAAATGACAGGACAGTCAGACCTCCCAGCCCCACACAGAGAGCCACTCCAAACCCAAGGCACCCATAGAAGGGCGTTTCTATGGCCTTGAATTCAATGATCACACCTTTCTCAGAACCAGTCTTACTCCAAAAACATGATAAAACACCATGCCACATAAAATAATTGATCTAAGCTGACAAAGCTGAACTGTACTTGATTTTTAAATCTTAAACTGAGATACCCGTGCAATCATTATGTGCAAAAACAGCTACACATTCCAGCAAATGAGGGTGGTAAGTAACATTGTCTTGAATTCTTTAATTCAAGAATTAATTCTTTAATTCTTTAATTCACCTCAGTTCAAGAGCACACCCCTCAGTGTCTGGTTAAAGGTGTGAGTTATCAATGTAATAATAGAAGCAGAAATAAATTAACAGAGCGGAGGCCAAAAGAAGAGATAAGTCTTCCAAAGAGATGAGAGAAAGAGGCAAGTCAATGGAGCTCAGAGATAAAGGGGCAGGCGCTCCAGGTGGCACAGGTTCAGAGAAGGCCCTCTGAGAGGTATGATGATGTGACACGGGAGACAGGAGGCCTGGGGTAGGTGAGGAGAGGGACAAAGGAAGGACCAGGGAGACGGAGACCAGCTGGATAATGAGCATGAATGAAACAGGGCCAAGAGGTGAACATAAACGGTTCCACCTCAAACACTGAGCCATTCTTCCACTTGGTGGTTATAGACACCTCCTTATCGCTTCCCCACATATCTTCAGGAGTCACATTCCCTAAACACCCGAACCCTAGACGCTATTAACTGTCAAAAGCAAACACAGCACAACAGGCACTGAGCTTTCACAGGTTAAGCTCATCCAAACGCCTGACTCCAAACTAATCATTTATTAATAGTGAAAATGACAGTTTTTGTTCCCCCTCCCCTCTCTGTTAACCTTGCTTTTACAACTTTCAGGAAAATACCAAGTAGAATTTCAGTGAAGAGTTTTTATTACCAGGTCCCACGTTCCAAACGTAGGAGCAACCAGGGTAAAGAAAACAGATTATTTCGACATTTGTGTTTCTCACTTTGACACCAAGAGTTCTTTTGTAATGATTAAAAAGGAAAAAGGAAAATTCAGTCATTCATAACGTTTCCAATATGTTATCAAGCACTTGTGACCTTTTCCATTAATTTTTAAAAATCAGATTCCTTTGGCAAGTAATTATCTATCCCCCATCCCATTCTCTTCAGACAGCACCATGTAAAGCAGAAGGCTGAGGGGCCAAGAGACTGACACGTAACATCAGCATACGGGCAGGTGGGAGGAGCTTATACCAGTCAATTTCCACATATGCAAGCCAGCAGCCAGCCCACAACACCTTCTGCTAAGACGAGGCTTATACCTCTTACAGAACCTTAAAGAGTAAGGGTGATTTCAATATATTCCAACAACTCTGTGTGCTGGTCTCAAATAGAGATAGTAAAAGATTAACCATTCAATATTTTTAAAATCAGTGTTTACAACATTAGGGGAAAAAAAGATTAACCTAGTATACTGGCAACTTGAAGATATCAAGGTTCACATTGGCTACTATGGCTTCCCCCGAAAACTTTCGAATTTGTCTTTGGAAAAATGAGGTCTTTTTAAGAACTATAATGGAGAAACTGACTGTGGGGTATACATTTTTTTGAATGGTTGTTTTGAAAAACCTTGGTATTCTAAATTCCCAACTTCTTTTTCTTTACGGACACAAAAGTAACCTACTTATATTAGCTACTACTAATCCTGGGGCTTTCCTGGTGGCTCAGATGGTAAAGAATCTGCCTGCAATGCAAGAGACCCGAGTTTGATCCCCGGGTCAGGAAGATCCCCTGGAAAAGGGAATGGTAACCCACTTCAGTATTCTTGCCTGGAGAATTCCATGGACAGATGAGCCTGGTGGGTTATAGTCCATGAGGTCGCAAAGAGTTGGACATGACTTAGCAACTAACACTTCACTTCACTACTTCTGCTAAGCCACCATACCTAGTTAGTAGGACTGACTCTGGCTCCAATCCCAGCCTTTATTGTACAGGTCTTGAAAATCAATGTCCTTTATTCTTTGCCCTTTCCACATTCATCCAGCACACTGATACCATATCTGTTAAAAGGGAGGGCCACTGTCATAGGCCTATGTTCTTCCTTCCAAAACAGACTGCATGCTTCTTCAGCCAAGAAGCATATCCTATTGTTATATCTTCCTGATAATTTTTGCTCCTTCACACACAAACATCCATTTGGTAAATCTGGTGACCTAATTAATTTGGGAAATCATCTACCTAGGCTCTCAACCATGTCTAGTGGCATTTTAAAAATTTTATGATGCTAAGTTCACCGATATGCCATATTTTCAAGATGCTTACAATCATAGCCTTGGCAACTCTGACCCCAGTAATTAATGTGTCAGCCCATGCAAAGGATAGATTCAGTGCTGATGTTTACTGTTTACTTAAGACACTATTTCCCATTCTCACCATCTCCGAATTCACAGGAGGATGAACGAAACCACATTGAAACTTTCTCCTCTTCCCCACCAAATGTAAAAAGCCTACACCAGACCCATGAAGATGAGCAAATATGACCCTTAAACAGAGAATGCTATGACTATGCCCGCTCCTAACATCACAGCACGTTTCAATCATCACAACTATTGTCTGTCTTTCATCTCAAGAGTTGGGAAGAATATTTCTAAGAAGCATGTGATTGTCAGTGACATTGTGTGTTTGTGAGTGCTAAGTCACAGCCAACTCTTTGTGACCCCATGGACTGTAGCCCACCAGGCTCCTCTGTCGATGGGATTTTCCAGGCAAGAATACTGGAGCGGGTTGCCATTTCTTCCTCCAGGAGATCTTCCTGACCCAGGGAGCGAACCCATGTCTCCTGTGTCGCCTGCTTTGCAGGTGGATTCTTCACCCACCGAACCATCAGGGAAGCCCCACATGTCAGTGACACTATGACACACAAAAGCACTACTTCTAAATCTTAATGTAATGTTAGTAATTATGACATACATAAGTGGTGTTGACCAAGAAAATCTAACACTGGGACTCAAGGAACCAGATTCCTAACCACAAGGGCAATCCTAAACTGAATCTGTTTTGTGAATTCAGTTTAGGATTGCCCTTCTTATGGACACAAATGAAAGATTAAGCATTATATGCTTAAAACTTCTGGGATAGTCTATAAACTATGGCCTATGACCAGGGATAAATGGGCACATGATGGTAAACAACATTTGAGTAAATTAACTTACAATATTGATAAAGACAGCAGTCATTCATTGTTAACATTGAGAAAGGTTGATAAAATAAAACCTACTATTGGCTTCTAATGAAAGCTCTTGAATTTTTAGATTATTATAAATGGAAATCAGTAAACAAGGAGATCAAACCAGTAAATCCTAAAGGAAATTAGTACTGAATATTCATTGGAAGGGCTGATGCTGAAGCTGAAACTCCAAAACTTTGGCACCCTGATGAGAAGAACTGACTCATTTGAACAGACCCTGATGCTGGGAATGATTGAAGGCGGGAGGAGAAGGGGACGACAGAGGATGAGATGGTTGGATGGCATCACCGACTTGATGGACATGAGTTTGAGTAAGCTCTGGAAATTAGTGATGGACAGGGAAGCTGGAAGCCTGGCGTGCTGCAATCCATGGGGTCGCAAAAAGTCGGACACAACTGAGCGACTGAACTGAACTAAAAAAAGGAGAGGAAACAATGGCAGCTCAATGTTTAAATCCAGCTCTTCCAGCTCTTCCCTGGTGGCTCAGACTGTAAAGAATCTGCCTGCAAACTGGGCGAGATACGGGTTCAATCTCTGGGTCAGGAAGATTCCCCTGGAGAAGGAACTGGCAACCCACTCCAGTATTCTTGCCTGGAGAATCCCATGGACAGAGGAACCTGGTGGGCTGCAGTCCATGGGATCGCAAAGAGTCAGACACAACTGAATGACTAACACACACACACACATACAGAACACCAGACCCTAGAGCAGAGACCAGATCCACTTAGGTACCCCGGCGCCAGACTTACGTGGAATCCGAAGTTAAAGTCTGGCATAGAGAGCCTTGTTCCTCAGCATCTCTCACTGCTGCAAAGCACTTTAGCAATTAAGTATGACAAAATACTCGTGATAGCATAAGATTCACTTCATGAATTTAAACTGCCCATACTTAGTCATTGTTTTTTTGTTTGTTTGTTTTCTTACTTCTTCAGTGGGGTTCTGTACATTTAAGATTTTGCAAATCTGTAAAAAATAAATTTTTGTAACATATTTTATTTTTATGATGGATTGCATGTGCTTTTAGGGTTATCCAATTATCTAGAATCAAACTTGCTAGATACATGAAAGCACCTTGCTAATGTAAAAACAAATGCTGGTACTAGAAAAGATCAAGAATCTTTGGAATGCTAGTATTTTTGTTTTTTTTTTTAAGAAAAAAAGACAGGGAGGTGAGATTTAAAAAACAACTGTTTTTTACAGACACTCTACCTAAAGATTTAATTTGAAAGGGTAACATTCCTGCTAGAATACCTGTGGTCTTTAGTTGCCCTTACAGGAGCTTGAGCTTTATTTGAATTATACCCATGTCTTAAAATCTACTAAACACTATAAAAATCTCAAGATGAAGCTTGCTTTTACTCCTTCATGTTAATGCTTCAGCACTGCAAAATGTATTAATATTTATAAATGACAAAATCCATTTTGAAATCCTATGAAGATGTTTGAGCCATTTATTTTACACAAGTTTATTAATATGAATAAAAACACCATATTTATTATCATCCTTGCTTGGTATCTGCGTATCAATATGTTATCCAGCAGCACTCAGAGTACTGATACACAAGTGAGAGGAGGTTATTCACTGGTCTTCTAAAACCAGGCTTTAGCATTTTAAATCTCGACATTCATCTGCGTATTGAATGATTCTTTGGATAACACTCAATTCATACAGTGTCTTAAGTAGGTGTGAGCTTATTCTGATTGATTATTAAGCCTCATGTACCACAAATACTTTATGTTTATTAGCCTTAAATGTTCAGATATACAAAAACAAAGTAACTGCCTAAAGAGCAGGGTTATTTCTACCTGGTTTACTCCCAGCTAGCCAGTACCCAGCCTAACGTCTTGCTCTCAGTAGGTACTGATGTGTTTACTGCATGTGTGCAAAATGCAGCATCACCCTATTTGAGCCATAGGAGGATATCACTTTTAGGGTAATGCCATGTTTATAAATCAAAGTTGGCATCAATTTCCAAACACTCAAAAAATTTCAAATTCTTGTAAAGTTTAAATTCCTTGCAGTTGTGTTTTAAGTGCAACCCCCCTTCCCCACCGTATGTATCCTTAATATAAAACTGAATCATCAAACTGTTGTTTTTATATAACAGCCCGTGATGGGTAAGCAGCCTTTTAAGTCCCTTTATACGATTCTTTCAGTAATAGTTTATACTTATACAAATCATTTCCCAAAGATAGAAAAAGGATTACTGTGGACATTCAAGATCTACCAAGGCTACCTCCCACAACTGTAAAACGGTCAGAAAAATATGAGCGCTAAAATCAGCAATCAATATCTGGCCTGTCCCAAAAGCAGTCCAGGGAGAAAAATTTTATTTAGAGTCCTTACAACATTAATGAGGCAGAGGAATCTTTGCTGACTAAAGCCAGGAGTTAGCAGAGAAAAGAAACAAAGACTGTTTTCATAAAATCATAACAACCACGTTGCTAAGGTGTAAAGGGGCCGTTTAAATATCTAGGCTACTCTGTGCCTTGAACTATTTTGAACATTCCAGGGAATTGCTGCTGAATCCATTTTAGGGAAGTCCCAAATGCAAAATTACATGCACTGTGAGAAAAGTTAAAAGAAACGTTGACAACTGTGAGTGGGTAAAATAATTTGTAAACTGGTGTAAACTGCCTGTTAGGTTATAAACTTTACTTTTATCAGCTCTGGGCAGAACTTAGGGATCTTTTAGAAACTAGACTGGACAAATGCCCCAAAGTGATATGCATATTTGTGTTTTCACAATGCTACCTGGCAGACGGCTTGGTGAGGAAACAAGTAATTATTTTCCCTCCCCTTTTGACTGCAGAAATATTAAGAAACATCAGCTTAGCAGACAGAAAGTCCCTGCTGAGTTGGTAACACCCCAAAAAAGCCTCAGCCCAAATGCAGAAAGCTTGCTTCAGGAGGTAAAGAAGAAGGATATAACTGATTTCACTTTGCTGTACACCTGAAATAAACTGCACTGTAAGTCAATGATACTTCAATAAAAATTTTTAAAAAAAGACGGAATCTAAACTTCCTTACCATTTTGACATTGACATTCCCTTTCCTTATCACCTCTAACACATCTACTAAAACTCAGGGTACAAAAGGCACAGTTTTATTTTCATAAAGATGAAAGTAACATTAACATTAATCAATGCTGTGATTACTTTGTAGTAACACAACCTTTTCCTATCTGAATGTTTCAAAACATTTTATAAACAGAACTCCAAACGGTGCAAAGTGAGATAAGTGTGAATGTTAGATCTATTTTTGAAATGCTTATTATTCACTTTTTACACTTACCAAATATTAACCTATATTCTAGTCATTTGCATGATGGCTAATCTTCCCTATTAGACTAAAAACACCATGAAGGCAGGGGCTTATCTTGGCTATTTGAATATAAAGTCTGTGGTGTCTGGCACAAGCACACATGCGCGCGCGCACACACACACACACACACAGCACTTGCTACTTGTACAAAGCCATGTGGTTCAACTTTAGGAAGCCTGTCTGAATAATAATACAGGACAAGCCACATTCTTCTATATCAGCTGTATTAGAGGAAAGGTGATATTTTGTTCTCAGCTTCATCTTGTTCTTATTTTTTCCTCAATTACTGCAGAACTCCAGTAGCAAAATGGGGTGCAATTTTGAAGGCATATAAAAAACAAAAGTAAGTAATGAAAATAAAATTTTATCCCTGGTGACCATGCAAGTAAAATGGATTAAATGAAACTTTCTACAGGTGACAAGGATAACATGAATAATGTCTCAAGATTCAACCACACCCATTATACATCTTTAAGTTACTGGCTCACATCACGCACAGCTACTGAAGAAAGAAAGCAAGAAATACAAGGAAAAGTACAGAATCTGTTCTGATCACCCTAAACAATATTCCCATGCACATCCTGAAGTACTGAAAAGTATATATACCATCTAAAAAGAAGGTCTCCAGTTGCTAGCAAAAAAGAAATAACTGGTGGTTATCAACCTCAACCAAGCTTGCTGAGGGAAGGGAAGCCAAGTGCCTTAACCACCTGCAGATCTCGATCAACAAATCCTAAAATACTTTTCAAAACATAATGACAAAAAAGGATTTAAATGCTTTTAGTGCTTGTGTAAGTGTTCCCTGAGTAACAAGCCATGACAATACATCAAGACTCTAGCAATGTGGACCAAAAGGAAAAAAAAAAACAAACAGTTGATATAACAAAGGGATCAAAGAAGGTAATTATGAGAGGTACTTTTTTTGGCATACAGGTAAAATTCATGCTCCTAACAAACATTATGATTTTTTAAGTAACTCAATGATATTAAAAATGAAAATCCTAACTCAGCAGGACATTTTAAAAGTGTTTATGTGAAACAGAGAGAACATTCCCTGTATTTTCAAGCTCTCAATATCCCTTTGACTCTGACTCTGACTGTTCTGATGGAGAAAGAACATGGCTATTTATCAATACTCTTGTCATAGTTGTTTTTGGGGGATATTTTTTGATATTATTTTTTTAAGTTTCTTACTAAAAAATCATTTTTTTAGTGTTGGTGCTTAATAGAAATCTGTAATTGGACTTATCAAAGCATTATTCCCTCTTCTCTTTCTCCAAAAAGAGCTGAGACTCAAATCGGTTGGTCAGTGTGATTGCCAAAAAAAATGCTTCACCAAAGCTGTACTGCAGTTTATAGAAGGGGGAAAGTATTTTTCGGTTGGATTTTAGGGACATGATTTATTTAAAACAACTTTCAGGCTAACTGGAACTAGACCCTACTCGGGACTAAACAAAATTTTGAATGTTTTTAAAAGTTTCTAAGTACGAGGCAGCACACTGATAAGAAAATATACTTCTCTTTCTAGACAACAGAATGTACTTCCTTTAACACAAATTAAAAGAGAAGAAGAGCAGCTGCTTCAAAGGTGGGGAGGAGATATATAATTTATCTATGCTCTAGGACAACACAGACATAAACAATGAAGGCATGCCTACGGTTCCTGTGTGTGTGTGTTCATGCATTTTTTTCCCTCTCTTTCCATTAGTTTTATTAGATTGGCTAGGATTTACATTAAAGGTTGCTGATCACCTAAGGCAAATAGCACGATCAAATGGATTAAAGGAAAGGCAACCAGCCTCAACAAGCACCACATAAAAACGTGGGTTCTGTGAATGAAACTCTTGTCTACTGTACTGACACACTGCACCCACTAGCAATGACTGGATAATTTTTGAAAAAGAAAAAGAAAAAATAACCACCCAACACATACTCATCACGAAACTGGACTGGAAGTCCTTCAAAGGTGGACAATAAACCTTTTGGAAGTGGAGGGTGAGGGTGTGCTCTGGCAAATTTTACCCCCTACTTTCTTGTTGCTTCTTAGTCACCCCTCAGGAAAGGCAACTTGACACTGCCTTCTGTAACCGACCTGGTCCAGCAAGGTTTCTCACACACCCAGCACAAAAGCCTAAGCCCTTACAAAGTACTTATTTCAGATTTACGTCAAGGTTGAGTGAATTGCAGCCGGGGAAATGAGCTCAAAACATAATATAAAAGTATCCTCTGATAATCACTAAACCGGTGGTTTAGCTGAAGGGGGGGTGGGCAGAATTAAAACTTTGTACTGTTTCATTTCCTCTTATGCAAATGCAAAAGAGAGAGAAGGAAACGCATAGAAACTGAAGGAGAATGACATACTCTTTGTTCATTAATTTCCTTGGAAAATGTAAGACTTCCAAGTGACCAAAGGCGTTTACTGTAGCAATTTAAATCTTTTATGGGAGCCAACCACGTGATTTTTAAACTTGTATTCACAGGCCCTCCTAAGTCTTTACTGTACTCACTGTAGTCCCCTAACTGTCATAATGCTTAAACTCCAGCTGAGGGATTAGGTGTTATGATAACTCATGCAATGATAATGGGTATTTCTGGAGTATATCTCTCCTAGGGGAACCAATGCAATCTTGGGTCTATTTAACATTGCCAGAGGTAAAACATACTCAGGAACCAGAGAATCAATCGGTTACCAAGAAATCTGCTTTTACCACCGCTGGAAAAAAAAAAGTAAGTGCACTTTCCTCTTCGGTTACACACCCCCTAATGCCCCCACAAAATTCTCTAGAGAACTAGAAGCATCCTACGCATTCTCGCAGAAAGAAGTGCTCATAGCTCTCTCCTATCTTCCCCAGGTAAGAATGAAGCCTGCCAACATTGCTAAAAGGCCCAGGAACTTATGTCAAATCACACCTTACATTCTGAAGAAGAAAACAGGAAAATATCACTGCTTAAGTGAGACACTATGAGACACTTATCTGGATTTACAGTGAAGACGCACTATGCTTTTCCTGACTCAACTATACATGTTAGAAAAGAAACTATGCTGTTGTTTTTACAAGGTCTTTTCTAATCCCACATCTAGTGTCTTTAACACTTTCTTTTTAATGGTGTGGCCATCTAGTTACACCTGCTTTTTTTTTCCTCCTTTTTCAAACATGCAAAAATTGTGCAATAAATGACCTGTAGGGGAAACAACAGCAGAAACAAACAAACAATAGAGCCTGATGATGGAAAGTCTATCTATACAAAAGTTTGAAGCAGAAATCAGTTAGGACCAGATCAGTTTATACAGAGAGAAATGACAATTTATTTCATGTGACTGGACAATATGGTGACAGATGGGTTTGGAAAGCTTGAAAATAACTGGTGTATGTTTAAACAGCTGATAATACCCATTACACACATACCGTATGGGCCATCAATTATCTCTTTCCAGTTTTGGGTGCCAAAATGCTGAATTCAACCAACTCCCTCACAATATTGGGACCCCAAGATTTCTGTCCATTCCTGCAGCAGGCTCGGATAAGAGGAACACAATTTGCTATAGCAAGAGGCCACATACACAAACTGATGAGATAGGTCTGTCCTTTTGAAGAAGGGTATTTTTCTGACCACTGTCTACATCCATCGTAGGTTTTGAACATTAACCCCAATGTATGTAACTTTTACAGGTTTCTAAATAATGGCACATACCCTTGAATGTTAACAAGAGGGTCATACCAAAGACAGTCAAACATTTCTACATACTATATAATAATACATAAATAGAGATTTTTTAATAAGCATCCAGGTTTCTAGAACATGGCTGAGTGACAGGAAGATTCTTATGGGAAAATAATGTTTAACACGGTATTGCCACATGGGTATATGAGACTCCTGGGTATACACAGAACCGCAAAATTGGCTTGGCAAAAAAAAAAAAAAATCCTCATCTTCATTCACTGTTGAAATTCAAGTTAGAGACTTTGGGGTTTTATTCTGACTTCTGACCTGACAACCCTCAGGTGTGAAACAAAGACTCCTGCTGACAGAGAGAGAGCAGTTAAATGACACATAACAATGTGAACTGTTTGTTGGATTGGAAGCAGTGCTGCTGACAGCACAGGTGTTTTTCTTTTTAAGTTCAGAAGGTGCTCGCAAGTGGTTCTTCCAACACCATCTTTTAGCAGGCTGGCCTACAACAAGATGCAAAGTCTATTTTCAAAATCCCAACTGTGTACTCTGCTGGTCAAGTCTGACAGCATATACACCTGTCAAAAGAAGTGGATGAAGATGAAGGATGGTTTACGCCGCAGAGTCACTAATTAGATAAATGTTAATATCAGCAGTCTCTTTTGATTTAACTGCTTTGGAAAAAATGATAATGCGTTTTTTTTTCTTGTTTTCTTTATTACAAAACATACTAGAGTTTCCTGTTTTGATTTTATTTTCCATTTCATGAGCCTGTGCTTTCATACATATGTCAGTGAGCTCGCCAAAGTACTACAAAGCAAAGTAGCACAGAGTAAATCAAAACGAAAAGAAATAATTCCACCCGATTGTCTTGGCTTCTGTAATTTGGTGGAAATTGCAGAAGGTGTCTTTCCAAGGTGAGCTGGCTGAGAAAATGATCCTATGAGCAAAAGCTATTGAGGTAATTCACAGTACCATTTGATACACATATTCAGTACAGTAAAAAAAAAAAAAAGCTCCAAAAAATGAAAAACATCATATGCTCCATAATTTTGATTTCACCAAAGGGCAACATTTTTTTATCACACCAAATTAAAAGAAATGAAAAAAATTAACTTGAAACTTCAAAGGAAAGAAATTTCTAAGTTCACGTATGAGTAACACTGTCTACCTCACAATTTTATTTTCCCTTAAGGTAGACCTCCACAATGACACATAGGTGGACAAGTGCATGGTCAAATGCTATCCTAAAGCCAAATGGACACACTGCATTGTGCCCATTCATATCTAACCATATAATCATTTACACAAGCTTGTGTGTGCATATTTATGTGTGTATGTGTCTATCTGTTTACATGTTATGCAGCCCCTTTGTTTGAGGTCTTAGGAGATGATCAGAAAAGCTGCATGGAAGCAATCTAGACAGGCTGGCTTCGTTAAATAAAGTCTCCAACAAGACTTCTCCAAAGCAGGGAGGTCAGAACTATGGAGAGAAGCTACACTTCTGTTTCTCCAAGCCTGGAGTAAAGAGGAGAACAGTTGATCTATTGCCCAAGGCCAGTTGGCAGAATAGAAAATGGCCAGGATCCAGGTGCGCAGAGTATCAAAACAGCAGAAACAGCTTGGCCAATGAGCTCCAGGCTACTGGGCACTCAGGGAGGGCTGCATCCAGGTTCTCTAAGCCGTGGTTTCTGGGTTCTTGTTGTTGTTTTTGCATTTCTTTCTTTCCTTTTCTTTTTGCAAATAGCCAGCTGGCATTCTTAGGGCCAGAGGAAATGTGGAGAATGGCAGTGCTCCAGAAATCAGAAAACAGTGAGAAGAAACAGAATGTCATCACTTTTGCCACGCATTCTTCCAAATAGGGATGGTGACTCTTCACCAAGTCACCACAATGTGGTCCTCTGACTATCTGTAAAAATGTAAGACAGCTACGGAAGTGATAATAAAATCGGGGCTACTCATACACTTTCAATTCCAAAAGACAAGTAGCTAAAAATGGCTAGTACCTCTAAACCCATCACACTGTTCTATGAAAGAAAAGAAATATGATGAAAAACAGAAGGAAAAAATGAGAAACTCAGACAATGCCATTGCTTTGACATCTGATAACTGTGACAATCTTTCCATAACTTAAGTATATTTGCAGCATTTATGTTTCCACTTTTTACCTTAAATCACTTTGCACATCTTACTCATCTGAAAAAATTTACATTTTTTGTTCCTAAATATTGTTAACAACTGTAGCAGTTTGCACCTTTGAAAGAAAAGGCTGGTTGACACTGTCAAGTCATATGCTATCAGTCAAACCCAAAATATACTCGTTCTAAAGACAGAGAGATCAAGGGATAAAATGATTCATCACATGATGAGAAGAAGTGGCTCCAATAAACGGCATCAAGGGACTAAAACATCAGCACAACTGAAAAAGTGAGTACAAGAATTCTTACTTGCATATATTTTTTTCTACCCATTGATTCTTCATTCCTATCTTCAATGCCATTCTGATCTAGCCAAATTCTGAACAGACACAACCATCTGCTGATATCAGAAACAAGAGACTAATCCAGCATTACCTGCCCACATGTTCACATGCATATCCTCTGACACAGAAATTACACTTCCAGGAATGGAGCCTGGAAGAATCTGTAAACAAGGTATCTTTGAGAATACTCTCTATGACAGTGATGGAAGTTGCTCAGTTAAAAAATATATATATATAAAACTCTCTATCCAAGACAAGGGCTTCCCAGGTGGCGCCGGTGGTAAAGAACCCGACCGCCATTGCAGGAGACACAAGAGACATGAGTTTGATCTCTGGGTTGGGAAGATCCCCTGGAGAAGGGAATGGCAACCTACTCCAGTATTCTTGCCTGGGAAATCCCATGGACAGAGGCGCCTGGTGGGCTACAGACCAAGGGGTCATAAAGAGTCGGACACAACTGAGTGTGCACACATCCAAGACACACACACACATCCAAGACAAAGTCTTCCTATGTATTTAGAAACATATTCAAGGAAAATACAAGAAAGAGAATTTGGTATACCGATACAGTGACTTAAAGTTCTAACTGCCTTGATAACATCTCTTCCAAATCCCTGAGACAAGTAGCCTGGCTAAGAAAGGTACCACTCACCAGGTCACACCTACATAATATGGGCAGAAGAAGAGAGTGCATGCCAGATACCTCTCACTACCAAGGTGGACTTCTCATGTGAACTGGTTCCATTTCTGTTTCCACTGTAGGAACCACGAAGTGGATATGATTCCCTATACTTCCTGCAACTCTCTCAGGATGACTGGAGAGCAGAGTGAAATAACTCCTCTTTCAAGCGTTCATGATGCGGTAGTGATGAGAAGATTGGGATCAATGATCTCCTAGTTGTAAGAGGCTAGGCTTTATTTCCTCTCTGACGCTGGGTTTCAAATCATTCCTTTGCAAAGAGAGTTTCTGGGTAGTTATAGAATTATACTCAAGATAACAGCTAAAAGAAGGGAATGAAAGGAAGAATGGGGATGGGAAAGAAAGAGGGGAAAAAAATGGGAAAAGCGTTTACTGAGCGTGGGCCATTTGCTATCACCAACATTCAAATACTGACATGGCAACCTGGTTTTTACTTACTTAAAAAGATAGGAGAATGCTTTTCTCTGATATATAAAAAGGACATTAACTCATCAGTAATTCTGGGTTAGTCTGTAATAAATCAATGACAATATTGTGCTGCTAACCCTAACTGCGGTCTTTCTAAGAGTGAACAGTTACAAAAATAAATATAACAACTGCTTTTGAGAAACACTTTCTGTGTCTGAGGCCCAAACCTGGCTGTGGAACTTCACAAAGTCAATTGAATGGGGTTCATTCAGTACGAAGCTGAATCCTGTAATTTAAGGAAGGAAAGCTTCTTGGTAGAATCTGCACTGCTGACCTATATTTTGCCAACCCCAGTAAGATCTGGGGTTTACAGACTGTTTGAGATTTCTCAGTTAGATCCTTATGAGTCCTTAGTAAAGAAAATTAATGTATTAAATTTCCATGTAATAAATTTCTTTTGTGTGTGTTAGTCATTCAGTCATGTCCGACTCTGTGATCCCATAGACTGCAGCCTGCCAGTCTCTTCTGTCCATGGAATTCTCCAGGCAAGAATACTGGAGTGGGTTGTCATTCTGTTCTCCAGGGGATCTTCCTGACCCAGGGACCAAATCCTGGTCTGTTGCACTGCAGGCGGATTCTTTACAATCTGAGTTACCAGTGGGTGCCGGGTGGGGGCTGGGGTGGAAGTTGGTACCAAACAAAGTAAAACAGAAATTTCTGAGGTTCCACATTTTGAAAAATATATACTTTTGCAAAAGAAAAGTTTAGAAAATATGTAAGTTCAAAAGAGCAATTATTTCAGAGTAGAAAATAGTCTTAAATATCTTAAAAACCATAAACCTACCTGCAAGAGACTGGATGTGAAGTTTCTAAACTAAAAAAAAAAAAAGCAGTTCTAAGAAATGATGCATTATATATAAGATTTCAGGACCTCACTCATATTTTCCTGTGGAACTAAATTTGTGAGGTGCCCAAAAATTTCTTTAAAAAGACCAGTGTACCCAAAATCTGTCAATTTAATAACTCAAACACACCAACAAAACAGTATCAACAGAAGTAACACTGCAAAAATGCTAAAGTTTCCAAGCCACTTAACCATCTCTGATTTATTAAATCTGTGAGTCAAATTAAATGAATCAAAGCAAAATTATTAAGCATATCTATTGGAGTAAATATATTTTAAATACTGATATTTCAAAATGTAATTAATATAAAATTGTATAATAATTTCAACACTGATCTTTTTCACATCTTAGGAATCTGGTGTGCATATTTCAGTCCAAACAAGTGGCACTTCAGGTGCTCCATAAAAATGTGTGGCAAGTCCCTACTAGACTGTACATTGCCGCTTTAGATAAACTGCTCAGACTCAAGTTCAGGACTCCCACACCAGACTCCTGCTGTGATTCCCTGGCCTCTTGTTCCATCTTTGTTCATCAAACCAAAATTCAGTTCAGGCATCATCTCCAGTGTGTCTTTGTCTTGTCTCAGACCAAAATAACTGCCTGCACACAGTACCGCCTTCTCCGCTGCTACACTTTTTCCTTTGCATTAAAAATCATTCCATTTTGGGACTTCCCTGGCAGTCTAGTGGTTAAGACTCCATGTTCCCAATCAATGCAGGTGGCACAGGTTTGATCCCTGGTCAGGGAACTAAAATCCTGCATGATGCAGCCAGAAAAAATAACATCATCCCATTATGCTTCCATCATCTCACAGACTTTGTTCAAGGTCAAGGACTTTTATTCATCCTGTCCTGAGCACTGAGCCCAATGCACAAAGGACAAAACTTCCAAACTTTAACTAGCTGTGTTATTTTGGAGCAACTTACTCAACTTCTCTATACCTTTGTGCCTTCTTGTAAATGAAGTTGCAGCTGTTCGGCATTACAGTGTTGTTCAGAGAATTAACTGAGATGATGCCTGTGAAGGCGCTAGGCATAATTCCTGGACATAGTGAAGTACCCTTTTACTGTACTTCCTCTCAGGAGGCAGAAACCATGCACGAACTCAACCAAAAGTGATTTTCCAAACACATGTTTTATAAAAGAGTGACAGATTAACTTGAGAAACAAAAATGGACATGGTATAAAAGTTAATCAAGATTATAAACATATATAATATATAAACACACATATACGTTTATGCACATACTTATACATGATTCAAACTATACTGTATTTCATATAATTCTTAATGCCTAGATGACTTCACATTCTCAAAATTTACCCTGAAACATACATGCGTGCATGTGCGTGCATGCTAAGTCGCTTTGGTCATGTCCGACTCTTTGCAACCCTATGGACTGTAGCCCACCAGGCTCCTCTGTATGTCTGTGGAGACCACCAGGACCCTCTTCTCCAGGCAAAAATACTGGAGTGGGTTGCCATGCCCTCCTTCAGGGGATCTTTCCAACCAAGGGATCGAATGCATATCTCTTACACATTTGGCGTAATTACAGATTTCTCAGCATTATATATCAGCATTTTATCACTGTAAAACAGATATTCTGTTTTCTTCTTCTTCTAATCTCCCCAAGGTTAAACTGGGTTTATAAAAATGCAGTTTGCAATAAAATATTCAACAAATAAGCATGTATTAAAGAATAAATTGTTGTTTAATATCTAATTAATTTATCTGAAAAGCTGATGTTTTAAGTTCTGATTTCTGGTAT
Source organism: Okapia johnstoni (assembly GCA_024291935.2). Classification (NCBI taxonomy): domain Eukaryota; kingdom Metazoa; phylum Chordata; class Mammalia; order Artiodactyla; family Giraffidae; genus Okapia; species Okapia johnstoni. Next base: position 28,941,191 of record CM044309.1, read on the forward strand.
GACATATACAATGTGCCATTGCTCTCAAATGAATAAATCAGAACGGTTTTCCCACAAATGACTATTTTAGGGGAAAAATGGCTACAATTACTGGGATCAAAATTTTGCACTGCCCTATATCTCTATATAAATTTAATGATAATCTAAGTTGAGCCATACCAGCAAATATACTCCTTTTACTAACACACATCAATATAATCCCAATTAAAATACTCTGTAAGATTGCCTACAGTATTTCAGATCAAAATAGCTTCTACTGAAATAGACTTTCCTGCCACTCTGATTTAGCATCTCACTTTCCCTTATCAGCAGATGGTAAGCCAAGTGCTATTTAAATCCATATGTCTTCCATAGGCATAGTTCAGATACTGAATAAAAAGATGAACAAATGTTTTAGAGCTAATCACATTAGCCTTTGAGTGAAAAAAAGTAACCAAGTACAGTTGCACTTCCTGCAAATGACTTTTATTACATCACATTTAGATGACTGAAGGAGTTATATCTCTGTAAACCACCCAGACAAAAATAACTGACTGTACAGAGCAAGAGTGCAGCAAAAGAGTTTCTTGATTTTGACTACTTCTTCATGAATCCTTCCTATCTGCAGGATGCCAACCCTGGAAGGCAATGAATCTGGTACCAGAGGAATACTATAGTTAGGCAAAATTCAACACCATCAGGGCCAAGAACAGAGTAAATCACCAGTTTTCTCTTGCATTACAGTTGTACCCCTCCTCACTCTTCTCCCCAGATTACAAGGGTCAAGAAAACAAACAAGAACTCCATTTGAAGAATAAAGCTCTCTGACTTTATAGATTTCAATTCCACAGACACACTCATACTTTTATTCATTTCTTCTAAGCAAGGAAATTGAGGTGATGAGATTAAGTTTGTAGTACAAACTACACATGTATTCCTGAGTTCACAAAATCTTTCAAACTCTCCTTTCCGGGTTTTGTCTCTAGCAAATGGGATGCTGCATGTTCAAGGAATAACATCTGTAAATATCCTTCTCTTACTCACATCACATTTTCTAGTCTTATAAGCCTTTGATCCCCTGACTTGATCATAAAGTTACTGAAATAAAGGGTCCCATTGCCCATGCCCTCCTATTCTGAACCAGTATGCAAAGTTTCCCTTATTTTCAGGGAACAGTAGAGAATAGTGAAACTTTCTTCAGTGTTCAGCCTCATGCTCTATAAAACCATCAGCTGTGCACAAGAGTGATGATTTCAACCAAAATGGAATTTAGAGTTATTATTTAAAGAAAGAATTTACACTAAATACATTTTGGATAAGTGAATTAAAAATAAACAGGTTTTACTGGAACTCTTAAGCCTAGAAACACACTGGCAGATTGCTTCTGTAGATTCCTATATTGAAAAAGTCTGTCAAACCTGAGAAATCTCTATTTCACCTGATAAATCAGAAAACTGTCCATATTTTAAATGGTCCAAGAAAGCTCAATTTTTAATGTAAACCCAAAACTGGTATATTTTTATGATTTTTTTTGACTCAGAGTAAACAACTCACCAAATACTTTAAAGGCTGTAGTGAATAAAAGTATATAAGTAATAACTAACCCTTTAGTCCTAAAAAGGATACTTAAATATTAATATCTGTAATTATAAACTTAATGGTAGGAAATTATACACGCAGTATTGTAGTCTCACACAGAAGTTAAAAGGTGGTTTAGTATCCCATGGACGGAGGAGCCTGGTAGGCTACAGTCCATGGGGTCGCAGAGTCAGACACAACTGAGCGACTTCACTTTCACTTTCACTCTTTTTTCAAATTTGAAAAAAGTACATATATCCACATAGAACTCAACTCAATTAAATATGTATTGATTCTAGACCTTCTATGAGATGAGCAATATGTCAGGGCTGATGACAGCCCTTCTCTCTCAGGAGCCCACAATCTATTAAGTGAGAAAAATTCACAAAGGGATAAATTATAAGATCTGGTTTTGCTGTTTCTGTCATATCACTGCTCTACTGTGTTCCAAACTTGTCCAAATACCCCTTGGCTTTCAGAGGAAAAACCTCAGAAACACACACACACGCATAAGTACTTCAGTGGATCTCAATTTCAGGTCCAGAGAATATCACAAAAATCTCAACATTGCAGTGAAATTCATACATTAAAATCATAAGGACTGGAAACTACAGAGATGCAAACTCAATTCCACATGAATCCCAACTCAAAGCCACGTTTAAAACTCATCTGATTCATTAAATACAGAACAGTTAAGACATCTGGCTGAACCTGAATATCGCAGTCACTGCCTCGTCACAAAATGGGAGAACTAGTTTGGTCTGGTCACAAAGATGGATAATTTATGAATCTAAGCTCATGGGTCCAAGTGTAGAACTCAACTGTATTACGACTTTACCTATTTCAGAGCTTTTACCCACCTATGGTTTGGGGTTAGCAATTATGAATCAAATGAGATTGATTAAGTCATGATTAGAGTTCACAGTCCTGTGAGTATAGAAAGAATCTCTTATAAACAGTCTAGATATAAAACTTAGAAGGCTTATCTTTAATAAAGGAAAATCAGTACATTGAAGATAGTTTGTTTACTTTTAAAAGATGATGATCTAGCTACAGAGAATTTTTTTAAAACTGCCATAAATTCTGTGATCATCACACAATGGATGGTGGTTGATTTAAAATGCATTTTAATTTATACTTATTACAACAAATATTTTAAAACTTATGATTTTTATTACATTAAAGCAGTAAATAGACGAGTAAAAAGACATAAACCTATCTCTCAGATACAAATTGTTTACAAGAACTGAAAGCCTTGAAGCTTGGGAGATTTGAATCAAGACTTCCATTAACCCCCTACCAATATCCCAGGAACTGTAAGAAATTTAAACAAAAGGAAAAGCAATGCTTTTAAAATGACTTAATGTAATACAGTATTAAGATATGTAACAGTTTGAGCCATTAAACAACAGGTGACATATCACAGGCAAGAATTCCTTTTTTCCCAATGAATAAATACATTAAATAGGACATGAAAATGAGCCAAGGGATTAAAGCTAAGAGAAATGATTAGTGAATTAATCAGAACACCAATAAATAAAACTAAAATACAATAGTTCTTATATATAATGAATCAATCAAACTAGTATAATGTGTATGGCATATGCTTTAAACAGGTTTTCAAGATTTTTTTTTCACTTATATTTCTTTTGAATAGATGTAGGGTATAGCCCTATGAAGAATTACTTTTAATTTATATTTGAGTAAAAGTAATTTACATATATGCTATATACACTATACATATATAAAGTATAATGATGCTTCTGATACTTATTTACACTAATTAAAGAATTTATTAAATTCTTACTTCAGACTGATTTAAATAACCCAACTCTGCTCTAAAATTTATTCATTCCTTTGAGTTTATTGTGCAAATAATAAGATCACTGAGGTATGAATGTTTCTGCAAATTTATGAATCCTATCAATTAACAAAAAATTAGGCCATACAGAGGATCTTAAAATTTAACCTCATAAATGTTGAAATAGTAACTGTCACTCTAGAGCAGGGCTCACCTACTATGCTATATTTTAAGTTGGAGTTATAAAGCTCACCTTTGAGTTGTTTTAACTTTTGGACTTCGATTGCTCTTCAAGTTCTCCAAACACCAAAGCACTTGTTTGTTGGTTTACTGCATACTTGCACCCCAGTAATCCCTTGCCCATCTATTCAAACCCCAATCATTCTTGAACCAACCAATAAGAAACCTCTTCCAGGAGACTTTTCTTGCTGGCTCAGTTAAGAAAAGAGAATTTTCTTCTCTTAAAAAAATTAAATTTGGGATTAATATATGCATACCACTATATGTGTGTGTGTGTGTGTACACTATGTGCTGTGCTTAGTCACTTTGTCGTGTCTGACTCTTTGTGACCCCCATGGACTGCAGCCCACCAGGCTCCTCTGTCCATGGGGATTCTCCAGGAAAGAATACTGGAGTGGGTTGCTATGCCCTCCTCCAGGGAATCTTTCCAACCCAGGGATCAAACCCAGGTCTCCCACATTGCAGGCAGATTCTTTATTATCTAGACCACCAGGGAAGCCCCATATTTACTATATATATAAAATAGATAAAATAGATAATCAACAAGGACCTACTGTATAACACTATACAAGGAACTATATTCAACACTTAGTAATAAACTACAAGGGAAAAGAATCTGAAAAAGAGTGTGTATATATATATTCAGTTATATATATATATGAATCACTTGACAGGTGAATCACATTTTAGGTGAATCACTCACTGTACACCTCACTGTTTCCATTGTTTCCCATCTATTTGCCATGAAGTGACTGGACCGGATGCCATGATCTTAGTTTTTTGAATGTTGAGTTTTAAGATTTTTTGTGGGGGGGGGGGGGGCTCCAAAATCACTGCAGATGGTGACTGCAGCCATGAAATTAAAAGATGCTTACTCCTTGGAAGGAAAGTTGTGATCAACCTAGACAGCATATTAAAAAGCAGAGACATTACTTTGCCAACAAAGGTCTGTCTAGTCAAGACTATGGTTTTTCCAGTAGTCATGTATGGATGTGAGAGTTGGACTATAAAGAAAACTGAGCATGGAAGAATTGATGCCTTTGAACTGTGGTGTTGGAGAAGATTCTTGAGAGTCCCTTGGATTGCAAGGAGATTCAACCTGTCTATCTAAAGGAAATCAGTCCTGAATATTCACTGGAAGGACTGAAGCTGAGGCTGAAGCTCCAATACTTTGGTCACCTGATGTGAAGAACTGACTCAGTAGAAAAGACCCTGATGCTGTGAAAGATTGAAGGCGGGAGGAGAAGGGGATGACAGAGGATGAGACATTGGATGGCATCACTGACTCGATGGACATGAGTTTGAGTAAGCTCCAGGAGTTGGTGATGGACAGGGAGGCCTGGCGTGCTGCAGTCCATGGGGTCACAAAGAGTCAGATGTGACAGAGCGACTGAACTGAACTGAATGGACTATACACCTAAAACTAACACAACGTTGTAAATCAACTATACTTCAATAAAAAAATGCTAAAAACTAAATTAAATACTACAGTTTGTTCCACTCCATGGCACTTGGCTCTCCTTTCCTTTGGTTGTTGTTTAGTCGCTAACCCAGGTCTCCTGCATTGGCAGGCAGATCCTTTATCATTGAGCCACCAGGGAAGCCTTTCCTTAAACCCTAATCATACTTCTGAACATTATCTCCCAAACTGGTTTACAAATGATTTAAAGAATCAGTATCCATAGCATGTCCACGATGATATCACTCCTAGAATATTTTGTACAAACTAGGCTTTCAACATAAATTCAACTATTAAAGAAATGTTGGTTAATTTAGAAGTCATTCCATCTCCTCCGTTCCCAGTGAGAGAACTAGTTATTGAGAGAACTTGCTAGCCATTATATATTTTCATCTGACCGCCTTGCAAACCTTGTAGGTGTAAGACTAGCTTCATTATTTAACACTCACAAAATAGCTCACACTAGAGTTCTGCTAATGGCACTACCATTCATTGAAAAGCACTAGTAAACAATGTGGACTTTGAAGCCAAGCCTATATGAACATGGGCTAGCATGACTCAGTCACTTACTAGCTGGGTGACTTCAGGAGGCAAGTGACTTAATATCTCTGAGACCCTATTTCCTCTATAAAATGGAATTAACGATATCTTCTATGTCATGGAGTACTACGAAGATTAAATGAGATACTACCAACAGAAAGGAGAATTTGGCCCCTAGTTGGTGATTATCAAATGTTAGCTATTATTAGTCCCTTCTTCCAATCATCCAAACTCTAAGCCTCATTCATCACAACTTTCCTCCTCTTGGTCACCCATGTGCTGACTTTGCCAACTCTTGAATATTCTACATCTAGCATATCTACAAAACTAACCTCATTTTCACTACCCTAGAGTAGACTAGGGTCTACTACAGTCTAGTAAAGTAGACTCTAATCAGTCTATAATTCTGCCCACCTATCCACCCCATTCCCAGCCATTCTATATAAAATGTGATAGACGTTAATCACATTAAAGGTCTGTCTAAATATATTTGATCTAAATCCTATAATGGCTCCTGATTTCCTTCTAAAATAAAAATTTCAGAGCTTATCACCTACACATAATTGTGTATTACCTGAAGGTAAGAACCCTGATTTACTCATATCCATTCCCTTTACAGGATCTTTCATGGTTCCTGAAACAAAGTAGGTGCTAAATTATTATTTACGGGACAAGAAAAGTTAAAGACCAGTATATCAGGGAATTATTCTACAAAGTTATCATTTACTTTGGATTTCTAGTTCTTTCAAGTCTGAGTCTAGGTTAGTTTGGTTTAACACATGTTGCTCATGCTCAGTCGCTCAGTTGAGTCTGACTCTTTGCGACCTATGGACCGTAGTCTACCAGGTTCCTCTGTCCATAAAATTTTCCAGGCAAGAATCCTGGAGCAGGTTGTCATTTCCTTCTGCAGAGGATCTTCCTGACCCAGGGATTGAACCTGCATCTCTTGCATCTCCTGCATTGGCAGGTGGATCCTTTACCACTGTGCCCCTTGAGAATCCCAAAACATGTTGGTTCCTTGAAAATAAATCCTTAACTTAAATGAGTATTAATGTATTTAAATTCACATACAACCAATTATGCATTCAAAAACCCCAAACAAAACAGTATATTGCTAAAATTTCATGAACTATAAATACAAATAGTCTCTAGTCTTTGAAAGGACTGTGCATATAGCAGTGAGATGATTGAAAAAGAAAATGAAAATGGGATTTAGAATAAAGTGATTTTCTACACTTCCTCTTAACACTAGAGTTTCATTCTTACCTTACCTTAAATTATGTAAATAACTTTGAGAAAAGTAAAATAAATTCAAATAGTTTAAAATAGAGTTTGTGTGTATGCCAGTACCTTACTGAGCAGTTGCTGGCATCAACTCTATGTGATCACCAAGACAAATTAACTTTAAGAATCTTTTTGGAGACAGTAAAATCCCTTTAAATATTAAATATATATATATGTATATTTTAAATATGTGCATATGCATAATATCATGTATGTATACTATATATATATATATTTACCGTGTAAGACTCATTGTAGTACATTACCCTATTTAAATATTCTTTGAATGTCAAGATGACTAAGGAATCTTTCAATCATAAAAGTGAAGTAGATCACGAAATCTTTGTTGGTGTTTCAGAAATGTACCTCATTCAAACTCGCATATTAACTTTTCCCCCATAATAATGTTTACAGGAAATGTTAGGTTTTGTTATTTCCTAGTTAACACTCTGAGGCAGTTCTCACCAGTAAAACATTTTCCCATTTCCAAAGAGTATATATACACATAGGGCTGGTAAAGTAACCTATACTCGCCATTAACTCCACTACTGTATCGCCCCATAGAGGAAACTGATTTTAGGGAAGCCGGTTTGACCAATTTTAAATTGTAAGCAAGATACAATTATGTAGTCACAATATACTCAATGCAGCACTATTTACCATAGCAAACATTGGAAGTAACTTAAAAGTCTGGCAACAAGGGATCAATAATCATCTTTTCTGGTACAACCAGTATAGTACATATTAATGAAATACCATGAAGTCAGTAAATCTGATGTAGCAGAATATGCACTAATATAAGAAAATACTTATAATTTATTATAAAGTGAAATTGAAGGCTACTTAAAAATAAGCATACAAATCTATGTTTGTATGTGTATGTTTTTGTGGGGGGGGGATACATTAAAGTGTTGAGTAGTCATTTTCTTCCGTTTGCATATTTATATTTTCTAAAATGTCTAATGAACATATATATTTTAATGGGAAAGAAAATGCCAACAAACACTAATTTGATATCCTTTTCTCTTTCATAGACCTTTCTTAATTTCTCTGTCATTTTCATCATCAGCTCCACTCTAGAGGCCACCTCCTCTCCTGAAACCCACAGGGACTGAGTATAAATATGGTCTTTTTCATCACAACCACTAATACTGCAAATAATTCATACATGAATGTGGTGGTGGTTTAGTCTCTAGGTCGTGTCTGACTCTTGCAACCCCATGGACAGTAGCCTGCCAGGCTCCTCTGTCCGGGATTCTCCAGGTAAGAATGCTGGAGATATTAACTCTGAAGGAGCATAAAGAATCTGAGATAGGTTTACAGTTTCAAGATTTCAGTGGGACAAAACTGAATTATTCACATCCATTAAATAGAGTTTGAATGATTCACAGCCAATTTTATTTTTATAATTGTAATGAAACAGCTGGGATTAGAGTCTATTCATGGACTCATAAGAAATTTGCACCCCACCTACTAAAATTAGTTTCTGCATCCAAAATTCTGATTTGAACATCTGACTGTGAACAAAACAGGCATCATCACTCAATGCCAAGAAACTGAGGAAATAGACTTTAAACATGTCATATTCTCACCAGAATTATTTTATTTCTCATTGTGCAGACCTCTCTTTATTGGCGTTCATAAGTGGCCCCTTAATAACATGATTCTTAGAGTCAAAGTTATTGTCAAAGAATGAGCTTTCTTGTATAAGATAAGCCCCAATAATACAACTGTTGAAGATTTTAGACTGCATTGTTTATAATTTATGGGTTGTCAGCCATTAGAGGGAAATTAGATTTAGAAACTTGTATATCAAATACATGATGTCTCTTTGGACACTAGAATCACTAAGATATTTGTCTTAAAGTTGACTCAGGTATCACAGATCTAAATGTTTAAGGTTTTAGAGAAAATTTGCTTGGCCCCAGAGTCTGCAATCTTAAAGAGATGTGAGCAATTGTATGCTTCTATCTCTATAATTTTCCAAAGAAGGAAACAGGGCATTAAGATTGAGTGACTCACCCAGGGTCACACAGCTAGTTAGTCACAAAGTGAGTCTAGAACACAAAGCCTCTTTTCCTCCAATCCAGTACTCTTCCCACTACATCACAAGGGAAGAGTAAAAAAGAAAATATAAAGTATAATTTTACTGGAAAATAAAATCCTTTCAAGCCTGAATCACAACCAGAGACACTCCATTAAAGGTGGAACACACCCACTTCCAAACTCAGCTGCAACTTGAGAGGGCTGGGCACATTACTAAAGAATAATTTGGACATATCTTAGAGTCTTAAAAAATATTTAAACTGTTTGTGAATTTGAGGTAAGCTCTAAATTTTCATTTGTTTTTTTTTTTTAATTCTGTGTGAGACATATTACTATAGCATAAAGTTTTGAGCGGCATAGTAACTGGATATTGAATTTGTAGACTATAGACTGCCCATCTGGACAAGTCACATTTTAAAAACCTCCAACTTTCCTTGAATCAGTTATACGATTCAGGCAAAGTAGATATATTTTCTTGAATCATCAAGAAAATTTTAGGATGTAAATTCCTCACTTTTTAAGAGGGATTAAATTAACCAAACGTATATCTCCTAAAACATGGCCAACACTGCTTCAATTGTAGCATGTTTTGCAAAACAGATAAGACTTCTAAGAAGTTATAAGTAAATAACATTTTCATTTTTTAAGGTTTCAGGGAAGAAATATTAAAAGTCCTATACTGAGGTTTTATTTTTAAAGCAAATGATTATTTTCAAGTAGGGGGAATAGTTCTCTCAAGATGCTCCATTTGTAAATTTTTAGATTTCCATATATAAGTCTGACTTAACTCCTGTTTGTAAATGACAGCAGACATGTCTTCATAAATGTCATTAATTGGTTAAGAAAGGCCTGAGCTTTTGTATTTTTAGGCTATAACAACCACTCTCAATGTTAATCAAGAAAGTGTTTCTTTTCCCTTGTCATTTTAATACTTTGTAAAGAAGTAGTAAAGAAAGACTATTCTATGTGACATTCTGAAAGTCCTACAAAAGAAAAATATTTTCTAATGGAATCAATGTAAATATTTCAGCAACAAATAAAAATAAAGATCATTAAATCCCATATTTTAAAGAGGAAAAATTAAGTTTTTCTCTCTTATATTCCCTCAAAGCCCACACTATATTCACCACATCCAACACACCTCCAGGAACATAAAAACTAGGTCAAGAAACTGTAAAGGGTAGTGAAAACATCATCCATGAAGGCAAAATGAAAACAAGCAAAACAAAGAGATTTTTCCCCTACAAAAGGTACGTTTATCTGAGTTAACTGCTTTCACTAAGATACATGACTCAACTCTGCTTAAGAACATAAATAGTACTTAGAAATAAATTTCTCTAAAAAATAAACTGTACTGCACATGTAACATAAGGGAAGCATATCATATCATTGTCTGGCTATTGGATATTTGTTATTTTTCACACACATAAGAAACAGCTCTTAATGATTATCATTTGCTTTTTCCTTAATTATCTGCATTCATCATCAGTCAATTCAGTTTAACAGTTAACTCTTCATTAGATATTTCTAGGATATTATTTTCCAAGCAATATTTATTTATTGTGTCTCTTAACAATGACTTGTTTAGATGACAGTTAACTTGAACATGGGACAACACTTGCTATCAGTCATGTATTTTCTTATTTAAACATTATAAACTGTATTTTGCCTTTTAGAAATATAGGTGTATATCCTTAGTTTTGCTGGTTAATTGTGATCTTTACAAACAGGTAAATTTCCAGGTATGAAACAATTCATCCTTTTCATGATTAATATGCCCAAATTAAATCTTGGAAGTTGAGAAACATTTTAAAAAGGCAGGTTAACATGTAAAATTATGTGTGAGAGCTATCTGATCATCCTAATATGAGAGATGATACCTCCCAACTTACCAATAGCAAATGTCCTGTCCTTACAAAAACAAGACAAAGTAAGATTCCTTTGCCTTATTTCTAATCAGTGATAACAGAATAAAAATATACCGCAAGATGAATATTATGGATTTTTTTCTATTCTACTTGTAAATTATAGTTAAATAAAAACATCTATAAGGGCTTCCCTTGTAGCTCAGCTGGTAAAGAATCCGCCTGCAATGCAAGAGACTTGGGTTTGATTCCTGGGTTGGGAAGATCCCCTGGAGAAGGGAATGGCTACCTACTCCAGTATTCTGGCCTGGAGAATTCCATGGACTGTATAGTCCAAGGGGTCACAAAGAGTCAGACATGACTGAGCTACTTTCTCTTTCACTTTCATAAACATCTATGAATGAGAGCCTGGCAGGCTATAGTCCATGGGGTCACAAAGAGTCAAACACCTTTGAGGGACTAACACAACACAACATAAATATAAATGTTGCTTCACCAAAATAAAGGAAACAGGTTCCTCGAGCTTCACTGAAACTGTTTGAATCTCCTTGAACCAGTAACACAACTACACCAGGTCCTGCTTGCCAAGTTTCCTTGAGTTTATTCATAGACCGTCCCAGTAATCAACATCCTTGTCTACAAACACTTAATGAAAGTTTACTAACAGAATCAAAGGAAAAGGAGAGTAAAAGAATATAATAATGGAAACAATATTTTCTTTTTTTTGGTGGAAGCAAATAAGAAAACACACAGAGATCCAGGGTAAAAAATTTTCCTGGATTTTAGGTAATCAACACTTCTATGAAATCCATCCATCCATCAGACTGGACTTTGCCAGAAGCACATTAAGATTCACCCCAAGGCTGTGTGTAGCTCATGGCTGACACACTTTTGAATCATTCAGCATCTGTGCTCTTGAAACTTGGGCCACTTTCTGAATACTGTTCACTTCCAACATCTAAGAACATTCAACAATAGGGTCCTTTTTGGGCCCTGTTATCTTCTGACTCATGCCGTCTGTGAAAAAAAAAAAAAAGGAAGCCAAGCAAAAGATAGTTATACAGGAAATAATTAACAGATAACTGTGCTGAAGGATACCATTTCACAGCGACTACAAACTTACAGCCCAATTCACTAAAAGATACATCTGCTTCCCCTGCCTTAGAAACCTGGGCCAGCAGAACTATGCCAGACTTCACAAAAAGCCTAGGTTACAAAAGAGAGAAAAAAAAAATGCAGTTTTAAAAAATACTCGACCCAGGGGAGCTGACTTAAAAGAAAGAAAGTAGAATAACAGAAAATCCCATTGGTCAAACATATACGTATCAAGTTGATTTTAGTAGTGATCTATTGTCAAATATGGTATATTAAATATAAAAGATAAATAGCCAATAAAGGGGAAAAAAAGCTACCTAGATTTTCTTTAATAAAAACAAAATGATTATGTTCACTATTAAACAAAAACTAAGTGGATGAATGATTGCTATTTTTAAAATAAACTTATTATATTCTTGAATTTAAATCATACTGTTTTAAATCATAATCTTACAATATACAAGGATTGTTCATCTCTGGATAGAGTCAATGGTTTTTAATATTTTATTCTTAGGCAAAACAAATATCAACAGTTACCTCAAAAGAAACTTTACCAACATGGCTTAAAAACTACTATTTCATAGCTAATGATCAGGGAAGTACATATTCTCCATATGTCCTGGTTTAGACCTTCTCTATGGTATTTGACATATGCAAGTAAACAATTCAAATGGAGTCAGGAAAATACTTACGTACCTAAACACTATGTTAAGACAACAGTACTTAAATGATATCTGCTTCTATTTTCATTAAACATGAAGCAAAACAATAAATATCAGACTTCTCACTAAAGATCATCTTTGGTTTAAAAGAAGTTCCTGCGATCTTCTGTCAATGGTTGTAGAGGCATTCAACAATGTCACTTGTTTAAACGTCTGTTTGGCTGCCAATGGACTGTCCCCAAAAGAACATTTTTGCATCTCAATGGACTGTCCGGTATCAACAATCTTTAAACTATAAATTTAACGCCGCTGAAGAAAGGGGGAAATAACACCTGCTTTGTACTGTCTTGGTGTCACCTTTACAAAATGAACAAATCATCATACTCCTTTGCACTTATCTAGAACCCTGCATCTGACAATCTCAAATAGCCTGACAAACATTAATTAACTAAGTTGTGCAGCACTCTTGGGAGGATGGCTGGCATCGTGATCCTCTCTGGGAGACAAATGAAGGGGATCCTGCGAGGCCCTTTCTTTGAGCCAGTGGTTCAACTTGGATCTCAACGCCCAGAACTTGAAACTCAACTCCACAGCCCTAACCAGACATCTCTGTCAAAACCAAGCAGTGCAAAATGTACATGCTAAACTGGACAAACTTCCCTAAATAAATGCACGCTGCAAACTAAAATCAATCACAAGAGATTTATTTTTCGCCTAGGTGCAAGAGCAAAGTGGACTGATAACTAGGGCATTTGCACTGATGGAAGAATTAGAGACTATCAGTTATCTGACTGTGACATTCTCTTCTGACACGACATGGGGAAGTTGACTACATAAAGTAAAGATCTGCTAACCAAATATTTATATGTCTGCATTTTATTTAAAAAAAAATTTTTTTAATGTATCTGACTTTGGCAAAATCTTTGTGAAATTTAATGACAGCTGTTTGGTTCCTTTTAACGTGGTTATCAGCTAAAAGACAAAGCTTTCTGTGTTATACAGTCCAATCTAAAACGTTAATTACAAGAATGAAACCTAGAATCTCTCAACCAGGAAATAATAAAATGAATACAGTTACATCTGCATAAGAAAGCTACCAAATAAACAACACTCTTGTGAAAATAAAATTTCTACAAGATGCTGGTCAGAAAAGAGCACCTGACTACACTGGGTTATGACTATTCTAGGTTGTTTAGTTTAAAATGAGAAGGGAACATCTATTTGAATACAAAACCAATTAATTTTGCTTTCAGCAAGGCAGTGTTAAATATGTTAACTTCAATATTGCATATTCAAAGCATTTTTCAGGAGCTTATTCATGTTTTATAAGATCTAGAAGTTTTAAAAGAGGAACAGTTAAAGTTTACCTGTAAACTTGGACTATTTCTAGCAAAGCATCTACAGGGCTTAGTATTTCTACTCATAAAAGGGAAAAAATGATTTATAGAAATACTGTTAATCCACAGAGAAGCCCTATTTTCAAAAAACAATTTACAAGATGAAGCTTATGTTAATGTGTTCCCTGTCATACACAAAGCACAATGATAAACACAGCTCACATACACCATTTAGACATTTTTATAACAAGATCAATTTCATACTAGTAACAAGGGAAATCTAAAGACATACACCAAATGAAAATATACATATATGAGCAGCCACTGAGTATAAAATTAAAAGCCAAACACTGATCTATGAAAAAAGGAAAGAGAAAAAAGAAGTGAAGAACACTAATGAATATTTTGAAACTTGAGCTCTTCTCTGTGATTCTTATATTTCCTTCCTCACTTGGAGTGCAGCAAAATTTCATAACTACAATCAGTTAAAAACAAGTTGCAGAAAGACCAGTACTCTGTAAGCAACATTATAATTACATGCTTTGTGACATAACCTATCTCCATTCAGCTTACTCTTAACACATTATTGATGGGAGACATTAATGCCACAGGCGTTAGTTTCTGCAAAAATCCCCCAGTTAATAATGTGTGAAAAAATGTTTCCATTATTTACCAGCATAGTGTTAAACTATTTTTAATTAATATTTTCCATACTTAATTCTCGATACCACTCTGCACAATAGTCAAAGATGATGGTCAAGTTTTTATTTTAGTATTAGAAACCACATGAATAAATGTAGTTTATATACATATAAATTTATAAATATACTTTTTCTATTAATGATATATCAGATGTACTACTTAATTTAAAAAATCACTTTAAAACCTATTTTCCATTTCTTAAATCTCTTACTATTTTGAAACAAACATGCCAAACAGTAAGTTAATTTCAAGTTGCATTCTACTATTTAAATTCAAGTATGAACAACATTCTGTAGATATATATTTACAAAGACCACTGTATTTTCATTTAAAACATTTAAATTGTGTTTGCATATTTCAATTGTGTATTTATAAAATTTTATGGGACTTCTAAAATTACACAATTAAAATACTTCATTTTGGCCTTAGTAAATATGATGGCGATATTCTTTTGGGTTTCCTCTGACTAATGGCAGAGAAAAGAACTGAGAAGTATGTATTTGTCATGGTAACTTAGTGACACTAATTTTTACCACCAAAGTAAAATTCTGGTCAAATTCACAATCAGAATGGGCTCTGCGTCTTAATTCTCACAAGCATCTTAAAAGGTTAATCAGCAATTTATGTGCACATTAAAACTTTTAAATTCAGTTAACACACTAAATATTTCACAATAAATCAAATCATCTAACACTTCCTGTCCCAAACGTCCAATAAAACAGATGACTTTCAAAAGCACAAGTCAAGTACAACGAAAATGTAAATTTTAAAGATTCAAATTTTACTGAAATTACAGAAGAATGATCCAAGACACTTTAAAATATATATATATTTTACATGTGTATATATATGTGTGTGTGTGTGTGTGTGTGTGTGTATATTTCTGGGGGTCAGCTCTTAAAATTTAGTAGATGATGGCCTTTAAGTATCACAAACCCTACAGTGAAGAATCTGATAGTCATTATAAAACATAGTTAAGTAGCCTCTCACTGAAGATTTCCTACTTCAGCAGCTAATGCGGAGGAACTGAAAAGACAGTTGAAATGATGCAACAGAAAGTTGAAATCAGGGAATTAAGGAAGTGGAGGAATTGAGAAAAACAATTTTTTTTTTAGAAAAGTATTATCATCCTCAGGCTGCTTAAAGAATAGAACTATCCTGCTCAGATTTTAGGCTGCACTGCTTTATAAATTACTGCTCACTCCAAATTCTTAAGTGTATACAAATAGAGGCAGAAAAAGTAACATTCCAGAAACAGTCTAAAAGAGTCACATAATTTGATACCAAATGAAGATGTCATGGATG
The DNA here is from genome assembly GCA_024291935.2 of Okapia johnstoni. Taxonomy (NCBI): domain Eukaryota; kingdom Metazoa; phylum Chordata; class Mammalia; order Artiodactyla; family Giraffidae; genus Okapia; species Okapia johnstoni. The sequence continues at coordinate 28,957,084 of CM044309.1, forward strand.
AACAAACACCGTTAAGGGGGGGGGGGAGCATGGGAGCTCTAGTGATACATATGTAAGGCCATCAATTTCACCACCCTGTCAAGATGCAACGTAAAATTTAAAACTCCTAGGGCATGTCCTTCCTGCCTTATAGACACTTGAGACCAGAAGAGTTCTGACTCCCTAAGAAAATGATGAGCATGTACAATGATAAAATGCATATTATAAGAAAGAAGCTCCCTAAATTGAGCACCCACTTGAAAAGCACAGAAACTATTTCTCTTCTTTCCAGAGTTACTTAGGATCAACTTGCTCCTTCCTGGCAGGCAGGAAGGATTCTTTGTCTCTCAGTGCACAAGCAGGCATCTCCTCTTCTGCATTCAAGCCCTTCCTTAGCTTCAGGGCATGACTGCAGACAGGAAAGGCAACAGCTTTTACAATTAATGTGCTCCTCTAAGGAGCATTTCTCAATGCTACTAGAGAAAACTCCAGAAGAACAGACAGGATTTAGAGACTATGTAGGAAATGAGAGCAGAGTAGTCAAGGCATCCTTGGAAAGAGTAATTTTTCACCCCAGAATACATTAAAAGAGAACTCAGTGGTCTCTAACTTCCAGGTCAAAGCACTGGGCTGGCTGAAATGTATTTCCTAACCAGCTCTTTTGTAAAGGTTATCTGGTTTCTGATCCTACCTTCCACGTGGGAATAAAGCTTTGAAATCAGCCTGAAAGCTCAAAACTTTCTCAGAGTCAAGGTGAGATGCTGAAGTGGTGGTGCCTTAGGCAAAAAGCAAGCATCACTCAACTGGGAGCTCACGAATTTTCAAAATCTGAAATATTCCTTGACAAGTCACAGTCTACACAGCATGAACACAGTGCGCAAGGATCTTAGAGAGCTTTTGTTTTTTTTTTCCAGATGGGACTATGTCTTTCTCCCTACAAGAGCCCATAATATATAATTCATGGTTCTCTTCTTTGGATACTCTTCACAGCATTCACATTTAGGTTTATCTCATTTTTTTCCCCTTCTTTTGGCAATAACACAACAAGCATGTGTACATAACTACAGTGTGAGTTTTAAAAACACCACTTTTCTGTATTCACATCTCACCAAGGGCTTTGCATTCTTAGTGATTTACATCTTTGCTACATTCCTTATTAACCATCAACTGTGTCACACCACTTTAAAACTTCAAAGCTATTTTGTCATTTTAAGGTAACAGATGTGTATCCTTCTGGGCTTCTGGGCCTCCCTTTTCCAAAAGCAGCCTCGCCGTGTTGCAAAACCACTAGGAATGATTAACAAACATTCAATCAGAGCTGAGCGCAGTGACAAACAAGTGACTTCTACCCCTCGCGATCAAGTGTGTGTCGCGTACACACAAACGCCCGGCAGCTGCTTCCTCCCACTTCGGATTACCTAGAAACCCCCAGATTGACGCGCATCATTTAGTTGCACTTGGTTAAAGGCATGATACTAACTCTGGAGAATGTGGGTCCCCCCAGTTTTCCCTTTAAGATAAAAAGGATTACTTAAGAAAATGAAACCTTCCTACCCGTAACAGGGACTGGGATTCATCCTTGGACTTGCTCTCTCCAGATGCGGGATACTGCTGGGGGAGGGCACCGGCCTTCTCTCCGCCCGCGGGCGCCCCCTGCAGGAAGCCCTTGGTGTCCACAGCCAGGCCGTAAATGGGGCGCGCCAGGTGGGCAGCCTCGACGTTGGGGCTATCCCTCAGAGTCTTCGTCTGCTCCTGGGGGCCGGACACTGGGGTCAGGAGGCCCAGGCTGGCTTGGGTGTAAGAGGGACTGCCCCGTAGGATATCCGCCCCTCTCCAAGTCACGCTGCGAAGGTCATCGCTTGAACTCTCAGCCCAAGCCTTTTCTTTCAGCCCATCTTTGTCTTCGAGTTTCTCCCTCTTCACCACACTCTCAGCAACGGGCTCTCCCATTTTAGAGTCTGGATTGAGCAGACTGTAGACCTTGAGGTCAATCTTGGGCTCCTCCTTGATGGTGGAGACGGCATGGCCGTCCTCTTCGCCGTTGGCTGTAGTGCTGTCTTGTTCCTGGCAGTGAACAGTGTTGAAGTGCTCCAGTAGTGACTGAGTCTCGGCAGCTGTAAAACTGCACTGACGGCATTTGTAGCAGCTGTGTGCTCTCCTGCAGGAGAAGAAAACCGTCACTCCGAATCTAGCACACAAAGACCTTAAAAAAAATCGTCTTCAAGCACCTGAATTTTATCCCCTGTAATGTAATAGGCAGAACGAAATACAGTCTTCTCAGCACCCAGAAACTGGCATATACTAAACTGGCCTCTTAGTTCGAGGTAAGGCATGCAATATTCTCGTTTGTTATATTAGCAATAGCAGGGATATGAACACACAGACACACTTCTGTGTACACACACCAGCCAAGCCACAATTAAAACTGGTTGATGTGCTTTATTATTGAAGGACCTGCTCTGTGCATTTTACCGTGACTGCATAATCATCAGTTCTATATTATTTAAAAGAAATTAATACATTTTTACACCGATTTCATCAATGGATGTTTCTGTTTCTGCTTATTTAAACTAAACAGATATTTTTCACTCTAAATATACATACATTTCTAGTGCTGAAGTATTCTATACAGCCTTTATATAAATTAAAATAAATTATACCAAACTGATTACAATGTTCTTTTCTATCATAAATTCAAATCCACTGAATCAACCAAATGTAGTTGACTACCCTATGTAAGCTAGGGCTTCCGAGGAGGCTCAGTGATAAAGAATCCAACTGCCAATGCAGGAGATGCAGGTTCGATCTCTAGGTCAGGAAGATCCTCTCGAGGAGAAAATGGCAACCCACTCCAGTATTCTTGCCTGGAAAATCCCATGGACAGAGGAGCCTGGTGGGCTACTTTCCAGGATACAAAAAGCCAGACACAACTGAGCCACTGAACATGCACCCTATATAATCTAGTAAGTAAGATATATCAGAAGCTCTAAAAACTTTTAACACAAAGTTTTTTTAACTGTAAGGACTTATGAACATTCGACCAAGTGAGTATCTCTTGGGTGCCAAGCAGCATGATAGGTGCTGTACAGATATATTCATTTAAGAGGAGGGTGTGTGAATGTGGGTTTATGTATGTGTTTTCTTTTTATAAGGCATAAAACAAGGAGACCTTATTGTTGGCTTTTGTAGCATCTACTGCTGCTAAAGATAGAACAGTAACTGTTAAATGAAGACAAATGTTTGCTTAATAAAGAAGAACAGAGGCAGTGTATCCTAAAAGGCATGCTGGAAAGGTACGCAAATAGCTCAGAATAGAATGAGGTACACATTCTTTAATGGTAAAAACCCTGTATGGCTCTCTAATTAAACAACCATGTGAAACACTTGCTACTCCACTGATACAATATGTTAGGAGTTACAACTTGAAATAAAGTAACAAAATAAGTTTTGGAGAGCTATTGCTCACCGCTAAGGCAAAACAGGTACTCCTCTATGTATTCTGTAGATAACCATCACAGTATTACTCTGCTAGACTCTGGGTACACACTGGGGAATACAAGGCACGTAGTCCTTGTCCACCTGGTGTTTAGAGTCTAGTCAGGAATGACAAGCTTCACATTAGACTATAAATAAATATGTGAGGACAAAGAGTGATAAATGCTAAGAATGAAATGGATGGGGTGATAGTGGAGTGCAAGGGCTCCTTAAGGACGCCAGGAAGGCCTTTCTGACGAAGCATATCAAAGAAATGATAGAAAAGAGCTATCCTTGGAGGACAAGGAGGGAGGAGAAAGGGCAGTACATTCTAGCAAGCCTGAGATACTAAAAGAGGACACTGATGTTTGAGAGGAATAATTAAGAGAAAGCTAATCATCAACAAGCTTGAGGATCATCTAGAGTTTTGTGGACCATGGCAAGGAGGTAGTGTCTTCAGAGAGAAAGGGAAGCAAATGTAAGGCTATAAGCAGAGGGGTAGTTTAGTTAAATGTGTGCTCTAATAGCTTTGGGACTTTAATAGTTTCCGTATTGGATGACTTCATTCCGAGACCAGTCTGATGGCTGAGAATCCAAAACAACATTCTCACTTTAAGGAAGCAAAACTCAAAGGTATTAAGACATGTAACAAAATCTCAGCCAATATTTGTTGAGAGCACTTAACTCAATACATGATTATCTTCTTATCATTAAGAGTTTACATTTGGTTGAATAAATAAGGGTAAAGTTTTACTTTCTAAGGAGGCTGTTTTCAATCTTTTTTTCTCTTATTTTTCTTCATTAAGTAGCAAAAGTAAAACAAGAAGATATACAATAAATGATAAATAATTTGATCATGAATTGACCATAAAAATATAATATTAAGATAAATTATTCTCAAGTGAAAAAAGCCAGCTCTTAAGGAGAAAATATACAGATGAATCTTGCCACCAAAATCAAAGCCAGAAAACCTGAAACAGAATTAAGATCACAAAGGACAATAGGCAAGACTCAAAATCTAGGACTTGGAACATCTGGGAACCTCATTCAGAGAACCTTCCTACCACTAACTACATCTGATTATCATCCAATGGAATATAAACTCCTAAACTCAAACTGTATCCCCAAATTATTAGCTTAGCTTTACAAAGCTTGATCAGACAGATAAAAATGAATTATCAGAATGGTTAAGGGTCAAAATATACCCAGGAAATACCCTACTGAAGATATACCACATGATCTATTCAATCCAGAAAATTAAACATAAACAAAACCCACCATCAGGAAGCACATTCCCAAGCTCTGACTGACCTACATCCCAAGACAATTCTAATGAGCTCACTACCCACTCTGACAAGCATGCTGATGGTTTCTCTGACATGGTGGAGTCTCTGCTTAAAGTCTGTGATGAAATCCATCCATGATAGACATCACTCTTAAACCTATGTTTATTTTCCTAGAAGATTCTTTGTTTTAAGACATTACCATATTGAATGTATTTTATGCCCTTTCAGCTTCACCTAGTGGTATTCAATGCCTCAAAGATGAGGCAGTTTAGCAGTTTACTTATTTGTCAAGTCTTACTCATTTTTCAATAATAGTATGAGTACTATTACCCGTAACCTTAACATTCTGAATAACAAAGATAGAAAGGGCATCACCTGTGCTTTATTACAGTCTTCAGAGGTGGGGATGCATTGTGAGTGTATTCAGTAAGGTGGTTTAAAACCATACTATATCTAGTAATATATCTCAGTAACTAAGACTATGTGCCATCAATATCTACACTGCAATCTAGAAATGTCCTTGAACCAACCTATTCCTTCACCAAATAAAGATGAATGCACCTAACCTTTATCCAGTATTTGACTGACATGTCCTCCTAAATATACAAGGAGTTCTGGGTGTGTCTCATCTAGGCAATGAATTCATCACAAAGTATCACACTGATACAAATGTCTGGGACTTCTAGGCTTCCTAGTTCCAAGTTCCTGCCCCAACAGACAACTCTCTGATTTCTTACAGGTCTCAGCAAGAGCTGTTCTGATATGCCCACAGAGGAGTTCCTATTCTGAATGATCAAGGTAAAACCAAGTCAGAGACTGGAGGACTGTCCGAATGCAACTGTATAATAAAGCAGGAAGAAGACAGAAACTGCAGAGATAAGTGCTCAGTGAGAACCGGGTTTTACGTTGAAAAGAAAAACACATATTAACAGGAAGGATATTAAAGCAAGGTGGCAATAACAAGCTTAACGCACACACCTTTCTTTTGAAGACTTCAAAGCACTCACCCATATGTGATCTCACGTTCCACTGATGTATAAAGCCTATTTTACAGATAAGCAAAATGGAGAAACAGTGTCTTGTCCATTTCATCTACATCAACAGGGCTACTACCTTCCAGTACTCCTGCCTGGAAAATTCCATGGATGGAGGTGCCTGGTAGGCTACAGTTTATGGGGTGGCAAAGAGCTGGACAATACTGAGCGACTTCACTACCACCTCCCAGACAGATGTTCTATTTTTCTATCCTCAGTTGCCTAAATTTTTAGCTTTATATAAAAATTAATGAAATCACTGGCAATATTGACAATGAAAACACGGGGGATAAAAAATGAAAACATGAGAGGAAGGAAAGTTCTTCTAATGGACAGAAGTGAGACCAACTACAGCAATGTTTTGCAAAATGGCATGCATGCAGTGCTGCAACTGAAGAAGTTTCTTAGCTATACAGATTCCAGAGCCTCTGTGCTCTGTGCTCAGTTATATCCAACTCTTTGCAACCCCACTGACTACAGCACACCAGGATTTTCTCTCCATGGCAGTTTGCAGGCAAGAATACTGGAGTGGGTTGCTGTTTCCTCCTCCAGGGGATCATACCCACCCAGGGATTGAATCCACATCTCCAGCATCTCACAGATGCCTAACTGAAGATCTCTGGGCATAACCTGTGAATCTGTATTTTTAGCAGTCTTCAGGGGACACACATGCAGAGCTAGTCACAAGCTACATTAGTAGATATACCCTGGTTCTAAACTGAATGAACAGACTCAAGCCATCCTCCAACTCTAATACAGCACAGGTAACGCCTTTACTCTCTATGGTATTTAGAATCATAAGATACTGAATGTGACTACTATTAATGAAAAGAGAGCAAAGCTTGACAATCAAGCAGTAACTGCTAAAGCACTCCATCTTTCAGGCCATTGAAAAACACTAGGTGAAGCAGAAAAGGCATTTGCTGCATAATACTCTAGAGAAATGAAGGACTTCTTTCTCTGTATAATATTCATCAAATAAATGATAGGAAATAAAGTAAAAAAACAACATTATTTTCAAAAGTTGCTACATGAACTTTTCAATCACCTATGCTAACATCTGAGCAGTTATTCTTAAGCCCAGTATTTTTTAGTGCTTAAACATTCAGAAAAATCACCTGGGAATCTCATTATAATTCAGGTTTTGATTTCAGGAGCCTGGGGTGGAACCCAATAGTCTCTGTTTCTTACAAAATCCCAGATGATGCTGACGCTGTTGGTTCCCGCCATACCTTACTTAGCAGGAGTCATGAAACTGTGGTCAGAAATAAGTCAAGATGAGTCTTAGCCTGGAATGAGCTCACAGTATACATACTCAGTATTTGATAGAAGAACATTCCCAAATGAATTCTTTATGATGAGCCGCATCATTTTCCCTCTTAAAGCACATACTCCCACCTCTGAGAGTCAATCCTAACAGCTTTATAAGCTCAAACTATAAACATGACATTGTCAAGCATAATCCCCAAACAGTAATTCATCTTCTTTATTTCACTGTTTGGGGCTCATCTTTCAGTGCTCTTTAGTGCTAGGCCATTTATATACATTATCCAACAACAATCACACAAAGTATCTATTTCCATCCCTACTTCATAAAATAAGAATGTGAAGTACAGACAAGCCAATTCATAAAAGAATATGGAGGGCATGATACAGCATTTTAGCTCATGTCCACAGTTACTCTTGTATGTACGTGGTAGATGGTAGAAGCAATGTTACTAGCTTGTTCAGGAACTAGTTCCTGAAAGATTTCGGCATATTCTCTGACTTGTGTCACTCTCTCAACAATAACTGAAAAGACCTTCAACATACTGCTGTGTCCCCTGCAAAATAAAAAGATTTTTTTAATCCCTAGTATAAAAAACAATACTGAAGAGTAAGTTTAGTCATTGACAAACTACATTAGTTTGGACTCCGCTCTAACCTCCTACATGCATTTCATTTTATCAGCGTTAATATAAAAACCTCTAAAAGGTTCAGAGAATTTTCCCTTCATTTCTCAAGATCCACCTTAACTACCTTCTCATCCACAGAAACTTCCCAAATGACTCAACCCAAGAGTAAACCTACCATCTTCTGAGCTACAATGAAACTCTGTCGTCCTCTGAAGATTTTTTTTCACATTGCTTTTTATTAAAATGGCCTTTGATTTAAGTGATGGCATACAAAGATTTATTTCATCACTTAAAAAGCTCCATTTAAAAAATAACCATGTGGGTCTTACTTTACAGATATATCGTAATTGCCTGAAAATCAAGATCAAAGCCCACGCATCCTTCCACCCCACCCAGAACATCCAGAGCGTCAATAAATATCTTATTTAATAAGCAAAGGAATGAACCACCACAGTCCAGGGAACCCTAGACTTAATATATAGAGTCATAACACAGCAGAGAAATATTAAGAAGTACATAGACATTTTTCAGATGGCATATTTTGAGTGGCCCACTGAATAAAGTCTTTATTATTTTAATACTTCTAGAACTTCTATCAATCGCTACATTAAGCAAAACTAATTTAAAGGACACTGCAAATATATTTGCATTCATTTAAATTCTATACTCCGCTGCCATCTGGATAGCAAACATTCTCTTCATGCTACCTGAAGAAAAAAGATGTCATTCTGTAGATCGCCCTGCCATGGCTGTCAGATAAAACACAGAATGCCCAGTTAAATGTGAATTTCAGAAAATATGCAAATATTTTAGTGTAAATATGTCCCATGCAATGTTTCCGATATACTTTCATTAAATCTCAATTTGTCCAATGCAAAGACAATGAAGACAATCAACTTTGAGAAAAGAGATAATCATCTTTTGCCTCCAGAGAAAACAGGATCAAGCTGCATAAAAAAATCAAATCATACTTGATTCAAGTGTCTTAAATTTCTTTGAGAAAAAAATGATTTTTCCTTATCCTACTTGACAGAGTTTTCATGTGTTATAAAAAGCATTCATTTCAGATCCATTCACATTTCAATGCCTTCTATTTTAGCAGAAGCGTTTCATTCATTAGTGAGATTAAAAATTATTTTCATAATTCATAAAGAACTGAGGTTTTCGAAATGCTAGAAAAATCAGCTAAGAGGCTACTCTTTTGCTCTACTCTGATAATATCTGTATATTTCAATTTTCATAATGAACAGCTCACAGTATTTGTGGAGTCAGCTCTAAGCAGCACTTTGTTTTTCTCCTTTCTCCTTTATTTTTGCCATCACTTAAAAAGTTCTCCTTTACCCAGTAACCTGTCTTTCACTTTCAGTAGTTTTAAGCACAGTTTTTCTGCCTCAATGACTAAATGAACATCAAAGTAAATGAATAAAGTATAAATACTAATCCATTAAGACTTCAAGGTATTTTTTGGTAATTAGGTAAATACTGACAAATAGGTTGTCACAAAAGCGGAGTAAATGAAGTGATTTAGCTGAAATACAGTTCAGTAGATGTGACAACTAATAAAATTAGTCATATTTTGTGTCATAAGTCTACAGGTGTGGCACTTGAGGTAACCAGCACTGCTGAACATTGGAATGAAAAGCATGTGCAGAGAGTATTTGAGGGACAAAAAGAAAAGGAATTACAGATGTGTAGGTGGATAACCAGTTCAATCAACTTTAAAATGTTGAAAATTGAATACTCAGCCTTAGTCAAGTGCAAAGGGCAGTACACAATATATAATCTAATGAAAACTGAAATTCTGAATGATTAAGATTCAATTCAACCTGCTCATCCTATATTTCTTAATTGAAATGATCTGATGAGTATTTACTCTTTTGGAGTAATTGGACCTTTTTTTAGAAGAATGTCGGGTGATTTTACCTTCACGTGGTAGGAGAAAACACAACTAATGTCATATCTGAAAAAAAAATCTCAATTTATGATTCATTTTCAAAAATAAGATGCCCCTATCAAATGTTTGAAATAGAAAGATAAATCTTCCCATGAAATAGACAGTAAACAAGATGTGGGAAATAAATTATATGATATATATAATTTACATAATATGAAATGAAAATCATGATTAACACTTATCTTATTCCAAGATTCAATAATTGTTCTTGTATAAAGTCGTTAGGACTATCGAATTTGAAATTTCTAATAAGTTATGTGTCCAAATAAAGGTAATACAATTGTGGGTTATTTTCTTAATGAACTATATCACCCTGGGTAACTTTTTGTGCCACAATGGGAATTTTCAACTTGAATTATATTTTAAAGTTTTACAGGCAACTGATTTATTACGTACTGTTCAAAAGAACATGACACATAAAAGACACAAATGTAGATGTTACTATCATGGTACTCACCCTTTTGGAAACTGTACTAATGCACTGTGTACTTAGCTTTTTCAGATGTGTTGATAATTATGTGCTTATCATAAAATCTATTCTTCAGAATTATCAGGGCACACAGTTCATGCTCCTTCTCAGAGCTCTTTTAAGATAGAAACTGTACAGTAGCTACATTAATTTAATCAGCTACTGCATCTAATGCTATTTCCTTCAGCCTGAGATATATAGGTATAAAATATTCACTGCTTAAAAAAATTTAACTCTGAACACATAGATGCTCGTCATCACATACACTATCAAAAAATATGTACATTCTTCCACATTCTAGTTAGGTAGATAGATAATGACAATATCATTGATTTTCAAGTAGTTCCTTAATGATAAGGGAAGTTAAATGTATATTCAACTGTTTGTTGTATATGTGTATGATGAGAATTGATGCCTCATTTTTATTTTAAAATGTTATTATGTAAAGTTATTCACACGTGTACACACACATCATATACACATTTATAAACAGGTTTGGCAAAAACTGAAAACTGGAACATAATCATAGATTGATATATATATATATATGTTCTTCACATATAGAAAGATTCAGAGTGACACAGAATCTATGTACACATATATATACAAAAAGAGGAAAAATAATATTTATGGAGGAAAAATAATATTTATGGTGCAGTTCAATGTATGTATATAAATGTAATGAACATATATAGTGTAAACATAAGTAAATATATGTACATAGTTTTGTTTTGCTGTTTTTTGAACTCTATAACGGTGTGAAGCTACAAATAGTTGCCTTTGATTTGTTTTCAGTCAGTCAAAATTATAAAGACATACACGTTGTACTCAGCTGTCATTTATTCAAATTCACTGTTGCATAATATTCCATGTATGAAAAATCTACAAGTCATGTAACTAATCTCTTATGAATTATGAGGTCTTTTCTTGTTTGTTTTGGTTTTTTATTTTTGTTTTGGTTGTTCTGCTCTTTGAAAAAATACTACTTTGAACATTTTTTTCACTTGTTTACTAGTGGTCCCAAACAAGAAGTTTCCTTCTGAGGGTTGAAATGATGTGATCTTTGGGAATATGAGCATCTGATATTGCCAGAATTTGATAAATTCACTTTATAAAGTCATCAGTTCAGTTCAGTCGCTCAGTTGTGTCTGACTCGTTGCGAACCCATGGACTGCAGCATGCCAGGCTTCCCTATCCATCACCAACTCCCAGAGCTTGCTCAAACTCATGTCCATTGAGTCAGTGATGCCATCCAATCACCTCATCCTCTATCATCCCCTTCTCCTCCTGCCTTCAATCTTTCCCAGCATCAGCGTCTTTTCCAGTGAGTCAGTTCTTCACATCAGGTGGCCAAAGTATTGGAGCCTCAGCTTCAACATCAGTCCTTCCAATGAATATTCAGGACTGATTTCCTTTAGGTCGGACTGGCTGGATCTCCTTGCAGTCCAAGGGACTCTCAAGAGTCTTCTCCAACACCACAGTTCAAAAGCATCAATTCTTTGGCGCTCAGCTTTCTTTATGGTACAACTCTCACATCCATACGTGACTAATGGAAAAATCATAGCTTTGACTAGACGGACCTTTGTTGGCAAAGTAATGTCTCTGCTTTATAATATGCTGTCTATGTTGGTCACAGCTTTTCTTCCAAGGAGCATCTTTTAATTTCATGGCTGCAGTCACTATCCACGGTGATTTTGAGCCTAAGAAAATTAAGTTTCTCACTGTTTCCATTGTTTCCCCATCTTTATTCTTCCCCATCTTCCCCATTGTTTCCCCATTTCATTGCCATGAAGTGATGGGACCAGATGCCATGATCTTAGTTTTATGAATGTTGAGTTTCAAGTCAGCTTTTTCAGTCTCCTCTTTCACTTTCATCAAGAGGCTCTTCAGTTCCTCTTCGCTTTCTGTCATAAGGGTGGTATCCCATGCATATCTGAAGTTATTGATATTTCTCCCAGCAATCTTGATTCCAGCCCGTGCTTCATAAGTACTGGCAAATTTCATCCACTTTATCCATTTTTTTACCTGTTATATATTTTTTGTCTTAACATCTATGTTTTCTGGAATAAATAAAATGACCTCATTCTTTACTTCAGTTAATACCTGCCTTGTGTGATGTCATCTATCCTTATCCTCCTGCTATGAAGGTCTAATTTAATTACACTGAATAGAAGGGTATGTTTCGGAAATCTGATTTCTTTTTGGCTTAGTATGTGACAAGTTTTATAAGCATTTTATATCTTCTTGAAAAGCACAGGCATTCTCTAATTGCTGGGTGTAGAAATTACGTATTTTAAGTAAATCCAGTTTAAGAAAAAAAAAATAGGGAGTTCCCTGGTAGCCTAGTGGTTAGGATTCTGGGCTTCCACTACCATGGCCCAGGTTCAACCCTGTTCAGGGAACTGAGATCCTAGAAGCCTCAGAGTGTGACCAAAATAAATAAACACATAAATAAGGTTTCTTAATTTGTTGCTCAAATATTTTACATTTTGAAAATTTTTTTTTATGTTCACCTTTAATAAGAGATGTTTCTTAAAATGTGCTACTGTGATTGTGGCTTGTCATATTTTCTCTGTAGTTCTTGATTAATTTTTGCTTTACATATATATTTTTATATTCATATTTTAAATATCAGTAATTAATATATCTTGCTGATGAACTGAACCTCTTCTCATTGGTAATGACTTGTCCCACATATGCTTTTTAAGAGTCTAAACTGTATGAGATTAATAAAGCTACCTCAAGTTTTATTTGGTTGTATTTGCTCTTATAACTTAGTATATTTTGTTCTTTCAAACTCTCACCCTTATGCTTTGAGTGTGTAACCTATACAGAGCTTTAGTTTATTCTTTTTTAATATGTCCGATAATATTTTTAAGTGGAAAGTTTAATCCCCTAGGTTCAAGATTTTTGATATATGGACTTTTTTTTTACCATCTTTTAAAAAAATTCTATCTGTCCACTTTTCCCCATGTATCCTCTTTTGCCATTAAAACAAGATTGAATTTGATGGGTGTTCTTTATTTTGTTGTCCATTTTCCTCCTCTAGAGCTTTGGAAGTCATGTACTCATCTCCTACTCTTTCCTTTGGTGCTGTTATTTAGTTGTTAAGTCCTGTCCAACTATTATATGACACCATGAACTGTAGCCCACCAGGCTCCTCTGTCCATGGAATTCTCCAGGCAAGAATACTTGAGCAGGTTGCCGTTTCCTTCTCCAAAGGATCTTCCCCACGCAGGGATCAAACCCACATAGCCTGCATTGGGAGGCAGATTCTTTACCTCTGAGCCACCAGGAAAGCACACTCTTTCACTAGTTATCCCTAAAACTATTAAAATATGCATAACAAAATTCTGACTAACTCCAGAAAATTCAAGCACCTTAGAACACCCTACTTCTGATCAATCTCCCTGCAAATTAACATAATAGTGTTGCCCAATATCTCAGTCCATCCCTTTATGACTGCATAAATTAGGCATGCTATGGTTGTTAAATATAATTATTCACAGTTCCCTGGTCTTTGTTTATGTGAAAATGTCTTTTCTCTTAGTTTTGGAAGATAGTTTTGACAAGTAGACAACACTAGGTAGACCTTTTTTTCCCCCTTCAAAACTGTGAAGAGTATTCTTCTCTCTTCTGGTTTCCACTATTGCTGATAAAAATCTGCTATTAACCAAAAACTCTTTTCTGAATAGTTGAGCTGTTGTTTCTCTTTAACTGCTCTAAGGAATCTCTCTGCCTTGGCATTATAATTTTTACTACAACAGTCTATGACTGAATTTATTTGTATACAGATTGTCCTCCACTTCGGAGAAGGCGATGGCACCCCACTTCAGTACTCTTGCCTGGAAAATCCCATGGACAGAGGAGCCTGGCGGGCTGCAGTCCATGGGGCCGCGAAGAGTTGGACACGACTGAGTGACTTCACTTTCACTTTTCCCTTTCATGCACTGGAGAAGGAAAATGGCAACCCACTCCAGTGTTCTTGCCTGGAGAACCCCAGGGACGGGGGAGCCTGGTGGGCTGCCGTCTATGGGGTCGCACAGGGTCGGACACGACTAAAGCAACTTAGTAGCAGCAGCAGCAGCAGCAGTCCTCCACTTATGATGACTTGACTTACAATCTTTCAACCTTTTAGGATGCTGCAAAAGCCATATGCATTCAGTATAAACTGTACTTTGCATTTTTAATTGGGATCTTTTCCTGGGGTGATGATGCACAGGATATGTGATACAATACTCTCTCATGGTGCTGGGCTCAGCAGGGTGCCCCAGCTCCCAGTCATCCATGTGACCATGAGAAGAAACAACCAATAAATTACAACCATTCTGTACCCAACCATTCTGTTTTTCACTTTCAATACAACAGTCAATGAATTACATAAATTATTCATCATTTCATTATAAAACAGGCTTTGTACTGTGCTTCCCAGGTGGTTCAGTGGTAAAGAATCCACCTGCCAATGTAGGAGACGCAGGTTCAAACCCTGGGTTAGGAAGATCCCCAGGAGAAGGAAATGGCAACCCACTCTAGTATTCTTGCATGGGAAATCCCATGGGCAGAGGAGCCTGGCGGGCTAGAGTCCGTGAGATTGCAAAGTGTCAGACACAATTTAGTGACTGAACAACAACAAAACCCATCAAAAGTCAAGAAAGATCTACATATCTACTTAGTATAAGGTATCCTTCTTTGTACCTGTATTTATGAGTTTCATCAGTGTTAAAAACTCTTCTGCCATTATCTCCACAAATATTGATTGCCTATCTTCTATTCAATGTTATTTTCTTCTGGGACTCTAATTAAGATTCATGTTAGAACATCCTGTATTTTCATATCTGAATAACCACCATTGATATTTTCCATCCCTTTCCCCTCCCTTAAAGTATTCTGGCTAATACCTCCAGAGTTAACTTTTGATTAACTCATTTGCTTTCATTCATTTGCTGACCTGTTACTTCTGTCCATCTGATTTAAACTTCAGTAATTATACTGTTCATTCAAAAATGCTTTTGTTTCTTTTTTTTTAATATTCCTGGCTATTTATAGTTTCTTGTAGCTTGATCAACTTATAAGTGTAATTTTCATTTATTTAAACATTCATTAATTATTATTTTCTCAATGAAAACTGTTGATTGGAAGTTTCTGGGTATCTAAAGGTATTACTTGCATTTTCTACAGATCTCACATGTAGCGATTTATAGCCTTGCCCATATAGTGAACTGTTGTAATGGGGAGCTCATATGAGGTTTATCTTAGGCCATCCAAAACGTGGAGGTGAAAACTGGAGTATCTTGCTAGAGACAAATCTGTGTTTACCTCTGACAGAACTCAAGAAAAAGGTAGTAATATGGAATCATGTTAGTCACTTTCATGATGCCAGCTTACAGTGAAACCCTTGAATTCAACACCCTCTCTCTGCCAGTGATCACAGGCTTAGTCTCAATATGACTGCAATATCAATGTCAGTATTTGCCCTCTGTACAAACTTGCAATGCAGGCTTGCTCTCCCCAGACTGGGTTTAGCTCCCTTTTGGTGAAGAGGAGAAAAGAAAATTTTCAGAAAATTCTCCTAATTCATGGAAGTCTAACATGTCACTAAGAAGTATGTTTTATCTGGTATAGTTGCTTTGTAAGGATATATTCCTCCTATTCACCAGAAGCGTTAAATTATAACACTGAAAATTCTGAAGAAGAAAATAAGGCAATTAGAGAATGGGCAGGGTGGTTAATGAAATAATATATAATAAAAGAAATGGAGTATGAGAAACAAATTCAAAGAGTGGAACATAACAACTTTGTCATGATGTGAAGTATGGGAGATCATAAGTAAATATAAAACATAAAGAAAGGAGAAGAATTGGTCAAATTCACTTACTAACTGGATAATGTTGGCAGTTCAACTCAAGTTAAACCTGGTTTTTTGGGAAAAGGCCCATGGGATGAAATCCTCACTGAGGTTTTTCTCTGATAGCTTTAAATCAACTCTCTTGCTTCTCAGCTATAGTTATTTCATAGCTACATCATTTCACACATTGTACAGCTTTCTGTTTATGCTATCTTTTTACTACATTGTAAGTCTTGTATATAAAGTACTCAAAAGTCTAGAATATTCCACAGTAATAACAGAATTATGGCAAAAGTTTCCCAGCATGAATAATATGAATAAATATAAATTTAACTAGAAACTGTAGTGATGTGGTAAATTTGTCTCCTCTTATAGTATCTTCAAAATTGGCATTTTGGGAAAGTGCTCTGATAGCAGATAATGTTGTCAACATTCATGTGACTACTTCCTTTTATATCCCTGGAGCCTCCAATGTTCAACTTTCAGTAGAGTTTCTTTATACTTCTTTTTGTTTTTTTTTTCTCTCTTTATACTTCTTACTGAGCTGTGACTCTTGAAACTGTACGTCTCCAAGTTTAGAATATTTTTACAAGAACTCTGATTAGAGGTAAACTACTCAGCACCCTAAAGGACCTAGGACCACACAAACTACATTAGGTTTTAAGAATAAGTGCAAGGGTATTGTAATGTTTTAGAGACAAGGGGTGCTGATTTTGTTTTAATCTAATAAGATGCTGACAGGTTGATTCACATTCAAAATATAGTATCATTTTGTGAGTCCTCAGAAGGGTTCCAAGACCATTCAATAATCAAAGATTAAACTAAACTCACTATGGAGATTTTGACTTATTCATAACTACTGTGAAGGCAAAATCTCACTGGGATTTCATCTATTTAAATACTCAGTGAGTACCTATCACTCCTCCCGGGCACCACGCTAAATTGTGCAGAGACAACAGTGAACAAAACAGAGACTAGTCTCTGGAGCTCACTTTCATTACTGAATATTAACTAAACTCAGATTATTCAATAATATTTTTATTCATATTTTATTTCTTAGGAGATTTTTGTCTGTTTAACCAAAACATGGAATCTCTATTTTTCCAGCCAAGTTTTCAAGCAGTGGCCTCACCTTCCTCAAAAAAAGTCACTCATTCAAGGGATCAGGTATCTACATATATCTGTGTGTGTGTTTGTGTGTATACTAGCCAGTATCTTCATGATTTAAAAAAGCCTCCTCCTTCAAAAACAAGAATGAGTTATCTAATTTTTATATCACTTAAGAAATGTATATGCACAGTAAGTATACTAACAGGGCTGGGAAGAAAGCTAACGTCTGCCTGCCCCGGAAATAAATTAGCATGCAGCTAACATCAAAAGAGCCAAAAACACTCACTGCAAGTGTGAACATATATTTGATTGCAGGACTATGTCTTTCTCAGGGCTGACCTTATAAATTAAACAGTGTAACTCTCAAGGAAGTGTTTTCTGAACATTTAGATTCACTGTGAACATTAGGATGCCCTTCAAATTAACATCTAACATTATTAGCCTATTGTTGGACATAAACTGCTTCATTACTGGTGACTGAGAAAACCTACACATACTAGTATGAACACACAACTTATAAAAGAATAGAAGGAACTCTTCAAAATCTCTGTATGTGAACATTTAAATCACTAGATTTTTTAACTAGGATATTGAATCTGCATATGGAAAGGCACTTGAAAATAGTAAATAAAGCTCTTTACTTTGATGCTTAGAAGCACAATAACAAGAAAATACCCAATACTTGGGAAGTAATATCTGAATGCACTATACTACAAAGATTTTGTGGAACTAATTTCTACTTATAACCCAGTCTCAGTTTAAATGCCCCTTCCTAGAGGAGACATTTCCTCCTTTACCATATTGGGCTATATTGTCACTATATCCAAATGCAGCGGTCTCCACTTCATCGTTTCTGAAACTCTTCACCCTTATAATGAGCTGCTAAGATCTTCCCTACTAAACCATAAGTTCCATAAGGGCACCATCTATGTTTATCTTCTTTTCCCTTTTATAATCAATGCCTTGGCTTATGTATATTTTTGGAGTAAGTTAGGGAAGGAATGAATACATAAATTAAATAAAGACACGAATTCTAAATCATCTCTAGAAAGTATGAAAGATTAATTGGAAAAGTTAATGTCTACAATGAGAACAGGATGAAAGGAGAAGGGAAACATTAATACACCCTACATCTATTTAAGAATCCGAAACACTTAAGCAGCCTTACTCATTCAGAGTGTAGAGAAACCCAATTCTCACCTTCAGATTACCGTCTGTACGCAAAACAATGATGTTGCTTAATTTTTTTTAAGCTAGAAGAATGTCTGATTTCATTTGAAAAGCAAAACAAGCAATATGTTCTCAAGTGAATTGTTTCCCAGCTGGAATAGAGAATAGAACCTATTACGGTGGCATCTTTCATTTGGAAGCTGCTCCATGAAAAATCATGGGACGTGGGGTCACACTTAGCAAGGGCAAATAAACAAATTGTGGTAAACCCATCAGCATTATCAGCATCATTGTGAATTTTAAAATATACTTGGTAGCTGGTATAAAACAGGTATGAATTGTAAGTCTAAACAGTCTGAAATAAGTGACCCAATTAAAATCTAGGGTTATCATGCCTAGCAATATGAAATCTGCAGTTCTATGATCTTATAGAACATAATCTTGTTCTATAACCCCCAGATCACCACAATCACGCCCTACACTTCTTGGGTCAGCCCTCTGGATAATTTTCTCCCGACTGTGTCATCCCCCCGACCAATGGCTTACCTGTAGTGTCGGGAAATCTCTTCTTCCACCTGGGTAATGAAATCACATTTGGTACATGAGTGTTCTTTGCTTTCCTTGACAGCCGGCTGCCCGTCTGATCCTTGCAGGTGATTGCCTTCTTGTTTGACATCCGATGCCTGGGACTCGTGCATGCTCTCATAATGAAAAAGGAGCACATCCACGTCGGGGGTGGAGAACGAGCACTGGTGGCACTGGTGTTTGACTCTCGAGCTTCCGGCCGCCCCAGGAGACAAGTGCAAAAGCAAGAGTGCACAGTGGGAACAATTACTTTTTCTACAAGCAAATGGATAAGTAATTTCTCCAAGGTGCTTTTCTGGGCTGCAAAGGCCTCTGGGACAGAATGGACAGTGTTTAATGGTACACTTATGAATGTTATGGAGCTGTTGATAATGACGGAGAAGTGGCCCCACCACAATGACGTCGGGGCCATGGCTCTTGGAATATCGAAAGTCACAGAACTGACAGTTATAGCTCGTGACCATATTATCCTCTGCTCCCTTGCTGGAGAAGTCCTTCTTCTTCACCCCACTAGAGCCCTTGTCTGCCTTAGTCATTGGCTCCCCTTCTGCACTTTTGGCTAGATCATTCTGATTAATGACAGAGCCCCTGGAAAGCTTATCATTCAATTCTGGATTAAGGCCGCCTGACTGCGCTCCGCCATGCTGCTTGCCGTAATGTTCTAGCAGCTTCAGTGAGCTCGAGGACTCACAGCTGAAGCTACAAAACTTACACCAGTAGTAACTGGTGGCCTCTGTACCATTTTGTCTCGAGTCAAGGGGCTTGATGGGCACTGAGTAACCAACGGGTGTGTCATCTCCCGCCTTGACTGTGATCTTGTCCTGCCATTTGCCCAGGTCTCCAGCATCACCAGACCGGACCGCTGGGATGGATTTGTTAGAGTTTTTCTCTGAAGGCTTTGCACCCTCAGAAGAGGGGAGAGAAGTTTTTATTTTGTTCGGGTGAGTCTGAAGAAAATGTTGTTCTAGTTCTGTCGATGAGTTGCCCATGTAAGTGAAATTGCAGAATTTACAGCGGAAATACTTGGTGTTTCCTTGGCAATCTGGTGTCTTCCGGCCAATGCCAATGAATGTTCCACCTGAAGTGACCTGGCAGAGAAGACATGGATGTTACTTTAAAAGTATCATTAATTCAGTGTTCTCTGTAGGCGGGTGGAGGCGACACTGCCAGGTATTCTACATCAAAAAATACAACAGTGCTTCTGCTTATTATGAAATCACTTGAATAATCAGAGCCAAAGAAATTCACTCTTCATTACTCAATAGCCACTCTCTGAGAGGCTCATTATGCTAAACATTTTTGGCCAAAGTATCGGATGAAGGTAAGTAATAAAAGTACTATAACAAATTCAAAGGATTTAATAATATATACTTTTAAACAAAAGACTAAAAAGATGACTTTCAATTAGAGGTTTTACGACTGCCTCCTTCAAATCCCGCAGAAGCATCCAAATCACTGGGGATTTCTTGTCACAAAGCTAAGGGTTGCTGTCAAAACCAGAGGCAATTGCTCAGAGATTACTCAATACAGGCGCCCTCCAAGGAAATCCTCTGTTCAGTTCCTACAGCAATGAGGCTGCAAAGATGAAATCTATCTTTCGGGTAAAATAAAAGTGCCAAATGACCACACAAAATGGTTCACGTTTAAAGCCCAAGTACGCAGTTAGACTGAAAGTAAAATGAAATCGCTGGGCTTGAAATCTTGGTGAAGGAAGACTAAGGTAAGGAATTTAATAAAGTGTTTCCCAATCTAGAACAAATAAAATGAAGAAAAGCTTCATGAACCTTATTTGATGAAGGCTCTGTCTCATAGCAGACTCGGCTGCTCTGGTGAGCTGGTCATGGGGATAGTCAAGGACTAAAATAAAATAATTCCACCATAAAAATCACAACAGCTTGGTTTCCTATCCAAAGTTTAAAAATTGAATATAGTGCTAGGGCAACCACAGCCTTCAAAGGGCATTTTATATAAAACTCTTATCTGGGTACACCACACCAGGAAGCTCAACTGAGTGCCAGCACCCAGCAGTCAAAATTCATGGTTTGAAAGAGTTTTGACAGAACTGGTCCAAAGGGGGAGAAATTTCCTTTTTTAACAATCAGGGGAATTTTTAAAAATTTTCCAGCAGCCAGATGTAACAGATTAAGCACGTGGCATAACTGTGTTCTTCCTTCTTTCACAGCTGCTCAAAAATGACATGTGTGATCACTGCTCATATCCAAATCACTCCATGAGAAAAAGTCTCAAGCATCTCAAGATTATTTAAAAGAGTCTACTTAACATGCAAATAATATTCCTTTAGCGCACTGAGAGACATGGCTGTACACTACTGTACAGGACCAAGACAGAAGTCCATTCTGCCACTTAAAGAGGGGTGTGACCCAGATAGAATGACTTAACCTCTCTGGTCAACAGCTTCCTCCATGGGGGCAACCTTTAAACTTACTTCCAATATTACAGTTTGAGAAAATGTGCATGAGCACACCAACGACTCAACATTTACTGTACATTAAGATAACAAATTACAAAGGATTCCCACAGTCCTTAATCGAAGATGACAGTGTTTCACTTTAGACAATGTCTAAATTTACCACGGCAAACCCCCAGATGCAGTCTGTTGACAGCAGAACATCACCTAATCAGAAGGGCAAGACTGGGGGCACCCTCCCAGGCAGCAACCTGACAATTAATCACTGGTGTAAAAGATGTCAAGGCCAGACCACACAAGATAAGTCTAATCACCACTCTAACCTAGCATTTTAGAAACCAAAGCAAATAAAACTTGCAGTGAAATGTAATGCATAATACTGCAAAATTCCTCCATTTTCTAATTCACTAGAAATGAGAAGAACCTTGCTTTCAAAAACAAAATGAAACCTTTCAATGGCATGCCACCTACTCAGGTACTTGGTTCAGGAACTTCAACTTGAATCAAAAGGCACAAATTCAGAATTATCCCCATCTTCTCTAATGTAGGCAAAGAAAGCCAGTGTACAAGCTCGAAAGATGGAAATATGCTTCTCTGAGCTACCATGTTTCTTCAGAGTTGCCGAGTTTGCCTAACAGAAAATGTTTTGAACTATTGATTGTAGAACAAGGATTCCTGAGAAACCACGACACATCATCACTATTTCTCTGATTTTGCAATCTTCAAGCCTCATGTTTCATGTCCACACTGCAAGGGCTGAGCAAAGAGCTCATACAGTCTTAAGAAAGCCCTAAACTTAAGATTTTGAAATGAATTTAAATGACTATGAAGCATCACGATATCCCTTTCAGTATTTGACATCAACTTTAAGAGTCAGAAAATCCATGCCAAGAAAGACTGCTATCCGGTGAACAGGACATTTCATACCAAAAACTGCCAGTTAAACTTTTTGGTCTGGAATTAATTAAACTACTGGGAAAACTGTGTTAAATTTTTTGAGTTGGTGGTGTCTATGTGTCTAAGCAGTGTGCAGGTATGCTCAGTTGCTTCAGTCGTGTCAGACTCTTTGCGACCCTATGAACCAGAGCCCACCAGGCTCCTCTGTCCATGGGATTCTCCAGGTGAGAATACTGGAGTGGGTTGCCATGCCCTACTCCAGGGGATCGCCCCAACCCAGGGATCAAACCTGTGTCACCTGCATGGCAGGTGGATTCTATATGCACTGAGCTACTGAGCGAACTCCATCATTTAGGATGCTTTTAGTGCTAAAAAGTGCCTTCAAACAACCAATAACACAAGGATCTCATTTAATGAAAAGAACAATAATACTGACATATATAGATTATCTATTTGCCTTTCTGGTAAACAGCAGTTAATCACATTAGTATTACATATTATTAAAAGTTAATACACTATTGGAATTACATATCCTATACATTATAAAAGTTAACTTTAGTAAACATAATTACTCAGTGTTCTATCTCTTTTCTCTTACAAAAAGAAGGTTTTAAGGCTACATTTGTGGCCATTTTTATACATTATAAGAGATGTGGCAAAATATGATTGATGTATATCATTTAACTGTCATTCAGAAATAAAATATAATTTCTTATTTTAGGACATCATACTTATGACTATCGACCATGTCCATTTAATTTCATGACTCACAAATGTTGACTTAAAACAATTCTTTTCTAGATTAAACCCAAATACACAGCAAGAATAGTTAATGCAAAATCAATGTTTTGCAGCAAAAGTTTATTTAACCTTATTGCCAGGAAACAGCACCTATACATTCAGAGAATTATTTCCAACTTTCCAAGCGGTTGAACCCAGCCATTGGGATAGAAAAAACTTATTCCCTAGCTATGACTACATTAAAAAGAGATCACAGCAGAATAAAGAGTATAAACTTCAATGTTTCTTCTTTTGCTAACCAGAACTCTAATAAACATCCATTAATCCAGCAATGCCTTAGATACACATATCCACATTTTAAAATTCCTTTTAAACTGCAAATTCTGTTTGGGCCAAAACTGACACCTAATCTCTGTAATAGAGATCAGGTTACAGAAGTAAACAAACTAGACCACACCTCTGCTTTTAAATTACCTAGACTGGGGGCTTCCGTGGAGGCTCAGTGGAAAAGAATCTGCTGGCCAATGCAGGAGACACAGGTGTGATCCCTGATATGGAAAGCTCCCACATACCTTGGAGCAACTAAGCCTGGGAGCCACAACTACTGAAGCCTGCATGCCCGAGAGACCCTGCTCGGAAACAAGAGAAGTCACTGCATGAGAAGCGTGAGCACCACAACGAGAGAGTAAGCCCTGCTCGCTGCAACTAGAGCAAAGCCAGTGCGGCAACAAAGGCTCAGCGCAGCCAGAACTAAATTAATTAATTAATTATTCAAAAGCTCTTTTAAGAAAAAGTTATATTTGATGATAAAAATTTGTAGAGAAAATATTTTATTCATTTGTGTTTACCTTTACTTGCATTTGTTTACTCTCAAGGGAAGTCTCAAGTTAAATTCTGTGAAAAGACACATTATTTAACCCTCTGGAATCTCAGTTTCCTCATCTTTATGGGTATAAAGAATACTCTATGCCTTGCCATTTTTTAGGATTACTGTGAGGAGCCAGTGACAGAATGCACTTGCAAGTTATTTGCAAAGTCTAGATCAGTCTAGAATTCTTTGAGCTGATGGGAATGTTCTGTAGTTGTCAATCCTGTTGAACATGGCAGGCACTAGCCACATGTGGTTATTAAGCACCTGAAACACAGTGCAAATGAAGAACTGATTTTTTTTATTCAATTTATGTTGTTTTAATGACTTTTTCATAAATTTAATTAACTGAAATTTAAATAGCCACATGTAGCTGGTGAATACCATGTCAGACAGCACACTCTACAGTACTATTCACATGAATGAAACTATTATTTAATGACATGAGCCATCTCATGAATTTATCTGGCCACTTGTAAAGACTAAGCAGAAGGGGAAGTAGTAAAGTCAAACTCAAATACATGTCACTGCTAGTATTCTTAACTGTAAACAGAAAAGCTCAATTCTGTTGTTACTAAGCTAATGCTTTCATTTGCATTCCTTTTTGGACCAGATCGAATGAATGGTAAGCAGGAGCACGATACGCTTTGGTTGAATGAATGAACTAGTTACTGGAGATATGAAATCTCCCACCTACTTGGGATATGGGGGCTATACTAATTCACAGCCTTATTGTCATTAACTCAATGTGACAAATGGGCTTCTTCAAACAATGAGACAAATTGCATCTTTCTTCCCAAATCAAACGGATGATGGAGTCATTCACTTGTGAATCAGAGTTATACAGAAACACCCAAGATACCTGTTAAGGCATGAAAAAGAACAGATTTTATTATAAGTTGTTTTTTACTGATGGAGGACTATGATGTCTTTTTATTC
This sequence comes from Okapia johnstoni, assembly GCA_024291935.2. Classification (NCBI taxonomy): domain Eukaryota; kingdom Metazoa; phylum Chordata; class Mammalia; order Artiodactyla; family Giraffidae; genus Okapia; species Okapia johnstoni. Next base: position 28,981,758 of record CM044309.1, read on the forward strand.
TATTTTAACCTCAGTTCTAAAAACTCTTCCTTCCATGTAGTTTGTTCCACATCTTTCATTTATAATTTATCTACATATGGCTTTTCACAAAAATGTTTCACTACAGAAGTTAAAAATATAAAAGGTTGGCTTTTTTTTCAAGGTCTTTAACCTCAATTTAGTTCTTTCCTTCTAATACTATGGAACAAAAACTAGTAAGAATCGTATCTAAAAGAATATGTCAAAGGGAAGGATCTTTTAAAGCCTCAGAACTCTTAAAATGACACTTTAGTACATGTACTTATTTTCAACAGAACAAAAAGAGTTGTTTGAACTAAATACAAACTCTTCCTCAGATGTGGTTCATTTTCAAGTACTATAATTGATAGCAACAGGAACAATTAGGAGGGTACTAATTTAAAAGGACTTGAGGTTACTGATCAATCATCAAAAAAGTAAACTCTTGACAATAAAAATTGAAGTTGTTAAAAATCACTGTTCAAATACTAAACTCACAAATAATGTGAAGAAATCTGTCAGCGTCCATCCTGGCTGAAAACAACTAAATTCAGGATCAAAGTGTTAATCTATTTTGGGGGTGTTTCTGTGTTGTACAGTGCTTCAAAAACACACTGCAGAATATAGAGTGTGCTTCACCGATATATCTTTGGTGGAAATTAAATATTTAAAATTTCAAGAACAAATCTAATTAAATGGAATCAGCTCAGTCTCATGTTATCATATATCTCATACATCACATATATATCATATATATATGTGTGTATATATATATATATATATATATACATATATACAGCCAGAATAAATCCCATAAACAACCTTGTCATTTGGATTTACAAAAGCCAAATATTTGGGTGGGGAAGGGGGGTGGATCCTTAACTTAAATTGGTAGAAGGGGCAAATATAAAGGTAAAATACTGCCCATTCTTAATTATCTACATTTTTATAATAAACTTTTTGGATTACAGTAATAAACAGTCTATCTTAAACTGGTTTTCTCATTTTACTCAGCATAGTATCAATCTGATTCTCCATGGTTATTTGGTATTTGGAGAGATAGAAAACCAGTAAACCTTAAAGTCAGTCACACTAATTTAGAAGATAATCTCTTAGGAGAAAATATGCAAAAGAAAACTGAAAATGCAGTGTAAGTGGATGATAAGGCTGAGTCCATTATCCATAACACTCCTCTCCTGCATCTGATTTGCCATCACTGCTGGCTCAGAATGGAGATAAATATTAATTGCGTGTTTGTTCTAAAGAGAGTCTTAATGGGAAATGAGAGCTGGATCACTGTGGAACATCCTTCCTTCAGGGAATGGTGATTCGTGGCATGCCTACTACATGCCAAGCGCTGAAAAGACTCAAAGAAATGACAAAATCCCACACCCCCAGACGTCTACGTTTCAGTGCAGAAAGTTTCCAGCTAAATAAATGACAACAGTGAAATATGTACTCCTGCTCAGAGATGTACCCAGTTCCATGACCACACAGAGGAAAAGCACCTAACTTACCCTGACTGGTCTGCAAAGGTTTCTGAAAGGAGGTGACAACTGAGCTGTGGACAGATGAGTTGGCATTTGGGGTGAGTCTCAAAGGTGGTGATCTCAGAAAGGGTTTTCAGGCGCAGGAAACAAGATGAGTAAAACATAAATGAGAATGATACAGTGCAGGCTGCTCTCAGGAAACATGGAGGAACTGGGGGGGTCAGAGAGAATTTGGAAAGGTGATGTCTTGATGGGGAGTCTACACTGAATTATACAAGCATAATTAAAATAATCTGTTTAATACAAATTTATAGAAAATTTAATTATGCAAGTATAATTTAAATAGTCTACTTTTTTAAACTCTACAAAACACAGGAAGACTGATAAGTGGAATTTTTAAATATTAAAGAAAATATGGAAGGGAGGGAGGGGAGAAGGAAGGGTATGAGAAGAGATGGAGGAAAAGAAGAGAGGAAAGGGAGGACAGAGAAAGAGGAAGGAAAGAGGAAAAAGAACAGAAAGAAACGGGATGAGAAAGAAAATAAGCAAAGAAACCATTAAGGATGTGCTAAGAAAACATTAAGGGTGGAGCCAGGGAAGGAATAAAGAAGAAAAGACAGGACAAATCGTTCCATTGTTTGGAGAGATACACATCAGGAAGACATCCAGGGCAACTGACATTTCCAGCCTGACTGACTTGAAAATAGGAACCTAGAAAAAAAGGAGAGGAACACCAAGTAGTTTCAGGGAAGGAGCTAACAACTTGACTTTGAGATGCCAGATGGAATATTGAGGCGGAGCTACCCGCCCATCATCTGGAAAAGCAGGTCTTAGAATAAGCTACTGTTTATTATAAGACTCCCAATACGTTACTGGACACATGAAAGAATGCATGTGTTGTTTGATATCAACAGGTCATCTAAATATTAAAGGAGCAATGCTGGACAGGTGGAATTCCTAAGTTCCTCATGGTAGCCCCAACTTACTTTGCTTTTAGGATCCAGACACTTCACACAGCTCTGAGCACGTGATGGGGAATGACACAAATTCGACATGCTAAGGGCATTCTGAGCATCTCTGCCTCCACACCCATTCCTATACTTACTTGTAGGCAAAGAATAAAACATAATTACACAACTTTAAAAACATATGGAAACTGAGTGCGTCTCTTTAACATTGAATCTTCATAGAAAAACCAACCTAAATTGTGCCTCATAACCAGAAGAGGGGAACAGAACTCTGAGATCATCTATTAACTCACAAATTCCAAAAAATAAGTCCTTCAAACACGGGGAACATGAAGTAAATAAAATACATGGACAAAGTGTCCCTTAATATGGGGATAAAACACTGCATCCTTAATTGATGAAATCAAAATTTGGCCCTTACGCACTCTATCAGAAGTATTTTCTGTAGCCAAAGTACCAGTGAAAATGAATTGCCGTAATTGAGAAAAGACATATCAGCAAAACTCATTATCTTTTCAATAAGTTCAACTATAAGCTAGTAAATTCAAATAAAGCAGCATCACACTACAGAGACTGGATAAGAGACCATTGCAAAGAAATCGCTGAAGTTCCCACATTCAATGTGACTCAGAAAATATGCATCAAACCGACCTAGTGTACCATCTTATATCTCCTCCCTTGGTCTCCTTGCTTTTCTAGTTGGAGTAAACTCAGTATTACAATTGGAAGTCCTTATATCATAGTGGTTGTGGAGACAGTTTTCTGTAGCCTATTTACCCTGGTTTACATCCCACTGACCCACTTCCACAACTCTGTGAACTTGGGCAGGTTACTTTCCTCTATGCTTACTCCCTCCTTTTCTAAAATGGACATAATGGTAGTGTCAACTTCAAGGGTTTTTATGAAGATGAGTTAATTAATACATGTGCAGAGCTTAGGTCTATATGCACATATAAGAAACCCTTAATAAATGCTAGCTATTATTAGGACTGAATCCAAAATTGGGGGAAAAAACAGGACACACACGTAATTTTGATTATATAAGCTAAAAAAATAAAAGAAGGATTGGTCAAATTTAAAGTAATACAGAAAAATACATTTTACATTTGATTTTCAATTAAAATTAAACAAGGTCTTCTTTGATATTCTGAACATGCTTAACACTGACTTTAAGCTTTAGAATCCTATCATGAAGAATTCAAGAGGTGTATGGGCTAATGATTCTCAGAAACAGACTCCATAAAGGAAATCAGAAAACAAAAGAGAATCTCTCTCCTTTTCCCAACTTTCCTGGGGTTAGTACACTCCATATGTATCTGTGTCTCCAACAGCTGTGTGTATGCTGTAATTACAATGACCCAAGAAACAAAAACATTGAATTATCTGCTGACTTGATATGGCTAGCAGAACATGCCATTTGGGGATAAAATTTTTATTAAGAGTTGAATAATGCTAAATTTGATTGAATGCACAGATAGCCATGATTCCTTCTTCTAAACATTCTGCCTAGAGAGAAATACAGATATTCAAGAAACTGATACATGTTCTCCGAACGATAGCAAATAAACTGATAATCCAAGAAGGACTGACATCAGGCTGACCCTCCTGTAACAAAGCCCAATGGAGATTTATCCGGCATGCAGGTAAAAGGATTAGTGAAAATGGTCAAACTATTCTATTCCACCCGGGTGGTACATTATCCAGCTCTGCTATCTTCATGATGAAAATAACCTGGTAAATGCCAGAACTTTGCTTTGCTTTTACGGCCTTAGGTTGAGCATATGTTTCATTTTGCACGCTTTATTACTTGTTAAAGAGACACAGTCCTGAAAATAAGTATGGCTTCACAGACCAAACACGCTGTACTCTAGAGAGAGTCTGAAGTGACTCAAGTCTCATTCACCAGGTTTTTTTTAAATGCAATTGTCCTCAACTCAGAAAAACAAAGCAAGAGGACCTCCTAAGCTCCACAACTTCCCTCTTGCTCCAGATCAAAGGAAACAGAAGGCAAATAAATAAATATTTGGAGGTTAAAATTCAGGAAAAGTCAAAATCAACCAAAATGAGATGAACGTTCTCTGGATTTTTCTCTTTTTTTCCCAGACCAAACTGTAATCCCCTGTTCAAAGGAGCGTATGGGAACATGTTAAGAATCTATAAAGCTCATAGAGTTAAATATGTTGAAAATACAAATACAAAAGATGACTTCCTAGCTTGAAAATCTGTTCTCCTTGCTTCTAACATGATATATTGTGCAATTCTGCTAAAAATATATTTATAAAACAGAAATGTAGTGCGCCTAGCTCAAACACAAGACAGTCACTGAGATTCTTCTGCTAACCTTAAAAATTTCATTCAGGGCTAAAATGAATTTAATAGCTGGCATCCTGTTGCTCCCTTCTTAGAGGCCTGAATAATGCAGAATAACAGGGAAGGTTTCCTAATATGCAAAGGCAACATACACATCACGAGCATTTATAAACTTGAGCTAGCTTAAACACTTTCCCGTGGGAAGCACAACTTGACAAGACTCCGACTTTTATAACCTGATCTGAGGGCTAAGAGCTCCCCCATAAAGATGTCGCAAACACCCTCATGCACCGCACATTAAGCCCCAATGAAACAGCAACGTCCGTGTTTAACAACGCAGGCCTCCACTCAGCTATGGTTTAAATATAAGCATAATAAAGCAGATTAAAAAGAAAGAGGCTGTAATTACTTTTAGAAGAACTCAATCTCTTCTCCTATTATTGGTGAGCCTCAAAGTCTGAACCCAGGTAGCAAAAATTACATAAAGGGCTTACCCACCATGTTGCATCCATTATTTTTAAAAATTTAAGCATAATAATCGATAAAACATGCAGGGGAAATTTAAAAATTGAGAAAATAACATCCTGGTCAAGTCCATGAGTCTTAAGCTAGCCATTATATCTTTCCTTGTTTCTTCTTGGAAAAGATCAATATTTTTCTTCTGATTTCAGGGCTATGTTACCTCACGGTGTGGGAGGGGCGGGGGGCAGAAGGGATATGAATTCAACAGGCTCAGAAATGCCTGTCCTGATTTTATGATGAACCTTTGAAATGATCTCCATTATCTGGCTGGAGATTTTTCAATTATGAAGGAGAAAAAGACATTGTTATTTGCCATTATTTTTTTTAATAAATCTGTAATTCTTTGACTTTATGATATATAATAAAATTTACACAGAAGTGTATACGGTCAGTTACAAACATGTCCAAACTTCAATTATTAAAGCCAAATAGGTCAAATAATCTGAACTTTAAACTAGAAATCTTCAAATTTGTTTCAATTATATCTTTTTCCCCCAACCTTATATATCATGCTTGCACTCAGGTCAGTTCAAATTATTTAAAACCATCCATGTCAAACCAAAATATAGATCAAAGCCACAGAGTTCCTAAGTCCTCTATTTCTGGCTTCTGTTCCTTTTTTCTTGGCCTAAAATGTCATAAATCTCTCATTAACCACCAACTGTCCTGAATGTTAAAAAAAAAGAAAAAGTTAATTGAAAAAGATGAATGAATCGCTCATCTATTACTTCAACTGGCTTAAATTACAGATTGACATTAATAATTCCTGGAATGAAATGACTATTTGTCTGTAATCCTCATATTTACCAACATCTTTCTATCAGAATACACACAAGCCATTAATTTGCTATCAACTTCTGACAAAACTGCATGAAAGAAATTCTACAGTCAGCATTTTACTTCCTACAGCGTTTAGTCTCCACACAGTTCACGTGCCAAGGAAAGAACCTCTCAAATGGCATTTCAGCGACACAAACATATGTGGATGAAAAAGGTGGGGTGGATTTCAGATGTACTTTTATTCAATTTGTGCATATAGGGAAGCTATCTGATATTGATTTCAGCATAAAAATATTAATAACTTATTTATCTTCAGACATGTTTCTGCATCAACATCTGGTGTGTGTATGAAGTATTCAAGATTAGCATTTGGCCTAAAGTACATTCAGTGGCCTTTTCCCAAACTGAAGAAAGTTAACTCTCTTTAGGCTGGTTTCTCTCTCCAATCATTTCTTTGAAAGGATCATCCACTTTTTCCATAGATCTCTGTATCCTATTTTTAACCATATTATTTTTCTTTGGGAGGGAAAAAAAAAAATGATTTTAACAAGATTATCTCCTTGCATGTGATCTCCTACCATTTCTGTCTTCTTTACTGGGCGCTGCTGCAAGGATTTAGGAGACAGCAGAGTCTAGGATCAGCTGTTTTATTTCTAGTTCTATTAGTTCAAACTCAGATAGCTCCCACATCTGTTTTATTTCTACAATCACTGCCCAGGAAAAGTGTCCAGCTCATTCTACCCAAACATAAACTTTACTATAAATAACTAGAAACCTAACAAATAACTGTTTGGGGGAAATGGAAGTGTGTTTAAAAATCTGAATTCTTCCAAACTATAGGCCCTTAGTAATCTTGGTTTCAGAGCCTTCCTGACAGCCAGGATCAGCTTTCCTTAGAAGTTGTCCCCAGAGTGAACAAACTGAAACTCTGACCGGAAATCCAGGTATTAACATCATATTCCTCGCTAATTGTAAAACACCATTTCACATACTAACATTATTCACTTCTAACCCTTTTATCTAAGACACGTATTTGCTTTCCAATCATAGTTTGACAGCAGAGTGTATCTGACATAAGACAGTGAAATGATCTTTAATAAGACAGCAGTTCAAAGCATGTAGCTTTCATGCATAATAACTATGTTGGCTTAATTTGCTGCGCCACAGAAATCATTCTATTTGTGGAAATTCACAAAGTAAGATGGAATTTTTAAGAGAGCTTTCCAAAGATGAAACTGGATTTTTTATATCTTCTTTATATCTCCCTTAAAGTGATAAGACTGCCATTCTGACATTTTTAAAGGACGTGGAAATTTCTCTTCTGATCCCTCTTACGAGCATTGCAAAATATATTCACTATCTGTTATATATAACCCCTTTACCTGCCTTTCTTAATTGGCACTAGGTCAAAAGAGAGGTCTAGAACAAATGTGTTATAACTACCGAGTTGATAAAAATAATTGATATTTCCAGGGATTGAGGAGGTCAAATAAAGTGTGATGCGATTTCATTAGTTCTCCGGTACTTCTTCTAATCATTCCTGAAGAAGGTTAATATTAAACCTAATATGTTTTGAAATCCATGGCCTAATAATACAATAAAAATCTACAGACTGTAACAGAAACTAATACACTTTCTCAAGCTGATCGTCAGTGTCAACTATACTAAAATCGCTAAAATGAAATGAATACATTACTTAAGTGTCCATTCTGCATTTCATTCTATTTCAGATGGTGGATTTTTTTTTCATCTCACATATGCCATAAACTAATACAGAGGGCAGATCAAAAAGGTATGCCATTTTTAATAAAAGTAGAAAGCTAAATTACTACTAAATGCTTTCATAAATTGCCATTTTCCTTAAATACAAGAGGGAATGCTTTACTGGTCCACACCAAGGTCATTCTGGTGTCCCTAGTACTTACAATCACATTGACTTCTTTCTGAATCAATGTAAAATTTTATTTCCAAAGTTTCATTTGCAATTATGTTGCTTTTCAGTAGTACATCTCTGCACCCACCAGTGTGACCCACTTCTGGTCCCGTTCAGCATAAAATCAAATCCTCATCCAAGACACAGGAAAGACTCTCCCTGAAGGAAAGACTCTCCCTGAAGGGAAGACTATAGCCAACTTTTATAATCTAAAACTAGAACAAAGCATGAATTACTATCATGTTGACCATAAAGATTAGTGCCATTTTTGGAAGACTCTGAAAACATCAAATTACCATGAAATATGTCCAGAAATATGAAGCCTAGCTAATTCCTTGAAAAGACTTTTCCCAGCCTAATAGAAATGTTGGGATTAGTTTCCATGATGAGAGGCTAAAGATAACTCTTGAACACATATTTGGATCAAACAAATGTATCCGTCTCTTCTGCTTCATCAAGCAGGCTACCCCTTCAGTACTGGGAGCTTGACTTTAACATGCATGTAAGATTTCACATTTCATTACTGACAACTTTTCCTGTACAAAGAGATCACAATACAAAGCACAAACCTGTACATCATAGGTCCCATTTAGTAAAACAGGCCTTGAGGAACTGATATCCTGCAACACACCAGAAAGCACAGATCGGTTGACTTTCTGGAAGTCTTTGGAATGGCTGAACTGCACCATGTTATGAAGGGCCAAGATTTTGCTGTCCAGCTCAGCATCCTGCCTGGTGCGGTTATGCAGTCCTAAGTGATACTTTCGGAAGTGCTTAATCAGATCTGTGGGGTCGTTGCCATAGTAACCATATCCACAGATATTGCATTTAAAGTCCTGAAGCTCTGGAGACAGAGGTGCCGGGTCTGGGTTGTCATTAACCAGTACGTCGGTTTTCGATTTATTCAGTCTGACACCCCCATCGGAAGGCACTTGTGGGTTTTTTGAGGCCACTGAAACTGGGCTTGCGCCTTGACAATTGGCTTGACCACTCTGCACTTGCCCTGTTTCCTCTGTAGCCTTCGGTGACATCTTCTGATCTTCCTTCATCTCCAGTGAGTCCCCTGATGGGGTGCAGGCCATATCTTGAGGGTCATCTGCCTCTGCTCTTTGAGGAGACTTCAAGGGCTCACAGACTCCCCCAGCAGCTGGAGATGAGAAAGCCAACATATTTCTCTCTGTCACCTCATCATGTGAATAGGAGGGAAGGTTTCCTCCCTTACTGGGGCTTTCATAATTAAAGCCAGCCTTCTCACTCAGGACTGAGCTTTTCAAGTCCTTCTTGCTGCTAGAAGATGGATCCTGGACATGCAAGCTATGTTCCTCCTTATTATTTAGTTCTGCAGCATCACTCTGATCCGTATTTTCTGACATCTGATCTGCAGAAAATTCTTTGTTCTTTCCAGGTCCCTTGCTTTCTGTACCAACAGGCTCCAGGGTCTGACCCTCGCCTTCACTAGCAATGTTTCTCAGAGGGGGGTTCTTTTTCCGGACCATATCTGTAAAACACAAGGGAAAGGAAGATACAGGGTTATTTGAAATTTGCAGGCATGTAATCTAATCGAGAACAATTTCCTTACTCTATTCAAGGCTTTTCAAGGCACAGAACAAAAAATTGTCTCTAGGAAAAAAAAAAATCAGTTTTAGAAATAGCAAAAAAGTGAAACTGAAGCCAACAATTTACATTTAGAATTATTTTTGTCACAAAGGGTGGCTCATTTATTACTTTAAAATGGTTTCATGAATATCAAGGTATTAACTATTATTACTAGCTCTGTCCTTCCTATAAGTTAATCTTGCCTGTCAATTACATTTTTTGCTCAGTTTCTTTCTTCAGTTAGAGCTGATAGATCAATGTGTCTATATTTATCCATGTTATATACTATGTGTAGTATGTACACATGTTATGTTTATAGAGTATATATAGTTGTTTATGTTTACAGAATATATATTTTGTGTTTATTTATATGATATGTATATGTGTCTATAAACAACTATAAAGTGAAACTCGATACTGTTACACACTGCGCAACCAAGATATAAATATAGTTTTAACCAAAATATCCTCAGAGTCAAAAGACAGAAAGAGCATGTTATAAACAAAGTGAAAAATGCCTCTTTACTTTTAGGAATGGAGGATAACAAATGTTTCATCTCTACCCTACCAATAAATTATGTTAAGCCCCCTTTTGAGGGGGCTTGCCTGAGAGAAGGGGGACCTGGTACACATCAATGTGACCAGGCTGGGCTTTGCTAGTACTCCATCCAGCATGATAGAAACCTACTTAATCCCGGTTTCCAGGCACAGTGTAGTGGAAACAATACCAATCCCACCACTAGGAACACAATGGAAATTGACTAAAGTAAATGTTCAGTTGAACCACGTGAGATTGTCATTTTGAAGCTCAACATGGCAAACTGTTAGCAGTTGCCTATGGTACACCTTCACATGCTAGCTCAACTGTGCCTTTAGGGTCCACAGAAGAAAACTGTGGCGAGTCTGATGAATCAGAACTCTAAGGGACTCATCTCTAAGGAGATAAGAAACAAACTGCATCCTGTCAATAAAAGAAGGCAGTAACAAAGGCTTGTGGAGAACTGATGTTCACGGCCTGTGTTCCTTAATTCTCCAACCAAACAACTGAAAGGACTCTGTACGCCATCACCCCACTGCCCCTCAGAAAAATCCACCTGTAGGCTGACCAATAAACCAAGCCTTCTTTACTAGCTGACACTACCACAAGGGCAGATTTAACAGAGATAGTTACATCATGATTATCCAAAATGTCCTCTACTGGAGAATCCAAATCAACAGCACATTTTAGTTGTTCTCATGTATAATTTCTCACAAGTGCTGAGGAACCACACTGGCTTTGGATATGTGGGTAAATCTTTGCTTGTGAAAAGGTGCTTATGCAAAATTTTTATAATATGAATCACTGAACCAAGACAATGCACTAGACAGAATAAAGAATTAGTTAGAAGGTAAAAATTCACTTTCTTGAATAATGTCACAAATAGTATAACTGTACTTAAGAGAATGCACTGCTCTTCTTATATGCCAGAAACATCAGTCATCAAATATTCATAGACTCTCTCACTTAGAACAATAACAACCAAAAAAAAAATAAAAACAACTACTTATAGGATGAAAGTCTGCAGTTGCAAGGGAAGGTGATAGTCATGAGCCATGTAAGCCAGCCTGGCATGGGGATAGGGGATGGAGTGTGGTCTTTACCTTGGTGTCACTACCAATAGCTCCTAAAGTTAACTAAGCCATGCAACCATCCTTAAAAAAAAAATGGAACACTGGTTAACTAATTTATCTTATAACATTTGCATTTGAATGTCTCATTTGTTGATGTTGACATTTTAGGAGACTTCTATTTTTCTGTCAGAAGAGACAGCACTTGGGAACTTGTACCAATGAATGGAAGACTGGAAGGCAGTTTCACTGGAAGTCAACAAAGGGAAAACTAAGAAGGAAAGAAAAAAAGAGGATAAAAGGGAAGCTTAAGAAATAAGCTAGGGCCTAAAATAGAAGAGTTTGAGTAAAAAATATACTGTTTTAACTTGACTTACAGAAAAGGAAATCCTAATTTACAGAGTATCAGCCATTCCTACGTACAAAAATGTGATGATTGCGTACAGCATCATGCCTTTCCCTTCAGAATTTACTGTTTGTTTTTCCATTGGATTTAACGTTGCTTCCATCATATAAATAAAATCCAACCATGATGCACCAAAATGACATAAATACAGCCAGACAGAAAAGATAAAAATCTATATGAAAGTCAGGATTCATGAAGAAAAGAGGATGAAATAATCCAGTTCATTAAGATTATCCTTCCATTAAAATGAAAAGAAAATGATTTATTTTGTTGTTGTTGTTTAATCACTAAATCACGTCCAACTCTTTTGCAACCCCACGGACTGTGTGGTTCACCAGGCTCCTCTGGCCAAGGGATTTCCCAGGCAAGAATGCTGGAGTGGCTTGCCATTTCCTTCTCCAGAGGATCTTCCAGACCCAAGGATTGAACCCATGTTTCCTACATTGCAGGCAGATACTTCACCACTGAGCCACCGGGGAAGCCCCAAAATGGTTTATGCCCACATATCAAGGTCAAGGAGATGAGAAAAACAGCGATATCTTACATATCAATGGAACTAAGATAAAACATTTATTAGAGATGAACAGATAGTGATGTGTTAATAATTGAAAAAATTAATATATTTTCCAAAAAGATACATGGATCTTACTGATTTATTATCATCATGAAGAAAAGTAATTGGTTATAGTTGTAAAAACTATTCAACAAGCATTTATCTTGATTGAGAGAAAATATGATTTGCTTAAATTATCATCCTTCCAAATTTCAGTGCCTTCTTCCATCCAAGAAAAGACCTTTACAACTCGTATGAGTCACTGAATAAGGCTCTTAATAATATACATTGCAAAGAATGTTAAACTGCTAAAACTTCAAAGAAGCATCACAAAGGTCACTTAGTTTTTTGTTATTATTATTATTTTTTTTTGCTGTGGAGGGAAGGGGCATGTTCTTTTTAGTTGCTTTTAAAAAAAGTCGTGGTTAATTTAGTTGACTACACTTTGAAGTAGTTAGAGAAAAAATAATTTTTTACTGGAATGATATCGCCATAATTTTTCAGAATGACATATTATGTAAATACAAGCACATTTGCAATACTTTTAAGTGGAAGAAACTCCCCTAGCAACTCATAAGTTAGATACCATAAGACTAGACCCACCCTCAAGTTATTATCTCTAAGACAAATAACAGATTGCATGACGTTGTACTGTGTGCCAAGAACTTTTCCAGTTAACATTTTCACTTGAAAAAATAGATCACATACTTGTAAAATCATACCCAGCATTGACTTCATAAGGCATGTGGCTTTAGAGTGCTTTTTACAATTATTAATTCTATTAGTCAACTAGCAGGAGGGCTAATGCAATTGTCTTAGAAGATGCTCAGAAGACACAGAAGACATTTTGAGAGCTGATCTGTACATCTGCAAAACAAAACAAAAAAATATTTTCCTTCCTAAATGACATAAACATATTTGAATGGATCACACCTAAAATACATTAATATGCCAGCACCGCAGGCTGCTTGAAAGATACCTGATAAAAGCAGGAGCAAAGCTTGGGCAAGATTTTCTCCCTCCTTGGGTTTTAATAAAGCAGCAGGAGAAGGAGAAACACGATATAAAAGATTACAGAAGTCATTTTCACAGCTGACTGTGATGTTGGCAAAATTAGTTAAGCTCGAACTCCCCCTGAAACCTAAGAACCACGATACTTACCTATACTTGGGTGGGGATAAAACATCTTAATTAATAATTATAGAGGGGATCTGCTTCTGGAAAAGATACAAAGTACACCTGCCAATGCTGCACGGTCACAGCTAAAGACAGGGAGTGGTACCCATTACCAATTTCCTCCAGATTCATAGTACCAGTGTATATATACCATGAGGCTGAGAAGAGAACAATTTCAATGTCATAAGGAATTCTGTATCAGATCTAAGTACACCTTACCAAGAGTAACAGAAACATTACACGTTATGTGTTACCCTTTTATCTATTTTTTCTAAGTGTTATATTTTCATTTTGATAAATAAGATTGTAAAGCTATGACAGAACCAGCACTTAACCATCCTTATGTCATCATTTTTAAATTATCTGAACTAAAGTATTGAGGTACTGTCATAATATAATTGAACAGACGTACTCTGTGTGTGTGTGTGTGTGTGTGTGTGTGTGTGTGTGTGTGTGTGTGTGTGCGTGTGAATGCTAAGTCACTTTAGTCTGTATTAGACTCTTTGCAAACCTATGGACTAAAGCCCAACAGGCTCCTCTGTCCATGGAATTCTCTATGTAAGAATATTGGAGTGGGTTGCCATGCCCTCCTCCAGGGGACCTTCCCGACCTAAGAATCCAATCTTTGTTGAGTTTTTTGCACTGGCAGGTGGGTTCTTAACCACTGCTGCCACCTAGGAAACCATATATATATGTATAATCACATCAGTGTACCTTAGTCATCCATTTTGGCAACTCTTAAACTTTTTCATTCTATTATACAGCAATATTCCTCACACTGACTCCCACAAAATTTCAAAATGCCAATCAAAGTAGGTCTACTATAGACAGTCATTTAGACAACAGGGCAATATATGAATAAAAAGTGAATGGACAAAGAAGCTGAAGAATCTGAATGAGCACTACAAAGCTCAAAAGTGACAACTTCAGTCCTCTATTCAATTACGAGATAAAAACTGACCAGGGAACTGGCTAGGGGTGCAGAGGGTGATAGTGAGCATTCCCACATTTAGATCATTTTCCACCTATACTAACACATGAATACTATTACGTGCCACGACAGTTAAGCAGGTTCAAAATAAATTTAGCTCCCTAAAAATGCTCTATCTGTATTAATTTTTATTACTGGGATATGACATTCCATTTGCAAAAAAATCTCAATTTCTATTATTTCCTTCTACCTTAAAACTTAAATCTAAAAGTTTTCTTTGCATTTTTAGTGAAAGAGTTTACTATAAAAAAGCAATAGGGTACCACACTATTTCTGTGTTGCAGTATTACTGGACAGGTTTATGCAGTGGAAGTAATCAGCATTAGAGCTTAAAATAGAATTCTAGTGACTACTTTATCTCACTGATTAAAATGCTTAAATATACAAAGAAAAAAAATTTTTTCTATAAACGACTGTGACTTATGTTCTCAAAATGGCAATATGGAATATGTTTCCTATTATTACCCAGATATTCTGAACTGCCCATTATTTAGTCTTATTTCATCTATATGAATACCTAAACATACACACACATGCATGCATACATGCGAGCATGCTAAGTCACTTCAGTCGTGTCCGACTCTTTGAGACCCTATGGACTGTAGCCCACCAGGCTCCTCTGTCCATGGGATTCTCCAGGCAAGAATACTGGAGTGTGATGCCATGCCCCCCTCCAGGGGATCTTCCTGGCCCAGGAATCAAACCCATACCTCTTATGTCTCCTGCATTGGCAGGTGGGCTCTTTAACACTGAACCACCAGGGAGGCCCATATACACACATATATTTATGGAATACACTTACTCAAAATAACCCTGTCGCAGATAATCAAAATAATTATCCTATCAAAGGAATAAACTATCACAGTAATTTAAAAAGAAAGCTGAGATCACACATCCAATGCAGGTAAGGGTGAAGTTTTATTTCCATTAGAAGAGAAACTCCTTGAAGGTAAGATATAACTCCTCTATGTTCTTTGTGGCAACTTGATCCTAAACACAGTAAAGAATCAAAACCTCTTTAGGAAGGTGGAAGGGTACAGAGATCACGCAGCCAGTTTCTGAACCTGATTCAAATCACCTGCTGATGTAATCAAGGGCAAGCCCCTTTCTTTCTCAGAACCTCTCTACTTATGTGTATAATGAGGGAATTATAATAAATTATTTCTAACCTGCACTCTGCCTCTGACACTCTATGATGATGCTGGCTAATGGCTTAAGCACTTTAGTTTTCCCTTTACTCCATTTCCTTGAAAGACTACAAAACACTAGGCCATCAACAACTAAGGGTGGCATAAATATCACTGACACCTACCATTCACTGTTCTCCATTTCCTCCAACTTTCATTCATTCATTCAACAACTGTACATCCAGCATCACCTACATGCTGAACACAGAAAGCAAGAGGACTTCACTTTTAATATTTATCATCAATTTAAGAGAGGAAGGATTTTTTCAAAAAGTAAAGAAAAAATTATATGGAACTTCTCTTTCTCAAAAAAAACCTAAAATGAGTACCTACCTACCAAGGCACGGCACAAATATTATGAGAAATCAGCAAATGCATACAGGCAATGAAAGGGAATTAAAAGTAACTTTGGAGTGTCACTCTCCAAGTTCCAAGTATGTATTTTTTTAATTTTTTAAATACTTTTATTACAATTATTGTGGTGATTTTTGCCATACGTCGACATGAATCAGCCATGGGTGCACATGTGTCCCCCCATCCTGAACTCTACCCCCACCTCCCTCCCCACCCCATCTCTCTGGGTTGTCCCAGAGCACCAATTTTGAGTGCCCTGCTTCATGCATCAAGTTCCAAGTATGTATTTTTAAAAGTTCATTTAAGTTAAAAAATAGTTCTGATGAATATCCTTCACTATGTAATGAACACACACTAATGATATGAAATTTGGTTTATATATATATATATGTATATATATAGTATATGTGTATAATATATATAAAACCTGAACAGAACTGAAAATTAAGAGAAGCAAGATGATGTAATCTCACCTCAATCTCTAATCCTGCTGAGTATGATTTGTATTATAAGTAGCAGTTCTTATCATCGTAATATATAATACCAGATGACATCTTCTTCTTGTTTTTCCAGATCATAAAACTCTCAAGTGTTTAAAATCAAAGCTTAACACAAAAAGAAAAGATATGATAGTCTTCTCCTTAGTATATGTTTCTTCCAGGCTTGTTTGTATCAACAGCCCAAGAGTACTGAGTTATTAACTACATATTTCTTGTAGCTTTTATTAAAGAAAAAAATTAAAAGGAAAGAAGAGAAAAAGAAAAGCAAACTTTCTTTTGATCAAAAGTCCCCCACAAAGAATTTAAAGAATTAAGCAAATGATAGCAAAATAAAAGGAAGGTCGACTCTTGGGCTCATGGCAAACTAGATAGCTTCCATATGAACAACATATAAAGTTCAGTTTTTAAAGAACATATGTGTTTGCTCATTAGTTTAGAGGAAAAAAACTTGAATCCTGTCTACTCCGTATATACAGATCAAAATCAGATCGCTTAAGTGAACTATAAAACGCAAGAGGACATTGTTTATCCAATCGCAAACCCAAGAATTGCTCGAGTTTAAATGTTTTCTGTTTCTACTTCAATGGTAGGTCACTTTTTTTGTAAACTGCTTCAAACTTCATAAACCCAATGTCAAATCCTGTTCTTTGCTATCTGTGTCTATTTAATTTGCTCTCTCTGAATTGATTATTCCTGAATCTTTAAAGGTATTTTTGGACATCTTAAATCCTGTTGAGATTTAAATGTCATCACCTTCAAACAACTCCCATCAAATAAATCTCTTATTAATTCACATCAAATTAATCCATAATGATCGCTTCTATTAACATATGCTTCAGAGCACAAAGCCCATTAATAGTCATCTGGACACTAGAACTAACCGGAGCCTTAGTGAGATAAAATGCACACTATTTAGATATCCAGTTTCAAAGAGTTCTGATGCTGGCCCAAACACATTTTATTAGGCTTTTATTTCATCATGCTATGCGCTCTATATTTTAAATATATCATTTCAAATGTACTAGTCTAGGTAAAAGGAGATAGTCGACTAAGTAAGTAATAATGTCATATTTGCTGAAATGAGTATCCATGTATCCATATACATCTTAGAGAAAGAATTTCAGTAAGTACTTACTCCTATTAAATAACTACAAAAAAAATTTGGGGGGAGTTTGACTTTAAAGACTTTTAGACATTTAAAAGTCTAAATGAAACTGTAGGATATACCTGAAAAAAAATGAAGCATGCGCCTACTTCATTAATGAAAAAACTGAAACAAGAGTAAGTGTACATCATGGAAAATCAAAGAGAAAGGATCATTATTTTTCCCTTCATAGCAGGTGAGAGGCAAATGTATTAAAAACTCTGATTTGAATAAGATCACAATTTCACTAAGCAAATTAAGAAACATTACTATTCATTGCCCATACATATGTCATTCTTCCTTTTGTTTTCCTCTCCAAGGGAAAAAAAAAAAAAAAAAAACAATTAAAAAAATACTACAATGACAACTGTTGATTCAAACAGGCCAATCTGACTTTGCATGTTTGCCTGAGCCAGGCTCAACTTTATCCTTTCTTCTTTGTTAAACCGAGACTGTTCCAATTGGTCCAAGGGCAAAGACCCAAACATAGCACTTCAGTTCAAAAAGAACAGCTCACGGAAAAGAATGCATGCATCTCTTTATCTAGATGGTTATGAGAGAAATTGACATTTCATTTGTATGTAAATTGGATTTCTACTGATAACAATAATGAATGCTGTGCTCTATAGGAATGCCTTTGACTTTCTTCCTAGCATTTGCCAAAAATGCATCTTTGTTTATTAAAGGTAGTTTACTTTTAATATATCAATGTTGCTTTGTCTGTTTTCCAATCTGTTATTCAATTGAAAAGAAAGTCTCAATTACCTCAATCCAGCTCTGTAACTGGCGAACAGCTGTCTCGGTCCTCCCATAAGAAATCTGTGTCAGTCACTGCAAATTCATTTGGTAAATTAACACGCATGTACAATATGGTGAATCTAACAGATGCATGCCATGACAATTCAATAAGAACGCTCACCATCTTCACATCACTGCTTAACCAAGTGTATTAGGCAAAGTTTTGGCTCATTTTTTAAAATTCATTTGTTTTTGGCTGTGCTGGATCTTCATTGCTATGCACGGGGTTTTCTTTAGTTGAGGAGAGTCAGGGCTACTCTTCATTATGATTTTCTTCATTTTTTTAAGAGTACAAAACTAGATACAAGATTAAAACAATTGCCATGAAGGATATTGAGAGCTAATACTAGTTTCATATCTACGAAAGCGAAAGTCACTCAGTCCTGTCTGACTCTTTGTGACCCCAAGGACTATGCAGTCCATGGAATTCTCCAGGCCAGAATACTGGAGTGGGTAGCCTTTTCCTTCTCCATGGGATCTTCCCAACCCAGGGATCAAACCCAGGTCACCCGCATTGCAGGCGGATTCTTTACCAGATGAGCCACAAGGGAAGTCCTTTGTGTACACACACACACACACACACACACACACACACACACACACAGGGGCTTCCCAGGTGGCTCAGTGGTGAAGAATTCGCCAAGGCAGAAGACATGGGTTCAATCCCTGGGTAAGGAAGATCCCCTGGAGGAGAAATGGCAACCCACTCCAGCATTCCTGCCTGGTGGGCTACAGTCCATGGCGTCACAAAGAGTTGGACGTGACTGAACAACTGAGCACGCACACATACACACACATACATATATACACACATATTTTAAAATATTAATTTATATTATATGTAGTTCTGTGTTAACCTTCACTTTCTGTATTAAATATAATATTTTTCATAATATGAAATTTAACAAATGTCATATATAACTCATAACAATGTGTGTGTATCTATATAAATGTGTGTGCATATATACAAATGTATATATATACATATATATATATATAAAATAGCCAGTGATGGGGACATAAATTTATGCCATCATATTCAACAGTTCTTGCTTACAACATTATTATTAACATAGCAACAACAAGTTACTTGTAAGTAGCTCGCAAACCCCTACTTGCTCATCCCTAAGGCACCAAAGGAAGCAGCTTAAAAATTCTCACCCATTAGACACGAACAGTTCAATAAATAATCTGCCAGGTAAGGCACAAATATCATGAGATATCAGCAAATGCATACAGGCAATAAAAGAGAATTAAAAGTAAGTTCAGAGTGTCTGCTGCTCTGTATGTAAGTTCCAAGAGGCCAGGGATCTTTGTTTAGTACGTATTTTTAAAAGCTCATTTAAGTTAATAAACAGTACAGATGGATATCTTTCACACTGTGTAATGAAGAACACAGTGTGTGTTAGTTGCTCAGTCGTGTCTGACACTTTGCAACCCCATGGACTGAGGCCCCTCTGTCCGTGGAATTCTATAGACAAGAATATTGGAGTGAGTAGCCATTCCAGTCTCCAAGGGGATCTTCCTCACCCAGGGATTGAACATGGTCTCCTGCATTGCAGGCAGATTCTTTACAGTCTGAGCCACCAGAAAAGCCCAAAGAACACACTAGTGATGTGATAACTGGTTTATATACCACCCTGTGTGCTATGCTTCATCATTCGGTTGTGTCCAACTCTTTGCCACCCCATGGGCTGTACCCCGCCAGGCTCCTCTGTCCATGGGGAATTCTCCAGGCAAAAATGCTGGAGTGGGTTGCCATGCCCTCCTCCAGGGGATCTTCCCAACCCAGGTATTGAACCCAGGTCTCCCACATTGCAGGCGGATTCTTTATTATCTGAGCCACCAGGGAAACCCAAGAATACTGGAGTGGGTATCCTATCCCTTCTCCATGGTATCTCTTCCCAGCCTGTCCTCTTCTTCCTGAACCAGGAGTTGAACCGGGATCTCCTGCATTGAAGGCAGATTCCTTACCAGCTGAGTACTACTGGGGAAGCCCGTTATACCCTAGTTATTGCTAAATGCTTAATGTAAGCAACTCAGCATCATTTTCCCTTCTGATGAAAACAAAACAACTTTACAGACACAGGATGGAATCATTCATCTTTTTTTCTTTTTAAGTACACTGAAATTTTCCAAAGAAAACTGGTCCTGTTTTAAACAGAAAGTATTTCAAAACTGGAAAGCAACTTATAGTAGAAAAAGTTAAATCACTTTTTTCTGACTCCTAGGATGACAAAAGCTCTATGTATGAAGGGAAAGAAAAGTCCATACAGAATTCCTTCCTAATTTGTAAGAACTTTTTTTTGAATAAACCCTTATTTCAGGACAGTCTTCCCATGCTCACCCCAAATTTAGCTAGGCTCTACTTGGAATTTTACTTTGATAACTTCTTAAGTACAGCTGACTAGAAGAAATTCAAGAATTTTCTCTATGTTCTTTCAATGATACTAGTTTTTTAAAAAGAAATGTAAGGAAGTTCTTTGTTCAAAGTAAGTTTAATCGAAACTGTATACTTTATACTTGCCTCTTCATAGATGCACAGTGTACATTAGCTACTACAGCTCTGAAAAGTCCTGGGAATTATACAGTGGGGGAGTCTGTTCTATTTGGATTGGAATTTCCCAATTCCATTTGGCTTTAAGTCACCTACTGCCATTTACCAACAACACTACTGTTCTGCTGAGCACAGTGCTGGATGCTGCTCTGTACAGTAATTGTCTTCCTGTCTTACACATATGTAAAATTTCTAAAATATTACATAAAATAACATGTGATGTTTTAAAACAAAATAAGTATCCCTTCATTAATCGGCAAGAAAACTGAGATATTTTGATATGAAGTAGACCATTTTGAAGGGTTTTGTATTTTTTTCCAGCCTGGTTATAAACCTTAGAAGAAGATTAGGATCTATTATCATGAAAGATTTAGATTCAGTATTTTAACAGAATGTGTAATGGTAGAGATCACAGTCATGCTGGAAGGCCAAGGGAAAAAAAATGCAGGAGACAAACACCAATGCACATTACAATCTCTGACGTCCAAATCATATATGCATAAGCATGTGTGGATATAAGCCCAGTGTTATCTCTGAGCTTAACAGTTTATACAGATATAACTGCATAAAGAATTTTTTAATGTGATTTTTTCAGTGATTCTTTCAAATGTGTCCACCACAGTTCATCAATTTAAGGCACTACCACCTTGGATACTAAATGTCTCATTCTTTTATAATAACATAAAATTTATCTGATTAAAATTAGGAACAGAAATATGGCAAAGAGTTTACGGAGCTACAGTGTGTGGACAAAGGTTAGAGAATGACCCAGAATTGTACTGAGGGACTCTACAGTAGCATCAGTGGTTCTCAATTGCTTGAAAATACTGGACAGAATAGATCTAACCCACATGCAAATCCCATTGCCAGCTCAGTCTCTGCTTCCAGACTCATCTCTACTTATAATAAAAGATAGAAATAATGCCTGGACCATTGTCAGGAAACATGTGTCTTAGGACTGAGTATGTGACTGCATCCTTTCCTATAAAGCTTCATAGAATCTGGTTTCTGTTTCTGGGTGATACAGAAGAGAAACGGTCTATATGGAGGGCAGACTCCCTACATCACCCTTGCAAATCAAAGGCTCTAGCTTCTTGGGCTCTTGGATTTTGTTCTATTGTTACTGCTTCCCCCTTACCCCCAAAGATGAAAACAAAAGATTAAAAATACATTTAAAAATAGAAATAGCTGGGTAGATGCCAAAGTAAATGTGAAACAGGGAATTAATTTGAAGTTAATTTTAAACTCAACGCCAGCATAGGAGTGAGGTCACAGTGAGGGCCAAGTGTGAGAGGACCAGCACGTATTCAGGTTACTCTTGGACCCCAGAGCACCTCCTTCACCATTCACCAATCAAGAAAGAATGGTGATGTGATGCACATGAGTGGGGCTGTAGAATTAATGAGGGCAGAAACAGGCTCACTCATTAAATACTTTATACAGCTAATCTATTCAATATTCACATTCAAATTCAATAAAAACTTAAGAATCTATCTAAACACACACACACACAGACATACACATACTTCTTTGGAAAAGATTTTCACCACCTGCACCCCAATTAGTAATTTCTTTTCTCTGTCAATCTTGTTGTGGACACCTGTCACAACAAGAGTAAAGGAAAAAATATATATTTATATAATTCCAGATTCAGGTGTTTTACAAATAATTCCTTCAAAATCTAATCAGATTTTGAAAGAAAACAAAATTTAGAACTAGACTGTTTTAGGCTCACAACTGTGAATGTTAATGTATATCATAACCTAAATTTTTAGTTAATACAAAAAATTTCCTATGTTGATACCATGAGCTGGGCACTATGCCAAGAATGTATTATCTCCTTTGATTTTCATTTTCAACAATTCTTTAAGTAAGATACTATTACTGTTCACATTTGACAGCCGAAGTAACTAAGATTTAGAAAAGTTAAATCAACTTGCTGAGGTCAGAGGCTTAGGACATAGAAGAGTTAAGTCGGAAGGAGTCTAAAACCAAAATTGGTTTACCATTGCATTTCTCACAAACTCCCTAACATTTTTATGAACCATAATTAAGCAAAGCATTCATAGATATAAAACTTTTAGAAACTACCTGATAGCATTTTACAAAGATTACCATCAAATGCACTTAATGTACTTGATCGGTTCTATCCTTGGGGCAAGCAAATATACAACCTTCTCAATATTCTCATGGACTACAGTGTTATCTTAAGTTTTGAGTTGTCCTCATAATACCCAGCACATTACTAAAGTTACCAAATTATTCAAGTCTCTAACTGGATTCACTTCTACAGAAGTCTTCACAATTTTCTTGGGCAAAAGTTGAGTCTTTTCCACTATCATCTGTGGCAATGTATGCATGTCTCCATTTAAAGTACTTGCCACAACACAATGTAATTATTTGTTTATGGTTTAGGCTACCTCAGTAAGGGCTTCCCTGGTGGTTCAGATGGTAAAGAATCTGCCTGCAATGTGGAAGACCTGGATTTGATCTCTGGGTTGGGAAGATCCCTTGGAGGAGGGCATGGCTACCCACTCCAGTATTCTTGCCTGGAGAATCCCCATGGATAGAGGAGCCTGGTGGGCTACAGTTCTTGGGGTCACAAAGAGTTGAACACGACTGAGCGACTAAGCACACACACACCTCACGAGGCTATGAAGTCCCCCAGACCAGAAAATACCATTATTAATATTATTGATGTCAGTTAAAGTATTAATAGACCATTCATGTATTGCTGTTGTTCAGTTGCTAAGTCGTGTCTGACCCTTTGAGACCCCATAAACACCAAGCTTCCCTATCCTTCACTATCTACCAGAGTTTGCTCAAACTCATGTCCTTTGAGTCAGTGACTATGTTAATAAAAATTGATAAAAATTAATTCATATATTTAAATATTATACATTATCAATGATTGGCAGAGTCTATGACATAGTCTCATTATTAACAATGAAATTATTGTATCAGCACACTCTGATAATGACTATTAGAGGGAAATAGCTTAGCACATTAGGTCAAGGGACATACAAGATTTTAAAAGTTCAGTGATACTAACATGGCCCTCCCCACTGAGACTAGCCTACCAACCAGAATAGACACTCACAAAAGTTTTTATTGGATAGATGGGAATTAGCACACTTAGAAAGTTCTACATAGTGTTTATCTCTTCAAGGAAGGCCTGAATCTCTGGACATTAGTCTCATAAGAATAAAAGCTAGGATAATGTTATAGTGGTTTTGTTAACACATTGTTGTTTAGTCACTAAGTCATGTCGGACTCTTTGAGACCTCATGGACTGCAGCCTGCCAGGCTCCTCTGTCCATGGAATTTCCCAGACAAGAATACTGCTGTGGGTCACCTTTCCCTTCTTCAGGGGATCTTCCCAATCCAGGAATTAAACCCACGTCTCCTATATTGGCAGGTGGATTCTTTACCGTTGAGCCCACCTGGGATGCCCCATCATTAACACAACTAGTAACAAACAAAATCAAGACACGGGGACTCAAAAGTACTAATTTTGACATTATTTAAGCCTTAACAAAGAATCAGATATCATAGTTCCGGATCTATAGTCACAGATCAATAAACGCATAAGTATTAAGAAGCAAGAACTATTTATTTTTTGAAACTGTGAATCACACAACTATGTTGGATTGACTTGAGTTCTATATATATATGTCTATATAAATTTACATACTGAAAATATTTGTGAACTGAATTACTTAACTAGAGGAAGGGTCATTAAAAGTTAAGTACATTCTATATAGTAATAATTCTGCAATAATGCCTATAATCAGTAAAATGAATTTTATAAATTCATATATCAGCATGATTATTTGTCCTATATGTGAATATCACATGGTACTTAATGTATTTATAATATATTAATATACTAATATCTACCACAACTACATGCACTTATACATATATATTTTATTCACAAATTTTTTACCACATATCCTCTAATATTCCAAAATCTAAAATAGTCTCTATTAATAGCATAGTGTATAAAAATAGACAAACGTTTGTCTTTTAAAGGAATAGGCTGGCACATAAAAGAATACAGTAAAGTCTCAAACATCTGGATCAGACTCCTAGCAACTTAAAAGCATCTGGAATGACATAAAATCAGACGTTCAATTTAAAAACGTGAGGATGCACACACATGTGCACACACACACTTTCACAGGAATACTCACAACATCATTATCTCAGTTGTCAAAACTGGAACCAGCTCAGGTGTACATCCACAGAACAGGTTCAAAAATTCCAACATACAGTGGAATGTATGGTCATACAAAAGGATATTATACTGCAATAAAAATAAATAAACTACATACAACAACATGGATGAATTTCACTAATGGGAATGTTGAGCATGAGAAGTCAGACATAAAAGGATGCATACTTTTAATGCATTATGAATGCTGGGCGTTAATGCATGCAGGGTCTCAAAACATGCAAAATCAATCTAAAGAGTGAGCAGTCAGGAGAGTGATGAACTTCTGGGGAAGGGAAAAGAACAGAACAGGAGGGGGCCTGGAGGGCATCAGCAGTGTCTCTTTGTTGACATGAGAGACCGTTATACAGGTGTACTTTATTTTGTAATCGCTCACTGAAGTATAGACTTATGATTTATGCATTTTCCAGATAAAAAGTTATTGTGTATACGCGTGCGTGTGTGCGTGTGTGTGTGTGTGTGTGTGTGTGATTTTTCAAAGAATCGGAAGTTGCTCTGCCAGGACCACAGGGCAGTTAATGTAGTGACAGGAATCCTTTCAGGTGCTAGTCTCTGAGGGCAAACCAAGCCATCCGATGGAGAATGTTGTCGCTGGCCACTCTGGGGGAGTCTGGATGCGCCAAGTTGGTAGCAAGATGGTATTAATAGAAGAAAGAAGAAAAGAGAAATGAAGGAATGAAAGGAAAAGAAAATAAGAGTTCTGGACAAAAGAGATTTGAAAGGGCAAAAGGACTAAATAGAGGTCAGAGACAAAAACAGGAGCAAAAAGCAACAGACGCCCAAAGCGGAATGTAACACACAAGGAAACAGGAGAGCAATCTCTGTTTTGGACTCTGGTAGTGGGGTGGGTCCGACAGGGGCAAAACAAAGACACATCTGCAGTTACTAAGCATATCACTAGGACACGACAGATGCATGAGACCACAGAGACAGGCCAAGTAAAGGTGGAAGAGCAGGAATACTTGCTGAGTATCTATTATATACCAGCCGTCTGTTTCTTGGCTCACACAATTTTCTCATTTAGCCCTCGCTGAAACTGTGAGGAACCTATTCACCCAATTTTAACAAATAGGAAAACTGGAATTGAAAAGGGATTAAAGGAACCCGCTTACCTGAGAAGACTGGATGGAAGAGATGAAAAACAGTCAATAAAACAATACTGTGGCTGTTTCAGAGAATCCACACATCGAAACTGAGTATTTTTACAAGGCAGAACAATGCCCTCTTGAAATGAAGTGTGGCAGGTTCTACCCTGACCTAAGGTAATTGCTCTCCTTAATATGTAATAAGGTATTCTGTCTCACACATTGAAGAATGATAGTTGTTTCTCATCTTGCACCAAAAAGATAAGTTAATAGGTAAAAATTCTATCAGTTTTAAACTTTCCACATGGTTAATATTTTCTTAAAACTTTGGCTTCTGTTATCCACGTGGCTTCTAAAAAAAATGAACAAGCAGCACACAAATGTTAACAGAAAGACTCAAAAGTAGTGAGTGTTAACGTATTTCATGCGACATTTACTATTTGCTTTTTACGCACAAGCAGACATAATATAATCACATTTTATCCAATGGAAATCACTCCAGGTTTGTGTGACATGATAATTTACCACTATTTGCCCAAGAGAACCATGAAGTCCAAGATTACTGTCACCTAAATGAGCTTAAGAACCTTGAGTTTAACCAGAATAAGAACTAGGTGGCTGGCCCCACTTCTTACGCTTCCTGAACATCAAAGCACAAATGTTCTAGACATTTACCTGTTGACTCCAGGAAACAACTAGAGGTACAGATGGGACAAACTGTGAAAGGAGCAGCACAATGCCTAGAGAACAGTGGCCCTATGTTGTATTATTTAAAATTAACTGCTTCCATGATTCTTTCGAGGCTGCCCAGGTGGCTCAGGGTTAAGAATCTGCCTGTAATGCAGAAGACACAGGAGATGATCCCTAGGTCAGGAAGATCCCCTGGAGAAGGAAATGGCAACTCGCTGTAGTATTCTTGCCTGGGAAAGCCCATGGGCAGAAGAGCCTAGCAGTCGACAGTCCACCAGGTTGCAAAGAGTCAGACATAACTTAGCAACTGAGCACACAGCACACATTTCTTTTGAACTTTTGGTGACATGGCATTTCACAGTGACAGTTTTACCCAGTTATTTCAAAATCAGATGACCATAGAGTTCACCTAAACAAACAATACTGGGATCTAGTAAGATTATCTTCACACCTGCAAACGACAACTTGGTTATTGAGGCTACAAATCAGGTTCGATTCAGAAAATAAAATGCTATTATCAAAATGACTTCATGAAAAAGTTAATATATCATGAGTGACATCCAGTCCTTTTAATCTTGTTAAAATATTAAGAATGCCCTGTTTTAAGGTTGAAATAGAACAAATTACATTAAAAGTGAGTCATGATAGAATTCTCTAAGAAAATTGTAGCCCACTAAGTAAGCTGCCATATTCTGGAGGGAAAAAAACAAAAACAAAACAGGTTGTAGGTTCCCAAACATCCTGCCCTGGTTTATGAAAATAAAAATGAAATTCTCCTTCACAAAGTATCACCAATATGGTCCAAATGAGCTAAAAGAGTAGGTGAACTCTGGAATGTAAGGCCCATAGTCCACAGTAGGAATGCTGAAAAAAATATATGAAATACTCTGATAATACTAACAAGTTAAAAGATATCATTACTCAAGAATACTTACTGATGACCAGGAATATTGCTTGAAAGAGAACCGTGTTAGTCTGATTCAGTAACTTAGAATAAAGTTAGTCCTGTCAAAATTCCTATAACATAGCCCCTTGCGCATCCTTAACTCTCATGAGAAAACTGCAAACGTTTACCCAAACAAGCTATTACCTGAATGTTTTTCCCAGCATCCATGGTCAAGTCTAAGTGCAGGCATCAGTGTCCATCTAGCACTGAACCTTATTTTTTCGTGCAACCAAGACAAAAATGACCATATGCTATGATGACTGATGCTTATACTCACTAATAAATTAACATCACTTATATTCACGCAACATGTATTTTTGTGGGCATTAAGTTAGGTGCTGAGAATTAACTGGGAGGAAGGCAGAGAGGAAGCCCGTCCTCAGTAAGCTTCCTTCCAGTCTAGCCACAGAAAAGAAAACCAGGACAGGGAGGTGCCTGATCCAGAACTGGTATAAAAAGAAAGAGTTCTAGGGGTAAAACTGTGTGCAAACTTAAAGAGTAGAAGCTGGTCAGGCATGAGCAGAGGGTGAAGGGAGTCAGGCAGGAGGAAGAGCAAGTGGAAAAGGCCATCCTGTCTTAAGAGAGAATGGCCTTAAGTTCCATTAATGGAACTGAAGGAGGCTCTGAGGTATTAGTCATTTCAGTGGTGTTTTGGTTAAAATTTCCAATTCTGTGAAATAAAGGATTAATGCATAAATGCTGTGGGAAATTTCTGTTTTTCTGTAAGGAGTACACAGTTCATTTATCATCCATGTTCACAAAACTTTAGATAAACTCTTCCATCCAAAGTGTTTACTATTGGAACATGGATAAAACTTCTATATAATTATGTTATGGAAAAAGCATTACTGTGATAAAAATAGCTTATATTAAAAATACTGTCTCTGATTTCGGTGCAATTTTTTGCCATCTGATAAGATAGTGCCAACCATCCTAAACTTTCTTATCATAAGCAATTCGGTATAATCCTGGAAATAGGGTGATTATGTTCTGGATTAATTTATGTTCATTTATAATATTAATCTATTAATGGTAAGTGCATATAATTTATTGAAAACTGATCTCTTCCCAAAAGCTTGATATTCTGGCTATGAAGCCAAAGTTGATACTTTCAATTCTCAATAAAGTTCCTGTTTACTCTGCCATGAATGCAGAATATTAATGGTTTAAAAAACCATTCTGGTTCATCAGACTGGAACATAAAGTGACACAACAAGCGCTGAATATCATGCATACATTCTGTTTATGGACAAGGACATTTCATACTAAAATTTCTAATCAATTAATTCATTTATATAGTCTAAATTTATTGAGCACATAGTATATTTTAAACAATTCTGCTAATGACCAAAAGGGGAAGGAATTTTAAGAGAAAATGATTGCTTTCTACGAAACATGCTTCCTGTATCAAAGAAAGAAAGTTCACAGTAACCATCTCAATAACAATACAGGAGGACATAGGATTATGCACCAAAATCAGCAAATAATAAATTCCTTTGGAGACAAACAGTTAAGTCCTAAATGTCCACTAATATTTTTATGAATGTTATTATTATCTCCACTATTAAGTTCACTCATAATAAAAGAATGTAATGTGGTCAAGAGCAGTGGACACATTTAAGGTAGATGAGAGTAAAGGTGATCCCTAGGAAGAAGTAAGAAGTGCACATTTCTGGGGAAGAGAGAACAGCACTGCAGCAAATAGGACGTGAGAGAAACAAAGGGTTATCTCCAACGCAAACACGTCAAGGGAAGAGTCTGCATCACTAAAACGTGTGGTCACAAAGGTTAGTAAGATAGAATCTCGCATCCCCGTTGATGAGGCTAGAGCACTTGTAGAAAACAGGAACCCACTTGAAGTTTCCAAATAGAAGAGATTAAGAAAACCAAACCAGACGGTGTGTAAAGTGTCCATTGAAGAAAAGTGAAAAATGAAGACTGTCATATATATGAAAGAAAGTCAAATGTATTTCAACTCTGATCATGAAAGAAAGAATTTTTTTTAAAAAAACTCAGAAATATTTTACCAGTACAGAAAAAAGGGTGAGGTTATTGACATGCATTTGTGAAACATTAATGATACTGGATTACCTAGGTGTTTCTGTGTTACTCTGTATTTCTACAGCTCAAATTGAGAGTTATTACTATTAATACAATATTTTATGTATCTGCTCCAAAATTTAAATTCCTGCCTGGACAGTGTTTCCCTTTTGCCATTCATATTGATAGTCTCATGATCAAGTGTATGAGCCAGAAACGAGTAGGTACTACTTAGTAAATATTTGTTGAGTGAACTTATAGATGTTATTTAAATTTAGTGAATAAGCTTCTGAAGCTTATTGAAATGGTACAAATATCAGTCAGCTCACTAACCTAGCTACTTGACACCTATTTGTTTCTGAACTACGGGCCCATACTCAGTATTTTATTTTAGCCTTGTTTCTCCTGAATCCATTCTAACTCTTCAGTTCTGGGACCTGCACCCTTTTAAAAAGTTTTCCAAAGTAACTTGAAAGCAAGCCTTCCAAAATTATCCCAGATCTTCATAGTTCCACTGGGAACTCATTCAGAACCTGGTCAGAAACTCCGTAACAATCCAACTAGTATATTCTGACCCACAGAATTCAGTAATTAAAATAATGGCCAAGAAGATGCAATTATTTAAAAACACCATTATACACAACACATCTTGAAATAAAGGTTTCAAGCCAGATCAATATAGAGAGAAGACTTAGCAGACCTCAGATTTAAGTACTAAAGATCCATCTAAATTTTCGTTTTACAGCACTACTTCCTGGTTACCACTCAAGTGTCCCAGCTGTTCTACATCCAGATGGAATTTGTTTTTAAAGTAGGAACACTCCAAAATCAGGTTACATCTAGACAGAGATCAGCCTTCTTTGTGCCCATTCAGAATAATTCCTCCAAGACCAGAGCGGTAAACCCAAAGAGTGAACACACGGAGTGATACAAGGTTACTTGAGAATCTGTGTTAAGGCCAGGAAGGCTCCCTTAGGCATACCACACTGCATTTTTAGCCAGAAAATGTCACACTGTTCTCAGATATGAAGTAATAGGCCTTGCAAAAAGCTGTGGGCAGAGATCTCCTTGTACTTCCAAAACCAACCCCTGACATACTGCCTCATTTTTCTGATGCTGAATAGGATAAAGAGAGAAATGCACACATGTAAACACACACAGTTACATGCACACTCAAAGGATTACAGAAGCATATAAACCATAAACAAGAATGATTCTAGCCAGGCTTTTTATCCTCTTTGAGTTTACCTGTATTGTCTTTATTCCTATAAAACATGTATAACATGTCTATCCTACAGTTATTTTTTAAAGGGAATGAAAAGAGAGTGGATACAAATTAAATGCATAGACCAGAGACTGTAAAGGGCGATGTGGTGTAGTTGTTGGTCTACATTGCACTCTCCCCTGCTAGGCTACAGGCTCCTAGTGGACAGCACACACTGACATCAAGATACCCTCATCTTTCTGACTTACTTCACTCTCTATGGGCTTCCCTGGTGGCTCAGCTGGTGAAGAATCCACCTGCAATGCGGGAGACCTGGGTTTGATCCCTGGGTTGGGAAGATCTCCTGCAGAAGGGAATGGCAATCCATTCCAGTATCCTGGCCTGCAGAAGTCCATGAACTGTATAGTCCATGGAGTCCGCAAAGAGTCAGACGCAGCTGAGCGACTTTCACCGTGAGTCACTCTGTATGACAGTCTTGAGTCCATCCTCGTCTCTACAAATGACCCCATTTCATTCCTTTTTATGGCTGAGTAAATATTAACGTATATATGTGGACTCTAGAAAAACGGTACAGATGAACTTACTTGCAGGACAGGAACAGAACCACAGATGGAGAGAAAGATCATTGGACATGGAGCAGGAGGAAGGAGAGAGTGGGATAAATTGGGAGAGTAGCACTGAAGAATACATACACTATCATGTGTAAAATAGCTAGTGTGAAGCTGCTACATATATAGTACAGGGAGCTCAGCTCAGTGCTCTATGGTGACCTAGAGGGCTGGGATGGGGGTGGGGGGAAGTCTGAGAGGGAGGATGTGTGTGTGTGTGTGTGTGTGTGTGTGTGTGTTTATATATAGATATACATATGCATACACATACGTGGGCTTCGCAGGTAGCTCAGCTGGTAAAGAATCCACCTGCAATGCAGGAGACCCTGGTTTGATTCCTGGGTTGGGAAGACCCGCTAGAAAAGAGATAGGCTACCCACTCCAGTATTCTTCGATTCCCTGGTGGCTCAGACAGTAAAGAATCTGCCTGCAATGCTGGAGACCTAGGTTCAATCTCTGAGTTGGGAAGATTCCCTGGAGGAGGGCATGGCAACCCACTCCAGTATTCTTGCCTAGAGAATCCCCATGGACAGAGGAGTCTGTCGGGCTACAGTCTATGGGGTCACAAAGAGTCAACAATGACTGAGTGACTAAGCACATATATATACTTATAGCTAATTCAACTGTACAGCACAAATTAACACAACACTGTAAAGCAACTATACTCAATAAAAATTGTTTTTAAAATGCCAGTATCTGAGCTGCACTCAATATACCAGCAAATTTGGAAAACTCAGCAGTGGCCACAGGACTGGAAAAGGTCAGTTTTCATTCCAATCCCAAAGAAAGCCAATGCCAAAGAATGCTCAAACTACTACCGCACAATTGCACTCATCTCACACACTAGCAAAGTGATGCTCAAAATTCTCCAAGCCAGGCTTCAGCAATTTGTGAACTGTGAACTTCCAGATGTTCAAGCTTGTTTAGGAAAAGGCAGAGGAACCAGAGATCAAATTGCCAACATCTGCTGGATCATCGAAAAAGCAAGAGAGTTCCAGAAAAACATCTTCTTCTGCTTTATTAACTGTGCCAAAGCCTCTGACTGTGTGGATCACAACAAACTGTGGAAAATTCTTAAAGAGATGGGAATACCAGATCACCTGATCAGCCTCCTGAGAAATCCGTATGCAGGTTAAGAAGCAATAGTTAGAACTGGACATGGAACAACAGACTGATTCCAATTGGGAAAGGAGTACGTCAAGGCTGTATATTGTCACCCTGCTTATTTAACTTATATACAGAGTATATCATGAGAAATGCTGGGCTGGATGAAGCACAAGCTAGAATCAAGATTGCCGGGAGAAATATCAATAACCTGAGATATGCAGATGACACCACCCTTATGGCAGAAAGTGAAGAAGAACTAAGGAGCCTCTTGATGAAAGTGAAAGAGGAGAGTGAAAAAGTTGGCTTAAAACTGAACATTCAGAAAACTAAGATCATGGCCTCTGGTCCCATCACTTCATGGCAAATAGATGGGGAAACAGTGGAAACAATGGCAGACTATTTTTGGGGGGTCCAAAATCACTGCAGATGGTGACTGCAGCCATGAAATTAAAAAACACTTGCTCCTTGAAAGAAAAGTTATGACCAACCTATGCTGTCTAGCATATTAAAAACAGAGACATTACTCTGACAACAAAGGTCCTTCTAGTCAAAGCTATGGTTTTTCCAGTAGTCATGTATGGATCTGAGAGCTGGACTATAAAGAAAGCTGAGCACCGAAGAACTGATGCTTTTCAACTGTGATGTTGGAAAAGACTCTTGAGAGTCCCTTGGATAGCAAGGAGATCCAACCAGTCCATCCTAAAAGAAATCAGTCCTGAATATTCACTGGAAGGACTGATGCTGAAGCTGAAACTCCAATACTTTGGTTACTTGATTCAAAGAACTGACTCATTTGAAAAAACCCTGATGCTGGAAAAGATTGAAGGTGAGAGAAGGGGATGACAGAGGATGAGATGGTTGGATGGCATCACCAACTCGATGGACATGAGTCTGAGTAAACTCCGGGAGTTGGTGATGGACAGGGAGGCCTGGCGTGCTGCAGTCCATGGGGTCGCAGTGAGTCAGACACGACTGAGAGACTGAACTGAACTGAACTGAATGAGAGGCAAGATGTACTTCTTGAACAGTTTTTTAAAACAGTTTTTTAAAAAGGAGACAGCCAAATATTTGGGGGTAGAAAAAGAGCAAATTTTACTATATTTCACTTGTTTCACTTTTTTCAAAAGTCACTGCATTTTTTACTTTTAAGTCAACATCTCTCTTAAACAGTTTGTGTACTAGAAGTACAGGGGGAAGCAGAATGTCTGTCGCCTATGTCAGTCACCTCATGAGGTAATCACTGCAAATTAAAAACTTTGTCTCCCTTAACAAACTAGGAGCCCTTAATATCTTAAAGAAGTTAATGTCCAGCAGTAGTAGACTATGTTTATAGTGTCAGAATGCCTTAATTCCACAGTCAATTACCAGGTAATGTCTTAAGCAATAGGAAGATTGGAAAATATTATTTAAATATAATTGTATTTGCATTTCATTTAATTATCAAGTTTATAATTGCTTTCAAAGAAAAGAAATCCTTTATAAAAGGCATTTTGTAAAAATCCTTCATGACAGATTGTTAATTTTACGCAGCTCCCTCTCCTAATATCCAACAATATATGCTAATTGGAAAAAGAATCAGATTCATTACTGAGGTGATAAAACAATGCTCTCATTTTGAAAAAGGTACTTTTTCCATGATGGAGAGTGTACTTTTTTCTAAATCACTGAAGAAAATCAGACCCTCTCCCCACTTCCCTACCTTTAAGAATCTTTGCAACAGCAAAATGATGGATAAGTTCTAAGCTCTAGAAGGGACATAGTCAAGCCTACAATTCAAAATTAAACTCACCCATTTGTTAGAGCTCACAGCAGCAAAGAAATCATAGTGCCAATATGAAAATACATACGAGGCCAAGTCTCTGGGGAAGACCTTGCAAATGAACTGTTGATAACAAATCAATCAAATCAAAGACTGCCCACAGTATATATTCCAAAGGGTTGAAAGCAATACAATTTCACTTCATTGTCTCCATTTCTAAGGTGTTCATCAGTGTGGAAGGATATAGTCTATGTTCAAATGGGGCAAAGCTCTCAGTAAGAGATAAACTGATGCGCTGAAAACCAAGTCTTGGATACTTAAGGTTCAGGGAGTAACGCCCTCATTTACACCCAGTCTCCATCACACTGCAGGCCTCTCAGGGTCAGAGTATGACAATGAAGCTTACTTATGTATCCAGGTACTTAAGATCAAGCAGTCCTGAGCAATTAGCTTAACTAAACTCAATGTTACTGCCTAAACTGGGGGTGGGTTGTGGTGGGGAACAGTCTGGATTCATTTGTAGCAAGTTTTCTGTAGAACTTAAATATTTCCGAAGAAATATGGTAAAGTGATTATCCTTCTGGAACTAGATCCACTGACACTGTCACATTAACTCACAGCTTGTTAAATACAGTGCAATCTTTCTATAACATTCTTTGTTTGAGACTAGAATTAGCATATGGGAATTGCTCTTTTCCTGTTAAACTGAAGTCATTACTAACTACTCATCTGTGACATGTACTCTTTCTTGTAACCAGGGATTTTAGCTTCACAAAATTTAGAAACTGCCACATTGTTTCTTGGCATCGCTTTCCAATGTGACATCATTTAAATTTTGAAAACTCCGTTTAAGCAAAAACACTAGTGGGTGCCAGGTTAGAGATGGCCCAAAAGCAGCAGCAGCGTCTCTACAGGGACCAACTATGGTTCATTCTTTCAGTCTATATTTTCACGTGCCTTTCATTAGAATCACACGGAATTACAACGAGCTCAACAAAAGCATTTCAAAATGGGTTATCAAATTACTGGGATACGGAAACGGCTTCCAGTTACTAAAGATCTGTACAGTATAGGAAAAATCGGATGTGGAGAGGAAAAAGCCCATTTTCAGTTTCCTTAATTTCTAAAATCTAAGGAACAGTATTTTTAAATAGGCACGTAGTTATTAACAAACACTATATACATACATATATATTCACATAATAACCATACTGAGTCTTGTATTGCAGAACACGAAATAAATAGGGAACTGTATCAAAATGATAAAGAAGTTTGCAGAGATTCAGTATCATTCAGACCCTCAGAAAGTCTCATTTGCGAAATTCCTGAATGATTTCTAAAACTTCCTCCATTATCTGAAAACTTGCATAGCAAAAAGAGAAATCCGACTCATCTCATCAATACAATCTGCAAGTCCCTAGTCAGAACTTGTGAATTTTTTACTCCAAATATAATTTGACAGCAGCACTTGCCAACAAAAATTTAGGATTAGAGCTCTCAGTAGGGCTCTCTTTTCTATCAAATAAAAAACAGTTCCAATGGTTCACTGTAATTTCCCCTAGAAACTCTAAGTGGTATCTTATGTGTTACTATTAAGACAATTCTTTGGGCTTCTAACCTTAAAAAAAAAAAAAAACTTTATTAATTTTAATCATTTTGTTATTTTTAAAAGACATTTTCTAAATCAGTAAGGCCTTTATCTCTGATGTTAAAATCAGGCTTACTTCTTGAGAAAATAAAAGAGAACACACACACACACACTTAGTTTGAAAACTTAGGACACATGGTTGTAAATGATGCCTCAGAACCACTATACCATAGAATATAACCTACAGCGGCTATGAAATCATGTGACTATTCTCCTGTGGAAAAACTGGGTGACCTCAGCAGCAACAAATCATTTTTATTCACAAAGTGTACATGATCACGTAGCACTTATCCCGTATGTGGAAAAATAAAAAAGGTAAATTCTGAAATGTCCAAAGAGAATCACAAAATATTATCTGTGAGAAACTACTCCACAGGAAAGGGTCTGATCCTTCTAACCAAGTCACCACAACCTACTGACAAGTAAGACAGTGATTAATTCTGAAGGGGAATTCTGTGAGACTCATTTTGGAGAAGAGGAAGAAATGTCATAAAATTGATACGAAAAGTAAGCTATGAGAGGAAATCTCTGGCTTTCAAAAAAGTCATGTATTGAAAAAAGAAAAGTCCTGTATGAAATTTAAGTACCAGTACAAATGAAATTTAAAATAGAAATGAGGGCATAAGTCATGAATGACCCAAAGAATAAGGCACAGATGGGACAATGTGAAAAAATAACCCCAAACATTTCTTTACAACAACTTTTACAACTCGGAGTCACCTCAAATATGAAAATTTATACAACAGAAAATCCAAACATAAGAACTGATGAATTAAGGCACATATTTTTCCAAGGAACAACGCCAGCTAGTCGTTTGGAATAAACTGATTCCCTTCTTCCCCATAATACCTAACAGCTAAAATTCCAGTCTGTATATATCCTAAATGTAATTCTTTAAGTTAAAGGTTAAAACAAGGTCTTAGGAATACCATTTTTGAACAGTTTAGTGAGTACTCCTATAGTTAATGATATATGAAAATTATAAAGATTAGTAACAGAACAATGATTATAATTA
The DNA here is from genome assembly GCA_024291935.2 of Okapia johnstoni. NCBI lineage: Eukaryota > Metazoa > Chordata > Mammalia > Artiodactyla > Giraffidae > Okapia > Okapia johnstoni. Next base: position 29,018,988 of record CM044309.1, read on the forward strand.
TTATTATAATACTAGATAGTCACACAGGCTTTTGGCATTCACCTAAACTGTTCTACATATATTATTTAAGTTGACTCTTTCCCGTGCCCTACAACCTGAGCCCAAGTAATATAACTCACAGCCTATAGATGCGGAGGCTGTAAACTAGAGATCTTAGAGACCCTAATCTGATTTTATTCCATCAAAGCTACTCCATGGATAGGAAAACACAGCTACAACCTATGGATCTTCTAAACACAGCTGGACATAAACCTAATCTAGACAATCGCATGTCCCTGAGATGGCTGAAACCTCTTCATTTTAACTTGTGTTCTACCTAGCTGGTGAACAAATAAGCTTGAAAAGAGGCCAAAGTCTTCAAATAATTGAAAAAGAAAAAAAGAAACAGAACCAAAAAAGGTTAAAAAAATATTGTGATGCACATTTATGACCACTGAAGTAATAAATGTTTCCTAAACTCCAGGAGTGGGGGTCCCAACAATAAGTAAAATGCACAGTGGAATCAGGCCTTCCCTGGCAGCTCAGCGGTAAAGAATCTGCTTACAATGCAGGAGACGTAGGAGAAATGTGTTCAATCCCTGGATCGGAAAGATACCCTGCAGGAGGGCATGGCAACCCCACTCCAGTATTCTTGCCTGGAAAGTCCCACCATGGACAGAGTAGCCTGGCGGCCACAGCCCATCTCATTGCAGAGTCCAAGGCAGCTAAGCAGGAACGCATGGCAGACTCAGTCTTTATTATTTGTATATGAGAACCAGTGCTCCTGGTGCTGTAACTTCAGTACTTTGTTTTCATAGGGTAATTATTTAGTTTAGAATGTTGAGGACAGAACAGCACCTACTAATAACTGGTTTAGTATGTGTTGACGTTTATCGTAAGACTATTATTTTTTTTTCCAACATTTTATTTTTAAAAGATGTGTTATATTAAATCACTTCACAAACTTAATGGGTCAGCTTTTTTTCAACCAATCCTCTTGAATTCCATACTGTCTTATGAAATCAACTTACGATATCAATTTATATACTCTCCCTATGGAACTCAATATCAGCCTTAGTCTGTGCTCAGTCATGTCCAACTCTTTGCAACCTGCTGGACTGTAGCCTGCCAGGCTCCAATGTCCATGGGATTTCCCAGGCAAGAATACTGGAGTGGGTTGCCATTTCCTCCTCCAGGGGATCTTCCTGACTTAGGGACTGAACCCGTGTCTCTTGAGTCTCCTGCAAAGGTAGCCGGATTCCTTATCACTGAGCCACCAGGGAAACCGAACTCAATACTAGAAATTAATCTGTTACAAGTTACAAAGGAGAATCTAAGCTTCTATTTTTTTTCAAATTGTAAAATTAACCAAGGTTTTAATATATAAATTCTATCATCTAGAAGTTAAAATGTCCCCCTCAGATTCAGTCACATATCAACTATTTTCTTTACATCAAGCATATTGGAGTCATCAAGGCAAAAAGGAAGCAAATGGATATAAATTATATGAATCAATAAAGCTTAATCTTTACTAAATATCTCTTGTAGAAGTAGGGAATTTAAGGTCTACTAAAAGCAGGTCTACTAAAAGTACTGATGTTTCATGATATGGCCTTAATAATATGGGCTTCCAGAAAAGGAAGTTAACTGAGAGGATATAAAAAGCATGACCCTAAAAAGAATTAATTTAAAAATAAACTTGATAATGTAGAGAGGGATAAAACTTGATAGGGATCCATTCAGCAACTGTCTCCAAATTTGTAATTTAAGAAAAAATGAAGGCCTCAATTCCCAGAACACCAGAAACAAAATTAGAAGCCTCAGGCACTCCAGAAAGGCTTCACGTGCTTATGAAGACTACTATATTATGACCAAAACTGTGATCTGGTGCATATGACTTTATGTTTATTTATTTCTTATTTTTATTTTACAGCTTTCTGTTTTTAAAATTCTACCAGTTTATTGCTACCAACCCATCTCCCTCCACCCTCCTACACGCGTGCTCAGTCATGTAACCCCATGGGCGGCAGCCCGCCAAGCTCCTCTGTCCATGGATTTTTCCAGGCAAGAATACTGGAGTGGGTTGCCATTTCCTTCTCCATATTTTACTCACAGCTTTCTGATTGAGACTACAGGAGATCCTACTCCTCTGTCTATTGAAGAAGGTTTTGAGTTTAAGTACACATACTTCAAAATGTAAGAAACAGGTTTAAGAAGCTCCCTGAAAACTGGGTATGAGAAAGTGTGTAACATTGAAAGGCTCATAAAACTTTTTTTTTTTTAATTCATGAAAAACTGAGAACTCAGTTCTCATCACTGGCGACTGTCTCTCCGTGTTAATGGCACTGGCACCCAGATCACAGGTAAATCAGAAGATTTAAACGAGAGTGAGGGTTTGAAAACCCATCCTGGAATTGGGCAGGCAAAAGGAAATGAAACGTGAGCGTCAGATCCAAGAAGGGCGAGCCGAAGAGGAAGCAGGGGAGAAGCCAAGAAGGGAGAAAGCGAGTTAGTGGAGGGAGGAAACCGAGTTGGGAAGTGGGGAGAAGGGCAGAGAGGCGGAGGGATGGGAGGCCGGGCCGGCCGGGCGGGACGCGGGTACCGGGGCGGGGAGCTCGGCGCACCCGGCGGCGGGCCGAGGAAGCCAGGCGGCGAGCGCGGCAGCTTCCGCAGGACTTCCTGCGACAGCACGCCCCCAGCCCGGTGCGGAGCACGCGTGGCTGCCGCGGCCCCGGGGCGCAGGCGACAGCGAGCGCCACCGAGTCACACACAAAGCTCGGGTCGGCCGCTGCAGCTTCAAAGGCAGGGGCCCCCGAGAGCAAGCCGCCTCCTTCCCAGACAAGCAACAACTCTGACTCGCGCTTTCTGAGAAGCCCTTAACAAGAAAATGGAATCCTGGTCCTGTGACTGACCTGCGGCTCGGATTTTTTAGTTCTCCTTCGAAATGAGAAGGCAATTTTACTCTTGGCTTTTAGTTCTGGGACCGTTACTAACCACCGAAACACACTGGGGCTTTAACGCTCATTCATAAAATAGAAATTGGTTTTTTTTTTTTATTATTATTAATCCAACAGAGACAAATCAGCTAACATTTAGATGACAAAAGGTTTTGATTGTTTATCTGTATGTCTCAGCCAATCCAACCTTTGATTTTTCTGTGTTTGTAACAAACAGAAGCCGAGTCAGAAAGCTAGGCTGTCAAGACCCCATTTGGAGCTGGGGCAGTTACCCAGGAGTGCAAATAATTTAAGAAACACAAAGCCCAGAGGATTACCAGGACAGCACTGCAGCCCCATGTCATTCAACAACTTCCCCTTACAAGAGTTTGCTGATCACAGCCTTTTTACTGTAATGGAGCCAAGAAGAGGCAGTCACTTAGACTAATATAGACTTTTTTAACAGGAGATTACAGTCTCACTATAGAAAAAATGCAAGCTGAACATGAATTATGACGAAAGCTAGACTTAAAATGTCTTATGTATATAGGCGATGGTTTTATCTCTCCAACAATGAATAAAGGTAGATTAGAGCTTAAGAAGAAAGCCGAATGGAATGGTCTTAAGAGTACAGTCACATAGGGTTTTTCAAATCCCTTCTCCCCCTCGATGAGAAATAAAGTAGAACTGACCAAGCCTGAGTGCTTCAGCCAGACTGCCTGGGTTCAAATCCTGATACTCGACTGCTCCTTGTTTGTAGGCTAAGCATCTGATTAAATTTTCCTGGGAAATGGGGATGACAGCAGTTCCTGTCTCAAGTGGAGACAAGCCACTCCAGCGGAGTGCTCCACAACTGTGAACCATTATCATCATTTGCAGGTGGCCCCTCATGGAACACTAACCTCTTAGAATAGCCTTTCCCAGGCAAAAGTTAGCTCACCTCTAGCCGCGAGTGGCTCTCATTTATTTTTTTAGTGACCAGTGATCACCAGGCATCCACCAAATCAGTTGTGGCTCCAGGTCGCTCAGTTCTATGCAAACTGTGGCCAGCCTCTGGGCAAAGTTTGCATGCCCTCTGCACCCTGATTTTCACAAGCGAAAACACTACAACCCATTTAATAATGTGCTCCTTCCCATCACTGAAGGGCAGCACACAGCTTTAGCAGACAAGAAACTCGCCCCATGCACATACTATCCAGCTGGCAAATAGACGCATCTTCAACAAAGTCTACTCCTCCTACATAGAGTCTGATAAGCTCCATTTTAATGGAGCCAAAACATACATTTCCTTCCTCTATTTCTGTATTTAGCAGACACGAGAGCTGGACAGTCATGTCAGGGATTATGAAACTACAATAAAGAGATTTCTAAGCCATCAAGACTACCAGAACAGCAGGACTAAATTTCGCCTACTCACTTCCAACCAAAAATATGCACCCCTTCAGTTGTGGAAAAGTACAGAAGATTTAAAAGTCCCTACTCATTAACTAGAACGTACTTTTTCCAGTTAGGAAATGCTCTCTCCTGTCACTTAACTAGTTGTAAATTTCAGACAAATAAACTCCAACTATCTCCTTCAAAAGATTTTTAAAGTTGCTGATAGACACAAGGCGACATCAGAAAACTATGTTTGAAAGATGTAATTAGCTAAGGTCTCTAGGGAGCTTCGGCATGTTTTGTTATGAAGGAAGAAATAGACATATACCAGTCCTACAAGTAATGAGCTGTCCTAGAAGTAAAGAAATTCATTACATAGATCCTGTAAAGAAATTCATTACATAGATCCTCTGCTTGATTTCTCCTTCATGGTTCTAGGTCCATACAGATTTGGGAATACACAATAATAGCAAGCCTTAATAATTTCCAAGAGTTGTTTAAAATAATATTTAAGTGCTTAACAGATTCACATATGAAATCAAAGGGACTTCCCAATTCTCAGATAGAAGAAAGTTTTTTAGTTAAAAAAAAAAAAACTACAGAGAGAAGGCCAAGGATATGGTCTTTAGAAAAAAAAAAAAAAAAAAGCTTCAAAAATTGTTCCTTGGCTTTCAAGATGAAGTTAAAGTGATTAGTAAAAATGAAGCATTCAAAGAAGTCTCAGACATTCTTGTTTCAACACAAGAAATGTCTCAGCAGCTATTATTCAGTTACCACTTTACTGGCCATCTCTCAAGGAGGCACGGATATGAAAAAGAGCAAAGAAGGGTCTAATATCCTCTCATTGCCATAAACCTGAGCTGCCCTAGGCAGCATTACTTATGGTTCTGCTCAGCTCCTGACAAATCCTATTCATCAATATCCTTGTTAGACCTTCCTAAGGTTTAAATGATTCTTGCTCCCTTAACATCCAAACATCAACCACTTACAGGTAACTTTCACCATGAAGCCAATACATAAACCACAAACATCAGAACACAACATTTGGGCAGACAAATATTCAACAGATAGAAGTTAAAACTATATATTTCTGACTCATGACCTTGAAGCCTAATGTTCTCTCTCACAGTGGGTTTTTTCCCCCTTATGTACACTTTTCATTTCTTCTATCATTTTTTAATTAAACTTTTTGGAATGTAGTTGCTCTACAATGTTGTGTTAGCTTCTACTGCACAGCAAAATGAATCAGCCATCCATATACATATATCCCCTCCCTTTTGGGTTTCCCTCCCATTTAGGACACCAACAGAGCATTAAGTGGAGTTCCCTGTGCTATACAGTAGCTCCCTTCAATTATCTATTTTATACATAGTATCATCAGTGTATAAGTATCAATCCCAATCTCCCAATTCCTTCCACGGCAACGCTTTCCCCCTTGGCACCCATACATTTGTTCTCTATGTCTGTGTCTCTATTTCTGCTTTGCAAATAAGGTCATCTATACCATTTTTTCTAGTTAAACATATATGCATTACGGGCACATCATTTATCACTTCGCATCTTTGACTACTTCATAGTCCTTCAACTGCAACGTCAATAAAGCACAACAAGGTGGTCTGGGTTTTCATTTTTCTATAGTTTGCAAAATGTATGTGGGCCTCCCTTCATCTCAGCTTCACTGACGCCGTCACACTTGGTTCAAGGACATTTAATCAGCGAAAGGCAGAACTTAAAAGCCCGTTGCAAAATACAACATAAGTTGTAACCAGTTGTATGACATTTTAAGAACAATACATTAGGGCAGACTTCAAAAAATGTTTATTAATTATGCAACATCAGATAATCCTTCTCCTCTCTGAAACCTGACAACCCAATTTCACAATTTTCTCAACATCTAAAAGTCTTATGCTCTTCTGGTCAAAGTATTCCCCTCCTAAGTGCCAATTTAATGCAACACTTTTGAAAAACCACTGTATCCAAGACACTGTATAAAGAATAGAAATGAGCTGTGTATGCTTTTACTCTCCTCACACTTGCAATGGCCAAGTGGATTCTGGTATGGGCTCTACTAAAGCCATAAATAAGTGAAAGCACAGGGCAAGGGTGTTTAAATCTCAGTAAGTAGAAATGGAAAGGCTTCAGGAAGAAGAAATACAGAAGTCATCATATGAGGAATAAGTAGAATTCTATAAGTAAGACTGGATGAAACAAAGGCATTTCAGAGAGGGGAAAGTTCTGGAACTCAATACTAGTTTAAGGATAGAACACATGGTACTGTAAAGATGGAACTGGTAAACTGGGAGCAGAGTTCAGGGTCCCACATACCAAGCTAAGGATGACAAACAGATTCATAAACAAGGACCTATGCACTTGAAGGCCAGCAATGTGGCTCAGGTAAAGAATCCATCTGCCAGTGCAGGAGACATAGGTTCAATCCCTGGGTCGGGAAGATCCCCGGATAAGGAAATGGCAACATGCTCCAGTATTCTCGCCTGGGAAATTCCACACAGAGGAGCCTGGCAGGCTGCAGTCCCTGGGGTCGCAAAGAGTCAGAAACGACTGAGCGACTAAACAACAACAATAATACTGTAATCAGAAACCAACTCAGTTCTAGAGATGAAACCCTGGAGTGATTTCATTCAGATCAAAAGGTGCAAGCATACAATCCTCAAGGAAAATTGCAGCGCTGAAGAGGAAAGTCAAGGACAGACTAGACCAAGTGTGGCAGGGATGCAGTCCCGTAAACCAAGCCAAGAGAGATACTCAAGAGAATGGCTGGTAGCATCCGATTCATTTAAGAGGTGCAGTCAGATGGAAAGACCATTGGGCCTGCCTGCCACAAGGCCACTGGTGTCCTCAATACAGCAGTGTCCACAAACAGAGGCATCTTGGCAGAGTTCACTTAGTTAAGAAATGGAGATGTACATGAAAAAAGCCTCAGATTTAGGCTTTCGATGTTTTCCCCACTCGAAAGTTATTTTTACATCTGAGGAGGTTTACCTTTTATCTGAAAAAGGGAGACTGGATTCCATATCTGGCTTAGAAACATTCTAATTAATAAATCTCAAAGAGCAACATTTTGACTTTGTGCCATGCCAAGTACAAGATGAAATCCATCTGGAAATAAATGAAAAGTAGCCTTTTGTTTCATTTTACCTTGTTTTTTTCCAAAACTGTCAAGGGAACTATGTTATTTGCCAACTTTTCCCTAAAATCAATCCAGTGCTTAAACCATAACCTATCTCTCAGCTTCAGTAACCATATATTAGCTACACAATTGCAATGAATTTTTCTGAGATTTCAAGAAAATTCTAAACAACTGCAGTTGGATTATAATCCAAATGAGCACAAGATAAATGCCATGTAACAACCTTCTATAAAACATCCAGGATACTTTTTGTTCACAATATGTGCTATGAGAACAAGCATTAAAATGTTTTAACATTGTTTGAGAAGGCATTTACCAAAAGGAAGCTGAATATATAGTTTTGACTCAGGGAGAATCAAATAAAATTAATTGTATACTGTTTTATCAGGAAAGCAAATCCCTTAATAAGTGGAAAGAAAAGAATGAAATAAAAAAACTCATCTTATTTAAATCTTATCTGGATTTGATATGTTTTAAAAGCCAACAAAAAAGTACTTTCTGATAAACAAAGCTCAGAGTAAGAGCCACTTTAAATTTATTTTGATCAGCAATGCCAAGAGCACAGGGATAAAGTTCCAATCTCCTAAAGTCAAAGGAGAAAAATAGATACTTGGAATATAGGGAGAGAATCAAGTAGAAAAATAAATTCCAAAAATAACATCAAGAAAATCATTAAGAAAGGCTAGGGCAAGATAGGTACTGATAGCGTTTCCTATGGTTTGATTAGGTATACACTGGATATTTAACAGTCAGGCCAAAAAAAAAAAAAATTATTTAAAGAGATAATAGCCAGAGGAAGAGAAGGAGAAAAATCCTAGATATTTATATAATAATAATGGAAGTTTTCAGCCTTTCTCTGTATTGTATGCTCACTATACCAAGAAAGAGATTTCATGTAGGATGATCAGTGTAATAGTTTAAATGGCTCCTTAACCCATTTTAGAATTGCTTTTTAATGTTAAAAGATCATTCCATTACCCTCTGACTTAATTATTTCTAACTGATTGATATAATTTTCCATAAGCAAACTATACCCTTTTAAAGGAATAACTGTGCTCAGCAGCAGCAGCAGCCATTTATACAGGATTTTCACCTGAAAGAAACATTAAAGAAACAAAACAACCATATTTTAAGGGAGAAAAAAAAAAAAATCTGCCCTCTGGCTAAGAAACAAACGGAGGAAAATCCAGACAAACAAAAGCCAGACCAACAGGTATCTTCACATTGCAGCTCAACACTAAGGTACAAATACAGACCCTGGACCAAACCAGCCCAATTCCAGGGGCAGACACACCATCTTCTGCCTTCTGAAGCCACTCTGAAAGAGTCTGGGAATGTGTTGGGTCCAATACCTGTCTGCAAGGCATTCACCACAATTCTTTAAAACAGAAATGGAAGCGATGGCATGGAGGGAGGTATATATCACAAATTTCACTCATGAGGGAGTTGCATTAACACTTTAAATTATAAATATAACTATTAGGATTGAAAGGTAAAAAGAAACAAGGAATTATATAAAATACCTCAGATGTCTAAAAAAAGACCATTTTTTTCCTGTTTTTTCCAATGCAACAGATTAGATGATTAAAATGAGCTTAACTATAATCAGTAAACAAATGTTAACTGCATCCATATTGAGTGGGGTCAAAGATTAAAATGGAATGTTAAAAAATGCCTAAAAATGTAAATTAAATTTATATTTTAAAACATTTCACTTTCCCTACATGTAGGCTGAAATTTATCCTTCAAAAGACAGGATTAGTAAGAAAAGCATTTAAAATAAATGAGATTCCTTCATTATTCTTTTGTTAATTTGTTTTTATAAATGCTGAGGAGTTTATGTAAAATGCCACAAATGGCTTCTCAACCACGTTTTAATAACTAATTGCACATTTCAGGCCTAATCTCACAGATGTTTCTGGAGTTTTCAACCTGCCAAGGGGCTTGTGGGCATCACAAATAAAGGAATGTCCAGTCTCCCAGTTTCTTAGAAGATAAAAAAAATCCTTAATTTCAGTAGGTTGCTCTTTTAAAAAATGGTCTCAAAATAGATAAATGTTGGAGGTATTTTAAGTTAAGGGGAGAATAATAATACAAAGTATGTTCTTGTTAATGATCAATTCATAACCAATTCTTCAGACCAACTGGGTTTTTTATACATGAACACAAAGAGACAGCTCTTGTCAGGGGTTTGAAAGAAACATTAAGCCTCGATTTTCTGCAGTAATCTTAACCTTTCACAGTAACTTCTAGACTAAATATTTGATTCTCATATCTTCATAGATATTAATAGAGAAATCTAATTTAGTCTTTTATTTAACTAGCCATGTAACCATGGAAAATACACTTGATTGTCAGTTTTCTCACTTATAAAATGAGTCTGTTAGAATGGATAGATCTCATGTCCCTTCTATCGCTCAAAACAGGACCAAATGGTCTCTATGACCAATACCTGAATTAGAGAAAAACAAAGAAACAAAATTTAAACTTGGGCATCAGATATAAGACAGACCATTCGAGGAAAATCCAGCCATTAAAGAAAGAAATGTTTCATTGGCCAGGGCCTACTTTCCCTCAACAAAAAAAATATCAAAATACTCTCAAGAGAAGATCCACCAGTGCACATGTATGCAACATCATACACTCGTTCACATGATGAAATGTATCCACCAGTCAAGGAGACACAGGCACCGACCTAAGAAAATTCTCTGACTAAGCACTTCAGTGCTTACGTCTAACCTCAGATAGGAGATGAAATTTATTCTCCTCTTAGTTTCCTTGTGTATATGGTTTTATCGGTGGAACATAATAAACTAAAATGCATACATACTGTCGGGCTCACAAAGTTTGCTCCAATTTTATACAATCATCTTTTGTCAAAATAAAGTTGTCTAGCTATTTCTACTAAAGTGTTTATGCAAAATAGCCCCATTTTCTCCTATATTAGGAAAAGAAGAAGTATTGTGGAATTTTGTCCTTCTTGATCTATAGCTCAAGGCTTTGAATTAAATCTAAAAACACTGTCCAGGATCTTGCACCATATTCCAAATAGGTAATTTTTTTTTAAGTATCTTTTTCAAAATAACACATTAAACATGATCTGAAATCATCATATTAGCCTAATGTCACAAAAGGTTTTGATTACACCAGACCAAAACTTTTGGAAAAACGTTCGCCTGACATCACGGGAACCAAAACAAGGAGGTGGTTAGTTGAAACGTCCACATTTCTACCAGTGGAGACACCAAAATATTGTTAAACACATAGGACCGGAATGGAAATAACGTACTTTCTTAGAGTCAATTCCACATTCAGGGAATAGTCGGGTGATGTGTTCTGGTTACTAGTTTGCAATTTGGTATCTATTTCTTAGGGCCTGATGCACTTGCTCCAAATGAAAGTATTTCAAAATAGTCTTTAAGATGAATGTGCAAAGCCGCTGCTTCTTTAGGGTAGCAGCCTTATTTGGTTTACACAAAACTATAATTTAAGGATGCCAATCATTTTAAGCAAAGCAGTCTGCAAAAATAAACAAATAAAATACAGGCAACACCAGAGGCATTTCTCTTTATA